>OX244034.2:49178004-50442170 GCA_945859785.2 Tridacna gigas | reverse complement strand
CTCTTTGACTCACTCTCTCACTCTGACTCTCTCTTACTCTCTCTCTCTCTCTCTGTCTGACTCTCTGTCTCTCTCTGATTCTCTCTCACTCAAGAGCTCTCTCTTTTTCTCTCCAAGATGAAACAATCTAATTTTTTAATGACCCTGGAGAAGAATATCTTAGAAAACTTTGTTGGAAAAGGAGAAAATGACCTGTATTGTCTCTTTTTCCCACATTGCTTTTACCTGGTAAAAGGAGGATCCAATCCTTTATGCCACATTTAATTTGGATCTGTTCTACAAAAAAGACAGGTCTTACCATCCATTTGATGAACCACTGTGCCCTTGTGTCTAAAAGTGCAACAAAATGTAAGGGAGACAACTGTTGGGATGTTCCGACTGGTCCCACATGGTGAATAGACAGTAAGTTTAGTGTACTGACCAACACCTCCTCCAAATATCTAAAACAGAGAAAGGCAGTGATTAATAACACCACTTCTGCTATTGTTTTGTTTTTTTTTTTCCATTGTATGCTGTAACACTAGCTAGATCCTACATACAACATATGGCTTGAACATTTGAGGGCTATAAAAATGAGATGAATGATAATAAGAACCAAGGTCTGTGTTTTCAAGACTTTTTCACTACAATATCTCATAGATGGCTGATGGCACAGATCAATATTAGACTTCACAGATTCTAAACACAGTAAAAAAAAATCCCCAGAAACCTGTGCTTAAGGCTTTAAAGCTCCTTGCAGCAACAAATCTACCAGTAACAAAAAAATCCCAAACCTGGTATTCTATGCAAATCTGATAGTCACTGGGTAGCTGCCATTGCATACCAAGGATTGAATACATCTTTAACACATGCCATTTTTTTTCCCTCACTAAGAATTAACAGTCATATTCTACTACCAAAAATTTTTCTTTTTTTGGTCATTATCTAGTTTTTAGCAGCTTTAAAGGTTAACAAATAACATGTTATTCATGCCACAGTGTGATCAAAATAATTGCTGGTTTTCATGTATTCATTTAACCCTTTACCAAACAACCTGGGTCCATATGGCAGTCTCTGATGTGTTCTTAGCAATGAATTTAACCTAAATCCGTATTCACCAATTCTAAATTGCATTCTTTGTCTACTTCTAAATCTAGAAAGAAACACAAATTTTTATTGGCTAAACCAAATGGTTTTGATGATCAAAAACTGCATTACTTTCAAGACTAAGACTGATACTGAGAATCATAAATAGTTGGTGAATCTCCACTCTGGGCCAATCTTCACCAACCGGTCTTAAGAACATTCTCAGCCTTATTCTCAATAAATTTTCTAAATTTAAAAGTAACACATATTCTGATTAGCTACACCATTTGGTTTAGCCGATCAGAAGTTGTGTTACTTTGTCTAATACAGAATCAGACTTATACTGAAATTACAAATGGTTGGTGAACACCGACCCAGATCTTCTTCTATCCATGATACTCATTTAATTGTTCACTCCCAGCTGCACCAATTTGCAGTTGTTTGCTGCATGTGTATCATTTTTTAGTTAGTGTATATAAAAATTGAAATTTAAAAAAAAAAGGGTATCTGAGATAACAAGAAAACAATTTCATACATACGTTTCTGGGTATCTTATCCAATAGTTGGTTGTTTCATGTTGAAATTCATTCAAAAGGCGGAACTGAAAGGAATAATGGCATAGAGTAAGCTGCTCAGCTGTGTGAGTGGGGTCCCACAACTCAACATTTCCATGGGCTTGCATTCTGTATTATTTATTTCTAATCTAATCCTTAGCATGTTAAGAGCAACTTACCCCTTAAAGCTCTTGAACCAAGCTAAATTGTTTTTGTGGACTGTATAGATCAAGATCAGACTGCACATTCTGTGCAGTCTGATCTTAGATCTACACTGTCCACTACAATGTTATATATTTAAATGGAAAAATCTTGAAATAACAATATTATGGGCTTTTTTTCCTAATTAGAAAGGTCCAAACCATTAGTTCATTGCTTTAAGGGTTAACCCTTCTCCAAACAATCCCCTGTTTTCATGACCCTAAGCCTAAATGGCTGGAAAGAAGCATTTTCTCCTTTTCCCACATTGTTTTCCACCCTTTCAGAGAAAAATCTCATGACTTGAGGCACATTCAATTTGCCATCTAGGAATGCTTTCAGTCTAAAGTTTTTTCGTCAGGTGAAGGGTTAAAAAACTTTTGCAGAGAGTGGCTAGATCAAGATCAGGGTTCGTTTTCAGCAGCAACTAAAACTTGAAATTCTAATTCTTAAGCCTGAGACTAGCCATCGGATTGGCTGAGACATTCATGGTTAGCCTAGGAACTTAGAATTGAAACTACATTGAAAATTGTTGGTAAATACAACACCCTTGCTACACATTCTATGCAGTCTGATCTATGATCTACACTAATAACTTGTAACATATCACTGCCAAAACAGCTTTGAAGTAGCAGCATTTGGATCTTTTCCAGTGTTGATTTATTGATCTTGCTACCCAGGGATAAATAGGGCTGTCTAACAAATGTACATAATTTTTGTTTGAGTCAAGCAAGGCTAACAGTAACCAATTGAAATATACATGAAATCTTCTGGCATTGCTTAATTTCCTTCTTTCTTCCCCTGTCTACCAGCATTTTCTCCCCTTCCCTCCATGATTTCATATCGCTATTTCCTGAGAGTCTATAAATCCCAGGATAATTTGGTAAAGGGTTTTCAAGGAAGAAAAGCAAGTTACACAGAATGAATGTCCAAATGAAGTAAATTTCTAAACTAGATTATGGATTGATGGACAACCTAATTCCAGTGCAATTCCACTCAAACCTCTCTATTTCCTTGGGTGGGGGGATACTTACAGCCTTCAAAGTTCTGATGATTTCTGGGCGAGAGATGTCAAGCCCATTTTTTATCTTGGGCATATTGCTCTTTCTGTTATGAAACTGACTGATCAGATGCTCAGCTGAAAAGGAAACAAAACTTGAAATATAAATCAATAAATGTAATTACAGTCGAACCGCGTTTATCCGGGCTCCATAATTCCGGAAATCTCAGGATCCGGACAAAAACATCAGGGAACGGATATTTTCTGTACAAATTTTACTTTTTATTCCGGAAATCCCCGTTCCGGAACCGGAATGAAAAAATCGGGAACGAAGGGTTAAAAATTAGTACAAACCTTATCCAAGAAACCGGACGTGGCCTGACTGTGTATCACACAATTTAAACTGGTACCCGTTGTATCTCCCGTAACCGTCCGATAAATACAAAAATCGATAACAGGCTACTAGTTTACACACAATTTAGACTTGTTATTTTCCCCTGGACCATAGACTGGTTATCATAAATATCATAAATACAGTCTACTTCGAGCAATTTCGGACTGGTTCGTCGTGAATAACACGGGTATCAGTCTAAATAGTGTCACATTCGGCATATCTCGGGTGATCCGGTGATCAAATCCCTCGGCTGTATCACGTAGCTTGATATGCACCTACACGGTACATTTCGCACATCTCCGGAAGCACACCGCTTTACCGTTATTGGAATTGTAAGGCTCCTCTTTGGAAAGAACGCATGAGTAAATTTTCTATCGTTATCTTTCTAAGAGTATTTTAGTCGGCAAACAGTTTGTACATTCAAGTTTTAGCGTGGTTTATCAATTCTGTTAGGAGCTTTCATCGACAGATCGATAGAAGTGAATAACTTCACAGTGGTTGTTCATGTCGTTGCTAAGCGATCTACAGGGGCGCCGCCATGTTTAAGATCATGTGATTGGTAGTTCAAAATGGAAGCCTCCCTAATACAGACGAGGTTAGATGTAGGTACGGAATCGGCCGAGTTGTGACGAGTGAATAGTGTCAGTTGTTGCAGACGATTTTCACACATTTTGAAAACACGCGTGTTAATTAGTACTGTTTTCGAAAACCGTTAAATGACGTTCTCGTGCCATCGACAATTGTCAACTTAACAGATTATCCATACACATAGTACTGAAGTGACAATTCCACGCTTTTGTTGTTTAATTATTACTGGATCTACTTGATTACAGTAACGATCGCTAAAAGAATAACTGAAATGTCCGCAAAGATTTTGTGGGCATGTTTAAACTTATCTTTCAAAACTAAACGCAAAACTAAAATATGAGCATACCGTCTGCTTGCATATTCAATAATCCTTTGTTTCAAAAACAAATATTTTCAATTTAAATGGTAAACCATAGGAAAAAAAAACAGTTTGATTCATGTGTTAACTCGAGATGTTTATGTTCCCCAAAGTACACACAAAATGGCCGCCAAACACGATAAATTTCGTTAGGTTTTTCGAAAATATTTTACTCCTAACAGACTGTAAAGATGATTGAAAATATGCCTGTCTTCGATATCGAATCAATTGGCAATCAATCTCAATTAGTCTTTGCCATTTTACCACTTTGAAAGTACGACTATCAGAAGCCAACAGAATGTCTACACCACCAGCAAAAGACGAGTTGAAGTTTCGACTTCCGTGAAAAAAGACATTTGTCAGTACAAAGAAGACCATCCAAAAAAACACTTTTGCAGGAATCCGACAACACGTCATGTACATTTAAAATACTGGGCATATCATGTTTTCCTTTTGTTTCGCCCTTTTCTCGGTGTTTTCAAAAGTCATAAATGTGCCGAGCTTTACAAGCGCACCTGTTTGCACAATAGGTACGCATGTGCATGTAATTAGGTACAAGTAAAAAGACATGTACAAAAACAGACAAATAACAAAAAGGCAAAATGCAAATTTATGACACCCTTTATTTTATAAACCTGAACAATCGTAGGAGCAATAATGACATGTATACAAGTGCTTGTGTAAAACATACGCTGTTGTAATTCTTACGATACACGGTGTCCCTTATCAACATGGAGGTTATTGACCTAGCTTAACTTGGATGCCATGCCAGCAATCACAGTTCGTCGATCCGGAAATACGGCTGATCCGGAAACATTCATAGGAAACAGAAGTGGCCGGATAAACGAGGCTCGACTGTAGTATAAAAATTGATATAATGCACTTTACGGCCCAATGCATTAAAAAAAATAATTTCAGAACACAACAAATATGTACTGGTAATCTAGGACTATAGTAGCATTAGAGAATGTGATTATATAAACACCTACTCTTCAAACCCCTAGGTAACTGAAAATAATCATCTTCAGACTTAACTTCAGGAATAACTGTCTCACTTTTCTATAGTATTTAAACCTTTTTCCAACCAACCAGACGTTTTAATTTCTCTGAGAAAGAGGATATGGAAACATTATAGGAAAAGGAGAAAATACTGATAACATGCAGACATTTTTATGAACAATATCTTCTTTTGTCACAATATTTTCACTTGTATGCATGTGTTTACCCTCAGAGATTTATGATTATCGATATCTACCACTCTGCTTTGAAAACTGTCAATCAAGAATTTTTTTTCCAGATGTAACAAGTACATATGTACCCATTAATGTTCTATAACTGATACATACACTTCATTATCCTAAAATTCTTCTTTTCTGGTTTCTCCATCATGACAAAAAGTAAGAAAAAAAAAAAAAAAAAACAGTTAAGATTGCTATAGAACTTACTCAACAAAGAATAAATATCCTTGGTGTGGTGTGAGGTACTTGTAAATGCTCTGGTCACAAATTTCAATCCCAAATTCTGTAAAAAAAAAAAAAAAGCATCAGCTATTTAAAGTGTAGGAAGGAATTATGTACCTTGTATAAGCTCAATGGCATGAAAACATGAACAATTGCTCCTTTTCTCATAATGATTTCCACAGCTGTCAACTGCATGGACATGAAAAGTTGTTTTTGTACAATAATGATAGAGTACATTTAATGTGGTATGTGATTTGAGCGTTAGGTTAGGTTAGGTTAGGTTAGGGTAGGGTAGGGTAGGGATGAGAGGGAGGAGACAGTGGGGGGGGAGAGAGAGAGAGAGAGAGAGAGGGGGGTGGAGAGTCGGACAGACAAATAGACAGAGGTAAAAGATGCATGGCAATAAATGGTAAAACATATACATATACTCACACATAAAACATTTTTTTAACAATGTATGGTAAGTTACCATGTCTGCTACATCTAATCTAGGATAATGCAAGAAAGAGATATATGGCGTGCAACACACGAAAAGGGGCCTTCGGACACATGCGTAAAAGTGTGTCGTCCCAGTCTCTGACGAATCCGAGACAACACTTCCCGTGTTTGTGCGATTTTCTGTTTCAGGCTAATCCGAGATGATACTTTACGCAAATGTTCGAAGGTCTCATTTCGCATGTTGCAGGCCATATCATCTCCTATTTCCATGGCAGTCTGGATTTAACTCTCGATTTGCTCAACAAGATCTAGTCTTACTATCAGCTCTTAGAACACTGAGCACAATTTCAACCTTTATCAAACAATCTGCTGCTTTGATCTACACTGACCTCTATTTTTTAAAATGCTCTGGTTAAAACACTCTTGGGATGTTAATACATGAGATTGTTTGAGAAGGGTTAAAGACCTTTACTCACCACAATTTGTTCATCGGAGTCCATCAGTGAATCAAGCACATGTTTTTTGATGGTTTGAAAATAATCAGAGCTAATCACATCGTCTACCCTCACTGTATTAAGATTCTGTAGAGCTTCTTTTCTGGTCTAAAAGTCAAATGGTTTTAGGATCAAATGAGTCCATGGCTACATGGGTCAATAGGTATGAGAGTTATGTTAACCCTTTACCACACAATCCTAAGTTTTAAGGAGAAGGCTTTTGAAAACATTGTGGGAAAAGGAAAAACTCTTGTAACCAGCATTTTCTCTTTTTCCCAGAATGTTTTCTATCCTTCAAACAACAAATCTCATTTTACATTTGAGTCATGCTCTGTAAAAATGGGGCTTAATGCATCTGCGAAGTATCAACCGAGGACGGCCTATGCAGTCCGTGCAGACTGACCTGGGCTGAAACTTTTTGCTACTGATCAATTGTTTGTATCTCATGATTCAGTTGATCATTAAAAAAAGTAGCTATTACAGATCCATATTTATGTAATGGCTTGATTGGTATCATGGATCACAGAGATGCATTAAGCTCCCTTTTGCCAGAGCAAGGCTCATTTATTTTGTCGTCTGCAAATGATTCGAGTTTGGACTGGTCTACAATTTTCTCATGTGCTACAGGGTTAATCACATATTGCAAGTTCATTATGTCTACAATATTTGTACCAAGGATAAGAAAAAAGAATGACAAAATCTCTTTCTGTGTATGTCTGCAGCATCTAAAGATTTTCTCCACACAGTGTATTGGATATTTTCATAAATAGACCCAAAGCACATGCTTACATGATTGGACATTGAATATTTGATAGTGGCAATTATGGATATATGTTGGCAAAATGAAAATATCTGTACTTTCTCATGGTTTGCAGAAACAGGGAATTATTTTATGTATTAACATGTCATGGAACTATACAAAGTCATACCATTTGGTCTTTAGTCTTACTGATCTTCTCAGAAATTTGTTGCAAGTATTCTGTGGTCATAAACATCAGACTGCCCTGGAATTACAAAGTTCTAAATGAAAAAGATAATTCTTTCTAAACTTTCTTTCCACATGCACAGGTTCAACTGGCATACTTGTAAGCTTCTAAAAACTTCAGGACACAGTTTTGATCAGTTGCTTTCAAAAATTAATTTGCAGCAAACAACTTGAAAAATATCAAAAAAAAAAAAAATATCTACAAAAAATATCTTAAAAAAAATATCTAAAAAAAATCCCACAAATAACTTAACTCTTTACCAAATGACAAAATTTTGCATACGACCAAATTGAAACCGTTTGCAGACGACAAATTAATCGTTGCTCAAATGATGATTTCTGTTTTTGATAGGGTAGAAAACATTGTTGGAAAAGGAGAAAATGCTGGTTTTCAGCATTTTCTCCTTTTCCCACAATGTTTTTGAAAGGCTTCTTCCTCAGGGTCGTTAAAACTCAGGATTGTGTGGTAATCCCACAAATAACTTAATTTGATGTTTAACTCTTTACCGAACGACAAAATTTTAACTCTTTACCAAATGACAAAATTTTAAACCAGTCCAAATTGAAAGCATTTGCAGACGACAAAATAAATGTGACTCAAAAACTGAAATTTGCTTTGGAATGGTTAGAAAACATTGTGGGGAAAGGAGAAAATGCTGGTTACCAGCATTTTCTCCTTTTCTCACAATGTTTTCGAAAGGCACTTTCTTCAGGGTCGTTAAAACCCGTGATTGACTTTACCAAACTCAAAGCATTTGCAGACGAGAAAATAAAGGTGGCTCAAATGGTGGAATATGACCTTGATAGAGTAGAAAACATTGTGGGAAAAAGAGAAAATGCTGGTCTTCAAATGTTTTCAAAAGGCTTCTTTCCGATGGTTGTGAAAATCCGGGATTGTTTGGAAATGGGCTAATACATAATTACATGTGAAAACATTATGGAACAAGGAGAAATTGCTAAGTACATGTACATGCAATATATTGATATGCAGAAAGTACCTAGAAGAAAAATAAAATCTAACTCACCATGTAATAAAGAAAATTGTTTGACAAAAAAGATCATCACAGAGAGTATGCAACAGATTTAACTCTCAACTTTATGACAAAAAATTTTCAAAATTTAAAGCATTTGCAGACAATAAATTGATAATGACTCAAATGATGGAATAAGTCTTTGAAATAGTTGAAAACATTGTAGAGAAATGAAAATATGCTGGTTCCCACCATTATTTTCCTTTTTTTCCATAATGTTTTCAAGGCCTTCTTTCCCAGGGTCATTTAACCAAAATTGTTTGAAGTAAACGGTTAATACACTACCACTAGCAGACTGTCTTGAAAATTGATCAATTTTGAGAAAAAATTAGGCAAAGGTAGGAATAGCTCATTTCAAGAAAAAAATTCTGTTAGAAGTAAAGACATATTGCCCCCACACACACACTATTTATTTCATTTATTTTATTTGTTACCTCCTAAAAACATCAGTAGACAAGTTATGGTCTTAAGTTTAAAATGTACAGATTTTTATAACACCTGCCAAAAACTACTACAAACTTCACAAAGGACAAAGGTTGGAAAAAAAGAAATACATCATTTCCAACAGTATAGGAAATCAAAGCATTGAAAACACTGGTGTGGCATTTGTTAAGGCAGCCATTGTGTGGAATTAATAATTTTAAAAATAAACAACAGAAATAGTTTCAAAATATTCGCTTGAAAGTCAACTTGCTATGTAAGTCATGCAAAATCCGATAGTGAAGGGTACAATCTTGTGGGACGAACAAGTCCTGGCGAACAAGCCCTGGGACGAATAATTCCAGGAACGAACTGGTTTTGGGACGAACAAGCATGGTATGTGTGGGCTTAATGCATCCCCATGATTCATGGTACCAAAAACGCCATCACATACTTATCGATCCATAATCGTTACTTTTTTAAACGACCGACTTAATAATGAGGTAGACTGGTCCTTGCACATACAGAAAACTGACCAACAGTGAACAGTTTCGGCCCAGGTCAGCCAGATGTGGGTTGATACTTTTTGGAGATGCATTAAGCCCCCTTTTCACAGAGCATGGCTCAAATGGTAATGACAGCACATCAAGGTATCTTACATGGTTAAAGGAACTTCCACAAGATGAATCCTCTTCGTCACTACCCTGACCTGTATCTCTAACCCTTGTGTCTTTATTAGGAAAGTGAGTGCCAGTGTGTTTACCAACTCCAAACTCAGCATCAAAATTACGCATCAGTTCATCTACTGCATCTGTGACATTTTGTTTCAGCTTTCTTTTCAGATCAGTGCATCTATTTTGTTATCAAAAAAAAACACCATTAATTTACAGAGCAACACTTTGGAAATGTTCATTAGGGACTTAACTATGAGAAATTAATTTACCCACTTCTGTATAAATACATGTATAACAGCTTTGGTTTCAGCTGTTAAGAAAAAAAAAACACATATGAACCTTAAGAACTATTTTCTCATTCGAAAAGGAAAGTGTCACAAGATCTTGAGATATTTTCTTCTTATATCTAATTCCTTATATCTAATGCAGTAGCCAAAATGAAATATATTTTGAATATGATTAGTATTCAGAATTAATCATCTTACGGTTTAGACTTGGTAATTCTGTCTGTTATTTTGCTGACTAAGGTTTCCTGACCAGAATCCATATGACTTCCTGTAGCATGTTTCTCAATTTCTTCATCTATTTGAGGTCCCAACACTTCCTCTATTTTCTTTTTTAACTGCTTCACAATTTCATATCTGAAAAAGACATATTCTTTCAACTTAATATGCCATCTGTTAAAATTAATTCTGTATAAAAACTAGCTTTGTCCTGTCCATATTAAAAAGTATTGGCAGATGACAACTCTGACTGAAATAATTAGATTTGTTGATGGCAGGATAGAAAACATTGGGAAAAGAGGAGAAAAACCAGATAATTGCCATTTCTCCTATCCCCAGAATGTCTCAAGAGCACTCTTCTTCAGCACCATCTAAACATGGGATCATTTGGTGAAATGAAAGAAAATGTTCCACACCAAAGGGTATTTCTGAACCTTTCTGCAAAGTCAATCAGTTTGTCTTACATCTTGCTTTTCAATGATTTTCTATTTGTACATTTGAAAAATCTAACCTTCAAGCAAATACATATATTTCATTTTATTCTGTTTCATTTACAACAAAGTTGCAAGTATACCTACCAATACTCAAACTACATGTTTTTTCTCTAAAAATTCTACTGATCTATTTTCTTGCAGAGAGCTAAAAACAAGATAATTTCAATACAAATAAGTTCCTTACATTTGATAGCTTACATTTATAGCCTTTTAGTTACATATGGTAGTTAGTAAGTGATTAGAAAGATATATATCAATCAAATTCATTCAAATCTATCTATCTACTTATGATTTAACAGAAAAGAGGTGCCAGATGATGTTGGAGAATGAGAGATTTAGAGATAAAAACAATGGAATTTAAATATTGACAATGAAATGTACATGTATTAACCCTTTACCAGATGACAAAAATTTAGACTTTGCAGATTGAGGGTATTTGCAGGCAACAAATCAAATGTGGTTTATATGGTGAGATTTATCTACTGTGGGATAGTAGACATTGTTGGAAAAGGACAAAATGCTGGCTAGCAGCATATTTTCCTATACTAACAATGGTTTTAAAATCTTTATTTGCCAGAGCTGTTAAAACACTGGACTTTATGGTGAACAGTTAAGATGTTTAACCTACTTGTGAAAGTTTTCATCATTTTCTTCCAGATGTTGCAAAGTCTCCTCTACCTGATCCACAGACCCTGCTTCTCTGATGTGAGGCTCAAAACTTATAACCATCTGTCGTAGATTTTGAACCAGGTCTTCTGTTTCTAATGACTTGGCTGCCATTTTGAAACTCTTCCTCTAATACTTTCTTCAATAAAAATGACCATCTACTATAACAAAGGACATTGATATCATCAATAAAAATGGAAAAAACTGAAATAGAAATAATCTACAGTAACATGCAATATCATAAGATGGAGTATAAATATGTTTCTAAACACAAGCTGACAACACTTACTGTCTTTGCAATGAAAATCAAAGATAAGGAACATTTGAAAACTGATGGTATATTTTCATTTTTGTGGCACACTCCAATTATTGAACTGAGGTTCAATAATCGCATCTTCAAGACATTACAGTAAACATGAGAACTTTCTTAGTTACAAAAAGCTTATTGGGTTAAAATTTACTGAAATCATTTCTAATTCTATTTTCAGTGTGCTTTTTGGGTTAAGATTTATTGAAATCATACATAACTTTTAATTCTATTTTCAGTGTTGGATAAGAACTACTAGGCAAACACTATCCTCCATGCTGCTACAGCTGACAGCTATGGAAGACATTGAGGTACTGGGGACAATTGCCTTATCAGGCAGTCCGACAAATCGCCGAAATACCGAAATACCACCGAAACACCCCTATTTTTTTGTCATTGAGTTCAGATAAATAATATTAGTATGCAGGATTTTTCTTCTTTTCATTTCTTTTTTAACAGAAAACGTGTTTAATCAAAGTATTTATCATTATTGAGAAGAATGTTGATGTTAATATACACCGATCATTGATTTACTTGGAGAACAATCACAGTAATACTTGCGTGCCTCGTCTGTTACACACCGAAATATCCGTCTTGATTACACCAATCTAGACTATGAAAAATATCAGTACCACATTATCACTTATATTTATCATTTCTTTGAATGATAAACACACACAAAAGATAGCGCTAAGGCACTACATTTGCAAACGAAGTAGACCCTAATCAGACATTGCATGATGTAGGTCTCTGATCCATCGAAACGCACAAGTAACTTGATACGTTCTGTTCTATTAAGTGAAGTGACCATAATTGAAGGTGTTGGGCTGATATAATCAAACCTATGTGATGTGTATGTTTGTCATTTTCATTTTTTAAGCGATTTGGTTATTATTCAGAATCTTATCGGAGGAATTATAATTGTCTTATCAATTTACCCTTACGCTGGTAATGTGTTAACCACAGATTCAAAATGGCTGCTGGTTTTCTCATTTGGTGATTTTTTTAATGTCATATACCCCACATAAAAATGAAAACTATTTTTACTAGTTCATGGATACTTATGGATTAAGATCAGACACATCAACATTGTGCAAATTCTACTAGTGAGATTAAGGGGTTACGATTCCTAAAATCGACAAAATTGAGTATGTTGAGTGGGTATTTCGGAGGACACTTACAATACAGGTAGGCTATTCCAGTGCATGATTTTCATGGTGGGCTTCAATGGCATGTTGATTTTTTTGTCATTAGGTTTTAAACTAATCTTCCTTCATCAATGTAACTACAAGTTTTGTCAAAATCAACAACTTAAATCTTCTGAAATCAAGTAATAAAAAAAAGGGGGGGGTCTTTCGGTGATATTTCAGTGATTCATATGACCCTTATCAGGAATCGTAAATCACGATCCCTTGCCTGATGAAAAACCAATCGACTCTATTCCAAAACGTTTTTCACACTACAACAAGTGTAAATCAGTACTTTCACTTTCCAAAAAGTATCCTCTCACTCATTATTTGTGAAAGCTTTTGAGGTTTTAGAAACTGCTTTAAGGTAATACGTTCAATTATCCCCAAGCTACGTATATTCGGTCACAACATGTTTTCGGTGGTTGTGACCACAGGTGAACGGCGAGCGACAGTGTAAATCCTGTATTACACACTAATATACTGAAAGGTAAACAACTTGTGATGTATTTTCAATACCCCAGTCACGAATTCCATGCTGTTTACAAGTCATTTCACTACCAATATTAACATCCATAGTACCAATGGATAGCGGAAACATTATTCTACAAGAAAATCATGTCGCAAGTTGAGCCATTTCAAGTTGCTAAGAAAAGTCTAGCTCGAAATTGTCAAACAACCCAACTCGGAAGAGATCTGATTGCATTGAATCACGAAAATTTTCAAGAGATAAAACCCATTTTCAACGCGAAAAATGTCCGTTTTTATGCAAGGTGCATTTGAAGCCTACAAATTTAAAAGTATATCTGCACTGAAAATAGAACTTCAATATGTTTTTGTGTTGTACGAAGCTTTATTTATTTGAAAATATCCAGCCGTGTAAACTGACATCCTTTATGGCCTACTAAGCATGCTTTTGTATCGCGTTTTATCATTGGCCGGGTCCAGACACACCTTCATCGATAACCAATGAGAAAACGTTTTGAAAAACAAACCGAGCATGCGCACTACGTCAAAATGGTAGGCAGCTGAGTGCTGGACAGATTTACCGATGAAAATAAGGATCGTACAGCCTATTCACATCAAATAGTTTAATGTTTCAGGTTTATACGCCTTATTATTGCTGGACCCCAAATGATACTTGTCAAATATTCAACGGCTTTCGCGTTGAAAATGGGTTTTATCTCTGGAAAATTTTCGCGATTCAATGCAATCAGATCTCTTCCGAGTAGGGTTGTTTGACAGTTTCGAGATAGATATTTCTTAGCAACTTGAAATGGCTCAAATTGTGACATGATTTTCTTGTAGAATAATGTTTCCGCTATCCATTGGTACTACGGATGTTAATATTGGTTGTAAAATGACTTGTAAATAGCATGGAATTCGTGACAGGGGTATTGAAAATACATCACGAGTTGTTTACCTTTCAGTATATTAGTGTGTAATATAGGATTTACTTTGTCGTCGCCGTTCACCTGTGGTTGTGACCGAATATACGGTAAACCTGGGATATTTCTGTATGAGAGGATGGTGCATATTCTATCTCAGTGTGCATATTTGAGACTTGAATCATATTGTTCACTGTAAAATTAAAAAGATAAAAAGCTTCATAAGGAGTCTAGGTTTATGCAAAAGCGCTACAATTACAAGTAATCTTTAAAACAACTACCGATTTCTTCGCAAATGTTTACAGTTTCCTCCATTTTACCTACCTTCCCATGCTAATTTTGTTTCGTTCATTTGCATTGGTGCTTCAAAAACTCTCATCCAATTAAATTCCTCTTTTCAACCATTTGCGTTGGTAGGCACGCGCTGGAATTTTCCGAGTAGAGCCGAAAGTTGCCGACCTTTCTTCGGCTGTGTTAGGCCTTACAACCTATGACCAAATTATGCTTTGTGCGTTAAAAAAACCATCTGGAAATATTCTCTAAACCAGGGAAAACCGATAGTTAGCATAATTTCCTGCTATTTTTGCAATATTAACTAGCTTCTCTATCAATGGGCAACCCACATCAACTGTCGTCTGCAAATGCCAATTAGTGGAGTCTAACAGTTTATCATGAGAGTTGTCAGGAAGGTTGAGATCGAAAGAAACCTGTTTTAGCATATGTTCTTTACGCATTTTTTAGATCTATCTTATTTTTTTTTTATTGTGTGTCTTATTTATAGACATCTAATTAGATCTACTTCAATCCAGATCTAGCGAGATATATTATACGACAGATCAAGGTTAGAAATGAGGACGGCCCTAAGTTCGGCCTTCATGTTCAAAAGTGCTTTAGATCTAGATTTATAAACTGATGTTTCTAAAATGAGTGGAAAACTAAGTGGAAAAGTTGCTATAGTTACTGCTTCCACTGATGGGTAGGTTCCAGTCGTTATCATTAGATTCACATCTTCGAAGTACATGTAGATCAGGGATCTTGGGCCAATATTATAAGATCTATGGTCACTGAACTAGACTAATTTAGGTCTAGTCAGCTTTTGCACAAATACAACTTTATAACCCTTAGGCAGCTAAGTGTGACTCACTGATTTTTTGCAGACAGCATAGATCAAGATCTGACTGCACAGAACATGCAGTCTGATCTTGTATCTACACTGTCCGAAAGGGAGAACTTTTTACTCCAAAATACCAGTGAACTAGGAAAATTTTATTTTTAAATTATCGTTTGAAAGTGTCAGGTTTAACATCCTTTGGGAAAAACAGCTCTTTCAAGAAAGCTTGTATAAAGGAACAAATTTATTGACCATAAAAAAACAACGTTTTTCTCTAATGCCTTCCAATCTAGCCCCATAACTCTATACAAGACAACAAAATTTTAAACTCATCCATATTGATAAAATTTGCAAACGACAAATTACATTTCACTCAATGGGTAGGATTTGTCTTAGAAAGGATAGAAAACATAGTGGCTAAAGGAGAAAATGCTGGTTATGAGTATTTTCTCCCATTCCCACGATGTTTTCACAAGCCTTCTCGGCCTGGGGCGTTACAACAAGGGATTGTGTGGTAAGGGGTTAAGTGCCTTTCACTACTACATTTACTGTAGGCCTAATCTATTGACGTAGTTATCTGTGGTGCTAACTGGTGTAGATCAAGATCAGACTGAAAAAAAAGAATTGCCTTACCAAGACATCCTGGAAAAAAGCAACATATTGAAATTGCAATTAATATCTCGGTCTGATGTTTAGGCAGAAAATGTCTGTCTGGTTTATTCAGCACGCCACGAGTTAGAACAGAAGAAAAGAAAGACATTAACCTTTTACCACACAATCCAGTGTTTTATTAACCCAGGCCTGCAGGAGAAGGCTTTTGAAAACATGGTGAGAAAAGAAGAAAAATGCTAGTAACTGGCATTTTCTCTTTTTTTCTCTCATTGTTTTCTTCCCTTTCTAAGATAAGTCCTAACATTTGGACAACATTAACTCTATATCAAACAACAAAATTTTAGCCTTGTCAAACACAGTCAAATGCATTTCCAGATGACAAATTAGAAGTACATGTAATTTGAAACATCAAATTTGTCCTTCATAGAGTAGGAAACATTGTGGGAAAAGATATCAGATGCACCAGTCTGTGTCTTCATTCCTGGCTCTGTGGAGTGTTGTTGACATATACTTTCTGAGCTATAAATTTGCTGTGAATGTTGATCATAAAAGTTTAATTTACATCTCCAAAAAAGCCTTTCTGATGAAAGGTTCCTTAATCCTGTACCAAACAATCCCCAGTTTTTACGACTCTAGAGAGAGCTTTTGAAAACATTGTTGGAAAAGGAGAAATGCTGGTTACATGCATTTTCTCCATTGCCCACAATGTTTTCTAACCTTTCAGAGGCATGTCTACAGGCATTGTTATTTGTTATTTGAAGAGCTTTACCATGCATATAATGTAATGATAAGAAGTCTTGCATATTATTATATGCATGGCAAAGTTTGTCACAAAACAAATGCCCATGGGCAAATCCCATCATTTGAGCCATGTTGAATTTTGTTGGCTAAAAATGCTTTTATTTTAGGCAAGTCTTAAGTCTTACCAACTGTGAAAATTAATGGTTAAAAATGGTCATATATTATACAAAAGTAAAAATTGTCACTTGCTCCAAAGCTTTTGCAGAATACCTTTTTCAGGGGTTCAAGATAATTTTGGTTATCTCTACAATCTTTATTAGGATTGGTTTAGCTATTGCTGAAAGGTTGGCCCAAGATGGTGCTAAGGTGATGATAAGCAGCAGAAAACAGAAAAATGTCAACAATGCAGTAAGCACCTTGCGGGAGAAAGGTCTGGTTGTATCTGGTGTAGTGTGCCATGTTGGAAACAAAGCTCACAGAGAAAACCTCATTAAAAAGGTTTGAATCTGTTTTTATAATCATGATTTATGTTACTTTCAACAGTTTTTCAGTTGTATCAAAGTTCAATACATGTATATAGCTGTCTTTCTTGGGTTGCACCAGGAATAGGCTCTGCAGTGCCTTGCCCAGGACACACTTATGTGACAAGTGAAGCCAGCTGGAATAGATCTCATGATTATTTAAGACAAATCCAATGCCTTTACCACTGAGCCACAAAGGACTGCCATTGACCCTTTACCAAATGATTGGGTATTAAACTCTCTACCAAATGACAATAGTTTGCGCTTATCCAAATTGAAATATTGACAGATGCCAAATTTAACATTACTGAAAGAGCATAATGATTCTCCCCTTTTTCCACAATGTGTTTTACCCTTTCAGAAACAACTCTTATCATTTCAGCCACAGTTATCAACAGCAAAAGCTTTCAAAATAGATGAATCTATTATTTAGTTGTGAAGTAAAAGGTTAATGCATTTTACGTTGGTACTTTTTATTTTTACTCATTACCTCCCAATACAATTAGCAGCAGACAGCTTTTGCCTTCAAAACTTCCTTGCAAAATTTTGTACATTCAGAATCAATTAAGGTTTGATCTAGATATATTCATGAGAAAAAATTATGGCAGACAGAGATATTGCATGTAAAATTGCCACAACCGTTTCGAAAGTGGTCTCCAGCAAGGTAAAAAAGATGTTGTTCTGTAGTGGGGAATGAGATTTCCTTACCAGATAACAAAATAAAGACTTGTCTACATGTATATCAAAAACATTTGCAGATGACAAATGAGATGTGGCTCAAATGATATGATTTGTCATTGAATCGGTAGAAAATTTTGTGGTTAACTCTTTACAAAATGACGAAGTTTTAGACCTGTCCAAATTGATAGCATTATTTTGCAGACAACAAATTAAAGGAAGCTCAAAGGACAAGATACATCCTCGATATAAAGGGTAGGAATCATTGAAGGAAAAGGAGAAAATGCTGGTTACCAGTGTTTTCTCTTTCTTCCACAATGTTTTCAAAGGGCTCCTTTTCTCAGGGTAGTTAAAACTCAGGATTGTGTGGTAAAGGGTTAACAGTGTTAATGAAAGGTTTTTTCCTCAGGCACTTGAAAACATGGGCTTGCATGGTAAAGAGTTAAATATTTTTTATAGACACTGGAAGAGTATGGTGGAATAGACATTCTTGTCAGTAATGCAGCTGTAAACCCTGTCTTTGGACCAATTCTTGATGTAAGTATCATTAGCTTACTTGAAAGTCCTAGTGCCCGTATTCACCAACCATCCTTGAACATTTTTTGTCGTATTCTCAAGAATTTTTTAAATTTGAAAGTAACACACCCTCTGATTGGCTAAACCAATTGGTATAGCCAGTCAGACATTGTGTAACTTTCGAAATCCATAATTAGACCAAGAATGTTCATAAGAATGGTTGGTGAATATGGACATATATTGACACTAACATAGTTGCTTTTGGTAACTTAGAGTACTTTTATGGGTGGTATAGATCAAAGATCTCAATACAGGATGTGCAGTATTGCAATCAAGAAATTGCTTGTGCACCATAGTAGATAATTTGTCCAAATTTGCCAGCTTGTTTTCATGGCAATCATATTTGACCCCATACAAATTTGAGATATTTTCTTCAAAGTCTGCAGTTTGTCTTTTCTTCAGTGTCTGCAGGTTGATTCCTTTATGTACCAAACAATCCCATGTTTTAGCAACCCTGAAGAAGAAAGCTTTCGAAAACCTTGTTTGAAAAGGATAAAATGCTTGCAACCAGCTTGTCCCACAATGTTTTCTTTCCTTTTAAGGACAAACCCCATGACTTGATTTGTATTTAATTTGTCATGTGCAAATGCCGTCTATTCAGAAAAGTCTAAAATCATTTGGTAAAATGTAAGAATGCTGACCAGAGTACTGTCAACTGTATTCTACTTTGGTAAATTTCACTTGTAGTTTGCTTATAGTGTCATTTGATCCTCTTACAGCCAGTGTAGACATAGATCATACTCTTCATGTCTGATCTTGGATCATCATTGACAGATATTCTGTTAACATTTTCTCCCACAAAGCATTGACTTTCCAATATTTGGGTCAATTTTATCTCTGAAAATCTTCAATATTCCATTTCATTTTAACCCTTTACCAAACATTCCTGTACTTTATTGAGTCTGAAGAAAGCATTGAAAACATCCTGATTAAAGGATAAATAGCTGGTAAACAGCATTTCTCCTTTTCAACATTTCCTCCTTTTTAAAAAGCTACCTGAATGTTCATGAAGAGAATCTGTATAACACCACTGTATTTCAGACAACAGAAATAGCATGGGACAAGATTTTTGAAATCAATGTGAAATCAGCCTTTTTCCTTACCAAAGAAGTTGTTCCCCACATAGAGTCTAGAGGGTAATTTTTTTTTCTTATGAATATACATGCACTGATATAGAGAGCTATAAGTACCTCACACAAATTTGCCTATGGTCTTGTGTTCAAAAGTAGGCTTCTGAAAACATTATAAATGATGGAAAACAGTACAATGTTTCTCAGTTGTTCCATAAACTTCCTTTAATTTGTAATGTGAATCTTATCCCCCGCTTGAGTTTGAGACATAGTCCCTCACAACATGTAGAGGAATGGAGTGAATAAAATGTCATGTAGTCAATAAGGCATAGAACTAGGATCTTAGGTATGTGCTTGATCAAATGATGTTATGATGTTTATCTTTTTATGCCAAAAGTAAATGTCAAGTTAAATTTGGAAATAAATTGTTAAGAAATCATCTAACCCTTTACCAAATAAATTAGGGTTTTATCAACTGTGGGTACAAATGCTTTTGAAAACGTCCTGGAAATAGGAGAAAATATTGGTAACCAGCATTACCTCATTTTCCCACAAATGTTTTCCATTGTTTCAAAGATGAATTCCATCATTTCAGCGACATTTAATTTGTTGTCTGAAAATGCTCTAAAATTTTGTCTGGTAAAGAGTTACTAATGGACAAAACAGACTTTTACAAAATAGGACTGTCAGTCTGACAGACTCATATCTAAAACCAGTGCTGAGTGATGATCATACCTTTATCTGTTTTAAAGCAATTGTGTATGTACACCGTGTAGGGTAATTATCAAACATCAATACATGTAATAAGTTTATAATGGTACATTTGCCATTGCTAAGTAGGCCTATATTCTTCATTACATAAAACATGTTTTACATAATATTGGTAGCTGTAGACCTTACATAAAAGTATTTTCTACTGTCTTCTGTCATGAAATCATTGATCACCATTGCAAAGTGCCAACAACTGAACAACCATTTGTCTCATCGGTAATTTCCTTTCACTTTTTGCAATGAAACAGAGGAGGAGCAGTTGTGTTTGTATCATCACAAGGTGGCTACAACCCATCAGAGGTAACTCTAAATTTTAGCCATGCTCTGTGAAAATCGGGCTTAACCCTTTACCGCACAATGACGCCTTTTAACGACCCTGGGAAAGAAGCCTTTTGAAAACATTGTGGGAAAAGGAGAAAATGCTGGAAACCAGCATTTTCTCCTTTTCCCACAATGTTTTCTACCCTATCAAGTGAAAATTGCACCATTTGAGCCACAATGAAATTGTCGTCTGCAAACGCTTTCAATTTGGACAAGGCTAAAATTTTGTCGTCTGGTAAAGGGTTAATGCATCTGCAAACAGGATCGACCCATGTCAGCCTGTGCACTCTGTGCAGGCTGACTTGAGCCGAAACTTTTTGCTATCTTTGAATTGTTTGCTTGTGAATGGACCACTTTACCTCATGATTTAGTCAGTTGTTTGATGACATGGATTTTATGGATACATAATTATGTGATGACTCACTTGGTATAACCCTTTACCAAACGACAGAATTGTGGACCCTACCAAATTCAAAGCAACTGCAGACGACAAATTAAATCTGGCGCAAATCACGATTTCTGTCGTTGACAGGGTAGAAAACATTGTGGAAAAAGGAGAAAATGCTGGTTTTCCCACGATGTTTTCAAAAGGCCTTTCTCTCAGGGTCTTTAAAATTCAGGATTGTGTGGTAAAGGGATAATGCATTACAGAGGTGCATTTAACCCCCTTTTTTCCAGAGCATGGCTCATCTATTATGTACTGTCCTAGCTTACAATGAACTTATGAGTGCAGAAATTGTCTTTACTGAGTAATTGAGGGAGGTTAGGGAATTCTCCACCCTTCTAATATTTCATCAATCTCACCCATGTTTAATATTGTTTTTCAATGTCACTGATCATGGAATGTTGCCTTTAGAGATCAGTGCCTGTATTTGGTATTTACTGACCACTCTAAATTCTACTTACACATTTTAGGATTAACCATCTGATTGGCTTAGACATTCTGTGTCAGTCTATCATACAGCTAGTCTTGTAATCAGAAAAGAAAAATACTTAGAATGGTTTATAAATAAAAACCTGCGAGAGGTTAAAAATATTTCTTAGCTAGAGCCTAAGTTGTGAGACCTCATTGCATCTATCGCAAAATAAAAATTATAATGAGCCCCCCCTCCCCCCCAAAAAAAAGTAATTGAAATAAAACTTTTAATCTTTTTTATCACATCTTTTTCTATTTGCAGCTGATGGGGGCCTACTCAGTCAGTAAAACAGCCTTGTTGGGCCTTGTAAAAGCTCTTGTGCCACAGTTAACTAGCATGAATATACGGGTATATGGAATAGCTCCTGGTGTGATTGAAACTAGATTTAGTGAGGCTGTAAGTTTTCAGTCATTTTCTTCACTATACTACTACAAGAATTTGCTTTCATTGTATAAACAGCTTTTAAAACGTTGTGACAAGCAATTGCTCCTTTTTTCCCTCATATTTTTAAAGTATCATAGTAAAACATACTTCCTACCATTCAAAAGTTTGTCTGCTTGTCCATCAGGTCACAAGCAATAATTTACAGTAAATCTAAAATAAGCCACAGCAAAGGAATGTATTATACAGTGTTTTTTTCAACGTTGGCAATGTGCTTGTTTGGTGTTTAACCCTTTACCACACAATCCCGACTTTTAACGACCCTGAAAGAGAAGCCTTTTGAAAATATTGTGGGAAAAGGAGAAAATGCTGGTAACCAGCATTTTCTCCTTTTCCCACAATGTTTTCTACCCTTCCCAAAACAAATTTTAATTTTTGAGTCACGTTTATTTTGTCGTCTGCAAGTGTTTTCAATTTGGACCCGTCTAAAATTTTGTCGTTTGGTAAAGAGTTAACACCTTTTTCATCATCATTTCAGTTATATCATGCTTTCCTATAGTTCCTTTCATCAGTATTTAGCACAGCATTCTTTCAGTGGGACTGGCTGCTTTCCCACAATAAACATTGTTTAAGCAATGTTTAGCAATGAGTGAAGAATGAATCTTGTGTCAAAGACAATGTAAAGAATGCTTTGAAAGAAGCAGGAAATGGAAGCATTTCAGCAAAGCAGACAGTGTAGATCAAAGATCAGGCTGCACAATTTGTGCAGCCTGATCTTGATCTTCACTTGCAGCAAGACAACTTTAGTTGTGAAAGTCGCTTTAAGAGCTACTTTTCAGCACAATTAGTTGAAATCTGTAGAGAGAGAAGAGGACACAATACTGAATCTACAGACAGACAGTCTGATTCCAATACAACTACCCCCTTTGCCTGTTCTTTGTTACATGTTTAAAAAATTGTATTTCATTTATAAAATTGGCTTGATATCTTTTTAGCTGTGGAAGTCACCAGCCTCTGAGATTGCTAAAAGTACTATTCCAATGCAAAGGTAACAATCATGACTGCATATACTTATATATAAGTTCAAAGGAAAACATGTTCAAACACTGTTTGGAAGCTCTGAATCAGAAAATACTACATGTATGTTGAAAAATATCATGTTAGCAAGCAAGAAAACATTTGCAAAGTAACCGTGGTTAATATATCATAATGTCTTTAGGGAGTTACTATTGGCTAAATATGAATGCATACTAATTTGTCCTTACACAGAGTATGCAGTCTGATCTGGAAACCACTATTCTGCCTTATATTTTTATATCTGTACACCTTTACGAAAAGCTGAAAAAGGGCTTATTCATAATTTTTTCATGATTAGTAGCGTGACTTGGCCAGTACAAATCTAAATGTTTCGCTCTACAAGCCAACAACTGACCCCCAATATGATACCACTGTATGATTGAATGAATTCCATGTGCATTAACCCTATGCTGTAAAAATATGCCAATGGAACTGCAGTTGAAAGCTTTTGAAAACATTGTTGAGGAAAAAGCAAGTGCTTTGAACTGCAATTGCTCCTTGTCCCTTAATGTTACGAGGGTCATTCATTTAATTGTGTCACTGGGTGTTTATGAGACGCATTATATTAAATGCATATATTTTGTTCATTTCATCCCTGTAAAATATTGACAGAAATACATTTTTCAAGTCTGGAAATCCAGTCCGTGAATGCTGCAAGATAGGTTTTTTTGGGAATACCCTGCAGACTCTGAAAAAAGGCACTTCCCAGGGCACTTTTAGAGTCATATCGATGCCCGGAGAGAGTTTTCTTCAATAAAGGAAAGAGAAAAGTTACATAGGCTGAGGTCAGGAGAATAGGGTGGGTGGGGAAGCTGTACCACCTTTTCCGTTTCCAGGAAATTCTGAACAATTGCAGACTTGTGAGCAGCTGCATTGTCATGAGCAAGGCACAGGCCTCTTTATCTGGTTTCAGTAATATAGCAAGTGTACATGACTGCACCTACTTTAACTTTCATTAACTTTGAAAGAATGAACCTGTTACAACGAAATTTCGTGCCAGTATTCAGAACAACTTCCTTGCGAAAACACCGTTATTTCCTTGTGATACACATAGTCATGTGGTGTGGAGGCCCATTAGTGACACAATTAAATGAATGACCTTCGTATAATACTGTTGAAAAACAGCAGTTAGTGTAATTTTGGATCAATTTTATTAGGTAATGAAATGTTGTCTGCGCATGTCATATCCTTCGAAGATAAACCTGTCTGCTATGACACATCACTATCCTATCAAGGATAAATATCAATCCACAGTGCGTAAATTGCCACTAAAAAGTGCAGGCTAAAATGGTAATAATACATCTATGGAAAAATCAAGCCAGTTTTTTGCTACAAATTTCATAAAAAAAAAATTCATACAGGGAAAATGATTTGTTAAATTATCAACTGTTTACTGCAAATCTTTGTAGACAGTTTCTAATATAGATATGGGGAAAACCAGGATTTGTGCAACAGACTGACAATAAAAATAATGTCCCCACCTTGCACCGGGCTTATACTGAGGCTTTTTCCCAATCTTATATGGGCTGTGTCCATAAATGGCTGGTGCATAGGTAATGTACTAGCTAACCATGGCTATAATTATGAATCATACAAGGTAGGCTTTAGTGAGTAAACATATTTTATTTTGAAATTCTTTGCATTGATTGCCGCGTTGAAAAGTAGTTCGGTTCTGTACCCAGAAGGCCCATATCATTTAGGTATGTACTTGAAAATGCCATATGGTAGAAGATAATGTACAGTAATGGGCTAAAGTGTAGTAAGGCTGATGGAAAATGGGTTGAAAAGTAATGATGCTGTTATAAAATTGGATTAACATGTAATGCAGTACAGCCTTCATCTAGTTTCTATTAAACATGTTAGTTTCCATGACAAATCTACAACAACCATGCAAGAATTTTATCATAGAGATTGCATGGGAATATCATGGGTTTGTGAGATTATCATGCCACACAAATTTGCATCACTTGACAAATATGTTGTCACATTGCAAGCACATGGAAGAAATTTCAAAGACCGGTCACACTGATATTTCAATTCATGCAAAAAGAAATACATGCTAGCCGTCAAAGCAACAATACAGAAAACATAAAGGTATCACAGATAACTGGGCGATTTTATCCTTTTCATAATTGTCCACACCACATATCTGATTGAAAGTAAGTGATGGCTGTACTCTAAGTCTCTTTTTAAATTGGAGCAAAATCTAGTGCAGATCTTGTAATATATCAATGTGTACTTTTTTGACAGGTTTGGTAAACCAGAAGAATGTGCTGGGGCTGTGTCATTTTTGGTATCGGAGGATGCGTCATATATTACTGGAGAAACTGTTACAATGAATGGTGGTATGCCTTCACGACTGTAGAGCATGGTGTTTGATATTAATTTAAACTTCATTCAGTGAGTACAGAGACAGATAGCTTTGCAGGTGACAGAGGACTTTTGAAAAAAGTTGGGGCTACTTGGAAATATTGATCAAATACATGTAGAAAGATTTTTCAATTTTGGTGAAATTTTTGTCTGCATGGTCTTTACATCCATAATTATGTTAATTATTGACTGGTATTCCCAAGATGTTTACAGTCAATATTATCGAAAACTGCATTTAATCTTTTACCACACGATTCCAAGTTTTAAGGACTCTGAAGGAGAAAACACTGTTAGTGAAGGAGAAAATGCTTGTAGCCAGCATTTTCTCTATTCCTTTTTCTGCAATGTTTTCTGCCCTTTCAAAGATAAATCCTTTGATTTCAACGACATGCAACTTATCTTCTGTGAATGTTTTCAAATACGAGATGTCTAAATTTTTGTCAGTAAATAGAGCTCAGGTAATAGGTAAATAGAGATTAAAGTACAGAGTGTTTTGTTCTTATTGCTGACCATTGTGGTTTTGTCCATGCATAGAGTGTCTTGCAAAATTTATCCCACTTTGCAACAAGAGCAGATGAAGATCAGGCTGCACAGAGCTCTGTCTGCCGTTTTGTTTAATATTCTGACCAAATCAGCATTTTAGTTCCACTTCTAAACCAATACCTTACTGCAAATTTCCATTTCAATAACTAGACACACCTAAGTTTTATTTTTAGCTGGGCTGTTTTTGAAGAAAACGTTGAGGTATTGTTGTAGCCCTAGCATCATCGCCTGTGTAGTAGTCATGCAAAAACTATGACATTTTATTATATCTCTCTTATTAACCCTTTACAACACAATCCCGAGTTTTAACGACCCTGAGAAAGAGGCCTTTTGAAAACATTGTAGGAAAAGGAGAAAATGCTGGTAGCCAGCATTTTCTCCTTTTCCTACGATGTTTTCAATCCTTCCCAAAACAAATTTCAATTTTTGGGTCATGTTTATTTTGTTGTCTGCAAATGCTTCCAATTTGGACTAGTCTAAAATTTTGTTGTTTGGTAAAGAGTTAAGGAGGATATTTACTTCAGACTTAGATAAGTGGTTAACTATCAAAAGGGGAACCCATACAGCAGTGACAGACAACCATCAAAATATTTTTAACACATTTACGCCCCTTCTCCAACGCAGACTTTTCAAAAGCACTGTGACATTTTGTAATATCCCTGTTATTACTGAAGATATTTACTTCAAACTCAGACAAGATGTTAACTTTAAAAAGGAGAACCCATACAACAAGGGCAGATAACCATCAAAGTATTTTTGACACAGTTATGCCTCTTTTTGACAGAATTTTTACTAAAAAACAAGCAACTGCAGCCTGGCGTTGGTATCTGCATGCGGTCCCCTTGATTACTACACCAACAATACTCTTGACCCTTTAGTACACAATCATGGTTTTCAACAACCCTAACAGAAAAGGCATTGGAAAACATTGTGGTTATAGGAGAAAATGCTGGTAACCAGCATTTTCTCCTTTTCCTACAATATTTTCTGTCCTTTCACTCACAGATTTTGTCATATGAGGCACATTTAATTTGTGGTCTGCAAATGCTTTGAAATTGAACAAATCCAAAGTTTTGTTGTTTAGCAAAGGGTTATAAGGCAATTTCTCCTTTTGCTAGAATGTTTTCATGTTTATTGATGTATCAAAACTAGATACATATATATGTTGATCTTCCATATTTTTCAAGCTTTTCAAAGTTGTCTTCTATAAATTTGTTTTAAGGCTAGTTTACATGGTATGTTTTAACAGAATGATAATGTAGGTCTAATTCCAAGCATATCTGTATTTTACGCTTACATGGTATGTTCAGAAGATCTGCTTCCTATTATCTATTTTACTTCTTCAATCAGATAAATCACCACCTGTCAGTTGAGTAATTGTATGTGACTTTCCACAAAATAGGGGTCTGTTTAGCATTTAGAAAACAAAAGTAATCATTTGGATGGTACTAAAGGTATAATTAATATGAAGATAAAGGGATGGAATTTACCATAATGAGCACTGATTGGTCTGTTCTTTCTGAAAAAACAGAGAAAACAGAACATGTCCTATTTGCTCTGCTTTACAATTTTGCTAGCAAATCTCCCATTAAAACAGGGTTTACACAATGTGATCTAGCACATGTGTTGCAACAGATTTGAAAAAGCAAGTCATGTAAACTGGCCTTTACAGAAGATGTAAATTTAATGATTTGTTTTGTTGTTACTCCATTTGCTTTAAGAAAAAGGATGAAATATAATGGATTAATGCAAATGTAATTTACCAAAATAAACATTAGATTAAAACAATAAGTCATGTAGATAATGTCAAGTTTGTATAAAAGATTTTATTGAAGTTTGTTAAAAATATGACATTCAAAAACATACAGCCATACTATGGCAAAAAGTGGGCTTAGTGCATCTCCGTGATGCATTGTACCAATCAAGCCTCACACAATTAGGGATCCATAATAGATCTAGCTACTCTTTTTAACAACCTACTGAATGGTGATGTGGGATAGTCCTTAAAAATACAGAAAATAGATCAATAGTGAAAAGTTTCAGCCCATGTGAGCCTGCACATAATGCGCAGGCTAACCTTGGTCGATACTTTTCGTGGATCTATTAAGCCCCCTTTTCACAGAGCATGGCTTATATAATACATGCATTACATTATATCTAAGAGTCTATGCAAGCACATTGTTTCCTCTCTGTGTTTCAGTTTCTTCTAATTTACTTCCAAAGTATTAAAAAGTCATTTTACTCACCTTTACTCTTGTATATTTAAGAGCTTTCAAAAAAACTAAAGTGACTGACACAGTGCAGTTGTTTTTTAAGGAAAGGAAAATATTTAGCTGAGTTAAACAAATCATTTTTAACTCTTTACCAGACTACAAAGTTTTAGCCTTGTCCAAATTGAAAGAATTTGTAGATGACAAATAAAATGTTACTCAAACCATAAAACTTGTCTTTCATGGGATAGAAAACATTGTTTGAATAGGAGAAAAATGCTGGTTACCACCATTTTCTCCTTTTCCCACAATGTTTTCGAAAGCCTTTTTCTAAGGGGCATTAAAAGTCGCCATTGTGTTAAAAGGAGCTTGTGCATGCAGGTTATTGTTTTTTCAAAGATGCCTCCAACCGAATAATATAAATAATTTTTAAAGTTATGTGACTTAATTAATTATCTGATTATTGGTTTGCAAATTTGTATAATGATTCATCTAAAAAGCAAAGAGTTGCGCAGAAAATAAAACATAAAAATCTTTAAAAAAAAGAAAAAAAAAAAAGAAAGAAGCAAATCCTGTGACAGTATTAACAACCGCTTCAGTGTTAATTGCAAAAAAAATGACTTGGGAGGCTGGTAGGTTGTGTGTGTTGACAATACTGTGTTTTAACTACCCTGACGAGGAATGTATTTAAAAAAATTGTGGGAAAAGGAGGAAATGCTGGTATCCAGCACTATCTTCTCAACCCACAATGATACCTACCTTTTCACACTAAAAAACACTCATTTAAGCAACATTAATTTTGTTTTCTGGAATTGTTTTTAAGTCCTAAATTTTGTTCTCCATAACAAATTAATTACAGTAAGAAAATTAAGTTTGTTAAAACCCCTGTGTTTTTATGACCATGCATCTCCTCCTTTTTCTAATAACATTTTATGTCATTTTAACCCTTAAGCTGCTAAGTGCAACTGACTGATGTTTTGCGAACAGTGCAGATCAAGATCAGACTGCACAGAACTTGCATTCTGATCTTGGATCTACACTGTCAGATAAGGAGATATATTTTTTTTTCCAAAAGACTAGTTTGATTGATTGATTGTATGGTGTTTAATGCCATTTTCAACATTATTTCAGTTATATCGCAGTGGCCAGTGCAACTATCCATGCTTTCCTGGAGCTTCTTTTACCAGTACTTCGTATAATATTCTTTCCAAACCACGGCTGCTTTCCCACATAACTATTGTCGAAACAATGGTCAGCCATGAGAGAGGAATGAACCCTGTCGCAATAACTATTATCAATCCTCGAAATGAAATATGCCAAACCTGGGATTGAACCTGCAACCCCCTGTTCTCAAGTCCTGTATACTAGCGACTGAGCTTCTGGGACTTGGCAAATAAGTTTGAAATAACATTATTCATTTTTTTTTTTCTATTGGCTCGAAAGTTTTAATTAACTTTTACACCAGGATAAGGGTTAAAGAGACATCCCCCATCTGAGCCACATTTAATTTACCCTCTGCATATGCATCTACCATGGACAGGTTTTGTCCTCAGGTAAAGAGTTAATCCTTTACCACACGATCCTGAGTTTTAACGACCCTGAGAGAGAAAGCTTTTGAAAACATTGTGGGAAAATGGTGACCAGCATTTTCTCCTTTTTCCACAATGTTTTCTACCCTGTCAATGACAAATTTCATCATTTTTATCCACATTTTAATTGTTGTCTGCAAATGCTCTTAATTTTGACAAGTCTACATATTTATTGTGTGGTAAAGAGTTTAAAGAATATACAAGTTCTAAATTTCTATCAAACTTTGTGAATGTAGTGATTTTCATCATATAATTCCCTCAGATATGCAAGAAGCTCTTGTATATTCAAATTATCTTTCGCAGAAATAGGAATCACTCTCAAATTTGTCTTTTCTTTGAGTTCAATTAAGTTTTTCCTAGCAACTTCTAGGTCCATTTTGTTTCCTATCACAGCGTATGGCACTTCTGACAAACCAGGTTTATACTGTTCTAGTTCATACTTCAGTTGTTCAAGTTGCGTCCATGGTTCATTAACTGAAAGGTCAAGGACATATAACAGACAGGAGCATCGTTCGATGTGTCGTAGAAATGCAATGCCTAGTCCTTTGTTCTTGTGAGCATCTGGGATGAGTCCAGGAATATCTGCCACTACAATACAAAACATATCATTTACTGGTACACACTATTTTGTGGTTTGAAGAGAAATGTTACTAAAACCTGTGTTGTACCATAGAGGCAATTTGAATGAGTACCCATAACATTGGTATATAGAGAATACGTACATAGTGTTGTCGTAGATCAAAAATATCTAACGAGGTTGGCAGAATTGATAATTGTCAAGTCTTGGCGAGACAATTATCAATTCTCACAACCGAGTTAGATATTTTTGATCTACGACAACACTATGTACGTATTCTATTTATCTTTTAACCTATGATTTGTACTCATTGTGAAAAGATGGGAAAAATATTGCTGACAAATACATTTTAAAAGTTTTAAAAGTTTATTTATGTCGGAACTCCCATTTTAAAATTGCATTACCCACTTACATGGTACTTTATCGTAGTAATTAAACGTCCGAAAATTGTGACTGAGATCGCTTGGGATTATTCTATTTGAGAAGATACAGTAAACGAGCATTCAAATGACGTCACGGGCAGGAATTACGTAGGCAGATCATCGGAAAGTAGCGCGCGTGCTATGACATTGTTCTTTTTTCGCGGGCTTTCTGTAGTAATCGTTACTATTTTTGGAATGCATTTCATTCATAAATGGTGATTGGGGGCGGAGTCAGTGGAACTTACTGTTCTATAAATATCCGTGGTATATCAAAAATCTATAAATATCCGTGGTATATCAAAAAAAATATCGCATGGGTGTTATTGCATGGATATCCGGTTAGTTGAAAGATAAAAGCAAAGACATATGTAATGTAAATGTATTTATGATAAGATTTCTCCCAATAATCTGAACTTCCGTGCTAACCATCAGAGTGCTCAATAAGTAAATGAAAAGTTTACTTTTAGCAGTTAGCCCTTACCATACAAACCTGTTTTTAATGGCCCTACTACTGAAGGACTACTGAAAACATTGGAGGAAAAGGAGAAAATGTTGTTACCAGCATTTTCTCATTTTCCCCCAATTTTTTCTACTCTCTAAAAGACAAAATACCATCATTTGAGCCACATTTCATTTGTGGTCTGCAAGCTCATTCAATCTGGAAAAGTCTCAAATTTTGTGGTCTGGTGAAGGGTTTAAATCCAGATTACATTTTGAGGTCTGTTTTTGCTAGAGTATCACAAAATTACCTACAATACAGATCAAAGATTAGACTACAGGTTTAACACAAAACTAACCATTACACCTTATTTGGGAATACCTTTCAATTAATGCTCCACCATAACATAACATGTTTCTTTCCTACCATTTCTTGTATGGGCACCCCTTTCCTTTTAAAAGTTAACCCTTTACCAAAACCATCTCATGTCTCAACTACCCTAAGGGAGATGGCGTTCGAAAACATAGTGGGAAAAGGAGAAAATGCTAGTAACCAGTATCTTCTCTTTTTTCCACAATCCACAATGTTTTCTACCCTATCAAAGACAAATACCGTAATTCGCCAATCTATTCTGACACCCTAAAAGTTAGGACACGGTCAAAAATTTTCAAAAATAATTTATTTTGAGTCCTTACTCCGGACAGTCCAAAATATAAATTTTCCTAAATATTCGGACAGCGCGTAACATTCATTTTCCAAAATATCAGCCAGTTAATACTTATTTTTTTTTTGAAAATGTTTCTGGTAATGATCAGGTGCATATTTACACATTTCTGCATCATGGATATTCATCATTATGAACATGAATACCTTAAAAGCCAAGCCGGTTAAGCCATGCAATAAGACCACTTCCCCCCCCCCCCCAAAAAAAAAAAAAAAAAGAAATGCAACACCAAGGTTGTCTTTGTTGAAACTTCTCACCAAAATGAACAGTGTAGATTTAGATCAAAGATCAGAATGAAAATTCTGCCTAGTGTGATCTTAATCTACACAGGCCACCAAAGCAACTATTTTGAAAGGTGCTTGAAGGGTTTAATGTTTCTCTGCTTTTTGATGTTGCGCAAGCAGTTTCTCCTTTTTCATAATGTTTTCACAAGTCTCCTGCGGAAGCGTGAAATTGTCCCTCCATAAAGAATTAAAGAATTTATAAGTACTAAACCTCATTGTCTCTTTCCTTTATATATCGGTAATCTAATTATAGGTAAAAATAGATCTAATGCTTTAATTATCAACATGGCTGCCCAGGTGTTCTTGAAACAACCATTACTATAAATGCAAAAAGGCACTATCAGCTAGTGTAAAGTGGGCATTATATAGGCTTTGTGCGTGGTCATTTTATGTTGATTGGATGTGAGCATGTTACCTTGGAGATCTGTTTAGCAGAGTGTGTACAAAAAAAGGTGCATTACAACCTTGCTCTGGATGATTTACACGTTACGTCATACCTCTAATCCCAATTTTACTGCAAACATTTGTGTACCCGCGACAGGTGTGAAATCTTGTTGACAGATGGCTTTTAAATTTACTCTGCTGATGGCAAGATGGTAGAGTTCAAAATTTTGGGGCACCGTGTAGATAGGCATCGGATTATACAACAAGAGGGCCATGATGGCCCTGGGTCGCTCACCTGAGTCAATAGGTGAAATTCACTCAACGTGCATAATCCAATTTCTGACCAATTGTCGGGTCAATTGATGAACAAACTTGGTAGAGGTCCACTAGGAGATGCTACATGCCAAATATCAAAGCTCCACGCCTTCCAGTTTCAGAGAAGAAGAACTTTAAAGTTTTCCTTCTTTGTTCCTATGTTCGAAACTTGTGACCCCCGGGGCGGGGCCAGTTTTGACCCCAGGGGCGTCATATGAACAAACTTGGTAGAGGTCCACTAGGAGATGCTACATGCCAAATATCAAAGGTCCATGCCTTCCAGTTTTAGAGAAGAAGAATTTTAAAGTTTTCATTCTTTGTTCCTATGTTCGAAACTTGTGACCCCCGGAGCGGGTCCAGTTTTGACCCCAGGGACATCATATGAACAAACTTGGTAGAGGTCCACTAGGAAATGCTACATGCCAAATATCAAAGCTCCACGCCTTCCAGTTTCAAAGAAGAAGAATTTTAAAGTTTTCATTCTTTGTTCCTATGTTTGAAACTTGTGACCCCTGGGGGCGGGGCCAGTTTTGACCCCAGGGACATCATATGAACAAACTTGGTACAGGTCCGCTAGGAGATGCTACATGCCAAATATCAAAGCTCTACGCCTTCAAGTTTCAGAGAAGAAGAATTTTAAAGTTTTCCTTCTTTGTTCCTATGTTTGAACTTGTGACCCCTGGGGCGGGGCCAGTTTTGACCCCAGGGACATCATATGAACAAACTTGGTACAGGTCCACTAGGAGATGCTACATACTAAATATCAAAGCTCTACGCCTTCCAGTTTCAGAGAAGAAGAATTTTAAAGTTTTCATTCTTTGTTCCTATGTTTGAAACTTGTGACCCCCGGGGCGGGGCCAGTTTTGACCCCAGGGGCGTCATATGAACAAACTTGGTAGAGGTCCACTAGGAGATGCTACATGCCAAATATCAAAGCTCCATGCCTTCCAGTTTCAGAGAAGAAGAATTTTAAAGTTTTCCTTCTTTGTTCCTATGTTTGAAACTTGTGACCCCCGGGGCGGGGCCAGTTTTGACCCCAGGGACATCATATGAACAAACTTGGTAGAGGTCCACTAGGAGATGCTACATGCCAAATATCAAAGCTCCACGCCTTCCAGTTTCAGAGAAGAAGAATTTTAAAGTTTTCCTTCTTTGTTCCTATGTTTGAACTTGTGACCCCCGGGGCGGGGCCAGTTTTGACCCCAGGGGCATCATATGAACAAACTTGGTAGAGGTCCACTAGAAGATGCTCCATACCAAATATCAAAGCTCTACGCCTTCTAGTTTCAGAGAAAAAGATTTTTAAAGATTTTGCCATTTTTTTCCTTTTGGTTGCCATGGCAACCAGAGTTATGGGTGGAATTCAATCTCTTGAACAAGTTTGGTAGTGCTTCACCTGAGGAACATCCCTGCCAAGTTTCATCAAGATTGGCCCAGTGGTTTAGGAGGAGAAGATGTTTAAAGAAATTGTGGACGACGCACGACGGACAACAGACATTGGGCGATCACAAAGCTCACCTTGAGCACTTTGTGCTCAGGTGAGCTAAAAAGTGCAGTCTGATTTTGGATAAAGCATCCACTACTGAACCATGACTTTATAAAGCTACTGCTTTTAGGTCTAAGAAATTAAGAAAATATTTTAAACATGTGCTTTTAACATTGAAAACATGCTGAAACTTTAGATATACTACAGATTTGACGCCTGCATCAGTGCTATAAATAGATCTAAATTTGTCGGACTTTACCCTTATTATTTCCGACACACATTCGGACAACAAGGTAAAACCTATTATTTCGGCCACCCCCTTTTTTTCAAAATGGTAATTTCCTAAAGATCGGACACTAAAAAATTTAATTATTTTTTTCTGTCTGAATACATAGGAGAATTACGGTAGCTTGATTTTAGCCAGGTGTTATTTTTTGTCTAGAAATGCTTCCAACTAGGTTGAGTCTAAAATTTCATCAATCTGTAAAGTCTTAACAACAAGCCCATACTTGAAGTAAATATCTCCAGTAACGATAGCTATCAGAAAAAGTCAAAGATTTTGCATGGTAAAGCAGGTAACAGGCTATGACAAGTCTTAGGACTTTTATTTTGAACAGTGAAGCTAAAAAACCTGCTATCTGTTCCCTATCTTCATATTCAACCATTCCAATATGGGGACTGAGGGTTGTAAAGGGATAGGGAGACACCTGTGGTCGAGCTCTAGAAATTGCTCTCAAAAGAGTTGACTTCCCTGCATTTGGAAATCCAACCTGAAACAAGACAAGAAATTGAAGAAAGTTTTGGATAACAGTTTACATACATGTATACCGTAATTCACCCAATCACAATCATTTTACAATCATTTTTGAAAAGGGATGCTTTTGAAAGCATTGTGCTAGTTTTCGGCTAGATTTAAAGTCTCTGTTGCTTTACTCTCTGTGATGCAGAATAATATCATTGACGATGTCAGTTATGCCCTGTTATCAGCATTTGGAATCTAAAGCCAATATATTTTACATTGCAGGCAAATCACAACAACTTAGTATTGAATTTAGTAATCTTGTAAAATTATTAGGCTTTGATTAACTTGGAAATTATATATTCATGCTTTTGGGGTGCATGAAAACCCATATTTTTGGGGTTTTTTTTAAATTTCACATGCTTACTATTCGTTCACAAAGAGCAATTTTTTATTTATGGCAGCAATAATATCTTACCAGACCAGCATGTGCCATTACTTTCAACTCCAAATAAAGTGTTCTGTCTTCTCCATCTGCACCTCTTTCTGCATATCTTGGTGTTGTATCTGTGCTGGTTGCAAAATGTTGGTTCCCAAATCCACCAGCCCCACCTGCTGCTGCAATATAGTAGTCATTCTCTGCCTCCAAATCTGTCAATACTGTACCATGTTCATCTTTCACAATTGTTCCAAGTGGAACCTAAAAATACAAAGAAGTGTTTTGAAGGTAGTGTTTCAAATGTACTGAAAATAACTTGCATTTTTCGTTTTTCAATGGCATTGACAGTTTATGAACATCTCAAATCAAATAATCTTTCATTCAGTTCTAAGCATTCACAAGAGTAAATCAGACAGTAATTATCCTGGATTGAAAAGTAATCATCCTAGAATTTAATAGGGTACCCTTTGGAGTGCAAAAATGAATACTTTAACGTCAGGGCATTGTCAGAAATATATTTAGAACTTTTGGCAATGTTGTACCTAGTTCAGACTGCAGACCTTGTCCACACTAGTCTGAAGCCCTAGTATTTCTGTGGGCTGATAACTCAATACAGAAGTATTCAAAAAGCCTTCTTCATTCAGATGTAATTATGCATTCGATGACATGTTATCCGATAGGCTGATACAGATTGTCTATATGCCTATCAGATGGATAGTCTTAGAGCTTAGGGTTAGAAATTAGCGCAATATTGTCAGAGAGTTTGGTCCCTGTATATCAAATTTTCATATCGCTGTTTGCTTTTGTTCTGTTTTGTTATGACTTCGGTTTGTTTTGCTTTTGCTCTTGTTCTGAACTACCAGACAATGCTGGTAATAAGTGTTTTCACCCTTTCCCACATTGTTTTCAAAAACCTTCTTCCTAAAGATTAAAACTCAGGATTGTGTGGTAAATGGTTTAGTGAGAATAAACAAAGCCCACAGCAGTATTGTTTTTTTGACAGATCATACTCATATGAAAAAATATTGAAAGAGGTTCACCTAAGTACCATTTGTGCCAGTATGCAGAGAATCCCAACCCACAGTTTTCAAGAAGATTTTAACAGACTTTCAAGTCAACTCTGACAACCAGAGATCTGGATGCTGTCAAATGCTTTGAAGGAATACAGAATCATTTTATCAAGCTTGGTCAGAATTGGTTCTGTAGTTGCAGAGATGTTTGAAATAAAAATGGACACACAGACATGCCCATAACTGACAAAGGGCACTTACATATTAACTCTTTACCACATGACAAAAATGTAGACTTGTCCATATTGAAAGCATTTACAGCATACCAAATATATTTTACTCAAAAAGTTAAATTTGTTTTAGAAGGGTACAAAACCTGGGAAAAGGAGAAACTGCTGGTAACCAGCATTTTCTCCTTTTCACACAATGTTTTCGAAAGCCTTCTCAGAGTCATTAAAACTCAAGGTTGTAAGGGTTAATCTCTCTGGCCTTTGGCTAGTGGAACTATAACTGAAATTAGTCATGCTAAGGGAAGTCATCAACCCAACATAATGGCTTACCTTAACGTACAAATGATTAGCATTTTTTCCATGCATACTTTTAGGATGACCAGGTACACCGCTGTCTGCTTTGATAATACCATTTATTTCATTCAAGGACCTTTTATCACATGTACCTGCAATTAAAGTTGACACTGTTAAGCATACATGTATGTTGTATATGTGCATCACCTTAAAGACCCAGTGCCTTAACGCTTTATCACACAATCTTGACTTTTAACAACCTCATGGAAAAGAACCTTTGAAAACACTGTGGGGAAAGAAGAAAATTCTAGTAACCAGCATTTTCTCCTTTTGCCACAATGTTTTCTACCCTTTGAAAGAAAAATTTCCTAAATTGAGCACCACTTAGTTTGTCGTGGTCAAATGCTTTTAATTTGAACTATTCTAAAATTTTGTTGTTTGGTTAAGAGTTCAATGTAAGACTTGATACCCCCTGCTGTAAACCAGTGAACAGCTATGGGAAATAGAGCAATTTCCTGTCACCAGCAAATTGCTCCTTATCCCACAATGTTCAGCACATTCTTTAACCCTTTACTTAACAATCACCAGTTATAACAACTATTAAGAAGAAAACATTGGTAACCAGCATTTTCTCCTTTTCCCACTTTGTTTTCTACTCTTCCAAAAACAAATCTCAAATTTTGAGTCACAACTGTTTTGTTGTCTGCAAACACTATCAATAAGGACAAGTCTAAAATTTTGTCTGTTAAAGAGTAGATTCCTTTCCCTCATCTTTTTCTCTGTAGTGTCACATAGACAATTTGCACAGGCTGATCACTGATTAGCACTTTTAAGACTATTTGCATAGTCTGATCATTGATCTGCACTTTTCAATGATACTTTTAACTCTTTACCACAGAGCAAACAAGAACAATGATGCTCAAATGATGAGATTTTTCTATGAAAGGACAGAAAACAGTATGGGAAAATTTACTAGCATTTTCTCCTTTACCTACAATTTTTTCAAAACCTTTTTCCCACCAAAGTTGTTAAAAGGTGGGGTTATGTGGTTAAAGGGTAAAGATATTCTGGTCAAAAAAATGTCTTGAAAATTGTATAAGATGGTCTTGTGTACTGGGCTGAAGAAAAAAAGTGGCACTCTAGATAAAGGGAGTTTAATGCATCTTAGTAATTTACTGTACCAAGTACAGTAATATATTGTACCAAATAAAAGGTAGCATGATATAGATCCATGTTATCTAAAAACCGGTTGAATCATAAGGTAGAACAGTCCTTTGAGATGCAGAAAATTGCCCAAAGCACAAAGTTTTGACTTAACCCTTTACCAAACGACAAAATTTTAGACTGGGCCAAATTGAAAGCATTTGCAGACAACAAATTAAGTGTAGCTTAAATAGTAATTTATGTATTGGGTAGAGCAGAAAACATTGTGGGAAAAGGAGAAAATGCTGGTTACCAGCATTTTCTCCTTTTCCCATAATGTTTTCAAAAGGCTTCTTTCTCAGGGTCGTTAAAAGTCGGGATTGTGCGGTAATGGGTTAAGTCAGCCTGTGAAGCATGACCTGAGTTGCTAAGTTGATACTTTTTGCAGATGCATTAACCCTTTACCAGATAATCCAGACACTGAATGACCTTGATGAAGAAGGATTTTGAAAACATTGCGAAAAAAGGAGAAAATGCTGGTAACCAGCACTTTCTCCTTTTTCCATAATGTTTTATACACTATGAAATAAAAATTTCATTTTTCCAATAATATTTGTTATGCCATCTGCAAGCGCTTTTGATATGGACAAGGCTAATATTTTGCTGTTTGGTAAAGAGTAAAACCACCTTTTCCCATCTCATGGCTCATTGATTATGCCTTTTTTACACGGTGGTTTAACTAAGTGTTAACTTACTTCTAAATATCACATGTCCACCACAACCACCATTCCCACCATCTGGCCCGCCAAATTCACGTCTAAATTCTCGCAGGAATGATAAACAGCCATCTCCACCTTTGCCCCCAATAACTCGTACCTTCAGAAAATCTATAAATATCTTCGACTGTAAACGAGAAATAGAGGCATTATGCAAAACAGCAAACAACAGTTACAGTGGTATCATACTGTTACCTTTTCCTACAACGACAATATCCGTGTTCGACTGGTCAACTTTCGCGAAGCACGAAAATAAATATCAAGCTCTGCTTACCTGCAAGGTGCCCGTTTCATGCTGCACAAATGTCACGTCAATTTGACAGTGCAAGGTTTGTACTTCAAGAAAGTTTAATTTACCAGTCAAAAACAAAAAGTGTAACACGAAAAATATAATTACCAGTTGAATATGGTAATGCCTTCAGAAGCTTCTGTAGTACAAGACAGCTGAAAACATTGAAAAAATTACAGAACTTTCACATGGTGAACAACTCTATATATTTTTCACTGTTTTCTTGGTTGTGCCATCATCCAACTTTTCAATGGTACAAGATATTTAAATTTAACCCCTTAGCAAACAGTAACAGATTTTCATGACCCTTGGGAAGAAGGCCTTTGAAAACATTGTAGGATAAAGAGAAAATGCTAGTAACCAGCATTTCCTCCTTTTCCTGGAATGTTTTCTATTCTATCAGACAGAGGGGTCATGTTCAGCTGTATCAATTCTAAATTTATTGCCTGCAGATCTTTTTAACTTGAAAGAGTCTACAATTGTTGTGAGGGAAAGAATTTACCCTTTCCTTTAACACATGAGAAACATGTATACTTGCCCAAATTGAAAGCATTTGCAGATGAGAAATAGTATCTGACACAAATGCTGAGATTTGTCTTTGATATTGTAGAAAACACTGTGGGAAAAGAAGAAATCACTGGTTATATACCAGCATTTTCTCGAAACAATGGTCAGAGTTCAGAGAGGAATGAATCCTGTCGCAATGACTATCATCAATCCTTGTAAAGATACTGGCCAAGCTGGGGATCGAGCCAGCGACCTGTTCTAAAGTTCTGCATGCTATCAACTGAGCTACCAGGGCTCTACACAGAGTGGAGGGTAACATTGTTTTTTTGAACTTAAAAAATTTTACTCCACTAATCTGAACTTGAGTACTTGAGATTTTTTCTTGTTACAAATATTTCACATACCCTGGTCTCCTGTCCCTTTTCTTTCCTTGGCTTCAAAGCTTTGACGGAGAACTTGTTTGACTTTATTGTCTTCAACAGCCAGTGACGCTGGTGCCAGGTCAGAGAGTTAAAAATCATCTTCATTGTTTACCTGAACATCACATCATTCTGTACATTATTTAACCCTATACCACTCAGTCCTGAGTTTTAACAACCCTAGGAAATTGGACTTTTGAAAACATTGTGGGAAAAGCAGAAAATGCTGATAACTAGCATTTTCTCCTTTTCCCACCACATTTTCTTACCTTTCAGAAAAAAATTTGATCATTTGAGCAACATTTGTCATCTACAAGTGCTTTGAATAAGGATCAGTCTAATATATTGTTGACTGGTAAATAAAGAGTTAAAATAGTGCCGCCTGCAGACATCTATTTTGTCTTGCAGCAAACCCCTTTTCAAAAAGTTGCATAGCAAAAGAAAGGATTGCTCATGATTTAACCCTTTACCACACAATCCCGACTTAACGACCCTAAGAAAGAATGCCTTTGAAAACATTGTGGGAAAAGGAGAAAATGCTGGTAACCAGCATTTTCTACTTTTCCTACCAAGTTTTCTACCCTTCCCAAAACATGTTTCAATTTTTGAGTCATATTTATTTTATCGTCTGCAAATTTATGCTTTCAATTTAGTCAATCCTAAAATTTTAATGTGTGGTAAAGAGTTAATATTTCTCCATTAGCCTAACATGGGAAAAATACATTTTTAAAGACTCCATAGGAAGTTCAACTTGAAGTTCAATTGCTAGTGTCCTTTGACTATTGTTTAGAAAATAGCACCTGCAGATTCAAGTCCCATCAATTATTTAACTCTTTACCACACAACAAAATTTTAGAAAAGTCAAATTGACAGCATTTGCAAACAACAAATAAAATAGGGCACAAACAAAAGTATCTGTCTTTGAAATTGTTGAAAACATTGTGGGAAAGAAGAACTTCTGGTTACCAGCATTTTCTTCTATTCCCACAATGTTTTCAAAGGCCCTCTACCTCAGGGTTGTTAAAACTTGGTATTGTGTGGTAAAGATTTAAATGGAATTTAATTCTTGTGGCATTTTTTCCCCCACAGTTAAGAGTAATTCTTAAAGCGGTTCTGCTGTTGTAGTTGCTTTTGCAGCCATTGTAGACAGATCTGACAGCACAAAGTGTGCTGCCTGATCTTTGATCAACACCACTGGCTTTACATAAACGGTACAGACAAAAGCCAGTCATGAAATTGCAATTTTTTGGGTTTTATTCTACAATGAAAATTTCCAATGGGTTCATTTGGCAATCTAAGGGTTGAGAATCAGTATCTCACAAAAACGTCGACTTTCTTCAGAGAAAAAATTGGGGTCAAAATGATGTTTTAACTTTTATAGTGCTTAATTGGACTATTAAGAGCTCTACCAAGTTATCAGTAATGTGTTTTACGACCCAGATTAAAACAGCTTTTGCTAACGATTTTGGGAAAAGAAGAAAATGCGCATAACAAGTAAAGTCAATTTTTTGGCGGACTAAATTGTTTCATGTGGTCGAAACGATTAGGTGACGAGATACATAGCATTCCTAGTTCAAAGGCCGTCTTCTAGCTGATCAACTTTTGAAATCGTAATGGGACATTAACCCCTGTGTATAAAATACTTTAGTCTCAAAAATTTAAAAACGTACCAGACTCAGTTAAGCATGATATATCAACTAGTTACGCGGTAATTCATTTAATAAACACATACAGGGAGAATGTTCATTATTGGTCTAAGGGAAGCAACTCCTTACAATATCAACATTATACCATACACAAAAGTTGGTTACTTCCCTTAGACGTTTTTTTTTTCTCCCTACTCCGAGTTTCACACTGTATGCACTCATATTTTCAAATTTTATTTAATGGATCAAGACTAGAACAAAATCAATTTTGCTTTGTTTCTGTTTATTTATACCGTGAATACAAATGCCATTCATGCCATACACAGAGGAACTTCGGACAATATCAACCACAATGTGACTGTCCAGAGAGGTATTTATGAGGAAAAAGAATCTCCATATCGGACGGTGTAGGGTCCCTGTTTAAATGATGAAAGTTGTGCTATTCATATATAATAAATTTATTCATTGAACTTTATTTTAACTAGATCTGCATTTCAATCATAATTCACTCAAAGCAGATCATCAATATTTATACAAAATTTTTGGGAGAAGTCTAGAATTTGCCTTCTTGTCCATGCATGTGTATATATTTTTTTCTGTCAAAAACCTTCCAGCACTTGGCCGTCTTTGTATGGAAACTTTGATGAATCGATCATTAACAAGAAACAGTAGATGTGCACAATTTTCAATTGTCTACCTTGAGTTCTTTAAGAATTATTTTCTCTCGAACCCATATGTTTTTGTTGGTGATGCATGCTACATTTGAACATTTCTTTTCTATGCCAAGCTCACAAGGGAATTAACCTTTTATCACAAACCCTTTGTTTTAATCCTTACCCTGCTAAATAATGAAAATGAAATGTTCAAGCCTATAGTAAAAACCCAACATTTTGCTATTTCAAAGGTATTTTTGAAGGAAAAACCTCCTTATTGTACAATGTAGATCCAAGGTAGGACTGCCTATTCTGTGCAGTCTGATCTTGATCTACATTGTCTTCAAAATGTCACTGAGTCGCGCTTAGCAGCATAAGGGTTAGCAACCATGGGAACGATCCCTTTTGAAAGCATAGTGGGAAATGGAGAAAATGCTGGATATAAGCATTTTCCCACACTGTTTTCTATGGATCCGCGACATTTCGTCGAAAACCACATTTTCAAAAACAATCCCTAGCACTGACCCTTACCCTAACCCAGTCAAATTGTTGCTCAAATCTCTCTCCTGGATAGAGCTTTTCGTGTAATGAATTAAGGAGTTTAGAAATAGGTAGTTTAAAACACACATGGATTTCGAGGAAATACCCTTTCGACAAAATGTTGTGCACCAGTTTTCTACCATATCAAGGACAAATATACCAGCATTTGGGACACATTTGTTTGTCATCTGCAAATGCTTTCATTTTCGACATGTCCAAAATATTTCATTTCGTAAAGAGTTGATTTGCCTATATATAAGACAGTTCTATTTTTATTTTGTGACCATGAAAGCTTCAACTTAGAGTGTCTTATGATGTATTTTGTATTTTAAAGTTAATTTGCTTTGAGTCTTCCTCCTCAGGGTTGTTAGAATGTGACACTGTTGTGGTAATGGATCAACCCTTTTCATTTTAACTCTTTACCAACTAAACAACAAACATTTGGACTCACCCAAATTCAAAGGATTTGCAGCGGACAATTCATATGTAGCTCACAATTGCTGTCTTTTAACCCTTTACCAATGACAAAATTTTAGACTGGACCAAACTTAAAGCATTTGCAGATGACATATCAAGTCTAACTTAAATGGTGACTTATGTATTGGATAGGGTAGAAAACATTGTAGGAAAAGGAGAAAATGCTGGTTACCTTCTCCCACAATGTTTTCCAAAAGCTTCTTTCTCAGGGTCGTTAAAGTCAGAATTTTGTGGTAAAGGGTTAAAAGGTAGAAAACATTGTGGGGAAAGGCCTTTTTTCTTTATGGTCATTTTTTACCCCAGGTCATTAAAGCACAGAAGTGGTAAAGGGTAAAATACTAGAAACTACTGTGCTTGTGTTTTGATCAGTGATTCCTAGTAATTTTTCTCTTTCTTTAGAAAACAAGTGCCATTTTGTAAAATTAAGGGAAATAAAGGGTTGTATCTTTGATATATAATTTCAAAAAGCTGTTTGCTGATTGGTCGAATTACTATACATGTCGTCTGACGATATGGTATTCCACAATTAACACGGGCAAAGACATAACATGCAGCCCTAGCTAGACCCAACCATTCTCTGCCATCGATAGATTGCCTTCCAATGTCTTGAATTCAGCATTTTATATGTAAATGGATAACAGGGACTTTGTTTTGTTTTAAACCAGAAAGATAAAACGTGAAAGCAGAGGACATTAATTTTTATACAGTTGACACAAATCTCTATTTCATGGTAAAAATTTATTGAACTGAATACATGTAAACAAATGTACTTCTGTAAGCAAATCTGACAACTGGTATCTATACAAAGTGTTTGCTGTTGCCATTTGACTATTTCATCAAGTCAAAATGTCATCAAATTCATAACAAGGAAAATCTAGTCTGTAGATCTGCTTAATAACTTTTTACCAAAGAGCACAATTTTAGACTGGCCCAAATAGAAAGCTTTTGCAGACAATAATCTACTGTGACTCAAATACTGTAAATTGTTCTTGAAAGGGTAAAAACATTCTGGGAAAAGAAGAAAATGCTGGTTACCCGCATTTTCACCTTTTCCAACAATGCTTTCAAGTCCTCTTCCTCAAGGTTGTTCAACCACAGGATTACTTGGTAAAGGGTGAAACCTTCACCAGTTTTAACGACCATGAGAAACAAGCTTTTTGAAAACATTGTGAGAAAAGGAGAAAATGCTGGTAACTAGCATTTTCTCCTTTTCCCACAATGTTTTCTACCTCATCAAAGAAAAACTGCACCATTTAAGCCACACTGAAATTGTCCTCTGCAAATGCTTTCAATTTGATCGAGTCAACAATTTTGTCGTTTGGTAAGGAGTTAAATTACTGGTAATTACCACAGAAGATGCTTTACTCTCTTCCCCCGCCCAGCAGTAGACTGCTGTAACATTGTGGGAAAGGGGGCTGTTGCTTGTGAGAAGCAATTGATTGTTTTCTTAGTGCTTTCCATATAACTGACAAGAAAAAAAAAAATACATTTCTTACAATTTTTGCCCCTTTGCATCTCTTCTTGTATTTGTCAGTGGTATATTTGAAAGTAGCCTGTTATCAATGGTCAAATATACAAGTTTTTTAAGCCTTTCCTAAACAATAACAAGTTTTAATGACCCTGAAGAAGAACAATTCTGAAAACATTGTGAGGGAAGGAGAAAATGCCAGCAACCAGTCTTTTCTCCTTTTGGCTCCCACAACGTTTTCTACCATTTCAAAGAGAGACATCATCTTTTGAGCTTAAAATCTGTTGTTTGGTAAAGATCTAGGTATATATCTCTGAATGTAGCAAGTTATTGAAAATGGACATTTTTCAGTCAGGAAAAAGAGGTCCACATATTGCCATTTCAAGCTTATTAAGTTGGTGACCAGAATATCTTATCATAGTGGGCAGTGTAGATCTAAGACCAGAATACATCTTTTGTGCAGTCTGATATTAATCAACACTGGCCACAAAAGCAATGAAAGCTGTGAAAGGGTCTGTAAAGCTTAACTCTTAACTCTTTACCACATGAAAATATGTTAGACTCGTCCAAATTGAAAGCATTTGCAGATGACAATGTCAGTGTAGCTCAAATAATATGATATTTCTTTGATAGGGTAGAAAACATTGTGGGAAAAGGAGAAAATGCTGGTCACCAACATTTTCTCCTTTTCCCACGATGTTTTCAAAAGGCTTCATCCTCAGGGTCGTTAAAACTTGATTGTGTGGTAAAAGGTTAACTCTTTACCAAACGACAAAATTTTAGTCTTGACCAAATTGAAAGCATTTGCAGATGACAAATAAAATGTCACTGAAAACATAAAATTTAGCTTTCATAGGATAGAAAAAATTGCTGGAAAAAAAGAAGATGCTGGTTACCAGTATTTTCTCCTTTTCCCACAATGTTTTAAAAAGCCTTCCTTCTCAGGGTCGTTAAAAGTCGGCATTGTGCAGTAAGGGATAAAACACTCAACAAAATCCTAGACTGATCCAAATTCAAGCAATTGCAGACAAGGAATCAAATGTGGTTCAAATGGTGGGATTTTGTATTTAAGAATAGAGAAAACAATCTGGGAAAAGGAGAAAATACTGGTTACCAGCATTTTCTCCTTTTCCCAGATTGTTTTCAAAGGGTGTCTTTCTCAGGGTCATTAAATCTCCGGATTGTGTGGTAAGGAGTTAATTATTATAGACATAGTTTGCAAGTTCAATGACTGCCTGTAGAGTTTCTTGACCCGAGGGTATGATCTGGTCTGCAGGGAGCAGAAACCCGTATTTCCCTGTGTCTCGCAATTCCACACCATAAGAGTATTTGATACCAGCAACACCATAGGTCCAATCTGCACTACTACCACTGGCTTCATCTGAAATTGTATAAACCCAATTACAGGACAAATATGACTTTTTACAACCCTGACTTGAAAGGACGGGAATACTATGAGGGAAAGGTACATTTGGTTGTATCAAGCAATTGCTCTTTTTCCAACTCTGTTTCCACACTGTTGAATAACAACATATTCCTTCAATGTAGTTGTCTACTTTTATTTATCATACTGACATGTTAGGTAAGTCTAAAAATAGCAGTACAGTTTTTCATTAACTCTTTACCAAAGAACAAAATTTACACTTGTCTAAATTGAAAGCATTTGCAAACGTTAAATGCATCTCAACACTTGGATTTGTTCTTGAAAGAGTAGTGACAGCATTTAACAACATTTTCTCCTTTTCCTATAACGTTCTTAAAGGGCCTTCTTTCTCAAGATCATTAAATCCATAGACTGTTTGGTAAAGGGTTAATTAGGGCTGGCTCTAAGTAAAAAAAAAAAGACGCTTCCCAGTATTAGGCTTTATTATTCTGACTTTCAGGAAGATAAAGTTCTGTGACATGTAGTTGGCAATTTTGGCAGCATCAGAAACTATGACACTGGCCAAGCAGTTGGGAGGCCTTAAGCTGCTCTACTTCACTGTTACTATATTTACATCACATTTGGAACAATATGGCAAATATGAAGTCAGTAGAAAAGTTGCAGGTCTTGCCAAAAACAATTTGTACACAGATTTCAAAGTTTGTAGCAAATGGGTGTAACTGCTAATGGCCTGGTTTGCTCTGATAAACCATACTCTTTCAATACATCACATATAAAATGAACAAGCTGCAATACAGGTCATACGAAAGATACTTACAGATAATATTAGCTATACTTCCATGCTTGTATTCTGTATCAAACTTGGCTAGCGCCTTAACTGCTATCTCTGACCCTGCATCCTGCATGTACATGCGTATACAGTGTATTTGAAAAACATTGATACCTCTGCCATATGTGTGCTAGGAACATGAAGTCTGATCCTGATTCTACGCTATGAAATATTTTGAGAGATTCAAGCCTAAACAGCCTTGAAATTACAAAACTTAAGTCTGTTCTCCTGTCTCTGATCATGTTGAATTCACCCATTTAACACTTTACCAAGCAACAAAATTTAGATTTGTATAAAAGCATTTGCTGACAACAAATTAAATCCCAGCAAGCATGACAAACTTCCTCCCATATGGGCAAAATCTGGGCTAAATGTCAATACATGGGACCCATGTGGGCCCTTTGTGGTAATGTCAGCCCTTCTTGAACCCACATAGGGCCTTTATTATTTTTATCCATGTAAACCTTTGTCATGTAACCAAAAATAAAACCAATCAAGTTCACATTTTCCCCTGTACATTTTTTTTTGTCTGTTCAAGAAGAAGTTTTACTCTCCAAAACCTGTAACACGGCATTCACTCGGGTCCCATTTGAGTCCCATATACCCATAAGCAGTGACAGGAGGAGACAGAAATTACTGATAAACTTCAGAATGATAGTTTTTTTTTTTCTTTTACAATTATCATTAATTCCATCTCTTATAGTAATTAAGTATGTTACTCAACACATGAAAATTGCTTTTCATACGGTAGAAAACATTGTGGGAAAAGGAGAAAATGCTGGGTACCAGCATTCTCTCCTTTTCCCACAATTTTTTCAAAAGACTTCTTCCTTGGGATTGTTAAAACTCAGGGTTGTGTGGTAAAGGGTTAAGAGGTGAATGAAATCATGCATTTTACCACTTCCTTGAAATCTTCAGGGAGTTTCTTTGTATAACCCCATGGTGACATCCACAGCTGTGAGTAACTGTGGAAATCTATGAAAGCCTTTGCACCAAGTTTGTATACAAAGTCTGCGACACCTTTCACCTCTATCTCTGAGAAAGCAAATGGCCCACAGTAGGAATCTGAACAAGGATCTGTGCTTGCCCCGGCCTCTGTAAGAGAAAAAGAGAGAGAAGAAATGATTTTTAATTTATTTTGCCTACCCTACATATATAGCATAACTCTCATACCACACAATATTGTGTTGTTATGAACCTAAGGTAGACAGCTTTTTAAAACAGTGGGAAAAGATGAAAATGCTCCATGGTCAAAAACAATACTATGTTTTCAACATAAAAACAATACAGCCTGGGTTCAGGCAGTAATTATTTTAATTACTCCCCATCATGCTCTTCTTGGAATCATGGATTGCAATCAATCTTTGGCAGCTATCTGTTTATAGTTTTCATTATTATTACCGCATGGGGACATTCAAGGGTCTCCCCATGATTATAAGTTGTGCCGATGATGTAGTTATAGACTTGATTATCGTGTGACGTCACAATCTTAATAACAATGGATTTGTGCATTTTTTCAATTAATTCATCCCGACTCTCAACAACACTTATTTGAGCATCCTTCTGAAAATTAAGCTTTCAGTCAAACAGCCTAAATGATTACCAGCTATTAATAAATTGTTATCCTCCAAAGTCGCTGTGAGTAACCTAGCTGTTTGAAATTTTGTTGTCAATTTAATATTTTCAAAGATGGCTTACAAACAGAAAGTGATCAAGCCAAGGCTATTGGAATTTTGGTATCTTTTTTCATTCATTTACATTCAAAAACCAATTGCAGCTACATCTACTTTACCCCTCTGTGAGATGGGGTAAACATTCAATCTGATTTCGAATGTCTCAAGGGTGTCATTTTTTACAAAAAAAATATCATAATGATAGAAAAGGAAAAAGTGAACTGACTGGAACCCAGGCTACATAACAAGTCCAAGATGAGTCATGTGGTGAAGGGCTTAACACCAAACTATCAAACAAAGCTGGCTACAGATCAAAGAGAAGTAACTCTTAAAAGCCCAATAGCAGCCAACAAATCAATTCATGTGTTAAAATGCATCTAGATTTAAATCACACCATTCAAAAGTATGGAAAATATGGTGACAATGGCAATCTGTTATTGTGTGGTTGGTCAACGTGTTAGTCGCCAGCAGAAAAATAGATTCTAAACCCAGGCAAAAAGTAAAAAAAAGATAGGGTGACCTGGCAACTTTTAACCTAGTTTTGAAATTAATTTCTCAGCCAGTGACTAACACTTATAATTGGACCAACAGTACAAAAACAGATTGTCATCTTCATAATAATTTCCATACTTTTAAATGGTATGGTTTAAATTTATGCATTTTAATACCTGCTTTGTTTACTTTTGGGAACTATAGTTACTTTAATGTATGATTGTTTCTTTTAGAAAGCCCTTTGATATTCAGGTATTATAAATTAATATGAGCATGCTCTGTGAAAAGGGGAACATAATGCATCTCTGTGATGCATGATACCAAGCAAGTCGTAACAGTTTTATACACCCCTAAAATCCGTTTTGTATATTAACCTACTGAATCATGAGGTACACTGGTCCTTTGACATGCAGAAAATTGACCAAAAACAGTTTCAGCCCAGGTCAGCCTGTGCGGACTGTGCAGGCTGACCTGGGTCGATACTTTTTGCAAATAAATTAAGCCTCCTTTTCACAGAGCATGCTTCATATAAATTTACCACTGAACCACCAAGGACCCAGAGACAACACAGTGGCCAATAATATGGGGAAAAAGTACTTACCACACCAATGAATATCCCAGTTTCTGTTTGGGTCTACACCAATACAGTTACCTTTTTGTTGAGACCGAGTCTTTCTCCACAGTCTAGTCTAAAAATCAGAGAACAATAACCCAATGAGCATTTACTTTTATGCTCTTATATCAAACAAGATGGATGAAAAATCTACACAGTAAATCTACTTTGTCCTCTAGAGCAAAACAAGAGGGCCATGATGGCCCTGGGTCACTCACCTTAGTAGAGTGCCTTTAAGGTTTTTCTTTGACCATGTGACCTAGTTTTTGACCGCAGGTGACCCAATTTCAAACTCATATTTCATGAAGACAAACATTCTGACCAATTTTCAAGTCAATTGAGCACAAAATGTGGCCTTGAGTGCCCTAAAGATATTTCTTTAATTTGACCTAGTGATCTAGATTATGACCCCAGATGACCCAAATTTGAACTGGTCTTTGACTATATCAAAAGAAACATTTTAACCAATTTTCAAATCAAGTGAATAATAAATGTGGCCTCTAGAGTGCCCACTAGCTATTTCTTTAATTTGACCAACTGACCTAGTTTATGACCCCAGTTGACCCAAATTCAGACTCATGTGAGATTTTACAAAGACAAACATTCTGACCAATTTTCAAGGCAATTAAGCAAAGAATGTGGCCTCTAGAGTGCCCACAAGGTATTTCTTTATTTTGACCTAGTAACCTAGTTTATGGTTCCAGGTGACCCAAATCCAAACTCATCTGGTACTTCATCAAGACAAACATTCTGGCCAAATTTCAGGTCATTTGAGCAATAAATGTGGCCTTCAGAGTGCAAACAAGGTCTTTCTTTAATTTGACCCAGTGAACTAGTTTATGACCCAAGTTGACCCAAATTAATCTTATGTGAGACTTTATAAAGACAAACTTTCTAACTAATTTTCAAGGCAACTGAGCAAATAATGTGGCCTCGAGAGTGCCAACAAGGTATTTCTTTAATTTGACCTAGTGACCTAGTTTATGACCCAAGGTGACCCAATTTTGAACTCAATGAACTTGTTGCGCTTAGATGGGCAAGCAAACTTAGAAGAGAATCACTACCTACCAAATATCAAAGCCCTACGCCTTCCAGTTTTAAAGAAGAATTTTAAAGTTTTCCTTCTTTGTTCCTATGTTCGAACTTGTGACCCCCGGGGCTGGGCCAGTTTTGACCCAGGGGCATCATATGAACAAACTTGGTAGAGGTCCACTAGGAAATGCTACATACCAAATATCAAAGCTCTACACCTTCCCGTTTAAGAGAAAAAGAAATTTAAAGTTTTCCTTCTTTGTTCCTATCTTCGAACTTGTGACCCCCGGGGCGGGGCCAGTTTTGACCCAGGGGCATCATATGAACAAACTTGGTAGACGTCCACTCTGAGATGCAACATACCAAATATCAAAGCTCCACACCTTTCGGTTTCAGAAAAGAAGAATTTTAAAGTTTTCCTTCTTTGTTCCTATGTTGGAACTTGTGACCCCAGGGGCTGGGCCAGTTTTGACCCAAGCAGCATCCTTGGAACAAACTTGGTAGAAGCCCACTAGGAGATGCTACATACCAAATATCAAAGCTCTATGCCTTCCCATTTAAGAGAAAAAAAAAATTTAAGTTTTCCTTCTTTGTTCCTATGTTTGAACTTGTGACCCCCGGGGCAGGGCCAATTTTGACCCCAAGGGCATCATTTGAACAAACTTAGTAGAGGTCTACTAGGAGATGCTTCATGCCAAATATCAAAGCTCTATGCCTTCTAGTTTTACAGAAGATTTTTAAAGTTTTCCTTCTTTGTTCCTATGTTGGAAATTGTGACCCCCCGGGGCGGGGCCAGTTTTGACCCCAGGGGCATCATATGAACAAACTTGGTAGAGGTCTACTAGGAGATGCTACATGCCAAATATCAAAGCTCTACGCCTTCAAGTTTCAGAGAAGAAGATTTTTAAAGTTTTCCTTCTTAGTTACTATGCTCAAAATTGTGACCCCCGGGGCTGGGCCAGTTTTGACCCCAGGGGCATCATATGAACAAACTTGGTAGAGGTCCACTAGGCAATGCTACATACCAAATATCAAAGCTCTACGCCTTCCAGTTTCAGAGAAGATGATTTTTAAAGTTTCCCCTCTTTGTTCCTATGTTCGAACTTGTGACCCCTGGGGCAGGGCCAGTTTTGACCCCAAGGGCATCACATGAACAAACTTGGTAGAGGTCCACTAGGAGATGCTTCATGCCAAATATCAAAGCTCTATGCCTTCTAGTTTTACAGAAGAAGATTTTTAAAGTTTTCCTTCTTTGTTCCCATGTTGGAAATTGTGACCCCCGGGGCGGGGCCAGTTTTGACCCCAGGGGCATCATATGAACAAACTTGGTAGAGGTCCACTAGGAGATGCTACATGCCAAATATCAAAGCTCTACGCCTTCAAGTTTCAGAGAAGAAGATTTCTAAAATTTTCCTACTTTGTTACTATGCTCAAACTTGTGACCCCCGGGGTGGGGCCAGTTTTGACCCCAGGGGCATCATATGAACAAACTTGGTAGAGGTCCACTAGGCAATGCTACATACCAAATATCAAAGCTCTACGCCTTCCAGTTTCAGAGAAGATGATTTTTAAAGTTTCCCCTCTTTGTTCCTATGTTCGAACTTGTGACCCCTGGGGCAGGGCCAGTTTTGACTCCAAGGGCATCATATGAACAAACTTGGTAGAGGTCCACTAGGAGATGCTTCATGCCAAATATCAAAGTTCTATGCCTTCTAGTTTTACAGAAGAAGATTTTTAAAGTTTTCCTTCTTTGTTCCTATGTTGGAAAGTGTGACCCCCGGGGCGGGGCCAGTTTTGACCCCAGGGGCATCATATGAACAAACTTGGTAGAGGTCCACTAGGAGATGCTACATGCCAAATATCAAAGCTCTACACCTTCAAGTTTCAGAGAAGAAGATTTTTAAAGTTTTCCTTCTTTGTTACTATGCTCAAACTTGTGACCCCCGGGGCCGGGCCAGTTTTGACCCCAGGGGCATCAAATGAACAAACTTGGTAGAGGTCCACTAGGAGATGCTACATACCAAATATCAAAGTTCTGCGCCTTCTAGTTTCAGAGAAGAAGATTTTCAAAGATTTTGCTTTTTTTTCCTTTTTGTTGCCATGGCAACCAGAGTTGTATGTGGAATTCAATTCTTTGAACAATTTTGGTAGAGCTTCACCCAAGGAACATCCCTGCCAAGTTTCATCAAGATTGGCCCAGTGGTTTAGGAGAAGAAGATGTTTAAAGAAATTGTTGACGGACGACAGACAACGGACGACGGACGCCGGACATAGGGCGATCACAATAGCTCACCTTTAGCACGTTGTGCTAAGGTGAGCTAAAAAAATCATGGCTAGAAACAGGTTTGAACAACTGCCCTGAAATAGCAATAATTATGTATTTCATCATGTACTAAAACTATTTCAACCCTTAGGCTTCTAGGCACACATTAAAACCCTATTCTGGAAACTGTATATCAGAATGTGCAGTCTGGTCTTGGACCTATACTTTCAGGTACTGTGAAATTCTTGAGACGTAGTCTATAATAAGAACTTTGAAGTTACAATATTTTAGGGTGTTTATGTGATCATAAACCCGTATGTTGCTATGCTCAAACAAAAGTTGTGTTTATAGGTAATATTGATGGAGATCTGACTGCCCTTTTCAGACAATGTTGATCAAGATCAGGGTCCGTATTCACCAACCATTCTTAAGAATATTCTTAGTATTATTCTTCAGATTTTTCCAAATTTGAAAGTAACACACCTTCTGATTGGCTAAACTAAATGGTTTAGCCAATCAGAAGTTGTGTTATTTTCAAATTTGGAAAATCTTGGAGAATAAGACAAAGAACGTTCTTAAGAATGGTTGGTGAATACGGACCCAGACTGCAAAGAACATTCAGTCTAATCTTGGAGCCACACTGCCATCTGGGAAGAAGGCTTTTCCAACAATGTTTTCTCTTTAAAGACAAATTCTATTATTTGAGCCACATTTTCTAATTTGTTAACTAGAAATGCTTTCATTCCATACAAATTTACAATTTTGTTATTTGGGACAGAGTTAACCCTTCTGAAAATATTGTGGGAAAAGGAGAAAATGCTGGTAATAACCAGCATTTTCTCCTTTTCCCACAATGTTTTCTACCCTATCAAAGAAAAATTGCATCATTTGAGCCGCACTTAAATTGCTGTCTGTAAATGCTTTCAATTTGGACAAAGCTAAAATTTTGTCGTCTGATACAGGGTTAAAGATGTAAATTCTACAGGAGATGGATTGATACCATTATCTGAATAATACCTCATCATTTTTCCATGTATATTCATAACCATCAGGATTGGTGACAGGTAAAATGTACCAGTCAAACATTGCTACAAAGTTACCAAACTGTGGATCATCTCTCAAGCTACTTAACATCTGCAATAAGAATATAAATTAAAGATACTGCAACTGCTATTATTGGACTTAAACAGATTCTATTAAAGATACAGCCACAGAGAAAAAAACAATGTAAAAATTAGATAGACTGTAGAATGGTTCAGAATTTAGTCAGCTGTGTAAACATACATAAATTACCAATAAATATGGTGAAAGGGATAAATATATATATAGGAAATCTTTGGAAATGTCACAACAGTGATTTCTTTGATGCCTCCAGAAAATAACATGCATTTTCTATTTGTAATAATGTATGCAACCTTGCAACTATCTGCAACATTTAGCATGAAGATAAAAGCAGGACTATAGCCTTATAAAATAAAGACGAAGTGGGTAAAAAAACAAAATGGCTGAAAATGAGTATATATTAGATATATTTCTAAGAATTTCTCCTTTTCCCACCATATTTGTGTTTTGTGAGACAAAGGTTGTCATTAAAGATGAAAATATACGAGGATGAAAGCAAAGAAAAATCTTATATTTATCAACAAATCAAAATATTGTTCTAATTCTTAATATTAAGCCTAGCTTTCTGATTGGCTCAAACAGAATGTCTCAGCAAATCATAAGGCTAGTATAGGCTAGTATAGGAAGTAAGACTGCTTTAGACTTCTTGGAAAATTGAGCTCATAATAATTATGATGAAGCATGTCAAAGCCAATTAAAGACTTACAGCTTTTGTCATATATATTACTGTAGCTGGGGAGATCCATTCGCGGGCATGTATTCCACCTTCCATCCAGAAAATTGGCTTCTTTTCCGGAGTTAGTGATGGTGTGCTTATCTGAAATTTCATACAAATTTGAATTAAAACAGTACCTGATAATTATTATGCTTTGTTTCCAAGAACAACTTACTGCTATTCCTTTTGAAGTATTTTGAATGAACATACTGTCTGATCTTTAATCTGCAGTGTACAATATGATGTGAGATACTTTGATAAAAACTAGCCATAACTCTTATCCTGCTAAATAGCTTAACCCTTTACCACACAATCCCGGGTTTCCGGTTTTCTTTCCTGAGAAAGAAGCCTTTGGTAACCAGCATTTTCTCCTTTTCCCACAATGTTTTCTACACTTCCCTAAACAAATTTTAACTTTTCAGTCCCATTTATTTTGTCACCTACAGATGCTTTCAATTTGGACGAGCCCCAAATTTTTTTGTTGGTAAGGAGTTGACTCTTTACCACAGGACAAAATTTTAACCAGGTTTAAACTGAAAGCATATACAGACCACAAATCAAAATGTGCCTTAAACGTTGGAATTTGTCATTGAAAAGGTAGAAAACAATTTGGGAAAAAGGAGGAAATGTTGGTTACCAGCATTTTCTCCTTTTCCCAAAATGTTTTCATAAGCTTTCTTCTACAGGGCCATTAAAACTCACAACTGTATGGTTAAAGAGTTAACCCATTATTGCACAATGCTGCCTTTTAATGTTCCTCGGAAAGAAGCCTTTTGAAAACATTATGGGAAAAGGAGAAAATGCTGGTATGTTTTCTACCCTGTCAAAGAAAAATTGCACCATTTCATCCACATTGAAATCATCATCTGCAAATTTAATTTGGACAAGGCTCAAATTTTGTCATTGTGTAAAGCGTTAAATACTACTGGCTTCATTTTAACACTGTACAAAACTATCCTGAGTTTTAATAACCATGAAGAAGTAGGCTACGGAAAACATTGTGGGAAAAGTCGTACTGCTCTGCTTGTAACCAGCATTTTCTGCACTTCCCACAATTTTTTTTCTACCCTATCAGAGACCTTAAACTCATTTCTATAAATTTCCAATAAAAATTCTGTAGATTCTTTCCAATTTGGAAAGTCTAAAACTTGTTGTTTAGGTGAAGGTTAAGGGAAAAGCTGAAGATTAACCTCTAGGCGAACAATACACTTCGACTGCTATATGGGTGGGTAATGATGATTGAAGTATCTTTCAATTTGATCGGTGCAGTCTAGGCATAATTATACTGTATACAAATGGCCAGAAAATGATTTGTCCCTCATGACATTCATTCTTTCATTTAATATCTAATTGGTTATCTAATTTCACTCAAAAGCTAAACTATTGTTGTTTTTAGAAGTAAAAATGCTTTGTACCAGTGTCAGATGGCATTCCATGAGGATTTTACACATCGATATACAAAACAATGATATTACATTAACCTGAAATGATATATTGTTGTTTCAAAACAAAATAAGAGTAACAATGTAATACTATTACTGTATAAAACAAGAGTTACTTTCAAGTTATTTTCCTCTTTTCATAAATATCAATAATTAATATATATATAATTAAATAGAATGCCATCTAGATCTAATTGGAGACAGCCTATAGCTAAGAATATTTTGTACCGGTAGAATCTAGATTTGGGAATACTTTTCTTCGAGGATATACCAGGAAGTGCAGTCTAGATGATCACTGATTCATGCTGTCTCATATTTCGAGAGATTATCTTGTTCAACAAACTTGAAATCGCCATTTGTGGGATAAGTCAAGGCCTCAAAATGTACAGGCCTCAAAATGTACATCAAAATTTAATAGTTATGAATACTGAAAGAAAACGAACCTTTATTCCCATAAGTGGCCTTCCTTCGTATGATTCAGTGACATTGAAAACTGTGGCATTCTCCTTGAACTCTGAGGCAATGTCATTCAGCCAGTCATAAATCTGTACATTTAGAATATTTAGTAACTGCATTCATTACATTCAGATGTAATTCCAAAGCTTTAACCAATTCTAAATGAGGAGTGAGCTTTTTGATGGATTTTTTTTTTTTTTTTTTTCATAATTAAGACATGCTCTGTGAAAGGGGGCGCTTAATGCATCTGCAAAAAGTATGGAATCTGGTCAGCCTGCGCAATCCGCGCAAGCTGATCTGGCTGAAACTTTTCGCTATTTGTCAATTTTCTGTATGTCAATGGAACAGCCCACCTTATGATACAGTCAGTTGTTAGACATAACGAATTTTATGGATCCCTAATTATGTAATGTCTTGCTTGGTTTAATGCACTATGGAGCTGCATTACGCTCCCTGTTGCCAGAGCATGGTCCAATTACGTTGAACCTTGATTTAATCTATTGAAACTTGATAAAGACAAGCTTTTACTCTTTTCCGGGGCTGCAAAATTTTAGGTTCGTCCGGGATATAAATATTTTATAATAAATACCAAAATAAATGAAAAAGCACCAGCTTGACTTACCGTGTGAACACAGTTTTTGACACTAAATGACAGATCGTCACTGTTCTAAATCCCAAGGCACTTAAAATGCATACTTCCGGTCCCACACTGCGAAGAGGTTGGGGTCAATACCAACCTCTCCATAAACAATTCATGTTAGCTGCCAGACAGGTGTATGATGATTTAGATCTAGAAACGTTTATAGCAGCAAACATCTTGATCTGTAGCTAGCTCGTGACGTGTTTTAAACGAACAGCCAGGAAAACACTATCTTTTTTCATGACCATATTTAGACACTAAGCTCATGCCACTCGGAGGACCAATCAAATTCAGGATGAGTTTTGTACCGCGTGACACAGGTTCTGCCATTTCATTGGTCAGTTGCTATTCTTATGCAAAAGCAGAAAAAGCGTAACAGTATAGATCTAGGACTGTTATTAATACAGACGTTGCGAATGAGCGTATCTGCACGCAAGATTTGTTTCAAGAAACTACCAGTAAACCACATGCGATCGTTTTGTGATAAACTTAATTCGCCTTGTTGTATTCAATAATGAACTACGCTCTGTGAAAATGGGGCTTAATGTATCTGCAAAAAGTATCGATTCAGGTCAGCCTGCCCAGTCCGCGCAGGCTGACCTGGATCGAAATATTTTGCTTTTGAACAATTTTCTGCATGTCAAAGGACCAGTTTACGTCGTGATCCAGTCGTTTGTTATACAAAATGGATTTTATGTACTCATAATTATAGGGTGACTTGCTTGGTATCATGTATTATGCAGATGCTTTAAGCTCCCTTTTGCCAGAGCATGGCTCATAGATATCTAGCTGTCAAAGTTTGTAACAATACTATTGCCTGTAAAGTACACAAAAATCACCGTTACCTCAGATAAAGTGTGATATTTCGAATAATCAAAGCCGCCATCGTTTGTATGTTGTTGTCTATCTTCTTTTTCATGATTTACCAGTAATTGCAGGTCATCGAAGAGGACGGTCAAGCTGTACTTTGATGTGTCCAATGTGGATGCGAGTGACATATACTCTGATGGGGACAATCGAATGTCAAATGATCTGTCGACACTGGACGGATAACGCCATATGTCCAGATGCTGAAAATTTCGTAAGTTATGCTCACTTTTTGTTGCCCAACCCTTGTTAACAGTTCCTCCCTTTCCCACTCTGTTTTCTACCATTTCACTGTCAAATCCCATCATTTGAGATCCATTTACTTCCTCATCTGTAAACGCTTTCAAAATTGGCGAGCCTATGTTTCTTGTTTCCGTCTGTTAAATATACATAGTGTTGCATTCCCTGTGTTTTTGCCGGGTTTGAGAACTGGTGTAAATGATTGGACACGGGTTGGAAATCAGAATCTTGCGGCTGCATACACAAACAAACCAGCCTGTTGCTCCTGAAATTGATTGAACTGAGGTGTCCATTGACCTCTTGGCAGCGGCTACTGATCGAGCTGTTTCACGCTCTTGTGAGAGGTATGAGACGAAGACTGCAAGCTGTTCTGCAATTGTATTGTATGGTGTTTAACGCCGTTTTCAACGTTATTTCAGTTATATCACGGCGGCCAGTGCACCTATCCATGCTTTCCTGGAGTTTCTTTTACCAGTACTCCGCACAATATTCTTTCCAAGGCACTGGCTGCTTTCCCACATAACCATCGTCGAAACAATGGTCAGCGGTGAGCGAGGAATGAATCCTGTCGCGATGACTATCATGAATCCTCGGAAAGAAATTGGCCAAGTCGGGGATCGAACCAGCGACCTCCTGTTCTCAAGTCCTGTACGCTACCGACTGAGATACGGGGGCTTGGCCTGTTCTGCAAGCCCTGGGCGGAAGTATGCAATATTGACTTTGTGTGTGCCGATTCTCTGCAGGTCACTTTCAACTTTTCGTAAGTTTTATTTCGACATTCAATTCCCAGTTTCAACCAAACTTAAAAGCTTGTCGTTTTTTCTTAAATTTGAAAGCAATATCTAAGCAAATGATTCCTACTTAACGTGAGGACAAGGGATATCTCAGTTCATTTCATTTCATAGGTAAAATATTAACCTACAGGTGTATGCAGCTGCCGAATTGTAATTCCAACCCCATTTTATATTACTCACGCCAGAAAAATCAAAGTATGTAAAAAACACAGGTGGGGGGGGTGCAGATTGTTTTTTTTTTACTGTGTATAGATAAAATTATCACAAAGTAAAGCAAACTTGCAGCGGACGACTCTGAAAACATCCTTGTAAAAAGAAAAGAATCTATTGTGTATACCTGAAAACAACTGAAAGAGACTGACAAAATGATAACTTGCTCGTTACCAACAATCTCTTCTTTTGCCAAAACCTTTCCTAAAGTGGGTAGATGTAAGACAAAAAAAAAAAAAAGGAGGTGGTGAGTACTTATTTTAAAGTGTATAGAGCAAAATTTAGAATAAAATGAATAAGCAAAGTTTATCACTGTCACAGAGTTTTGATCCGTAATACAATTCCAAGATATTTATCGAAATACATGTATTAGAACAGAGCGAAATAGCCTTCTTTTGCGTTCACTAGCCTTTCTGTTAATTTCTAATTCTGTTTTCTAGGACTGACCTTCCGATTGGCTGAGACAGAATATTAGACTGTGCAGTCTGATCTTGATCTACATTGTTCGCTTAAGCGTATTGAGTTACGCTAAGCAGCGTAGCGTTAGTTTAATATCTATAGGAATAGAGAGTTGGGTTAGTTCCGTTGCCTATGTCAGTTTTGCAGGACGAAAGTCAACATTTACACAGGAGAAAATAATGTCTATAGAAAATAGAAGCTGAATATTCTACTTCATACAATAGCTTGGTAATGATGAATCATTTTATAACATTAAGTTCTGTGCTATTCCCTTAATCTTAGAAATGACGGTCACATCTTTTAGAGCTGTTGCTTAATTTTGCTGGCAGTAGAAAACATAGCCCTCTTTCCTATTTCAATGAATACTGTGAAAAATGACTTACCGTCAGATTTTGAATGAAACTGGTGAAAATTTGAAGGCCAAGGTCATTTGTGGCTGCTATCCGTACAACTTTATGGCTGGAAAGCACAGATAGATAGATAGAAAGACGGACGTACGGACAGACAGACAGACAGACAGACAGACAGATACTTGAAAAAGATCATCAAATTAGCTGACAAAAAAAAAATCACCATTCTAAAAATGCAAAATGTCAAAGCTGATCAGAAGAGTAGTACTTGTTGGCAATATTGTCTGAAGTCAAATTTGCTTAGAGTAGTGCTCGTTAGCAACTTTGTTTTAGTTCTGTAATCATATATGCCTCAAAGTAGTGCTTATTGGCAATTTTGCTTTGGGTTCTGAAGTAAAATTGGCCAAGAGTAGTGCGTGTTTGCAATTTTGTTTGGGTTCGGTAGTTATATATCACAGGCGTTCGTTTTGTGACGAACTTCGCCATCTATACATAGTAAAATTAGTGTTGCACCCCCCTGTGTTTTTAACGTGTTTAATTTTCTGGCGTGAATGATATGAAATGGGTTGGAAATTAGAATCTGGCAGCTGTATACAAGAACAAACAAGTCTGTTGTCTCTGAAATGGAATGAACTGAGGTATCCCTTAACCTCATGGCAGCAGCTACTGATCGAGCTGTTTCAACCTCTCGTGAGAGGTGTGAGACAAAGACTGCAAGCTGTTTTGCATGCCCCGGGCATGTACGCAATATTGCCTGATTTTGTGTGTCCATTCTCTGCAGGTCACTTTCAACCTGTCGTAAGTTTTGTTTCGACATTAAATTCCCTGTTTTAACCAAACTTAAAGGCTTCTCGTTTTTCTTAAATTTGAAAGCAACATCTAGACAAAAGATTCCCACTTACCATGAGGTCAAGGGATACCTCAGTTCAGTTCATTTTATGGGCAAAAGACGAGTCTGTTGGTGTATGCAGTAGCCGAATTCTAATTTCGACCCAATTTTATCTCATTCACGTCAGAAAATCAAACCCGGAAAAAAAACACAGGGGGTGCAACACTAATTTTACTATGTATATATAATGTAATTCATTAATTATATAGATGGCGAAGTTCGTCACAAAAGGAACGCCTGTGTTATATGTGGCCAGAGAAGTGCTTGTTGGCTATTTTGTTCTGGTTCTATAGTCAGATAATTATGCCGAGAGTAGTAATTGTTTGCAATTTTGATTTCGTTCAGGTTGGTAGATCTAGTCATATATCCCTAGAGTGGTGATTGTTGCCATTTTTGTTTAGGTTTTGTATGACCGAACAAAACCTTAACCCTTATCCTGCTGAATAACTTAACTCTTTACCAAACGACAAAATTTTAGACTGGTCCAAATTGAAAGCATTTGCAGACGACAAAATAAATGTGACAGAAAAATTAAAATGTGTTTTGAGAATGGTAGAAAACATTGTGGGAAAAGGAGAAAATGCTGGTTACCAGCATTTTCTCCTTTTCCCACAATGTTTTCAAAAGGCTTCTTTCTCAGGGTCGTTAAAAGTCGGGATTGTGTGGTAAAGGGTTAAAGGAAACTTTCAAGCCGACCGTAAAATCCCAAATTTTGCTAATTCAAAGGTATTTCTGGGGGAAAATATCTCCTTATCGGACATTGTAGATCAAAAATCAGACTGCACGTTCTGTGCAGTCTGATTTTGATCTACACTGTCCGCAAAAGGTCAATGAGTCGTGCTTAGCAGTCTAAGAGTTAAAACCAATCATAACTTTAAAATAAAGCAAGGCTCGATTAATAGTTTGGAGAATAAGAAGTCACGCAGTTTCTTTTAGTTGAACTTTCCGGCGCCAAATATCATGAACTCGACCTCGTTCGACGGCTAAAAATACAATGACATGAAACTCGGAGAAAGCTGTTTATTTCATGCTTTTTGGTGGAAACCAGCGTTTCTTCATTTGAGCAACGTTTAATTTGTCGTCTGCAAATGCTTTCAATTTGGAAAAAGGCTAAAATTTAGTCGTCTGGTAAAGAGTTAATTAAGACCTTGGAAAAAAAGTAGAATTGGTAGAGTTATGTACTATCAATATACTTGCCCACTAAAAGGTCCTTCCAACGCGTTTGCTCCACCAACTAACCAAATGGAAACAAGCAGTGTAAGGCCGTAAGCTAAAGTCATTGTTGATCAATCCTTGAAACAGGTATGTGCGTCTGTCCTTTTATAGTTACAATTACAGTAACACACTTACGAATGACGTATGATAACTAATTCCCTTGTACGCAAGTTTTGAATTTGTCCGCAAGAAAAATGTACTTTTGCAACATAATCTAGAAAAAGAACAATTGTAAAGTAAAGAGAAGCCTTGGCTGACAAAAATAATCAGGGGAACAAAATCTTGTTGTACGAGGAGGCCGAAGTGTTTTACTTATTTATCATGCTATTTAGCAATGTGGAAAAAAATCAACAAGTGATCACTTCCCGTTCTGAGTATGTTATCCAGCTTGTTTCTTTTTTAAAACAATGGCTATCTGTATTTTACGAATTATTCATTCTTGAAGACCATATTGGCAGTTATCTGCACGATTGGTAACTTAAACTTTTCTTCCAAATTTCCTTCATTTTTGTCTATACGTACGTGAAAAACAAAACAAAAAAAGCTTTTTGTTGGGTTAGACAGACTTGGACGATGCGCAGGGTAATCTAACCACATGGTCTCATAAGACTTCGCTATCTTCACCCCACATGATTTCTGGGGAGAGATGAACTAGTTCTAATTTGATTAACTTTTTACCAAACGACAAATTTTTAGACTGGACTAAACTGAAAAGGACAACTCAAAAGTTTCCCGGATGACGAGATTTGTATTTAAAAGAGTAAAAAAACTTTGAAGAGGAAAAGGAGAAAATGCTGGTTACCAGCATTTTCTCCTTTGCCCTCAATGTGTGCAAGAACTTTTCTCTTGACGATAGTAAAATAGGGGAGTGTGTGGTACAGGGTTAACCTAAAGGGACAGATAATTACTATTTGACCCACTTACCTTTTAATGGAGAACCAGCATTAAACAACTCGATTGAAATTGACAAGAAACCAAATTCAGTTGGTTACTCTTGGTCAAGATTCAACCCTTACATTTCTTGAAGATTGAAAACGGACAGTTTTTTAAACCGAAAACCGAAGCACTTTAAGATTTATTGTGTGCCAATCTGTTGGGGGGGGGGGGATAAGAGAGAGAGAGAGAGTAATCCTATTTAACAATTCATTTTAAATTCGAATTCTTGTGTTAAATTCTAGGACAAGCAATCTGATTGACTGAAATGTTTTCTCTCACACAATGCAACTGCTAGATTTGGAATACAGAATCAAAATCAAATTTAGAAAAGTCCCCGAATTCTGCAACGGAAGTCCTTTGATTATCACTTTACCAGACGACAAAGTTTTAGACTCGTCCAAACTCAAACCATTTGCAGATGACAGAATAATAGCGGCTCAAGTGTTATGACTTGCAATAGAAAGCGTAGAAAACACTGTGGGAAAAGAAGACAGCTATTTCAATGTGGCTCTAACAATTATCCTAACATTTGAAATAATAGTACTTGTCTTTGAATAGGAAGAAAACGTTGTGGGGGAAAAATGGTACGCACCAGTATTTTCTCCTCTTCCTACGATGTTTTGTGAAAAACGTTTTTTTTTTTTGTGAGGTTCATTAAAACTAGGGATTGTTTGTTAAAGGGTTAATATTCTTCAAAGAAATGGGAGACAGTTCCAAATGATTTTTATAACCTTTTTTCGCTTACACTTTTTTTTCGTAGTTTGTAGAGACCAGTGAATGCACGATGCGGTGCAAGACTGTATATATTGGTATGTATTGCAATGAAAATATAAATTAACCCTTAACCAGCTAAATAAGTGAAATGAAGCTTTCAAACTGATCGTAAAAAACCAAATTTTGCTATTTCAAAGGTACTTTTGAGGGAAATATATCTCCTTATCAGACAGTGGAGATCCAAGATCAGACTGCACGTTCTGTGCAGTCTGATCTTGATCTACACTGTCCGTAAAAGGTCCTTGAGTCGCTCTTAGCAGCCTAAGGGTTAAGATGTAATACATCATTACTTGGAAATATTGCTACATAAGGAAAAATAAGCATTTCTTCTTTTTCCTACTATACATCATGGTAAATACGGCTCCATTTTATTTTAATCTTTTACCACAGAATCCTGAGTTGAAACGACCCTGTAAAAAAGCGCAGTTTCTGAAAACATTGTCATAGAGGGGAAAATGATGGTAATCAGCATTTTCCTCTTTTACTACAATATTTTCTCCCTGTTAAAATACAAACATCATTTCTCGAGCCCCATTGAAATTGTTGTCTGCAAAGTCTTTAAATTTGGTCAAGTCTAAATTTTTTTCTTCTGATAAAGAGTTCAATAGTTTTATCGGCACAAAATTGACGTGTCGTACCCAAATTTGACCATGTGCTCAAAAATGATATTAGCGGCTGCTCGAACCGGCAGCCTTGAATCAGGATCAGTGTCCATACACAATCGGGTCATAAAGCCAAGCTCGTGAACCTCTGCTATAGTGCAAATTTGTTCCAGCATGTAACCCAGGGAAAAAATGTCCGAGGCGATGTTTGTCCGACAGCCGTCTCTTCTAACTTCCGGTGCAAGATAGATGAATTCCTCGAGTGATTTGGTATTTTTGTAGCGTTTACCTCGCATATCCGTTGCCAGACCAAAGTCTATGTATTTTATTCTCACCATAGAACGAAAGAATTCTAACAAAATGTTATTGGACTTGATGTCATTTAGCAGTATACCCTTTTCATGAAATCTGGCGAGACCTTCGCAGGCTTGGAATGCAATGCCCAACCACATATAAATTTCTAGATCATAATGGTCCCACAAAACTTGTTCTAGCGTCAAGCCGGATCCGACGTATTCTTGGACGAGTCCAAATGTAGGATTGTCAACATCGCCTAGACAAACCAATCCATAACAAATTGGAACATATCCGGTATCACCAAGGTATAACAATCGTTTTGCCTCATCTAGAATTTCTTGTCTGTTGGTATAGTCTTCATTGAATTCTTTGACCACAATTCGTAAATGGCGTAGGGCTGGGTCTGCAAATCTAGCTTTAAACACTTGTCCGAAACTGCCTTTCCCAACCGTCCTGACGGCGCCTGTCTTTGGGTCAGCTTCGTACTGTATGTTTTGGACGTCTATAAACGGAGGAAGTTCCATCTTTGGAATTCGTGACCTGTCGTTTCTGACCGAGAACCTGTTAAAATCTTTTATTTCATTTTTCTCTGTCAAGGTGAGTTTACTCTCCTCCATTGCTTCTTCCAGACACATGGTAATGTTGGCAGTAAAAGTATCAAGGGGAGAATTTGCTTTCTTTTCAGCTGCACAAATACCTTCGTCAACATTATTAGTGTTAGTGTCACTAGATGCGTTTTTCAATATTGCCTCATTCTTTGCTTCAACATTCCGTTTTCTTAGACAGTGATTTTTTCCTTCGTCAGCGATTAATTCAGCTTGTTCAAGTTCAGAAGAATGATTATACGCTGCAGCTCCTAAACATTTTATATCGTCGGGTAGGTTTATGATACAGAAACCATCATGGTCAGATCTGGGTGAGTTCGGAGCTGTGTAATACCTTTCGTTTAGGGACGGCGATGAAGATGGAGTGTTAAGATTCTCACCAATTAAGTGTTCTGCTCGATGACAAGCTCTATAACGATTGTCATTGTTATTCAGTTCTTCTCCGACATTTTCAACAATCTCATAATCTTCTCCTGTAAAATCGTCCGAGTCAGTTGAGTAACTACTTCTTTCGGAATAACATGATCTGTCGCCGTGTGGATCTCTGTATTCGAAATGAACGTCACGTCCATCACACGACACTTCGTAGCTTCCTCGCAAAAATGGGCTCCACTGGTTCTTATCAGAATTGAGCGTACAGCCTTGACATCCACTCCGACCCCGATGCTGGACCGAATCCATTTGAATGATATAGTCGCTAAATGATATTGACTTCGCTACATTGTTTTGAACGTTAGCACCACATGCAGGCACCTCGCGAGTCTCAAGCAAACCGAAGCTGAGTTCGTCTCCATTTTGATCCACTTTCTGTGGACTGAGTCTGCAAAGAGACCCACCCTGACCTTTGCTACACTTCTCTGTCCGTGCGTTCACTGTCGCAGAGTTCCATTTTTCGTTATCCAAGTTGGACGACTGACATGAAATAGCCGATTTAACTTCGTCATCATGGTCGTTACTTTTAGTTGCTTTGCCTCTTTCACTTAGCTCCCTTCGAAATGGCCGCCAAGGATTGTTATGGTCTTCCATTGACTGCCACATCCTGTAAATGTGGAGATAAACGGACAAAAGGTATCAGCTTGCTATAACTTCGATGAAGCTTTTTTCTACAAGTCTTATTCTCTGTAACCTCTATGTATGAGCCATGCTCTGTGAAAAGGGAGCCTAATGCATCTCGAACAGTATCGACCAGGTCAACCCACGCAGTCCGCGCAGGCTGACCTGAGCCGAAACTTCTCGCTATTTGTCAATTTTCCCATTATTCAGTGGGTTGTCAAAAAAGTAGCTATTATGGATCCATACTTACGTGATGGCTTGATTGGTATCATAAATACGGAAATGCATTAAGCCCCTTTTTGCCAGAGCATGGCTCATATAGTACACGCGTGGCTATTTGTACCTAAGTCTGCTAAACGCGACTAAATGCGCTCTTGCGGACAGTGTAGATCAAAATTAGACTGTAGAGAGCATGCAGTCTGATCATTGATCTACATATTCGACATGGCGAAAAAAAACTCTGAAATCACAAAATTTGGCTTTTTTACAATTGGCAAGAAATTCCATTTTATCATTCAATAAGATAATATTAAAGAGGGAAAGCAATTCATGTTTAAATGAGAAGAAATCAACAAAGAGATGTTTTTTGCTAGCCAGATCCTTTCCTTTTGCATTGGTTCCGGCGGCACCTTTTCCCCAAGGGACTCACTTCATTGATGTCAGAAGTGGCTGCCAGCATCAAAGGATTCTGACAATCTGGGGAGTACGGTGGCTCCCAAAAAGTCAGAAGGTGAAAGAGTGTAGTGATAATCGGCAGAGTGGATGCAGAGTGGTCCATGTAGCTCAATGGTTAGAGCACTCGCCTTGTAAGCGAGGATCCCGGATCAATTCCCGTACCGGACTCACTGTTTCCCCTCGGATTTTACTTCAAATCCAAGAATAAAAAAGGGAAAGATTGTGTCATATTTAGAAATTGTTTGTTTAGAGCAATCTTTCCTTGTGCCACAATGTTATTAAGAGTAGCCTGTCGCAATGTCATTCGTATGCAGGACGTAATGCTGTAAAAGGTTGACGCATGTTACATCATATGCTTCAAAAGTTGGTATTCACAAACCACTATGTAAGCTCTACTTTTAAAAAATTTTGATCTTTCAATTTGCTCTGGCAATTAATAGAACTTCGTTCACAATTAAAAAAAAAAAAAATGATCGCATATACAAGGGTAGTTCTAGTTAGTCTTATTTTAAAATGAAAACGGATTTAGTTGTGAAAAGCAATATTAGCTTTGAAAAAATTATCCGCTCTAAGAAATTACCGATTGAACCGTATACTTACTTAATTTATAAAATTCATTTTTCAGTAAGAAATCCTTCACGAAACGCCTTATTGTAATGGTAACGTTAACTGGTAGACAAACGGGAAATGACGTCATCGCGCCAAAACTGTAAAAAAGCAATATTAGCTTTGAAAAAATTATCCGCTCTAAGAAATTACCGATTGAACCTTATACTTACTTAATTTTTAAGATTCATTTTTCAGTAAGAAGTCCTTCACGATACGCCATATTGTAATGGTAACGTTAACTGATAGACAAACGGGAAATGACGTCATCGCGCCAAAGCGCTTTTTTCGAAAACGCGGATTTATTATTTCTCTTTGTTTTACGGTTTCGCTGGTATTTTTGTGGAGTTCGTGCCTGTGTGTCTGTCTTTCTATCTCTCTCTGTCTCTACCCCCGTTTAAAAAATTCGTTAATATCTGAGTCGAATTTGTTTCACACATTAGGCCTGTGTTGTATCTCCATAACCTTTAGAGACCGGTTTAAGGTGAATAGGTTACTTATGTTGTTCTATATATCAACAAAAATATAGAAGTGGAAATAGCAGTGCATGTTTCTATCAGAGTCTTTTTGTTATCTTTAGCTTTGATAACAAGTTTCACCCTTTACCAGACGTGCACGTTAATTAAGCGGACCAGAAGTGAAAACAGAGTTTGGAGTTAACCCTTTACCAATCGATCCCGTGTTTTAAGAACCCAAAGAAAGAAGGCTCTGAAAATATTGTCGGAAAATGAGAAAATGCTGGTAACCAGCATTTTGTCCTTTTCCAATGATATTTCTCTATCTTTACTTACAATATTTTGGCCACACTTAATACTTATTATCTGCAAATACTTTTAACTTGGACAAGGCTAGATACTTTTTATTTGGTAAAGAGTTAATTATGTTACTGAAAATATGAGCCATGCTGTTGCAAGAGGGGGCTTAATGCATCTCCGTAATGCCCTATACCATGCAAGTCATCACGTGATTATGGATCCACTGTATCCATTTTTTTCTAAAACATGACTAAATCACGGGGTAGAAGAGTCCTTAGACATGTAGAAAATTGACCAAAAGCAGAATGTTAGCCTGCATTGTTTTATAAGCCGTCATCTTTGGGGTCCACATGAACGGGATTGTTTGGTATAGAGTTAACGAGTATATAGCTCAGAGGACACCAGTTCTATGTTTGGAACAATGGAAAGAGATTTTTGACGGGAAGGCAAGCAGAGTTGAAGGTGTTGCAGCTCCTCTGTAACTCAGAATTTGCCGAACCCTGGTAGCGCAGTCGGCAGCACATAGGATTTGAGAACTTGGGATCGGTGGTTCGAGTCCCAAGCTCTGCGTAGATCGTTATTCAAACAAATAAAGACGATGTGCTGAAAATTGTCAGTTGAAACTCAGAGAGGGTCGGCCAACTTTATGGCGTATATAGCTTCGTGTTGCTTTTCTCTTCATTAGATTCATTTCCCTGTTCCGGCTTGTATCTGTATTTGAGCCATGCTCTGGCAAAAGGGGGGTTAATGCATCTCTGTGATGCATGATACCAAGCAAGTCATGACAGAATCCTGCATCCATATAGTCCATTTTGTCCAACAACCGACTAAATCATGAGGTAACTGGTCCTTTGACAAGCAGAAAATTATCCAGTATTTTCGCCTCAGGTCAGCCTGCGCGGACTGCGCAGGTTGACCTGAGTCGATACTTTTTGCAGTAGCATCAAGCTCCATTTTCACAGAGCATGGTTCATTTGTATTTGAGCCATGCAGTGTGAAAATGCAGTTTAATTCATCTGTAAAAAGTATCGACCAATGTCAGCCTGCGCAGTCCGCGCAGGCTGACACATTTATGGGTCGAAACGTTTTGCTATTTGTAAATTTTCTGCAAGTCCAAGGACTTTTCTTCCTCATAACTCAGTCAGTTGTTAGACAAAAATAGACTTTTTGATCCATAATTATGTGATGCGAGCGAGTATATATAGATGTCTGTATGTAGTGATGAGCTCTCATTTATTTTGCATGAGAGCGACTTTTGCTTCTAGTGTTTCTTCAGTGTGCTATTGTTCGGCAGGGAAGGCCATCAGATTACCAAGCCAAACGAAATCAGTTGCATTATCGTACTTCAAAAGATATCAACCATGTTGACAACCGTTTATCTCAATGCAGTCCAAGCGGCTCCGTATCATGTGATATAAATGATGTGATAAAGAACTTAAAGTCGAAACAAAAACACCAAAATATTGCTGTTAATATTAAGACGGTATATTATGTATCATGATAGTGGCAGTCAATGTAGTTCCAAGATCATAGTTCATTGTAGTCTGATCTATCATCTTTTGTTCCTCAAAACGTTTATACATGTAAATGAGCCATGTTCTGTGAAAAAGGGGCTTATGCATCTGCAGTCCGCGCAGGCTGACTTGAGCCCAAACGTTTCGCTATTGGTCAATTTTCTGTATGTCAAAGGACCAGCCTACCTCGTGATACAGTCGGTTGTTAGACATGATGCATTTTATGGATCCCTAATTATGTGATAACTCGTTTAGTATGATGCATTATAGAGATGCATTAAGCCTTCTGTTGCCAGAGCATGACTCACATGTATAGCATACCAAAGGTTACAGTTGCATATGTTTGAGTTATGTTACTCGTTACAAGCAATTTCTCCTTTTACCGAAATCTTTGCACACATACTCATCAGAATATTATCTCATTATCTATACTTATCGGGGACATTTTCGTTATCGCCGACTTCAATTTTGTCTGAAAAGAAATAACTTAAATCTCTGTACTGGGCGACAAAATTTTGGATTGGTCAAAACTGAAAGCAGACCAAAAATGAAACGTTTATAGGATCTGTCTTTAAAAGGGGTACAAAACATTGTGGGAAAAGGAGAAAATGCTGGTTATCGACATTTTCTCCTTGTCCCACAATGTTTTTAAAGGCTTTCCTCCTCATGCTCGTGAAAAAGGGGTTGTTTAGTAAAGTATTAACCCTTTACTACACAATCCCGGGTTTCAAAGACCCCGAGAAAGAAAGCTTTGAAAACATTGTGGGAAAAGGAGAAATGCTGGTGACAAGCGTATTCTCCTTTTCCCGCAATTTTTCCACTCAACCAAAGACAGATTCCGTCATTTGAGCCACCTTTGATTTTTCATCTGCAAATGCTTTGAATTTTGACAGGACTAATATTTTGTCGTCTGGTAAAGAGTTAAGACAAGTTTTGTACTTTGGTCCAAGCACTTGATATACACCATGATAAATATAACGTATGACTAAGTACGGACGGACGATTATAATCCGCTTGTACGTATTCTGTAGCTTTTATAACCAACGGAGATATGTGTATGATAAAGGGCGTATATATATATATAACTAGAAAACAGCAATGGTATGATTTAATATTTTTATCTATTATTGAAATGCGTTCAAAGATTGTTGGGGGTGGGGAGGGGGTTGAGGTTCTTGTGGGTCGTCGTCACTGTTGTTAGGCACACTTGCATTATACTAAAGGGGCCTTTTGGCTCCTTGGTTTAGGCACATGCATTTGTAAATAGAAAGTCCTGATCCGAATCCTTCCGGCGATGCTGGCCATTATATTGGTTAACTCTTTGCCACACAATCCCGACCTTTAACGACCCTGAGAAAGAAGCCTTTTGAAAACATTGTGGGAAAAGGAGAAAATGCTGGTAACCAGCATTTTCTCCTTTTCCCACAATGTTTTCTACCCTATCAAAAACAAATTCCATCATTTCAGCCACATTAAAATTGTTGTCTGCAACCGCTTTGAATTTGGACCAGTCTAGAATTTTGTCGTATGGTAAAGGGATAATGCAATGCAGAGCCAAAGCCTACTACACTGAATTAGTAAAACCGGCCAGGATGGACATTAAACGGTAACTCATAGACGTATGACTAAATGTTGTACCTCATTCAGACGAAAGAAAAAAAAAAAATTACTGACGCTACACCGTGGTCTGTTAATTTATCCGCTACATCCGGGGTAAGTCACATATCTATCTGAACGATGTCGATTAAGATCAGACAGCACAGAGCCTGCTTTCACACAATATTTTTACTGACAGTGTTTTCTGATACGTGTATTTATGTAGTTTCCAGAGATGTTTTCAAATGTATCTGGAGCATTTTTCTTTTTACATTTCAGGAGGTGTTTGGCGAAAGTCGAAAAGCTTTGCTGTTAATTTTCTGTCATGTTTAGATTTCTCCATCATACCGTAACTTATTCAGTGTAGCTTGCATGTAAAGCAAAACCCGTCTTAAGTGGCTTGCAATCTGTGAAATCAACATCAATATCAAATGATTCATGCTCTGACAAACGGAGGCCAAATGCATCTCCGTGATGCGTTTCACCAAGCAAGTTATGACACAATTATGGATCCATAAAATCCATTCTGTCTAGCAAACGACTGAATCATGAGGTACACTGGTCCTTTGAGAGAATGCAGGGAATTGACCAACAACAAAAAGTTTTGACCAAAGTCAGCCTGGGCAGAGTGCGCAGGCTGACCTGGGTCGATACTTTTTGCAGATGCATTAAGCCCCGTTTTCACAGAGCATGGCTCAATAGCGTTTTCTCTCCTTTGTCTCAGGCATTGAGGACGTGGGTTGTACTTTCATGTTTGTTGACGGTATTTATATCGTACCGGATGTATGTAGCATTTCACCGGGAAATCCCACCGGAAATAGAAAAACCGGAAGTAGTAAGATGGCTGGATGAAATGGGACGCATAGGAAACAGCATGGTACGTCTTGATTTCATTTAATTTTGTCGTTATTTAAATAGGAGACACTTTTTTCAAGTAAGAACATCTAATATACGCTTCCTTCTTAAATGCCAAGAGGAACCGCCTAAAGAAGCATCCGTGGCTTTTGACCACTGCAGTAATAGCGACATTCCTCCGAAAGGAAAAGAAATGAAAAGGGCCAACAAAGCTGTGTCAACAAATGAAATTAGAGTTGGGAGATAACTTGATGCTTAAATTGATTTATTGCTCTAATGCTTTCGCGCTCCTGTGGACATTTTGTTCATAAAGACTCTATAGTCTACCACATTGTAATGTTCAGTTCAAATACTTCAAAAACAACAGTAGATCTAGTTAATTTTTCAGACATGGTTATGTTATCAACTGGGCATCGAACAAGCAACTTGGCCAGCTAAAGTGATCGTCAACTTTGGATTCCGACTTCTTCTGAATGGAATTGGAAACAGTATTTCAAATATCACGGTAATTTTCTATCGTTATACTCTTTGTTTCGTCCCAAACCTCCTAGCCATCGAATGTCAGTTGCGTGTTTAACAACTGGCAGTATATTGCTGTAATTCTGAATCCAAGTACTAGCCATCTGATTCGATAGAACTTTGTGTCTAAGCTAATCGGATAGGTAGTCTTGAAACTCAGAATAAGAGATGATTTTAGAATTTCATGTGAATATGGTCCATTGGCTCCGAAGTCCACCAAACGCCATGAATTTCTGATTTGTGTTTGGAAGACCATCGTCAGTTATCTTTTAGCGTTAGTCATATCTTTGTGGACTAGTGGATAACCTTTATTACATGATTTTTTTTCGGCGTAGCTGAATGTGCTGGCTTTTGACATACTTTTTGGTACTGATGACAAATGAATGAATATAAATTTGTGATTAGTCAAAAATATGCACAAGTTTATTTTAAGGGTCCCTGCCTACTTACTGGCAAATTTACGCCGTCTGTCTCTTTAAAGATATTATATTTCTTGTTCCCGAATAGTGTTGAATGTTGTGACTTCGTTAATGTGGGGAAACAGCAGAAAGCTGGGAAAGATTTTACCATAGTAAAAAATACGTGTGTACAGGGGCTTTGTGTAACAAATGCTGATGAAACGAGATTCGGTCGCGAAATCAAACATTTCCGGTTAGTGTGGAGAAGGATGTAAAGCACCAGCAAAAGTATATAATTGAGCTATGCTCAGGCAAAAGGGGGTTTAATGCATCTCTCTGATGCATTGTACCAATCAAGCCATCACATAATTATGGATTCATAATGGCCATATTTTTAACAGCAGACAGAATTATGAGATAGACTGGTCCTTGGGCATGCGGGTAATTGACCAATAGCAAAACGTTTCGGCCCAGGTCAGCCTGCGCGGACTGCGCAGGCTGACCTGGGTCGATATTTTTCGCAGATGTATTAAATCCCCCTTTCACCCAGAATGGTCATATGTATCGAGTCCTTTGCTTTCTATTTGGTAAATATTTACCGTTTATACATTGCATACATTTTTCATCAAGTCTAAGTTTGATGAATCCGGCGTCAAGATTAAATCTGTACCGCACTGTCCACAACCTAAGAAGTACAATTGATGCTCATATAGATTTAAAACATTGTTGCAAGTGAAGAAAAAATTTAATCATCAAAAGTAAGAATGCGTCACATGAACAAGGGATTGAAAAAGAGTCGGAGTTTCTCACAAATATTGGTCAGTGTAGATCTAGAATTAGGTTAATGCTCTATGCAATCTGACCTTGATCTACACTCTACAGAAATGCAAACACTGTGGCCTCGGACGTCTTTATGGTGCGTTTAAGTCTTTATTTCCCTGGTTTAGGTACGGTACACGACAGTAGATGGTGTCCCGGGTCCGTATTCACCAACCATTCTTAAGAATATTCTTGGTCTTGTTCTCCAAAATTTTCCAAATTTGAAAGTACCACACTTTCTGATTGGCTAAACCATTTGGTTTAGCCAATCAGAAGTTGTGTTACTTTCAAACTTGGAAAATCTTGAAGAATAAGTCTAAGAACGTTCTTAAGAATGGTTGGTGGCCTCGGACGTCTTTATGGTGCGTTTAAGTCTTTATTTCCCTGGTTTAGGTACGGTACACGACAGTAGATGGCGTCCCGGTTACGATCTTTCTTCCAGATACTCTATCCATTGACGAGAGTTATCCCACCATGGTTTATTTTCACGGTGGAGGTTGGACCTGGTTAACGGTCGGTAAGTAGCCACATGTTGAACATGCACTTAGTTGTTATTGTTATACATGAACCATGCTCTGTGAAAAGGGGCCTCACTACATCTGCGAACAGTATCGACTCGGGTCAGCCTGCGCAGTCAATGCAGGCTGACCTGGGCCGAAACTTTTCGCTGATGGTCAATTTTCTGTATGTCCAACGACCAGTCTAGCCTACTTCATGATTTTTCCGGTTGTTAATTTTTCTTTTTTTTTTTCCCTGCGATTTTTCGCTTCTCACCTCTGATGCATGTGGGAAAAGTAATCAGTGACTTGGAAAGAAAGTTGTGTCAGTACTGGTCTGAGAAAGCCAGAAAACGCATGCTTAGGTGCACTGACCGCCGTGATATGAACTAAGCTGTTAAAACACCAATCAATCAACTGTAAATTTAGGAATTCGCTTTAATTTAGTAAGGTCTATATTTCAGATATTTATGCTGGATTTCTTTCGAACCTTGCCACGCAAACCAGACTACAAGTAGCAGCGGTGGAGTGAGTAACAATAGCTTTTGTCTCTAACCTTGCACCAAATAAACCCGTGTTTTAACGACCATGAGGAAAAAGCTTTTGAAAACACTGTAGGAAAAGGAGAAAATGCTGGTAACCAGCATTTTCTCCTTTTCCCACAATGTTTTTTACTTTATTGAGGACAAATTCGTCATTTGGATCTCCTCTAATTTTGCGTCTCCAACTACTTTCAATTTGGACCAGTCTAAAATTTTGTCGTTTGGTAAAGGGTTAAATCCAGTAGTGCTATCGGTTTCAGGCTGACAGGAAATAGATCATTTCGACGGAAAATGAGACACAATAGGTACAGATATAGCCAGGGTAGATAATGTTGTGTAGAAATAAATAGGATTATAAGAATAAGAATGATGATAATTATTGTAAGAGTAATAATGCAACATACATTAAGACAATTCCCGTGAGTTTGTATGATAAGATAAGTGGCCGGGGTACATATATATGTGCGTCGCCCTCTGGCCAAATGGGGCTTAATGCATCAACAGTAAAGCATTATACCAAGCAAGTTATCATATGATTATTGATCTATAAAAGCCATTTTGTCTAACAGCCTACTGAGTCATGAGGTACACTAGTCCTTTGACATGCAGGATATTGTCCAAAAGCAAAAAGTTTCGGCCCAGGTCAGCATGCGCAGACTGCGCAGGCTGACCTGAGTCGATAAATTTTGTAAATGCATTAAGCCCCCTTTTCACAGAAGACGGCTTATGTATTTTCTTCACCCTCTCGCTGCCAGCGATAGAAATCTGACTTTTTTCCCCCGAGGTCTAAATGTCCAGTTTTACTGTAAATGAAGATACTCTTTGGTCATAGTTTAGCACCAGGTATGTCCAAGATCAGATTGCACGTTTGGTGAGAGTACATTAAATTTACCACGTCAAGCCACTAAGTGAAAGTAGAATATTGGGCTAAATTCTCGAACCGCTCTCAATTTCTGTGTGTTCACTTCTGAAGTATTTCACTTCATGTTGGGTTACACCGATCTATTGGATTAGAGATGTCGAATATAGGATGTTGGAATTTCAGTGATTTCATGGCCATAAAAGCCGATTTGTTTAATTTCTTTTCGTACAATGTTGTGACCCCGTTTCAAATTAGAAAAATACATTATATTTTTTAATTTAAACTGTAGGACGAGTGGTATTTCGTATTTTCGGGATATTTTAATTGTAGAAATATCGCTCGAAACCAAAATGCTCGGTGAAAGAATATACATGTACGTTTATATACAGGCTATGCTCTCGCAATAGGAGGCTTAATGCATCCCCGTAATGCATGATACCAAATGAGTTACCAGATAATTAGGGATCCGTAAAATACATTACGTCTGACAACTGACTGTATCATAGGGTATACTGGTCCTTGGACATACAGATAATTGACCAATAGCGAAAGTTTTGGCCCAGGTCAGCCGCACGATCTGCGCAGGCTGACCTGGGTCGATATTTTTCGTAGATATATTAAGCCCCCTTTTCACAGAGCATAGCTCATTTATACATGTTAGTTAAGCCATCAGCCCTCGTTTGAGTGTAAATGGGTAGATTCTATTTGTTTTTAGTTGTTCCTTTTCGAAAGTAGTATGTTCAATTACAGTTCTAACATCTGGAACGCACAATTAGAATTATCGCTACTTTATATTCCAAAATCATGTCCACACTAGTCATCAGAGCGAATTGCCGAGTTTAGACCATTCCAAATATTTCATGTCAAAGTTCACTGTATTTCACTTTTATCAGATTCCGGACAGCCCCTCAGAATCCGTTTCCGGCTGCCTTCGAGGATGCACTAAAAGCCACAGAGGGACTTCTAAAGCGAGAAAAACTATTTCGCATTACGCCGGGAAAAGTTATACTGGCTGGAGATGGATCAGGTGGAAACCTGGCTGCTGCTGTGTCCAATGTTTTGAAAAAGAAAATTTTGATGCAAGTTTTAATCAACCCCGCCTTACAAGTTATCAATTTTCAGACGCCATCTTACCAAGATAACGCTAACTCATTGATTGGATTAACTTCCGCTTACAGGAATGTCTATCACTGGCTGAGTTATGCTGGCATATCTAAAGATTTCTTACAAGTTACTTTGGATAATGCCCACGTGTCAAGCAGCATTAAAAAATCGCTGTTCAATACGTATGTAGACAGTAAGAAATACTTGCCCCCTTATCACCGAGTAACAGAAAGACAAACCAAGAAACAGAAAACTCCAAATTTCATCGTTTCGTCAGCGTTTAGTGACGTAATCACAGACCCAAGATTCTCACCAATGATGTCGTTCCATTTAGAGGGGATTCCCAATGTTTATATGATTACGTCACAGTACGACGTTTATCGTGATGAAGCTATTATGTATACACACAGACTACACAGCGCAGGCATAAAGGTGAAACTAGAGCATTACTATGAAGGTTTCCATGGGTTTTTCGTATTCAGTGGAAACGGACCAATACAGTTTAAAGTCAGCAAGCAAGCTTTGGAAAATCTCAGCAGATTCATCGATAACACGGTACATGAAGACACAACTACAAAATGAGAACCCACATAGATCTACGTGGCACGTGTATATGTCGTAGTCCAAACTGGAATCTAGGCAGATCCAGAATCTGCCTCGACCAAATTGGAATTCTATTTTGGTCTAGACCAAATTAGAATTCTACTTTGGTCTAGACAGATTCCAGATCTGTCTAGACCAAATTAGAATCCCAGTTTGGCTAGGCAGATCCAGAATCCGCCTAGGCCAAATTGGGATATTTTCTTGTTAAATACAATGTGACTACATATAAACCATCTGATTTAATTTAAACCACAAAATAAAAGTGGTGTCACAGAAATTCAGAGTAAGAATAAATTTTGAATGTTTTGCACTTTAGCGGAATAAATATGTGGGAAATGGAGCAACTGTGGGGAAAAAAAAAAACATTTTCTTTTACTAAAAAAAACTCTCAGCTGTAAATATTTGTGGATTAAAATGACTTTAAAAGATCAGGAAAAATAATCCAATAATTAAGTAGTAAGCATTGTAGGTAAAGTAGAACATGTTTTAATTTCCTAAGAATTCTACCTCAGAGTTGTAAAATTTTTTTTTTTTTTAAGGATTGATATGATTACAACAAAGAGAAAAACTGTTCATAAATCAAGTAGAACGTATCATGGGAAAAGGGATATTGTTAATACTGTATAATGTCTAATTTGCTTTGAAATAAACAATAATTAATAATATGTGAAGGGTCATACTGGCACAAATGATGTGTGAAGAGACAATGAAAGTTGCTAATTGCCAACATATTGTTATCTGCCAAATTTGTTTGCCATAAAGGTGTGAAGTTGCTTTCAATTTGGACCAGTCAAAAATGTTATCGTTTGGCATTTTTTTCTTATAAACCAGTGTCTAATCCATTAGCGGGTAATGCTGAGTTATAATACCCATGCGAAAGACATCTTTGAAAAACAGTGTTGGAAAAGAAGAAAATGCTGTTTTCCATACTTTTCTTTTTTTCTCACAATTTTTTAAAAAAACTCCTGGTAAGATCGCAAAAAATAAGCCATATTTCATGTTTTGTCTACATTTTTTTTTTTTCATTTTTCAGTTTGAAAAAGTCTTATATGTGCTTTTCAATAAGTTAGTCTGACCTATAAACACTTAATCCTGAGTTTTAACAGCCGTTCGAAAAAACGCTATGAAAAACAACGTTGGAAGAAAAGTAAATGATGGTATCCAACATATTCTCCTGTTCCCACAATGTTTTCCAAAGGTTTCCACTAATCTTTGTCTCCACTTCCTGCATTTTTTTTTCTTTTTTCTTTTATATATAAATGTGTTTATTTAATGTTAATAAGAAAAAAGTTTAAATATTAAAATTCAAATGATATAGTTTGCTTTTTTGTTAGTGTTAAAAGTGAAAAGACTCTGAAAAAGAATAGATTCCAATTTGGTCTAGGCAGATCCTGCCTCTGCCTAGCCAACTGGAATTCTAATTTGGCCCAGGCAGATCCAGAATCTGCCTAGACCAAACAAGAATTCTATTTTGGTCTAGGCCAAATTAGAATTCCAATTTGGACTAGGCAGATTCCAGATCTGCCTAGGCAGATTCCGGATCTGCCTAGATTCCAATCTGGCCTACGACATTATACATGTAGAACTTTTAGAAAGGTATCTAGATTAAAAAATTCTGAAACTTTTCTTTATTCATGTACATGTAGTTTTCCAAGAACAATGTGACGTAGTATATTTACGGACACGTAGATCTATATACAAATATCAAATACGAATCAGGAGCTGCATGAAGCATATCATATGATCTTGATTTGCATTGTATATTTCAGTGGGAATTTATTCCAACAGAGCCATCTTATGCAATGTTTATATTTGTTCTTCACACGGTTAAAAAGTCCGTTCATTACGATATTTCAATGTGGGGATACAATAATTCTAAAATGTTTTAATAATTGAAGTTCTGTTATCTTTCTGCGGTAATAATACTGGCAATAAAATAATAACGATAAATCTAGTGGATCCAGATCTATTGAGTTTCAAATTTTCTTTTTCTTCGTTAATGTTGATAAATTGTTTGTTATAATGTTAAAATGTCTTTTATTGGAAATAAGTAACTAACGTTGACAAGCTTTGTTAACTTCTTTGATAATATCAATTGTTCCAATAGGTCTATGTTTGTTGTTTTCTTGTTTTTGTGTTCTAGCGTCTTTGTATACTTGTGTTTAAGGTTTTTGATATGGATAAAACATAGAGTCGTGTTCGGATTGCTTGATGCTTAACCTTTACCACAAGGCAAAATTTTAGAGTCGTCCACATTGAAGGAATTTTCAGAACACAATTCAAACGTTTTTCAAATGATAGTTTTTTTTTTTTTTTTTTTTATCTTTGAATAGGTAGAAAATATTGTGGGAAAAGAAGAAAAAGTAACCAACATTTTCTCCTTTTCCCACAATGTTTTCAAAAGGCTTCTATCTCAGGGCCGTTAAAATCTGGGTTTGTGTGGTAAAGGGTTAAATACAATTTCAACGGTATTTCACTTGGTCAGTGTACCTGGCTATGTGTCCCTGATATTTCCTTACCAGTACTTAAATGCCATTTCTTTTTTCAAAACCACTGGCTGCTTTTCCATTTTACAGTTTCACAAACTCATCAACATTATATTGATACAAAAAGTCCTCCTTCGATAGTAGAATAACTAAGAGACATAAACATACATAAAAAAAAAAACAATGTAAATTAATGCAAGGATATGCAGTATAACGGTTATAGTGTATCCCTCGGTATGGGTTAAACCAAGCAGTTTTGCGCTTGAAATTTATACTACCCACAACAATTTAGGGAACACTTATCTTTTACTGTATAAAATGAGTCTATAAATAAAGGTTTCTCTACTCAAAATTCATCATATGCTGAGAAAGAAGCATTGTTAAAACAGAAAGAGTTCGATGAAAGTCATAGCAACGCCCTGGAATAAAGTCCTTGATATCGCGGGGGTCGATGATGAAATTCAGCAAATCTCATCAGTTACGAGTATGATCACCTCAAGCTGAAGCATAGGCCACACTTCGTCACCTCATGTAATGGTCCAAATTTCTCACGACAGGCTGTGGAATCGTTTACTACCCCTGTGTGAGCCAAAGACGGAGTTCTCCGAGACTCTGTGGAGGGGCTGATTTGCCCTGACACATCTTTCCAGAATATCTCAAATGTGTTCAACTGGTGCCATACCTGGAGAGTATGCTGGCCAGTCTATCCGTGCAACATTGTTCTACCTAAGGCCATCACTGAAAATGTTAGCCTACGAGGGTCATTCATTTAATTGTGTCACTAATGGGCCTCCATATCGCATGACCATACATATCATAAGGAAATAACGGTATTTTCGCAAGAAAGTTGTTCTGAATACTGGCACGAAATTTTGTTGTAATAGGTTCATTCTTTCAAAAGTTATTGAAAGTTAAAGTAGGTGCAGTCATATACACTGGCTCTATTACTGCAACCAGATTAAGAGTCCTGTGCATTATTCATGACAATGCAGCTGCTCACAAGTCCGCAATTGTTCAGAATTTGCTGGAAACGGGAAAGGCGGTACAGCTTCCCCACCCACCCTATTCTCCCGACCTCAGCCCATGTGACTTTTTTCTCATTCGTTTATTGAAGAAAACTCTCTCTGGGCGTCGATATGACTCTAAAAGTGCCCTGGGAAGTGCTATTTTTCAGTGTCTGCAGGGTATTCACAGAAAAACCTATTTTGCACCATTCATAGACTGGATTTCCAGACTTGAAAAATGTATTTCTGTCAATGGAGAATATTTTGAAGGGATGAAACGAACAAAATATATGCGTTTAATATACATTATATGCGTCTCATAAACACCCAGTGACACAATTAAATGAATGACCCTCATATGAGGTCTTTCATTATACTCCTAAAACGTAGCCTGGGGATCAATCCTCTGAAGACAAGGGAGGACATGCGGTGTCGGGATCTCATCCCGATACATCTATGTATTGAGTTTACCATAGACAATATGGTCATAAGAGAACCTGCCCCATACCATCACACTTCCTCCACCAAACAGATTACGCCAACGAAAGTTATCGTCACTAAACCGTTCACCGGGGCGCATGTACACACGAATGGTGCCATCATTATGCTGGAAGGAGAACCTCGACTCGTCAATGAACAACACAGAAGACCACTGATGACGTGTCCATTGACGATGACGGGCCAATGCGTCTCTGGCGAGGGAGTAAACGTGGTCGCACAGATTGATGTCTTGGACAGATGTTCCTCTCGCGTAATCGTTTCCCGATCGCTTGATCAATAACGTCGGTGCCAGTGGCAACATGAAGCTGACCTCTGAGGTTATTTGCGGTGACACTTCTAGGTCGGATGGCACACACAACAAGGTATCGCTCATCTTGCTGTGTTGTAGGACATGGGTGTCCTAATGTCCTAACCCCGGTCTGTCCCGTACCGTTCCCGTTTGCTGAAACCTCCGACGTAATCTGTAAAATACTGATGGACGCACATTTAATCTGTTTGCCGTCTGACGAAGCAAAATTCCTTCATTGAGCCATCCTGTGGCCATAGCCTTTTCCTTCAAGGTTAGGACGAAGTTGCGGCATGTTCATTACAAGCGAAATTTGATTGAAACAAGCCGCAGTTTTACAGCCAGTGTGCATGCAAATTTTGTGAAGATAGAGGTACACGAAAATCATGATTGTCATGCATAATCATCATTTCCATGCTTGCTATGAAGACATGGAAAAAACAGTTCTTAATTTCATGGAAATCAAAAGATTTTACACATGGACAACAGGCACAAAATCCACAGAAATCTCAGTGCACATCTCGTCACACATTGGCTTCTCGTTACACATTGGCCGACAGGTTGACTAATGATCTGGATAACAAGGTCTCTACAAATTGTAGAATAATCTCTAATACAGGATCTATTAGGTAAGCAGCACATTAGGCTTGGTGTTGCCAAAATTGTCTTGATTAGTAATCAGAACTTAAATAAATCTTAAACAAGATAAAGTATACCCAAACGTCGATATTGTACATAAACAATCCAAGACAACAATTACGGAAATTGTATTATGAATTTGGGCGGCAGGAAATACCCAAATCTTCCCAAATCTACTCAAATCTTTCCCAAATCTTCCCCAAAAAGATTTGGGAAGATTTGGGTATTTCGGGCTGCCCAAGGGGGCGGCACGAAATTCCCGAATCTTCCCAGATCTACCCAAATCTTCACAGAATTTCCCCATATGTAACCAATACCATTACAAAATCATCTAGAGTAAATAAATTTCGAACTACTATCTGACGTGTAAAGTGGTTTTTCCCTGTTTCTTAGGGTCTTCTTATTCTTAGAAGCTTTACCATCAATTTAGTGCATATAAGTAGAGATTATTCACAAATTTCACGTTAAAAAAGCGGCCGATTACAGCTTATATGATAGGTTTGATAAAAACTGGTGAAAAGTTTGGTGGTGTTTGTGGTCGTAACTCAGAGCGTCGTTCTTGCGATCAAGACTTTCTGTGTTTCATTGCTATGACCGGCCATCAACCTATGCCATTTTCATTGGGCCAAACATTCACCAGTATTACTAGCGGTAGAGTATTTGACACATTGTTTTCACACGATGACTATTTTCGTCTTCGTAGTAAAACGATTCTTCATTTACTCTCGTTTGTCTCGAAAGGAAATGTCTTGCATATAGCTGAAACCCGCAAGTTTCACCCTTAGAGCACTGAATAAACCCAGGAAACATTTTCAGGCTAGAAATAAGACCTAAATGATTGCAGTTCAAGGTTACTGATGTACGGAATGTCTCAGCAAGTGGACAGTGTACATCACGTTTTGTGCAGTCCGATCTTTATCTACGCAGCCAAACTCCCTTCGTAGTAGATTTCTTAATTAGATGGGTAAGATTTGGGAGATACTTTGGTAGATTTAGGTAGATTAGGGAGAGATTTGGGTAGATTTGGGAAAGATTTGAGAAGATTTGGGTATTTCGTGCCACTGCATGAATTTCAGAATCATGCATATGTTTATCGTTTACAAGATTTACATAAGTTTTATCGGATATACATGTATTCGGAATTTGAAAACCCATTGGTTTAACCTCAACAAGTGACACACTATCGCCGTTATACGATGCATTCCTAAATATAGGCTACACTCACAATAATTCCAAAATTCATAACATTCCGGTCTGTGTTGTTGTTCTGGATTTTCGTGTTTAAATCCAGGTGACACAATATCGACGTTTAAGTGTACTACAGAGTAAAACATGTAACACGATCCGACTGCATCTTGAATTGATCTAGCGTAAAAGTATGAACATATGCATCAGACGTGTAGTTGGTCAACTTACGAAAATAACATTAGCTTCCGCTAGGTGGCATTTTTTAGATACATAATCTTCGAAGAATATTGTATGCGCAGACAACGGCGAATATAAAGATGATAAAAAGATATATTGCTGATCACTTTCGTAGACAACAGCCAAGAAATCCACCTGTCATGATGTTTATGAGATAGATAATCCTATACCAAACAATCTCTTGTTTTTACAACCATTTGAAGTAAATTTTATAAGACATTGTTGAAAATAGATAAAAAAATTTGGGAACTATTTCCCATACTGTTTTCTACTTCCGTTAAGACGAACCCCATCGTTTGAGCCATGTATTTTTATATGTCGTTTGCACATGCCGTCTTAAAAAGTCTCTGGTAGAGACTTTAACCCTTTACTACACAGTGCCAAGGTTTAATGATCTTGAGCTGGAAGGCTTTGGAAAACATTGTGGGAAAAAGGAAAAAATAGGTACCCAGCATTTTCTACATTTCCCACGAAGATTTTTACCCTATCATAGGACTTAGGCTTAATTGTACCAATTTTGAATTTGTCGTCTGCAAATGTTTCGAATTTCGAAGTCTAAAATTTGTTGGTTGTGAAAGAGTTAAGCAGCCCTGAAGATAACGTGAACAATAAATTAGAGCTCGCTAGGCACACGTCATGCGCATATACAACCATACAAGCTACACTCGTTACAGGGTCGTTCATAAACTTAAAGACTCTTTAAGAGGAATGAAACAAGAAATATCTTTTAAAAAGATAGACGACGTAAGAGTTACTGAAATATATAAATTGAATCTCTTTTGTGGTTCAATATGAAGTAAAAAATGAAAATTAATCTCGTGAGAAATTGTCTCTTTTACCTCACCGTTTTTTATTTTGTTGAAAATGAGTACTTGTTGGTTTATTGGGAAACGCTTACGAAATATCAAATTTGCAAATAGAAAAAAAAAAAGACCACTCTCTATTACATTAATTTGCTATGGTATGAAACAAAGCCCAGGGGTATTGGTTAGCGGTACTGCTTGTAAATAGTGATTTCATAAATGTGCGGGCAAATATACCAGCAGAGGCCCGCCGAATAAACACGTTCATATTCTTGACCAATCGCAAATTACCATCTATTCGTTCTTTATCAGTACAAAGAATTAGGTCAAAAGCCAGCACAGTCAGCTACGCCGAAAAATAAAGGGGAAAACATTGCGAGATAAGGAGAGGATGCTGGTAACCAGCAATTTCTGCTTTTTCACAATATTTACTACCCTTTCAAACACAAATGCTACAGTTTGTACCACATTCAAATTGTCGTTTACAAGTGTTTTGAATTGGGACAAGTCTAAAATTTTGTCGTTGGTAAAGAATTAACTTTTACGCTGCAAAGAGAGACCCTAGGAGCTTCTGCGGACAATACAAGTCATGTCAATATTACGCTCCACAGATCGCGAGGCCTGATCTTTGACCTGCACTGTTCGATACAGTTAGATTTTTTTTCCAGCAAAAAGAACTTTTGAGATCGCATTATTTGCACTTTCACCTTAGGCTTGAAATGTCTGTCATATATATATAATTGACAGTGTGAGAGTTAAGGAGTCCGGTAGGTAATCCAAGCGTTTTAGGATTGATTTCCGCGGAGCGGTTCTTCCTTATGGAAGGCACTGCCTAGAATGGCCTATGGTTGAAACTCGGGGAAAACAGGAGCAAGTGAGCTGACACCGTGGAATACCTAAAATAATGACAAGAGTGGCGTAAAATACTATTCGAATACATTTTGTGTGTGTGTACACTTCCTCATTCACAGTCGAACCCAATTATAATTGAACACGCTCAGCTGCTAACATACGCAAATTTAAGCCATCGTCTTTTTTTTTTTTAACATTTTTTTTTTAAACTTGATTTCCTGGTTGGCCTTGGTGAGGCCGGTGTGTGTTTTTCTGATGATTTTATCTCCAGTTCAGTCTCATTACTGCGGCGACTCTACCTCTTTTCTCTCGCACCAAAAGGTTATGCCTACAAGGTTATGAGTAATGTCCAGGGAACCGTCGATTTGTCTTGCAACGTGAGATTTAGTTAAATTTTATTGACCAGTCAGGGTCCGTATTCACCAACCATTCTTAAGTACGTTCTTTGTCTTATTCTCCAGAATTTGCTAAATTTGAAAGTAACACAACTTCTGATTGGCTAAAGCATATGGTATTGCCAATAAGAAGTTGTATTACTTTCAAATTCAGAAAATCTTGAAGAGTAAGACTAAGAATATTCTTAAGTTGGTGAATACGAACCCTGGCCACAGATAATTGCTATTTCCCTGGTCCGTATTGACCAAATCATTCTTAAGAACGTTCTTAGTCTTGCTCTCAAGAATTTTCTACATTGCATTGTTGAATACGTACTTAAGAATTTTGTTAGGAAAGTCTAGACTTGAGAATATATATATATATATTTTTTTTAGACAGATTTGGTGAATACCGACCCCAGACTACTTCATCGGAATTTAAAATCCCTTTGGTCGTTTCATATTTTGAATCCATTGATCGTTCCGGGTTATGCTTGATTTCAAACCTCATTTCTACGATACGAGGTTTTGGTCGACCTATCGATAAAGTGGAAGGATCGGAAGAACGTTTTTCCGTTAAAACACTCATGTGTGTTTATTACTTCAACCCTGCAGTGACTCTGTAGTTCTATAGTATTGTAAACATCCATAGTTCTAAGTCGATGGACGTTGCTATTTTTCTCCAAATGTACACCGTGACGTTGCTGTAAATGACATCACAATAGATCTACGTACTTCGCGTCACATGTGAATGGCTTTAAAAAGACATGCACTCATATTCGTGAACTGTAAGCTTCTTCAGCTTTAACGAGATTTCCATTGCTTATTGAATGACCCTCATTTACCTAGACGTTATCGGTTTTAGTGAGTTTGAATTGGATCTATCGACAAATGCGATATTTACCATCCTGCGTAACTTCTGTTCGGTAAGTTCTTTGTTGACAGTTTATTTATTATTGTTTTTTATTTATCCAGACATATTTATTTCGATTCTCTTTATTAATTGATCTGGTTTGTTACTAAGTATCTATAGGCTACACATGTGTACTTTTTATTTGATATTTGTTGATGACAATGTATATCCTCGGATAAAATGCTGTCTAACACGAGTGTTTAGTTTTTATTTATCTCCAGACCCCGACTTCAACACCTCTTGTTTTTTTACAATCTGGAAAAGTTTCATGTCATAATAATGTGTGTAGAAGTTAATGTATCATAGGTCACGAAGTGTTTAGACATGTAGATTTATATATATATTTTTTTTTTTTTTTTCATCGATTTTTTTTTTTTTTTCATCGATTTTTTTTTTCATCGATTTTTTTTTTGCACATTGCAGAGAGCTAAATTAACTTTTTGTAAATGTTCATGGGGTGGAACTATGGTGAAACCCTATGTCTGCAGGATTTATTCTTGTGCCATTTATTCACACAGAAACAGACAAAAATATCTGACTCATGCTAAAGGGGGCTTAATGCATCTCGATGATGTATTATACCAAGCAAGTCATTATATAATTAGGGATCCATAAAATCTATTTACTAGTAGTCTAACGATTAACAGAATCTGAAGGAATAGCCGTCCTTGAACATGAAGAAAATTGACCAATAGCAAAACATTTTGACCCTTGTCAGCCTGCGCGGACTGCACAGGCTGACATGGGTCGCTACTTTTTGCAGATACATTAAGCCCCTTTTCACAGAACATGGCCCATTTGGTTCATTGGCATTAAGCACGTAGTGTGTATTGACTTACCTCTTCAGAAACGAAATAATTTGAGACTTGTCCCTATTGAAAGTAAAAGTAAACGTGGTTCAAAAAATGAGATTTGTTTTTGAAAGGATAGAAAACATCGTAGGAAAAGGAGAAAGTGCTGGTTAGCAGCATATTCTCCATTTCCAACGGTGCTTTCAAAGGCCTTCTCCCTCAGGGTCGTGTACCAAGGTCTTGTCTGGTACTGGCTTAAGCCATTATGCTCTGTGAAAAGTGGGCTTAATGCATCTGCAAAAAGTATTGACTCATATCAGCCTGCGCTGAACACGATATCACATTGAACAGTGCACACGTACAGATCTGCATGGAATACCTACGTGATCTAGTTCGTCACGTGTCGTTGACACAAAGGAACTTTCTCGAATAGGAGATTAGCATATCGGAAAAACCCAAATATGAGTCATCGAAATTTTTGCAGCATTCACGTGATTAACCCTTTGTTGAAATGCTACATGACCAAAATAAAAAGGCAAGTTCAGTCTGGCAGATAAGACCCTATGTTAGCATTATCAAATTCAGTTTGCCTGATGTACATGTAATATATCTTGCTTGATATCTGACTTTGTACATCCAAGATCAGACTGAACATTCTGTGCAGTGTGATCTTGTCTACATTACCCACAAAAAATACCAAAAGTCATGCACACTTTTGTGAACTTTAACCTAGCCGTGCAGAGACTGGTTCTCAGCTCAAGCCATCCTGGATAGGTTAGAAATTGACGAAACTGGAGTACCAGTCTTGGTTTCACAGAGGTCACGCAGTTGTGCTTCTAGGTTTTACCGAAAATTGAAAACCCAAAGTACATGTTATTCTATTTGTAGACATTACGCATCTATCAAATAAAATTAACCCTTAGGCTGCTTAGCGCGACTCACTGACCTTTTGCGAACAGTGTACATCAAGATCAGACAGCACAAAACGTGCAGTCTGATCTTTGATCTACACTGTCCGATAAGGAGACATTTTGTCTCCAAAAGTAAGTTTGAAATTGCATATTTCGAGTTTTTACTATCGGCTTGAAAATTTCATTGAACTTATTTAGCAGGATAAGGGCTAAATACGAGAAGATTCTCGCCACTCTGTTGTAATAGAATAACTTGTGACATTCTACCCTTTCACGTGGATCTTTTTTAACAAATTTAAAAAAATTTTTCGAAACGAAGGCCCTACTCCAGAAAACGCTACATTTCGGAAAATTATGCCACATCTGTAACTTTTTGATATTGGATGTAGATCCATTAAAAACAAGAGGGTAATTGGGCCCAGAGCGCTCACCTGAGTAAAGTCATCTAGAATATTGATGCAGCTGAAGAGATCCTGGTTGTGATGATGTAAAACACATCAATGTTAGTGACCTACTTTTTACCCGGCGTGACCCAATTTTTGAACTTTTCCTAGATGTCATCACTCTGACCACTTTTCATGAGTATCAGTCTGAAAATGTGTCCTCTAGATATGCTCGACCGATTTCTCTGATCATATAGACTCCCGATGCTATGAGAATAAATGTGGCTATCAATTCACTTTTGTTTCTTGAATAAACTGCATTTAAAATGTGGTTTGCGGTACTTATTTACATTTCTTTGTTGTTGTTGTTTTTTTTTTTAGTTACATGGGGGTTAAACCCCACCCCCATTTCGATCAACCCTTAACCCTTTACCATACGATACTTTTTAAGACTCGTCCAAAATCGAAGCGTTGTACACCACAACGTAAATCTGGCTTAAATGATGAGATTTGTCTTCAAAAGGGTAAGAAAACAATAAGAAGGAAACAAAAACAAAAAAAAAAAAAAAAAAGAGAGAGAAAATACTGGTAACCACCATTTTCTCTTTTTCTCACAATAGTTTCAAAAATCATTTTCCTTGGTAAAGGCTTGATAAATCAAGTGTTCATTTTTTTGGGAAGGAAAAAGGACCCTTACATTGTTCACGACTTTTGTGTTAATAAAGTTACTTTGCAAGACGATGAACAGTGTAAATACAAGATAAAACTGCAGCCTTTGCAGTTTTATCTTGAACTACACCCTGGGTCCTGCGTGGCTCTGCGGTAAAGTGTCGGACTCGCAACCTGGAGACACCGGGCTCGAGCCCCACCTGATCTGCTGGGTTTTTCGTGGGTGTGTCCTTTGGCAAGACACTTTAGAGCCCTGGCCTAGTACTGGTAAAACCCAGGAAATACATGAATATGTGAGCTGTCGCCGTGATATGACTGAAATAATGTTGATAGCGGCGTAAAACACCATTCAATCAATCAATTGAACTTCACTTTCTACTATGGCAGTCTGATCTTGAACCAGTTGTGGGTATATCTTTCTATACGGTTTATATACCTAAGCTAGCAATGTTCAAAATTCCTTGTGCAGAATTTTTAACGCTTTCAGTGCTATAGGCGAAAACAAGGGCTCCACGGTCGACATAGATCAAGATCAAACAGTATAGAACGTCCCATCTGATCTCGTATCTATGCCTTCCGCTTGCCTAGCCAAAAACATAATAAAAAAAAAAGCCCTTTCCTGTGTATCAGTTGACTGTATTTCAGCCATCAAAAGTGGAAAATAACATAACATAACATAACATAAATTTTATTGGTAGTCTAAAGCCTCCGGCCCAAAGTACAAGTTATTTCAATTGCTAATTAGATTCCAGTATGACAAATGATAGTTCTAACAAGACGTTATACATTATAAAAAAACTGAATTTGACAAAATATGAAGGCCCGTGTATTCCGCTCTCATCCTATTCGTGTACATTTGAATATATATTAAGTCACACTGTTGATTCGTCATGTTTTTCAAAGGCGTTTTTTAAAAACCTGCACAGTGAATAAATACTGGAAGTGGCAGAATCTGACATTATACGGATAAACAAATCATTAGATGGCCTACAGCTTAACCATTCTTGTATGAAATAATTTTGCCTTAGAACAGTGAACTGTGGATATATGAGGAGAAAATGCACCGCAATAATGATTAATTTAAATACTTTCTTGAGTACTAGATGATTGTATTTTCAGCCGTTAAAAGAGACTGTATTTAGGTATGTGGCGCTTAAAGATTAAAGTTATAGATGCTGTTGATAGAGGTCACTTCAAACCAGTGTGACGGAAGTCGTCACTGAACACCATACATTGGTGCGTCACTGAGCGCCATGATATGACCTGAGCCGTTAAAATGGCGTCAAACTCCAATACATACCAAACCAAACACTGAACACCTTTAACCCTTTACCACAAAATCCCGAGTTTTAACGACCCTCGGGAAGATGCCTTTTGAAAACATTGTGGGAAAAGGAGACAATGTTGGTAACCAGCGTTTTCTCCTCATCCCACAATGTTTTATTCCCTTCCGAAGGCAAATTTCTATTTTTGAGTCACATTTATTTTGTTGTGTGCAAATGCTTTCAATGCAGATAAGTCTACATGTTCTCATGAGGTAAAGAGTTAAGATCACCAAAAACAAAGCAATAAAACTTTACATGCATTAAAAACTCAAAGCTTAACCCACTGCTGTATAGTATTCGAGTCTTTATGCAGCAGGCGGTTGGTTTTTGACAAGATTCACACTCTATAACCTAATAAACTCAACAAAACTCATAAACCGCAGCTTTTCACCTATAATTTCCCGAAGACCTTTTTTTGCATCACTGTCCAGAGAAGAGACATTTCGTTTTGTTTGATTTTTGTAGTATAATTGATCAGTGTAAAACACATTCCTAGAAAATGGGGACAATTACGAAAAATACTTGTCTCATTAATAAATATGCGAATTACTCTATCAATTACATACAAATGAAAGACAAATCAGCTATTTTCATATTACTGACCACAGTAGTGTGTAATAATTATACTTTGAAAGTCATTAGATTCATCATTGTGACAAAAGTATGTTATCAGTTAGCTGGATGTTGTTAAATTTTGCCTGTCGCAGGTTCTATACACAAAATTTGTATTTCTGCTGTATCTTAAAAATAGATGCAATCAGGAAGTATACTTTATATGTTGATTTGATACACCTGTCATCTGCAGTCTTTGAAAATTTTCTTGATTATATCCAGAGCTGATTTTTTTTTATCCAAAATCATTTATCGCAAAAACATACCTAACTTCCATAACACATTATGATCAAATAATGGCAAGTCTTTTGAAATGCATCATGCACTCCGAAATACCCCTTTTCAGTTGTTGGATGAATAGAGTTTACGACTCTATAATATTTTTTTAACATTCCCTTAAATTTGAGCTGACTCTTGCATATAAAATACAAGTAATCTGTTTGGGACACATTGGTTGCTAACACCTGTAACTGCATTTTCCACAATAACTTGATTGGTCCCAGTGAAATTGACGCTGTTTTAGTCTGGACATAGTCAAGAATAGATAATTGAAATATTGCATGTGAGTGTTGCCTGCATCTCATTAGCTAAACGACACTTCAATGAAATATTTCTAACATCCGTAACGACTAACATCCGTCACAATATGTTTATTCTTACAAAAGTTACTTCACTTTAGATGTAAACCTAGGGATATAGCCTATATTGACACTGCCACCAACGTATACTTCCGGAAGAAAAATTATCGTCTGCCCTTGTAGCGTTTGAAACCGATGCCGAAGATTGAAAGTAAGTACAAAATACGTTCTCTTGTAAATCACACTTTGTTTTCAATGGTGATGTTTATACTGCATGATTATTGTGGATGTGTATCATAACGTCTCGGGATGTTCCTGTCAAACAAATCGCCGCAGAGATACCAGTGTTGGCATTCAATGTCATTGAACAATCAAATCCCTCCTTTTTAGCTCACCTGAGCACAAAGTGATCATGGTGAGCTATTGTGATCGTGGTGTGTCCGTCGTCCGTCGTCAACTTTTTACCTTGTGTACGCTCTAGAGGCCACATTTTCAGTCCGACCCTCATGAATCTTGGTCAGAATGTTTGTCTCGATAAAATCTCGGACGGGTTCGAAATTGGGTCATGTGGGGTCAAAAACTAGGTCACTAGGTCAAATCTTAGAAAAACCTTGTGTACGCTCTAGAGGCCACATTTTCAGTCAGATACTTGTGAAATTTGGTCAGAATGTTTGTCATGATAAAATCTCGGACGAGTTTGAAATTGGGTCATGTTGGATCAAAAACTAGGTCACTAGAACAAATCTTAGAAAAACCTTGTGTGCGCTCTAGAGGTCACATTTTCAGTCAGATACTTGTGAAACTTGGTCAGAATGTTTGTCTTGATAAAATCTTAGACGAGTTCGAAATTGGGTCATGTTGGGTCAAAAACTAGGTCACTAGGTCAAATCTTAGAAAAACCTTGTGTGCGCTCTAGAGGCCACATTTTCAGTCAGATACTTGTGAAACTTGGCCAAAATGTTTGTCATGATAAAATCTCGGACGAGTTCGAAATTGGATCATGTGGGGGGAAAAAACTAGGTCACTAGGTCAAATCTTAGAAAAACCTTGTGTGCGCTCTAGATGCCACATTTTCAGTCTGATACTCATGAAACTTGGTCAGAATGTTTGTCTTGATAAAAACTCGGATGAGTTTGAAATTGGGTCATGTGGGGTCAAAAACTAGGTCACTAGGTCAAATTAAAGAAATGCCTTTTGGGTACTCTAGAGGTCACATTTTTCGCTCAATTGACTTGAAAATTGGTCAGAATGTTTTTCTTAATTAAATCTCAGATGACTTTGAAATTGGGTCACCTGGGGTCATAAAGTAGGACACTAGGTCAAAGTAAAGAAATACCTTGTGGACACTCTAGAGGCCACATTTTTCGCTCCATTGACTTGAAAATTGGTCAAAACGTTTTTCTTAATTAAATCTTGGATGAGTTTGAAATTTGGTCACCTGGGGTCATAAACTAGGTCACTAGGTCAAATTTAAGAAATACCTTGTGGACACTCTAGAGGCCACATTTCTTGCTCAATTGACCTGAAGATTGGTCAGAATGTTTGTCTTGATGAAATCTTGGATGAGTTTGAATTTGGGTCACCTAGGTCATAAACTAGGTCACTAGGTCAAATTAAAGAAATACCTTGTGGGTCCTCTAGAGGCTATATTTTTTGCTCAACTGACTTCAAAATTTATCAGAATGCTTGCCTTAACTCTTTACCACACAATCCCGACTTTTAACGACCCTGAGAAAGAGGCCTTTTACCACAATTTTTTCTAACCTATAAACGACAAATTTTATCATTTGGGCACATTTAATTTGTCGTCTGCAAATGCTTTCAATCTGGACCCGTCTAAAATTTTGTCATTTGATAAAGAGTTAATTAAATCTCGGATGAGATTGAAATTGGGTCATCTAAGGTCATGAAGTAGGTCACTAGGTCAAATTAAAGAAATACCTTGTGGGCACTCTAGAGGCCACATTTTTTTGTCTTGATGATATCTCGGATGAGTTCAAAATTGGGTCACATAGGGTCATAAACAATGTCACTGGGTCACATTGAAGAAATACGTTGTGGGCATTCTAGAGGCCACAATTCTAGCTAAATTGACCTGAAAATTGGTCTACGTATTTGACTTGATGATATCTCGGACCCTTTACAAATTGGGTCTCATAGGGTCAAAAATTAGGTCACTGGGTCAGATTAAAGAAATGTATTGTGGGCACTATAGAGGCCGCAGTTTTTGCTCAACTGATCTGAAAATTTGTCAGCATGTTTGACTTGATGATATCTTGAATGGATTTGAAATTGGGTCACATAGGGCCATAATCTAGGTCACTAAGTCAAATTACAGGAAAACCTTGTGGGCACTCTAGAGGCGGCAATTCTTGCCCAATTCACCTGAACCTGAAGTTTGTTTTGATGTCTCGAATGAGTTTGAAATATGGTCACATAGGGTCATAAACTAGGTCACTAGATCAAATTGAAGAAAGACATTTTGGACACTCCGGAGGCCACATTTTCAGCTCAATTGACCTGACAATTGGTCAGAATGTTTGTCTAAATAATATCTCAGATGAGTTTTAAATTGGGTCATTATGACCCTGGAGTGAAATTTCGCCTATTGACTCAGGTGAAAGATCCGTGACCATCATGGCCCTCTTGTTGTAACGAAAGTTACACTCATGACCAAACATGCATTTTATTTTATGAAATCAATGTAGACCCGTTCTGAATTTCTTAAATCATGTTTTACGTTCTAGTAAGACGTCACATAGTGTGTGAAATGTGAAAAGTGCAGGCATTGATGATAAAAATATATGTATAGCGTTACGGAGGTTAGATGAAGTTACAATTGTATCTGTATCTGTGATTTTTCTATGTGAAAATGTCAGAAGTAGATTGAATGTTGTTTAATTGAGTTATAATTTAGATAAATATTAATATTAGGGAAACCATTTGAACTAAATAATGTTTAATAGTGTAAAATTGTGGCGTTACGGACGTTAGAAAAGTTACGATGGTTTAAATATACTCAGTTAAACAATGTTAAATCTACTAATGTCATACTGTCAATAATATTAGCCTACTTGAAAGTGCTTTATCCGAACACATGCTTTCTATCGCAGAATGGCACTCACAAATGTTGGGGAAAAAAAAAAAAAAAAAACCCATAAAGAGAAGAACAAAGATATATTTTTTTAGAAAAAGACCAAAGAAGAAAGTGAGCAAGTTATGTACCTCACACGGAGCTGTCTGGTGAACAGTTGAATAAGCAGAGACAGAAAAAACGTGAAAGATTTCGGAATTATGATATTCGACAGAGAGCAAAGAGAAGAGAAAATGCTGAAAGCGATCCAAATCCACCGAGTTCAACATATATCATTATATATTGTTGTTAATGATTGGATAGCTGCTGTATACGATGATGCAGTGTACATTGGACAGGTCACAGAAACCATGATGTGCAGATTAACTTCCCAACTAAGGCTGGGAAATGCGGATCATTGTACCGTTTCCCAAATATCCGGTATGAGATCTAGATAGATAAGAAGAGTATTGTTAGTGCCGAAATCGCTAACACCTGTAAGGAAAACCGAACACTGTTTTCAGCTTAGTAAAAAAAAAGTGATTGAGAATACATTCCATCAGCGGTGTCTTACTTAATCATTTACATGTTTTCTAGTGTACAACTGTTTAAAAGTCAAACAGCTTGGATCCTGGTAAGACACTAAATAACCTAGTGTCTTATAAGAATCAAAGCTGTATGCTAGTGGTATCATGTTGCGGATACAGTGATAAAGTTATATATTTTTCATTTGGCTTTTCTCCTTTTTGCTAACATCCATAACAAAAGTACTGATTAGGTTTACAAAAGGAATACTGTTGTATACATAAATGATGTCAAACCGTATCTATTGAGATTTTTATTTTGTTTTGTGGTTCCCTTTTTCTGTTAAAAAATGAGCAGAAACTGCTTGTTAACAACGCTTTTATCTCTAACCATTTACTGTTGTAAATGTCGTCTACAGCTACTCTTTAAGGGTCAAACAGCTTGGATTCTGATACGACACTTTAAATAACTTGGTGTCTTATAAGAATAATAGCTGCATGCTTATAGTATCATGTTGTGGACACAGGAGTATGGTTAAACATGTTTGTTTTGTGTGACTGAACACGTTTTGCTAACCTCCGTAACATAAGTACCGGTTGGGTTTATACCAGGAGTACCTGGTGTATACACAAATGATGTCATGCCGTATGTCAGTTCAAACGTTTATACAGTTTATTGGTTCCGTTTTTCTGTTCACAATGTTTCCGAGGCCCAATACAGCGCGGTTTGAGCTGTATAAGTGTATCCACGTCTTAGATTGCCCATTTGGAATTGTTTTTCCTGTATTTCTCCTGTTCTGTTCTTTATATCTTCTTGGTTCCTTAACTTTCTTACTTAAGCGACTTCCGGCTCCTTACTTACTTTACAATTTGACATGTGTTAAAATTATATTACACTAACTACATTTTTTGACATTGTCCTTTGAATTAATTATGATAAAAATGAAACTAATTACAGCTCAAATAGTAAATTGTTGTTTCTAAAGCATGTGCCTATTGTACTTTGTAGCATACAGGATCAAATTTGTTTTCTTTATACCATTGCTGATTTAATAGATTTTTAAAAGAATTTAACGTTTGTGCTTCAATAATCTCATTGGATAATGAGTTCCAACTGTTGACTCTTCTATTTGAAAAAAAAAGTTTTTGTAACAGTTATTCTTAGCTCTTCTGCCGGGTAGTTGAGATATCCCTTCTAGGCAGAATGTCCTGTTTTATTCTATTTTATTAATTATTCTATATGCCTGTAACATATAGATCTGTCCTCTCTCTTCTATATTCAAGGCTAGGTAAACCTAGTATTATTAATCTTTCTTTGTATGATAGATTCTGTTTTTTTTTAGGCTACTCAATAATCTGGTTGCTCTTCCTTGTAAATTTTCAATAAGTGCTTCATGATATTTATAATGAGGATTCCATATTGCTGAAGCATATTCTAAATGAGGTCTTACAAGTGCTTTGTATGATTGTTTTAACATGTTTTGATCAAGATATGTATTTTTTTTAATCAAACCGAGGTTCCTATTTGCTAAGTTTACATTGTTTTTGATGTAGATGTCAAAACTTAGATCTTTATCAAATATACCTCCTGGATCTTTTTACTGATTAACTTCTTCAATTTTATGTACTTTCCTACCTTGTCCTTCATAAAGTAGTCACTAGGTTCACTTTTTCCTATGTGCATAGTTTTATATTTCTTGGTATTAAAGGACATCTGCCACTTGGCTGCCCATCCACAAGCCTCTCCAATATTATTTTGTAGGTTTACTTCATCCTCTGGGTTTGTAATTGTGGAATATAGTTTGGTATCATCAGCAAACATCTTGATATTGCAATCAGTCTTGTCAGGGAGGTCACTGATGTAGATTAAAAGTAATATTGGGCCAAGTATACTTCCCTGGGGTACTCCGCTCTGTACTCTTCTACGTGCAGAGGATGATCCATTAACAGTAACCTTTCGATATCTGTCGGTTAGAAAATTCTCAATCCATTGATATACTTTTCCTCTTATTCCTATTGCGTGTACTTGTTTAATAGCCGTTTATTTGGAACTTTGTCAAAGGCTATCATAAAGTTGAGATAAATGATATCAATCTCTCTCTCTTTTTTTTTTTTTTTTTTTTGTTGTTGTTTTCAAGTCCATTTCTCCAATCCTCTAGACTTTCTAATGGTTGAGTTATACATGACATTCCTTTTCTGAATCCATGTTAATTGATAGATATGATGCTATTTGAGTCTAAATAATCAACTATGGCGTTTCTAATTATTCTTTCCATGACTCTGCAAACTAAAGATATAACACTTATGGGTCTATAATTTTCAACTATATCGTTTTCACCAGATTTGAATACTGGTGTAACATGTGCTTGATTCCTTCATCTAACGATTTTGATATAGTGGTGTTATTAGTTTAATAAAAGAATTTTGACATTCCAGTAACGGTCTAGGGTGGATTTCAACTGGTCCTTGAGATTTGTTGGCATTGATATCCTTTATGACCTTTGTAACTATTGCTTCGTTTATTATTAGATCATTCATTTTAGAGATAGTTAAAGTGTCAGGTTCTGGTATAGGCATTTCTTCTATTGTAAATAATGTGCAAAAGTAATTGTTTAGATTTTCAGCAATATTTGTTTCATTTGTAATTTGAATACCATCAACTTCTAACGTCGTAATACTGCTACTACTTTTGGTTTTATTGTTTATATATTTCCAGAATGTTTTAGGACTGCTATTAACATTATCAGCTGTTATTTTTTCTACATAATACTTTGATTTTCTTACTTTTCGAGTAGCTTGATTTCGGGCTTTTTTGTAGCCTTCATAAATTTGTACTGTTTTATTGAATAAATATTTACTCCATTTCTTGTGTTTTTCTTTCACTGCCAAATTAGCTTCTTTACTAATGTCAGTCCTCATATGATCTGCTGATAAACTCGTTTTTTGTAATGTGGATATCTTTAATTTTGGTAATGGTTTCATGAATTTCATCCCAGATCATCTGTACATCCGCCGACACCACTTTGAAAGTTAATAGATCTCGGGAGAGAATATATTTCATCAGAAATTGATATATAGTCAGCTTCATCATTTTTTTTTTTTTTTTTTTTTTTTTTCGGGTGGGGGGGGAGAATCTCATTTTTTCACTGTGATTTGGAAGTTAAAACATCATGATCACTTTTGTACAGACCAGACAAGTTGACTAAATCTATAATATCATCTTCTTCTCTACTAAAGACTAAGTCTAACAATGTTGAGGTGTTACTTTCTCTATGTCTGGTGTGATTTTTAACATGTTGAAAAAGAAGCATGTCCTTGATGCTTTCTACAAACTTGCTTGCATGATGTAAAGGTTTCTTTTTGTACTATAGGTTTCCCAATCAATGTCCTTGTAATTGTAATCTCCCGTGCATATAAGGAAAGAACTTTTGATTCTATTAATAAACCTTCTGTGAGACTTAGCTATAAACACATCCAAATATCAGGTTCATGTTTTTCCTTAGCTCAATATACTGTAATCAATATACTGAGGTTCTTCATTAACTTGTCTTATCTGTTTGTTTCTCGTTTCTTTTCTTTTGGCTTTCTGCTCTGGGGTTAAGTCTTTGGCAATTGCCACTTCTCTAAATTGAAGAGGTGCATGATCAGATATTTTTCTTGAATTCTCCAACAAGGCTTTCCTCTGTTTTTTGTTTGCTAAAATCAATTTGAGGACCCTACATTTGTTACCAGGTTGTTTCTTCCCCAGCCTCTAACTGGTTTTAATTTCTAAATCTTTAATATCTACTGATTCTGCAATAATTCTCATACTTTCTTCATCAAATTCTTTGTCTTTATAGCAGATGTGAACCCACCTTCATCAAGATTAAACACCACAACATTACATTCACATCTCCTTCGAAAGTTTGCTCTAGTATGTCGTATGTTGGAACTTTTCTGTTTGTCTCTTTTTCTTGAAATCTTGGAGAATTGTATTCTAGGAGAGTGTTATATTCTTTTACTAAATCCTTTAGGTCACTTATCTGCGTATGAAGATCTCTGTCATTAAAAAGTGCTGGATTAGGGTGATTTTTCTTGGAATTTCACACTTTCCGAAATATCGGAGGTATTTCTAGCAATCCAATGTCAATTTGCTGTTCCAGGGTGTGGATCTCTCTCATTGAGTCAAAACAGTCTCAAATATGCTCAATCAATTCTGAGCTACCTAATTAGCAAATATCTCGTATACAAAATTACCCTCCTTTCTTGTAACATCACATGTAAGGTACCAAAACAGAACAATAGTTTTTTTGGGTTTTTTTTTTTTCTTCTCAATCTATGAATATTCTCAACTAGATATCTCAATCCCCGCCACCCTAGAGAATTCCTACTACTCTGAGTCCACCATTCTATTTCTAAGTTGTCTTGTTTGAGTGATTCAATTTCTGTCTTAAGATATTTGCCCTTACTGTCATTCAGTATTACCAGTCGTTCGTATTTGGGCAGCCAAGCCTTATGCCTTTCTTTGTCCAAGAAATCCTCAACTTTTTTTAACCTGTATTTTTTCCATGTAAGTTTGTACTATTTATACAAAATATGCTTATTACACCATAAGTCGCTAAAAACTGTTATTTTCCAACTTATAGGTGTTATTCTTATTTTGTTATATTGTGCAATTTCTAAAACCAGGTATTGCAGTCAGTCACACTAGTTGTTTGCACTCTTTTTTGCCCACTTTTTAGCATTAAATCTTAAAGTAGTATTTTTTAGCTTCACTATTCACTACTTTGATAAAAAATATCTTCTCCCTTTAACTCTTTATATTTTCTTTTAAACATTTGTTTAGATCATTTTTAATTCTTTCATTATTTTTATAATTGTTATTGAGTAATTCCTTACATAAATTTAAATAGACTACCCAGGTCACTACACAAAACTGACTATATCTCTAATATTGATGTGACAGACACGAGAGGAAATAAGGCCATATTACAAGTAATATCACTACACTTTCTTCCTTTTTTTTTTTTTTTTTTAACAATTGAATAACTGATGCCGTTGCAGTATTGCAGTCAATTACACAGTCCAATACACATAACTCTTATATACCCACCGACAAGCTAAAGCAACATAATACTGGTTTTTGACTAATAATTCATATGCTGTTGGCAGTTCTACACTTCGTAAAATTGCTACGGGTACAGATACTGGAAGTGGACACACATTAAATATATAGTTCAAGAACATTGAAGTATAGTTCAATTACATTATAGTACGGGACAATTATGTTTACTGAACAAGTATATGTTTTCTTTAAAAAAGTTAGCAACATTTTTGATAGAAAAAATGTTTACAGTCTATTTATAATTTCAATCTGACAATCTAATTACTTTATTAATCATTCAAGTATGAAAGGATTAACGGACTGACGGATACAGGACAGATGGACATACAGCGAAGGAAGTCTCCCTAATTATTGCCATGGACTTGAGACATGATTGGAAAGATGTTAAACATATGTTCCATCATTCCTTCAGAGAACTTAAATTACAAACACTGAACAATGATTTGACAAAAAAAATCTTTTCTCAGAATATTGCTTTTGTTTGAGAAAGTGCTTTTAATGTTATCACGAATCTTGGTCAAATATTTGGTAATCACTGTTAGGGTAATGAAATCATCTGTCAAAATAACAAACTTAACATATCTCTGTCATTAAAATTGATTATTTTTATTCAATCCATGTTGAAGTAGTTTTTCTAACCTCCGTAACAGAGTCCGAGACTTAATTATTTTGCCGGCACATTTCTCGGAGATAGTTAACGATGTCTCCGTCAAACTTTGCAGATACCGTCTTTGATATTTGAATTTTACTATCCAATACATATTTTAATCATTAGAGAAACTAAAAATTTGGACATTTTTCGGGTATAATAGTCCCCATTTTCTGAGAATGACTAAAAAGCATACCTCAGCCTGAGTCGCAGAGGAATTTATTGACTTCAGTTTCAGTAATTTAAGCTTCTCTATTTAACCTGTTTTGGCTCATAGACACCACACATGCGCAACCGATGTGTTTGCCCTTTTTTTTAAAAAGACATGTCTTCTTTTGGCCGAATCAAGAATATTTTCATTACAATACCATGGCTAACATCAAGATATGATTACAAAAAGTTTAAGTTTCACAAAAACTTTCGCAATCGATGTGAATATAGTTGAGCCATCCTCTGGAAAAAGGGAGTTTAATGCATCTCCTTGATGCATTTACCGCGCAAATTGTCATATAATAAGGGATCCACAAAATCCATTTAGTCTGACAATTGCCTGTATCTGCCGGTAGATAGGTCATTTGGCATGCAGAAAATGGACTAATAGCAAAAAGTATCTGCCCATATCAGCCTGCGCTGATACTTTTTGCAAATACATCAAGCCCCTTTTTCATTGAGCACGGCTAATATATATATATATATATATATATATATATATATATATATATATCGAAAAACTATCTTGTTTAACCGTACCAATTGACACAATATCGATGTCGTGCTATACATAAATGTACAGTTGCATAGTGAAATACGACATTTGTTAATATATTTACAGATCTAAGAAAGGTTTGAGATTTAACAATGCCGGACTTTCCCTGTGCGCACTGTAGAAGGACCTTCAAAGAAATTACCCATTTGAATCAACATGTATCAGCGAGTCACGGCAAGGGAGATGCGCAAACTAGATTTCCTTGTGACTTTTGCAATAAGTCATTTACATCCTTACTTTCGAAACAACAACATATAGATGCAAGTCACGCGAGTTCCACATCGAAATTAGCAAATCCCACTGCGTCCCTGTTGACACCACAACCCGGAAGTAAAAAATTCGAATGTTCTTCATGCAACAGAAGCTTTTTGTCGGATGATGCCCTACAACAGCACAAACGCGACAGTCATCCAACTGTCGTTAAGGCCAAAGAAACTGGGCCTCTTTACACGTTAGGGGGCCTTATTTTTGGGTTGCCGAAAGAGGGCAATCTCAAACAACCTGACCAAACAACAGCACAAACTGCCTCAAAGACTGTAAGCAGTAAACGTAAGCCGTTTCCCTGTTCTGAGTGCAATGACTCCTTTGATACCGAAGCTGCTTGCCTCCAACATGTGTCTACGAAACATGCCCACGCAAAAGTTAAAATGCCAAAACTTTCTACAAATCCGAATGAAGGACAAACTGGAAATGGTCCGGAGGAGCATGTCTGCACAACGTGTCATGCCACATTTGAAACAAAAATGTCGGCAGTTCAGCACAAAGAAGAGAAGAAAGATCACGTGATTAAAAGATCCACCCGAAAATTGGCCGTTGAATGTTTCCTTAAAGCTGCTCAGGTAGTAGCAGACGACAGGCAGGAGTCTGTGGCGCTTTATAGAGACATTTTAAAGAAGATAATCGATCACATAAGATCAAAAGAAGGCGGTAAGATTTACTCGACGGATATCAGAACAGCTGGAAGCACAGCAGTAAATGTGAAGATAGGGAAAGCGGACGAGTTTGACACTAACATTCCTCTTAATATTAAAGTCAGTAAGCTTATTACTGATGGACAAATAGACTACATCTACGAAGATCGAATAGGACAAATCGAGGTATGAAGTTTTAAGTCTGGTTTGCGTCATACTTATAATTTCATTTCATTACCTATGACAGTGTAGGGAGGACAGTTCAGTCTATGAGGTTTACTTTTACATCTAAGATTTAAATCAACAATAAAATCCCCGTTTGTGCGAGTATAAATAAGGTTAATGAGAGAGCAGTTAGAATACTTATATATCCTAAAAACCAAAGGAATTTCACCACTTGGTTAATCGGTAACAAAACATGTGAGCCATGCTCTGGCAAAAAGGGGGCTTAATGCATCCCCGTGATCCGTGGCACCAAGAAAGCTATCAGGTAGTTATGGAACTATAATAGCCATTTTTTTGACAACCGACTTGATATCGAGGTAGACTGGTCCTTTGACATACAGAAAATTGACCAATAGCGAAAAATTTCGGCCCAGGTCAGCCTGCGCGGACTGCGCAGGCAGACCTGGGTCGATACTTTTCTCAGATGCATTAAGCCCCCTTTTCACAGAGCATGGCTCATACGTATCAGGTTTTCAGCTTTCATAAATTATTGGTGATCGTATGCATGTATATTATACGATGACTGTGGGTTTTGACCAATATTTGATTTGGTACATATTCGAATGATGACATTTGTGAAATACAGTTAAGGTCAAATAGGAAATGTGGGAATTTTTTCCACTCTTAACAAATAATCAATAAGTCTTTTGTAACAAGCAATTTCTTATTTCGCTACAATTTTCTCCACCCTCTCAAAGACAAATTCACAAAGATTAGCCACTCTGATTTTGTCGTTTGCAATTCCTTTCACCGTGGACTACTCTGTAAATTTGTTGTCTAGCATGAAGTATGTACCTCGTTCAATCATTGCAGGGACAGAAATACAAAATAAACTTAAACAAGGAGCGAACGATCGTAAAATGTAAGCCAAGAAGAATTCCAGAAGGTCAGGCGGTTGTTAAGGTCATTGAAGGTTCGGTGCCTGCTAATCTTGTCTACGGGGAAGATCTCATTCCTCACAAGTGCCAGAAAGACTTTTTTGACAAAGTGAAAGCAGCGATAGACAGTCTGAAGTTGGAAAGTATGTCGTTCTATCACTGAAATTATTAACCTATCGCAGTTTTCGTGCAGTCTGATGTTGATTCATGCCGTCCGCAAAAGCCCTTGTTTTCGCCTATGGTGCTGAAATGATTTTAAAGCCGCCGTAGTGAAACACTGTGCTTTTGTTGACAGAGTAAACCGTGCAATCTTATCGTGTATTTTCACTAATATTGTATGAAAATATTGGCTAAAAATCACTTTATTTACCTTATTTGACATATCTTACCCTAAATGCGCAAAAGTCCAAATGTTGACAGTATAAAAGACTTAAAGTAGCAGATGGAAAACAGCAGTACTTGAACTGAGCCACAGTTTTTGAGTTTGGCATTCTTCCAATTATTTATGAGTACAGTATATTATCGCTGTATTTTCATTTCATCATGATTATCGCTCAGTGGTATATAACCACTATATTTTCGTTACAAACGTAGATAGTAATTACCTCCCTCAGAGGAAGTTTACAAAAACGAATATATTGATTTTAAAAAGATGAATCAAACAAGTATTCGTCGTATGAAAATATAGAAAAACAATATCACCCTATTTCTAACCATTAATTCAATCAAATATAAAATCTTCTAAGCTGTGCTAAAGCATTAACCATGTCTTACCTTCACAGAATGTGCAGCCTCACTTTTTATCTTGATTGACTGAATTACGTTTTATTCCGCTTTCAACATTATTTAAGTAGTATAAGTCGTGAAACCTAGCGCCTCTAATAAGGACTGAATCCGGAATCTACACCTTTATTTACGCTGTCCGCACCACTCACTAAGGTCGCTTAATTTTTTACCAGACGGCAAAATTTTAGGCTTGTCATTGTTCTAAGTGTTTGCAGACGACGAATTAAATATTGCTATAACATGATTTATCTTTGGAAAGTGTTCTACAATGTTTTAAGAAAAGGGTGGTTACCAGCCTGTTCTCTTTTCTTCCACAATATTTTCAAGGGGGTTCTTTTGAAGGGTCTTTAACTCTTTATCAAAGACAAAATTTTATACATGTTCAAATTGAAAGCATTTGCAGACAAATTAAATGTTGCTAAAATGGTGATTTCTGTCTTAGTTAGGTTAGAAAACATTGTGGGAAAAGGAGAAAATGCTGGTTACCAGCATTTTCTCCTTTTCCCAATTTTTTTTTCAAAAGGCTTCTTTCTCAGGGTCGTTAAAAGTCGGGATTGTGTGGTAAAGGGTTGAAGTCGGAATTGTTCTGTAAAGGTTTTCTGCATATCTAAATGACACACATTTAAAGAAAAAAAGAATGTGTCACCAAATCAAAATTGCAATGTGGACAGATAATACGCCCCCCCCCCCTTTTAAGTGCCCACATTTCGACGCCAGGGTCATGCAACTTGGTTGACCAGTGAAATTTCGTATGAAATCTCTTTCTCGTGGTGTTGATTTCGTGAACAGAAACACAAGAAAATGCACACTTGCCATTGTAACAGAACTGTAAACGAGATACCATGAAATCTGATCTTGGATAATCTTGGACCGATATTTCAAAAGATCTTCCACATTAAAAATGAAATTTCAGTATTTGTTGTTGCTGTTGTGATACCAATTTAGAAAGAAGTCAATTTCATTTGACGCCTTTATGCTTATTTTTTTTGTTTTTTACAGACGTTAACTTGTCTAGAGAGGCGCACGGTCCAGCTATCACCTTAACGATAGTGCCTAATGGGAAGCACTACATCAGTGTCGACCTTACATTGAGCCTCGCCTGCAGTTTGAAATTATCCCAATATGGATGGCCACGTGAGAGCACGAAAAGAGCTCTGAGAAAAGAGAAGATTGAAGAGTGTCTAAGAGCTCCAATACATCTTGTACCAAAGGGAAGTGATACTTGGTCAATCTCGTTCTCGAAAGCGGAAGAGACGCTCCTACAAGGCATTGACACCGGAAATGAATGCCGACGTCACGTGATGCAGGTTTTGAAACGCCATCTACAAATCTTAGCCTCGAGACAATCACTTGAGGGCATTTCTACCTACATAATAAAGGTAAGGGGTTTTCTTTTTCACTCGAAATTCTCTAAACATACAAAATTCTGACAGTTATAAAGACGTAAACAGAACGAAGCAAACAAAAATTTAGTCTCATTTTTTTTCTAACCACTTTATTTTAAGTACATATACATGTATATGGCCTTGTCCAAATGATATTGGCCTCTGTATATATCGAATACAAAGAAAGAAAAGTCATGTACCTGTTATTGAGAATTTTCTTTTTTTATTTATTATTCTTTTATAGACCGTATAATAGGGGAAACACACAAATCAGCGATGCACAAAAGGTTTATTGCTACGACGACAATAAGTACGAGAAATGTAAAACTCTATCTGTTGATTCTACATGCACTTTAAAATACCACAAACAGACAAGGAAGGACAGTCTGACCGACATGAGAATAGAAAACCTTATAGGATTTAAAGGAAGAAATCCCCCTCCCCCGCAAAATTGCAACAGACAAGTTCAAAAACATCGTTGTAGAACATAGACTTGGGTATATAGAAAGATAAGTAGATGTACACACTAACAGACATTTTGAGGAAATTGTTGTAATGATCAATTTCTTCTTCTGAAACAATGTTTTCAAAAGTCTTCTGCTAAAAAGCGAACAAAGTCGTCAGCCGGAGCGAATGTTCTGAGATAAATGGACAATTCTATTGTGGTTCATTCATTATTTTTATTGTATAGACTTTTTTCACTGTTTTTTTGATTTTATAGATACTTCTATTTTTGTTAATTCCTTTTTATGGACGGTTCTATTTATTTATTTATTTATTTGCGTTCATTTTTGTAGCAACAGATTCTTTGGTCCGCAGAAAAGCATACTGACAGTGGTTATTGGCATCAGAAGAATTTGGACCAGTGTGTTATCGACGTCATGGAGGATTTCATTGAGACGCTGAGACAAAGAAAATTATCCCACTACTTTAGACCTACCGTCAATATTTTGGAGCATAAACGTCAAGATGTTCTTCAAAATGTCATGAAACATTTTGAGAATGAGCGGTCAAAATTGTTGAAAATGGAGTAGATATTTTTCCTATGTAATGAATTACTAGTATGAAGGTCGGCCGAACATTATTACTATTACTCATTTTGCTTTTCAATTATTTAAAAGTAAAAACTGATATGATAAAAGACCGATTTTTTTCACTGAGCTGACTATGTTTATCGAAAATCATGAAAAAGTGGAATTATATATTTGAGCCATGCTCTGTGAAAAGGGTTTGTTTGTTTGTTTGTAATGGAGTTTAACCCCGTTTTAACATCTGAGGGCATATCACGGCGGTCAGTGCACATATGCATGTGTTTCCTGTCTTTCTCACACCAGTACTGACACAACTTTCTTTCCATGTCACTGACTACTTTTCTCACGTGCGTCAGAGGTGAGAGGCGAAAAATCGCCGAAAAGAAAGTTTGCCTCAACCGGGTATAGAACTCGCAACCACCAGGTCACGAGTCAGATACGCTAAGCACTGGCGGGCTCTTCGAAAAGGGGGCTTAATGTTGTAACGACCCTTATGAAAAACGTTTTTGAAAACGTGGGGAAAAAAAAAAGAAAATGCTGGTAGCCAGCGTTTTCTTCTTTTCTCCCATTTTTTTATCCATTCAAATGCAAATCCCATCATTTTGGCCGTATTCATTTTGTCGTCTGCAAATGCTCTCAGTTTTGAAAAGTCTAAAATGAAGTCTGATGATAGTTTAATATAGTGATTTAGACTGTATGCATATAGCAAGATCTTTTCTTTTTTCGTTGGTTTCCTAGTACCTTTGAGCGTGTTTTTATATACCTGGGTGCGGTCATCATCCGGTATTTTTTCCTGTCCTTGTTTATACCATATTGTATGTTCTAATAAATATATGAGCCACGCCCTGGCAAAACAGGGCTTAATGCACCTCTGTGGTCCATGATACCTAGCAAGTCATCATATAAATGTGGATACATAAAATCCATTTTCTCTAACAACCGACTGAATCTTGAGGTTAGAAGGGTCTTTTATCACGCAGAAAATTGTCAGAAAGCAAAGGGTGTTGGCCCAGGTGAGTCAGCTTGCGCGGACTTTTTTTTGCAGATGAATTAAGCTCCCTTTTCACAAAGCATGACTCATATGAAATTTCCTACACAAGTACAAGCTTTGCAAATGACAAAAAAAACTTTTTTTTCTTTCCTCCCCACATTCTGTGTTGTGCTGTGTGTTTGCAGGACTTTGCTTTCCTTAAAGGGGGATAATTTAATAAAGAAACTTTATTCAACCGATGGGTTTGTCTGTGTTAGTACATCGCGATGTCATATTGGTCAACATTTCAACCAAACATCTTTAAACCCTTTACCACACAATCCCACGTTTTAACGACACTGAAGGAGGTTTATGAAAACATGGTTGGAAAAAGAGCAAATGCTGCCCTAGCATTTTCTCCTTTTCCCACCATGTTTTCTACCCTATAAAAGAAGACTTCGATTCATTTGTATTGCTTTCAAGTGTCGTCTGCAGATGCTTTCAAACTGGAGGAGGGTAGAATTTGTCGTTTGGTAAAGGGATAAAACAGACACCTTCCACAGTTTTTCTTCGATTTTGATTCGAACTTGAAGCGACTGATAAATGATCATAGACTCAAAACCAGTGAGGTTAACTCTTTGCTCGTTGACAAAATTTAGACTTGTCCATATTGAAAGCACTTGCAGACGACTAATCCATTCTGGCTCAAATGGGGGTATTTGTCTTTGAAAGGGTGTGAAACAGTGTGTAAAAAGGAAGGAATGCTAGTTACCACAATGTTTTCTACCCGTTCACACACAAAGTCCATGGTAAAGAGTTAAGAAATACCATCTCCTTGTACAAATGATACACAGGATAAATATTGAGGAAAAATGTTTCTTTACCTTCAATATAAAACCCTGTGGGAAAAGAAGCAATTTTTTAATTGCTTGTTACAAGTAAATGCTCCGTTATCCAAAACGTTTCTAAAAGCTGTCTATAGTTCCCAGTTTAACTATTTACCAAACAGCAAAATTTTAGACTCGTACAAACTGAATGCATTTGCAGACGACAAAAACAATGTGACTCAAAAATTGAAAGCTGTTTTGGGAAAGGTAGAAAACATTGTGGGAAAAGGAGGAAATGCTGGTTGCCAGCATTTTCTCCTTTTCCCACAATGTTTTCAAAATCCTGTCTACCCAGAGTGGTCAAGACATGGGGCTTTGTGGAATAGGGCTATACGTTGTGTCTGTCATCAAAACACGGTGACATAAAGTCCCTTCCCATGACACTTCTAGTCAACACAAAGTCGATCTGCGTTCAGGAAGAGTTCCGGATTTGATTCTCGAGGGATCCTCAATGGCTCTTTTTAGATATGTAATCAGATAATCCCTGTTCGATCCAAGCTGGCGGCCCTTGTCACGTGGGATGTTCTTGGACCAGGCACTGCAGAGTCACAGTCTTGTGCTTTAAAATCCAAGAAAGACATGAATAATTGTGTTGTAGCCGTGATATCATTGAAATACTCTTGAAAGCGACGTACAGCCCAGTTTGAAAACACATGGCTGAAATACAAATGGCCCGCAACATGCGAAATGAGACCTTCGAATAATTGCGTAAAGTGTCGTCCCGGATTAGCCTGCGCAGTCCGCGCAGGCTAATCCGAGACGGCACTTTACGACTACATAAGATTTTTCTATGCAGCAGACTTTCGTGAAATAGAAAATCGCACAAAAACGGGAAGTGTCGTCTCGGATTAGTCACAGACTGCACAGGTTGATTTTGGACGACACACTTTTAGGCATATGTTCGAAGGCCCCTTTTCGTGTGTTGCACGCCAAATAGAAACGAAAACAATTCAAACAAACAGAGTTAGGACAACGCATTGTATCAGTATATATATATCGTGAATAACGAAGAGGGCTGAGGAAAAAGTTTACCAAATATTTTATTGTATACATATATGTTTATATCCTTACGCAAAATGTATAAAAATATTCTTGGCATAAAAGAAGATACAACACGTGAAAGCCATAATAAAATGCACAAACCGTTATGGTACCAGCCAAACTACAATGAAAATGAAAGCCCAAATATCAACGAATTCCTTAACTCTTTACCACACGACAAAAAAGTAGACTTGTCCAAATTGAAAGCATTTGCAGACGACAATTCAAATGTGGCTCTAATGATGGAATTTGTCTTTGATAGGGTAGAAAACATCATGGGAAAAGGAGAAAATGCTGGTAACCAGCATTTTCTCCTTTTCACACGTTTTCAAAAGGCGCCAAACATGCAAACTTGACCTCTCTCGACGGCTGAAAATACAATCCACTGAAAATCAGATTTCTACCTGAGAGACTTGACTAGAAAAGCGGACGGTATATATCAAAGATCAGGCTGCACGTTCTGTACAGCCTGATCTTGATCTATGCCGTCGACAAAAGCCCCGTTTTTGCCTGCGGTGCTGAAAAAGCCAAAACCAACCATAACTATACGGACTGATCAAAGGCCTTTTAAAACCTCCTACATGTAAAACAAAGAGGAAAAAAAACGTTCAATGCCTTTCTTTAATTTCGCAGAAACTATTGTGAGTGAAGGAATTAATGCTTGTAGCAAGCAAATGTTCCTTTTCCCTCAAAGTTTTCATAAAGCATTTACGGAATTTTGTGCGAAACGTAGGACTTGTATTCTTGTGATGAGGTTGCCTGCCATTCGAACACATATAAACGCATGCTACTTGGACACATCTGAACAGAATAGGACATAAATGTATACATAATAATCGGAAAAAAGTTACCCTTTAAAAACACAACGGCCAGGAGGGAAAAAGGTCACCCTTTATAAACACAACGGCCAATGGGGACGTCATAAACTGTTCAGCTGCTTCTACAAGAAATGCTATTTTTACTAGCAATAACAAAAATACATACGGAATATTATGTTGTAGTGTGTTTCCTGGGGCTTGTATTTACTTCGAGCTGCGTGGGAAAATTTGATATCGCGCGAGACCGAAGGTCGAGCGCGATATCAAAATTTTCCCACGCAGCGAGAAGTAAATACAAGCCCCAGGAAACACACTACAACATAATATTCCATTTATTATATACCTAAACTACCAAAAACCAAAATATATGCATTTAGTGACAATTTTATTCGAAAACGAAGCATAGTTATAAGAAAAATTGGTTTAGTAGGCGTTAACATCTTTTTTTCATGAATGGCGGATGAATTTTATTTAGTATTATTTCCACCACGCCCATTGCGTTAACATATAAAACAATCAAAATGGCTGCCGCGTTCACGTGGATACAGTGTGACGTCATCATACCATGTTTGGAATTGTATTCCACTGAGTGGAATACGGATTTTTTTTTCCGTCGTGTGTGATTTTAGCCGCGTGCGACGCATGTATTTAACCCGGAAAACTTACAGGTATATAATAAAGCGTAATAAGAATTGCCTAATAAGAAGACGTTTTTTTTTTTTATGTTTCAGCTGATAATTCTGCACGCGCCTTATCTTATATACACTGTACAAGTTTCCTGTTTTGGTTATGTCGATTCCTGAAGTTTGCTTCAAATTAAAAACGGAGAAAATGTATTTATATAAAGTTGGAAAATATTAGAACGATAAGAAATGAAGCCTTAAAAATGAAGTTTTTTTAAATACATCTATCAGCCCTTAAACATACAACAACATTTGGACTCGATCAAATTGAAAGCACTTGCAGACGACAAATTAAATGTGGCTCACAACAAGATATCTCTCTTTTATAGGGTCAAAGCATCGATTTGTGGGAAAAGGAGAAAATACTGGATACCAGCATTTTCTCCTTTTCCCACATTGTTTTCAAAGCCGTCTTTTACAGGGTCCTTAAAACTTGGAATTGTGTGATAAAGAGTTGATGAAAGGCACGTTTTCAATTTGCATATACATGTATCGTGTTATACCATTTCATGGTAATTACAAATTTTTTAAAACCGATGGAAAAAGAAACAAAGAACTGCATAAAATGAGTGCTCTTTTTTCCACATTTTCCATAAATTTACTTGTCACTTAAATTTTTGGCTGCCATGGCAAACACACTGGATATTTTTTGGGGTCTAAAAGTATATTGCCAAATGAACATGATTTGGATCACAGTTTATTATCAGGAAGCGGAGGACGTACATCAAAGATCAAACACCGGGCTCTCTGCAGCCTGATTTTGATCTATTCCGTCCGAAAAAGAAAAAAACATGTTTTCGCCTATGAAAGGGTTGAATACTCTTACGCCGTACCAAATTAACCATTAGAAAGCCAACACCCCCCCCCCCCCCAAAAAAAAAAAATAATAATAATGATAATAATAATAACTTGTGAGAAACATATTCGATTTTATATCGCAAAATACAAGATACACATAATATTAAAGTCAACGTTTAGACTGCATAATGGCATTATCAGTCACTAGGTGTCACACAGAACAGATGACGTCTTCCTGAGGTAGGTTAAAGTCGAAATGAGTCAGATGTCACAGGGCAATTAAATGGTAAAAACAAAATGGCAAAATAAATGGCATAAACAAAATGGTAAAATACATGGCAAAAGCAATATTATGAAAAAGGGTCTCAGCTTATATTTACTTGAATTCCTATCCAGAAGTTCCGTGTATGTTAACTTTTGTATTGGGTTATTGTTGATTTGCATATTTGTTTGTAATGTTATGTGACTTCATAAAATAAATGAAGTTTAAACTAAAATGGCATCCTTCCAAATATATGCATATAGGTACACACACACGAACATGAAAAGGCATGTATATTATTATTATATTTTTCAACTTGCTAATATTTGGCAAATAACTACAAAGACTAAATATTAACATCTGTTAAATGGGCTTTGCAATGTCCATTATTTTTAATTACGTATTCTAAATGAAATGCCCTTGAGGTGTCTTTGGTATGAACTATTTAACAAATTCCAATATTGTAGGTCATCCATGCTCGGCATTCTCCGTACTTGATCGTCAAGAACAACATGAACAACACGAAATTAAATACATAATACTGAAAACTGACAATTAAGTACAAGATATGACGCAGGAATTTACGAGCATCGTTAAATTACGTATGCGAATTTTGAACATCAGTATTTGCGATTTGCCTTTCTAGCTAAAACATGTCTATCTGACAAGGTAAAATAACAGTAAAAGTATCAAATAATGAACATCTGATTTTTTTATGCAACAGAAGGAAGGCAATAATCACTTCTACATTTGCGGGTTTTTTTTTTTTTGCATTAGTAAAAGGCAATAATCACTTCTATTCTTGGCAAATTAAGGCAAGAGTGGCTTTTCTGTTCTATGGCAAATCAAGGCAAGAGAGTGACTTTCTATTCTAGGGCAAATAAGGGCTGAAGTTTCTATACTGTGGCAAATCTAGGCGAGAGTTATTTTTCTACTCTAGGCCATATCAAGGCAACAGTCAGTTTTATACTCTAGTAACATTCAAGGTAAGAAACTCACTTTCTATTAAAGGGCAAATACGCGTACAGGCAACAACCACTGTCTATTTCTAAGCAAACAAAGAAATAGAACTCCACTTTTCAAATAAAGGGAATACTAATTTTCTATTCTAAAGTAAATCACCAGGCCCCATATTCACTAATCGCCCTTAAGAACGTTCTTAGTCTTATTCTCCAGAATTTTCGAAACTTGAAAGTAACACATCCTCTGACTGGCTAAACCATTTGGTTTAGCCAGTCAGAAGTTGTGTTACTTTCATATTTAGAAAATCTTGAAGAGTATGACAAAGAATATTCTTAAGAATGGTTGTGGAATACGGACCCAGCTGGGCTAGAGAGTCTTTCCTACTCTATGGCAAACCAATGCGGTCTAGTTTCTTTTCTATTCTGGGGCAAACTAAGGCTGGAGTTCTATTCTATTCAAGGGCAAATCGAGGCAAGACAGTAATTTTTATCTAGGGCAAATGAAGGCTGGAGTTTCTTTTCTATTCTAAGGCAAATTAAGCGAAGAGTTACTACTTTTTTCTATATCAAACTAACTCTACATTTCTATTTCAGGCTATGTTGAGGCAAGAGACGCTATTCTAATAAAAGAATAAGGCAAGAGTTACTTTTCTTTGCGTAGGCAAGCTTCAATTTAAGTTTAGCAGATCGCTCTACTTTTAGAAAATTTCCAGAAAAAAAACGCAAATCGTTGACATAAAATTTATCGTTTGTGTTTATGTATCTGCTTACAAACAAAAATTTAGCAAGAAACTTTGTCAGTGGGAGGAAAATGTGGTACTATTAATACAAACAAGAGCACCGCATGCGGGTGCCAACGCTCAGCGGCTGTGATTTTCAGTGAAATTCTACGTCGACTGTGTCAAAAATACTTTGATAGTTATCCGTTGTATAGGTTACTTTCCCCTTTTGATGATGGACAAGTTGTCCAAGTAAGAAGCAAATATCTTCAGCAATAACAAAAATATTATAAACTGTCAAAGTTTTCGGACGACGACGCAGACGACGACGACACAGACGACACCAAATTTGAAAGTAACACGCCTTCTGATTGGCTAAACCATAGTTTAGCCAATCAGAAGTTGTGTTACTTTCAAACTTGGAAAATCTTGAAGAATAAGTCTAAGAGCGTTCTTAAGAATGGTTGGTGAATACGGACCCAGGGCTTCTATAACACCTCGACGTTTTCTTCGAAAGCAGCCGAGCTGAAAATAAACCGCTCCTCATACACGCTCCTTACTGTACCATATTTAGACTGAGGAACTAGCTTTGAGTCATAAGTGAATACTTAAAAAACTGAAGTAACATCTTAATAATCCGAATATCGAGTAATTCAAATGTATCACGAAATTTGAAGTATTGGCCACGGGGAAATGACCCAAGAAAAAGTATAGCAGCAGTCCTGATTGACCACACGAGCAACTAGAACTTCCGCTCCACTTTTATCTGAAAGGGAAAAAGTAATTCAGTAAGAGTTATGAAGGACATTTTCTATATGAGCTATGCTCAATGAAAAGGAGGCTAAATGTATCTGCCAAAAGTATCGACCCACGTCTGCCTACGCAGTCCGCGCAGGCTGACCTGGGCCGAAACTTTTCGCTACTGGTCAATTTTCTGTATGTCCAAGGACTAGTCTACCTCATGATTCAGGCGGTTGTTGTAGATTTTATGGATCTCTAATTATGCGATGTCTTGCTTGGTTCAATGCGCCAGGAAGATGCATCATGCTCCCTTTTCACTGAGCATGGGTCATATCAATGTGACATTGTCCAAGAATCCGTACCTTGGCAGAATTATGCCATGCTTTCGGTCTATATATATAACTAAAACTATACAACAGAAGTCAGTTTCTAAATTTTAAATGCAACCAGTTTCGCAGTTCTATGAAGGCTGCACATTTTATAACTAATTGATTTACACACATGGAAAAAATTGCCAAGACAGTCGTCCCCGAAGATAACCGCCTCATCCCCCTTTTTCCCTAAAAACAGACAATCGTTCGCTTTTGAGATCTCCACTTTAACCCCCCCCCCCCCCCCCGACCGTTCCAGTTTAATTCTTTACCAAAAACCCTGAGTTTGAACTTACTTGGGGATGAAGGCTTTTGAAAACATTGTGGGAAAAGTAGCATTTTCTCCTTTTTCTAAGATGTTTTTACTGATCATTCAAGTCACAAATAAGTCGTAGTCTGTAAACCCTTTCAAGCTTAAAATATTGTCATTTGGGAAACACTTAAACACCTAGAAAAAGGACAAAAAAAAAACCAGATGAGATAATGAAAAACCTATCAGAATTTGAGAATCTTGCTAGCAAAAGTGATGCAGACTTGCTCGTTTATAAGTTATAACAAACTTTAAGATAAATTACCTGATTTGTTCGAGACAAGAGTCAGATGCATTTTCGAAAAAAAGATCTTTTAACATATCATATCGTATCACATGTACATGAGCCTTGCTCTGTGAGAAGGGGGTTTAATACATGTACATCTTCAAAACGTATCGACCCATGACAACCGGCGCAGGCTGACATGGCTCGAAACCTTTTGCTTTTTGTAAATTTTCTGCATGTCAGTGGACCATTCTACCTCATGATTCAGTTGGTTGTTAGACAATAACGATTTTATGGATGCATAATTATGTGGTGACTTGCTTGTTACGATTCATCACAGAGATGCATTAAACCCCCCTTTGCCAGAGTAAGGTTCACAATTACAAAATGATATGTACACCAAATAGTTCGTCCTGCAGATTTGCACAAAATATATCACAAAATTAGCATGCTGTCATCAGAATTCATGCTACTACTATCTCTACGTCCTGTTTCACGTGATCTTACTTGATCCTCATTGGCTGAATTAATTGGCACATTTTCATTCGGAAAACTTTGATTTCTTGCTCTCGTATATGATGTAAATGTAGCACCATCTTCTTTGCTGAAATTTTCATCGTCAATTTCCTCATGTAACTGTGTGTACTTACCGACTCGGTTACGTTTCACTTTCCTTCTTCGACCTCGCTTGCACTTTCTTTTGTAATACACGTAAACGACTAGTACCACGACCAAAATTAAAATGGCGGAGGCTGATGAGCCTACTATTATATAAATGTATAGAATAGGCGGTGGACAGGAACATGATGGGTGTCTGTCTTTGCCCTCACAAGTTATATTGGTCACAAAAGGTCCGTGATTCTTCTGGACCAACCAGAAACCGTCTAATACTTTATTTATAGAAGAATCCCTTTGTTCAAAAAACAAATGCGTGGCGTTGTGGATCTCAAGCTGGCCGATAGTAAACCTACTGGTACGGTCAGCTCTAAATGCAGACCATATGTTCTTGTGTCCTAAAAGAAAATACAGCAAAATTATTTCACACTTTTCAGTTGTTTATCGACAAATAATGGTGGATTATTGTTTGATAATTTCACTGTTTCGACCAGTGAATTTATTGATTGATAAACTCACTGGTACGGAAATATCGAGGGCTGCCCTGTATTTTACAAGTCCTAAAACAAAGGGGATTAGATGCATGAAACAAAGAGAATATGTATATATGTTTTTTGGTGAAAGATCGAAATTAATTTATCTCGTGAACATCATACGGTAATATTTTCACTCGTGAAAATATTATCGATGATATTCACTCGGTGAAATAAAAATCGATCTTTCACCGAAAAAACAAAAATCTTCTGTATGATGCCTCAATTCTTTATACATGCAATCGTTCGATGATAGTTAGTTGATACCAATTAATGTGCTGATCTTATCTCCCCTATCTTTTTCTCTGCTTAACCCTTTACAAAACAATGCCGTGTTCTGAAGAGTTATGAAAACATTTTGGGAAATAGAAAAAATACTGGTCACCAGCAATTCCTTCTTTTCCTACTGTGGTTTCTTTCCCTTTAAAAACAAATACCATTATTCGAGCCATGTTTACTTTTGACGTCTGCAAAATGCTTCCAATGTGGTTTCGATTTATTTTCCGCAAATCTTAAAGTCGCAAAATTAATGGAACGTTGAAAGAACAATCCAGGCCTACTTGCATGTGACACATAGTTGTCTTTCCTTTGAATTTAAAATAAAAGAAAGTCATTTAAATCATATCCCCCATCTTCGTAAAGACCGGCGAAGCGATTCGGTTCCATGTTCTTTTGAAATAAAAACAAGACCACATTGTATCTGTAAGGTTGCTTTCCCTATATCCTTTCTCCTACACAGTCATTACGTATACATCGAATGTGAAAAACAGCTGTAAAAATACATGCATGTCTATTTCCAGGTGATTTAGATATTATCTCAACGCTAAACATCTTCACATGTTGACTGCGTTCACAAAAAAAAACTGAAAAGTTGGACCCCAGACGACTTGGACTCAACGTTCTTCTTCTTCCAAAAGGCCGTTATCTTTGTGTTTTGTAGACAAAATTACTTTTGGAATTTGGAGAAATAAAAAAAAACTTTAAGTTCAATTTATTGTAAATGTGAAACGGTTACCTGGCGTCATCCAGTTAATTCCTTCTATGGAGCCAGCGGCACCGGAAATTATGTGAACAGGTGCGCGTGGATTGACGTAACTATTGCCATAGACTTTACCGTCATAAATAGGCCATAAACGTTCATAGGAATGTTCATGCGCCTGAATAATGAGATCGACACCTTGGGCATAAAATAGATCCTCAAGTCTGCAAAAGATAAAATGAAATTAAAAACATCATAATATGGTTGACATTATAAACGCGAAACAATGTTCTACTCGGATTTCATGTTACAAAATTTTCAAAATAAAAACATACCTGATGATATACACGCGTAAAAATGCTCTAATTGGATTTCTGTTAAAAATTTTTCAAACTAATATGGCTGACTTTATACACGCGTAACAATGTTCTAGTAGGATTTACGTTACAAAGTTTTAAATGGCGTAACAATCTTCTGCTTGGATTCCATATTACATAATTTTCGAAATAATATGGCTGCATTTATACACGCGTAATAATGTTCAAATCAGATAAATTGATGTTACAGAACTTTCAAAATAATATGGCTGACATAATACATGCGTAACAGTGTTCTACTTGGATTTATGTTACAAACCTTTTCAAAACGATAGGGCTGATATTTTCAGGTTCGTAACAATGTTCTACTTGGTCTTATGTTAGAATTTTTTTCAAAATAATTTGGCTGACATGATGAAGCGCGTAAATATATTCTTATCGGATTTCGCGTCACAGTTTTTTTTTTTTTTTTCAAAATAATATAGCTGACATTATAAGGCTCGTAACAATGTTCCACTTGGATTTATGTTACACTTTTATTTTTTGTCAAAATAATATGGCCGACATTATTAGGCACGTAACAATGTTCCAATCGGATTTTACGTAACACAATTGTTCAAAATAATATGGCTGGCATTTTTAGGCACATACTAATGTTCTAGTCGGATTTTATATGCCTGACGTTATAAATGGTGAAGGGTGTTCTCATCGGATTAAATGTTGCACCTCTTGAAAAAAAGGATATAACCGAAATATTTAGTAACACAGTTATTTAATTCATAGTGCTCAATCCCTGGCGAATTTTCAGATCAGATTCACCATGGAAAATACAGTATAAGGTTCTAAAGATTGTTATACCACTAGTATGTCGTCATCTTTAACCTACATCCGAATGAAAATGGTAACAAGAATATCATACCCATATTTTACCCATCGTCGTAGGAATCTATTTGTGCAATCATCCCCATTACTGTTCGAACAATACATTGGTCGATGACCCATCGCAATGATCCAAGGCTGCTGCGCTCGATTCTTGTTGGCTTTTATCAGATCTTGAAGTAACCAGTGGAATTGCTTGCAGACGTAATACTGGTTATACGAGAAGTAAACCTCGCTTGAATAACTGAAAAATGAAATCATGCGTATACGTTATGCGTTCAAGATATGTCCGTCGTTACACATATTTATCCGGAATCGACTATATATAAAACTTACATTTATTTCAGGCTTTCCGGTAGTTTATCGGGAATAATGGTGGACTACAGTTTGAGAATTTCACCCTTCCGACCAGTAAATTTACCGATTGATAAACTCGCTGGTACAGAAATACCGAGAGCTCCCCTGTACTTCGCAAGTCCCAACAAAAAGTGTGTTAGAAGCATGAAATAAATGGGGGTTTTTTTTGGTGAAAGATCGAAATTTATTTCATCTCGTGAACATCATACGGTAATATTTTCACTGGTGGCTGCAACGCTTGTGAAAATATTACCGATAGTGTTCATTCGATGAAATAAATATCGATACTTCACCGAAAAAAAAAATCCTCTATACCTTTACTACTTTTGATACGTATACCAATGAAACTGACGGAATTAAAGGAATATATTCAACATTTTTTTTTTTTCTGTGCATTATTTCTTGTAAAACACTTTAACTCTTTATTAAACGACAAAACTTTACACAAGTCTAAATTCAAAACTGTTGCAGACGACCAATAAAATGTGGCTCAAGTTATGAACCTGGCTCTAAAAGGGTAGAAAACATTGTGGGAAAAGGAGAAAATGCTGGTTTGCCAGCTATTGCCTCCTCACTAAATTCCGTTTGCCAGCTATTGCCACCTGACTCAATTCTGCTTTCCCGCTATTACCTCTCCACTCAATTCATTGATAAGACTTTTTTTTTTATTTGACGGGTTTATTAAAGTTGAGTAGCCCCTTTTAACAAAGTAACTTCACTTAAATCACTACAAAGCTCATCAAAATTGAAAGCGTTCGAAGATGAAAAATCGAATGTAGCTCAAGCAATAGAATTTGTCTTTGAAAGAATAAAAAACATCGTTCGAAATGGCGAAAATTCGGGCCTTTCCCCACAAAGTTTTCAATTGGTTCTTCTCTCAGGGTGGCTAGAAAATGAGATCAATGGGTATTGGCTTAACTCTTTCCTTACCGTTGATGACACGAGACGCTTTGTGGACAGTGTATATAAGATCAAACGGCACAAAACGTGCACTCTGGTCTCTGATCTACACTTTTATTCTGGATTGTAATATTATTGAACTATCTCTTAATATCGCAGCAAAACTGTATTTTTAGCCATTAAAAAAGTAGATGTTATTTATTTGGTAGAGAAAGAGTTAAAAGAGAAACAAAATTGTCTGTGGTTCTACTTGGAACAATTACCTTATAAAATGTACTGGTCCCACGTTATAGCTGTACCATAACTGATCTAGAGGAATAGGCCAAGGGGTGTTTGGTGTGGAAAAACGCGTTCTGTAGTGCACGAAGTCATCAGCCATCTCTGTGAAGATAGTACAGAAGATAATCAAAGTACTGAAAGTAATGACGGACTAGCGAATTTGATTGATTGATTGTTTGTATGGTGTTTAACTCTGTTTTCAACATTATTTCACTTATGTAGCAGTGGACAGTACACATATCCATGCTTTCCTGGAGTTTCTTTTACCAGTACTCCGCACAATGTTCTTTACAAGCCACTGACTGCTTTCCCACATTTATATTATAACCATCGTCGAAACCTGAGAGAGAAATGAATCCTGTCACAATGACTATCATCAGTCCTCGGAAATCTGCTGATTCGGAGATCGAACCAGCGACCTCCTGTTCCCAAGTCCTGTACACTACCGACTGAGCTGCTGGGGCTATGCATGCTGTTGGTTAACTGTAATCCAGTTTAAGTTTAACTCTTAACCTGCTAAAAATGTTAAACGAAACTTTAAAGCCGATGGTAAACATCTGAATATTGCTATTTCAAAGTTACATATTGGAGAAAATAAGTGTAGATCCAACATAAGACTGCATGCTCTGTGCAGTCTGATCTTAACCCACACTCTCCACAAAACGTCATTGAGTCGCGGTAGTGCTGGTACAAGAAACTCCAGGAAAACGTGGATAGGTGCTCTGGCCGCCGCAATATAACTGAAATAATGTTGAAAAAGGCGTTAAACACCATGCAATCAATTAGTCAATATCCAGTAGCACAAGATTTTACGCCAGTCAAAATTCAAAGCTGTTGCATACCATAAATCAAAAGTGGCTGAACTGATGAAACCTGATTCTAAAACGGTAGAAAAAAATGTGGGAAAAGGAGAAAATGATGGTTACCAGCATTTTCTCCTTTTCCCACTATGTTTTCAAAGGGATTTTTCCGCAGTATCGTTAAAACTTGGGATTGTTTGGTAAAGGGTTAATATTCAAGACTAGAGTAACAGTTTAGCATAACAGTTTAACTGTACACAATGATCTAAATAATGAATGACTGAAGGAATGACAAGGGTTCCCTGTCCAGTGAGGGTTAATGTAACTGGGATTTGCTACAAGTTACCTAGGTGTATCTATTAATAGATTAATTCATAATGTTACAGTGGTGTAGGAAAAAGTGATTCTTTGCTTTGCATAGGTCACTTAATTTACATATAAGCAAAGATCTTGTACCTTGTAAATGACATCTTGTTCAGTTTATTACTTTGTAAGACGACATGTTCAAATTGGAGTGGTAGAGATTTAGTGTTTTTTTTTTTTTTTTCAAAATTGTCATATATAACAGAATTGTGATTTATAACAGAAAGAAGTATTTTTTCTGTGAGGCAGCATTTGGCAACTGTGGGGTTTTTTGTTTACTTTGACTCTAGGTCAATCTTGATGCCCATAGACTAGCTTCGCTAGTCTAAAAATCCAACATGTTCAACATACATAAGAGCCATGCTCTGTGTAAAAGCTGGCTTATTCAATCTTCAAAAAGTATCGACCCATGACAGCTTGCGCAGTCCACGCAGGCTGACCACGTGTTTATCCCACGTGACCCATTTTCAGACTCGCCCAAGATCATCAAGACAAACCTTCTGATTAACTTTCATCAGTATTGGGCTGAAAATGTGAACTCTAGAGCGCACACAAGATTTTTCAAAAATTTGTCTGGGTGACCTAGTGTTTTGATCCATTTTCGATATCGTCCAAGATACTATCAAAACAAACCTTCTGACCAACTTTCATGAGTATTGGAAATGTGGCCTCTGGAGTGTACACAAGGATTTTCTCTTAGATTTGACCTAGTGACATAGTTTTTGACCTGACATGAGCAAGTTTCGAACTCGTCCGAGATATCAGCAAGACAAACATTCTGAGCAAGAGCGTACACAAGGTGAAAGTTGACGACACACGATGGATGACACACGACGCTAGACGGACGACAGACACAGCATGATCACATAAGCCCACCTTGAGCACTTTGTGGTCAGGTCAGCTAAGCATTAGGATTTCCTACAAAGTTACCCGCGTCCTAGTAATACAGTATCTCTGTAACTAAGCAAGACTGTTAAACGTACATGTGCTCGTATTTAATAAGAACAAGAAATATCTGATTTCAGTTTCTCTCCGACTGATACAACTTTTATCATATCACCCAGACAAGTTTATGTCAACGGTCATGACTACGCATTATTTGAATAAAGAAATGGTTACCATGATTTCCCGGAGACGGCATATACGGCAGTCTTGACGCAAATGGCTGTATTCGGTTGAAGAACTGGTCACCGACCTATAAAGGTTGAAAAAAAAATCGTGAATAAAAAAAGTAACGAATACAGTAGGCTATTCCCACCAATCTACAATCAAACTGCATTCGAGTTGATAAAAGATCAGGGGTGCCTTTTTCTAAACTGCATACGCACAACATTTGCGTACGCTGTTGAGGTTAGCAAAAGCACCAAGTCTAAAAACAAGTTTCCCTGAACTGCATAGCTTTACGATCTGAGTAAATATTGGCATAATTTTATGACAGCTCATATCTTTGGATAAGCAGGGATCGTATGTGTGTATATTCAATCCCCCACAAACACACAAAAAGCGTAAATACCGACAGAGGCCTGAAGTAGACTAAACATACAGAAAATTGACCAATAGCGAAAAGTTTCGGCCTGGGTCAGCCTGAGCTGATTGCGCAGGCTGACCTGGGTCGATACTTTTCGCAGATGCATTAAGGCCCCTCTTCACAGAGCATGTCCAATATAACTTCAAGTTAATTTTTTAAAGAAAAATATCTCCTTATCAGACAGAGGAGATTCAAGATCAGGCTGCACGTTATGTGCAGTCTGATCTTGATCTACATTGTCCGCAAAAGGTCAGTGATTCGCGCTTGTCAGCCTACGGGTTGATTCAGCATTCAACTAACAGCACAATAAAGAAACAGTACCTTTCCCCAATTACTCTCCATATCGTACGCAAAATCCCCGACATGTAACACGGCTGTATAATTCCCAGAGTCAACGAGTGTCTCTAACATGGCGTATGTTGGAATGTTGTCCTCTGTCCCCATATCACCGTATACCAGATATTTGTAAGGTTTTACCTGAAATTTATATACTGTAATGCGTTGTCTCTATTTTAAAACTTGCATCAGAAGGAAGTTAAAAACAAAGTGACATTACATTTCCCGGAGTCTTTCAAACATGGTGCATGTCGGATTGTTGTCCTCTATTCCCATATCATACTTTGTCCCACGTTCCCATAATACAGTATATATACGAAATACTGTGGTGTAGTAACTGTCCTGATGCTTGTATTTGCTTCGAGGTGCGTGAGAAAATGTTATATCATGCGGAACCGAAGGTCCAGCGAGATGTCAAAATTTTCTTACGCAGCGAGAAGCAAATACATGCACCAGAAGTTTTATGAATGGCGGATGAATATCACAGCGTAACTTTCTGACCAATCAGATCTCAAGGACAGTCTTTACGCATTCCGCGCGCGGAATACTTCATCGCACCATATTTGGAACCATGTTTGACACTGTGTAGATATTTTTTTTTATTTTTCTGTCGTGTCCAATTCCATCCGCGCGTGGTGTATGTATTTGAGTCATAAAATGTATATGTATATAACTACACCCCATATCTGATACACGATTGAGCCATGCTCTGGCAAAAAGGATCTTAATGCATCTCCGCGATGCATAATACCAAGCAAGCCATCAAATGATCATGGATCCATAAAGTCCATTTTGTCAAAAAACCGACTGAATCATGAGGTTGAATGATCCTTTGACATACAGAAAATTGGCCAATAGCGAAAAGTTTCGGCCTAGGTGAGCCTGCACAAACTGCACAGGCTGACCTGGGTCGATATTTTTCGCAGATGCATGAAGCCCCCTTTTCACAGATCATGGTTCATGTATGTGAGCGGCGCTCTGAGTAAAGGGGGTTTAATTCGTCTCCGTGATGCAATATACTAATCAAGATGTCGCATTATATGGATCCAGTATGTTTAAAAATACGGCTGAATCATGTGGTAGATTATGACAAGCACACATTTTACCTGTCGCAAAACGTTTCGTCTAAGGTCAGCCTGCACGTACTACGCAGACTGACATGGCTCGATACTTTTTTTGCAGATGCTTTAAACTACCTTTTCACAGATAATGATCCATGTGTAGGGTTTGATATCAAATTCAGAAACAAGAGGGCCATTGGCCCTAAAGCGCTCACCTGAATAAAGTCAGGCTGAAAATGTGGCCTCTAGAGGGCACACAAGGTTTTTCTTAGAATTAGCCCAGTGACCTACTTTTTGATCGGACATGACCCAATTTCAAACTTGTCCGAGATATTATAAAAAAAACCCAAAAAACATTCCTACCAACTTTCATGAGTTTCAGGCAAAAAATGTGGCCTCTAGAGTGCACACAAGATTTTTCTTAGATTTAGCCGAGTGACCTACTTTTTGAATCGACAATTTCAAACTTGTCCAAGATATCATCAAGACAAACATTCTGACCAAGTTTCAAGAGTATCAGGCAAAAAATGTGGCCTCTATAGTGCACACAAGGTTTTTCTTAGATTTAGCCCAGTGACCTACTTTTTGAATCGACATCACCCAATTTCAAGTTTGTCCAAGGTATCATCAAGACAAACATTCTGACCAAGTTTCAAGAGTATCAGGCAAAAGTTGTGGCCTCTAGAGTGCACAGAAGGTTTTTCTTCGATTTAGCCCAGTGACCCACCTTTTGACCCGACATGACCCAATTCCGAACATGTCCAAGATATCATCAAGACAAACATTCTGACCTAGTTTCATGAGTATCTGACGGAAAATGTGGTCTCTAGATTGCACACAAGGTAAATGTTGACGACCGCACAACGCACGACGGACGCAGGACACAGCACGATCACAATAGCTCACCTTGAGCACTTCGTGCTCAGGTGAGCTAAAAAACAAATGCACAATCTCCTGTAAACGATTTTTCGGCGTGTGTATCTTGCAGCTGACTATCTGCGAATACATTGTGACAATATCATTCCCGGAGTCAACGAGTTCAAAGTTCTGCCGACAAATTATTGCGCCTTGCAGCACATGAGTTTTGGAAACAGTCTTGAATGAGGAAAAAAATGCTTATGACGAGCATTTTTTTCTTTACTACAATTTTTTAACTCGTATTAATGAATTCCCCACAACTAATGCTTATCATGAATGTTTGTACAATGACGTTTGCTGTATATCGTTTTAGAGTATGTTTGCTTTAAAAAGAAACCATACAAACATAATCAGACAGACAGACGACGGACGAACGGACGAAAGGTCTGTCGTGCGGAAGCACAGGCGGACGGACTGGATGTGATAGGCGGGCAGGTGGACGGACGGACGGACGGACCGACCGACCGACTGACAGACCGACAGACAGACACACCGACACACACACACACACACACACACACAGAGAGACAGACAAGAATGATGACAAAGAATATACGATCTAACCTGCGAATTTGCAGGCGTTGAAAAACTAAAAACTTTGCTTTCAAACTGCAGCGTTTTGTTACTGGAAACTGGCAATCTTATCTTATAAAAATACAGCATGCCTCTTGTTAAATTCTGCAAAATGAAAAAAAAAAATACCCCATGTTAATGACAACATGTAAGTTGTTTCGCAAACGTTATTGATCAAGAAATAAATTAAGATAAGTGAATAAGGAGCAAACCGCACTTTCTATGTTGTCTGATTCTAGATATTCAGCGTGAAGAGAGATTTCTTCTTTAAGGACAATAAGGAAAAGGTTTTTATCATCCATTTTAAGCCGGATTGAATCTTTCATCGCCACAGGCCAAATTAGGGGCTTTGCGAACGGCATAGAACAAGATCAGACTGCACAAAACGTACAGTCTGACCTTGACCTATACCGTCCTCTCGTTTAGCCAGGCCCATAGGATAGATACTTTGCAAATTTTAAGTTTGATTGGATCGCACATGTGAAAAGCTTCAGTTCTGGATCGCCGAGTTTTCTAGGGTTCCGATCAGTATTTTATGAATTATCCTATCTTAAAGATAATGAATTTACGGATCAAGTAGAATGATAAACGTATGAGAGTATGTTCATTTAGATATATGTTTATATCGCTATCAAAATAAAGAACCAACCTTTAATACACTTCTGTATACAAAAGGCACTGCTAGTCCTGCCTGTCTTGGTTGATGGGTGACGTCACTTCCTGTCTGCAGAATCATATTGTCACGTGATGTTCCATAGTCAACTTTATACGGCAGGATTTGACTTGAAGACCACATAACGACCATTGAGTCGAGACTGTTACCTAAACTCAAATGTACCTGCTCCGGGGTGGCAGCCTCGGACACTGGAAAAACAAAAAAGAGAAAGACATTGCAAGTTTATATATTAAAGAACTACCACATCTGCAGTCTGGCATACGAGTACGAGAAACAAAAGGCAGAGAGAGAGAAAAGGGGAGAGAGAGGCAGGCTGACAGACGGACATGATTCAAATAAGAACAATAAATATGAACCATGCTTAATGCATCTCTGTAATGCATTGCACCAATCAAGCCATCACAGGATTATAGATCCCTAATAGCCATTTCTTTTAACTCTTTCCCAAACGACAAATTTTAGACCCTTCCAAGCTGAGAGAGTTTGCAGACGACGATTTTAAATTTGATGAAAATGGCGGAAAGTTCTCCAAAAAGGGTAGAAAACACTGTGGTAAAAGGAGAAATTGCTCATACGAGCAATTTCTCCTTTTCCCACAGTGTTTTCAAAAGACTTGTACTGCAGACACGTGAAAACCAGGGCTTGTTTGGGAAAGGGTTAAACAACTGACTAAATCCTGAGGTAGACTGGTCTTTGGACTTACAGAAAATTAACCCAAAGCTACATGTTTCGGCCCAGGTCAGCGTGCGCAGACTGCGCAGGCTGACCTGGGTCGATGCTTTTCGCAGATGAATTAAGCCCCCTTTTGCCAGAGCATGGCTCATATCCATGAATCCTTGTAGTGTTATGACTATGGTCACCTGGTATTAATGAACTATTGGTCTACATATTTATTCTTGTAGTAAGTCCTCTCGTTGCCAATAAATCTATTTGTTTTGGAAGTCGCGTAAAGAATATGTAGAAAGAGTCAAATTGGGAGAGACAATTAAAAAGGGGAAACGCTTACTTGAAGAGCCTTGAAATGAAACGCGCTTATTCATTTATCGCATTTTCTCCGAATCTTCTGAAACCCAAAAACTCCAGTGGTTTATACGACCCTGAATAGCACAGCTTTTGAAACCATTGTTAGAAAATGATGGAAACCTGCATTTTCTCCATTTCCTACAATATTTTCTATCGTCTCATAGTCAAAATCCATCATTTAACTCTTTACCAAATGACAAAATTTTAGACTGGTCCAAATTGAAAGCATTTGCAGACTACAATGTAAATATAATTGAAAAATTGAAATTTGTTTTGGGAAGGGTAGAAAACATTGTAGGAAAAGGAGAAAATGCTGGTTACCAGAATTTCCTTTTTTTTCCACAATGTTTTCAAAAGGCTTCTTTCACAGGGTCGTTTAAAGTCGGGATTGTGTGGTAAAGAGTTAAGCCATCTGACGTTGCTGTCTGCAATACTTATTATCGCCAGTCCCATAGAATTACCTCCCTTTTAGCTCTCTTGTGCTTATTGTACAAAAATGAACAAGTCCTGTGAGACAGCGCGATATTATTAGAACGTACACGGTGCCCGTAACGTAGCTATATCGTTAACTACTAAGTAATCCGTAACAAAAGAAGATGAGCGATGCTCTGGCAAAAGGGGGGTTAATGCATCTCCGTGATCCATTATACCAAGCAGGTCATCACATAATGATGGATCCTTGAAATCCATTTTCTCTACCAACCGACTGTATAATAAGGTAGACTGGTCCTTTGACATGCAGAAAATTGACCAGTAGCGAAAAGTTTCGGTTCAGGTCAGCCTGCGCGGACTGCGCAGGCTGACCTGAGTCGATACTTTTCGCAGATGCATTAAGCCCCCTTTTCACAGAGCATGGCTCATTAATGATTTTGATTCCTATTTAGTGTCAAAGAAGCACGAGATAAGTGATAGAAAATGTGTATACACAATAGACATTATAAATAGTCATTGCCTTTTGTAAACAAAATCGGCCATATGTTACCAGAATTGTTCACGAGTTTATGATAAACAGTTAATCGACATATCAAACTTCTTATCACTATTTACATAATGGCATCATCTGATTACGTAAGTTTGGTGCGGATTTTATGATGTGTTCAGACTATCATACTTAGAGAGTTTGCATATTTACCCTTCTTGGATAACGCGGTGTTCCATGTTTGATTTTGTAATACTTCTTTGAACGTTAACCAGCCCATATTTAATGAAGGGCTGTGCTATAGGAGATCAGTTGGTAAAAGTCAAATTATCCGTCTTGCATTATCATGAGAAAAGCAGCAATCCTTGCGTTGCAATATTTTGTGTCGCAAACTTGAGACAACACATCCTTGCCTCCTTCCAGATGCTGAGATTAATCAATTTTATTTCGTGCTTTTTGGGTAGTTTATCGGGAAATAATGGTGGATTATGGTTTGATAATTTCACCGTTTCGTCCAGTGAACTTACCGATTGATAGGCTAAATTCATTGGTACGAAAATACCTAGAGCTCCTCTGTACTTCGCAAGTCCCAGCAAACAAGAGGGCCATTGGTCCTAAAGCGCTCTCCTAGGATTAATAAAGCTGAAGAGATCCTGTTTGTAACGACGTAAAACACATGAGTGTTCGTGACCTACTTTTCGACCTACTTGACCTATTTTTGAACTTGTCAGAGGTATCATCAAGATACACATTCTGACAATATTTCATCAGTATTGAATAGAAAATGTGGCTTCCAGATTGCACACAAGATTTTTCTAAGATTTGTCCCAGTGACCTACTTTTTGACTTGAAATGACCCAATTTTAAACTTGTCTTATATATCATCAATACAAACATTTTAACCAATTTTCATTAAAATTGGTCTGTAAAAATGGCTTCTACAGTTCTCACAAGTTTTTCTCTAAGATTTGGCCCAGTGACTTACCTTTTGACCAGACATGACCCAACGTTGAAGTTGTGCTAACGTTCATCAAGACAAACATTCTTATCAAGTTTCGTGGGTATCGGGATGAGAGTGCTGCCTCTAGAGCGCATACAATGTTTTCTAAAATTTGCCAGAGTGACCTAGTTTTGACTCGATATAACCCAGTTTTGAACTTGTCCGAGGTATCATCAAGACAAACAATCTGACCAAGTTTCATAAGTTTTAGACTTAAATGTGGCCTCTAGAGTGCACACGAAGTTTTTCTAAAATTTTACCTGGTGACCTACTTTTTGACCTTCCAGGTGTTAGAAGTTGACAGAAATTAATTTGAAAACTAAGTTAAAAGTTGCAAGGTCACTCTATCTTATGTTGATTTTTTGCCTGAATTTAAAATTCGTTTTTCTGCCAGCGACTGCTTGGATCGACCTCACAATAAAAGATTGTCGTCTTCAAAATATTTTCCATACTTTTGAATGATATGATTTAAATTTAAATGCATTTTATAACCTGCATTGTCTTGCGGCGGCTATTGGGCTTTTAATCTAACAGAGAGTATTTAACCCTTTACCACACAATCCCGACTTTTAACGACCCTGAGGAAGAAGCCTTTTGAAAACATTGTGCGAAAAGGAGAAAATGCTGGTAACCAGCATTTTCTCCTTTTCCCACAATGTTTTCTAACCTTCCCAAAACAAATTTCAGTTTTTGAGTTGCATTTATTTTGTCGTCTGCAAATGCTTTCAATTTGGACTAGTCTAAAATTTTGTCGTTTGGTAAAGAGTTAATACAAAACACCATAGGTGTTAAGGTTGCTTATCAACAACGGGGTGGGGGGGGGGGGGAATCTTGCATAGAAAATCCAAGACCGTACGCTCTATTTCCTGGGTCCGTATCCACCAACCATTCTTAAGAATATTCTTAGCCTTTTGCTGAAGAATTTTCTAGAGTTGAAAGTAACACAACTTCTGATTGGCTAAACCAAATGGGCTAGCCAACAAGAAGTTGTGTTACTTTCACATTTAGAAAATCTTGAAGAATAAGACTAAGAATATACTAAAGAATGGTTGGTGAATACGGGCCCTGTTCGCACTAGGTTCATCTGCCCTTATTCATTTTCAGCGGTGAGAGAATTGAATTAATTTGAGCCACGCTCTGTGAGAAGGGGGCTTAACTGATCTGCAAAGAGCATCGACCCATGTCAGCCTGCGCAGTCCAAGCAGGCTGACATGAATCGAACCTGTGTGCTATTTGTAAATTTTCTGCATGTTCAAGGTCCATTGTTCCTCCAGATCCAGTCAGTTTTTAAAGATCCACAATTCTGTGATGACTTACTTGGTATAATGCATCACGGAGATGTATTAAGCCCCCTTTTGCCAGAGCATGGCATGCATGCATATATATATATATATATATATATATATATATATATATATATATATATATATATATATATATATATATATATATATACACACACACACACACACACACATACATACATACATACACACACACACACACACACACACACACACACACACACATATATATATATATATATATATATATATATATATATATATATATATATATATATATTGCAAAAAGAAGACTAATACCGGAACAAGAAAATATATAATAAAAGAGAAATGACACTACAACTATAGAACAACGGTTAAATACAGTTCAATTTTGGACGAAAAATGTTTATGAAATATTTTTCCTTTGATACTCTAGATGAAACGTCGGGTGATTTGCATTTAAAAAATGGTAAAATTGAAAATTTTGGATCTGTTTTACAACAACTATCTAAATGAGAACTCAATGGTATTTGTCTTGTTGAAGGGTCCCTAATCTGTTGATTATGTATTGTAATTCTATTTCTAAGTTTATCGCCTGTTTGACCAATATAAAACTCTTGGCAGCCATTGCATACTAAAAGGTACAAACAGTTAGAAACTTTACAATCCATATCTTCTTTAACAGTAAAAGTTTTATCCTTGATTTTAAATTCATTTCCTTCGATAATATGTTTACAGAGTCCACAGCGGGACTCATTGCATTTTTTCACAGAAGATTTTGAAGTTTTGTCTTTGAAAATTTCTGATTTAATCAAAATCTGTTTAAGATTTGGAAGTTGTCTCTTACCTTTAATTAATTTGGTATTACTTAGTATTTGTGACATTGTTCGATCATTTTCCAAAATTTCAAAATTATTCTTAATAATTCCAAATAACTCTCTGTTTTTAGGATTAAATGTCGAAATATATGCCATTATATTGTCATCATGTTTAGTATGAAATTAAAAACGAAACAGAAGATCAAAGAATTCTGAGAGAAAGAGCTGTCATTCACGACTTTAGAATGGAAATTGAAATGGGGAAGTTAAAATCTACCTCTTTTGAAGAACAAACAAGAAGATTAGATCAAGAAATGATTGATTTGATACAATCAAAATGTTCAGGACAAGCTGCAGCTTTCTTAGTAGATCTTTGGCAAAGACACGTTAAAAGAAATGAAGAAATTTCACACAAAAGATGGGAAAATAATGCAAAATGGCTTCGGGAATACGAGGAAAACTTCGTTAGAAATTACGATGGCTCAAATCCATTTTTCAAAAAAGGCAAAAATTATCTCGCACCAACCGTAAGAAAGCAGCCATATACTTTTTTGGTGCTGGAATTGGTGCTTTTCCTTATTCGAATTACATGAAAATTAATACAGACTCAGTTTATTCATTACGAATACATTTTGCAAGGAGTCGTTTTACATATTTATGTTACATTTGAGCCATGCTCTGGAAAAAGGGAGCTTCATGCATCTCCGTGATGTATAATACCAAGCAAGTCATTACATGATCATGGATCCATTAAAATCCATTTTTTCAAACAACCTACTCAATCACGGGGTACACTGTTCCTTTCACATGCAGAAAATCGACCGAAAGCAAAAAGTTTTGGTCCAGGTCAGCCTGCGCGGACTGCGCAGGCTGACCTGGGCCGATACTATTTGCAAATGCATTAACCCCTCTTTTCACAGAACATGGCACATTTACTAGTTATGTACGAGTTAATTATTGGAATAATAAATAACAGACAAGCATAACTATGGAGCCCTCAATGAAACGATTAATTAATTGCATGATGTACTGAACTCTTTACCAAACGACAAAATTTAAGACTTGTCGAAATTCAAAGCATTTGCAAACTACAAATCAAACGTGGCTCAACTAATTATGGTATTTCTCCTTGAAGAGGTAGAAAGTATTGTGGAAAAAGGAGAAAATTTTGGGCCCGGTTTCACGAAAAACTTAAGTCTCTTATTTTACTCTAATCTACTAACAGTCCAAGGTTCTGACTTAACCCTTTACCAGACGACAAAATTTTAGCCTTTTCCAAACTGAAAGCATTTGCAGACGACAATTTCAACTTTTTTTTTTGATAGGGTAGAAAACATTGTGGAAATAGGAGAAAATGCCGGTTACCAGCATTTTCTCCTTTTCCCACAATGTTTTCAAAAGGCCTCTTTCCCAGGGGCGTCAAAAGGCGTCATTGTGCGGTAAAGGGTTAAGTTGAGTTTGTTATTTGAGACACATTTCAGCAACATGAAGAGAGTGTAGTAACGTTCTCAAATCCTGACTTGACACTACGTTTCAGACTCAGCTAAGCAAAATAAATGGACTTAAGTCAATTTACAGACTTAAGTCTGAGTTGAGTCCGAAACATTGTGTCAACACAGGACTTGAGAATGTTACACGAGTCTGTTATATTAGTGAAATGTGTTTGGAATAACGAACTCAACTCAAGTTGAAAATAAATCTGTTTGCAGATTTGAGTAAAATAACAGACTTATTTTTTTTTTTTCCTGAAACCGGGACTTGAATCCCAGCATTTTATACTTTTCCCACAATGTTTTAAAGCCTTCTTCCCTACGTCATTAAAAAAAAAAGAAACGGGGTTGATTGGTTAAGCGATTGGTGCTAAACGTGAAAGAATCTCATGGTTATGATTTTATTAAGGTATAGAACTAGGCTAGTATGCCTACTAAGTATTCATGATTACTCTTGAATTTAAAATGAAATAATTTCAGAGTATGTAAAGGTATGTCTTTATCTCTCAAAAACACGTATACCAGGTCTATCAAAACGATGTGAAATGTGTCCATTGCGTAAGTTTTGATGTTCAGGAGGTCGATATTTTGTTTTGGCGCCTGGTCTTTCTTGCCAGGCGCATGTCGAACGTTGCCGGGGGCCTCGTCAAACTTCTTGTTTACCTCTGCAGGATCTGCCACACTTTTAGATAAGCGCGCAGCTTCTTTTTCCAGTGCGTCATTTGTTTAACTCTATCAGCACCTGATGTACACACTTAACCCTTAAGCTGCTAAGCGCGACTCACTGACCTTTTGCGGACAGTGTAGATCAAGATCAGACTGCACAGAACGTGCAGTCTGATCTTTGATCTACACTGTCCGATAAGATATTTTCTTTCCGTTGAGAACAACTTCGAAACCGCAATGCTTGGGGTTTTTAGTATTGAGTAGAAATTTGGGTTTCATTTATTCAGCAGTTAAAAGCTTTCGACGGGTTAAAGTATAGTCCACTGAAACTCAGACGAATTTTCATCTTGTAGGCTTGACTTAACCAATGGACGGTATAGATCCAAGATCAGACTGCATGTTTTGTGCAGTCTGATCTTGATCTATGCCGTCCGCACGGAACCTCCCCTTTTCACATGTGTTGCTGCAAGGGTTACAAAAAAGTTCGACCAGTTTCGACTGCCAATGTTGTGACTCATTGTTGGTTTAATTTTAATGAGCCATGCTCTGTGAAAATAGGATTTAATGCATATGCTAAGAGTATCGGCACAGGTCAGCCTGCGCAGTCCGCGCCTGCTGAACCGAGTGAAAACTTTTTGCTTTCGGTGAATTTTCTTCAGGTCTAAGGACTATTCTACCTGATGATTTAGTCGGCAACAAACAAAATGGATTTTATGGATCCAAAATTATATGATGACTTGCTTGGTACAATACGTCACAGGGATGCATAAACCCCCCTGTTCCCAGAGCATGACTAAAATATATTTTATATCATGTTTTTTTTTAAGGATGGGCTAGATAAAACAATATCCATACAAATTATTGTACGGGATGGCACTTCAAGTTATTCTCGAACTGAATTTTATGACAACAATAAAATTAGACTTGGAAATTTGTGCGAAAAAAATCGAAGTCAGAATTAGTCAAAAGTTCTAAGAAGAAGAGCCGATATTGTATTGTTTTGTTTATGTTGTGCTCAATGGAATCCTCAGTGAGCCAAAATATATCAGCCTTGCTCTGTGAAAAGGTAGTTTAATGCATCTGCAAAGAGTTTCGCCTCAGGCCAGCCTGCGCAGTCCGCACAGGTTGACCTGGGCCGAAACTTTTTTGCTATTGGTCAATTTTCTGCATGTTAAAGGACCATTCTACCTCATGATTCGCTTAGTTATTTAACAAAATGGATTTTACGGATAAAGAATTGTGTCATGACTTACTTGGTATAATGCATTAAGGAGATACATTAACCCCTCAAAGTAGTCTGTTTCAAAAAGACAATAAAATCCATCTGCAGAAAGCAGTAACATAACGGATATGCATACTTGCTCTGCAATATAGTATCACCCTTGGACACAGAAGTTAGGCAATTGCTTTTTTACCTATCACTTTGTTTATCAAATAGGCTATTATTCAAACTATCATTGTTCAAATAAGAATGCAATCGGGAGCTTTTAGAAAACATCGTGGGAGGAGGAGCAAATGATTATCTTCAAATAATATGAGATGTTTGGGAAATACGAAATATTGGGCAAAACTTATACAATGGACCTCATTATCGCTCCCGCGACAGTTGGTCCAACACGGAGGTCTATGTAAGTGCTGGAACCCCGGGGACGTTATTACGTAGTACGTGACCTCGGACAGATGACTTTTTTACTTTTGGCTGCAAACGATTTCTGACACCATTGTGGCCAAAGCAAAAATAATACTGACGAGTAATTTCTTTAAAATCATGTGTTCACATGTTATCTCAGTATACAATTATCTTTCCTCTAGAGCCCTGTTTTCATTCATCTGCAAATTTGTTCAAGATTTATCTATTTAATTAGCCCTTTATTTAAAAAAAATCTATCCGACTCGTGCAAACTTTCTTTTGAGCGATTTTCGCCTCTGACCTCAGATACATGTGAGAAAAGTAGTCAACGACTTGGAAGAAAGTTGTGTCAGTACTGGTGTGAGAAAGCCATGAAACAACACATGCTTAGAGGCACTGACCGCCGTGAAAACGGCGTTAAACTCCAATACAAAATAAAAAATAATCCAGTGTTTTCGAAACTGAGGAAGATGGCTTTGGAAAACATTCAGGGGAAAAAGAAGAAATGCTGGTAACCAGCATTTTCTCCTTTTTACACTATCATGACTATGTTTTCTACCCTTTCACAGACAAAACCCATCATATGCACTGTATTTAGCTTATTGTCTGCAAACGCTTTAACCCTTTCCCAAACAAGCCCTGGTTTTCACGTGTCTGCAGTACAAGTCTTTTGAAAACGCTGTGGGAAAAGGAGAAATTGCTCGTAACGAGCAATTTCTCCTTTTCCCACAGTGTTTTCTACCCTTTTTGATAACTTTCTGCCATTTTCATCAAATTTAAAATTGTCGTCTGCAAACTCTTTCAATTTGGTCCAGTCCAAAATTTGCCGTTTGGGAAAGGGTTAAGGATAGATGGATCGAAATTTTTGTCATCTGGTAAAGAGTATGGGCTTGACATCCTTCACCTATCTCTTAACCCTTATCCTGCTGAATAAATGAAATAAATATTTCAAGCCGACAGTAAAAACCCAAATGTTGTTATTTCAAAGGTATATTTTGGGGAAAACTATCTCCATATCGGACAGTGTAGATCCTAGATCAGACTGCACGTTCTGTGCAGTCTGATCTTGAACTACACTTTCCGCAAAAGGCCCTTGATTGGCGCTTAGCAGCCTAAGGGTCAAATGTGCAACGGTCACAAATTTACACTTGCGATAAACGATGGTGATGCTTCGTGTTAAATCCATCTGCAATATCATAAACGTTTATTGCTCTGAATGTTGCATTCTTACATAATCATAAAAAGAAGATTACAGATTCCCTGGCTCGTATAAAAGGGAAAAATTCTCGATGGACAAAAACTTGAAGGATATAAAATTGAGCCCTGCTCTGGAAACAAGGGTCTTATGCACTTCCGTGATGCATTATACCACGCAAGTCATCAGATAAATCTTGATCCGTAAAATCCATTTTGTCTGACAACCGAATAAATCTGGAGGTAGACTGGTCCTTTGACATGCAGAAAATTGACCAATAGCAAAAAGTTTCGGACCAAGTCAGCCTGCTGGGAATGCGCAGGCTGACCTGAGTCGATCGTTTTGGTGATGTATTAAACCCCCTTTCCACAAAGTATGACTCAATTATTTGTTTATAAGGTTTGTTTGCCAGATGTTTGTTGTCCTTTTTCACTTAATACGACTTGCTTGAGACTTTGTAACAGTAAAACGCATAAAACGCTTTCCAAGCCGCTGGCTGCTTTCCCACACAAAAAATTCTTTGCTCAGTGAATGTAACATGTTTTTTTTTTTTTTAGTTCTGAATTTATATTTCAAAGTGACATATTTCACCAAGGGGTCGGGTGCTATTCATATTACTACTTTATTATTCATTTGTCGATATGATTTTCTGCTTTAATATGCACATGCCACTATTGTACAAAACATGAATTTTATTACTTACTCTCTTACCCAGTCTTACTTTAACTTTATTACAATCCCAAACGGGTGGGAGAGGAATTAATCATCTCGCAATGAATTTCGAAGAATTTAGCCGAGCTGGGAATCAAACTTACAACCCGGCCGTTAATATTCTATATGCGTTTCAAGTGAGCCAATAGGGCCCGGCGTATCGCAAAGAAGTTTAATCAAAATGTTTCGAGTATATTGAAACAGTGGGGTACTTTATTTCGTGTTCTGTTTTGTCCAAAATCGGGGAGCTTATATATACGATTCCTGCTGAAATAAAGGGCATTGTGGAATTTTTTTTTTGACATCGATTACATATATGAGCTTTGGTCTCTCGAGACAGCAAAAGAAAATCGCACCCGGTGATGAATGCCTTTGTTTTTATTGTAATGCCTTGTCAAAAAAAACATAAGAAAAACAGCGAATCGGGGAATCAAAGCAGAAAGCAAGCTCGTGATTCGTGTTTTTGTATTATTTCGAGTTTAGCAAGTGCTCGGTTGTAACTTTAATTTATCCATCAAAGCTCCCTGCTCTTATTGGATGCTTCGCCTGTTTCTCTTGCATATGGTACCGTAGACACTGATTCTAAGTCCTTTCTAGATGCTTTAAAAGTAAATTAAAAACCGTCCGCTGTTTTAACGACCCTGACGAAGAAGGCTTTAGAAAATATTCTGGGAAAAGGAGAAAATGCTGGTAACCAGCATTTTCTCCTTTTTCCACAATATTTTCTTCCCATTCAAAGACAAGAGCTTTCATGTGGAACACGCTAAATTTGTTGTCTGTGGATACTTTTCAGTATCGCACGAATCTCAAATTTTGTTTTATTGTTTGTAGATACTTTATAAAATTGGACAAATTCTAAAAATTTTTCGTCCGATAAAACAATAAGCAATATAGTGGACTAAAGTTTTTCCTTGGATTGGCGGAAGATGATTCGGACTTTGCCCGAAGGTTTTCTGTCAATTTGACCAAGTCATATCAATCACGATTTAAATTCATACTGTCAAAAATCCATCAGTAATTATGCTTACAAGATTTATACGCGTATAGATCTATATCCATGGGGTATAACACAAAGTGCTTAATTATGTTAGGTTCGACGTATGCTGGAAGCAATTATGATAATAATTAGATCAGAAATAAAGATACTGATCATCTTGACATAAATCAATCATTTGCATGCCAGCCTGTTCTCTCTCTCTCTCTCTCTCTCTCTCTCAGTTCATCTCATTCTCATTTTCTTATTCACATAACGTCAAGACAAAGATTCAGGACAAAGTGTAAATTAATATTTCGAGTCAACAGCGTGAATTAACTGCTTTATTATCATAACTTGTGTTTTATTAATAGTACACAACTACGTTTTTGACCTTTCAGATCGAGATACAAATGTCTTTTATTTGCTTGCTGTTTAAAGCAGGTTCAAACGCAAGTTCTGTTATAACGGTCAAGAGTACATGCACATGTGTACCTGCGTTTTGTGTTTCATAACCTATTACCACACGACAAAAGTTTAGACCTCTCCAAATTGAAAGCATTTGCAGACGACAATTTCAATGAGGCTCAAATGGTGCTATTTTTCCTTGATAGGGTAGAAAACATTGTGGAAAAAGGAGAAAATGCTGGTTACCAGCATTTTCTCCTTTTCCCACGAGGATTTCAAAAGGCCTTCTGTCTCAGGACAGGGTCTTTAAAAACTCGGAACTGTGTGGTAAATGGTTATGTGAACGCCCTGTAGGGAAAAAACTCGAATTTATTAAAGCAACAATAGCTGCCAAAAGTAAACAAACGGGGTGTTAAAATGCATTTAAACTTGAATCATGCCATTTAAAAGTATGGAAATTATTGTGAAGATAACAATCTGCTATTGTATGGTCGGTCAAAGTTTTAGTCGTTGCCTCGTTGGCAGAAAAATTAATTTCAAAACTAGGTTAAAAGTTGCCAGGTCACTCTATCTTTTGTTAACTTTTTGCCTGATTTTAAAATTCTTTTTTTTTTCCCATACCAGCGATTAACCCTTAAGCTGCTAAGCGCGACTCATGGACCTTTTGCGGACGGTGTAGATCAAGATCAGACTGCACAGAACGTGCAGTCTGATCTTGGATCTACACTGTCCGATATGGAGATTTTCTCCCTCCCAAAATAATTTTGAGATAGCAATATTTGGGGTTTTAGTATCGATTTGAAGATATCTGTTTAAGTTATTTAGCAGGATAAGGGTTAACACTCGTGCCTACCAGCCAAAACAGATTGTCATCTTCACAAAATTTTCTATGCTGTTAAATGGTGCGATTTAAATTTAAATGCATTTTCAACACCCGCATTGATGTTTTTGGCCGCTATTGGGCCTTGAATTGGCATCGACATAGTTAAGACTTTCCATACCAGAGATGACCCCGGAAGCTTTTTTGAAAAGTGTAGATCAAGATCAGACTGCGCAGAACGTGCAGTCTGATATCTTATCTACTCTGTCCACTACTTATTCTAGATAATGACCAAACTGTCTCTTGATCTTGCAGCGGAAATATAGTTGCAGCCATTGAGATGATAAAACCTATTCATTTGGAAGGGTTAATGGATAGATAGAATTCCAGGTTTAATTCGTCTGTGTAGATAGAATCCAGACAATCAAATATATAAGCCATGCTCTGTGAAAAGGCGGTTTAACGCATCTGCTAAAAGCATTGGCCCAGGTCAGCCTGCGCGGACTGGCCTAGACTTTTCGCTATTGGTAAATTTTACCTCATAATTATATCGATTATTAAAAAAGTGGCTTTTATGGATCCGTAATTATGTAATGACTTAATTAATTGGTATCATGCATCAGAGAGATGCATTAAGCCCCCTTTTGTCAGAGCGCGGCGCGCATAATCTTTGCTTCTCCCGACGACTGAATATACGATCCATGGAAACACAGAACGATTTTATCTTAAAGGCTTGATTACTGAACAGGCGGACTGTATGGATTCAGATCAGACTGCACGTTCTGTGCAGTCTGATCTTGATCTATCCAGTTTGCGAAAGACCTTATTTTTCGCCTATGGCGCCAAAAGTGTCAAGCGGTAACATTTTTGGCAACCATATCATTCAAGCGAGCGATTAATAAAATCAGAATAAGCTGCAGAATGTGCATCTTCCCATGTATTACTAGAACCAATAACACCGAAACGTTTACTTTAGAATAGAGCTGCAGGGATCCGAGGACCAAGGTATCTTGGTTTAAAAGTCCAAAAAGCCAATTACATTCGGAGAGAGAGAGGGGAGGAGGAAAGAAGTAAAGAAAGAAAGAAAGAAAGAAGAAGCAGAAGACAGACAGACAGACAGACAGATGTTTTTTACGTATATTGAATTTCAACTAAATGACCAAAGCGTATCATACTTACATCTGTAAGTGACGAATGGCAGGAAAATTACGCAAACAATTAGATCTACACCTTTTCGTATATCCATCGCTAAAACAAATTGATTTCTCACTTTTAAATTTTCCACTTTTCTACAAGAAATTTTCTTAATGTATCATTAGTACATATTCAGAAAAAAAAAAAACGAAGACTTCCATTCATGAAGAGCGAACTTAGGCTGAAGATGTTATATTGCCATTCTCCATCATCCTGCAGCTGATATATATAGAGAGAGCGGGCACTCATGTTTTGTTTGCATTCGCTACAGTCGGACTTTTCTTCGACAAATTCCGTTTAATGCTCGGCTGTTTCCGTGGTATTTTCGTAAAAATCGATGGCAGTTTCGCGGTATGACATTGACAGTTGATGATTGATTTTAGCACATGCTCATCGAGAGGTTGACAGTTTTGCCCTTAGTAAAGCACTGCTGTAACGTATTTGAAAATGTTGCTATGCAACGCTTACTGTATTGAATTTAGTGCACAAAAACCTGATCTACTCGAAATCGGTTTTCTTTCCCAAATGTCGATTATGCTATTAATAGATAGCATAATGCAAACGATAATTTCTAGTCCATGTCAGGAGCTGACCTATAACATCTCTAGTGTAGCAATTGTGTCACGTTGTTTTTTGGTTCAATGAAGCGCTTTTAAAACATTTTAGAATATTTTTCATCTGATTTTGCAGAGAACGTAGATCTGCATAATTATTATGGTGTTCAAGCGTACTTGTTTTTTTCACTGTTAACTAGTAGGAAAACTTTTAGAGACTGTGCATTTTCACAACATTATAGATCTATACGGTAAGGTTATGTAGAAGAGCAAGTAAGTCTCGTCCATTCATTGCACTTACACGACTCTTCATGCCCACGGAGTCACATTGCTTCAAAAAATAATTATAGGAAAAGAAGCAATTTCGTATAACAAGGCTATGGCTCCTTTTCTCCTTATCATTTCTGTATGAATGAACCAGTATTTCAATGGATCAAATAAAACATAATTTTACAAATCCTCTACATAGATCTTGCAATGAGGTAAAAGAAATTGGGAGGGACTATTTCTCCGACGGCGAAAACAGTATACGTGACCCGTTGCTGATAAATTCACTCGTGGCTCCGATTGCGAGCACGTGTGTAGTAACTGAATCTGCGTTGTATACAGGAAAATGGCGAGTTGTACACAAACTCCTTCTGTTTATATCTGCGATATTTATTTTGCGAAAAGATGCACACAAACCCTTCTAGCGCCGACTGAGAGAAACGGATAACCAGAAATAAAAACCCGAATATCCTAACCGTAAGACGTTTCAGCCAATTTAGGGCTAGATCTAGCAGACGACATAGCGACAATGTAGATCTAGACCTCAGATCAGACTGCATATTCTTTGCCGTCTGATCTTAGATCTACACTGACATCTAAAAGCAGCTGAAATGACCTGTGGCGCGGAAAGGGTTGGATGATTATCCTCATATAGGCTAAAATGCATAAACCATGCTCTGTAAAAAAGGGGTTTAATGCATCTGCAAAAAATATCGACCCAGGTCAGCCTGCGCGGTCCGCGCAGGCTGACCTAGGTCGAAACTTTTTGCTTTTGGTATTTTTTTTTGCATGTCAAAAGATCATTCTACAACAGGATTCAGCCGCTTGTTAGACACAATGGACTTTATGGATCCATAAATTTATGTGATAATTTGCTCGGCACAATGCATCACGGAGATGTATTTTACCCCCTTTTCACAGAGTATGGCTCACCTGGCAGTTTTGTACCAGACATAGGTCTAGATCGACCACCAGCTAGTAGATCTACATCTACACATGAAAATGCTGGAGAAACAAATGGAGGAAATGAACATAATCTTATGGTTATTTATTTATTTATTTGGAGTTTATTGCCGTTTTCAACGTTATTACAGTTATGTAACTGAAGGAAATGAACATAATCTTATTTATTTATTTATTTATTTGGTGTTTATTGCCGTTTTCAACGTTGTAACAGTTATGTAACTGAAGGAAATGAATATAATCTTATGGTTGTTCATTTATTTATTTAGTGTCTGTTGCCGTTTTCAACTTTGTTACAGTTATGTTGCAACGTCCAGTCCACCTATCCATGCGTTCCCAGAGTTTTCTTTGTACCACTACTTCGCACAACTTTCTTTATAACCTACTTGCAGTCTTAGTGTTATTCGACACTTAGAAAGTCACAAAGTTTTTGCTTGGCTGCCGCTAAACCATTTGGCTTTGACAATCAGAAACTGCGTAAGTTTGAAATTTAGAAAATTCTTTAGAATACGATAAGAACCTTATTAACCCTTGCTTTTGCGGCTAGTTTAGATTTAGATCAGACTGCACAAAACGTTCAATCTGATCTTTGATCTACATTGTCTGCTTGGCTTAAACACTATATACAAAAGCAACCATCAAATTACAATCAATTGGGCCTTATTCCTAGTCCGGATAAGGCCGTTGAGTTTACTGCTCGTCTAAGGGTTAACCCCTAAGCTTCTAAGCGCGACTCACTGACCTTTTGCGGACAGTGTAGATCAAGATCAGACTGCACAGAAATGTGCAGTTTGATCTTCGATCTACACTGTCCGATAAGGAGATATTTTTCTCGAAAAAATTAAAGTTTGAAATAACATTATTCTGGTTTTTACTATCGGCTTGAAAGTTTCCTTTAACTTCTTCGGCAAGATAAGGCTTTAGAATGGTGGTTGAATACGGATCCAGGGTCCGTATTCTCTAATCATTCTCACGGATATTCTCAGTCTTTTCTCTCAAAATTAGCTTTCATCTCACAGGCTTGACCCAATAAGCGGACGGTATAGATCCAAGATCAGACTGCACGTTCTGTGCAGTCTGATCTTGATCTATGCCGTCCGCAAAAGCCCCTTTCTTCGCTTTTGGCACTGAAAGGGATAAGGAATGAATATAACCTGAAAACTTTGAGATTTTTGATATGAAATCAGTGATTATGTTTCTTGAAAAGGTCCCAAGATAATTTTCTCATGGAACTAGATTTTGATTGGGTTTGTCATTTTATATTAGGAAATAATAATGCAATAACACAGGGCAGCCGAAATGTTATCTGAATTCCATGTTGCAAGCAAACGTATTGATCTGGGATTTTTTTTTTTTTTGGGGGGGGGGGGGAGACATATTGGAGCAGAGTGCAAAACTGTACAAAACTTTTTTTTCTTCAGCGTAGCTGAATGTACTGGCATTTGACCTACCTTTTGGTACTGAAAGCAAATGAATAAATAGAAGTTTGCGATTGGTCAAAAAAGTAGACATGTGTATTTTAAGGGCCCCTACCAATTTGCGCCGTTTTTTTTTTTTTCAAGATATTTCTTGTTTTTGTTTTTATTTTTTGTTGGTTTGATAGGTGTTTGACGCTGTTATCAACATTAAGGCTGCGGCCATGACACTGCGCCTATCCATGCGTTCATAGAGTTTATTTTACCATCGCATCGCACGATACATAATGTATTCTTCCCAACTCATCGAATACTTTCCCTCATAAACAGCGTGAAAGCAATGTTCAGCGGTGAATTCGGTCTCAATGACTATCATGGCCGAGCTGAGAATCGAACCAGCGACTTCTGGTTTTCCAGTCCTGTATATTACCGACTAAGTTACCGGACTAGTCAAATAACGTTGTGCAAAATATTCCAAATCACTTTTCCGGCAATAAGTATTTCTGGCAAAAAAGCGCAGGAGTCTCCCCCCCCCCCTTTGGTTTAGTAGACTTTAATAACCTTTAAAGCACATTACACAAATATAGTTGCCTTTCTTGCAAGGGTAAGTCAAGATCAGACGGCAGAAAAAAAATCAGTCTGATCCCTGATCTACGCCGTCCAGTTTCCTGAAACACCATAGACTAAATCAAATTTAAAATTGCACTAATTTGGGTGTTATTTCTAGACTAAAATTGTCTGTTGGGTTTATACAGAGCTCTAAGGGTAAACTGTTGGCTTTATTTTCCATCTGTATGTAATTTTCAAAACACAAAAATTAAAATTTATTTGACAAGGTAATATCTACTTACTTGACAGAGAAATTATTCTTCCTAGATTAACCCTTGGGCTGCTAAGCGTTATTCACTGACCTTTTGCGGACAGTGTAGATCAAGATCAGACTGCACAGAATGTGCAGTCTGATCTTGGATCTACACTGTCCGATCAGAAGGGTTTTTTTTTTTTTTTTTTCTCCAGAAAGTATGTTTGAAATAGCATTATTCCGGCTTTTACTATCAGCTTGAAAGTTTCATTTCACTTATTTAGCAGGATAAGGGTTAACCACAAACTAACGAAGCCAATACTTTAAAATTGGCTGTAAAACATGGTTGCAAGAAAGATGTACGCTCGAAAATAGAACATGTCATAAAGATCTATGTGCGAAATGAGAACACGGCAATAACAATTGCCTCATTTTTGTTTTATTTGAAAAATAAAACTATTTTCCGTGTACCATTACGCCCCGGTCTCTCCCATAGGAGCACTGGCCGACGTGAAATAACTAGGATACTGTTGATAAAACGGCATTTTACAGCAAACAAACCATCAGAACATCTTTTTTTTTTTTTATTTTGGTTGTCGTTGTTTATTGGCATGATGCATGAGTGAGGATCACCTGTCAACCTTTGAGACCTGTAACCTATTCCTATGTACATTGCGTCTTTATATGCCCTATATGTATCAATGTACTTGTGAGTCTTAATAAGGATTCTACGCTGTTCTGTTCCTACATTTGTGCTTTTCAGCTGAACCGTGTTCTTCATTATTAAAAAACGTTTTTATCATAGAAAAATTACATTTTGTAAGTGTTGCCTATTACTTTTGCAAAAAAGAAAAAGATGTAGTAGTGTAGGTATGGGTGTACTTGCACGACTCGACGTCCTCTGAAGTTTTTTTTATCATCATCATCGTTGTCGTCGTCGTTATCATCATCATCATCATCATCACTATATATTACTATTGCATAAAGTTACGACCTCTTAGTCAGGGAGTCACTGAGATAAGCCAGACAAATACGATGAACGCGCACAGATGAGCTTTCTTCCTGAAGGCCGTCAAAACTAGGGATTGTGTGGTAAAGGGTTAATACATAATTATGGGTAAAACCTTGAAGCAAAACGAGAATTTGCCCCAAAAGACATTTTTCATTTTGAATTTTGTTCGTACTGTTTTTAGGTAGTTTGCTGGAAATCGCAAAAAAATTTGTCTGCAGGAAACAGTTTGATTGATTGGTTGATTGATTGACTGACTGACTGACTGACTGACTGACTTACTGATTGATTGATTGATTGATTGATTGATTGATTGATGGATGGATGGATGGATGGATGGATGGTGTTTTATGCTTCTTACAAAATTATTTCAGTCATATCACGGCGACATCTCATGTGATCACAAATTCATGTATATTACAGGTTTCACTCGTACAAGGCTGTAGCTCAAGAAGCATCTTGCCCAAGGACACTCCCACGAAAAACCCAGTGCTTACAGTGAGGCTCGAAACCGGGGCCTCCTGGTTACGAGTCCTACAATTTACAGCTGGACCCCTCAAGAGGGTCTCAGACTAACCTTCCCACCCACTGCACCTTGAAGGCAGCTGCGGAAGACGGTGAGCTGGTGAGAAGATTTAAGTTTCTAAGATGTAAAACTAATACGCATCAATTCAATGACCTGTATGTTCGTATATCCATTACGAATATTATTGAATTCATTTACATAATCGAATACATAATAGGAGTGAGAGCGGTCACCTCGCCTCATATAGCTAATCGTGGATACGTATTAGACACTGTGTATGTACGATTCATACTGGAGTAAAATAAGTATAGTCTGTATCAATCATTAATTGAAAGAACTGAAAGTACTGACAGACTAGCGAAAGTGGAATAAGTGGCCTGGGTAAAAATAAAACTTGGTTGGTCCATTCAATATTGAAAAAGAATGGTCCCATTCGTCTATTAAGTCCGTTCCGGTTCGATCAAGACCATTCCAGTCATTAAGTCCGAGCCGGACGGCCCATTCCAATGCGGTTATTAGCTCCGATCAGGTTCGGCCGGGTCCATTCCGGTTATAAGTCGAAAGAAGGGGCATAACTGTGTGAAAAATTCTTTGATGGTTACCTCCCTTGCTGAATAGGTTCCCCTTTTGATAGCGAAAAACTTGTTTTAGTTTGAATCAAATATTTTCAGTAATGACAAATATAAGTTTTGAAAATGTCAATCGCATACAGTCATGTAGCAGGCAGTTGTTTTCAAAACTTCCTTGCCGAAGCAGGGTGGGGATTCGTGAAAAAGGTTTTATCATTTTTACAGTAAGGCCCAAGCTTTACCAAACATTTCCGACACGATGGGAATTACCAAACGATCCTGCAGGGAAAGAGCCTTTTGAAAAGATTGTGGGAAAAGGAGAAAATGCTGGTAACCAGCATTTTCTCCTTTTCCCACAATATTTTCTACCCTGTCCAAGACAAATCCCATCGTTTGAGCCTCAACGAATTTGTCGTCTGCAAATGCTTTCAATTTCGGACAAGTCTAAAATTTTGTCGTCTGGTAAAGACTTATCTCTTTCAGTGCCAAACAAACAAATTCGACCCCTTATGACGGCTGAAAATATAATTTACTGAAACTAAAAAAAAAATTCGTTTACCAAACGACAAAGTTTTAGACTAGTCCAGACTGAAAGCATTTGCAGACAGCAAAATAAATATGACTGAAAAAATGAAATTTGTTATGTGAAGGCCAGAAAACATTGTGGGAAAAGGAGAAAATACCAGCATTTTCTTCTTTTTCCACAATATTTTCAAAAGTCTTCTTTCTCAGAGTCCTTAAAACTCGGGATTATGATTTTTATTATAGGCATGACTAAACAAGCAAATAGTAAGCCTACAGATCCAAGAACAGACTTCACGTTCTGTGTACTGTGATCTTGATCTATGCCTTCTGCAACAGCCCCTGTTTTCACCCATGGAGCTGAAAGAGTTAAAGAAGACCAGAGGTCGCGATATCAACTAATTCTTACTTAACTCTGTGATAAATTATTGATGAAGTTCGGTGAGATTTTATAACTCAGAATAGCCTCCTTTAGAGGGTCAAAATCCTAAGTTTGCAATTTCAGGTTATTCTTACCACATCATTTCATAAGCCATCGAACTTTATAGATGCAAAATCAGACCGTACTTTTTTTACAGTCTGATCTTGGATCTATACGGTCCACAGAAACTGTTCATGTCGTCCAAAGCACTTTCAGTTAACGATTTGGTCTGGGAGATACGGTAATCACATCCATTCAATATAACAGAAAGGGACACGCCAAAGGCCAACCAGTGAAGCTGTCAGGCGATCACCAGTGAAACCACTGATATAAGTGTGGCTATGTAAATTAATGAACCTATACGACAAATAATATATGAGTGAAATGAACATATTCAGTCAGTGAAAAATACATATATAGCATCCTATAAGCAGTTTTCATCATAGTATATCACAAAATATCGGGCTTTGTAGGTCAAAGATCTGACAATACGTCCAGTGCTGTCTAATCTGTTATAAGTGTCCGCAAAAGCAAGTAAACAAGTCCTTAGCTTTGTAAGCGTTTATTTTTATTCATTGTTAGTGATACAGTTACGACAGTAGTTTAGTAACATCTAACTCTTTCAGCGCAAAAAGTATGAGCCACGCTCTTTGAAAACGGTGCTTAATGCATCTGCGAAAAGTATTGACCCAGATCAGCCTGCGCGGACTGCGCAGGCTGACCTGGGTCGACACTTTTCGCATTTGGTCAATTTTCTGTATATCCAAGGACCAGCCTATCTCATGCTTCAGTCGGTTATTAGAAAATTTGGCTATAACGGATCCATAATTATTTGATGGCTTGATCGGTATCATGCATCACGGAGATGCATTAAACTCCCTTTTGCCAGAGCATGGCTCATATCAAATTGACCTCTTTCGACGGCTGAAATCACAATCCACAGAAACTCAGAAAGATTTTTATCTCATAAGCTTTACTAAACAAACGGACGGTATAGATCAAAGATCAGACTGCACGTTCTGTGCAGTCTGATCTTGGTCTGTGCCGTCCGCAAAGGCCTCACGTTTTCGCCTATAGCACTGAAAGAGGTAATGCCTTAATTCATCTTTATTATACAACGAGGTGTACCAACAACATTATCATAAAAAATACCACTTTTCACGTCCCTGGAGTAGACGGTAAAACATTCTATGCTCGTTACAATGACTAATTAATTAATTTATTTATTTATCTATTTATTTATTTATTTATTAATGGTTTCGGTATCATATATTTATTTACTTTTCCTACAAATATTTATCTGCCATGTCAAAAATAAAATAAAATTTCATTAAACTCTCTAATAAATAGATTAATCGTTGTCCTCGTGTGAGGACAAAATTCCCATGTAAGCAACAGCTGCAAGACAGTAGACAATGGTTAACATTTGTTGTTCAAAATATATGAGCACTAATTTGGGGAAAAGGGGAATAAATCATCTACGTGATGCAGATACAAAGCAAGTTATCAAATACTACATGTTTTAATAATGGATCCCTAAAGTCCATTTTGTCTAACAGCTGACTTAACCATGAGGCAGAATGGTCCTAGGACATGCAGAAAATTTACAAATAGCAAAAATATTTGACCTCCTGCAAAGAGTATCGACCCATACCGCAGGTCGACATGAGTCCATACTCTTTGCAGATACATTAAATCTATTTTAGTAATGACTGGAAAAGTACATCTTAACACTTTACCACACGAGAAAAATTTAGACTTGTCCAAATTGAAAGCATTTGCAGACGACAATTTAAAATGTGGCTCAATTGAGTAAATTGCCTTTCATAGGGTAGAAAACATTGAGGGAAAAGGAGAAAATGCTGGTTACCAGCATTTTCTCCTTTTCCCACAATGTCTTCAAAAGGCTTCTTCCTCAGGGTCGTTTAAAGTCGGGATTGTGTGGTAAAGGGTTAAGCAGGTATATGTATTCTTTACATGTCAAAGCACATATACCATCAAACATTATACTTTGTTACCAAAGTAACACCAGCTTTCAACGTGGGGTTTATCTCATCCGGGCAAAAGAAGACTCATGGTCGTACATGTATACGTGGGAACACCCACAGCCGCAGCGCAAAATAAATGAACCTTGCTCTGGCAAAAGGGGGCTTAATGCATCTCCGTGATGCATGATGCCTATCTAGCCATCCCATAATTATGGATCCACAAAAGCCACTTTTTTTTTTAACAACCGACTAAATCATGAGGTAGGCTGGTCCTTTGACATACAGAAAATTGACAAGTAGCGAAAAGTTTCGGCCCAGGTCAGCCTGCGCGGACTGCGCAGGCTGACCTGGGTCGATACTTTTCGCAGATGCATTAAGTCCCCTTTTCACAGAGCACGGCTCAAATTCTACAACCGTGTTCCAGCCGTTCATAACAAGGTGCAAAATACACACGACGAAATTTGAGACTCGTCAACATTGGAAAGCATTTAAAGGCTTAATGATTAAAATCTCTTTTCGAAAGGATGGAAATAAAAAAAAAAACCTGATCGGAGCTAATAAAAAAAAATCTTTTTATCAGCATTTCCTCCGTTTCCCAAAATGGATTCAAGTTTTCTCCCCGGGATACTTAAAATATGGATTTGTTTTAGAAACTGCAAAATTCATCTATCTAGGATAACGTCATCTGGCGGTTTGTCCATTTTACCGTTGACGTTTTCATCTTCATCTCCGACTTGTTCTGTCTCTACTTTCACTGAAGTGGCACCGACAATGTCAAACAGTTGTTTGCAATGAAAAGTCACAGAGAGTTCTACTGCTTTTGTCCTTATTGGCATTAGATGCACAACTCCAGTCCATTCACATTGAGCAGGAACATTGCTGGAAGAATCGAAAGTTGATTTTCAGTATCGCAAGCAATTTTAAATGTATTTTTGTTCTGTTTTGAAGCTGAAGGGTTGGAAAGACAAGCACGATGATAAGACTTAGTTAACTCTTTCACCAAACAACAAAACTTTAGCCTTGTCCAATTTGACAAGCATTTGCAGACGACAAATTAAATGTAACTCAGAACATAAAATTTGTCTTTCATAGGGCAGAAAACATTGTGGGAAAAAGAGAAAATGCTGGTTACCAGCATTTTCTCCTTTTCCCGCAATATTTTCTAAAACCTTCTTTCTCAGGGCCGTTAAAAGTCGGCATTATGCGGTAAAGGGTTAATTTAGCATTAGATGATCTCTTAAAATCTTATTTCTTTAATATATCCAAGTCGGATCGTTGTCCAAGTGCCAGCGGATAAGACTTTGCCTGATTTCAGTCTTTATTTCGGCGATCGGTCATCTCATAACATTTTAACTATTTAAAAGACAACAAAATTTCAGACGTGTCCATGTTAAAAGCGTTTTCAGTCTTAAAATAAATCATGATATAAAAGATGGGTCTTTTTCGTGTTTGTAAAGGTGGAAAACTTGGTAAGAAGAGGAGAAAATGCGAATTACCAGCATCTTCTGCCTTTCCATCAATGTATTTTAACGCCTTCCTCCTGGAGGTAGTAGAATGGAAGGATTGTATGGTTAAGTCTAAAAGAAGTTTTGCATTTCGTGTATATATTGGAATTATCATTGGCAAATACGGTGAAACACCACTGCCAACTCCTCTCGAGTCATGGTAGTCAAAAGTAGTTCATTTGAAAATACTTCGGCTGCACTATTTTATCAAAGAAAATGGAAGGACATGTCTAAAATGTGTTTCTAGTGTTGATTTCATGATATTTTTGGAAACTGAGTGCAAGTTTGTTATTTCTTGGGATACTATTTTATGCCTGTGTCCACATAAAGGATTATGGTCTACCACCCGGAAGGTCCTTTTAAGCGGATTTGCTATGCAAATCCGCTTACTGTGATCGTTCTGACCGGAACCAAATACATCATGCATAACGACGCATGCGCACCCACACTGTACTATGACATCAGTTTGACTTGGACCACATATACTGTCAATGACGCTTGCGCTCTACCCATTCTACTTTCAGTTTTAGCTAATAAAACTCAACCTCGCTTTTGTCACTACCGTATAGATTGTCCTACACGTGTATACATATTTCTTCCGAAATCTAATAGAAGCAATACACTGCGTAAGACTGACGGATCAAATTACCAATCCTTAAACAGTAATAGAATAGCCTAATAGTTACAGTGCGGCCCGCTCGACAGAAAAAACTTTGACTTTCTCTGCCCTTGCTAACTCCATTTTAAAATTGTTGCATGTGATGTTAGTTTTTTATTACAACACATCTCAGCTTTAAGTTTCTCCACAAATCCGCTTTCCAGGACTTTGAGTCCTTGGATTTCCAATTCGATCTTTCAAAGGTAGTTGTGTTTGAGGTGGAATAGCAAAAAACCAATCAGCTGAGGAACCAACCTTTTTAGCTTCTTGAGTAGGCCACTGGACATATATTTGATAGAGACAAACAGCAAAGCTGTCGGTTTGCCAATAAAAGAACAGCCGAGGGTCAAAGATGGTGAATATTACTCTATGTTCAATATAAAAAAAAAAAAAACAGTGGAGTGACACCATATTAGGGTTAAAACTTACTCGATGTTTCTTATGGACTGCATGGATTCGATACCGACTCCTTCTACGTTTACCATACACTCTGTTAGCGACCTGTGCAATGGATTCTTAAAGAATATTTTCATTTGGAAACTCTTTCCTCTGTAAACAATCTCGTCAGGCTGAAAGAAAAAAAAAACACACACACCAAAAAATGAACTAAACGAGATACTCTGTCATAAAACTAGAACTGTCGCAAACCAGACAAATACCGCCCCCCCCCCCCCCCACCAGGATCTTGTCACTGAAGCAGCACAATCAGAGAACCATGTGACTCAAAAACAATAGGGCACTTCCTTGGGTCATAAGCAACACTTGTCTAAAGTTTCAGGGTCCTAGGTCAAACGACTTTTGAGTTAGAGCACGGATACGAAAACAAGACGGGCGGATTGATGGACAGACGGACGGACGGACGGACGGATGGACGGACAGATAGACATGGTGAAACCTGTATATCCCCTTTACTTTGAAATGGGGGGAGGGTATACTGAGTTATCCTCTGTAAAATGGTGGTTTAATGCATTTGAAAAAAAGTATCGACTCATGTCAGCCTGCGCAGTCCGCGCAGGCTGACATGAGTCGATACTTTTTGCCGTAGATATATATTTTTACTGCATGTCAACGAACCATTCTTCCTCCTGATTCAGCCGGTTTTCAGATAAAGTGGATCTATATTATACGACCACTCGCCTAGTATAATGCATTACGAAGGTGGATAAAACACTCCTTTTTATACATATAAGCCATGCTCTGTGAAAAGGGGGTTTAATGCATCTCTTAGTCATCCCCTGATCATGGATCCATAAAGTCAATTTTGTCTAACAACCATCTGGATCATGAGATAGACTGGTCCGATGGCATACAAAAAATTGACCAACAGCGAAAAGTTTTGCATAGGTCAGCCTGGGTTGAAAATTTTCGCAAATGCATTAAGCCCCCTTTTCATACAGCACAGCTCATATACATTTTTAATTTACCTTATGTATCAATAAGGTGTTACCCATTTCCAACCAATCCCGACGTTCTTTCTTTTATAAATCACTTTATGCATTTATCCACAATTTATCACAGCAAGCCGTTTAGCATGCACCTCAAAAGCTAAATACGAGATCTGAGAGCTTACCACGAGGTCTAAATGCGGTTTTTGTAGCAAGAAATCGTCTATCCAGGCTTCAACTTGATTAGTTTCCTCAACTCTTAATAAACCATACTGTTTCATACACGTATGCTCCGCTAGCTTCCCGATGTATTCGTTTTCGTAAATGCCAAGTTGTAATGTTTCCTCTGTGAAATACAACGATCGAAATGTAGATTTATAAGACTTACAGTTGGTCAGGTGCTATTGCAGACAGTATAGATTAAAGGCCCACTAACGGCAACAGTTCGACAGTCAGAGTGCAGGCAAATTGAATTCATACAGTTTTTTTTTTTTAAAAAAGTCTGACAACGTGTTACAGTGCATAATGCTAATTTCCAGTTGCTGGCAGAAAAAAATCTTTGATTCAGGTTTTAACGTACGATTTTATGCCACCGACCGGAACTTTGACGGACTGCACTGTAACACATTGTCAGACCCTTAACAGTATCCATACTTCTTATTGGTATGAATTAAATTTGCAAGCAATTTGACCATCGAATTGTTTACTTTTGTCCGCCAGCGCGCCTCTAAGAACATGCAATCTGATGTTGAATCTAGGCCTAAAGAGAAATTTAATGGCAAAGTTTGCTATGAAATAGCTATATTTTGCCTTCGTTTCACTGCTGGAAAATGTCACATCCGATCACATAGCAGTGTAAAGGTTTTAATTATCATATAGTGTGCAACACACGAAAAGGTGCCTTCGGACATATGCGTAAAAGTGTGTCTTCCCAGATCAACCTGTGCAGTGTGTGACTAATCCGAGACGACACTTGTGCGATTTTTTATTTCACGAATGTTGTCTGTATGAAAAAATCTTATGTAGTCGTAAAGTGTTGTCTCGGATTAGCCTGCGCGGACTGCGCAGGCTAATCCGAGACAACACTTTACGCAAATGTCCGAAGGCCCCTTTTCGTGTGTTGCACGCCATATGTGAAGTTCTTTGTTACGAGATGAAATATACAGTCAGACCATCTAGAAACTGTTAACCCTTCAGCTGCTAAAAGAATTAAGCTTACTTTAAGATTTCCATCCAATAGTGAAAGCCTTTACTTTACGATCTAAAAATTTTGCTCGTCGAAGAAGTCTCAACGTATCGGACAGTGTAGATCCAAGATCAGATCGCACGTTCTGTGCAGTCTGATCTCGAGCTACACTCCCCGTAGAAGCACACCGAAGTCGTGCCTAGCAGCCTTAATGTTAACTCTTACCTAACCACTGACGACACAAGACACCTTTGTAGACAGTGAAGATCAAGATCAGACTGCATTTTCTTTGCAGTCTAATCTCTGATCCATACTGCCAACTGCATTAATTTGTGTTATGACAGAACTCTCTCTTCATCTTGCATTCAAACTATATTTTCAGCCGTTTAAAAATTTCAATTTATTTGAGCCATGCTGTGGCAAAAGGGGCTTAATGCATTCTCCTGATCCATGATTCCTATAATTATTATTTTTCTTTAACAACCAACTTAATCATGAGGTAGACTGGTCCTTGGACATACAGAAAATTGACAAATAGCGAAAGTTTCGGCTCAGGTCAGTCTGCGCGGACTGCCCCCTTTTCACAGAGCATGGCTCATTTATATTTTATCGACAATTCGAAACACCGTCTGTTTTATAGATTCCAAAACTAACCATCTGATTGGTTAACACAGAACGACTAAGCCAATCAAATGCCTTGTCTAGTATGTAGAAGAAGAACTGAATAGACATTTATAATGAGCCATACTATGTGAAAAGGGGCTTAATGCATCCCCTAAAAGTATCGACTCAGGTCAGCCTGCGCAGTCCGCATGGGCTGACATGGGCCGAAACTTTTCGCCATTGGTCAATTTTCTATATGTCAAAGGACCATTCTACCTCATGATTCCGTCGGTTGATAGACTGCATGGATTTTATGGATCCATGATCATGTGATGACTTGCTTGGTGTCATTTATCACCGAGTTGCATTAAGCGTCCTTTGGCCAGAGTATGGCTCAAAAGATGAATACGGCCCCAGATCTCCATTTGCCGCTTACTAACCTAAACCAGGTTCCAAAATTTTAGAGAAAACCTGTTTCTTAATCAAATTTTGTCTTTTCCCACTGTAGTGGACGCTTTCTAGCATCAGCAGTGCTTTGATTGTTCTTGGTGCCTCGCTCTCGTTTGTGACCTTGGCCTTGATGTAGAAATCGTCACCAATATATTCATACTCTTTTTCCTCAAGTCGAAACCCAACATCCTATACATAATGATAGTATGCATATTTGAACGGTAAGGATATAAGTTTCAACCATAACAGATTCCAGGTTGTAAAAGTCTAACCCAAAATAATTACATTCATGGAAAAAAAATCAACTTCTCCCATTCTTTTCATTGCGTGTTTTTTTTACAAGTAGGACATGCCCTAGCAACGTGAATGTTCAAAGTGTCACCTGAAATGCGCATTCGGCAAACCTCGGTTGATCCGTTGATCTCGGCTGTATCACATAGCTTGATATGAACCTACACGGTACATTTCTTCGCCGGAAATATCCGCTTTACCGTTCTTATATCGTAATACTGCACTTAGAAAAGGAAAACACTTGTCACAATTTTCTATCAGAGTCTTTCAAAATACATTTCCGTCGAAAAGCAGTTTGTATATTTATCTTCTAAGTTGGTCTATCTATTCCGTAGGCATTTTTTAGCAACAGGTTGCTTATTCCCGTGGCTGTTATTGCTGTTACTAATCGATTTACATGAGCGCCACCCTCTTTACGATCATGTGACTGGCAGGGTTTAAAAAATAGAAACCTCCTTGATACAGATGAGGTTAGATGTGGGTACGGAATCGGCTGAGTCGTGGCGTGTGCTGAAATGTGGTGATACAGTAGCGATCATCTTAAACTCATTACATCCTGAAACAAATTTGCATCAGACAACAGTAGACAACATCAACATCTAGTAAAATATTGATAAGCAACTTGTGTTTAACACATGAATATACATTAAGCTATGTTGGCATTGGAAAAAATGCTAGTTACGAACGATTATTTATTATGCAACATTTTTTCAAAAAGCGTTCTGCTGCATGATCAGAAAAGCGCAGGCGTTAAAGTCTTTTAAATACAATCGTTATCTTTATCAGTACAACTGATAGTTCTAGTATTAATGTTGAATACACTTACACTTTTACCTACCACCTAGTAGTCAACTTAGTCTCAGTAAAGAGACGTTTACGATGCTTCGTTTCATAAGTGGACGTTTTATTGTTCTTCGTAATGTCAAAATTCCATCGTGAATTTTCCGTGTGAAAAGCTACAGCCCTGTACTGACTTTCTTTTTCATTTTAATCTTTATTGCAGCCAAGTGCAATTAATTTTTAGTGACATACATGACCAAGGAAAAATTATTAAATGATTATGCGTTTCGTTACAAAGCGCTTTTAGGAGTCGTTTGTAACTTGTAAATCTCGAAAAAAAAAAAATAACGGAATAGTTCCAATTACCATCCGCTAGGTGGCATTTTTCAAACACATAACCAAATCTTCGAAGAATATGACATGCGCAGATGACGAATATTTTTTATTTGGCAGCCATTTTGTGTCTATTTTGGGAAACGTAAACATCTAGAATAAAAGACGACTTGTTTAGCGTTTTTACTGAAAATATTTGTATTTGAAATGAAGGATTAGAGCTAATTTTGTCGTCAGTTTGTGAAAATATGAGAGTTTAAAAGTGCGCACAAAATCTGTGCAGAGATTCGCCAATATTTTTTTTTGCGATTGTCTCTGTACCCGGATGCGACAAGTCAAAACTAAAATCGCTTTCGGGGACAGTTACCTGTAACAGTCGTCAACTGATACGATTGTGCGGAGGAATTTTAAAAGTGTAAAACAATCTATCTGATATAAACCTTATGTTAACTCTACCAAACGACAAAATTTTAGACTAATCCAAATAGAAAGCATTTGCAGACGATAAATTAAATGTGACTTAACAATTAAAATTTGTTATGGGACGGGTAGAAAGCATTGTGGGAAAAGGGGAAAATGCTGGTTACCAGCATTTTTTCCTTTTCCCACAGTGTTTTTAAAAGGCTTCCTTTTTTTGGTCGTTTAAAGTCGGGATTGCGTGGTAAGAGTTAATGTACCTTTGCCTTTTGCTTGTATATTGGTCTATCTCGCCTAGAAAATCGTTGCATCACTCCTTCCTCAGCCATTGTTCCTGTCAATCATATAACACACCCTCGATAATTCAATCCATGTGTCTGTCTGCCCGTCTGTCCTTTCGTCCGTCTGCCACATTTATATATGAGCCATGTCTGTGAAAAGGGAGCTTAATCCATCTCCGTAAAGCCGCAAGTCATTGTATAATTATGGATCCATGAAATCCGTTTTTTTTTTTTTCTAACAGCTGACTGGATCTTGAGATATAATGATCCTTTGACATGCAGAAACCTGACCTTCTCTCATTGATCTTAATTTTCCTGAGTTACGCACCACAGGTTTGTCTGTGTGTCTTCTCGATCAAAACACTGACTTGCTATAACAAACTTGCAGAAAAACACTGTGAAAACATACTCCTAAGTTATGGAGAATCAACATTAATTTACGTCAAAAATAAATGAAAACATTGTCGCATAGGACAAATTGCTCGTAAAGAGCATTACCTCCAATTTTGTTTTTCAAAATGGTCTGCTGTAATATACAAAAGGTCGACTCTGGGAGGATAACGGCTTAAAACGGTACCAAAAGTTGAAACAAGAGCACCGCATGCGGGTGACACCGCTCGACTGCAGTTGCTTGTTTTTCAGTGAAAATTCCGAGTCGAAAAAGGGGAATAACTGTGTCAAAAATACTTTGATATATTGCCTGCCCCTGTTGTATGGGTTCCGCTTTTGATAGTCAACAATCTGTCCGAGTTTGAAGTAAATATCTTCAGTAATAACAGAGATGCTATAAAATGTCAAGGTTTTTGCACGATGACGCAGACAACGACGCAGACGACGATGAAGTCAGAACCACGACAATAACTCGACATTCTCTTCGAAAACAGCCGAGCTGAAAAAGTCGTATCACGTGATACCTTTTTTGTATTTGTATTCATTTGTTACAATTTGTCGAATTCTTCCCATTTCTGCAGCGTTTAATTTGAACGTCAATTTGGCAGGTTTACCGTCAGGAGTTTTTGTACTGATAGAATGCCCAACCCTGGAAAGTACAGATTTAATTTTACTCCGTATTCTAATCCATTTACGTTAAAAAAAACTACTTTCAGACCGACCCAAAACTGTTACAAAACGCTCAAAGAACAAAAATTGCAGGAGAGAAAAACATTAACATGGAGCATTTTTCTGTATTGAAAGACAGCTGTTTTAATATCAACACTCACCATTACCTAATATTTCATTCTTGTTTCACCCTATACCAGACGACAAAATTTTAGCTTTGTCCAAACTGAGAGCATTTGCAGACGTCAATTTCAATGTGGCTCAAATGGTGCAACTTTTCTTTGATAGGGTAGAAAACATTGTGGGAAAAGGAGAAAATGCTGGTTACCAGCATTTTCTCCTTTTCCCACAATGTTTTCAAAAGGCTTCTTTCCCAGGGGCGTCAAAAGGCGGCATTGCGCGGTAAAGGGTTAACCAGTTTAGAACCTTCGATGGAATTACAAAAGAAAATGTGAACATTGATGATTATATTCGAGCCATGCTCTGTGAAAAGAGGGCTTAATGCATCTGCAAAAAGTATCGCGCAGGCTGACGTAAGTCGAAACTTTTTGCTATATATCAATCTGCACATGTCAAAGGACCGGTGCACCTTATAATTCGGCCGGATGTTTTACAAAATGGATTTCATTGATCCACAATTATCCACAATTATGTAATAACTTGCTTGGTGTAATGCATCACGGAGATGCATTAAGTCCCCTTTTGCCAGAGTGCTGCTCATTTATTAAACGACTGCAAAGTTCTAAAAATACGCGAGATCTTTTCATTGCGGGAATATATGAGCCATGCTCTGTGAAAAGGGGACTTGACGAATCTTCGAAAAGTACCGACCCAGATCAGCCTGTGCAGTCCGCGCAGGTTGACCTGTGCCGGAACTTTTCGCTATTGGTCAATTTTCTGTATGTAAAAATACCAGTCTACCTCATGATTTAGTCGGTTGTTAGACAAAACGGGCTTCAATATGGATCCGTGATCATTTGATGACTTGCTTTTGGTATCATGCCTCACTGAGATGCATTAAGCACCCTTTTGCCAGAGCATGGCTCATACTTGTTGACGGTAGTGTGCCCTGTTCTGTGTATAATAATACACGTATCTGGCTAAATACCTGATTTAGAGCTAAACTTTATTCTTACAAAAACTCCTTTTATGAAAATCTTAAGAGTGACAGACCTTGAATCCTCAACCTGGAACACTGTCCACTCGCTGGTGTCCAGTTTGAGCCAGTGTAACACATTGGCGTTCACTTCAGAAAATATGTGCCCAACATCAAAACTAACGTCCGTCTGACCATTTTTAATGGCAGCTAGCGGAGCTGGTCCGCAATTCTGGGAACCTAAAAAGTGATTTTAACATATGAATCATGCTTTGGGAAAAGGGGGCTTAATGCATCTACAAAAAGTATCGACCCAGGTCAGCTTGCGCAGGCTGACAAGGGTGGAAACTTTTTGCGGTTGGTACATTTATCTTCATGTTCAAGGACCATTCTATTTCATAATTCAGTTAGTTGTTAGACAAAATGGATTCTATAGATCCATAATTATGTGTTGACCTGCTTGGTATAATGCATCACGGAGACACACTAAATCCCATTTCGCCAGAGCGTGGTTCTATCTTGGTAGAAAAGAGGTAATGAAAATGAATTCAGGTTTATTGCATGAAAACTGATCTGTACACTGAAACATTATTGCTAAAGGAAAAATTGCTCTTTTTCTCGGTTTTTCCTTTTGCAAATGAGCCGTGCTCAGGCCTTATGCCTCTCTGTGATCCATGATACCAAGCAAGTCATTACGTAACTATGGATGCATAAAATCCATTTTGTCTAACAACCGACAGAATCATGAGGTGCACTGGTTGTTTAACATGCAGAAAATTTACTAAAAGCAAAAAGTTTCCGCCGAAGTCAGCCTGCGCGGACTGCGCAGGCTGACCTGGGTCGATACTTTTTGTAGATGCATAAAGCGCCCTTTTCACAGAACATGGCTTAAATTGTTTTTTTAAAAGTCAAATGCTGCAAGACGATAAAGAAAACAGACATTTTCCTTCCCTTCAGAAAGCATGTCAAGCTCTGCGTGAAAATAAGCTGGTCAACAAAAACCTATTAAAGGGACCTGAGACTAAATTTGATTTCAGCAATTTTATAAAGATTGATTGCATGGTGTTTAACGCCGTGTTCAAAATTATTACAGTCAAGTCGCGGCGTCCAGTGATCCTGTCTACCACGTTTTCCCGGAGTTTCTTTTACCAGCACTACGCATAAAGAAAATATTTGCAAACGCCGGGAGTCTCTGGATTGCCTGGAATTATGGCCTATAAATCAAGATATTGACAAGAACTTACGCGTCAAAAACAAGACAGATGACCAATATCAGTTAGTCATGTAATAAAATTCCGTACCCTGTGGTCACAAGGTAGCTTCAAACACGTCATTATTAAAAAATGAAATTCAAATGCACTCGATTTCACACAGCACGATAGCTTAGTCGGTTTAGGTGTTGACTAAATTTGCATGCTTAAGTTTCAATGACAACATACATGTTTTTTTTTTTTCCTAATCATTTCCCAAACAATTCCGATTTTTAAGACCCTGTGCGAGGTTTTTAAAAACATTTTGGGAGAATCAGAAAATACTAATACCTGCTTTTTCTCCATTTCCAACAATGTTTTCTGTCCTTCAATGAAAAATATGATCATTTTAGCCCCATTAACCCTGTCTGCAAATAATTTCGATTTGGACAAGTCTAAAAAAAATATAATACCGTCCGGTAAAGACGTCAAAAGAGGTAAATCTTTTATTTTCTTTCTCTCCGATTATCTACGAATTATCATTCATCACCTAATCAAATATCAAGTTTAGGTTTTTTTTTTTTACCCCCCCCCCTCAAAAAAAAAAAAAAAGGTTTTTTTGTCAAATTGTAGTTGTAAACCTGTTTGGAATGACGGCAAGAGTACTTCATATATCGAAAAATAGTATTTGTATTTGGTAAGTACAAATCTTACTGTTGAAATTAGTCATATGGGGTGTTGCATCCAGGGCCTGCCAGTCTGGCTCACTTCCGGGTATATTCAGGTCACGACGGTTCATCCATACATCGTTCCACACGTGAAAATTCCTGTAAATTTCATGTCACTATCTTGGGTAGTGTTCAAGCCTTTAACTCTAATTCTAAAATTCAAACCTAGCATCTGATTGGCTGAGCCGTACTGTCTTAGCCGAATGGCTAGTCTTTTACAATTATTTCAACGACATTTAGAATGCACGGTGAATACGTCCCCCATTGACCCTCTTGGCTCGAATGTACCAATGGCTTGTATGCTGAATACTGTATGCTTTACGATGTTCAAACGTGTGAATGTTCTAATACAAAAGTGAAGTTAAAGTTATTACTCTGAGAAAAAGTATGGCAGCAAATTTTATTACAATACTATGTCATCCGTGAAGCTCAATCGTAGTGTACCTTTATGGTGCCAGAGTTGAATTTAACCGTCATCCTATTGAATAAGTAAAATGAAATTTTCAAAACGGTATTAAAAACCCGAATAACACTATTTCAAACTTATTTTTAGGAAAAAAAATTCTCCTTATCAGCCTGTGTAGATCCAAGATCAGACTGCACGTTCAAGGCAGTTTGATCTTGATCTACACCGTCCGAAAAGGTCAGTGGGTCGCACTTAGCAGCTAAAGGGTTAAATATACTTATTTGAAATGATTTGGTGTATCCTTGAGATGGTCAGTATCACTATGTTTGTAGTTGACGACTGAAAAAAAATCGAGATAATACACGTAAATTAAGACTAGAATACTGTAGAAAACTTGTGGCAAAAGAAGAGGTCGCCTCGACATTTCTTTTAAAAATTAGTCTGCTACAAGATGAGCCAAGTCGTCTGTTTGGTTCAGTGTTATTGACAAAGCGGGCTTAAAAAGATGGACTAATTAAAGAATGGTTCGTTATAAGTGAAGCAATGCACCCCGCTTCTTGTCTGTTTAGAAAGATAATTATTGTCGGGGGTTTCTTTGCGTAATTACCATACTAAATTCTGATTGGCTGTTTCTATTTGCTCGATGGTCCCATCATCCTTGGTCTCATAATAAAAATCCAGGGATAGGCTGCTGTCGTTGTTCCGCCCAGAGCTATAATTAGTAACACAGCGACAAGGGATTCCCAAAGACCTGCAAACTGTAAGAACAATACATTGGATGCTTTTATTGGAGAGCAATTTGATAAATCCAGGATGCCCTGGACAGCGAATGTCAAAGCCAGATCGTAAAAAAAAAAAGTACTGCCTGCTGATCTGGCTGTGCAGTATTTTGATATGTATTGCAGATTTGTTTGCATTATCTTTTATTTCTAAGGATTGAGCATGCATTCGAAATACAGAGGGTTCATTACCGGCAATTCTTAAATTCTTATGTTCCCGCAGACATCATTAACTGCCATTGGATCCAGCCAGCCTTTATTTCTCTTAATTCCTCTCAGCAGTTACTCTCTTATACTATCTTAGTCCTAATATAAGCACTATATACTTTGTTGTTGCGATTAATATCTCTTCAGATTACAATTCTTTCCATGGTAATATTTCATTGTTATTTTGTATTAACTCATTTTTTTATAATGTGTGTACTTTTTAAAAGATGCCATAAACCGATTATTACTCTCGAAACTTTATTTGGAGAAGCATGTTGAGTACAAAGACATACAGATGATACAGATCTACAATTTGGTCACCTACTAGATCTATATTTATCTGTCACTTCGGATCTTTCGAATTTCACTATTGTTGCCTTATATGTGAATTAATAAGTTTCTGTCTTTGAAAGCAGAAAAGTCTTTGCTTTCCTGAAAAAAAAAAACAATGATGGTTACAAGAACCCGAATACGTAATTAAATTATCGCCTCTTACTTGTAGTGACTAGCCCAGCATAAACAAAACAGTGGCCGTATTTGACGGGCTCTGGATTATTTCCCTTGCTAGCTAAAGCATTTTCGACATACTGTTTTAGAATATTGACGCTTCCGCTCCACATGGTTGGAAGTCGGCCATCTTTGTTTTCACCAGAAAATGTCTCTGCAAGTAATACGCCATTGTTGTTGTCCCCATTTACCTTGCGTACAAAAGTAAACACAGATGAGAGACAGAACAGAAATTACCATAAAAGAAACAAAAAGGAATTGATTTCACTTTGTTGTGAGTCATATCGGGAGCATTTTCAATTTTAAGCCACCAATCCTACACTATTACATAACAAAATTGGTATTTTCCAGAAGAAATGAATTGATTCACATTGAATAAAAGGTTTCGTGCAGTTTGAAATTTTACTTTATAACTTTCGTTGTCCTAAATTAGAATCACCCCGTTCTATAATTGGGAAAAAAATGGATCTCTCAATAAGAACGCTAGAGATCATCTTGTATACACATCGTTCAGAAAATGCTTTTCACCCGTCTTTTACACGTACTGTGAATTTCTGTTTGAATTAATGTTTGTAATTCTTTCCCCACCGTTTAGATAAAAATTTGTTTGTTTATAATTACAGCTAGGAAACCAACAAAGAAATGGAGGATATTTTTTTTTCAGTAAAAGATCAAAATGTATTTGATCGACTGAAGATCATCAGTAATAATTATTTTCACGAGTGGCGCAGCCAGCCGCTCGTGAAAATATTACCGTATGGTTTTCACGAAATTAAATACATTTCAATCTTTCACAAAAAAAAAAATCCATTTATTTCATGCTTCTAATCCCTTTTTTGTTTGGACTTGCGAAGTACAGGGGAGCTCTTGGTATTTCCTTACCAGTGGGTCTATCAATCGGTAAGTTCACCGGTCGAAACGGTGAAATTATCAAACCATAATCCGCCATTGTTTTTTTTTTTTGCCGATAAACTACCGAAAAGTATGAAATAATGAACGATATCATTTTAGGAGAAACTACTCCGCACAACTTGAACTTGATGTAACTAACGCATTACTTACAATTGTCGCTATTATCCTGCTCACTATTACAGGGTCACCCATCGCCCGAGTTGTCCTAAAATTGAAGCCTCTTTTCAGGATGTATATACATGCTTCTAGGATACCAGGTTCAAACTGCAAAAGTATAGAAGTGCACGTCATACGTTAATTTCAAAGCCGCGCTCTGGCAAAAGGGTGTTTGGTGCATTATACCGCGCAAGCAATAATATTATCATGGACCCTAAACATCCATTTCGCCTTACAACCGACTGACCCTGGAGGTAGAATGGTGCTCCGAAATGCAGAAAAGTTAACAATAGTAAAAAAATTCGATCCCGGTCAGCCTGCACGGACTGCACAGGCTGACATGGGTCGATACTTTTTGCAGATGCATTTTCAACTCCCTTTTCAAAGACCATTACTCATTTGTAATTAAGCTCCAAATATCTATGTCTGTATCATGTGTTTGAGTTTACGTTGCTTTGCTCTTGGGATTTATCATAATTATGCAGGTCCGTGTTCTATAAAATTATTCAGGTCATGGTTTACCTCTAATGGAATAAATGGGAACACAACGTTTCATTTACATTTAGATAATCAGTTTTCATTGTGAGTTTATTCTAATGTGTTGTACATGACTGTGAGTACGGTTTTGTTAGAGCGCATGTCTCAATGCGGACGTTGTTGGTTTGATCAGCAAAGGCTATTATAAAGAAGATTTACTCAAATGTCTTGTCACAGTGGATCTACATATATACGGGCATCGTGTTCTAATTTCTATCGATTATCCGTGTCTTGATTAGCTCTCAGAACCATCTACTTCAATTTTTCTGGAGTTAGTCAATTAGAATAGTGTGTAGGGACCCGAACGGAATTTTCAGACCAATGGCTTAATGCTTTAGAAAATTTCTGTCTGTTCTTTGATTACAAAAGACGCATATATGTACTCACTTGTCCAAATATCCAAGGTTTGACTGTCATACGTTTTCTACAGCCTTGGAACATAATACCGCATTGATTAAGAATGTACTCGTCTAGCAGAGGTTCGGCTGCCAAATACACGTCATCAGCTGAACGAAGAAAATTGTATTTTAATAACATAAGATTTTTATGCCAAAGCAGATGACAGAAAGCCGATGACAACTGTTGTAAAAACTAGGAAGACAGAGGTTTGTAACTCGAATTTGCTCCTATTCGTACCCCACCCCCTAAGAATCGATCAAAGAAATATCTAAGATATATCTTTAGACAAAGATATGTGGCATAAGAAGTATTGGGACATGAATATTGAGACTTTTTAGTGGTACGATATGAATAGAATTAATGAAAAGTAGCCTCGCCACAAACTGTTTCTCATTGTTTTGTATATTGCTCTGCATATTGAATTTTTGACATATTCTTAAGAGAAACTGTTACTCCAAATCAACATAGAACAAGGGGCAGTTGCCGCTAAACAGTATATGTCTAATGATACATGATGTACAGGTACTGTGAAGCTAAGCACGAGCCAGTCAGTGCGCCGCTTTACGGTGTCATTAGTGTGCCCGCAAATAGGCAAGCAGGGCCCTTCCAATCAATCTGTCCACACTTTCCACCAATCGCAAATCATAATTTATTCATTTGGGTATATCAATACCTAGAAGAAGGCCAAAAGCCAGTGTAGTGAGCTTCGCCGAAAACTATTTTCAATCAATTCACTCGCCCTATTATCATCTACACTAGCTACTAGTTGTATGTAGGAAAATAGTCTACATGTATATGAACTACGCTCCGGCAAAAAGGGGCTAAGTTAATGCACCTCTGTGATGCATTATACCAAGCAGGTATGCATCCATAAAATTCATTTTGTCCAACAACCGTTTGAATCATGATGTATACTGGTCTTTGACATGCAGAAAATTGACTAATGGCAAAAAGTGTCGGTCCAGTCAGCCTGTGCGGACTGCGCAGGCTGACCTGGGTCTATACTTTTTGTAGATGCATTTGCCCTATTTTCACAGAGCATTGCTCAATTACGATTTAAAATTTTGTCAAATATTCCCGTTTTTTAACGACCCCAAGTGACAAGACTTTTAAAACATTGTAGGAAAATGTCGTGTGGTAAAGGATTAAAGTCAGGTCGTTCTTCTGCAATGTCTTAAATATTGATGTTCAAAGTATATCAAGCAATAATTCGAGATTCCCATGAGTAATTGTAAGACGACTAAAAAATCAGTCTCTTTAGAATTGAAAGCATTTTGCAGACGGCAAATTCAATGAGGCCTAAATGATGGTTTCTGTCTTTGAAAGAATAGAAACCATAGGAGGGTAAAGAAGAAATACTGGCTACCAGCATTTTCCCCTTCTAATTCTTTATCACACAAGCAAAATAAAGGCTTGTCCAATTTGTTCGCATTTGCAGACGACATTTTAAATGTGGCTCAAATGATGCATTTTGCCTATGATAGGGCTTAAAACATTGTGGGAAAAGGAGAAAATGCTGGTTACCAGCATTTTCTCCTTTTTCCACAATGTTTTCAAAAGGCTTCTTCCTCAGGGTCGTTAAAACTTGGGCGGTAAAGGGATGAATCTAAAATGCTTTTAAATGTTGTGTTTTAGATTTAATGCGATATCATTAGGATGTATCCATGATTGCCACAAGAAATCGTTTCTTTTCCCTCATTGTTTTTATGAAAAGTTTTTTCCTCTTATAGTTCTCATTTAAGTCACTTGCTTTTATTTTTGAAGTTATAAATTAGCAGGTACATTAAATGGTTAAACCTATACCCAAAACCTGTTTTCACGACCCCGAGGAAGAAGCATTTGAAAACATTGTAGGAAAAGGAGAAAATGATGGTATTCAGACAAGTTCTGTCAGTATAGCCAAGTTCAAAATGTCGTCTGCAGAAGCTTTCAATTTGGATGGGTCCACAATTTTGTCGTCTGGTAAAGAGTGAAATACCTTTGCACCAAGGGTTAAACAGAATATAAATCCGATCCGGGTGGTCATATGTTGCAATTGCTGTATCTCTCTCACTACGTAATATACTTTGTAGTGAAAACTTCCAGTCAGAGACAATACAATCGGGAGGGGTAAAAATCCATAAGTTGGCTTTGATACAGTCGACCGACTTGGTGCCAATGATTGGGAGAAAGTCCGACTTCCAACCGCTCGAACCCTGGGAGGTATAAGATGAGAGACAAACCATTGTGTCGTTACCGGGTAGCGGGTTGTCTCCTAGGAAAAAAAAAAAAAAAAAAATGAGTCATGGGCTGAGAAAAGGGGGTTTTATGCATCTGAAAAAAAGTATCGACTCATGGGCCGAAACTTTTTGCCATCTTTCAATTTTCTGCTTGTCAAAGGACCCCTCTACCTCATGATTCAGTCAGTTGATAGACAAAATGGATTTTATGGATCCATCGGCATGTGATGACTTGCTTGGTACCATGCATCACGAAGATGCACTAAACTCCCTTTTGCCACAGCATGACCCAAATAAATAGGTCAAGCTTAGAAATTGGCAGATTAACCATTTACCACACGACAAATTTTACACTTGTCCAAATTGAAAGCATTTGCAGACGATAAATTAGATAGGTTCATATGGTGAGATTTGTCTGTAAAAGGACAGAAAACATTGTGGAAAAGGAGAAAATGCTGGTTACCACAATGTTTTAAAAAGGTCTCCTCTTTAGGGTCGTTAAAAGTCGGGATTGTGTGGTAAAGAATTTAACTGAATGCCCAAGTCTGACTGCCTACTTAAGTGGTTGATTGACTGATTGACTAACTGACGGACTGAAGGAATGAATACACGCATGCATGAATGAATTATTCAATGGGACTTTAAAGCCTAGAAATTGGAATTGTCCTTGTTTTTGTAGGTTTGCGAGTAATAGTTGAGAAAAAATATGCGCCTCCGGGCCAAGAATTATACACAAACTTGATCTCTTATTAGGTCGATATTTTGTAGGAAAAACTCGGGCAAGAGAGGGGGCAAAAAATATCAAATCCACAAAAGGACTGTGTTGTTTGCAATAAGCCTGTGAAGGAAAGAGTTGGTAGCAAAAAAACCAAACATGAATGTAAACAATGCAAGAGACCAGTGTGCATTATTGACTGATTTGAGCGTTATCATACTTTGAAAACTTAGAAAATTCGTCATGCAAACGCTGGATCTGATTCAGATTCTGACTGAACTAAAGAAAATTCAATTTCATATGAATGCAATGTTCTACGATATCTTATGTATTGTTTGGTTCAGTTAATTTAACACGTATTATCTCAATCAGGTAAAGATGAATTTTGAAATGCTATACTTTTTCGAATAATATTTATCGTAAATTTTTAACTTGGAGTATTATTCAAATTGTGAAATAATTTGCTGGATAAAGGACCCAATTTTCTTTGTTCCACAAAAGTTGTTTCAAGTTTATGTCAGTTATATAATGACATAGTTTCTGTGAACCAAATAGACACTGATTAAGACCTTTTACATAATATTGGATGAAATCCTGTCTGCCACAAGTTTGATTTGGTACATTTATCTGACATCAAGTTACAAGTAGTTTTATCTGTAGTTCAAATAAAGATAAGAAAATGACATCACTGTAAAGCTTATTTACTGCCATTTCTATCGATATAATCACATCCCCAATATACACCCCATGTTGGATGTTATCAGCCCATTACGTGACTTTGAAATTGTGAAAATTTGAAATTTCCTTGATTCAGTCAAGTAACTTTAGAATTTAGTGGCAATAAATGAAATAAACTTTGTAATGTGGCTCTAAATCAAATGATTGAGAAAACATTTTAACATTACAGGCAATCATGTTTGCCAGCCATGCATGATTAGTTATCGTTCAGGGACATGGTGTTTCTCATACATAGAGGTCTATCTTGTTTTTCCGCTTAATATTGGTCCTATGTGAATTATGTATGATTCCTATCGGGTAAAATAGCTTGTACTGTAATTGGTTTATCAGAACCCATTCCCTAAATAATCTGAGTATTAAAGCGAAAACGACCGTCTTTCTTTGCTCGACTTCTGCACACAACAGTAAATTACTGCTGATAAGTGTTGCTTTTGCTATATTTCCTCACGCTTCGCTGATTTTCCAGTGCTGTCAGGACTTTGATTATGTAAATACGTGGAAAGATAATCTCAAATGAAAATTATTAACTACGGAATCCTGTTTCCGCCATCCACTTTTCGACCTACGAGGAACTCGAAAAGTAGAAATTAGGCACACTAACTTCCACTTTTCTACTTTTCGACCTAGCAGTTTAACGCGAAAAGGTGAAGTTAGTACTTCCTAATTTCTACTTTTCTAGACAAACGTGAGGTCGAAAAGTCGAAAGTTTTTTGACAATTGCCAGGTCAAAAACTTCAACTTTTCGACTTTTCGAGGTAACTTTTTTGCTAGAAAAGTGGAAGTTAGTGTGCCTAATTTCTACTTTTCGAGTTCCTCGTAGGTCGAAAAGTGGATGGCGGAAACAGGATTCCGTAGGATTCCGTAATTAACAGCGATAAAATTCACTTTCGACTTGTATTCCGTTATACCTGTTACCTGTTTCGTCTGGTTCATTTTAATGCGTTTATTCATACAAAAACGTGGCATGTATTACTTCAAGTACAGCAAAGCAAAGTTAAAAGGATTGGAACGGAAGCATTAAAACTTATATGCAGTTTTCTCCATAATCATTCACATGGTGTAACAACAATTACATATTTTCAAAGCAAATGAACATACAACATATTTTTAAACTGATTCTTAAAACCACAAAACACGATCAGTTAACTTTATCCTACAATTCAAGTCCAAAATACTTCTTCTGCGAAGAATACGTATTCATACACGTATACGTATGTTCATGCTGATCTTGCTCTGCACTCTCGACTGCTATATCAATAATTTTGGTCATGTAAACCCAATACAATGCAAATCAACTTGACGACAGCTACTTAGTATTTCTGTGATAATCGATTAAATTTGGCAGGATAAGGGATTAACCTGTTTTCACGAGACCTAGAAAATGATCAAAGAATTGGAGGGTGTAGACCAAGCTTGAGCAGACAGCAGTCGGTAGATCTTGGCTACACTCTCCTAAAATAAATCCATTACACAGTAGCGCTTTCTGCAAAAGAAATATACGGGCATGTTATAACCCAGAGGATTGTACTTTGATGCATATCAAATTTTAAATACCTGTTTCAAAGAAAAACTTCAATTCATCGGTCAATGAATTATAAGGTCGATTGAAGGTCAGTGTCAATTTAAATGGTTGACCTCGTCTAACCACGAGTGTTCCTGCTTTAGGTAAGGTAAACCGTTTGGTGTGATGGTGTTCCGCATTTTCCCATGCCCATGTGTGTAGCTTCTTTAAGTACAGGGGCGCTGAAATGATTTCAAAGCGCTGAAGGCACTCTACAGAATGAGATGTCAATCCTTACCTTCTTACCAAACGACAAAAACTTAGACTTGTCCAAATTGAAAGCAGTTGCAGACGACAAATCAAATGTGACACCAAGGAAAAAAAATTGTCCTCGGAATATAAGATTAACATTGTGAGAAAAGGAGAAAATGCAGGTTGTCGACATTTTCTCCTTTTCCCACAATGTTTTAAAAGCTTATTTATCCATGTCGTTAGGACAGGATTGTTTAATAAAGGTTAACTGGCCAAAAATGGATGAAATGGACATTTTCAGTCTGGACAAAGGACTCAAACCATTACAGTTCAAAGGTAGCAGCTTCAAGAGTGACTAAAAAAGCAGGGTGTGTAGACTGTAGATCATAGATCAGACTGCACATTTTGTTCAGTCTGAACATGATCTTCATGGGCTACAAAAGCAGATATAGTTCTGAAAGATACTCTAGGGGTTAGAGATCTTTGTTGCAAAAATCACGTTAGGTAGCCGCGGAGTCAAGTTAATTTGTAACAAATGTTTTTTTTTTTATCACTCTGTATAAGACCACAAAATGTTACGCTTATCCAGATTGAAAGCGAATTCACACAACAAATTAAATATGGCTCAAATGATAACATTCACCAGTGAAAGGGTAGAAAACATTGTGCGATAAGTAAAACAAAAATGTTATTTATCAGCATTTCTGCCTTTCCCTCTATGTTTTCAAAAGCCTCTGTCACCATGGTCTCTAAAACACGGGATTGTTTGGTAAAGGCTTAATTTGGGAGTCAGGATGTGTAGGCCTCTCATATCAGAAGTCTTGGGTTTGAATCCCGCAATGAAAAGAATCAGTCCTGTGAACGACTTCAATCTTGGCAGGAGCACTGGTTGGGTTTCTATGTAGTAATAATAACAAATGATGATAATACAGGCTTCTTTTAGGTAATGTATGTCAAGATCAGATAGCACCGAACGTGAAGATTGTCTTTTATCTATACAGAACGTTTCTGATCTCAACATTCTACATCGATCATCCTTGAAGTTGCATTGTTTCGGTCTTTATTGCTCAGTTTAACTTGTTAACAGTTTAAACTTGAATTGAGTATTCCACCCATCATGTTGATAAATTTATGGTAATATCTAAGCCCCTTACCATTTTTCTTGTTTTGGCCTATTCCATGAACAGTTTGTTTTCCTGGGTTAGGAAAGGTTACCTCTCCTGATGGCTGAGTAGTCGGTTGTGACAGAATTACCTCCCTTGTGATAGGTTTCTTCTTGGAGTTACCGGCCTTCAAGGTTAAGAGAAATAATTATCAAATGACGAAGTGTAAAATAAGTGTCAGCTTTAGTTTAATGCTGGTTTATATCAATGTTTCGAAATTTCGTTTTGATCGTTATTTGTTTATACCTATAAGACTGTTTTTGTTTGTCAATTTGTTGAAACTGTCCCAATGGCAGGCCCCAACAGTAAAAGTTCCATTTTTTGCCAAGTCACGGTCATCAAAGATCTGAAACAATTATGGTTTTCGCTTGCCCTTTTAAGCACTCAGGATTTAAGGAGTCATGCAGTACGGTGATACAACCATTAAGAAAAAAATCATTTTCGGAAAGAGCCTCAAATAAGGCCAAACCAATATTGCTAGCCTGGCATTCGCAAATATTTAGTAATGCTGTTACTATTTATTAAAATTTCCAATACTAAAAATGATATTAAAGGCCAAGTAACAGCCAAAACAAAAGTGCGGGAGTAAAAATACAAGTGAATTTAAATCATACCATTTAAAAGTACGGAAATTACTGTAAAGATGACCACTTGTTAAGGTACGGTCGGTCCAAGTGTTAGTCTCTAGCAGAAAAAATTAGATACAGCCTGAGAGCGAAAACGCTGTTAAAACTTGTAAGTGTGTAGAATGGCTCAGAATTCGGTCAGCTGTGTAATCATTGATAAATTATCGATATATATCATGTAAGAGATAGAGAAACTCAAGGGATCTGCCCCCCCCCCTTTTTTTTTTTGAAAACTTTGTTGTCCACGTCTTTGTGGTACTTGAGGGTCGTGGCCATCCCTCAATGCACCTTACAGATCGTTGTTAGTATTCTGTGTTAGTAATTGAACTCTAAAATACAAACAAAAGTCGTAATCACAGATTCCAGATTTTTTTTTACAGCTACTATTGTACTACTACATTGATATGGCTACTAAAATATGTAGATCTGTCCTCATTTAAAACCGGAAACGACAACCGTGATTTCTTTAAAGGCCGCCAAAAAAAGAAATGCATTCTATATCCGTTGTAATGTGTGTAACCTTGCAGCATTTGGCATATAGGTACAAGAGTGATTATAGTTTAATAAAATGAAGATGAAATGGGTTGAAACCTGGCTGAAAATGAGTATAAATGTATCTTTAAATTTAAAACTAAGTAAAAAGTAAAAAAAGATAGAGCGACCTGGCATTTTTTACCTAGTTTTAAAATTCATTGTTCTTCCAGCGACTGACACTTGGACCGACCGTGCAATAACGGATTTTCATTGTCACAGTAATTTCTACACTTTTACATAATATGATTTAAATAGAAATGCATTTTAGCACACGCATTGTGTACTTTTGATAGCTATTGTGCTTTTAACATACGTTGATAGTAACCTATGATTTAATGGTAACTTACGATACATTTGCTCTCACAGACCCCACCCCATCGGCACATGCGATATTTTTGCCTTTATGAATTCAGTACACATTGACATACTACATACATGTAGATGAGCTGGTCGCATTTTAGAAAATTGTATCTATTCATAGATTTGTTCGCAGTAGTAGGACTGAAAATATTGTTTAAAAAAAAGTAAAAACGATTATCGTTTCGAGTAAAAGCTTGCTTTTCTTCAACGTTCTCAACACGATTTCTACAAACTTACCTTAAACCGTGGAGCAAAGGCATCAACTTTTTGTGACTTTGTGGAGGTATAGATCAAGATCACATTGTATAAAACGCGCAGTTTGATTTTCAATCTACAGTGTGCCATGTAAAGGTGTTTTAGGCAAAAAAAAATTGAAATGCAAGGTACGTTTCATTTATATCACTGTTAAAAGGTTCAGACTGTTTTCAAAATAAAGAAGCGGTCGGACAATCTACTTTGCATGCATTAAGAACACCCCGAACAGTACATGGCTCACAATGTATAGGTAGAAACAGCATAGTGTTACATACATTCGGTCCGTACAACGGTCTGAAATTGTTGTCTTACAGTTTAGCCTTTTTTTCTGATTGAAAAAGTAGTCCGATATGTCAAAAAGATAGGATGAAGACATGCAAAATCTGTATATAGCATCTGCTCTGTACAATGTTTTCTTGTCGCTGTACACATCTTTGCGTTTGATATAACATTTTAAAGAGTTGTAGATCTCTCTATATTTCATTTTATTAATTATTTAAAACTATCTTTTATGAAATTATTTAATGTATACCTACCCCCATTTCCAAAGTACTGTGTGTCAATACAGACAATTATAAATTACATTCCTTTGTAGTAAATCCCAATTTAATCAGTCCATAGGCAGAAAGTAAAACAAAAACTTTTCTTTTTTCCACTCATTTCACCCTTATGGCACCTAGTAAAATGCCTTTAAAGAAGGCATATATGAGTAAATAAAATGCAAATTAATTATTAATTATTTGTAATAGTGCAAAGGGTAACCTAAAAGAAGAGTAAAGTGTACTAATTGGGGCGAGAGTCCGACTTAATCCAACGCCGTTTCGTTCATTGTTATTCTTTTCCTTTTAAAATGGTACATTTTGACGTCGTTGTTGGAAAAAGAGAGAAAAATTCTCCTTAATTCTTTCAGCGCTATCTCCAAACACAGAGACTATTGCGGATGGCATAGATCAAAGATCAGATTGCACAGAACGTGCAGTCTGATCTTGGATCTATACCATCCGCTTGTGCAATCAAGCCTCTAAAGTAAAAATCTTTCTGAGTGTCATTTGACTGTATTTTCAGCCATCGCAAGAGCTCGAGTTTATGTATGTGGCACTGACAGAGTTAATGGAATGTGAAAAAAACAGACAACACAGCTGAGTTTAAAAGTTTTTTTGTCTATGACAAAGAGGCGTAGCGAGCAAAGACAATGCATGCCTATAACCCATATAAAATGGCAGATAACAAGTGTATTTTCCATTTTGATTTCAGGGTCCCGCCGGCTCAGAGAGAACCAGCTCAATCCTCACTTGACGCACTCGGTGTTTTTTATGACGTGCCCTTGGGCAAGGTACTTCAAAGCCCCAGTCTTGTATTGTAAAACCAAGGAAGCATATGAATATGGGAGCTTGAAGCGCTATAGGATCGAAGAAAATGTTGAAATTAGCATGCTAAGAAGCATGATTGTATGACGCCATACATGTCTTCGCCGGAAATAGACGCCTTTACTGCTCTAAGAATCATAAGACTCCACTAAAAATACACGAGTCAGAGTTTTAAAAAAAAAATTACTGGATACATTTTCAATACATTTTAGTTGACAAAAAGTTTGTAATTTCATGTGCTTAAAACTATTTATAAATTTCGATGGAAGTTTTGCTGTTTTACTATTGATAAATGTAAATGACTGTACTGTACCTGTTGTTGTGGTTGAAACATTTCAAGGGTGCCGCCATTTTTAAGATATTGTGACTGAAAATAATTCCAATGGGAACTTCCTTGGTGCAGATAAGTTAGATATGTCACGAAATCAGCCGCATTGTGGTGAGAAAACTCTAGACTGCACTGTACTGGTACGCGCTTTACTTACTTCTACTGCATAGTGCGACCACCTTCACTGTTGAACCGCCATTTTCCCTTTTGCCACCAACGTTTTCAAAAGACTTCTTACAACGCTTTTAAAAATGATAAATTCGGAGTTCATGCTGCAGGGAATATTTCAAAAATCTACGGAGTGCCAAACACAGCTTTAGATGGGCGGCACGAAATCTTCCCAAATCTACCCATATACTGTTTACCAAATCTTTCCCAAATCTACCAAAATCTCTCCCAAATCTACCTAATCTCCCCCCCCCCCCCCCCCCCGCAAAAAAAAAAAAAAAGATTTGGGAAGATTTGGGTATTTCGTCCTGCCCAATACCATTGCAATATGGGCTAAAGTTAATAAATTTCGAACTCCTATCTGATAAAAAGATACAAAGTTATTTACGTATTTTCCTGTTTCTTAGGGTCTTCTTATTATTCCCCGCCAAATTTGGGAGAGAGGTTATAGTTTTTGCGTTATCCATCTCGAACTGGGAGCGACAGTGTAAATCCTATATCAAACACTAATGTACTGATCAGTATAATAGTGTGTAATATAGGATTTACACTGTCGCTCGCCGTTCACCTGTGGTCCATCTATCCCTTTGTCCGTCCGCCTGTTCGTCCGTCTGTCCGTCTGGACAGATATCTTCTAAAATTCTTGACAAAAATTGATGAAACTCCATACATGTGTTACTTATGATAGTCCGCTGATTTACTTTATTATTATTATTATATGTCATGTTATATGAAAAGGGGGCTTGATGTATATTTCCTTTGTAGACCAATATCTCTTTAACTATTGGACAAAATTTTATGAAACTTCAAATGAATTTATAGTGTTTATCATAAGCCACAGACAATCATTATTTGTTTTTATGTAATGAAATGCCATGTCTTGGAGAAAGGGGGCGTAATGTATAATTTCATTAAGGATCAACAACAAAAAGGCCACGTGTACATGCAAAACTCAATACTTCTTATATGTTTCTATCAAAAATGGTCTTTTTCGGCGAGGTATATCATATCAACGAAAATCAAAGTGTTGAAAACACTGGTGTGGCATTTGTCAAGGAAGCCATTGTGTGGAATTAATAATCTGAAAAATAAACAACAGAAAATAGTTACGAAATATTTGCTTGAAAGTCAATCTACTATATAGTCATGTAAAATCCGATAGAGAAGGGTGCAATCCTGTGGGACGAAAAGCAAGTCTGGGCGAACAAGCCCTTGGACGAATAAGCCCAGGAGCGAACTGGTTTTGGGACAAACAAGCACGGTATGTATGTATCATCGCGCCACTATAGAAAGCCATGGCGGATCAAGCTATTTTTGATAAATAGGGAATATTTCCACGATCGATGGCCCAATCCAATTTATTGTAATACGCCATTTTCAATTTCATATCTGAGTGCAATCGAAACACTTATTTGTCTCAGAAAAATTTATTCTAATTGGGTTTATTTCCTTTGGTTTTGCACAAACTACGATACATGATTTTCAAAATGTCGTATTGAACTCATAGTGGCATTGTCGTCGACAAATACCACAAAAATTGTTTTTAGAAGTTTTAACATTATTTGGGTGCAAATATACATACTAGTAGAGATTGGCGATAGTCATTGCGACAGGATTCATTCCTCTCTCACCGCTGACCATTCGACGATGGTTATGTGGGAAAGCCGCAAGTGGCTTGAAAAGTATATTGTGCGTAGTCCTGGTGAAAGAAACTCCAGGAAAGCCCGGATAAGTGCACTGGCTGGCCGCTGCGATATAACTGAAATAATGTAGAAAACGGCGTTTATCACCATACTATCAATCAATCTTTCTAGTAGATTTCTTAAATAGATGGGTAAGATTTGGGACAGATTTGGGAAAGATATGTGTAAGATTTGGGTAGATTTGGAAAGATTTGGGCATTTCGTGCCGCCGCTTTAGATCTTGTTGTTTTCGGATACATCATAGATCAAGGATGGACATACTGATACAGAATGCAGGAACGCTCCACTCCCCGGAAAATTTTGAACCATGGTAAAATTATTATGTAGCATTCTCGGCATTCTGATATGCTTTACTTAATTCCCAAGCTCCATTTCTAAGAATCTTTATTGCGGAGGGAGAATTTAAGGGCTATTTAATCTGGCAGTCTTCTTTGGTTGACAGATTCATGTGGCTTCAGCTGCGCACTCATTTATAGGCAGGGCTACGTTCCTTGCATTAATTTGACAAGAAATGCAACAATGAAGTTTTGGTTAATCTTTTTTTAAGATCAGGATTTTTTCAATAACTAAAAGTTATTCAGTAATATATTCAGGATTTTTTTCAATAAGTAAAAGTTATTCAGTAATATATTCAGTAATTTGGATTCCTTTGTCTTGTTACTACTATTCAATAACTAAAAATTATTCAGTAATATATTCAGGATTTTTTTCAATAAGTAAAAGTTATTCAGTAATATATTCAGTAATTTGGATTCCTTTGTCTTGTTACTACTATTTTAACACTCATTCACAACATACATGAATACAAGTGCATTGTGAAATCACCGAAGGGCGCTCCAGGTCTGTATTCACCAACCATTCTTAATAACGTTCTTAATCTTATTCTCTAGAATTTTCTAAATGTGAAAGTAACACATGGCTAAGTCATATGGTTTAGCCAATCAGAAGTTGTGTTACTCTCACATTTTGTAAATCCTGGAAAATAAGACAAAAAAAATGTTCTTCAGAATGGACCCTACAAGAATACTATACACAAACTCTATAAAATGAATTGTGATATATTGTGATATCATTACGTAATACTAGCCCATATTACAATAGGATATGAAGAGGCCATACCAACACATATGTTGTGTTGTATGTTTGCAGTTAAGATATTTCGTAATATTGATAAAAATGTTGCTTGTAATTAGGCATGTAGTACTACATGTAGAGGAAGCTATGATTCAGTCTGAGGTCATTAATTTGTGTGATTGAAAAAAGGGTTTGACACCACACTCAACTTTATTTCTTACCTCCGTAACAACTCACTTATTCATGAATGTCCTAGATTTCATGACGGTCCCAGGCTAGGGCTCTGAAGTGTCTTACCCAAGGATACTACAACAGAAAACCCAGGGCATCAAGTAAGCGGAGCCTTGAGGTTTCAGATCCATTATATTTACTACTGAACCATGCAGGATTCCTGTCAGTGGTTGGACAAAACTGATTGATTGATTTAATGGTGTTTAAAGCCACTTTCAGAATTGTTTCAGTCATATCACAGTGACAGCATGCTTATTCAGTTATGTCCTGGGTGTTACCAGCTCTAGTCTGGGGCTCAAAAGTATCTTGCCGAAGGACATGGTTAAACAAAAGGTCATAAAGGTGTTCTTAGATTTGAGTGCAAATAAATTCAACAGAAAGTTGGGGTTTTATTATTTGCATACTTTCAAGATAAAGATGTTATTTCAAACAGAATGAGGATGTGTTCACCAGCTGTGTTTTTCCTGTTTTGAACTGTGCATGGAATGTTGTTTTATTGGAGAGGTCATCAGACCTCTCTAACAGTGGTGAGTTTAAAAGGCAGACTGCCACAGAAATCGCTGTCTAAATCCATTTGTTTTTGCGAAATTGTTCTGATACACAGTCTATTTCGTCATGGTTTTATAAACAAACCGAAATCAAAAAACTGAAATAGGAAATAAACGTTTTCTTTTATATGACGGATTTCCAAAAAGATTTATTATACTATATTGATAGTAAATGATCTCTCCAATAATTGCAATTTTTCATTAAACAAATAAATCTAAGCAGAGAGAAAAAAAAAAATCGTTAAAAAAAAAAATGAGAAAGAACACCGCGGGAAAAGATCACGTGACTTGATACTATTTGGAGAATTCGTACCCTGGAGAACTCGTACCCTAATCTCCACTCGTCACAACTCGGCCGATTCCGTACCTACATCTAACCTCGTCTGTATTAGGGAGGCTTCCATTTTGAACTACCAATCACATGATCTTAAACATGGCGGCGCCCCTGTAGATCACTTAGCAACGACATGAACAACCACTGTGAAGTTATTCACTTCTATCGATCTGTCGATGAAAGCTCCTAACGGAATCGATAAACCACGCTAAAACTTGAATGTACAAACTGTTTGCCGACTCAAATACTCTTAGAAAGATAACGATAGAAAATTTACCCATGCGTTCTTTCTAAAGAGGAGCCTTACAATTTCAATAACGGTAAAGCGGTGTGCTTCCGGAGATGTGCGAAATGTACCGTGTAGGTGCATATCAAACTACGTGATACAGCCGAGGGATTTGATCACCGGATCACCCGAGATATGCCGAATGCCTAATCTCGAGAGCACGAGTTCTCTGGAGAACTCGTACCCCACAAATAGATAGAAATAGGTTGATCAGTATGTTTTCAAGTTCTATTTTTCAAAACTGACTAGATTCTAGCATTTTTCTGTTTTATTAAAAAATTCTATGGATTTATAATGATATAGATTTGATGAAATAACAGACAGAGCTGCTTCTATTATGCGGGATTGCGAGAATCCTGAGAAAATCAACTTATGAGCGCGAAAGAAAATCGTGCCTCTTCGTCCTAGGTACCGCACAGCCCAAAAGAGTCCGTGGCCCTTTGATTTTGGGCAGATTGCGCAGGCTGACATGGGTCGATACTTTTTGCAGATGCATTAAGCGCCCTTTTCTAAGAGCATGGCTCATTTATCTACTTTCTTAAATTTTTAACGTTTAGACAAACAACCTCTTCATTTTACATGTCTGCAGCAGACAACCTTTCAAAATATTGTGGAAAGAGGAGAAGCTGTTAGTCACTGCAGTTTCTACTTTTGTCACAATGGTTTCCATCACATCAAAGCACCATCTTCCACATTAATTATCAAAGTTTAAATTGTCGTCTGCATGCTTTTTCTGTTTGGGACAGCCAAAAAATTGTTGTTTGTTAAAAGATTAAGAAATGTTACATTTATTTTTAACATGTCTGGTACTAGTATTATGTATATAGGCCACCTTTATTTGTTGTTATCAGGTAAGATTCTTGCCTCGTCAGTGGAATTAGCATATTGTATCAAATTTTAATTGAACGATTTCTCCTTTCCAAAAAAAAAAAAAAATTGGCTTATCTGAGCGCACACTACAAACATTCATTAGAGGGTTTTTCCTTTTGAAAATGAGCTAAATTGGATAATCATCTTCGGTTTTGTGTCCTTTAATTTTGAAAAAAATATGCATTTCTGAGCATGTTAATAGCATATGGCATCCAGTTCCTAGAATATTATAACAACGTGGAACATGTACTGTTTTGTGCCTTTACACCAGCAAGATTGAAAAAAAAAAAATGTTTTTTTCTCATTCATTTAATGCCTAACTTGTTTGTTTACATCTACCAAAATATATTGAAATCAAAAGCCAATAAACTATTTGAAAACATTGATGCCGACCTCTCCTGGCTTCTTTTTTAAAGAAGCCAACTTGTTGACTCATCACTGGGCAAATATGATTTTTTAGACCCTTGCAGTAGATAGCATCAGAAAACATTGTGGGAAAGGGAACATTTGCTTGTAACTACAAATTGTTCCTTTTCCAAAGACATTTAAAATTGCTTTTTTTTTTCTTTCATTCATTTGTTTGGCTGATGTTGACTTGTGCATTTACTATTAGTTAAAAATTCTTCACAAGGTGACAAAGTTTTAGACTTGCACATGCCTATATTAACCCTTAAGCTGCTAATCGCGACCCCCTGACCTTTTGTGGACAGTGTAGATCAAGATCAGACTACACAGAATGTGCAGTCTGATCTTTGATCTACACTGTCCGATACAGTATTTTCTTTCTGGTGAAATCAACTTTGAAACCTCAATGATTGGGCTGTTAGTATCGAGTAGAGATCTGTGTTTCATTTATTCAGCAGCTTAAGTCTTAAAAGTGTTGCAGATGACAAATTATAAGTGGCTCAAATTATGTTATTTGATTTTGAAAAGATAAAAGATATTATGGTTTCTGTAATGTTTTCAACCTTTTCAAAGATAGATCCCTGAACATAAAACAGATATATCACAGGAAATTGAACATAATATCAGTTACAGTGGAGTGGACCAATCCATGTTTACCTATAGTTTCTTTCACAAGTACTTCTCAGCATATTGTGTCTATCCCACTGACTGGATTTTCCACATATTGTCCAAACAATATTTAGTGGTGAGAGAACAATGGATCAGCGACATTTCGTCAAAAACCACACTTGTCGAAAACAGTCCCTAGCCCTAACCCTTACCCTAACTCAGACAAATTGTGGCTCAAATCTTCTTCCCAGACAGAGAACAATGAATCTCCTTAGTTTTAACTCTTTACCACACAACAAAATTTTAGTCCGGTCCAAATTGAAAGCATTTGCACAAACAAAATGGGGCCCAAAGGACAGTATCTGTCATTGAAAACATTGAGGGAAAAGAAGAAAATGCTGGTTACCAGCATTTTCTTCTTTTCACACAATGTTTTCAAAAGCCTTCTTCATGCAGGCTTGTTAAAACTCCAGATTGGGTGGTAAAGAGTTTAGGCATATACATTACCACCTGAGCTAATTTTTTCTAAAACAAATTCTTACAGTCTATAGCCAGATTGCTTTCTGCTTTATTTTTTTTTAAAACAAAATTCTGAAAGAGAAGTGCTTGATTTACTGGTTACCAGTTGCCATCACTGGAATATTTTTTATGCACTATATTCTTGTACAGAAATGTAGGAAAATGTTACAAAGTCATAACCAAAGATGCCAGTACCAAGTTAAAATAAGTCAGGTTGGGCAAGCTGAACCCAGTAGCCCAGTAACATACAGGCCTTGAATACAGGGGTTCCCACTAGTCTGTTTTCTGTCAGTTCAAATCCCAAGCACGGCCAACATCTTTCTACTCATGAATTGATGATAATCAGTGAGACAGGATTCATTCCTCTCTTACCATTGTGTTGACAATGGTTATGTGGGACAGCAATTAGTGTTTTTGTGTGGTGTATGGGTGAAAGGAACTCAATGAAAGCATGGATGGGTGCACTGGCCACTGCAATGTAACTGAAAAAATGTTGAAAATGGCATTAAACATCATTTAAAAAAAGGTTGGGCAAGGTTTTCTAATGGTTGTCAGCCCTAATGACTGTTTCCAAAATAAGTTTTAAGTGTGTGTATGAAAAGTTGGTTGATAGCATGCCTGTAGCGATGACTTCTTACAAGGCACATACTGTATTTCAGAGTCAACTTTGGTTGGGATGAAAATAACTTTACCAAATGACAAGATTTTGGATTCGACCAAATTCAAAGCATTTGCAGACAAGAAATTAAATCTAGTTCAAATGATGATTTCTGTGACAGGGCACATAGCATTGTAGGAAAGGAGAAAATGCTGGTTACCAGCATTTTCTCCTTTTCCAATGATGTTTTCTAAAGGTCTTTCTCTCAGGGTCATTAAAACTCAGGATTGTGTGGTTAATAATGAAAAAAAGCATTCATATAGTGCAAGTCCAGTAAATGATTGAAGTTGCTGAAAGATTCTGGTTCATACTGGGAATGTAATGATGTGTTCTTGCATAGTGAGTACCGGTATATTAATTGGTATCAGCTTTGGTAAGGATGAAAATAACTTTAGGTTGATTACAACAAAACGTATCAATATTGTCCAAGTTAATGTATGACTGAATTTGCAACATGATAAATGACAGCTCAAAGATATCATCCAGCCTAGAGAGTGACACATGAATATTTTGAAATTGATTCATGATACAATATATTTCCTGTTTATTCTGTGGTTAATTCTTTACCAGACAACAAAAATGTAGACTAGTCCAAATTGAAAGCATTTGCAGACATTGTAAATGTAGCTCAAAACATAAAATTTGTCTCGAAAAATTTGTCTAGAAAACACTGTGGGAAAAGAAGAAAATGCTGGTTACCAGCATTTTCTTCTTTTCCCACAATGTTTTCAAAAGGCTTCAAAAGGCTTCTTTCTTGAGGTCGTTAAAAGTCGTGATTGTGTGGTAATGGGTTAAGTCTGTTATTTTACTCTTGAAAATCTGCAAAGAGCCATATTTTCCGACTTCAGTTTGTTATTCAAGATGCATTTCACTTACATTTACAGACTAATATAACACTCTCAAGTCCTTGTTGACACAACGATCTATGCTGTTCATATAAGAGAACCCCTTTTTAGCTCACCTGAGCACATAGTGCTCAGGGTGAGCTATTGTGATCGGTCAATGTCCGTCGTCCGTCTGTCTGTCTGTCCGTCCGTAAACAATTACTAAAAAATCTTCTCCTCTGAAACCGCCAGTCAGATTTCAATGAAACTTTACAGAAATGATTCTTAGGTGATGCACTTTCAGAATACTTCAAAAGATTTGAATTCCATGAAGAACTCTGGTTGCCATGGCAACTGAAAGAAAAAACTTTAAAAATCTTTTTGTCCCAAACTGTAAGGGCTAGAGCTTTCATATATGGCATGTAGCATCATCTAGTGGCTCTCTACCAAAATACTTCAAATTATGGCCCTAGTGTAGAAATTGGCCCTATGTTGTGGGTCCTTGGATTTTACATAGAGATAAAGAAGGAAATCTTTGAAAATCTTCTTGTCCCAAACCGTAAGGGCTAGAGCTTTCATATATGGCATGTAGCATCATCTAGTGACCCTCTACCAAAATGCTTCAAATTATGGCCCTGGTGTTAAAAATTGGCCCTATGTTGTGGGATCTTGAATTTCACATAGAGATAAAGAAGGAAATCTTTAAAAATCTTCTTGTCCCAAACCGTAAGGGCTAGAGCTTTCATATTTGGCATGTAGCATCATCTAGTGGCCCTCTACCAAATACTTCAAATTATAGCCCTAGTGTTGAAAATGGCCCTATGTTGTGGATTCTCAGATTTCACATAGAGATAAAGAAGGAAATCTTTAAAAATCTTCTTGTCCCAAACCGTAAGGGCTAGAGCTCTCATATATGGCATGTAGTATCATCTAGTGGCCCTCTACCAAAATACTTCAAATAATGGCCCCAGTGTGGAAATTGGCACTATGTTATGGGGTCTCGGATTTCACATAGAGATAAAGAAGGAAATCTTTAAAAATCTTCTTGTCCCAAACCGTAAGGGCTAGAGCTTTCATATTTGGCATGTAGCATCATCTAGTGGCCTTCTACCAAAACACTTCAAATTATGGCCCTGGTTTGAAAATTAGCCATATTTTGTTGGTCTTGGATTTCACATAGAGATAAAGAAGGAAATCTTTAAAAATTTTCTTGTCCCAAACCGTAAGGGCTAGAGCTTTTATATTTGGCATGTAGCATTATGGTGTTGAGTCTTCTTGCAAGTGGTTGTGGGAAAGAGGTTGATCACCATTATATCTTGAAAAGAGTCAACTCAATACTGATCTGCTAAAATATTAATTAATTTCTTGAGCATCTCTGTAACAATTACAGTAAACTTTGCTTATTACTATATTGCTTAATACGATATATTGCTTATAATGACGTTAATCCCTTGGTCCTAACAGTGTCTCTTTTTATAAGAATATACATCAGTTAAAATGATATTCAGATAAAACGATATGATTTCTTCAGTCCCCTGAGTATCATTATAAGTGGAACCCTATTTTGGGCTGTCGCAGATGTCAACCCGTACCAGGTATGTGCCACTATTGGGAAACACCGAGTCTTTTAACTGCTTTCTGCAATTATTGTCTAATTGTCGTCAACTTTTCATTTGCCTGTCTATCAAAAGGTCATTGCATATCTAATTTATTTTTGGACCCACTCATAAAAAAGGTATAATCACAATATTAAGACTGAATATCAAGGCCATATCTGTGAATGATGGCTTATATGCATTTAAATTTCACAAACACATTTTGATAATTTACATGTTATATACACCAATAGTGTTGGATTTGGGTCTTTGTATGGATAAAACAGCTATTAAGCGACCACTCAAGGTACTGCCAAAATTAGTCAGTTTAGAAAATGGTCTCTTAATGCAACAAAAACTTATTCAGATTACATGGAGTGGCAACATTTCTTGCACTCAAATAATACCTTACTTTCAAGAAAAGCCTTTGTTGGTAATACTCGTTACAATACTCTCACTAAGACGATTGTAATGAGTACTAACAACATAGGATTTAGCTCAGCATAAAGGCTTTAATCCATCGGGCATTCAATTCCAGCTAGTCTTATATATTTCAACAGAGACATTGGAATTCCTATCACTTAATAAAAGTGTTGGCTTAATAAATGTAGTCGCAAAGCAATATCAACTGTATTGCCCTTTGACAAATTGGAATTCATGAACAACTCTGGTTTCCATGTCAACTGCTGAAAAAAAAAAATCAACCCAAACACAAAGCCTACAACTTAATTAGCAACAGTAGCACTCTACCAAAGTATATCGAATTGTGACCTTAGGGAAAAAAAAAATAAGTGCTTTGTTGTTGGATCCCAGTTTCCACATCCAAATAAAAGATCTTTTAAAATCTTCTTTCATCCGAACATTAACCCTAGAACTTATTCAGCATGGACTGGTGGATAGTTATGTTCCCGTAAGAGCGAGCATATAGTTGCCACTTCATCTGTCTGTCCGAAGCGATTTCTCAACAACCACTTGACGGCTCTTGTTAGCTAATAGCATTTACCAAATTTCTTCCTTGGAATCACAAAAAGTCCTTTGTAGTCACAATGTGGGATCAAATATGTAAAGAGTGTATTCTTGGAATCCTCCTGTTCCATATTGTATGGCCCACAACATACATTTGGCATGTGATTCTGTCTGAAAACCCATTATAAGCTCACCTGAGCATAACATACTCATGGTTAGCTTTTATGTATCCTTGAATATGCGTTGCCAAAATTCCACTGTTTATTATATAGGTATCATAATTCGAGCATAATCTTGATCCATCGCCCAGAATGTTTGTAAGGTTGTGAACATGAACCTGAACACACTCAGCAACCACAATTCTGGCTCAGTCATACTCAAAATTTCCATGGATGTTCATAATGACCTAAGGACAAATCTGATCAAAATGGGGACAAGCTAAAAGCATCAAAATAGGGGATCTTGATGACAATTCCATTGTTTACACTCTAGGGCCTATAATTTCGACGATCATTTTCTTACCTGCTCTGATTGTTGGTATTGTCATATGGATGAATCATTTTCAGAACTAAAACATTCCAGCAAAAAACAAGAGGCAAGTGGCCATAACAATGACAGCTGAGTTGCATTTCAGGTGAGCGATTTAGGACCATCATGGTCCTCTTGTTTCATGTATGGCACTTAAAGGCTGAATATAAGATAAGCACATTGCCTAATTCAAAATCTGGAGATGAGTTCATTTCTTGCAGCAAACTTAATCCTTATGGTGCTGAAAATGGATTGAATTTTATTGACAGTGGAGATCAAGATCAGACTAAACAGAACATGCAGTTTAATCTAGGATCTATACTGTCTGCTTCTTTGTCAAATATTCTGAAACAAGAGGACCATGATGGTCCTATATCGCTCACCTGAGTACCAAGCAGTAAAGGTCTGCAATGAAGATAAATACCAAATATCGAAGTGCAAGGCCAAAGCTCTAGGTCTTCTTGGTTTAGACAAGAAGATAATCTTTCTTAACCAAACCCGGTTATATAAATATTTGTGAGAAGTTTGAATGATATTTGTCCAATAGTTGTTGAAAAATAGGGAGAACAAGAAATTTCATCAAAGGAAAATAACTTTGTAAAAATTCAATGAACCATCACCAAAATATAATATGCAAATTCTTGCTTTGCACTGAGTCTGTCTAAAGTTTGAATGAAATCTGTCCTGTAGTTGTTGAGAACTAGCTCTGACAGGAAAATGCTACAGAAAGACTGATGGATGGATGGATGGACCGACAAGCTGACTCCTATATACCTCCAGAACAGCGTTTTGAAGGAATAATAACAAAGCCCTAGGCCTTTTGGTGTGTGGCAAAAAGTTGCCTGATTTGAACAAACTTAGTAGAGAATGTTTGCCGATTCAAGACTTTCTATACAAGTTAGTATTATAATGTTGTTAAATACACCAACAACTACAGTGGTTGTCCAGGGACATGTTCATGGGTAATTGCTATTGTAAACACATAAACAATGTATTTACACTTGCAATAGTCTTGCACCAACCTTTCAATGCGTCCAGCTTACAAAAATTTGACCTTCAAGTGTAAATTTTGACCTTGGCTCTACCTGAACAGATCTTTCAAATGGTACTTCAATTCATGGTGGAGTATATACCCAAAATCTATGGGGGGGGGGTCATAAACTTATTTATAAATTAAGACAAACACCACAAACTGAAGAACAAAAATTATAATGACTTCTAAGATTTACAAGATAAAATCTGTACTACAGAGTTAAATGAATGAACAAAAATGAACTCAAAATACAATGAACACAATGTTCAAAGATACATCCTAACAGCCAGAGAGAAAAATGCTGTCAAAGCCTTTAACCCTTTACCACATGGCAAAATTTTAGATCTGTCCAAATTGAAAGCATTTGTAGACAACATTTTCATATTGGCTCAAGTGATACAATATTTCTTTGATAGGGTAGAAAACTTTGTGGGAAAAAGGAGAAAATGCTGGTTACCAGCATTTTTTTCCTTTTCCCACAATGTTTTCAAAAGTTTTCACAGAATGTTTCTCATCATGTGACCTAGCGCTCATTGTCAAGGTTCTGCAATTTATAGCTGCATCATGGAAAAAGGGGTCATGTTATATTTCATTCTTCACCAATATCTCTTTAATTACAGTGACATATCTCAACAGATTTGGATGAAATTTTCACACATCAAGTGACCTAGCGCATATTGTCAGGGTTTTGGAATTTATTGCTGTGTCATGGAAAAAGAGGGCTTCATGTCAAATTTAAACTGCATCCGTCCTGAATAGATAAAAGGAAAAAATGATCAGGTGGGAACCAAGGCTAGGGGTATGCAAGATAGGATGTTTTATCAGACAGTGTAGATAAAGATCAGACTGCAGTTGGACCTTGGATACTACCGGTATATGCCTTATATTCTGCAAGATAGTATTGCCTACAACACAGTCTTGAAATCCATATTACTTGGTCTATCTTTATCTCTTTACCAAACAAAAATTTTAGACTGGTCTATAATTCAAAGCATTTGCAGACAACAAAATAAATTGGTCTCAAAAAATGAACTTAGATTTGGGATGGGTAGAGAACATTGTGGAAAAAGTTAAAAAAAATCCTGGTTACCTGAGTGCTTGGCCCAACTGAGACTTAAACTTGACATCCCTGCATAGCTAGCCCTGTAGGTAATGAGCTAACTGGTTTGGCTCAAATCATTAACAAACAATAAAATTTAATCCTTAAACCCAAAGGCCATTTTCATTCCAGAATGAGTCCAAGATGATAACAACTGCGTGGGTGCCTTTTGTTTGCAGTGTTTCAACAAAGCAGACAGTATAGAGCAATGATCGGACTGCACATTTCGTGCAGTCTGATCTTGATCTACACTACACACAAAGGCAACTATAGTAGTGAAAGGTGCTTAAAGGGTTAAGACTTGTCCAAATTCAAACCATTTGCTGACAACAAAATAAATGTGACTCAAAAATTTGAATTTGATTTTGGTTGGGTGGAAAACATTGTGGGAAAAGGAAAACATGCTGGTTACAAGTATTTCCTCTTTTTCCCACAATATTTTCAAGAGCCTTATTTCTCACAGGCGTTAAAACTTGGGATTGTGTGGTAAAGGGTTAAATAGAACAAGACTTCAAGTTCATTCTGTATACCTTTATGTCCTCTTTTGACCCAGGGGCATCATTTGAACAAATTGGTAGAAGTCCACAAGGAAATGCCACATACCAAATATCAAAGCTCTAGGCCTTCTAGTTTCAGACAAAAACATTCTTAAAGTTTGCTCTATATACAATTTTGCCTAAAATTGTGACCCCTGGAGTTAAGGGGTTAATTCAATTCTTTTAACAACTTTGGTAGAACTTCACCCAAGGAATATGCCTGTCAAGTTTCAACATGATTGGTTTAGGAGAAGATGTTTAAAGGAATTGTGGAAAGATGGACGCTGGACAACGACGAATCACAATACCTCACCCAACACTTCGTGCTCAGGTGAGCTAACAAATAGGCCTAACCATTGTCTGTGGCTTGTAATAAACAACATAAAGATGAAGTTTCATAACATTTTGTCCTGTAGTTAAAGAGATATTAATCCATAATGAAAATATATGTGAAGCCCCCTTTTTCCATGACACGACATTTAATCTAAAAAGCTAAACTAATGATATTGGCGGACTATCATAAGGAACACATGTATGAAGTTTCACAAATTTTTGTCCAGGATTTTGAGTTGAAGATACATGTATATTGATCCTTAACAGAAATATACATGAAGCCCCTTTTTCCTATGAGACAGTATTTGATATCAAATAGGAAAAAAAAAAAACAATAAATATCAGCGGACATCATTAGGAACACCTGTACGAATTTCTATTAGTTTTTGTCAAGGATTTTAGAAGATATCTGTCCTGAAAGATGGACAAACAGATGGTCATTGGTCCATGACGAAATTAAACATTTAGCCCCCTTTTTTCATGACATGGCATTTCATGAAATAAAAACAAGTAACTATTGTCTGTGGCTTGCAATAAACAATAAAAAGATGAAGTTTCATGACATTTTGTCCTGTAGTTAAAGAGATACTGGTCCACAATGAAAATATACGTCAAGCCCCCTTTTTCCATGACACAGCAATAACTGGTCCTATTAAACCTACAGTCAAACTCATTCGAGATCTTACGGTCATATATATTTTGACCAAGTTTGGTGCTGATTGGTTTAAATTTGTAGATGCTAGAGTGTAAACAAAGTCAAATGTAGCAGTTTTTTTAATTCAAGGGCAAATAACTCCAGTCTTTCTGGTCCGATTAGACACATAATCGAACTCATCCGAGATCTTACGGTCATATATATTTAGACCAAGTTTAGTGCTGATTGGTTAATATTTGTAGATGCTAGAGTGTAAACAAAGTCAAATACAGCAATTTTTCTAATTCAAGGGCAAATAACTCCAGTTGTTCTGGTTCGATTAGACCCATAATCAAACTCATCCGAGATCTTATGGTCATATACATTTTGACCAAGTTTGGTGCTGATTGGTTATTATTTGTAGATGCTAGAGTGTAAACAGAGTCAAATATAGCAATTTTTCTAATTCAAGGGCAAATACCTCCAGTCGTTCTGGTCCGATTAGACCCATAATCGAACTCATCCGAGATCTTATGGTCATATACATTTTGACCAAGTTTGGTGCTGATTGGTTAATATTTATAGATGCTAGAGTGTAAACAAAAAAATGTGGATGGACGGACGACGGACGGACGGACGACGGACGCCGACTGACGGCGAGTGATCACAATAGCTCATCCTGAGCACTTTGTGCTCAGGTGAGCTAAAAAGTAGCTTTGAAATTGAAATATCTACATCTTAAGTTGTGGCTATGCATTTGCATTTCATTTATTAACTCTTTACCAAATGACAAAATTTTAGATTTGTCTAAATGGAAAGCATTTGCAGACAACAAAAGAAATGTGACTCAAAAGCTGAAATTTGTTTCAGGAAGAGTAGAGACATTGTGGGAAAAGGAGATGTTTTCGAAACACCTCTCTCTCAGAGTGGTTAAAACTAGGGATTGTGTGGTAAAGGGTAAAGCACTGCCAGTGTTAACCCTTTACCACACAATCCCAAGTTTTAATGACCCCCGAAAGAGACGAATTTTGAAAAAACTGTGGAAAAAGGAGAAAATATTGGTAACCAGCATTTTCTCCTTTCCCAACGATTTTTATTTTTTCCTTATTCAGTACATTTTAATCCCATCATTTGAGTCACAGTAATTTGTTGTCTTCAAATGCTTTTGTTTTGGACCAGAGTGACATTTTGTCATTCTGTGAAGAGTTAAGATAAGTTTAAAGACATTTTGCTTGGAATCGACATAGGTTTTAGATTAGACAGCTTTTTTTTGAGAATGAAGAGCTATTTCTTGTTCAAAACTCAGATTTGGAGATCTGACCGAGAAATTTTTTAAAATCATGTAAACCAAAACATCTTTCCTCCTCCAGTGCCAAATTTGAACCTCTAGTAAAGGTTCAACACCTGCATGCGCAGTTAGGAATGCTATTTCTTGACATAAAATATGGACAATTTGATTATTCGAAGAGCTACAATAATAATCAATATTGGGGAAACAATATTTAGGACATTTAGGACTTATCCCTTTACCACACAATCCCAACTTTTAATGACCCTGTGATAGAAGCCTTTGAAAACATTGTGGGAAAAGGAGAAAATGCTGGTAACCAGCATTTTCTCCTTTTCCCACAATGTTTTCTACCCTTTCCAAAACAAATTTCAATTTTTCAGTCGCATTTATTTTGTCATTTGCAAATGGTTTGAATTTGGACCAGTCTAAAATTCTGCCGTGCGGTAAAATGTTAAAAGCAATACTTTCTTGTTAGAAGAGGTTTTTATTATTGATTATCCAGTGCAACAATGCACCCACACCACCCTCCTCCCTTTAGTTTTAAGTACAGGTTTAACCCTTTACCACAATCCCAGTTTAAATGACCGGTATAAAGAAAGCATTTGGAAACATTGTGGGAAAAGCATAAAATTTGTGTAACGATCATTTTCTCCTTTCCCTGCTGTGTTTTTACCCATTTAAAGGCAAATTGCACCATTTGAATAGCATTAACTCTTTACCAAGTGACAAAATTTTAGACCAGTCCAAATTGAAAGCACTTGCAGACAATAAAATAAATGTGACTCAAAATTGAAATTTGAGAAGGATAGAAAAGGCATATGATACAGAAAGCATAGATAGTTGTACTTTGGCTGCTATATTACTGATATATTGAGTTGATTGTCAAAATGTGGGAAATGTGAATATCAAGTATCCCAAGTTTGTCATTTGCCAAGGCATTATCTCCAGTTTTGTTATTGATTAGAGGTGAAGTAGAGGATTTACCCCCTACCACAAAACCTTGACTTTTAACGATCTTGATGTAGAAGCTTATAAAAAAATTGTGGGAAGAGGGGAAAATGCAGGTAAACCGGCATTTTTCTGTCCTTTCAAAGCCAATGCAGGGTCTTGTTCACCGACCATTGTTAATGAAGGACAAATCATCTTTGTGAAAGTTCATTTACCATTTTCAGAGATTCAAGTGAGGACTTTAAATTCATAATCAAACTGAAACATCATTACTAAGGTTCACTGTGTACTAAGGTACACATTATGTGCAAGAAAATACCACAGGATTCCTCAATCTGAACCAGATTTAAGTGAAAGCCATCAAAGGGGGGCAATGGCAGGAAACCTAGTCTTACTTGAGTTACTTCCCTTAGTAGTTTTTTCCGCGCCCCCCCCCCCCCCCCTTCTTGTTTGACTCACTTCCATAGATTTTTTAATAACTACTTTTTGTTATGAAATATAAACAGATTTCCCCTCCTTTTAACTCTTTATCACACAACAAAATTTTAGACTTGTCCAAATTGAAAGCATCTGCAGAACAAAGAAAATGTAGCTTAAATGATAAGATTTGTCTTTGGTAGGATAGAAAACATTGCGGGAAAAGGAGAAAATGCTAGTTACCAGCATTTTCTCCTTTTCCCACAATGTTTTCAAAAGTCCTTTCAATAAAGGTCGTTAAAACTCAGGATTGTGTGGTAAAGGGTTAATCTTCTTTATTCTGTGGAATCTTGGGTCCCAATACCACCTCCAACTGGGCAAGTAGTAGCAATGATTATCAAGTGAAATTGATGATAGTACTATGTCTATACGAAACCCTCTGTTCACATATTATGCACTTTGAAAAAAACCAGCAATCTATACATTAAATGACTTGGGCTTTATTGCTGTTTCAACAAGTAATCCAAGTTTTTTATTAGTTGCAGATTTCATTTCAAATTGCGGCAGAATTAACTTGACATAGAACTCATTGCTCCTCATTGATTTCCTCTCCACTGTTTATTTATACTACACAAATCTTAAAAGCTTCATAATGAAATTCTTCAAAGCATCACAACAGCTTTGGTCAATTACAAAGTAACATACCTTGGCAGTGCTTAACCCTTGACCACACAATCCCGAGTTTTAACAACCCTAACGAAAGAAGGCTTTTAAAACATTGGTAACCAGCATTTTCTCCTTTTCCCACAATGTATTTTACTCTTCCTAAAATAAATATCAGGTTTTGAGTCACATTTCATTTGTCATCCGCAAATGCTTTCAATTTAGACCAATCTAAAATTTTGTTGTTTGGTAAAGAATTAATAAATGAAATGCATATGCATTGCCACTACTTAAGAAGTAGATATTTCAATTTCAAAGCTACTTTTTTCAGAATATTTGACAAAGAAGCAGACAGTATAGATCCAAGACATACATATGAGCCATGCTCTGGCAAAAGGGGCTTGATGCATCTCCATTATGCCTTGTACCAATCAAGCCATCACATAATTATGGATCCATAAAACCCACTTTTCCCAACAACTGAGGTAGACTGGTCCTTGGACTTACAGAAAATTGACCGACGGCGAAGTTTTGGCCAAGGTCAGCCTGCGTGGAGTACATAGACTAACCTGGGTTGATACTCTTCGCAGATGCATTAAGCTCCCTTTTCACTGGGCATGGCTCATATATAGGGGCCATCATATATAGGGGCCATCAGTTGAATCTTAAAGAGCCCTTCACAATGTGAGTTGCTTTATAGTGGCCAGTGTAAGTGTTAATCAAGATTAGACTGCATGAAAAATGCAAGCTCATGCATGTTCAAGAATTTAAAAAAAAAATCTTTTTAACCCTTTACCACACAATCCCAAGGTTTAATGACCCTGAAGAAGGAGACTCTTGAAAATATTGTGGTAACCAGCATTTTCTCCGTTTCCCACAATGTTTGCTACCTTTCCCAAAACAAATTTCAGTTTTTGAGTCACATTTATTTTGTCGTCTGCAAATGCTTTCAAGTTGGACAAAACTAAAATTTTGCTGTCAGTTTAAAGAGTTAAAGTAATTTAACCTCTGATAAGCTAAACAAAATGTTTTAGCCAATCAATAATTATCTTACTTTATACAATTTTCTTATTGTTTGTATGGTGTTCAGTGCAGTTTTCAACATTATTTCAGTTATACTGTTGCAGCCAGAGCACTTATCCATGCCTTTCCTGGAGTTTTCTTTGACTAATACTTTGCAAATTATTCTTGCAAAATGTTCTTCTCAAGCCACTGGCTGCTTTCCCCCATAACAATCATTGAAACAATGATCAATGGTGAGAGAAGAATGATTGCTGTCACAATCAATACCATCAATCCTTAAGAAGAAATTGGTCTAGCTTGGGCTTCGAACCAGCCATCCCCTGGTCTCAGGTCCTGCAAGCTACTGACTGTGCTAATGGCCTCTGCAAATTTAGAATTAGACAAATGAACAAATATTATAAAGAACGGTCGACAAACACCAGTCTAAAAAGATTTCTATGGAAATATAAGAATGACAATTAAAGCCTTGTAGGTTTTTCATGACTATTTGACTTTTAATAGAACAATGTGACAAAATATCAGTACAGATACACATATTTCATATTGTAATACAATAAAATTGTGTCAAATACCAGCACATACCAGTGAATCTTCTTTTAACCCTTTACCTAACAATCTCTAGTTTTAATGATCTGTAGGAAAATGGCTTTTGAAAACATTGTGGGTCAAAGGAGAAAATGCTGGATAACCAGCATTTTCTCCTTTTTCCCCCACAACGTTTTCTACACTTCTAAACACAAATCCTATCAATTAAATTACGTTTCCCAAGTCATCTGTAAATGCTTTCAATTTGAATTGTCTGGGAAAGAGTTAACCCTTAAAGCACCTTTCACGACTATAGTTGCTTTTGCAGCCAGTGTGGATCAAGATCAGACTTCACAAAATGTGCAGCCTGATCTTTGATCTACACTGTCCGCTTTGCTGAAACACTTCAGGCAAAAACAACATGAAATTGTAATTTGGGTTGTATACCAAGGACGAAAATGTCTGATAGGTTTATTCAGGGTTCTAAGGGTTAATGTAAATTAGTTTTTTTCAATCAATAGAGAAATTGTACATGCACAACAGAAATGGGGAAGTTCTATTCCTCATTTTGAACTGTCTTGTGGGAAAAGGGGCAATTGCTTGTGATAAATAATTACTTCTTTTCGTGCTATTTTTTCAATTCTGTTGAATTAACCCTTTACCAGATGACATATTCTATACTTGTCAATATTGAAAGCGTTTGCAAGGGACAAACTACACATTGCTAAAATGATTGTAATTGTTTCTGGAAAACTAGAAAACATTGTGGTTACCAGTATTTTCTCCTTTTCCCACAATGTTTTCAAAAGCTTTCTTTCTCAGGGTTGTTAAAACTGGGATTGTGTGGTAAAGGGTTAAGCTGTTTTACTTTTTCTTTTCCTTCTAATATCAGTCCATTCTGCTGTATGTAACAACTTTTGGTAGGTCAAATTATAAGCTTGACAGTACGGGGTCCAATTTTAATTACAATAGATCAAGCTGACTGTATCTTGAAATTTTGGCAGGCCATAATTTTTTTTTCTTTTCATCATGTTACTTGAAAACATTAAAATAAATGTGAAAGACTGCTTTAAGTAAATCTTTGAAGTGCAAGCTTTAAGTTGTTTTTGCAGTCCACATAGATTAAGATCAAGCTGCAGTCACAGCATGAGCACCTTATCGTGGACCAACACTGTCCATTTTTAAAAATGAAAAAAAAAACACCATGAATTAGCAATTTATTTCTGCTAAGTTGAAACAATGGAATGTTTGGTGGGAGGATAAAACATGGGAAAGTTTGTTAAAGGCATAACCCTTTATTAGATAAAAAAAACTTTAGGCTTGTTCAGTATGACAGCATTTTTAGACAGCAAATTAAATGTAACTCGTTTGATAAAATTTGTCCTTGAAAAGGTAGAAAACACTGAGAGAAAAGAACAAATACTTGAACATGTTTCAAGAGCCTTTTTCCTCAGGGTCGTTAAAACACACGATTGTTTGTGAAGGAGTTGCATATTCAAGTAAAAAAAAAAACACAATACAATAATTATGATCATTCACACAGTTCTTAAGCCTGGTCCAAATTGAAAGCATATGCAAATTAAATACTACACAAATGAAAGTTTATTTTTGTAAAAGGGTAGAAAACATTGAGGAAAATGGAGAAAATGCTGGTTGCCAGTATTTTCTTCTTTTCAAATAAAGTTTTCAAAAGCCTTCTTCCTGAGGGGCATTAAAACATAGGACTGTTTGGTACAAGGGACAACACATTCAACCATTTTACAAGTAAACTGTATAATATGATTGTTCACGTAAGTTTCACAGCATATACACACATTGTAACTCTTTACCAGATGACAAACTTTTAGACTACTGGCGTAGTCTAATTACAAACCATTTTCAGATGACAAATCAAAAGCAAAAAAGTTTGAATTTCTATATGAAAGGGTGGAAAACATTCTGGGAAAAGGAGAAAATGCTGATTACTAGCATTTTCTCCATTTCCTACAATGTTTTCAAATGCCTTTTCCAGCACAGTTGTTAACATACAGAATTGTTTGGCATGGAGTTAACTCATGCCTGATAGTGATTTTTTTGCACCTTACTTCAGACTACTTTTGAAAACAATGTGACAATGGGAAACCAGTGCTCTGCAAAGGCGGGTAATACAGGCCTGAAGAAAGCTTTCAAGAGCATGTCACCTCTGACTCCTAGTGTGACCATGACCTTGAGATCTGGTATCTGAAACCTCTGCTCTGCAGCATGTCTCATTAAGGAGCATACATGTTTAAGATGTTTTCTGGATCAGACCAGGGGTTCAGCAGATGTGGAGTGGACACAATATAAGAGTATGAGAGCTTTGACCCTCTGCTGTGACCCTGGGCCTGTATTCACTAAACATTCTTTGGAACATTTTTAGTCTTACTCTAAAGAATTTTCTAAATTTGAAAGTAACACAACTTCTGATTGGTTAAACCATTTTGGCTAAACCAAATGGTTTAGCTAATCAGAAGTTGTGTTACTTTCTAAATCTAGAATTAGCCCAAGAATGTTCTTAAGAATGGTTGGTGAATTCAGACCCTAATGTTTGAGCCTGGCATCTGAAACCTCTGCTCTGCATGGCGTCTCAACACTGTGCCAACAAAGAGATATACAGCCGACACAAACTTGCTTACAAGCAGAAAGAGAGACTAACAGATGATGCAGAGCATAATATATGCTCCTTAGGGTGTATGAAGAATGCTCCTAATAAGCAATATCTTCATCCCCCATGCTCTTTTCACTTGCACTTATGCATTTTACTGAAATTCATGTTCAAAGTTTCAAACAATGACAGCTAAACTGGTGGTGGCTTTTCAAACACAAATATACCTTTCTACAGGTCAACAAACTGACAGACACATAGGAAAGATGACATACTAACAGATCACAGGCTGATCCCAATATACAGTGTTCCAATAAAATCGTGAGACAGGGCAACACCACAACACTCAAATCAACACCATTACAAAAACCATATTATGTCATGGCTTGTTCAATAAGCCAGATGAAATAATTGAACCAATCAGATTCTGTCTGATATGAACATTCTGCTGTAGCATTGTTTGGTTATGACAAAGAATGTAACAACTGTAAAATGTTAACAAATTGTTCATCACAAAACATTTTAACTTCTTTGGTGCCATAGACAGAAACACTGACTTTTGCAGATGGCATGGATCAAGATCAGACTGCAAAGAATGGGCAGTCTGATCTTAGATCTATACAGTCCATTTTTGTAATCAGTCCTACAGAATACAAGTCTTCCTATGTTTAACTCTTTACCGAACGACACAATTTTAGAATGGTCCAAATTGAAAGCATCTGCACAGGACAAATTAATCATGACTCAAAAACTGAAATATCTCTCTGGAAGTGTAGAAAACATTATGGGAAAAGGAGAAAATGCTGGTCTCCTTTTCCCATAATGTTTTCAAAAGCCTTCTTTCTTAGTGTCGTTAAAACTCCGGATTTTGTAGTAAAGGGTTAAGTGTATAGTATTTTCAGCTGTCGAAAGAGGCCAAGTTTAAAGATCTATATTTTGCACTGAAAGAGTTAATGTCAGAAAATCACATGATTCTATAATTTCAAAGAAATGAATTGAATGATGTCAGAAAAACACATGATTCTATAACTTTAAAAAAATGGACTGAAAACAGTTGTAGTGAGGCCTTTAAAGTTTATGTCAGTTTCACAGTGACCATCCGCATATCCACATACACAGTTTATCAATAAAATATTTGTTTACTGGAATGATTCGAATGAAAAAAGAAGTATGCTTATAAATACAATGATTACATGCAGTCATTGAAAAAAAAAAGAGAGAAATTATAAATAAATGGTTAAAAAAAAAGTTTTGCACCCCCTCTCAGGGTTTTCATTTAAAGCCGACTGCCGATCAAAAACATCGGTTGAAATCGGCCTTTAATCGGTTGTTTTTGCTTGATCTTTGAAAAATTGATCGCGTTGTTTATATTGAAAATATTTCACGCGTTGGTAACTGTACTGCGACACCGGTTCAATTTTACCGCGAAACCAGAAACCATTGGTTTATGAATGTTACGCGGTCATTCGTTGGATACTTGCATCCAATTATCCAATCGTAGGCGACGATACGTTTCTCCGATCTCCATTTGGTAATCATGGACGCCAAAGCCTAGGCGGTCCCCTTTATCCCCGGCCTGTTGTTTTTGTCAATCAATCTGTTGCTTCATTTCAAAATGAAAACCCTGCCTCTGTTTTTTACCGGGTTTTATTTTCTGACATGAATAATATAAAATAAGGTTGATAAAACATGGGATTGTTTGTAAAGGCTTAGACAACTATGAAAATATTTTCAATTACAGCTTCTGCCTTCATTCATCACTCCAATTGAAAGAATAGTGAGCAATTTCTGTCTTTGCCACAATATTTTCACATTAACTAATATATCAACTCTACCACAAGACAAAAATGTGGACTTGTCCAAATTGAAAGCATTTGCAGACGAAAATTTCAACGTGGCTCAAATAATGGATTATGTCTTTGGTAGGGTAGAAAACATTGTTGGAAAAGGAGAAAATGCTGGTTACCAGCATTTTCTCCTTTTCCAACAATGTTTTCAAAAGCTTCCTCAGGGCCGTTAAAACATGAGATTGTTTTATAAAACAATATAATGTTTTTGACTGTGGTTTAATCCCTCACTAACCTGGATTGTATAATATGCAGTTTTGGGGGTCATCCCAATTGGAACAATAATGTACAATTTCTCTCTTTGCCCAACAATATTTTCACATTAACTGACACATTAAACCTTCTTACATGCTGATTAACCCTTTACCACACAATCCCGAGTTTTAACGACCCTGAGAAAAAGGGCCTTTTGAAAACATTGAGGGAAAAGGAGAAAATGCTGGTAACTGGCATTTTCTCCTTTTCCCACAATGTTTTCTAACATATCGATGACAAATTTCATCATTTGGGCCACCTTTAATTTGTCGTCTGCAAATGCTTTCAATTTGGACCAGTCTAAACTTTTATCGTTGGTAAACAGTTAACAATATTTGACACACATGTTTCAGACTGGTCAGAGGCAAATATGCTTCTGGAGGTAATGACAGGGCTAAATCAATCATTTTGATACAGAATTTTACCTTCTGGCTGTAATTCATCATGAATGAGAGATCACAATAAAAACTGTGGCACAACACATTTCCTATGATTATAAATGGCTTTAGTCTATTAAGTTGACAGAATTTTCTCCTGCAGATGACTTTTTGTTCCTGTCTTGCAACAGACAAGTTGATTACAAAACCTTTTGGAAGAAAGAGTAATTACTTGGTACTTGTAATTTCTCCTCATGCCACAATGTTTACAGTCACTCATACATTAAAACCTATTTCATAGTTTGATTAGTTCTTTACCAACAACAAAATTTTAGAAAGCATTTGCAGATGGAGAATTAAATGTGGCTCAAATGGTGGAATTTGCCCTAGAAAAGGTTGAAAACATTGTGGGAAAAACGAGAAAGTGCTGATTACCAGTTCCTCCTTTTCCCATGATGTTTTCAGAAGTTCTTTAGACTACCTCAGGAAAATTAAAACTCAGAATTGTGTGGTACATGGTTCACCATATTGCACAAGGATATTTACAATTTACAAACTGATCTGAAGGAAATTTAGACAGTTTACATAATTTTATACAGGCTATTTCAAGACACAATTTCAGCTTTAACCCTTTACCATACAATGATACCTTTTAACTACACTGGGAAAGAAACCTTTTGAAAACATTGTGGGAAAAGGAGAAAATGCTGGTAACCAGCATTTTCTCCTTTTCCCACAATGTTTTCTACCCTATCAAAGAAAAATTGCACCATCTGAGCCACATTGAAATTGTCATCAGCAAATGCTTTCAATTTGGACATGGCTAGAATTTTGTTGTCTGGTAAAGGGTTAATAAGTGACAGAAAGAGAAACAGATGGAGAAAAAATAAAATGCTTTTATCATATTTTGCAGGAAACATCTTGAGGAGAAAAGTACAATTGCTTCAACTAATCCAAGATGTTACTCTTTTTTTTCCACAATGTTTCCAAATACTGTAGAATGTGGGGTTTAAGCCTTTACCACACAATCCCAACTTTTAATGACCCTGAGGAAAAAGACCTTTGAAAACATTGTGGGAAAAGGAGAAAATGCTAGTAACAAGCATTTTCTCCTTTTCCTATAATTTTTTTTCTAATCTTTTAAATATAAATTTCAATTTTTGAGTAACATTTATTCTTTTGTCTGCAAATGCTTTCAATTTGGACTAGTCTAAAATTCTGTTGTTTGGTAAAGAGTTAGTCTTATTTGTAGCCAAATATGTTAGAATTTGACCACAACAGCACTGTCAAGAATGAGAAATAATTTGTCTGATTTGTTTTGGCTATTTCTAATTATGTCCCACAGACCACAGCTTTGCATCTTGCAGCAGACTGCTTTGTGAGATAGGGAAAAAAGTTGTTTGAAACAAACCTCCATTTCTCCTTATGCAATAATACTGTTTCTTTTTCACTTGTTTTCACTTGTTTTCTGTTACCGAACCATGATTCATATTTTACCTGTTTTTTATTCACCAACCATTCTTAAGAACATTCTTAGTCTTTATATCTGAGACTTTCTAAATTTGAAATGTAACACCAGTTCTCATTGGCTAAACCAAATGGTTTAGCCAATCAGAAGTTGTGTTATGTCCAAATTTAGAAAGTGTGGACCCAGGATGTTTTAAATTCATCTGTTGCAATTTTGCTTAAAGTGGTAACAAGTTGAAACCGACAGTCAATAATCGACCCCCCCCCCCCCCCCACACACACACACACTTCTACTTTACATGTTAAAATTGCAGTTTGGAATTATGAATATAAAAGGATATAGCAACATTATCAATTATTATGACCACATTTTTCAAAGGAAATATGGACAAATATATTCACTATTTCTGTACAAAAAATAATGAAATGAAATACAGTATTATACTACATACAGATTGAAGGGGGTACCTCTTTCACAAACAATGAGACAGACACAAATGCTTTGTGAAGTATTCATTAAATGGCACACATGCTTCTGGCAAAAAAGTTTAGTCACTTGTTCAGGCTATTATTGTACAGGTTTATCCAAGATCTACAAAAAGATCTACAAATTACTACGCAATGCTTTATATGGTATGAAAACATTGAGAAAAAAAGAGGTAATTGTTCCTTCCTGGCGGGCTGTAACGGTTGCAACCATGCAGAATCAAGGGCGTAGTGCCCATTACAGTAAAATCTTGCTATTTCGTAGTGCAAAGGACTGGGACTTTTTATACGGACTAAACGTAGTATGGACCAAAAAGTCTATGTTCGGGTATTTTCTGTGCTGTATATATACAGAAATAGATAATCAGATTTATGCAGTGTGTCTTACAGTACCCTAAACTGTTATCCATTGTATATCTGCGGTTACCTTCAACCTGACGGCTTGCTCCGATGTTATTTTTGTGATTGTTTCATCTAATAGAGACACAATAATGAAAAAATAACCTTGGAGCAAGCTTATGAATTTGAGGTTATCTTGCGTGACCATCTGAAACTTGGAAATTTACTTATCTTTATTTTTCATCAATTTATAATTACATGTTTATCATAATAAAGACTAAAAACCAATTTATCCACTGTTTTGCATTTGTTGAATTTTGTCAGAGTGATTTCCCCTTCTAGAGATCAAATCACTCAGAGGACTTCCGTTATTATCAGTTTATGCCTTGTCTGATGTTTCAAGGAATTTGGAAATTGTTAAGTGATGTTTTTGTCGATTGACATTACAAACCAAACAACGCCTTTAGTTACACACGGAGTTAACAACTGACTGATACCAATCAAAACTGTCAATCAACAGGTGTAAAAATCAAGGCTGGTCATGGGTTTTCACACCTTCATAGGTCTGAAAGCGGATTATTTATATACCAACTAAACGTAGGAGTTTGTGCTGGCAAACTACTTGGGGCATGAAATACACTACGAAGTACGAACCACCAACGTTCGATGTATTCAGAGGAATTTAACAGTGATAAAGAAGGATCAATATTGGAACCAGAGATAGCATACGAACCAAAACATAGCTGCGAACTAATGACATGCGAACAAACAACGTTCTACTGTACCTGCAATAAGCATGTGCATATAAAAAAATATAAAGTTGTAAATCCCAATATCATATACATGTGTTGATCTTTCTCTAGATCTGCACACCTTTTCAAACTAAATAGATGCCTTAAATTGACGCAATGATGACTAGGGAATTCCCCTATGCTTTACATGCACTGCTGATAACAGAATTCCTCTATGCTTTACAATAAATGCCATCTTGCTGCTCCCTCCTCAGTTGGCACTTTGTGCCTGCCTCACTGTGCATACAAACATTTTAATCCTGGCTACACCTATGAAAATAGGGTACAAAAAATCTAGACAAGCATTAACTTACAATTCTATACAAGCCCATCAAATCTCAAATTTCAAGAACACTCTCATTGGGCAATTAGTATGTCTCTGCCAATCATCATGCTAGACTTAAAGTTAGAATTATAGCCAGAAACATGACTGGCTGGTGAAAATAGGCCTTTGTCCCAAGAAAAAGTTTCAATATAATTTCTATTTGAAAGTCTTTTCTTCTATTCTGACTTAGGGTGTACTGGATCTATACTCTGATTGTCTGTTTTTTCTTCCTTTTCTGCTTCTCTCTGTCTTTCTTGTTCTGAAAGTAAGCAACAAAATGGAGATTAAACTCTTTTCCTGACCCTGAGGAAGAGACCTTTTGAAAACATTGTGGGAAAAAGAGAAAATGCTGGTAACCAGCGTTTTCTCCTTTTCCTACAACATTTTCTATCCTGGCATAAAACTTAAGTTTATTTTTACCACTGTAAGATATGTTGCCTGCAATTGCTCTTTTGCATCAATTTAATGCTCTATGATTTAGGCACAACAAGAGCACTGCATGTGGGTATAAATATACTTGGATGCTTGATTTTCAGTGAAAATTCTCAGTTAAAAAAAAGGAGCATAACTGTGTCAAAAATACTTTGATGGTTACCTGCCCCTGTTGTATAGGTTCTGCTTTTGATAATCAACAACTTGTTCAAGTTCGAAGCAAATATCTTCAGCAACAACAGGGACGAAATGTCTATTTTCGCACGACAACGCAGATGACAACAAAAACATATGAGCTAACAATGGTGTACAATTCTGCATAAAAACTCAATTACAGTGTTTACCTACATGCTTACTATCATGTCTCACAGATTTATTCAGTCTTATTTACAAATTGCATTCCCTGAATGTTCAGGAAATCACCCCAAAGCTTACACTGGTAGCCCAATATGGACCTTTGCATCAACAACATGTAACATCTACAGTTAGTGGCCATAAATATTTCATACAGTTCTGAATCCCAATTGACTTAACCCTTTACCACACAATCACGGGTTTTAATGACCCTACAGTAAAAGCCTTTTGAAAACATTGTGGGAAAAGGAGAAAATGCTGGAAACCAGCATTTTTTCCTTTTCCCACAATGTTTTCTACCCTTTTGAAAACAAATTTCAATATTTAAGTCACGTTTATTTTGTAGTCTGCAAAATTAATGCTCTGAATTTGGACGTCTAAAATTTTGTTGTTTGGTATACAGTGAAGTGTATTTCAAAGTTAACTTTTTACTTTATTGTGGGTGAAATGATAAACCTATGGTTGTAAAACTTATATGAAAATGAAGCAAATAAATTTTACATTCAAATGAGCCATGCTCTGGCAAAAGGGGGCTTAATGAATCTCTTTGATGCATTGTACCAATCAATGGTGTTTAATGCCGTTTTCAACTGAGCTACGGGGCTCGGCGTACCAATCAAGCCATTCCATAATTATGGATCCATAATGGCCACTTTTTATAACAACCTACTGAATCACAAGGTAGACTGGTCCTTTGACATACAAAAAAGTTACCAACAGCGAAAAGTTTCAGCCCAGGTCAGCCTGCGTAGGCTGACCTGGCTAGATACTTTTCGCAAATGCTTTAAGTCCCCTTTTCACAGAGCACGGTTCACACACACACACACACACACACACACACACACACACACACATATATATTTTTTTTTTTCTTTCAGACTTGCTATGTGATAACAAGAGCTTCCCAGAGTGGCGCATATACGCCCGAAGGGGCTTGTCAGTGAAATGAGTTGAAATGAAGGATGGGCCATGAATGAAGAGTAGTTATTCTCCATGATAAAGAAAGTAAGTCTTGATTGTCTTTAATAGTTTATTGAAGGGAAAAAAAGCATTAAACCCTGGACTGCTATCAGTGTTTGAAGTTTCAAGTTGAGAGCTTTTATAGTTTGGAAGTTATGGCCCAGACAAAAATTCAAAGTAAAATTTAAAAATAAATAAAGGGCATTAACTCAAAAAATAAGGGTATCAGAGTTATGGTCCTTGTGCATGACACTTCTCCATAATGTGTTCTGTCAGTGTATGAAGTTTCAAGTTGATAGCTTTTCTAGTTTGGAAGATGTAGCCAGGACAAAAATTCTAAATGAAGTTATTAAAGGGCAATTACTCAAAAACTAACAAAGGGCAATAACTCAAAAAGAAGGATGGCAGAGTTATGGTTCTTGTGCAATGCACTTCTTCATAATGTGTTCTATTAATCTTTGAAGTTTCAAGATGATGGATTTTAAAGTTTGGAAGTTATGGCCTGGACAAAAATTCAAACTGAAAATTAACAAAGGGCAATAACTAAAAAAATAAAGGTGGCAGAGTTATGGTTCATGTGCAATGCACTTCTCCATAATGTGTTCTATTGGTGTATGAAGTTCCAAGTTAATAGCTTTGATAGTTTGGAAGTTATGGCCTGGACAAAAATTCAAACTGAAAATTAACAAAGGGCAATAACTCAAAAAACAAAGCAGCAGAGTTATGGTTCTTGTGCACTGCTTTTTTCCATAATATGTTCTATCAGTGTATGTAGTTTCAAGTTGATACCTTTTATGGTATGGAAGTTATGGCCTGAACGAAAATTCAAAGTGAAAAGTTGGTTATTTCAGAAATCAAGGGCAGATAATTTTAGAATGCAAACAGCGATCCCAATTCTAAGAGTCAGGTGCACAACTAGACATCATGGAGATTCATTGTGGCAAATTTCAAATAATTCCGATGGAAACTGTAGGAGGAGTTGCGCACACAGGAAATTGCTAACAGACGGACAAACAGACAGACGGACGGACGACCGGGGGTATAACATAATACGACCCTTTGGGCGTATAAAACGGTAAGATTTCCAAAGTTAACAATATTTTTTAAAACCAAATGTTTTTATATATTTCAATGGTGATGTCAAAATTTGAGGAAACAATAATACCAATAGGTTTCCGAGAGCTAAAACTTTGATGTCATGTTTGGCACAATAATAGCAAATTAGTGTAAATATGTCACGTAACCTTGCTTTCTGACAGTGTAGTTTTTATTACCATAGCAAAATCTGAAGCTTTGTTAATTTTCTCACATGCTGAAAAATATACATGCAAGTCAGAGGGAATTCAAAATTTGATAAATGACTTATGGCCACTACCTATCCATTCTATCAGGCAGAATCCCTTTCAAAAAAAGAGAGTCACAGGAATCATAAGCGGTTGTAATGTTTGGAAATTCAAACTGAATTATTTCTTATGCACAAAAATAACATGCATATCTCAGCAGATTAAACTCTTTTAACACATCTGATTTTGATCTTGGACAAATTAAGCTAGTCTGGCATGAAAAGTAATGCTGAGCATGGAATTCCAGTGCTGTACTAAAACAGAATTTATTGCACTCTTTTACATTTCTTTAATATTGGCACATTTTACACACAATGACTGACATTAACCCTTTAACACACTATCCTGAGTTTTAACTACCCGAAAGAAGACGCCTTTTGAAAATATTGTGGGAAAAGGGGAAATGCTGGTAACCAACATTTTCTCCTTTTCCAACAATGTTTTCTACATTTTTAGATAGAGATCTTATCATTTGAACTACATTCATTATCTGCAAATCTTTCAATTTTGGCAAGTCTTAAACTTGTCATCTGGTGAAAGGTAAAAAGGTAGAGTAAGTGCTGTTTCTCATCTATCTGACGATACAATGGGTACCACCTTATGCTTTCTTGTATTTCATACTAATAGCAGCTAATTCTGTGATACTGTTCTCCATCTCACATTAGCTGCTCCCACCATAACATCAATTATTATCATGTCCTTGCAAGCTGGCTTTGAAAACATACTTGGAAAATAGGGGTAATCAACATAGATTGATTAATTGTATTGTGTTTAATGCTGTTTTAAACATTATTTCAGTTATATCGTGCTGGCCAGTGCAGCTATCCCTGCTTTCTGGGAGTTTCTATTACCAGTAATCTACACAATATTCTTTCCAAGCCACTGGCTGCTTTCCACATAACCATGCTCGAAACAATGGTCAGCAGTGAGAGAGGACTGAATCCTGTCGCAATGACTATCATCAATCTTCAAAAAGAAATTTGCCAAGCTGAGGATTGAACCAATGACATCCTGTTCTCAAGTCCTGTAGCTACCGACTGAGCTACCCAGGCTCGGCTAATCAACACAGAATAGATGTACATACATACAAGTGAAAAATTCCAGCAAAAGGACCAGCAGGTTACTAAGTTAGGTTACCAGCATTATCTCCTTTTCCCACAATATTTTCCAAAGTTTTATTCCTCAGGGTCGTCAAAACTCAGGATTATATGGTAAAGGGTTCAAAAAGTCTATTTGTCTGTCCTTCTGTTGACACAAATTTGGTTGTCTTTTTTCTCCTACAGTTTTCATACAGTTTGCTTCAAATTTCAATAGAAGCGTTCAAGCATCAGAACTTGTCAAGCTGATAGGTTTACTATTACAGGAGTGATGCTGTTTTGAAATTTTTTCCTAATCCATTGGACAAGGCAACCTGTGGCAGACAGAGGTGTGGGGAAACAGCATTAGCTTCTCACATCAGTTTCAAATGCCATGATGAGTGGGATCAACCTTTCGAACAACCCACATCTGTACACCACTACTGGTTAAAGTTTCCAATAAGCAATTCCTGAGAATGATCTATATAAGTTGTTAAAACATATTTCACAATCAATGTACAAAAGTGATTGAGCCATGCTCTGTGAAATGCATCTGCAAAAAGTATCGACCCATGTCAGCTTGCGCAGTCCACCCAGGCTGACATGGGTAAGAACTTTTTGCTAATGGTCAATTTCTGCATGCCAAAGGACCGGTCTACCTCATGAATCAGTCAGTTGTTAGACAAAGTGGATTTTATGTATCTATAATTATGTGATGTCTTGCTTTGTACAATGCATTACTCAGATGCATAAAGCCACCTTTTGCCAGAGCATAGCTCATGTATATGTATTTAAAACAAGGTGGGCAGTAAAGAGTATTTGTCCACCTGCCACAATTCTATTTCAAATCTGTTTCAGGATGTAATAATTTAAAGTGTCATACAACAGATACCAGTAAATAGGTTTATGTATTTACCTTGTAGTAATCTGACATACTCTTCGTCTGTATCAGACTCGTCATCACTCTGTATTTGTTCGTCGATGGTGTCCATACAACAGAGACTGTAACACACTATGGATATCACTGCCGTGGGCAAGCCAAACATGAGTAAAAAAAGCCATGTGGAGGATTCCCAGACACTCTGAAAAATATTCTTTCATTACCTCTTGCAGACAGCAAACTAAATCTGACTGAAAAAATGATATTTGTTTTGGAAAGTGTAGAAAACATTGTGGGAAAAGAAGAAAATGCTGGGTTACCAGCATTTTCTCCTTTTTCCACAATGTTTTCAAAAGGATTCCTTCACAGGGTCATTAAAAAAACGGGATTGTGTAGTAAAGGGTTAACTCTTTACAGAATAATCCCATAATTTAATGACTTTTAGAAAGGAGATCTGCAATAACAATGCTGGAATCCAGCATTGTCTCTTTTTTCTAGCAGTGTTTTCTACTACTGCAATGACAAGAGTCATCACTTGGAGCTCAATTTAAATAGCTGTCTGCAAAATATTTCATTTTGGTTTACTTCGTTCTTTACCAAACAACAAAATTTTAGACTAGTTTATATTTAATATTTAAAGCATTTGAAGAAAACTGACAGATATCAACGATACGAAAAGCATGGTGGGATACAGAGAAATTCTTGGCAACAACAGTTACCGTTACATATTTTCCCATTAATGTCCCTACCTTTTGTCTTCTGTACAGTGTAAAAAGTGGTATCTTACGTGACTGATAATGGGAATGCAGATCCACTGCATCTATCAATGCAATAAATACTCTGTGGTAATTGGAGAAACTGTTTATGATAAGGAATTTCTAAAATTTGACAAAAACAATCTTGAAGTCACAAAATCAAGTCTTTTTAATAAAAAAAAAAAAATCTTTATTTTTCAATATTTCAGTTATTGCCTTTTTTGAGAGTTTAGAAACACCTTATCTCTCTAGAACATTTTAAAATATTTTTAAATGTGAATTACTCAAACAGTAATCACAGTTGGAGTGATACACACTTAAAATATTCTACACGAGCCATGCTCTGGCAAAGAGGGGCTTAATGCATCTCCATGATCCATGATACAAATCAAGCCTTCAGAGTGATAATTATTGTGGGTCCATAAAATCCATTTTGTCTAAAAACCAACGGAATCATGAGGTATGCTGGTCCTTTGAAATGCAGAAAACAACAGGAGCAAAAAGTTTCAGCCCAGGTCAGCCTGCACAGGCTAACCTGGATCGATACTTTTTGCAGACGCATTAACCCTTTACCACTCAATCCTGCCTTTTAATGACCCTGAGAAAGAGGCCTTTGAAAACATTGTGGGAAAAGGAGAAAATGCTGGTAACCAGCATTTTCTCCTTTTCCCACAATGTTTTCTACCCTTCCCATAAAAAATCTCAAAATTTCAGTCACATTTATTTTGTCGTCTGCAACTGCTTTCAATTTGGATTAGTCTAAAATTTTGTCGTTTGGTAAAGAGTTAAGCCCCCTTTTCACAGAGCATGGCTCATATGTATTTCATTCATTCCTTGAGAAATTTATAGAGTCATTGAGTGTTTTTACCTTAACCCTTTACCCGACAAAGAAATTTAAGCCATGTCCAAACTGAAAATTGAGATTTGCCTTTGAAAAGGTAGAAAACATTGAGGGAAAAGGACACAATGCTGGTGGCCAGCACTTTCTACTTTTCCCATAATATTTTCAAAAGCCTTAAAACACAGGATTGTTTGATAAAGGGTTAAAGAAAATTATCATTTAATTATCTAAGGCTTTTGAAACATTGTTGAAAAGGATAAAATGATAACCAGCATCTTTTTTCCACAAAATTTTCCTATCCTTTATTTCATCATTTGAGCCCTTTTTCTGCATATAATTCCAGTGTAGACAAGTCTTAACCCATTACCACACACTCCTGGGTTTTAACAACCCCAAAAAAGGAATCGTTTGAAAACATACTGGGAAAAAGAGAAAAAGTTGGTAACCAACATTTTCTCCTTTCCCTATACAATGTTTTCTTCCCTTTCAAAGACAGAAATCTTCTTTTGGGCCACAACTGATTTGTCATCTGCATATGCTTTCAATGTGCTGGAGTCCAAATTCTGTCATTTGGTATGGAGTTAAGTTTATTGTCTGATGATCCACTGATACTGTGCAGCTGTGAAAAGCTTTAAATTACACTCATTACAAAAAACGACAGACAGCCAGCTTGCAATTAAATAATTCACTCCCGAAAAATCACATGAAAATTTTAGATATTCCAAAAGTATGAATAAATGAGAAGAACCTTGAAAATTGACAAAATTAATAACAGATAAATGTAGACAGATTTGAGAAAGCAGTCTAATACAGGGAGATATTTTCCAGCTAGGAGCCAAAGTGCTTTCTTATGTATTATCTACAAAATTATAAGTAAAATTTATACCAGCCATACTCCATGAAAAGGGGGCTTAATGCATCTGCAAAAAGTATCTATCTAGGTCAGCCTGCATAGGCTGACTTGGGCAAGAACTTTTCGTTATTGGTCAATTTTCTACATGCCAAGGAACAATTTTACCTCATAATTCAGTTGTTTGTTAACCCTTTCCCAAACAAGCCCTGGTTTTCACGTGTCTGCAGTACAAGTCTTTTGAAAACACTGTGGGAAAAGGAGAAATTGCTCGTAACGAGCAATTTCTCCTTTTCCCACAGTGTTTTCTACCCTTTTTGAGAACTTTCTGCCATTTTCATCAAATTTAAAATTGTCGTCTGCAATCTCTTTCAAATTGGACCAGTCAAAATTTGTCGTTTGGGAAAGGGTTAAAAAAAGTGGCTGTTATGGATCTACAATTATGTGATTGCTGGCTTGGTATCATGCATCACGAAAATGCATTAAGCCCCCTTTTTACAGAGTATGGCTCATATATTGGAAAAAAGGATATTGTCTTACAGTCTTTGTTTAAAAAATAAAAAAAATGTCTAAATCATAGACATTCCAAGTCAGTAAAACAGATCAAAATAATTGAAATCAAGGCTGTTTTAACCACTTTCAATTAGTGTAGGGTAGAGAGAACACTGATCATTCTATGCAGCCTGATCTGGATTTAGACCACAAAATTTTAGACTTCCATAAAGAAAGCATTTGCAGACAACAAATTAATAATGCTTTAAATGATGGAAAAATGTTGCATACCAACGTTTTCTCCTTTTCCGATAATGTTTTCAAAAGCTTTCTTACTCGGGATTGTTAAAACACACATTTTTTGTAACTCTTCACCAAACAACAAAATTCTGGACCAGACCAAATTGAAAGCGTTTGCAGATGACAAATCAAATGTGAATTATATGGTAGGATTTGTCTCTAATTGATTAGGAAACATTGTAGGAAAAGGAGAAAATGCTGGTTACCAGCATTTCCTCCTTTTCCAACAATGTTTTAAAAAGGCCTCTTTCCCAGGGTCGTTATAAGTTGGGATCGTTTGATAAGGGGTTAAGATAAATCATTAAGAATTCAAAATATAATTGCAGTCGAACATTTTTTGCTTTACGATGGATAGGTTGACAGCAAGCGCATTAGGGGGTTAAAAACATTCTTATCTGTAAAGTGCCACCTAAACTAAATGAGTATTTTCAGTCAGTAAATATCACTCAAATACTGCAAAGATAACTCTTTATCAAATGAAACAAGAGGGCTATTGGCCCTACAGCATTCACCTGAGTAGAGTCACCTACAGTTGATAAAGCTGAAGAGATCCTGGTTTTAAAAACACATGAGTGTAAGTGACTTACTTCTGAACCTGACATGGCCAAATTTCAAAGTTGCCTTTCAAACTTGCAAAAGATATCATCAAGACAAACATTTAAAAAATAAAAAAAATGTCTAAATCATAGACATTCCAAGTCAGTAAAACAGATCAAAATAATTGAAATCAAGGCTGGTTTTAACCACTTTCAATTAGTGTAGGGTAGAGAGAACACTGATCATTCTATGCAGCCTGATCTGGATTTAGACCACAAAATTTTAGACTTCCATAAAGAAAGCATTTGCAGACGACAAATTAATAATGCTTTAAATAATGGAAAAATGTTGCATACCAACGTTTTCTCCTTTTCCGATAATGTTTTCAAAAGCTTTCTTACTCGGGATTGTTAAAACACACATTTTTTGTAACTCTTCACCAAACAACAAAATTCTGGACCAGACCAAATTGAAAGCGTTTGCAGATGACAAATCAAATGTGAATTATATGGTAGGATTTGTCTCTAATTGATTAGGAAACATTGTAGGAAAAGGAGAAAATGCTGGTTACCAGCATTTCCTCCTTTTCCAACAATGTTTTAAAAAGGCCTCTTTCCCAGGGTCGTTATAAGTTGGGATCGTTTGATAAGGGGTTAAGATAAATCATTAAGAATTCAAAATATAATTGCAGTCGAACATTTTTTGCTTTACGATGGATAGGTTGACAGCAAGCGCATTAGGGGGTTAAAAACATTCTTATCTGTAAAGTGCCACCTAAACTAAATGAGTATTTTCAGTCAGTAAATATCACTCAAATACTGCAAAGATAACTCTTTATCAAATGAAACAAGAGGGCTATTGGCCCTACAGCATTCACCTGAGTAGAGTCACCTACAGTTGATAAAGCTGAAGAGATCCTGGTTTTAAAAACACATGAGTGTAAGTGACTTACTTCTGAACCTGACATGGCCAAATTTCAAAGTTGCCTTTCAAACTTGCAAAAGATATCATCAAGACAAACATTTAAAAAATAAAAAAAATGTCTAAATCATAGACATTCCAAGTCAGTAAAACAGATCAAAATAATTGAAATCAAGGCTGTTTTAACCACTTTCAATTAGTGTAGGGTAGACAGAACACTGATCATTCTATGCAGCCTGATCTGGATTTAGACCACAAAATTTTAGACTTCCATAAAAAAAGCATTTGCAGACGACAAATTAATAATGCTTTAAATAATGGAAAAATGTTGCATACCAACGTTTTCTCCTTTTCCGATAATGTTTTCAAAAGCGTTCTTACTCGGGATTGTTAAAACACACATTTTTTGTAACTCTTCACCAAACAACAAAATTCTAGACCAGACCAAATTGAAAGCATTTGCAGATGACAAATCAAATGTGAATTATATGGTGGGATTTGTCTATGATTGATTAGGAAACATTGTAGGAAAAGGAGAAAATGCTGGTTACCAGCATTTCCTCCTTTTCCAACAATGTTTTAAAAAGGCCTCTTTCCCAGGGTCGTTATAAGTTGGGATCGTTTGATAAGGGGTTAAGATAAATCATTAAGAATTCAAAATATAATTGCAGTCGAACATTTTTTGCTTTACGATGGATAGGTTGACAGCAAGCGCATTAGGGGGTTAAAAACATTCTTATCTGTAAAGTGCCACCTAAACTAAATGAGTATTTTCAGTCAGTAAATATCACTCAAATATTGCAAAGATAACTCTTTATCAAATGAAACAAGAGGGCTATTGGCCCTACAGCATTCACCTGAGTAGAGTCACCTACAGTTGATAAAGCTGAAGAGATCCTGGTTTTAAAAACACATGAGTGTAAGTGACTTACTTCTGAACCTGACATGGCCAAATTTCAAAGTTGCCTTTCAAACTTGCAAAAGATATCATCAAGACAAACATTCTGACCAAGTTTCATGAGTATCAGGCTGAAAATGTGGCCTCTATGATGTACACAAGGTTTATCTAAGATTTGGCCCAATGACCTACTTTTTTTTACCTGACGTAGCCCAATTTCAGACTTGCCCAAGATATCATTAAGACAAATATTCTGACAAAGTTTCATGAGTATCAGGCTGAAACTGTGGCCTCTAGAGTGTAAACAAGTTTTTTTCTTAGATTTGGCTCAGTGACCTACTTTTTGAGCTGACATGACCCAATTTCAATCATGTCCAAGATAGCATCAACACAAGTTTCATAAGTCACCAGCTGAAAAGGTGGCCTCTAGAGTGCACACAAAGTTTTCTAGGATTTAGCCCTGTCACCTACTTTTTGACCCAACATGACCAAATTTCAAACTGGTTTGAGATGTTATCAATACAAATGATCTGTCCTACTTTCATGTGTATCAGGCTAAAAATGTGGGCCTCTAGAGTGCATTCAAAGTTTTTCTAAGATTTAGTCCAGTAACCTACTTTTTGACTAGATATGACCCAATTTCGAGCTTGTCCAAGATATCATCAAGACAAATAATCTGACCTAATTTCATGAGTATCAAACTGAAAATGTGGCCTCTAAAATGCACACAAGCTTTTTCTAAGATTTGGCCCAGTGACCTACTTTTTTATTAAACATGACCCATTTTTGTTCTTGTCCAAGATATTTTAAAGACAAACATTCTGACCAAGTTTCATGAGCATCAGGCTAAAAATGTGGCCTCTAGAGTGCACACAAGGTTTTCCTAAGATTTAGCCTAGTAACCTACTTTTTGACCCAGTGTGACCCAGTTTCAAACATGTTCAATATATTTTATCAAGACAAACATTCTGACCAAGTTTCATGACTATCAGACTGAAAATGTGGCCTCTAAAGTGCACACAAGGTAAGTGATGACAACACACGACGCACACAGCATGATCACAGAAGCTAACCTTGAGCACAAAGTGCTCAGGTGAGCTAAAAATGCCTCTTCCTTCAATTGAAAGCTTTGTAGATGACAAATTGAATTTTATTTAAATGATATGATTTGTGTTTGTAAGGGAAGAAGATGTTGTCAGAAAGGGAGAAAATCCTGGTGACCAGTATATTTTCTACTTTTTCACAAGTGTTCTCAGAAGCATTTCTTTCCCAGGGTCCTCAAAACTCAAGATTGTATGGCAAAGGGTTTTTATTTTTTTTTTTGTCAAAATAACTCTCAAAACATCTGTGTAATTGTAAGACTAGACACACATTCTGTGTAGTCTGATCCTGATCTGCACTGTGTGCAAAAATTACTTAATAGTAGTACTAGGCACCTTAGTGGGCAATTTGATGCTCAGCTTTTAATTAAAAAATAAATTTAAATATAAAAAAAAAAAGGCAGAATTTCTTATTAGCAAAAACCTTCCAAACTAACACGACAGATATAAAATTACCACATAAATACTGATGGTAATGACAATTTGATGTGACAATATAGTAATAATATTAAAAGCTACATTAAAAAAGTTGCAAAAAAAAAAAAAGAATTATGTCTCAAAAATATTAAAATTTATAGTTTATGGTGTTTAAAAGGCTTTTAACGGTAACCAATATATAGGCCATATTTTGATAACAAAATACTTGTCCAAGCTGCCTTAATAATCCCTGAGTCAAATACCTTGCTAAACTCACTAACCCTACAGAGAATGTGCTGCTAAACTCGCCTACCATGTAGAAAATGCCTTGCTTAAACCTTTACCACACGACAAAATTTTAGACCTATCCAAATTGAAAGCAGTGCAGACGACAATTTCAATGTGGCTAAGATGATGCAATTTTTCTTTGATAGGCTAGAAAACAGTGTGGGAAAAGGAGAAAATGCTGGTTACCAGCATTTTCTCCTTTTCCAAAAATGTTTTCAAAAGGCTTCTTCCTCAGGGTCATTAAAAGCCGGCATTGTGTGATAAAGGGTTTACTCACTAACCCCTTCAGACAAATGCCTTGCTAAACTCACTGATCTGCACACACATGCTTTGCTAAAGTCACTAATCCTGCAGACAAATGCCCTGCTAAACTCACAAGCACAGTACACAAATACCCTACAAACAAATGCCTTACTAAACTCCTTTACCCCTGCAGACAAATGCCTTGTTACACTCACAAGCACAGTATACAAATACCTTGCTAAACTCACTAACCCTACACACAAATGCCTTACTAAGCTCCTTTACCCCTGCAGACAAATGCCTTGTTACACTCACAAGCACAGTACACAAATACCTTGCTAAACTCACTAACCCTGCATACCAATGCATCACTAAACTCCTTAACCCCTGCAGACAAATGCCTTGCTAAATTCACTAACCCAAGCTTTGCTAAACTTACTACACCTGCAGACAAATACCATTCTTAACTCACCCCCTGCTGACCTTAAATGCCTTGCTACACTCACAATCCCTGCAGACAAATACCTAGCTAAACTCAACAACCCTAGCTGACAATTTCCCGATATACTCACTAACCTGAAGACACATGCCTTGCTAAACTCACTAACCCCAGAAGACAAATTCCTTGCTAAACTCACTTACCCTGCAAATATTTCACCCCCACCCCACAAATTACCATATTAAACTCGGAGACTCCCCCGCCAAAAAATGCCTTGCTAAACTCACTACTCCCCCTGCAGGTCGAAAATGAAGAAGAACTTGGAATCAACACAATGATACAGAAAACAAAGTTGTTTATACTCACAATCACTGTCACAATCAGCTCATAAAATACTCTTTTTAATCTCTGGAAAAAGCCAGTGCCACCAAGAGGCTGAAAAACATGTTGAAGAATTATCAAAATATCATGATTACAGACAGTATCATAGAAAAATGATAAAAAAATTATGAATATGGACATTACTATAGAATAATCATCAAATAGTAAAAAATTATAGACTGCTTATCAAGTATAATCAATTAAGGCATATGGACACCTTTATAATAAAACTTAAAAACACTTCATGAAGACACATCTTCATGACACAAGCACACATTGTCAGAAATGAAGCAACTGACCATTTTGATCATTTCTCTGTTGTCAGAATGGCTATTTTATCACTATCTCTAGACCACTTCACTGAAAGTTTTGCATTTAACAATGCAGATGCAGTTAACCCTTTACCACACAACCCCATGATTTAATGACCATGAGGAAGAAATCTGAAAATATAGTGGGAAATGGAAAAGGAGAAAATGCCTGTTACCACCTTTTTTTTCCCTTTTCCCACCATGTTTTCTTCCCTATCAAAGACAAATCTGTTCATTTGAGCAACAGTTAATTTGTCATCTGTAAACGCTATCAATTTGGATGAGTCTAAAGTTTTTGTGTGATTAAGAGTTGACACTGCAGAGACAACCAACTTTCTATTAGGATGACAAAATTGAGCTCTTGTCCAAATGGAAAGCATTTGCAGATGACAAATTAACCCTTTACCACACATTCCCAACTTTTCATGACCCTGGGACTGAATTGATTGAATGGTCATATCACAGCCAAAGCTCACATATTCATGTATTTCCTGGGTTTTATCAGTACTTGGCTAGGGCCCTGAAGTGTCTTACCCAATGACACACCCATGAAAAACCCAGCGGATCAGGTTGGGCTCAAACCTGGGGCCTCCAGGTTATGAGTCCCACACTTTACCACTGAGCCATGCAGGACCCTTGACGATCCTGGGAAAGAAGACTTTTGAAAACATTGTGGAAAAAGGAGAAAAGGTTGGTAACCAGCATTTTCTCCTTTTCACACAATGCTTTTCATCTTATCCAGGACAAATTCCATCATTTGAACAACAGTTAAATTGTAATCAGCAAATGCTTTAAATTTGGACAAGTCTACATTTTGTTTGTGTGATAAAGAATTAAATTTTACTCAAAAAATGAAATTTGTCCTTCAAAGTATACAAAACTTTGTGGAAAAAAACTGAAAATGCTGGTTTCCAGTATTTTCCCCTTCTCCCACAATGTATCCAAAGGCTGCCATTCTTCGACTTGGTAAAATAAAGAAAATTGTTCAACCAATTTACCACACGATCCCAAGCTTTAACAACCCTAAGGAAGAAGGCTTTTGAAAACATGTTGGGAAAAGGAGAAAATGCTGGTAACCAGCATTTTCACCTTTTCCAACAATGTTTTCTAACCCTCTGAATGCAATTTTCATTTTTTGAGTCCCTTTTAATTTGTATTCTGCAGATGTTTTCAAAATTGACCAGTCTAAAATTTTGTCATTTGGTAAAGACATACAATCCCATGTTTTAACAACTCTGAGAAAGAAGGCTTCTGAAAACATTGTGGGAAAAGGAGAAAATGCTGGTAACCAGCATTGTGTTCTTTTCCCACAATGTTTTCTACCTATTCACTGACATATACTTTCATTTGAAGAACACTTGTATTGTAATCAGTAAGTTCCAACAATATGAGCTAGTCTAAAATTTTGTCATATGGTAAAGGGTTAAAAAAAAGAAATCCTTTTGTCAAGAATTTACCACTTAGATTGCCAAGTATAACTAGACAATATTCTGACCTTAGCAGCCATGAATATGCAATAATGGGACCTTTTTTCAATACTTGTAGGTTTCCATTTTATTAATTGGCACTGTAACTCACTACCTGCCAATAAAATTTTGCAGCAGAAAACATCAAAAACAAATTTGTGAAATAGGCCGATCTACATGGACAATGCTGCTCGCTCGAGTACTTGTAGACATGTGAAAATGGTGGGCCTAAAGAAAAGGTACATGTAGCCTGTTAAGAGCAATTTCATCTTTTGTGAAAATGACTTAACTCTTTACTACACAACAAAAATGTAGACTTGTCCAAATTGAAAGCATTTGCAGACCACAATTTAAATGCAGCTTGAATAATAGAATTTCTCTTTGATAGGGTAGAAAACATTGTGGGAAAAGGAGAAAATGCTGGTTACCAGCATTTTCCTTTCCCATAATGTTTTCAAAGGGCTTTTTCCCCAGGGTCATTAAAAGTCGGGATTAAGTGGTAAAGGGTTAAAAAGTGGTCTGCAGCAAGATAATACAAGAGGGCTATGATGGCCCTGGAGTCGCTCACCTGAGCCTTTTGACCAAGCACAACCAATTTCCAACGTCTTGTGAGATATATGTATTACCAAACAATAAAATTTTAAACTCATCAGTCTGAACCTTCTGCATAAAACAAATAATATGTGGATCAAGCTATGGGACTGGTCTCTCAAAGGGGTAGAAAACATTGTGAAAAAGGGAAAAAATGCTGGATACCAGCATTTTCTCATTTTCAAAGAATGTTTTCAAAAGGCTTCTTTCTGAGAGTCATTCATACACTAGGTTTTTCTAAGATTTCACCTAGTGACCTAGTTTTTCAGCCAACATAATACATTTTCAAACTGGTCCAAGATATCATTAGGACAAACATTCTTACCAAATTTCAAGAGTATTGGACTGAAAATGTGGCCTCTACAGCGTACACAAGGTTTTTCTAAGATCTGACCTAGTGACCTACATTTTGACCCAACATGACCTATTTTCAAACTCATCCAAGATATTACAAAGGCAAACATTCTGAGCAACTTTAAAAGAGTATTGAACAAAAAACGTAGCCACAACAGTGTACACATGGTTTTTCTAAGATTTGACCAGGTGACCTAGTTTTTGACCCAACATGACCCATTTTCAAATGCTATTGAGATATCATCGAGACAAACATTCTGACCAACTTTCAAGAGTATTAGACAGAAAATGTGGCTTCTGGAGCTTACACAAGGTTTTTCTAAGATTTGACCTAGTGACCTAGTTTTTCACCCGTCATGACCCATTTTCAAACTAGTCAGAGATATTATCAAGGCAAACATTCTGACCAACTTTCAAGAGTACTGGACAGAAAATATGGCCTCTAGAGCATACACAACGTTTTTCTTAGATTTGACCTGGTGACCTAGTTTTTGACCCAACATGGCACATTTTCGTACTATTTCAAGATATAATCAAGACAAACATTCTGACCATTTTTCAAGAGTATTGGACTGAAAATGTGGCCTCTATAGTGTACAAAAGGTTTTTCTAAGATTTGACCTAGTGACCTAGTTTTAGACCCCACACGACCCAATTTCAATCTTGTTCGAGATTTTATCAAGACAAACATTCTGACCAAATTTCACAAGTATCTGACTGAAAATGTGGCCTCTACAGCACACACAAGGTTTTTCTAAGATTTGACCTAGTGACCTAGTTTTTGACCCCACATGACCCAATTTCGAACTCGTCCGAGATTTTATCAAGACAAACAAGTATCTGACTGAAAATGTGGCATCTAGAGCGTACACAAGGTTTTTCTAAGACTTGACCTAGTGACCTAGTTTTTGACCCCACATGACCCAATTTCGAACTCGCCCGAGATTTTATCAAGACAAACATTCTGACCAAGTTTCATGAGGATCAAACTGAAAATGTGGCCTCTAAGGTTTTTCTAAGATTTGACCTAGTGACCTAGTTTTTGACCCCACATGACCCAATTTCGAACTTGTCCGAGATTTTTTCAAGACAAACATTCGGACCAAATTTCACAAGTATCTGACTGAAAATGTGTCATCTAGAGCATGCACAAGGTTTTTCTAAGATTTGACCTAGTGACCTAGTTTTTGACCCCACATGACCCAATTTCGAACTTGTCCGAGATTTTATCAAGACAAACATTCTGACCAAGTTTCATGAGGATCGGACTGAAAATGTGGCCTCTAAAGCGTACACAAGGTTTTTCTAAGATTTGACCTAGTGACCTAGTTTTTGAACCCACATGACCCAATTTCGAACTCGTCTGAGATTTTACTGAGACAAACATTCTGACCACGTTTCATGAGGATTGGACTGAAAATGTGGCCTCTAGAGCGTACACAAGGTAAAAAGTTGACGACGGACGACGCACACCGCATGACGGACGACGGACACAGCACGATCACAATAGCTCACCATGAGCACTTCGTGCTCAGATGAGCTAAAAAGGTTGTCTGCAGGTGGTAATATGCATAGACTGCCTCACGTATCAATGATTCATAGTTCAGGTATCTATTTTTCAGCAGAGGTGGGCGGTGCAAAAGATGAAAAGGGCTTATAAGTAGCAGTGGCACCTAACTGCATAGTTTTGGCTGTACACTGCTAGAAAGATGACATTCATGACTGCAAGGGCTGTGATTTACATTCAACATGAGGGTGCTGTTCTAGCTATTATTTGGCTGGATCTATGATGACATCTTTTCTGTACAAACTGGTTTTCTACAAATGATTATTCATTTCACACCACACAAAAGACAAATATTTGAAGGAAAGAAAAATGTTTTTATCTACAGTATAGAAAACACTGTGGGTAAAGGAAAAATTGCTTGTACAGGCAACTGCTCTTTTTCGCATGAAGTTTCGACAGCTGGAAAAACTTTTTCCAGCAATGTGGAAAATATTATGGGTAAAGCATCATTTGCTTGTCCAGGAAATCTGTTCTTTTCTAACAGTGTTTTCTACTGCTGACATAATCAGGGAATCAGGGCCGTGAATGTTTTATCTTTACAGTAATAAGTAAATGCCCAGACTGCTTCTTAGCCATTTACCAAACAACAAAATGTTAGACTCTTCCAAATTGGAAGAATTTGCAGACAACAAATCCAATATGGCTAAATTGATGGGATCTCTTTCAAAATGATAGACAGCATTGTGGGAAAAGGACAAAGTGCTGGTTAACAGCACTTTCTCCGTTTCTCACAATGTTTAAATCCAGTATGGCTAAAATGATGGGATCTGTTTTCAAAACAATAGAAAAAATATTGTGAGAAAAAGAGAAAGTGCTGTTTATCAGCATTTTCTCCTATTCTCAAAATGTTTCCAAAAGCCTTTTTATTCCAAGCTTATCAACAGAGGACTGTGAGAAAAAGGGATAAATGAAACAAATCCTATCATTCAGTCAACCAAAATATTCCAAATTCTACCCTAGGCTTATTATGGTCAGAGTATCCCACAAAACATAAAACAGTGTAGATCCATGATATGAGTACAAGATCTGAGCTGCCTGATCAGGAAATATACTTTTCCAATAGCACTTGCTGTTGCCTTTAGTTACTTAACTGGCAAACGACAAAAATTTAGATTAGCACAAAGCTTTTGCAGATGACAAAATAATGTGACTCAAAAAAAGAAATTTGCTTTTAGAGAACAGAAAACATTGCGGGAAAAGGAGAAAATGCTGGTTACCAGCATTTTCTCCTTTTCCCACAGTGTTTTCAAAAGGTTTCTTTCTTATGTTCATTTAAACTTCGGATTGTGTGGTAAAGGGGTAAGAGTCAACCCTTTATCAATTTATTTCGCATTTAACCCTTTACCGCACAATCCCGACTTTTAACAACCCTGAGAAAGAGGCCTTTTGAAAACATTGTGGTTACACCAGCATTTTCTCCTTTTCCCAAAATGTTTTCTAACCTATCAATGACAAATTTCATCACTTGGGCCACATTTAATTTGTCGTCTGCAAATGCTTTCAATTTGGACCAGTCTGAAATTTGTCGTTTGGTAAAGAGTTAAATGAGTCTGGCAAATATGGCTTTTGCTGGTCACCAGTATTTTCTCCATTTCCAACAATGTTTTCTACCTTTTCCATAACAACTCCTGTCATTTGAGCCGTATTATTTTGTCGTTTGCAAATTCTTTCAAAACAGAAAAGTCTAGCATTTTGTTTTCCGGGAAAAAATCAACCAGTATCTGTTGAAATGTGATGACAAAATTTTAGACACGTCCAAACTGTCAGCAGTTGAAGATGGTAAATAAAACATGGCTAAAATGATTGTATTTGTCTTTGAAAAGCTTGAGAACATTGTGGGAAAAGGAGAAAAAACTGGATACCAGAATTTTCTTCTTTTTTCAGAAGGTTTTCCACACCCTCCCTCTTAAACATTGATAAAACATGACATTATTTGGTAAAGGATAGAAGGTAGTGTAAAACAGCTGAATTCTCAATTTCATTTTGCTTTTTATTGTTCAAGTCAATAGCTCAATCTCAGACATTTGTGCTTTACTGAGAAAAATTGGCTTTCATACAGCAAAGGAATTAAAATAAGTCACTTCAATCTTTTATTTTTTTAATCTTTTACCAAACAATCATGTGATTTAACAACCCTAAACTCTTTACCAAATGACAAAATTTTAAAATAGTCCAAATTGAAAGCAAGTGCAGACGACAAATTAAATGCGACTCAAAAACTGAAATTTGTTTTGGGAAAGGTAGAAAGCATTGTGGGAAAAGGAGAAAATGCTGGTTACCAGCATTTTCTCCTTTTCCCACGTTTTCAAAAGGTTTTTTTCTCAGGGTTGTTAAAAGTCAGGATTGTGTGGGAAAGAGTTAAAAAACATTGAAAATGTAAGGGAAAAGGAGAAAATGCTGGTATCTAGCATTTTCTCCCTTATTAACACTGTTTTCCACACTTTAAAATACAAATTTCTTTATGTAAGCTACTATTACATTTGCCATCAGCAAATGCCATCAATTTGGATAAAAAACAGAAATTTGTCGTCCCGTAAAGAGTGAAGCTGTTATTGTACAGGGTTCTTCTGGGCCAACCATAAACTTGTACAAGTGGTAAACAGGAGAAATAACTAAAGGAAAGTAGTAAAAATAATTTTCTGCCTTGTACTAATATCCTTTACCATACAAGCACAATGCCGCCTTTTAACAACCCTGGAAACGAAGCCTTTTTAAAACATTGTGGGAAAGGAGAAAATGCTGGTAACCAGCATTTTCTCCCTTTCCCACAATGTTTACTACCCTATCGAAGAACAATTGCACCATTTGAGCCACATTAAAATTTTCGTCTGCAAATGCTTTCAATTTGAACAAGGCTAAAATTTTGTCGTCTGGTAAAAGGTTAACTCTTTACCACACAATCACAAGTTTTAACGACCCTGAACAAAAAGCCTTTTGAAAACATTGTGGGAAAAGGAGAAAATGCTGGTAAGCAGCATTTTCTCCTTTTCCCACAATGTATTCTAACTTTCCCAAAACAAATTTTAATTTTTGAGTCATGTTAATTTTGTTGTCTGCAAATGTTTTCGATTTGGACCGGTCTAAAATTTTGTTGTCTGGTAAAGGGTTAAGGAAGTGGAGCATGCTTTTGTGTGAAAACAGGTCAGAGGCATGGCTACGGATAAATTAGCACCATACCAAACAATCCTGTGTATTAGAAACCCTGAGGAACAGAGCTTTTAAAAAACATTGTTGAAAAGTGGGGGGGAAAAGCTGATAATCAACATATTCTCCTTTTCCAACAATGGTTCAATGCTCTGTAACATTTAAATTCCATGCAAAACACCTTTTGAATAATTGGACAAATCAACATGATTGGTTGGTTGGTTGTATTGGGGTTTAACACCACTTTAACAGCTAAGGTCATATCACGGCGGTCAGTGACGCACATGTGTTTCCTGGCTTTCTCACACCAGTACTAACACAACTTTCTTTCCAAAGCCACCAACTACTTTTCTCACATGCTTCAGCAGAGGTGAGAGGCGAAAATATGCCGGAAAGAAAGTTCGCCTCAACTGGGTATCGAACTCACAACCACTAGGTCATGAGTCCGACACGCTCACCACTGAGCCACCCAGGCGGGCAAATCAACATGAAGTAAGGTTTAAGCAGATGACTACAACAGAAAATATTGCAACTATAGGAGAAACTGCTAGTTTACAGACACCAAACAAACAATTTAAGACTAGTCCATACTGACTGATTAGACTAGTCCATACTGACTGATTATATTAGACTTCAACGCCATTTTAACAGCTTAGGTCATACCACGGTGGTAAGTGCACCTATGCATGTGTTTCCTGGCTTTCTCACACCAGTACTCACACAACTTTCTTTCCAAGTCACTGACTCCTTTTTTCACATACATCGGAGGTGAGAGGGGAAAATCCCCAGACAGAAAGTTTGTCTCAACTGGGTATCAAACTCACAACCCCCAGGTCAAGGGTCGCATACGCTAACCCCTAAGCTATCGGGCAGGCAGTAAATATTGAATGCATCTGCAAATAACAAATCAAATGTGGCCCAAGTAATGGAATTTTTCTCTGGTAGAATAGAAAACATTGTAGGAAAAGGAGAAAATGCTGGTTACCAGCATTTTCTTGTTTCCACACAATGTTTTCAAATGGGTTCTCTATCAGGGTCGTAAAAATACAGGGTTGTGTGGTAAAGGGCTAACAAGCTTAACTTGTTTAGCCTCTGAGTGAATAGAAACCACTGAGGGAAGAAGGGAAAACGCTGGCTACAGCATTTTCTCCTTTTCCCACAATGTTTTCAAAAGGGTTCTCCATCAGGGTCGTCAAAACACAGGATTGAATGTTAAAGGGCTAACAAGCCAAACCTGTTTAGCTTCAATATTTATGTCATAAAATGCATCCAGCTATAAAAAAATGCTTACTGGATTCTTACCATAGCTTCATAAAAAAGCAACATTTAATCAGATACACCTGTTGCCTCAGTTTGAGCCATAATCCCTTCTGTTTTTATCGTTATTAGTGATCCAGGGAGTTTGGAGTTTGAATCCCTGTTTAGGGGTTTTCCTTACCCTTTTCACTAGGGGCCTCGAACCAATGAGATAAGGAACAAGAGCACTGCATGCCAATGCTTGGCTGTGCTTGCTTTTTCTGTGATAGTTCTAGATTAACCCTTTCCCAAACAAGCCCTGGTTTTCACGTGTCTGCAGTACAAGTCTTTTGAAAACACTGTGGGAAAAGGAGAAATTGCTCGTAACGAGCAATTTCTCCTTTTCCCACAGTGTTTTCTACCCTTTTTGGTAACTTTCTGCCATTTTCATCAAATTTAAAATTGTCGTCTGCAAACTCTTTCAATTTGGACCAGTCCAAAATTTGTCGTTTGGGAAAGGGTTAAAAAAGGAGCACAGCTATTTCAAAAATATTTTAGGGTTACCTGCCCTTGTTGTTTTGGCTTCCCCTGTTTGAAAATTATCAACAAGCCCAAGTTTGAAATAAATTTCTTCTGTAGTAAATAAGATATCATTAGAAAATGACTGGCTGCCCCTTTGGAAGTTGACAACAAACCCAAGTTCAAGGAAAATTTCTTCAGAAATAAATAAGATATTATGAGAAAATGTGAACGTTTTTGCTCAACAACAACATGCCAATGATGACAGGGCTATGACAGTGCTTTGGATTTTCTTTGAGAACAGATGAGTTAAAAATGGACTTGTAAACCTATCAATTTGGAAAGCTGTGGGGCAAAATTTGTAATACCTTCCCAAATGACAAATTCTAGACTCTTCGAAATCTAAAACATCTGCAGATTACTATTCAAAATTAGCACAGATGAGCCAAGGTTCTCTAATGGGTTTGAAAACTGTGGAAAAAAGAGAAAATGCTGGTTTTCCCCTTTTTGCACGATTTTTTTTAAAGCTGTCTTCCACAGTGCCATTAAAACTGACAGGATTGTTTGGTAAAGGGTTAACCATACATAACTAAGGTGTTCTGAATGCAGACTGAATGTTTTTCACTGATATGAAATGTGCTTCAAATATTCAAAATAGTCAAAATATTTTAAAAACTGACAATTCAGAAATAAGTGGAAATACTTGAATCAAAAAAGCTTATTCATTACAATTAATTGCGGGAAACCAGTTCACCCCTTACTTAAAGATAGGTTCCATGGTGAGAAGCCAAAAAAAAAAAAAGCATGATTTGTCAAAATTTTTGGAACTTTAAATGATGAAATTGGGCAAAAATAACCTTCCTAAAGACTTTTACAGGATCCACATTTGGTACCAAATTTGAGTAAAAATCCTTTAGACAAATATTCTTGATTACATTGATTGACTTTTTACCAATGGACAAAATTTTAGACTTGTCCAAATTGAAAGCAATTGTAGATGACAACATAAATGTGGCTTGTTTGTGGAATGGTAGAAAACATTGTTGGAAGAGGAGAAAAAACATTTTCTCTGTTTCCCTCAATGTTTTCAAAAGCGTTCTTCCTCAAGGTCATTAAAACTCAAGAGTGTGTGGTAAAGGATTGAAATGATTGACTACAGTTCGTTTAACCTTTCACCAAACGAGAAAATTTTAGACTGGTCCAAACTGAAAGCATTTGCAGACGACAATTTAAATGTAATTCAAATGAGGAATTTTGCATTTGACATGGTAGAAAACATTGTGGGAAAAGGAGAAAATGCTGGTTACCAGCATTTTCTCCTTTTCCCACAATGTTTTCGAAAGGTTTCTTACCCAGGGTCGTTAAAAGTCGGAATTGTGTGGTAAAGAGTTAATGGAATCCATTGTTGTGTTCAGTAAAGAGTAAACCTTTCACCAGACAATCTTGTTTTAAATACCCTGTGGAAGAAAAATTATAAATATATATTGTGGGAAAAGGAGATTTTTCACCCTTTCCAAAACAAATCCCATCATTTGAGCGATATATTAAATTGTCATCAGCAAATGTTTTCATTTCTGGCGAGTCATCTGGTAAAAAGATCAATCTTTACCACACAAAAAAATTGCAGACTTGTCAAAATTGAAAGCATTTGCAGACGACAGTTAAAATGTAGCTCCAATGATGGAATTTGTCTTTGAAAAGGTAGAAAAGATTGTGGGAAAAGGAGAAAATGCTGGGCCACCAGCATTTTCTCCTTTTCTCACAATGCTTTCATAAGGCTCCATTCTCAGGGCTCCTTTCAAAAGGCTCCTCTCTCAGGGTTGTTTAATCGTTTACCACACAATCCCGACTTTTAACGACCCTGAGGAAGAAGTCTTTTGAAAACATTGTGGGAAAAGGAGAAAATGCTGGTAAGCAGCATTTCCTCCTTTTCCCACAATGTTTTCTAACCTTTCAGAAACAATTCCAATCATATGAACCACATTTAATTTGCCGCCTGCTAATGCTTTGAATTTGGACCAGTCTGAAATATTTTCGTGTGGTAAAGAGTTAAACTCAGGATTGTTTGGTAAAGTATTAAAAGCTATTGTCTACATTTCACAACACCAGTGAGGTAAGGATAATGTTCTGAAAAGCTGTTTTGCTAGATGAAGGAGGTCAAAGCCCGTGAAACATATGAGCTGTCACTCTATAGTACAGAATTTTGGTTGATGATCTGGTAAGTTAATTGAATTTGGAAAAAGAGATAAAACCTAAATCCTTAGAACCCTGCATAAATTTGAAGTGGTTGATTTTTTCCAGTCCCAGAAAGGAGACACTGTAAATTCAAGGGTATTTCGCTAAAATATTTCATAAAAATTGTGTACAGTGTAGATTCAAGATCAGACTGCATGTTCTGTTCTGAAAACAAGATCGGACTTCATGTTCTGTTGTCTGTAAAAACTTACTACACTAAGGGTAAAAGATGATAATACAATATGGTAGATTAGGATCAAACTGCACAATATACAGTAATCCTTATTCTATAATTCTGTCTGAGGGGTCCTCCAACGCTTTCTGGTTAGTGTGCTGGAATGTCTAGGTTAGGTCCATACCTGCAGTGCTTATGGCCTAGAAGTGTCCTTTGGCAAGGCACTTCAAGGTACCATTCAGTGATGATGAAACCCAGGAAATATATGTGAGTTGTTACCTTGATAAAACAGAATTAAAGATGGAAGTCGATGAAAACAGACCGCTTTAAATTAATAGGTCCTTTGTACTTAATTAGAAAATGCATTACTCTAAATAGGCATAGGGTGAGAGAATTTGACTTCTTTCTTCGTCTCAACAGAGTTTTATGCCACTTTCAACAATATTTAAGTAATATCGCTGTGACATGATTTCACTTATCCATGTCTTTCCTGGGTTTCACTGACTTTGTCAGGAAAATCAATTCCATCAAATAAGTGACATAATTTATTATTATACCTGTACTTTATTGGCTAAAATGTCTTCTAAAAATGCTCCTAATGAGGCTGCGTCTAGCTTGTTTATGTCGGTATTTGGAACGTAAAACACATGCAGGGTCGGGTCTAATATCAATACATATGGCATGGTAATAAATGTCATCATGATACTGTTGGCTGTTTCTGGATCATCCATCCATAAAAACTGAAAAGCACTGGGAAAAAAGTGAAAAAAAATTTACAAGTAACATCAACTGAATTTATTACCCCTTACCTCACAATCCTGTGTGTTAATGATCCAGAGGAGCACAGCTTTTGAAAATATTATGGGAAAAAAAGAAACTGTTAGAAACCAACATTTTCTCCTCTTCCTACAAGACTTTCTAACCTTATGAAGATGGAGACCGTCGTTAAATTTTGAGCAGCATTTACTTTGTTGTCTGCAAATGATCTCAATTTGGACAAGTCAAAAATTTTGTTGTATGGTGAAAAAATCAAACATACAGGTATAATTGTTTAACTCTTCTCCACACAATCCCCACTTTTAACGGCCCTCAGAAAAAAGTGTTTTGAAAATATTGTGGAAAAAGGAGAAAATGCTGGTAACCAGCATTTTCTCCTTTTCCCACAATGTTTTCTACCTTTCTGAAAACAAATTTCAATTTTTGAGTCATGTTTATTGTGTCGTCTGCAAATGCTTTGAATTTGGACCAGTCTAAAATTTTGTTGTTTGGTAATTTTGAGTTAAACACCTACAGGAGACAGGTCACATTGTTGGAAAAGGGACTAGCTGCTTGTTACAAGCAATAATTGTCTCTATCCTGTGTGCTTTCAAAATGTGTCTCCCAAAGAAAGTAGCAATTATAAAGTTATCAGTTCATCCAACCAATCAACAACTTCCATTCTATCCTGTGGTTGCTAAAGTTACACGTCACATGTTGCTAGAGGTCTGTCACTTCCTTCATCTAGAAGGTTTGTTTTTGAAAACATTATCTTTCTCTCGAGCAATAGCTCCTTTTTTCATTAAATACCATTCAAAAGATATTTTTCATGCTTCAAATCTACCAATACCCTCTAATTTAAAAATGTTAACAAATGAGCCATGCTCTGGCAAAAGGGGCTTAATGCACTTCCGTGATGCATGACACCAAGCAAGTCATCACATGATCATGGATCCATAAAGTCCATTTTGTCCAACAACCGACTGAATCATGAGGGAGACTGGTCCACTGGCATACAGAAAATTGACCATGAGCGAAAAGTTTTGGCCCAGGTCAGCCTGCGTGGACTGCGCAGGCTGACCTGGGTCGATACTTTTTGCAGATGCAATAAGCCTCCTTTTCACAGAGCCTGGCTCAAATTATATGAGCCATTCTCTGAAAAGGGCGGAATAATGCATCTGTAAAAAGTATTGACCCAGGTTGGGCTGGGCAGTCCTCACAGGCTGACCATGGTAGAAAATTGTTGGTTTTGGTGAACTTTCTGCATGTCAAAGGACCATTCATTGTACCTCATAATTCAGTTGGTTGTGAGACAAAATTTTTTTTAATGGATCCATTATTATGTGATGACTTGCCTGGTATAGTGCATCACAGAAAGGCATTGAACTCCCTTTTGCCAGAGCATGGCTCATACATTATGTTTGAACTGTAGGGTTTGTTTGATGGCATTTCACACTTTTACCAATGGCATTTCAGTGGTATCATAGCATCAAGTCTTTCTTAGGCTCCTTGAGAACTAGGTTTTAGCAGTGCAAAACCAGGATATCTCTATTGCAAATCCAATGCCCAGTCCGGTGGCTCAGTTGGCAATCTACAAGACTTGAAACCCATTGGTAGCCGATTTGATTCCTAGCTCGACAAATCAATTCCACAATATAATGATAGTCCTTGTAACTGGTTTCATTTCTCACTCATTGCTGAACATTGTTTCAATGATATTTATTATTACATGTATGTGGGAAAGCAGCCAGTGTCTAGGAAAGAATATTCAAAGTATTGATTAAAAGCATGGATAGGTTCACTGACAGCCCAAGATATAGTTAACCCTTTACCACACAATCCAGAGTTTAACTACCCTGAGGTAGAAGTCACCTGAGAACATTGTGGTAAAAGGAGAAAATGCTGCTAACCAGCATTTTCTTCATTTCATGCAATGTTTTCTACCCTTTCAGATACAAATCCCATCATTCAAGTATCATCTTATTTATCATCTGCAAATGCTATGAATTTGGACCAGTCTAACATTTTGTCATTTGGTAAGGACTTCAACACCAAACAAACCAAAGGCAAATCCAATGCCTTCACCACTGATCCATACAGCATCTCTTTCCAATAACAGAGATTTCACTTTTATCATTATCCTCCTTTGCAAAGATACAAATCTGTCTGGAATGTAGAATTTACAATACCCATGGAGTGAACCTTATTGTATGTTATAATACATTTTATTTAAACTGACAGTTATATTACAGTAGACTGCAAGAATGTTGGAATGTTTACCTCTGCCAAAGAGGAGAAAAAAGTAAAGACAACATGGGATTTTTTTTTGTTATCCTTTGTTTTATCACAATAGTTACTCAATGTACTTCACATTTGGCATACTTTTTAAACCAAAGAAAGTGCTTCAAGTTGTGAATTTTCTCCTTTCTTTTTTCAGATAAACTAAGAACAAATATGTTGAGGAGCATTTATTTCATAAGTATGTGACTCCATTATAACCCTGCCTCCCAAAAGAAAAATCATCACAAAATATAGGGGGGACATATATGAGTATGAGTATGATGCGATGTGATGACCCGTTGAGGTACCCGAAGTTAAATCTCTACCAGACGACAAAAGTTTACAGTTGTCCGAATTGAAAGCATTTGCAGGTGACAAATTACAATGATTATAATGTGGCCCAAAAGATTGTATTTGTATTAGAAAGGTTGGAAAACATTGTGGGAAAAAGAGAAAATACTGGTTACCAGCATTTTTTCCTTTCCCAGTGAGTTCAAAAGCTTTATTTATCAGGGTCCATAAAACTTGAGATTGTGTGGTAAAGGGTTGAAACAGTATGTACTGTCGACACAAAAACTTAGTTAGAGGCTGATAGAGAATTTTACAGGAAAAAAAGAAGCACCACATGTGGGTGCCAACACTCAGCTGCAGTTGCTTTTAGTGAACATTCAAGTTGAAAAGGGGGTATAACTGTGTCAAAAATATTTTGATGGTTACTGCCTCTTTTGTATGGCTTCCCCTACTGATAGTTAACAACTAGTCTGATTATTTGAAATAAATACCATCAGTATTGACAGAGATACTGTAAAATGTTAAAGTTTTGACATTTCAATTTGGACAAATTTTACTAAAGTCAAGTTCTGACAGCTCTGTTCTGATACCATTTTATTCCTTTCTCTCTTAGGATAATAGTTACTGTCAGTTCAACTGGTCCAAGCATTGTTTTCTTTTCACTGACCTAGGAAATTTCACAAATTGTCGTTTCTAACAATTCTGATGTATTTTAAATTTTCCAAATCTTTACAACTGTTGCCTTATAAAGAATGGTCTCTAGTTTTACCTGTGGTATTTAGTTCGTTCATTCACTGCCATGAATCTGCCTATACTTTTAATCCTGAAAATAGAAAGGAAAAATATCAAATAATCAACAGTTTGAGTAAACTGCTTATCTTTTTTTTTACCCTTTACCACACAACAAAATTTCAGACTGATCCAAACTGAAAAGATTTGCAGACCACAAATTAAATGTGCTCAAAAGATGGACTTTGTCATTATCAACAGTTTCTTCAATTTCCAAAGTTATTTTCAGAAGTGGTCTACTGCAAGGAGAAAATAGTTGGCTGCAGGAAGCCACATCAGGATCTGTTTTCACCAACCATTACTAAGAATTTTTTTGTCTAATTCTCAAGAATTTTCTAGACTTGTAAGTAACACAGCTTTTGATTGGCACAACCAAATGGTATAGCCAATCAAAAATTCTGTTATTTTAAAATCTAAACAAGAGGGCCATGATGGCCCTGTATCGCTCCACTGGCTTATAAATATAAACCATAAATACTAAACATTTCAATTCTGAGCCAAATGGTTTCAAAATGAAGACTTACAAAGTTTTCTCTGTAAAAGCCCATGTGAAAGTTGAGACCTGCAAGGCAAAGCCATTTTTGATCCCAGAGCTATAATTACTTGAACCCTGGTAGAGGTCCACAAGATAAAGCCACATGCCAAAATAATACAAGTCTATGCTGTATGGTTATAAATAAGGTGATTTTCAAGTTTTGTCCATATGAAGCCTCTGTAAAACATAAGACCCCTGATGCAAGGCTAATTTCAAAAAAAAAATCAAAACAGGAAGATTTCTTAAGTTGTCACTATGTAAGCCCATGTAAAACTTGTGACCCCTGCGACGGGGCCAATTTTGACCCCAGGGCTAAAATTTTCGCCCCCTTGGTAGAGGCCCACTAGATATAGCTACATGCAAAATTTGGTAGCTCTTGGCCTTATGGCTAGGTACAGGAAGATTTTTAAAGTTTTCTCTATATAAGCCTATATAAAACTTGTGACCCCTGGGGCAGAGCCAATTTTGACCCCTGCACTATAATTTGAAGAAACTTGATAGAGGTCTACTACATAAAGCTACATGCCATATTAGGTAGCCCTATGCCTTATGGTTTCAGACAAGAAGATTTTTAAAGATTTCCAATATTTTTCAGTTTTGTTGCCATGGCAACCAGAGTTTTTGAAGGAATCAAATTTTTTCAAGAAATTCTGAAGAGGACCATGGCAGGATCATTTCTGTGAAGTTTCATGAAAATTGGATGGGTAGTTTCAGAGAAGATGTTTGAAATAAAAGTTAACGGACGGACGGACGCACGACGGACACCGAGCCATGACATAAGCCCGCTGGCCTTCGGCCAGTGGAGCTAAAAATTCTCCAGCATGAGACTAAGAATATTCTTAAGAGTGGTTGATGAATATAAACCCAGGCTGCTTTGCATCAAGTGTAGATCAGGTTCATAATGAAGTTAGGAGAACATTTAATATGCCATTATGGATGATTTTTCAATTGCTAACCCTTATCTATTTGCCAGAAAAAGACTTGTAAAAACTGAAGGCATAATTGCAGACGACAAATTTAACCTGCTTGAATTATTAGATTTTTCTGTAAAAGGGTAGAAATTATTGTGGGAAAAGGAGAAAATGCTGGTAGATATATTCATTTTATGCAATGACATGATTGGTGTGAAGCAAAAGGAAGATACAATGTACTCAAAACCTCCCTTTCACGAAGTGCAGCTCATAATACAAGAAACGTGGTAGTATATTTACTTTTTTCCCGCCAAATTTCAAACAATTTTTTGTTTTTCTCCAACATAATACTTTGAAGTAAACACTTTAACAAATGAGAAAATGTTAGACCTCTCCAAATTGAAAGCATTTTCAGATGACAAATCATATGTAGCTTAAATGATGAGAAATGTCTATAAAAGAGTAGAAAATGTTGTGGTTACCACCTTTTCCCTCAATGTTTTCAAACGCTTTTTTTTCTAAGCGTCGTCAAAACTCAGGATGGTGTGGTAAAGGGTTAAATAAATATCGAAGCATTACTTGTGGTTACTCAACATTCATTTTGCCCTTGAGGAGTTGAATCTTTGACAGTGGAAGCATGTAAAGCCCTTTAACTCTTAACCACACAATCCCGAGTTTTAATGACCCTGATAGTGAAGGCTTTTTAAAACATTTTGGGAAAAGGAGACAATGCTGGTTACCGGCATTTTCTCCATTTCCCACAGTGTTTTCTACCCTATCATAGACAAATCGATTGATTTTAGCCACTTTTGAATTTGTCGTCTACAAATGCTTTCAATATGGGTTAATAAGAACTCAATACCACACAGCAAAAATGTAGACTTCTCCATATTGAAAGCATTTTGCAGACAACATTTTAAATGTGCCTGAATAATGAGATTTGCTTGTGAAAGAGTAGAAAACATCGTGGGAAAAAGAGAAAATGCTGGTTACCAGCATTTTCTCCTTTTCCCACAATGTTTTCAAAAGGCTTTGTCCTCAGAGTCATTAAAACACGGGATTGTGTGGTAAAGTGTTAAGTCATTTAGTAAATAAGACCAAATTTTTACAAATTCTCCATTATGCTGTTACATCTTTGCAAGCATCATTGTAAAATGTGGACAGTTATTCGCCTTGACTATCATATTTTATAAGGATGATCATTCAAAGACTGCAAATTTGTTTCAGGAGGGAAATTATAGCTCCTCCAGTTGGTACAGAGAGATGTCTGCATGATGATGAAATTATCCCATATTTCACCAGATACTTATGATCTCAGCTGGAAGCAGATACAGCTGTGATATTATTGTTATAAATTCCACATAAAAAAACATTGTAGTTTTAACTCATTGCCTCTTCTAGGCAAATTTCTATTTTTTCCTCATACAAAAACATTTAATTTTGAAAACATTCTGGCAACAAGAGAAATTGCTGGTGACAAGCAACTTAATTCCTCTTTGCCATAATAATTTCACATATCTAATCTTTACCACACAGCAAAATTTAGACTGGTACAAATTGAAAGCATTTGCGGATGACAAATTTGTTGTGACACAAAGGATGGGACTTTTGTCAACATGGTTAGAAAACATTATGAGGACAGGAAGAATATTTTTTCTTCTTTTCCCAGAATGTTTTCTAAGCTGTTGTGCTCAAGTTTGTTAAAATTAAGGATTGTTTGGTAAAGGGTTATCTTATTTTAGTCTATGAATGCCTAATTCATTTTCAAATACATTTACCCAGCATTCAATAAACAATAGGCACATGCAGGCCTAGATCAAAAAAGTTAGAAAACGAAAATTTATGTACCATCAGTTCAAACCCATGAAAAATGTTCATCTGTTAAAGTTCAAAATTTATAGCCAACCCTCGCATCAAATTTTAGAATTCCATCTCCTTCTTGGAAAAAGAATCAAATTTTCATTTTTCAACAAACTTACAGGAAATTTTGAGTATTTCTTTTTTCAGTCATGAACTTCTAATAAGAAAAAAGGGCCCTGGGAGGTTTCAAATGGGCTTTGAACCCATTATGGCCATTTAATGTTCATGAATTATTCAAGAACTAGATTCCAGAATTGTTCTGGAACTGTTTCTTGAATGCCTCATTGGAAGTTCTAGATTTAGTTCTTGAACATCAGTTCTTGAATGGCCATTTAATGTTTATGAACTATTCAAGAACTAGATTCAAGAACCATTCTAAAACTGTTTCTTGAATTCCTCACATGGGAAGGCTTTGAGGATGATAGTATAAGTCAGTACAACACAGTAAGTATGCATGTTGTATTGTACAAATAGAAAAATAATCAAAAAGTAATTTCTCAGATATTTTTTCTGAATCCAGCCAAATTCATTGTAGTTAACAATCCCTTAAAGTTTCAAGGAAAATTGGCAAGCGGCAGGTACGCTTACAGCATAGTAAATAGGGGTATGCATGTCATATTGTAAAATTAGAAAAAAAATAAAAATGTAATTTCTCATATTACTCTTTTTCTGAATCCAGTCAGCTTTAATACGGCTTCAGTACTCATTGTAGTTAACAATCTGTGCAAGTTTCATAATGTGGACTTCATGGCAAAAACAAGAATACCTCATCAAATGTAACTCCTTTTCATTGGTGATTGAGTTTTCTTAATTTTCAATTGAATACGAAATGCAGATTTCTTTTCTCTCATAAACAACAAATGCAGATTTTAACTTTCAACAGAAACTTTTACCTAGTATCAACTGTCATATCTCTTTCATGTAAGGTTCAAGCTATTTACGACATAAACAAGCTGCACAGTCTAACTGACAGACAGACAGACACCATGCAGAAACCACATCAAATGTAAGCTAAATGTGTTTCAAAACCTATGTTATTTCTTCACTTTTCAAACTGTTCAAAACAGATCTGCATTGAGACAAAAAACCATCTGCACAGGTTAATATGAAATATCCCCTGGAGATATGCATGGTAATCTATATCACCAAGTCTGTATAATGAAGTCTGATTCTACGATAATCTTTACAGTTGAATAAAAAAACAGAAAAGTGCTTACAGATGTGAGATCAACTCTGGGTAAATAGTTTGTAACAAATTTTAATCAGTTTTGACAAAATTGATGCGAACATCAACATTTTGGGAGGTAATTTTTCTTCATAAAACTTTTGAAATGCAGCAAATGACACTTCTCATTATAGTAGCAGCTCACAGATAACTGTTTTTTGCAATTTCTAAAATTTAGGGTTTTTCATTTTAATCCTGTGCAATATCGGGTATAATATCCGCTCTTTGCAATGTGACACATTAACAGAATTTCTCTTTACATCCTGCTGACACCTTGTTCATTTGCACAAGTAAAGTTTAGAAATCACTGTGGCAAAGAGAGAAATTTACTTACAACAAGCATCCTTATGTACAAGTCCCTACATATTGCAGTATCTATAAATTACATGGATGTTCATAAGTTTGTATTAGGATGAAGAAAGTCTAGCAAAGCCAAAGAACTTATTGTGAAGGCCAAAGATGAATGTACACCATAATTTTGAATCTACACTGTTCGAAATTTTGATACTTTGGCAAAATTATCTGATAAAGTATTATATAGGGGTAAATTTTACTGACTCACATCCTTTATATTTATTTCCCTGTCAAATAAATTCATTTTCGGTATTGTCTTTCTTTTATTTACTATTATACATCACATAATACTCCACCAGCTGTATATTAACCCTTTATCACACAATCCGGACTTTTAACGACCATGGGGAAGAAGCCTTTTGAAGACATTGTGGAAAAAGGAGAAAATGCTCCTTTTCCCCTTTTTCTCCTTTTCCCACAATTTTTTCTACCCTTCAAAAAACAAATTTCAATTTTTGTGTCAAATTTATTTTGTTGCCTGCAAATGCTATCAATCTGGATAAGTCTACAATTTTGTCATTTGGTAAAAGTTAAACCCATGGCCTAATGTTCACAATACACCAGAGTATTTACATGAAACTCTGGTGATACCAACAATGCAATATGTCAAATATTGTATCACTTTGTCATCTCCTGGGACAATGACTTCACTTATAATACCTTTGACATATACTTGTGAATGATTAAAATCTTGTTTACATGTTCCAGAAAAACATGCATTTCTGGGTTAACTTTTTTATCAACAGACTTGGAAATTACTTCTTTTTATTTACACCTTCAAAAAAGCTTTTCATTCTACTATCATTGTAAATGTCACTGGACTACTCAATACTTAGTATACATGTACCAATTTCCAACCTAGGAATGCCTGTTAACATGAACCCGTACAGGTTGGGTTTACAGGGTGAGGTGATGATGCAGGATGTTTGTTTGTGTTTTATATGATAAACAGAATCTCATTTCTTGCTAGCTTAAATTATTTATAAATTTATGACATGCCAAGGCTAGCATATTATAATCTAGAAAAAGATAATAGTGTACATAAAACACTGTTATAAGAATCTACATAACTAGCCAATATAAACAAACTGGGCCTTTTGCAATGGCTTTAAACTCTGCACATACCATTGTCCATTTCACTTTATTATCAGTCAAATGGTTATAGTTTATCTATCAAAAGCAGTGTGGTATAAATTAAAGATTTTGGGATAGCATCTTTGAATTAAAATTCAATGTAGGTAGCTATAAAAAAAAAAAATTAAACCCTCTTCCAAACTTCAAATTTTAGACTCTTGCAAATTCTAAATTGCTGCAACAACAAATTTGAAATTGGTACAACTGAGGATGTTTTCAAAATCTTTACTCCTCAAGAGTATTAAGTCTTTACCACACAATCCCAAGTTTTAACGACCCTGAAGAAGGCTTTTGAAAACATTGTGCGAAAAGAAGAAAATGCTGGTAACCAGTATTTTCTTCTTTTCCTGCAACGTTTTCAACAATTTTAAAGACAGAAACTGTCGTTTGTGCCCCATTCTATGAATTTTGTCATCTGCAAATGCTTTCAATTTGGACTGGTCTAAAATTTTGTTGTGTGGTAAAGATTTAAAACTCTAGATTGTCTGTCTGGTAATGATTTAAATACAGACTTAACCTTTGGCAATAAACATAACCATTGTAAACAATTTTATAGTTCTTTCATCTTTTACGGGAATCTAACATATCATATTGTTAGTTCAGAGGTGCACTCTGTACAGAATAAATATGTCTGGGGAGGCTGCTGGAATACTGTTCCAAGAAAATATTTATTCTAATCATTACATTCCCAAATGTGAGCAGACAATTTCAAAAAGGGGCGAATTTATATCTTTGAAAGAAAAAGATTTAAAATGTCTTGATTCAGAATTAAAGAATACTTATCTTTTACCCTTCTGCCTATCATTGGCACTTGGTATTTCTGTTGTCAAATTAGACAACTTTTCTTTATGATTTAGAGTTTAGTTGATATGATAAATGGTTGGAAAAAAAGTTACAAAAATCATCCTGTAATAAAAAAATATGACAGGTATTTTTTTAGGGGTAGAAGGCTGATGGCTGTTTTGAATCTGCAAGTCTAGACTCCCCACTGGCTGACATAAATTGCTTATGCCAATCACACAAGTAAAAACAAACCAAAATGAAGCTTCACTTTATGAAGAGACTTACTACAGTTGTATCTAAAAGTGGGAAATTGTGTTAAGATCCTTAACAAGGAAGTCAGCATGATGTACTAAAACAGTTGCAAGGGTAAATATATGCCCTTCCATGAAGAGGTCCTATTCTTTTGGCTTTAACTCTTTACCAAACAACAAAATTTTAGATTAGTCCAAATTGAAAACATTTGCAGACGACAAAATAAATGCGATTAAAAAATTGAAATTTGTTTTGGGAAGGATAGAAAACATTGTGAGAAAAGGAGAAAATGCTGGTTACCAGCATTTTCTCCTTTTCCCACAATGTTTTCAAAAGGCTTCTTTCCCAGGGTCATTAAAAGTTGGGATTGTGTGGTAATGAGTTAATGCTGAGCAGATGCAAATGAATACATTGCAAATAATGGAGTGATTAGTATTTTACACCATTTTCAACATCATTGCAGTCATACCATAGTGAAAGCCCACTTATTCATGTTTCCTGGGTTTCACCAGTACTAAGGCTCGGGCTCTGAAGTGCTTTACCTAATTACACTCTGAGGGAAACCCAAGCTCCTTGGTTTAGGATTGAACCTAGAACCCCTAGATAACTAACCCTATACCTTAATCACTAAGAAATGCAGGTCTGTGTGTTTGTATGGCATTTAACACTATTTTTAACATTATTTTAGCAGTACAGCTGTGGCCAGCGCACTTATCCATGCTTTCCTAGATTTTTACTAGTACTTCACACAATATTCATCCCAAGTCACTGGCTGCTTTCCCTGTGACATAAGCATAGTTGAAACGATGGTCAGAGGTGAGAAAAGAATTAAACCTGTTGCAATGACTATCATCAATCCTTGGAAAGAAATTGGCCTGGCTGGAGCTTTCAACTAGCAACCTCCTGGTTTCAAAGCCTGTACTCTTCTGAGTGTGCTACAGGTCCGGCAAAAATTATTGAGATGAGCCATGCAGGACCCCATTATTATGCATATAATACAAGTGTTTTTCTATCAACTAGTGTAGCAATGCAATAACTCTGCTTTCCAATATTTACTTTTTTACTAGGGATAAAAGGCATTTACTACAGCGTGGACAGCTCTGATTTATTGTAACATATAATTCATTGTGGAGGCTGGGTGGTCTCCTATCATAGACTATCATTTAGTCTAAACTCTCATCTTATGCACATTTTGAATCATATATAATTTATATTAGCTTTTAAACCTTTACCAAACAACGAAACTCTGGACTGGACCAAATTGAAAGCATTGGCAGATGACAAACTAAATGTATCTAAAGTGTCTTCAGTGGGTAGAAAACATTGTGGGAAAAGGGAAAATGCTGGTTAGCATTATTTTCTCCATTTCCAACAATTTTTTCAAGAGGCTTTTTCCACAGGGCTGTTAAAAGGCGGCATTGTGCAGTCATGGGTTAAGGTGCCTTTCCAAACTACGGTTGTCTTTGTGGTCAGTGTAGATTAACATCGGACTGCACAAAACATGCAGTCTGATCTTTGATCTACACTGTTCGCTTAGCTCAGACATTCTGGACAATAGCAACTTTGCAATTTGCTCTTATTGTCTCATTTCTAGAATAGAAACGTCTTTTGAGTTTATCATTCAGCCCTATAAAGGTTGAAACATAGCAAAATACCTAATATAGGGAAAAAAAAAACATTTGCTTCCTATGACTTTAACTTCTTGTTGCAGAAAAAGTTTCACATTTTACCAAACAATCCCATGTTTATGACTTTACAAGACCATGACTGTTTTCCTTCTTCCAATATATTTGTGACCCTTTTCAGACAAACCGGCCACCATTTGAGCTGCATAAAATTCATGCATTCAGTATGGACACATCCAAAAATTTATGGTTGGTATTTTATATGGTGTTTTATGCCACTTTCAACATTATTTTTCAGTCATATAACAGCTACAGCTCACATATTCAAGTATGCCCTGGGTTTCACCAATACTAGGTTGGGGCTATGAAGTGTCTTGCCAATTTTGGATGCTCCCACAAAAACCCCAGTCCTTTGAGCAAGTCTTGGACCCATGGCCTCCAGGTTACAAGTCCTACACTTTACCACTAAGCCATGAAAGAAACAGGCAGTATAATTATTTTATAATCAAAGTACTGAAAGTACTGACAGACTAGTGAATTTGACTGATTGATTGTTTGACCCTGTTTTCAACATTACTTCAGCTATGCAGCAGCGGCCAGCGCACACATCCATGCTTTCCAGGAGTCTCCCCGACCAGCACTCCGCACAATATTCTTTCCAAGCCCCTGGCTGCATTCCCACATAACCATCGCCAAAACATGAGAGAGAAATGAATCCTGTCGCAATGACTAGATCATCTATCGTCAGAAAGAAATTTGCCAAGTCTGGGATAGAACCAACGACCTCCTGTTCTCAAGTTCTGTATGCTACCGACTGAGCTGCCACGGCTATGTGTGCTGATGGTTAACTATAATCCAGTTTAACCCTTAAAATACTAAAAAATGTTAAATGAAACTTTTAAGCTGATGGTAAACACCTGAATATTGCTATTTCAAAGTTACATTTTGGAGAAAATACATCCTCTTATTGGCCAGTGTAGATCCAAGATCAGACTGCACGCTCCATATAATATGAACTTAATCCACACTGTCCTCAAAGACATTCAGTCACAGTAGTGCTGGCAAAAAAAAAATCCAGGAAAGCCCAGACAGGTGCTCTAGCCGCCACAACATCATCGTAACAATGTTGAAAACAGCGTTAAACACCATGCAGTCAGTTAGTATATATCCAATAGCACAAGATGTAGTTAACTATTTAACTCTCTTTACAAAATGAAAAATTTTACACTCGTCCAAAGTCAAAGCTTTTGAAGACCATAAATTAAATGTGGCTGAACTAATGAAACCTGATTCCAAAAGGGCAGAAAACAATGTGGGACAAGGAAAAATGATGGTTACCAGCGTTTTTTCCTTTTCCCACAACATTTTCCAAGGGATTCTTCCCTGGTGTAGTTAAAACTTGAGGTTGTTTGGTAAAGGGTTAATATTCAAGACGTAAAATAACAGTTTCAGGTAACAGTTTAACTGTACACAATGATCTAAATAATGAATGACTGAAGGAATGACAAGGGTTCCCTGTCCATTGAGGGTTCATACAGCTGGGATTTGCTACAAGTTACCTAGGTAATATCTATTTATAGATTCATTCATAGTATTACAATGGTGTAGGAATAAGTGAGTCTCTGCTTTCCATAGGTCACTTAATTTACATATAAGCAAATATCTTGTACCTTGTAAATGGCATCTTGGTAAGATGACATGTTCAAATTGGAGTGGTAGAGATTTAGTGTTTTTTTGTAAAAATTGTCATGTGTAACAGAATTAAGATTTTTAACAGAAAGAAGTATTTTCTGTGAGGCAGTATTTAGCAACTGTGGGGTTTTTTGTTTACTTTGACACTAGGTCAGTCATGATGCCTATAGACTAGCTTCGCTAGTCTAAAAAGTTATATACTGATAAATCCTCTGATAACAGACAAAATTTGTAAAATTCCATGGAATTCAATAGTCTGGATTAACTCTTTCATTACCTATGTTGACTTAAGTATACTGTGCAGATAGCATATATCAAGATAAGACTGCAGGATGGTACAGTGTGACTTTGGACCTACACTGTCTGCTACCCAATACTGAACTATGACAAAAGATGGCTTCAGAAGCAGTGGACATCTACTCTTAAGACCTAGAAAAAAGTGGAATTCCTCGACTTGGTAGTGAAATACACAAACAAGTGGAATCAGATACACAGTTCACATTTTGAAATGTGCTGTTTTGAAGCAAGATATAATTGCATTCCATCACCAAAGTCAGAATAAACTTCAGTATTTGTGAAATTATAGTTCTCATACCTGCTTACCTCAACTTGATCAAAATTCCAATTGCTGAATCATATCAAATATATTGTGATATTTTACATTGACAGCTATATACCTTTTAATTATTAATCCTGTCCTACACAATCCCGAGTTTTAACAACCCTAAGAAAAAGGGCTTTTGAAAACATACGGTAGATGGAAAAGAGAAAATTTGGAAACCTGCATTTTCTCCATTTCCTACAATGTTTTCTACCCCATCAAAGACAAAAATCATCATTTGAACTACATTTAATCTGTTGTCTGCAAATGCTTTGAATTTGGTCTGGTCCACAATTTTCTTGTTTGTGTGTTTAACCCTTTACCAGATGACAAAATTTTAGCCTTATCCAAATTGAAAGCATTTGCAGATGACAATTTCTATGTGGCTCAAATGGTGCAATTTTCTCTTAATAGGGTAGAAAACATTGTGGGAAAAGGGGAAAATGCTGGTTACCAGCATTTTCTCCCTTTCCCACAATGTTTTCAAAAAGCTTCTTTCCCAGGGTCATTTAAAGGTGGCATTGTGCAGCAAAGGGTTAACCTCACTTTCAGTGGTATTTTAGTCATATTAGGCGACAGCTCACTTATTTATGTGTGTCCTGGATTTCACCAGAGCTACACAAGAAGTCTGAGGTAGTTTGCACGAGGACTCTCACATGAATAACCTTGGGCTTTGAGAGAGGAGTGAACCCAGGACCTCTAGGTTAAAAATCATACACCTTCATCACTGCAGCACTTGGTACCCTGAATGAAAATAGGCAACTTAGCATCAGCTACCAAACAACTAATCTGAAATGTGGACAAGGTTTTATGCCCTGTACTGGCAATTAATGACCGTAACTAAATATTATACTGTAACTGAATCATACTTAACTGTCAGATCAAAGGGGAAATGAGACAACATAAATGTTTAAAAGAAGCATAAAGAGCATATTTAATAATGTCACTCACTCATTCATTGATTAATAAAGTCCACAGCAACTTCATTTAGGCTCACTTACCAAAATTTACTATTGCTTGTTCACTCTTTACCAAATGACACAATTTCATACTTGTGTGAATTGAAAGCATTTGCAGATAACAATTTCAACGTTGCTCAAAATTATGGGATTTGTCTTAGAAATTTGATGATGGATGCACAAACTCTGCACCAGAGTTGTAGTGACTATGTCTTGCTTGCAGCGAGCTCAACAAAAATGCTGGTAACAGGCATTTGTCCCTTTTCCACAACATTTTACTACTTAGTATAATTTAACAGACAAATTCCATAATTTGTGCCACTTTTAATTTGTCTGCAAATACTTTCAATTAGGACAATTCTAAAATACTGTCATCTGGTTAAGGGTTAAAAAGTATGAAGCTGTCAAACTCTTATTCTGATAATAACAAGGGTAAATTAAATGACTCAGTGCTAAATGAAACATCTCTTATACAGAGTGCAACTGAAGCAGTGAATGAGAAATCGTCTGTGCATGAAACATTTTAACCGTGGAGTCAGCTATAAGTAATTTGCTGCACATGCAAATTTAAATGAGGGATAGGTGGCTTTGAGTGGTTCCACTAGGTGATCATAATTTACAAAAACAGCATCTGTGTGGAATCTGATACACAGAATATCTGAGGGAGAATTGCAGCCAACACTTTTCCCTCAGACAAAATTTTTCAGTAAGCAGACATTTTTGTTTTTGCTTGGAAGTTCTGAAAAGTTTAACTATTTTTCTACAGCTTTCTGGTATTTATCCCTTAAGACACAATACGGGAAAATATGGGTGGTTTGGGACAGCATAGATAAAGATAAGACTGCACAGATGATGCAGTCTGATCTTGGATCTATACTATCTGCTAGTTTAGTCAATTGTATAAGATAAAAATCATGTCTGAGTTTCATCGGGATGTATTTTCAGGCTTTCCCTTTTCAAACAGACTTCAAGTTTTTTCTACGTTGCTAGAAAAAGTTATAGTTTCATAATTTGTATTTTGGTGAAAATAACCATAAAATGTAGAAATGAATTTAAAAATCAATGGTGCACTGGATGACATTCTACCACTTTGCAATTTTTTTATGGCACTTTGTTTTAACCCTTTACCAGACGACAAAATTTTAGCCTTGTCCAAATTGAAAGCATCTGCAGACAAATGTGCAAATTTTCTTTGACAGGGTAGAAAACATTGTGGAACAAGAGGGCCATGATGGCCCTGGAGTCGCTCACCTGAGCCTTTTGACCAAGCACAACCAATTTCCAATGTCTTGTGAGATATATGTATTACCAAACAATAAAATTTTAAACTCATCAGTCTGAACCTTCTGCATAAAACAAATAATATGTGGATCAAGCTGTGGAATTGGTCTCTCAAAGGGGTAGAAAACATTGTGAAAAAGGGAAAAAATGCTGGATACTAGCATTTTCTCATTTTCAAACAGTGTTTTCAAAAGGCTTCTTTCTGAGAGTCATTCGTACACTAGATTTTTCTATGGTTTGACCTAGTGACCTAGTTTTTCAGCCAACATGACACATTTTCAAACTGGTCCAAGATATTATCAGGACAAACATTCTTACCAAATTTCAAGAGTATTGGACTGAAAATGTGGCCTCTACAGCATACACAAGGTTTTTCTAAGATCTGACCTAGTGACCTAGATTTTGACCCAACATGACCCATTTTCAAACTCATCCAAGATATTACCAAGGCAAACATTCTGAGCAACTTTAAAGAGTATTGAACAAAAAATGTGGCCACAACAGTGTACACATGGTTTTTCTAAGATTTGACCAGGTGACCTAGTTTTTGACCCAACATGACCCATTTTCAAATTCGACTGAGATATCATCGAGACAAACATTCTGACCAACTTTCAAGAGTATCAGACAGAAAATGTGGCTTCTGGAGCTTACACAAGGTTTTTCTAAGATTTGACCTAGTGACCTAGTTTTTCACCCGACATGACCTATTTTCAAACAAGTCAGAGATATTATCAAGGCAAACATCCTGACCAACTTTCAAGAGTACTGGACAGAAAATATGGCCTCTAGAGCATACACAACATTTTTCTTAGATTTGACCTGGTGACCTAGTTTTTGACCCAACATGGCACATTTTCGTACTATTTCAAGATATAATCAAGACAAACATTCTGACCATTTTTCAAGAGTATTGGACTGAAAATGTGGCCTCTATAGTGTACAAAAGGTTTTTCTAAGATTTGACCTAGTGACCTAGTTTTTAACCCCACACAACCCAATTTCAAACTTGTCTGAGATTTTATCAAGACAAACATTCTGACCAAGTTTCATAAGGATTGGACTGAAAATGTGGCCTCTAGAGCATACACAAGGTTTTTCTAAGATTTGACCTAGTGACCTAGTTTTTGACCCCACATGACCCAATTTCGAACTCGTCTGAGATTTTATCAAGACAAACATTCTGACCAAGTTTCACAAGTATCTGACTGAAAATGTGGCCTCTAGAGCGTACACAAGGTTTTACTAAGATTTGACCTAGTGACCTAGTTTTTGACCCCACATGACCCAATTTTGAACTCGTCCAAAATTTTATCAAGACAAACATTCTGACCAAGTTTCATGAGGATTGGACTGAAACTGTGGCCTCTAGAGCGTACACAAGGTTTTTCTAAGATTTGACCTAGTGACCTAGTTTTGGACCCAACATGACCCAATTTGGAACTCGTCTGAGATTTTATGAAGACAAACATTCTGAACAAGTTTCACAAGTATCTGACTGAAAATGTGGCCTCTAGAGCGTACACAAGGTTTTACTAAGATTTGACCTAGTGACCTAGTTTTTGACCCCACATGACCCAATTTCGAACTTGTCCGAGATTTTATGAAGACAAACATTCTGACCAAGTTTCATGAGGATCGGACTGAAAATGTGGCCTCTAGAGCGTACACAAGGTTTTTCTAAGATTTGACCTAGTGACCTAGTTTTTGACCCCACATGACCCAATTTCGAACTCGTCCGAGATTTTATGAAGACAAACATTCTGACCAAATTTCATGAGGATCGGACTGAAAATGTGGCCTCTAGAGCGTACACAAGGTTTTTCTAAGATTTGACCTAGTGACCTAGTTTTTTACCCCACATGACCCAATTTCGAACTCGTCAAAATTTTATCAAGACAAACATTCTGACCAAATTTCATTAGGATCGGACTGAAAATGTGGCCTATAGAGCGTACACAAGGTTTTTCTAAGATTTGACCTAGTGACCTAGTTTCTGACCTCACATAATCCAATTTCAAACTCGTTCGAGATTTTATCAAGACAAACATTCTGACCAAGTTTCATGAGGATTGGACTGAAAATGTGGCCTCTAGAGCGTACACAAGGTTTTTCTAAGATTTGAGGTAAAAAGTTGATGACGGATGACGCACGACGGATGACGGACACAGCACGATCACAATAGCTCACCATGAGCACTTTGTGCTCAGGTGAGCTAAAAAGGAGAAAATGCTGGTTACCAGCATTTTCTCCTTTTCCCACAATGTTTTCAAAAGGCTTCTTTCCCAGGGGCTTCAATAGGCGGCATTGTGCGGTAAAGGGTTAATAGTAACCCTTGACCAATCCTGAAATTTTTGCATAAAAGGATAAGAGTAAATAGTCTGAATAAGAGGGCAATTATGGCCCTGTTACATTATTGCTCCATTGGTTAATAAGTAGCAAACCATACATACCAAACATCACAGTTTCAGGCCAAATGGTTTCCAACAAGATGACTTATAAAGTTTTCTTTATAAAAGCCACTGTGAAAGTTGTGACTCCAGGGTGAGGCCATTTTTGACCTCAGAGCTACAGTGACCTCAATCTTGGTAGAGGTCCACAAGATAAAGCAACAAACCAAATAATACAGGTCTTTGCTGTATGATTATAAACAAGAAGATTTTTAAAGTTTGCTCAATACAGAACCCATGTAAAGCATGAGACCCCTGAAGCAGGCCTAATTTTGATCCTGAGGGCTAAATTTTGAATAAATTTAGAAGTGATCCGCAAGGTGTCAAGCTATGTGCTGAATTTGATAGCCCAAAGGATTTATGGTTAGGAGCAAGAAGATTTTTTGGATATTTTCAATCTATAAGCCCATGTTAAATTTATGACCCCTGGGGTAGGGTAAATTTTGATGTGTAGCACAGTTTTAATTTGAACAATTTCAGAAGAGGCCCAGTAGATGAAATCATTCACAAAATATTACAGCTGTAACTCACAACCAGGAACAAGAAGATTTTTAAAGTTTTCAACAGCTATAGCTCCACAAGTATTATTGATCACATGACATTCCAATAATCCCTTGTGAAATTCTGGAAAAGCAAATTTGAGGAACAGTATTAAGCTATGATAATGAAAAATTTCCATTATGTAATGCACATACATGTACCGATATATATGTTACTATATAGTGAGTGGAATTAGATAAGGCAAGGAAAGTCGAAATAATGTTCTGCCAAACAGGATGTGCAGTTACTAAGCTGCTTTTTTATTGCATGCACTTATTAAGGAGTAGCAATCCATCAATCTGACACAGTTTTCTTCTCAAATAAGTCTTTACCAAACGACAAAATTTTAGACTGGCCCAAATTGAATGCATTTGCAGACGACAAATTAAAGATGGTCCAAATGATGAAATTTGTCATTGATAGGTTAGAAAACATTGTGGGAAAAGGAGAAAATACTGGTTACCAGCATTTTCTCCTTTTCCCACAATGTTTTCAATAGGCTTCTTTCTCAGGGTCGTTAAAAAGTCGGGATTGTGTGGTTAAGGGTTAAGATGTAGGACTGTATGTGCATGTATTTCCTGGGTTCCACCAGTACTAGGAGTGAACTCAGTACATTTAAAAACGCAACACTACTTTTGGGTTGAAAATCTGCCAGATGATTTTTCAATCAAGTTTATGCAATTTAATTGCAATTGTATACAAAATACTTGGTTCTCAATATGCAATCAACAGGACATTGCTTATTGATATTCAACTACATGTATTAACACTTGCACATTTACCCCTGTATGAGGGCTGATCCAAAAGTTTGTAGACACGGCTGTTTTCTTTGCAAAACCATATCCCAAGGTTTTCATATCATAGTATAATACAGATTGGTTCCAACTTTGACTACCAAATTTTAGAGCAAAACAACCATTTCTTCATCAAGTATTAAAGTTTGAACCAAAGAAGTATCAAGATTGTGGAGCAATCCAGATTTCGTCTTTTCAAAAAGGCATGTACAGGTGTTGTATGTGCTTTACAGACCATGTAAACCCTCTGAATTGCAGGAAACATCGTTTTAACATTACCAGTACATTTATGAAATCATTTTGTAAAAATCTAAAGCCATTTGAATTTCAGGTTTTGGTAAAAGTGAGTAAAATACAAACAATGGCTAAAGTGTTTGTTTTCAAAATGGATGTCACTGATCCATCAAAAACTCAAACGATCATACACTTTTGCAAAAATCTCGGAAAACGCCTGGTGAAACGAAATCTACGCTGAGAAGTGTTACAAACAAGCCTTCCATTTTTAGGTCACTTGTGTGTAAGTGGCACTGACTATATCTGAGGGATGGGAAAGCATGAAGGATGACCAGCTGTCCTGCAGACCAGTTGGTGTTACTGATGCGACCACTGTTGAGTAATTGAGGTCAAGAATTGATAAAGGTCACCAAGTGAGTTTCGCAAAGTGATTGCTGCTTAAAGGACTTGTCATATGGAACTGTCAACAGAACTGTCACAGATCATGAGATGTGCTGGAAATGTTCTGCATTTTAGTGCTAGATTGGTCCTGCACCTCCTTTGAGCAACTGACCTCTGTGCAGCATAACATCATGTACAATGTCTTGAGCTGTGCCGCAGATCATGAACTATCCCTGGCTTGACCAATTTCTTTCCAAGGACTGATGATAGTCATTGCGGCAGGATTCATTCCTCTCTCACCGCTGACCATTGTTTCGACGATGGCTATGTGGGAAAGCAGCCAGTGGCTTGGAAAGAATATTGTGCATAGTACTGGTACAAGAAACTCCTGGAAAGCATGGATAGGTGCCCTGGCTGCTGCGATATAACTGAAATAATGTTGAAAATGGCATTAAACACCCTACAATCAATCAATCAATCAATCAATCAATCAGATCATGTGCTGCCTGTGTTCAAAAAGTTGTAGTTATATTAGTATTCGGTCAATAACTATGAAATTTGTCGAAAATATGGATAAATATTGACTTAAATATACAGCAAAATTTTAGATGGATATACAGTATTTTTAAGTAAGTTTTATTTTAAATATACTGTCAGTGTCCATGAACTTTTAGATCAGCCTTTGTACTGAACAATCCTGTGTTTGGCTCTGAAGATTGAGGCATTTTAAAACACTGTTACAAGCAATTTCTTTTTTCCTTACTCTGTTTTCTACCCAATTAAGGAAACTCCGCTGATTTGCATCTATTTCTACATTGTCATCTGCAGATGCATTCAGTTTTGAAGAGTCTAAAATTTGTTGTTTGGGAAAGGGTTACATCACTGCAAACGACAAAGGACAGAAGGGTGTATCATAGTTTCATGGCTGAATGAGTAATTTCACTTTCTGCCGCATTATTTCATATGTATTAACCCTTTAGCCCCAAGTTTTAACAACAATGAAGAAGGCTCCTGAAAAGCAGAAAATGCCAGTAACAAGCATTTTCTCCTTTTCCGACAGTGTTTTTTTTTTTTAACTCTTTCCCAAACAAGCCCTGGTTTTACCGTGTCTGCAGTACAAGTCTTTTGAAAACACAGTGGGAAAAGGAGAAATTGCTCATAACGAGCAATTTCTCCTTTTCCCACAGTGTTTTCTACCCTTTTTGAGAACTCTCTGCCATTTTCATCGAATTTAAAATTGTCATCTGCAAACTCTTTCAATTTGGACCGGTCCAAAATTTGATGTTTGGGAAAGGGTTAAACAAATCATATCATTTGAGCCACATTATGATTTGTCACCTAAAAATGCTTCCAATTCAAACAATTCTAAAATTTATCATCTGGTAAACTATAGGGTTAACCTTCATAATGCTAAATTATCAATCCTTTGCAAGGCTGCTTTAAAGTTGACTACTGCAAGTTTGTTCAACCCTTTACCACACAACCCCTTAAGTTTCAACACCCTGAAAACCTTATGGGAAAAGGAGAAAATGCTGGTAATAAGCATTTTCTCCTTTTCCCACAAGGTTTTCTACTCTTTATAGACAATTACCATAATTTCAGCTAAATTTGATATGTTGTCTAAAAATGCTCTCAATCTGGACAAGTCTAAAACTTTGTTGTGTGGTAAAGTTACAGGGGGGAGTGACAAACCAGTCAAGAAACTGTGGAAATATGCAACAAGCAGACACACTGGTTGGCCCATTATGTTAAATCTTTACCAAATGACAAATTTTTAGACAAATCCAAATTGAAAGCATTTGCAGACGACAAATACAAAAGGGCCATGATGGCTCTATCGCTCCACTGGACCTGTGGGGTAGGGCCAATTTTGACCTCGGGGCTATAGTATGAAGAGTTCTTGTAAAGGTTTATTAGACAACGTTACATGCTAAATTTAGTAGCCCTAAGCCATATGGTTTAGGACTAGAAGAATTAAATTTTCCACAATAAAAGCCTAAATAAAACTTGTGGCACAAGAGGTGGGGCCAATTTTGACCCTAGGGCTATAAGTTGATGAGTTTTTATAGAAGTCCATTAGATGAAGCTACATGACAAATTTGATAGCCGTAGGCGATATGGTTTAGGACAACAAGATATTTAAAGTTTTCACTACATAAACCTAATTACAGGGTTTTCCCTCAGCATTAAAAATTGGCGGCCATTGTGACCCCTTGTCTCTTAAGCTGAGGGTCATTTGTTTAAATTTGTGGATCAAAATAAATTAGTTTGTATGAACCCCGTTTTGTAAATAAAAGGAAAACACTATATTTACTGTTGTTTGCTTCTATGTGGCTACGATTTTTTCATGACATTCTACAGTAGACAAGCCAAAGTTTGTACAACCATTTGAAACAAGGTTCAGTTTCTTCGTCTTAAATACATTTCACCTTCTTTAAACTCTTAACTAAGTAAAGCCTTTAAGCCATTTCTGATGGAAAGCTTGACTTCCTTTTATGGCAGATGATACATTCTTGTCCTAATCACTGCTTGATGTGGTGTGATCGACAGTGGTACTCGAAACAAACGCTAAAAATACTGCAGTTTACTCTGATGTGACTTTTTTTTCTGTAAACAGAACAAACTGGTAATGTGTACTTTTATCTTCCTGAACCCGCGCTACATGTGATGTAAAATACAGAGAACCCGACTAAGATTTTGACGGGACCCGTATTTGTGACAACTGTATGCAGTGCTTTACTCTAATAATGTGTGAACCACTTTTATCCTATAAATGAATTATTGGAAAACCACTTTTATCTAAAATAAACCCTGTGTTGGAAAAAAAAAAAGAATGGTGTTCGCCTGATATTGACACAGCTTGTAGCTAGGACAGCCCTGGGTTTATGACAAGTTATTCAATTTCCTAGCTAATTTAGATTTAGGGAAGTTGCATCACTGATAGCACACTGTTACTTATTTTGTGGGTCTTTTGAAATAAAACTGTGTCATTGACGCAGGATTTGTGCGTCATGGAAAACTTTGCTAACTAAAACTTGTGACCATCGGGGCAGGGCCAAATTTGACCCCGGGGCTATAATTTGATGAGTTTTTGTAGAGGTCTATTAGATGAAGCTATATGCCAAATTAGATAGCCCTAGGCCATATGGTTTAGGACAGGAAGATATTTAAAGTTTTCAGTATATAAACCTATGTAAAACTTGTGACCCCTGGGGCAGGGCCAATTTTGACCCCTGGGCTCTAATTTGAAGAGTTTTTGTAGAGGTTTATTAGTTGAGGCTGTATCCCAAATTTGGTAGCCCTAGGCCATATGGTTTAGGACAAGAAGATATTCCAAGTTTTCCCTACATAAATCTGTGTAAAACTTGTGACCCCAGGGGCAGGGCCATTTTTGACAGCAGGACTATAATTTGAAGAGTTTTTGTAGAGGTCCATTAGATGAAACTACACACCAAATTTGGTAACCCTAGGCCTTACCAGATTTCGGACAAGAAGATTTTTAAAGATTTTCAATATTATTCCATTTTGTTCCCATGGCAACCAGAGTTTTTACACGAATCAAATTCTTGGAAGATTTTCTGAAGAGGGCCATGGGAGGATCATTTCTGTTAAGTTTCATTAAAATCTGATGGGCAGTTTCAAAGAAGAAGGTGTTTGAAGCAAGAGGACCATGATGGTCCTAAATCGCTCACCTAAAATGCAACTGAGCTCAACACCATAATGCTACATGCCAAATATGAAAGCTCTAGCCCTTACGGTTTGGGACAAGAAGATTTTTAAAGATTTCCTTCTTTATCTCTATGTGAAATCCGAGAACCCACAACATAGGGCCATTTTCAACATTTGGGCCATAATTTGAAGTATTTTGGTAGAGGGCCACTAGATGATGCTACATGCCGAAAATGTAAGCTCTAGCCCTTACGGTTTGAGACAAGAAGATTTTTAAAGATTTCCTTCTTTATCTCTATGTGAAATCCGAGAACCCACAACATAGGGCCAATTTCCACACTAGGGCCATTATTTGAAGTATTTTGGTAGAGGACCACTAGATGATGCTACATGCCATATATGAGAGCTCTAGCCCTTATGGTTTGGGACAAGAAAATTTTTAAAGATTTCCTTCTTTATCTCTATGTGAAATCCGAGAACCCACAACATAGGGCCATTTTCAATACTAGGGCCATAATTTGAAGTATTTCGGTAGAGGGCCACTAGATGATGCTACATGCCAAATATGAAAGCTCTAGCCCTTATGGTTTGGGACAAGAAGATTTTTAAAGATTTCCTTCTTTATCTCTATGTGAAATCCGAGAACCCACAACATAGGGCCATTTTCAACACTAGGGCCATAATTTGAAGTATTTTGGTAGAGGGCCACTAGATGATGCTACATGCCAAATATAAAAGCTCTAGCCCTTATGGTTTGGGACAAGAAGATTTTTACAGATTTCCTTCTTTATCTCTATGTGAAATCCGAGAACCCACAACATAGGGCCAATTTCCACACTAGGGCCATTATTTGAAGTATTTTGGTAGAGGGCCACTAGATGATACTACATGCCATATATGAAAGCTCTAGCCCTTAAGGTTTGGGACAAGACGATTTATAAAGTTTTTTCTTTCGGTTGCCATGGCAACCAGAGTTCTTCATGGAATTCAAATCTTTGAAGTATTCTGAAAGTGCATCACCTAAGGATTATTTCTGTGAAGTTTCACTAAAATCTGTTGGGCGGTTTCAGAGGAGAAGATTTTTTAAGTAAAAGGACGGACGGACAAACGGACAGACGCCGGACAACGATCGATCACAATAGCTCACCCTGAGCACTATGTGCTCAGGTGAGCTAATAAAAGCTAACGGACGGTGGGACAGACGACAGACACAGGGCCATGACATAAACCCGCTGGTCTTTGGCCACTCCAGCTTATAACTCAAAAAATGAAGTTTGTTTTGGGACAGCTAGAAGATATTATGGAAAACAGAGAAAATGCTCGTGACCAGCATTTTCTCCTTTTCCCACTATGTTTTCAATAGGATTCTTTCTCAGGGTCATTAAAAGTTGGGATTGTGTGGTAAAGAGTTAAAGACAAAAATTTTTATGTCCAACCAGGATACAACTTTTGAACTTTTGAGGGAAAAGGAGTAATTGCATTTTTTCTCACAACTTTCTAACACCATTTTCCTTTCTTTCAAGTTTTTCTCCTTGGTGTGACACTTTTACTTGTAAGCAGTATGCATGGTCCAAACCTGTAACTGTAGCCGACATTCTGTAAAAAATTCCCTGTGGAAAAAGAATTCTTTCTTGTGACAAGCAATAGTTCCTTTTCCCAAAATGTTTTGCATACAGTTGAAAAGGGATATAGTTCCTTTTGTCACCTGGTAACCAGCATTTTCACCTATTCCAGCAATGCTTTTCACACAATGTTTTGAAAAGTCCTCTTCTTAAGGTGTCATTTAAACATGGGATTGCAAATCATTTACCAAAAATAAACCGAATTTCAGACCCTTCCAAATTCAGGGCAGTTGTCCAAAGCTCAACTGTGGCTGAAATGGTGATAGTGTGTTCGACAGGGTAGAAAACATTGTGGGAAAAGGTGAAAATGCTGGATACCAGCATTATCTCCTTATCCCACAATGTTTTCAATAGCCATCTTCCTCAGGGTCATTAAGACTTGTGATTGTGTGGTAAAGGGTTAAATAAAGGGTAAGACTAGATGCAAATTGGTGGGAGTATATAAAACAGTGGCTCTCTCTATTTGACTTGAATACTTCTGCCCTGACTAAGTAACAAAGTTGTACAAACACTTCATTCATTGCAGTGCATCTAAACATTGTCAGACAGCTATAAATATTCGCTATTAAAATTGTTTTGACTTCTAATGGGAAATTAACAAGTTAAAGGAAACAGAGTGGGGATTTATTTTGTAGCTGGTGAGGGAAATTTTCTTGGCTGCTTCATTCAGTGTTCGGGGCAAGTACAGTAAAATTTTTCAACAAGAAAAATCATGTTTCTTAACCCTTTACCACACAATCCCAAGTTTTAACAAACCTGAAAGAGAAAGCTTTGGAAAACATTGTGAGAAAAGGAGAAAATGCTGGTAACCAGCATTTTCTCCTTTTCTCACAGCGTTTTCTACCATTTTCCATGAAAATAATTATCTATTGAGCAACATTAAATTTGTCGTCTGCAAATGTTTTCAATTTGGACAAGTGTACTTTTTTGTCATGTTTCAATAAGTTCAACCTTTACCACACAAGCCTGACTTTTAGCAAGCCTGAGGAAGAAGCCTTTAAAAAACATAGTGGGAAAAGTTGAAAATGCTGGGTATCAGCATTTTCTCCTTTTCACACAATGTTTCCAACCCAATCAATGGCAAATTCCATCCACTTTTAAAGATACATTCTTACAGCCAGAGAGAAAAAAAACAATGTTAAAATTTGATAGACTGTAGAATGGTTCAGAATTTAGTCAGCTGTGTAAACATTGATAAATTATCCATAAATGTGATGGAAGGGAAATCTTCAATCTAAATCCAGCAACGTCAGAATAGTAACTTTTTTGACGGCCTCCAGAAAATACAATGCATTTTCTATTGGTTGTAATCTATGCAAATTTGCAACCATCAGGGGCAACATTTGGCATGAAGATACAAGAATGGTTACAGTTTGATAAAATAAAGATGAAATGGGTTAAGAACTGGCTGAAAACGAATACAGATCTATCTTTAAAATGTCGTCTGCAAATACTTTCTATTTGGGCAAGTCTATGATTCTGTCATCTGGTGAAGAAGGTAACTCATTACCTGTGAAACAAAACTGCAGCAGACTTCTATGAAATCTTCTATGCTTAATCAACATAAATGATTAATAAATGTGAAAGCATTGTTCCAAAAGGAAAAAAAATGCTCCACATGCCTTTTCTCCTTTTTGCCACACATATGTCAAAATTAGCCTGCTGCATGTCATGAAAGTTGTCTGCTGGTGTAAAACTCTCAGAGCCAAATAAATGAGCCATGCTCTGTGAAAAGAGTCTTAATGCATCTCAAAGGTATCGACCCAGGTCAGCCTGCACACTCCACACAGGCTGACCTGGGCTGCACTTTTTTGCTATTGGTCAATTTTCTGTATGTCAATGGACCAGTCTACCTTATGATACAGTCTGTTGTTGGACAACATGGATTTGATGGATCCCTAAGTATGTGATGATTGCTTGGTATCATGTGTCACGGAGATGCACTAAGCCCCCTTTAGCCAGAGCACATCTCAAATAAATTTGATCTCTTTTAATGGCTGAAAATACAATCTTACTGGCTTTACTAAACAGGCAAAAGGTACACATTCCAGATAAGAATGCACATTCTGTGCAGTCTGATTTTGACCTACTCCGTCTACAAAAATCTATTTCTGCCTATGGCACTGAAAAGATTAATGAAAGGATAGAAAACATTTTGAGAAAAGGAGAAAATGCTGGTTACCAGTAAATATCCAAGTTTAAGACCCTTCTATTTCAAAACACTAAGCATTTGCATACAGCATCAAAAACAAGGCTCACTTAATGACATTGTCTTTGACAGGGTAGAAAACATCATGAGAATAGGAGGAAATGACGGTAACCAGAATTTTCTCCTTCTTCCACAATGTTTTTATAATTGTTCTTTGTCCAAGTTGATAAAACTCAGGATTGTGCCGGTAAAGGGCTTATCATCAGCACATAGTCAGGACTGTTGGGTAAAACTGCATGCTATTTTGCCAGATAGTTGTCATGCCTGTTTGCTAGCTTTATTTCCTATCTGACAGGTGTTTGTTACACAAGCTAGTCAATCAAGCAGTCTCACATTTTTTTTTCTATGAAAGACCAGGAAAATAGCAAACATTTGCAACTTTTCTGTGAGAGAAGTTTTAACCCTTTATCACGCAATCCTGACTTTTAACGAACCTGATAAAAAAGCTTTTGAAAATATTGTGGAAAAAGGAGAAAATGATGGTAACCAGCATATTCTCCATACCCCACAATGTTTTCTAGCAAATCAAACACAAACTCCATCATTTGAGCTAGATTTAAATTGTCATTTACAAATGCTTCCAATTAGGTCGGGTCCAAAATTTTGTCATTTGGTAAAGAGTTAAGCAGGGTTCCCCCTGGCCATTTTTTTCTTGTGCCACCACTTTCACAAATGAGAAGAGTTTGTGCCACATTGAAATAACTGGAGCCAGTTAGTGCCATTTTTAAAACAAGAGGGCCATGATGGCCCTGTATCGCTCCACTGCTTATAAATATAAACCATAAATACTAAACATTTCAATTCTGAGCCAAATGGTTTCACAATGAAGACTTACAAAGTTTTCTCTGTAAAAGCCCATGAGAAAGTTGAGACCCGCAGGGCAAAGCCATTTTTGATCCCAGAGCGATAATTACTTGAACCCTGGTAGAGGTCCACAAGATACAGCCACATGCCAAAATAATACAAGTCTATGCTGTATGGTTATAAATAAGGTGATTTTCAAGTTTCATCCATATGAAGCCTCTGTAAAACATAAGACCCCTGATGCAAGGCTAATTTCAAAAAAAAATCAAAGTGATCCAAATTTGGAAGCCCTTGGTTTTGCGGTTAGGAGCAAAAGGATTTTTTGAATGTTCACCCTATACGCACATGTTTAGGACCAAATTTGGGAGTTCTTAGCCTTATGGCTAGTAACAAGACGGTTTCTGAAGTTTCACTCCATAAACCCATGTAAAACTTGTGACCCCTGGTGCAGGGCCGAACTTGATCCTAGGGTTGTAACTTGGGCCCTCTTTGTAGTTGTCCACTAGATAGTGCTATAATTATGCAAAATTTGTAACCCTAAGCCTTATGGCTATGTACACCAAGATTAAAAGTTTTCCCTATATAAGCCCATGTAAATCTTGTGAACCTCCCCCCCCACCCCCAGCATGAGGCCAAATTGACCCCAGGACTGTAAATTTGGGCACTTTTGGTAGACCCCCACTAGATCAAGCTAAATGCAAAATTTGGTAGCTCTGGGCCTTATGGCTAGGTACTGGAAGGATTTCTTAAGTTGTCACTATGTACGCCCATGTAAAACTTGTGACCCCTGCATGTGGGGCCAATTTTGACCCCAGGGCTAAATTTTGGCCCGCTTGGTAGAGGCCCACTAGATATAGCTACACGCAAAATTTGGTAGCTCTAGGCCTTATGGCTAGTTACAGGAAGATTTTCAAAGTTTCTCTATATAAGCCTATGTAAAACTTGTGACCCTGGGGCAGAGCCAATTTTGACCCCAGGGCTATAATTTGAAGAAACTTGATAGAGGTCTACTACATAAAGCTACATGCCAAATTTAATAGCCCTACCCTCACCCATATGGTTTCAGACAAGAAGATTTTTAAGATTTCCAATATTTTTCAGTTTGTTGCCATGGCTACCAGAGTTTTTGAAGGAATCAAATTCTTTCAAGAAATTCTGAAGAGGACCATGGCAGGATCATTTCTGTAAAGTTTCATGAAAATTGGATGGGTAGTTTCAGAGAAGAAGATGTTTGAAATAAAAGTTAACGCACGGATGGACGACGGACGCATGACGGACGCACGGACGGACGCACGACGGACACCGGGCCATGACATAAGCCCGCTGGCCTTCGGCCAGTGGAGCTAATAAAAGTACCTGGGATCAGCCATGATAAAAAACTGGTTGATAAAATGTCTACTCTTTATTGTGTCATGAGCAATAAAATAAATGAGAAAACATTTGTTTTTTCAAATTAATTAGTATTTTACCCATATCTATGTTTATTGCATGAATGACGTTCCACTGCAGGTGCTTGATTTTCAGTGAAAAAGGGGCATAACATTGTCAAAAAATGCTTTGATGATTACCTGCCCTTGTTTATGGCTTCCAAGTTTTAAGTAAATATCTTTGGTAATAACAGATATTCAAAAATTTGCCAAGAGAAATATTCTTAGATATCAATATGAAAATTGTGACTCATGTTTTCTTTTTTAAGATGAGCCTTATAATTCTAATACCGGTAAAATGGTATACTTCCAGCAAAGAAATGTACATTGTTGGTGCATATCAAGCTATACGATACAGCCGAGGGATTTGATCACCAGATCACCTGAGGCTGCCGAATGAGGGTGTTTTGGTGACAATTACTAACTGGTTATTGGCATTTTGGTCATATATACGCTCTCATGCATTGTGGTGACGGGTACCAGTATCAAAATATACGGCCACCCCAATATGAAAATTATTGGTGGCAGTCATTTTCGCCATTTGGCGTTTTCTTGTGCCACATTACGAATCTATCGCATATGGTGCCAAATGAGTAACCCAGTGGGAACCCTGAGTTAAGTAACACTGACTAGTTCAATAATGTATGACATTTATTGTCATCACCTGTTCTCTTATACAAGTACATGCGTTCTTTATTCTGTGTTTAACATGGTTTTTCAACAACATAAGAAAGTCCTTTAGCAAGGCACTGCAAAGCCCCAGCCAAGTACTGATAAAACTGATAAAACACAGTACTGATAAAACACAGAAAATACATAAATGAGTTGTTGCTGTGATCTGACTGAATTAATAAATAAACCAATCAACAACCAAATAGTATTTCAGTCTGGTCATAGCAGCTGTTGCAACCTTACAGTATCCATGTGTCAATTGAGTTTCTTCTTCAACCAGCATTCTCTTCAAGCCATAGCTCCTTTCCCACTTATTTACAAGGTTGACAATATGTTCAAATATAAGAAAGGAGTGAATCTTGGCACAATAAACAACCTTACTGGAAAAGGCTGTTGAAAACAAAACCCTTCAAGACACGACAGAATTTCAGACCTGTCCAAACTGAAACCTTTGCAGACGACAATTTCAGTGTGGCTCAAATGATGTGGTTTTTCTTTGATGGACTAGAAAACACTGTGGGAAAAGGAGAAAATGCTGGTTACCAGCATTTTCTCCTTTTCCCACAATGTTTTCAAAAGGCTTCTGTCTCAGGGTCATTAAAAGTCAGGATTGTGTGGTAAAGGGTTAATCATACTCATTTAACCATGCCAGTTATACTATGCATGTCACATATTCCTGCAGACGTAACCTAAAAAACCTTAAAGACACCAATTTACACCCATTCATTCACAATTTTACAACCCATCCAATCGTAATCTAAATTTTGCTTGACAGATTTTATTATCCTGCTCATGAATAATTCATTAATAGTTTTGCTGTGCAATCACTACATTTATCTCCTTACCAGACAACAAATTTGAGACTGGTCTAAATTGAAAGCTTTTGCAGGTATGAAGTCAGTATGGCTTAAATGATTTGTCTTTGAATGGCTACCAAATATTGTGGAAAACAGTGAAAATGCTTTTTGCCGGCATTTTCTCTTTTTTCCCCACAATATTTCAATATTGATTGGATAGTGTTTGACGCTGTTTTCAACATTATTTTGGCTATATTACAGCGGCCAGAGCACCTATCCATGCTTTCCTGGAGTTTCTTTTATTAGTACTATGCACAATATTCTTTCCAAGCCACTGGCTACTTTCCCACATAACCATCATCGAAACAATGATCAGCACTGAGAGAGGAATGGATACTGTTGCAATGACTATCATCAATCTTCAGAAAGAAATTGGCTGAGCCAGGGAACAAACCAGCGACCCCCCCTGTTCGCAAGTCCTGTACGCTGGCAACTGTGCTACAGGGCTCAGCAATATTTTCAGAAGCTGTTATCTATGGGTTGTTAAAACACTGGATTATATGATGAAGTGTCAAGTCAGAACCTTACAAACTTTGGAATGACTGTTGAACTACTCATGAGTTTGTCAACTCGTCTACTTAGGCCTTTACCACACAATTCCAACTTTTAACGACCCTGAGAAAGAGCCTTTTGAAAACATTGCGGAAAAAGGAGAAAATGCTGGATACCAGCATTTCTGCTTTTCCCACAGTTTTTTCCTACCCTTTCCAAAATAAATTTCAAAATTTCAATGCATCTATCTTGTCTTCTGCAAATGCTTTCAATTTAGACTAGTCTAAAATTTGTCGTCTGGTAAAGAACTTAAGTGTCAGATGTCAACCAGGTCACCTGAGGAGAAGGTTGAACTCATCTTTTTAGGGGAAAAAGATCCTGAGATGAAATTTTGACATTCCTTGTGCTGTTTGGTTAAAGATAAATCTGTGAAATAATTGTAACTCAAACTGAGGTAAATTAAGGTCACAAAACAAGGTCAATGCCAGTCTTTAATTCTCATGATATATTATTATAAGCAAAAGAATTCCTTCATTCTGAAATACTATTTATTTTATCTGGAGGACAATGCTTTATAGACTGAATAATAATTCATTTAAGCTACTGAGGTTCTCAGTTCAAGTGCATTTTCATTATTATAGAAATTAAGAATACATACATTCATTGCCCGAGATAAACATTTTACACACTAAAACATTTTAACAGACAACGAGGTAAACATATTAACAATAAAAGTGCTGTATAAATTAAATAGACATCTTTTATTATTAACCCTTTCCAGACGACAAATTTTGGACTGGTCCAAATTGAAAGAGTTTGCAGACGACAATTTTAAATTTGATGAAAATGGCAGAAAGGTCTCAAAAAGGGTAGAAAACACTGTGGTAAAAGGAGAAATTGCTTGTTACGAGCAATTTCTCCTCTTCCCACAGTGTTTTCAAAAGACTTGTACTGCAGACATGTGAAAACCAGGGCTTGTTTCAGAAAGGGTTAAGGAAGACTCGAAAAATGCATTTTAAGGCTTAATCACACCTTCCACAAACTCAGCTATTCACTGAAACAGAATTAGACACTTGTAAGACTGAGGTAAACATTTCCACAGACTGAGGTACTTATATATTTATATTTCAACAGACTGAGGTATACATTTCTACAGACTGAGGTAAACATTTCAACAAAATAACTATCTGATTCTATACTGGATTCTGTACAGGCCCAAATATTGATTTTTCATTAAAAGGCTAGAGTCCTGAAGGCCTGGTCCATATTCACCACACCATTTTTAAGAATACTCTTTGTCTAATTCGCAAGAATTTACAGATTTGAAAGTAACAAAACTTCTGATTGGCTAAATTTGGAAATTCTTGAGAACTTGAATATGATAAACAATAACCATGCACTTAGAGATGATGTCATTTCAGTACATTTATCAACATCACTCTAGCAAAACCAGTGAGATGCAGAGAGATTGTATCTTAACCCTTTCCCAAACAAGCCCTGGTTTTCACATGTCTGCAGTACAAGTCTTTTGAAAACACTGTGGGAAAAGGAGAAATTGCTCGTAAAGGCAATTTCTCCTTCTCCAACAGTGTTTTCTACCCTTTTTGAGACTTTCTGCCATTTCCATCAAATTTAAAATTGTTGTCTGCAAACTCTTTCAATTTGGACCAGTCAAAAATTGGTTGTTTGGGAAAGGGTTAAACCACACACATAATATGTTTTTGCACATAAATGTTTTAGCATGCTGTGGATCACCAAAGGTGTTTTTGCAGAGAGTGTAGTTCAATATCATAATTGACAGAGTCTGAGTAATATTGATGTTTTGGGGGTCATTCAACGATTTGCTAAGATTTTTCTGGCCAAAACAGTCCCTGAATTTGCAATGTTTAAGATTTTTTCTTGGTTCAAAAGGAGGTCATTGTATTTATTAGGTAATGGAAAGGTATATAGTTCACACATGCATACTCACAATTACAATCAGATGACACTTGGAAACATTGATTTAACTCTTTACCACACAATCTGAGTTTTAACGATCCTGAGGAAGAAGGCTTTTTCAATGATTTCAAAAACTGATACTGTCGTTTGTGCCCCATTTTAATTGTTGTCTGCAAACGCTTTCAATTTGGACTAGTCCAAAATTTGTTGTGTGGTAAAGAGTAAAGGAGAAATGTAATAATATCATTCACTTTGATTTTTACTTCCAGAAATCAAACAGCGGTTTTGCAGTAGGCATAGCAGACAATGAGAGGACCTTAGATGAGCACTTTAACAAGGAAATAAAGTCAGAGCAGTTTATAGTATCCCACTTGAGAGGAAACCCTTGAGAAACCAGAACATAAAATGGCATTTGAACAGAAACTTCTAATTCTTCTCATTTTCATGTTTCTATTACAATGTAATACAACTGCTGCATTAAAGCGCAGGATGAAAACTCGCAAGTGTAGATATGAGTTTGTGGTAAACGAGATGGACACAAGTAACTGTCCAAGTACAATGTCCAAGCTTCAGGCCGACAAAGAATCTGGAAAATCAGTCTTCAAAAATCCACTACAAAGTGCTTTCAACTTGAATGTGCCAGCTCAACTGGACAGCATAGACAATTCTGGAGAAGTAAAATCATGGCTCAACAATATGGAGGAACAGTTATCTGCAGAGTTAAGAAAAACAAATGAAATAACTTCTACTCTTTCAAAGCATGAAATGTCATTAAACAAAGCTGAAAAATTGCTGGCGGAATATCAGTCAAATTTTACATCAGTGTTTAGAATGCTTCGATACCTTGAGCAATCAATCCAAAAGCAAGGACTGCACACTCGTAATTTAGATAAAAAGCTATCTGGTGTGATGCTTGACGTGGTTGAAGTTAACAACATACTTTCCAACACAGTCCCAGTTGTCAATGGTCACCAAGCTAAGGGTAAAGACATTAAAGTACAGAGTGCTTCTCAAATAACATCCTGCACCAAGTCACCAGAAGTCATCACATTTAGAGGTAAGATTAGGCACATTTATCACTTTCCCTGCTTGACTCTTTACCAGATGACAAAATGTTAGACTCATTCATTATGAAAGTACTGGCAGATGACAAATGTTGCTCAAATGATGTAATTTGTTTTTAGTGGGTAGAAAATACTGCAGGAAAAGGAGAAAATGCTGGTGACCAGTTTGCAAAATGTTTGCAAAAGCTTTCTCCATCAGGGTTGTTAAACTTAGGATTGTATGGTAAATGGTTAACCTTACAATATGATTTTTGTTTTCTTTTACAGCTCTGCAAGCGGGCAACTTTTGAAATTATTGTTTTAAAGAGCACAACAGTTCATTGCAATAAATTGCTCTTTTTGTAAAAATATTATCTTTAGCATCAAAGGAATAGAAAATCTTTCTGAGTGAGTGTTTCCACAAAAAAGAAACCTATTTAACATTTTACCAAATGACATTTTGGACTTTACCAAATCAAGAGCATTTTGAAGATGACAAAGGTGGCTCAATCAGAGGAAATCATATTTGAAATGGCACTTGAGAAAACATTGTCAGTATAGTAGCTGGTTACAAGCATTTTCACCTTTTCATATACTGTTTTCATAAGGCCTCTTCCTCAAGCTTCCCCGAAAAAGTCTCCATAACTCGTGATTGTGTGGCACAGGGTTAAGGTCTTGCTTTCCTTCTTTCCACCCTAAATACTGAGCAATAAGGGACAGTAACTAACCAGATAATTGATAGTATTAAATCGCACAACTGATGCGTAATTTCTCTATGCAGCAGAAAACTGAATGCTTTGCTTAATGATATTCACTGGGAGAATCTGTGGGATTTTTAAGTGAAAATAGATATAAGAATAATGACATGACCTGATGACATTTTCAATGTATCAACTTCAACCTTTACCACTGATGCATGGATGTTCTAATCTTTGCAGATAATGGGAGGATCTGAGAAAATAAAATGGCCCTAAAAGAAGAATTATAATAAATCTCTCCAATGCAATAGGACCACAAAGTTTGAACGATAAGAATTGTTTTATTACACTTGGTTAACGTTTATCCAAAATAATTAATGTTATTCTTTCTGTTACAAAATAAGCACAAATAGGCAGAAATATTACTTTTCTGACCTCTTTCCAAAATCCCTGTGTGATTTATTTTGCAAGCTTTCAAAAAATCTGATAAAACCCCAAATTTTCTGGTATCAGTTTTAGACAAAACAATTAAAATTCCATAGGTAACTTTATCTCTACACCACATCAAAAAGTTTTAGACCTGTCTTAATTAACCCCATACCAAACGACAAAATTCTAGACTGGTCCAAATAGAAAAACATTTGCAGAGGACAAAATAAATGTGACTCAAAAATTAAAATTTGTCCTGGAAAGAACAGAAAACATTGTAGGAAAAGAAAGGAAATGTTGGTTACATGTATTTTCTCCTTTTCCCGCAATGATTTTGAAAGCATTCTTTTCTCAGGGTCATTAAAAGTCGAGGTTACGTGGTAAAGAGTTAAAAGTGATTGCTGATAAACTAGTAAATGTACCTTAGCTCAAATGAAGGGCTTTGTCTCTGAAAGGTTTCAAAACATTGAAGAAAAAAACTGAAAATGCAGGATATCAGCAACTTCTCATTTCTCACCATGTTACTAATCAACGTACTCCTCTGAGTCATAAAAACATGAAATTAAATGCTGAGGAATCATGTACTTTTGTTAAGTTCTATCGACATTGTAGATTAAAATAAGACTGTACACAAGTGTCTTCAGACTACTCATGTTCATTTGTAATGGAGTTTAATGCCGTATTAACAGCTTAGGTCAGTGCACCAACGCATGTGTTTCCTGGCTTTCTCAAACTAGTGCTGACACAACTTTCTTTCCAAGTCAATGACTACTTTTCCAACATGCATCAGAGGTGAAAGGGGAAAAATCACCGGAAAGACAGTTTGCCTCAAAAAGGTATCAAACCCACAACCACCAGGTCACAAGTCAGATAGGCTAACCACTGAGCTACCCAGGCAGGCAACTACTTATGTACTAATGTCCCGTATTTCAGTAATTCCTCATCTGAACAGGATTTTTTTTTTCTCTTTTTTATGCTCTTGACAGCTTGCTTATTGCCTTAACCCTTTACCGCACAATGACGTCTTTTAACGCCCCTGGGAAAGCGGCCTTTTGAAAACATTGTGGGAAAAGGAGAAAATGCTGGTACCCAGCATTTTCTCCTTTTCCCCCAATGTTTTCTATCCTGTCAAAGAAAAATTGCACCATTTCAGCCACACTGCAATTGTCATCTGCAAATGCTTTCAATTTGGACAAGGCTAAAATTTTGTTGTCTGGTAAAGGGTTAAACCTCCACCAGACAATCCTGTATTTCAGAGCCTCCACCAGACAATCCTGTATTTCCGAGAAGGAGGGTCAGTTCAAAAAATTGTTTTCTAACAATCTGACAAATACAAATGAGTGGTTCAGTGCAACTCTGTGGTGCAAGTCATCACATAATTATGGATCCATAAAACCCAATTTTTGTCTAACAACTGACTGAATCCTGATGTAGAATGGTCCATGTACATGCAGAAAATTAATGAAAAGCAGAAAGCTTCAACACAGGTCAATCTGCATTGACTGCACATGCCGACATGGGTCAATACGTTTTGCAAATGCACTAAATGCCCTTTTCATAGGGTATGCCTCAAGTACGCGAAAAACATTTCACTTGTCTGTAAATTCTTGGAATTTCAGGAAGTCTACGATTCTGATGTCTGGTAAAGAAACAAAACTGAAGCAAAGAGCTTTTAAATGCCCTTAACTCTTTACAAAATGACTAACTTTTAGACCAAATTGAAACCATTTGCAGACAACATTATAAACTGGACTAAAGCATTGAAATTTGTTTATAGAAGGGCAGAAAACCTTGTGGGAAAAGGAGAAAATGCTGGTTATCAGTATTTTCTCCTGTTCCCGCAATGTTCTCAAAAGCCCTCTTCCTCAGGGTTATTAAAACTCTGGACTGTGCTGCAAGGGGTTAAAGAGGTACAGGTATATTAGACAATCAACATCCATAATTATAATAGCAATTAACCCTTCTCCTGCTAAATAAGTGAAATGAAATTTTCAAGCCAATAGTAAAAACATGAATTTTGCTATTTCAAAGGTATTTTTGGGATGAAAGATATCTCCTAATTGGACAGTGTAGATCAAAGATCAGACTGCACGTTCTGTGCAATCTGATCTAGATCTACACTGTCCGCAAAAGGTCAGTAAGTTGCGCTTAGCAGCCTATGGGTTAAGGTTTGATAAACATCTAGATGTAAAGTTATTGTGGTAAAAGCAAAAGTGTTGCATGTTATAAGCTGTTTGAGACTCCTCTTGAAAAATGTTCTAAAAAACAGCATCCAGTGTTTGAATACAAAGTCCTTTGATGGATGAAATAACTGTTCTAGGACACAATCTGAAGAATTCAATGATTGGATCATCCCAAAAGTAATGAAGACTTGGTGAATACAGACTGTTTTCTATCAAGGCTCCCACAACAAATATTTGTCATGGAGGAAAAAGTGATTATAAAATAATTATCATGAATCAACTTTCAGTCATGGATCAACTTTCAGTAAGCCCTAATTACTCTTACACAGGGATAATGCGAATTAAGTCTTTACCACCACAGGACAGAAATTTTATACTTGTCAAAATTCAAAGACAAATTAAAGGTGGCTCAAATGATAAAACTTACCTTTGATTAGGTAGAAAACACTGTGTGAAAAAGAAAAAAAATGCTGGTTAACAGAATTTTCTCCTTTTCCCACAATATTTTTTTTAAAGCTTTCTTTCTCAGGTAGTTAAAACTTGGGATTGTGTTGTAAAGGGATAAAGAGCACAGGTAGTTAAAATGAGAAGAGCTCTTTCAATTATCCTTTAAATCTAATCTTAATCCTAGACTACTTGACATTCAACTCAAAGCACTTTTATGGATATTATCCGATCAAGATCAGACTGCAGAGAATGTCTGATACAATAAAATTTTTCCAGCAAAATTAAATTTAAAGTCCCAATATGCCACATTTTAACTATTGGTTTGAAATCTTAATATTGCCTATTAAGCAGTTTTTACCCTTTACCAAACTCTGTATTTTAACAACCCTGATAAAGAAGCTGTTAGAAAATACTGTCAGTAAAGCAGAAACCAGCAATTTTTCCTTTTCCTACAATGCTTTCTACCCTTTGAAAGACAAATGCTAACAATGAATTGGTTGTCTGCAAATGCTTAAAGTAAGGACAAGACTTTCTAAAATTTTGTTATCTGGTAGAGAGTTAGTTAACCCTTTACCACACAATCCCAAATTTTAACAACCCTGAAGAAAAAGCCTTTTGAAAACATAAAACATTATGGGAAAAGGAGAAAATGCTGGTAACCAGCATTTTTTCCTTTTCCCAAAATGTTTTCTACCCTATAAATGAAAAATTTCCTCATTTGATCCACATTTAAATTGTCATCTGCAAACACTTTCAATTTGGACAAGTCTACATTTTTCTTGTGAGGTAAAGAGTTAATCTACAGTCTGCAAAAAAAACTCAAGATGTACTAGGCATTTTATGGACTCATTCTCTGGTAATACAACACCTGTCTGAAAGATAGTAACATCTTACTATTCTTAATGGAGATGGGGGCAACTAACCATCTTATTACTCATATATCAAAATGAAACCACTAGAATACAAAAGAATCTAGTTACTATATATATACCTTGGCATGTGGTTACTGGAAGGTGATTTATACTCATAGACTTAAATCATTAAATATTTACAAACTATTTTACCACCACTTCAAGTTTCAAGTGACTGTTTTACCAAAAGATTAAGTAACCATCACCACATGATAATACCAAAAGTGTGATCTATTTTAGTGATAATCCTGCATTCTTGTGATCTGCATAAGCTTTGTATGATGCATCAAAGTTATCTCTACAAGAGAGATAGGGTGAAATCATGGTTTCAAATTGCGAATTCTTACTGAACTGTGGAGACAGGGAAATTGCTGTAACTATTTGAGTTATCTGTTGGCATCTGTCTGAAGATAACACAATGATCCGCTTGTTTTACAAACAATAAAAGCATTAAAAGAGTTAAGTGCCTCTCCTGCCAAATCATGGAGTAATTAAAGTCCAATAAAATGCTAAATTTGACAATCCTGACATACTTTTAATAGGTCTGCAAAGAATAAAGCTCTTGCAGCATAATTAAAGTTTTGACTCAGCATATCCCATCATGAAAAATTCAGAAACAGAGGCGTAGCTAGCCCATCACGTTAAGATCTGGTACAGGAAGCATGCCCCTAAAAAAATTGAAAACAAGAATGTATTATGATGTATCTGGACATGCTAATGGCAATCTGAAATTCTGCAATTAACCCTTCATCATACAACTGACAATTCCAATTTTTAACAGCCCCTAGGAAGGAAGCTTTTGAAAATATTATGGGTAAAGGAGAAAATGCTGGTAACCAGCATTTTCTCCCTTTCCCACAATGTTTTCTACCCTATCAAGATCGAATTTCATCATTTGAGCCTTCTTTAATTTGTCTGCAAATGCTTTCAATTTGGTCCAGTCCATAGTTATGTCTTTCGGTAAACAGTTTAGTAATGAAGATGGACAATTTGTCTGTTTACCAAACAACTATTTTAATGATCCTGAGAGAGAAGACTTGAAAACATTGTTTAACCCTTTACCACACAATCCTGACTTTTAACGACCCTCAGAGAAAAAAAGCTTTTGAAAACATGGTGGGAAAAGGAGAAAATGCTGGTAACCAGCATTTTCTCCTTTTCCCACAATGTTTTCTACTCTTCCAAAAAAAAATTTCAATTTTTGATTCACATTTATTTTGTCGTCTGCAAAAGCTTTCAATTTGGACTGGTCTAAAATTTTGTTATTTGGTAAAGAGTTAAAGGGAGAAAACGTTGGAAGCTGGCATTTTCTCCTTTTCCCAGAAAGCTTTCTATGACAAAGACAAATCTTGTCACTTAAGCCACATTCAACTTAATATTTGTAACTCCTTTTTACATGGAGGTATATCTAATTCTGTCATCTGGTAAAGGGTAAAGAAGCATAAACCAACAAATGAATAAATACCGAATATATATTATGTTAACTTTCCTGGTGCTAATGTATTTAATTCGAGCAGGACGAGAAAATTTTATATCACGCGAGACTGAAAGTCGAGCAAGATGTCAAAAATTTCTTACAAGCACTGGGAAATTACTACAACATAATAATTATATAACCGTATTTCACAGTGTGTAGATACTGATTTTTTTCTGTCGTGTCTTATTTTATCCACGTGCCATGCATGGATCCGAGCCGGAAAATTTTCAGGTTTATAATAAATATTTTTGTCAAGATTTTTGTTTTGTCAGAATCATGTGGATTCACTACCACATTCTCTCCTATAGGCAACACGCCTGGGTAAATGTTTGGTACTTTATTATTCAATATGGACGAGTTTGAAAATTAGTGATCTGGTAGAGATTGATTGAATGGTGTTTAACATCGTTTTCCACATTATTTCAGTTATATTGAAGCAGCCAGTGCATCTATCCATTGGTTCCTGGAGTTTCCTTTACCAGTACATCACACAATATTCTTCCCAAGCCATTGGCTTCTTTCTCACATAACCATGATCAATACAATGATCAGCAGGAAGAGAGGAATGAATCCATTTGCAATGACTAATCTGGTAGGGAGTTTCTAGAATCATCGCAGTGGACAATTTTTTGAAAATAATGTCAGAAAATTTGCAATCACCTCCCATAATGATTTCTGTCTCTCCAAAAAGGTCATTAAGTTCCTGTCCAATACAGATACTATGGAGAGCTCTTTTTAATTTGAAAGAATCCAACAAATGTATAAGAAATGGATTATAATGAAAGTTTCCTGTGATGTACAAGTTTTGTAGCAAAATATTACAAAACATCCCTTATCTTATAAGCAATAAAGATGATGCAACAAACTCCTAGTTCAACCCTTCACCACAAAGTCCCTAGGTTTAATGACCTTGAGAAAGATGGATTTTCAAAACATTGTGGAAAAGGAGAAAATGCTGGTAACCAGCATTTTTTCTCTTCTTCAAACAATGTTTTCTACCCTTTCAAAGATAAATCATACCATATGAGCCACAATTAATTTGTTATCTGCAAATGCTTTGGACTTGGACAAGTCCAAAATTAAGTTGTTTGGAAAAGACTTAAAAAAAGCTTTGATGTTATACCTGATCTAGTGCACATGCACTTGGCTCTGGGCACTGTACTCAGTCTGTTATTAAATAAGGCCGCCTACACTAGCAAACATTTCTTTGCAAACCCCACCAAACTTTTCTTTGGTGTTGTTTGGTCATGTTTGTTCGTCAGGCTGAAATTGTCTCAAAACCTGAGTACAAATGATGTAAAGGAGCGGTTTGAGTTTATCTGTACCTGTAGCGTTTGTACATAAGGCAACGGTAATTCTGTCTTTTTGCTTCTTCTTCCCGCTGATTGGACCTGTAGCGAGGGTGGAATTTGGCTGCAGTCGGTAGAAGAGACCAGTTTCGTCCATGTTGTAAATGTCGTTTGGGTCGTAGTCTTTCAAGTCTTCTTTGAGCTGTAATCTTCCTTCGGCGACAATCACAGGGTTGGCGCTGTCTGCTTCACCATGGGACTTGTGGAAGGAGATCGTATGTCACTTCTTAAATCGCTGTAACCAGCCTCGTGAGTAACTGAAGTCTTGAATATCAAGGTCTTCGCCAAATTTCTTTCCCTTTTCTATCAGCATCTCGTCACTGATGACAGCTCCCTTTGCACGTACGTCTTGGAACCAGAGGAAAAGGGCATTCTCTAGGTTGTCATGTCGACCGGTACGCTGTCTCAGGGTTGATTCTGTGTCTTTAGGAATGATTTCCCATTTAGCTCTGTCTCTGAGGATGTCACTGACTGTTGACCGACCAAGTTGTTTCCCCCATTCTTTTGTGAAGTGCGCGGCGATTTTGTCTTGTGTGGCTTTTTGGTGTGTTTTCTTGTACTCGACGATCTCTTTCTTCTCAGCGTTCTCTTACGTTTGGCTGGCGGTGGCTGTGACATTTTTTCAGTTTTGGTAATGATAATAAAAATGACGAAGAAAATTGTTCCTCGCATTTATTAAGGACACTTCTCAAACATCTCAAATAAAGACAACCGAATTCAATAAAACATACAACACCGGTACATAGTTAAATTTAAGTGTGAAAAACTTGCCAAAGGCATTTTATTTACATTAAACAATATTAATCAGAAGGTGTAAAAAATCGATAATCGAGTCTATTGTGTAACCTATATTGTTTACGACAACTGCGGATAAAGGATTTTACGACACCCTTTACGGCATGTCAACAACCGTAAAACACGGGCTGAGAAAATTCCGATAAACTGAAGCAAAATTCATTAAATTTCGAAGATTTGTTCCGACAAATGTCCGTCGGTGTCGGTACTTGAATATGCCGTTCAAACGGGTCAAAATTACGTTAGGTGAGGTTTGTTCCCAGTGTTTTTTTGTCGTTAACTGAGTTTGCCGGTATAACGATGGTCGGTGTATCGCGGCCTGACTGTATTCAGAAATATAGCGTGCTGTTGCAGTCCTTAGGGGTATGTAGCAGGGGTGAAGTCATCCTCGTTGAAGCATGCTGCAGTTCCGATGTATTCCGTAAACCACATTCATCGATTTGATTGGTTGTAGACAAGGTAAAAATAGAAATGTTGGCATGTGGTTAATAAAAATAGATTAAATTTTCTCACTAAAAAACTGAGATTACCAATCAAAATGCCTCATGAATAATTCATGAGAATGAGAAAACATACTTGAGATAACCCAGGGGCGAAGAATGTATTTTACAGAATACATCAGAACTGGGTTAAGACAGATGAAAATTGTATTGATGTTCAAAGTTCTATTTTGCATTTAACATTTACCAATTAACCATGTAAGGTACTTTGTGGGGGATGGAAATTAGATCAAGAGAATTTTGTTGTTCAGATAAGCAAAGATGCAGAGTTAGATTTAGTTGTTTATCCAAACAGTGTAGACAAAGATTTTGTGTAGATTTGTTTTTCTGTGCTGTGTTCTGCTACACTGTAATCCTTTACCACACAATCCAAATGTCTACTGAACCTAAAGAAGAAAGTTTTGAAAATATTATGGGAATAGGAGAAAATGCTAGTCACCAGCATTTTCTCCTTTTTTCATGATGTTTCCTTTCCTATCAAAGACAAATTCCATCATTGAAACCACATTCATTTCAAAGTAAACTTTCATTATCGAAGCCACATTCAACTTGTCAACTGTAAATCCTTTCACTATGGAAAATGATTTAAAATGATTTTATTGTGTGACAATAACTTAAATAGGCCCAAAGCTTCAATTCTCACAGTTTAGGGAAAAAAATCTTACAAGGAAAATGTTCACATAATTAGACTAAGATTCAAGATCAGAATGTGTCAAATTTGTGCCGTCAGATCATTATTCACAAAACCTGAAATTCACTTGATGTTGTCAATGGCATACAAAAGGTTGCTTTAGGCATGTATTGACTCTCACGAAGCCAAAAAAATAATGTCAACTTTTTTCAAAGTCTCAAAAAACAGTTCAATTACTAATGAACTGGTCATCTTAGGCCAGCTTTAGGCAGCTGTGCAGTCTGATCTAAATCTGTGCTATCCATGGAAGCTTAGTTGCAACTAGCAGCTTAACTCTTTACCATACAGAGTTTTACAGACCCTGAGAAAGCAGCTTTTTGAAAACATTGTGGGAAAAGGAGAAAATGCTGGTAACCAGCATTTTCTCCTTTTCCTACAATATTTCTACCCTATCAAAGACAGATTTCATCATTCGAGCCACATATGAATTGTCACCTGCAAATTATTTCAATTTAGACAAGTCTTCATTTTTGTCATGTGGTAAAGTTAAAGGCATTTAACATCTTTTGTTGCTGTAATTCATGATGAAATGCAGGAAAACAAATGTACTTCGTTTAAGGCCTAGGCATGATTTATTTCTAGAGTCAAACTACTATGGCCACTAACCATGATTTATTTAAGGGGGTCAAAAGATTATGTTAAAGGGGCCTACTTAGACTTTTTGCTGTCAATCAAAATTTTTTTGTTAACCACTGACAGCTACTACTAAATATTCATTCTTTGCATACCTAAAAAAAGTGGACTGTAAAAGGGGGCATTTTCGACTTTTAAAGAAGGAAATTTTTGTCGTACAATCAGAAAATTTGTCTACACTCAGTACACTTAACAAGAGGGCCATTGAAGAGATCCTGGTTTTAATAATGTAAAACACATTGCATGTAAGTGACCTATTTTTTGAACCGATGTAACCCAATTCAAAACTTGTCCAGAATATCATTACAAGAGGACCATAATGGTCCTATATCGCTCACCTGAGTACCAAGCAGTAAAGGTCTACAATGAAGATAAATACCAAATATCGAAGTGCAAGGCCAAAGCTCTGGGTCTTCTTGGTTTAGACAAGAAGATAATCTTTCTTAACCAAACCTGGTTATATAAATATTTGTGAGAAGTTTGAATGATATTTGTGCAATAGTTGTTAAAAAAATTGGGAGAACAAATTTCATCAAAGGAAAATAACTTTGTAAAAATTCAATGAACCATCACCAAACTATAATATGCACATTCTTGCTTGGCACCGAGTCTCTCTAAAGTTTGAATGAAATCTGTCCTATAGTTGTTGAGAACTAGCTCTGACAAGAAAATGCTACAGAAAGACTGATGGATGGATGGATGGATGGATGGCCCGACCGACAAGCTGACTCCTATGTACCTCCAGAACAGAGTTTTGAAGGAATAATAACAAAGCTCTAGTGTGTGTGGCAAAAAGTTGCCTGATTTGAACCAACCTAGTAGAGAATGTTTGCCAATTCAAGACTTTCTATACAAGTTAGTATTATAATGTTGTTAAATACACCAACAACTACAGTGGTTGTCCAGGGACATGTTCATGGGTAAACACATAAACAATGTATTTACACTTGCAGTAGTCTTGCACCAACCTCTCAATGCGTCCAGCTTACAAAAATTTGACCTTCAAGTTTGACATGGCCCTACCTGAACAGATCTTTCAAATTCATGGTGGAGTATATACCCAAAATCTAACCGGGGGGGGGGGGGGGGGGGGGGTCATAAACTTATTTATAAATTAAGACAAACACCACAAACTGAAGAACAAAAATTATAGTGACTTCAAAGATTTACAAGATAAAATCTGTACTACAGAGTTAAATGAATGAACAAAAATGAACTCAAAATACAATGAACACAATGTTCAAAGATACATCCTAACAGCCAGAGAGAAAAATGCTGTCAAAGCCTTTAACCCTTTACCACATGGCAAAATTTTAGATCTGTCCAAATTGAAAGCATTTGCAGACAACATTTTCATATTGGCTCAAGTGACACAATATTTCTTTGATAGGGTAGAAAACTTTGTGGGAAAAAGGAGAAAATGCTGGTTACCAGCATTTTTTCCTTTTCCAACAATGTTTTCAAAAGTTTTCACAGAATGTTTCTCATCATGTGACCTAGCGCATATTGTCAAGGTTCTGCAATTTATAGCTGCATCATGGAAAAAGGGGTCTTCAATTGTTATATTTCATTTTTCACCAATATCTCTTTAATTACTGGACATATCTCAACAGATTTGGATGAAATTTTCACACATCAAGTGACCTAACGCATATTGTCAGGGTTTTGGAATTTATTGCTGTGTCATGGAAAAAGGGGGCTTCATGTCAAATTTAAACTGCATCCATCCGTCCTGAATAGATAAAAGGAAAAAATGATCAGGTGGGAACCAAGGCTAGGGGTACACAAGACAGGATGTTTTATCAGACAGTGTAGATAAAGATCAGACTGCAGTTGGACCTTGGATGTATATGCCTTATATTCTGCAAGACAGTATTGCCTACAACACAGTCTTGAAATGCATATTACTTGGTCTATCTTTACCTCTTTACCAAACAAAAATTTTAGACTGGTCTATAATTCAAAGCATTTGCAGACAACAAAATAAATTTGTCTCAAAAAATGAACTTAGATTTGGGATGGGTAGAGAACATTGTGGAAAATGTTTAAAAAAAATCCTGGTTACCTGAGTGCTTGGCCCAACTGAGATTTAAACTTGACATCCCTGCATAGCTAGCCCTGTAGGTAGTGAGCTAACAGGCTTGGCTCAAATCATTAACAAACAACAAAATTTAATCCTTAAACCATACGGCCATTTTCATTCCAGAATGAGTCTAAGATGATAACAACTGCGTGGGTGCCTTTTGTCTGCAGTGTTTCAACAAAACAGACAGTATAGATCAATGATCAGACTGCACATTTCGTGCAGTCTGATCTTGATCTACACTAGACACAAAGGCAACTATAGTAGTGAAAGGCGCTTAAAAAGTTAAGCAGGGTTCCCCCTGGCCATTTTCTTCTTGTGCTACCACTTTCACCAAATGAGAAGAGTTTGTGCCACATTGAAATAACTGGAGCCAGTTAGTGCCATTTTTAAAATAAAAGTACCTGGGATCGGCCATGATAAAAAACTGGTTGATAAAATGTCTACTCTTTATTGTGTCATGAGCAATAAAATAAATGAGAAAACATTTGTTTTTTTCAAATTAATTAGTATTTTACCCATATCTATGTTTATTGCATGAATGACGTTCTGCTGCAGGTGCTTGATTTTCAGTGAAAAAGGGGCATAACATTGTAAAAAATGCTATGATGATTACTTGCCCTTGTTTTATGGCTTCCAAGTTTTAAGTAAATATCTTTGGTAATAACAGATACTCAAAAATTTGCCAAGAGAAATATTCTTAGATATCAATAAGAAAATTGTGACCCATTTTTTAGGATGAGCCTTACAGTTCTAATACCGGTAAAATGGTATACTTCCAGCAAAGAAATGTACCATGTTGGTGCATATCAAGCTATACGATACAGCCATGGGATTTGATCACCAGATCACCTGAGGCTGCCGAATGAGGGTATTTTGGTGACAATTACTAACTGGTTATTGGCATTTTGGTCATATATACGCTTTCATGCATTGCGGCGACGGGTACCAGTATCAAAATATACGGCACCCCAATATGAAAATTATTGGTGGCAGTCATTTTCGCCATTTGGCGTTTTCTTGTGCCACATTACAAAATCTATCGCATATGGTACCAAATGAGTAACCCAGTGGGAACCCTGAGTTAAGTAACACTGACTAGTTCAATAATGTATGACATTTATTGTCATTACCTGTTCTCTTATACAAGTACATGCGTTCTTTATTCTGTGTTTAACATGGTTTTCCAACAACATAAGAAGTCCTTTAGCAAGGCACTGCAAAGCCCCAACCAAGTACTGATAAAACTGATAAAACACAGTACTGATAAAACACAGTACGGCAAAGGGTTAACCTCACTTTCAATGGTATTTTAGTCATATTAGGCAACAGCTCATTTATGTGTGTCCTGGGTTTCACCAGAGTCTGAGGTATCTTACACAAGGACATTCACATGAATAACCTTGGGCCTTGAGAAAGGAGTGAACCCTGGGCCTCCAGGTTAAAAATCGTACACCTTCATCACTGCAGCACTTGGTACCCTGAATGAAAATAGGCAACTTAGCATCAGCTACCAAAAAACTAATCTGAAATGTGGACAAGTTTTTATGCCCTGTACTGGCAATTGATGACCGTAACTAAAAATTATACTCTAAATGAATCATACTTAACTGTCAGATCAATGGGGAAATGAGACAACATAAATGTTTAAAAGAAGCATAAAGAGCATATTTAATAATGTTCCTTTACCAACTATGTTTTCTCTAGTGCCATCTGACCCTGTGACCAACTTTTTGCCCAGACATGACCCAATTTCAGAGTTGTCTGAGATATAAACAAGATAAACATTCTGACAGATCTTTATCAGCATAAGGCTGAAAATGTGGCCTTCATGGAGCACCCACGGTTTTCCTAAGATTTAGCCCAATGACCTTTTTTTGACCCGACATGACTCGGTTTCGATCTTGTCCGAGATACCATCAAGATAGACAATCTGACCTAATTTCATGGGTATCCAGCTAAAATTGTGGCCTCTAGAGAGCATACAAGGTTTTTCTAAGATTTTGACCAGTGACCTACTTTTTGACCGACATGTCCCAATTCCCAACTTTTCCTAGATATCTTCAAGACAAACATTCTACCCATCTTTCATGAGTTTCAGGCTGAAAATTAGGCCCCTAGAGGGCACTCAAGGTTTTTCTAAGATTTGGCCCAGTGACCACCTACCTTTTGACCCAACATGACCCAATTTCAAACTTGTCCGAGATATTATCAAGACAAATATTCTCACCAAGTTTCAAGAGTATCAGGCTGAAAATATGGCCTCTAGAGTGCACACACGGTTTCACTAAGATATAGCCCAGTGACCTACTTTTTGACCCGACATTACCCAATTTCAAACTTGTCTGAGATATCATCAAGACAAACATTCTTCATGAGTTTCAGGCTGAAAATGTGGCCCCTAGAGTGCACACACGGTTTTTCTAAGATCTGGCCTACTGACCTACTTTTTGATCAAACATGACCCAATTTCGAATTTGTCTGAGATATCATCAAGATAAACATTCTGACCAAGTTTCTAGAGTATCCGGCTGAAAATGTGGCTTCTAGAGTGCACACAAGGTTTTTCTAAAATTTAGCCCAGTGACCTGCTTTTTGACCTGACATGACCCAATTTCAAACTTATCCAGAATATCATCAAGACAAACATTTTACTGAACTTTCATGAGTTTCAGGCTGCAAATGTAGCCCCTAGATCGCACACAAGGTTTTTCTAAGATTTGGCACAGTGACCTACTTTTTTACCTAGCATGACCCAATTTCAAACATGTCCAAGATATCAAGACAAAGATTCTGACCAAGTTTCAAGAGTATCAGGCTGAAAATATGGCCTCTAGAATGCACTCAAGGTTTTTTCCTTAGATTTAGCCCAGTGACCTAGTTTTTGGCCTGACATGACCCAATTTGAAACTGTCTGGGATTTTATCAAAACAAACATTCTGACCAACTTTCATGCATATTTGACGGAAAATGTGGCCTCTAGAGTTCACATAAAGTAAAATGTTGACGATGCACGACGGACGACGGACACAGCACGATCACAATAGCTCACCTTGAGCATTTTGTCAAGTGGGAAAGAGTTAATGAATGTTGTGCACATGATGCTGGTTCATTGGAGTGACTGGACAGCAGCAGTGTCTGCTGTTTTAGTACTGAAATGCTGTTTCAGTAGCAAAAAGTAATTGAACAAACGTATTTCCAATGTCAAACAATGGTCTAGAAACAAATATTATGGTAAGCTTTTCCTAAAAAACTCTAAACCAGAAAGGGATGATTAATTTCTAGTATCATATATGTGCCATTTAATGAATCTTGTGCACAGTGTTTCAATGCAGTGACTGGATAGCAACAATGTCTACCATTATATTGCTGAAATGCTGTTGCAACAGCAAATAATAATTGAACAAGCATATTTCCAATGGCAAACAATGGTCTACAACAAACATTATGATATGCTTTCCCTAAAAAACTCTAAACCTGAAAGAAATGATTAATTTCTAGTGTCATATATGTGCCATTTAATCAGTGTCTTAATTAGCCTTTCCTACCATCACAGTGTTTTGTGGTTTTCTACAGGTATCTGCTTGAATGATCACCTCATGAAGAAAGAAATGCAGTAGGTGACTCTGAAAACATCTTTGTATACTAAAGGGAAAAGAAACGGAGGGTAAACATTTTACCACACAATCAAGACTTTTAATAACCCTGAAAAAGGAGGCTTCTAAAAACATTGTGTGAAAAGCAGCCAGTGGCTTGGAAAGAATATTGTGCATAGTACTGGTAAAAGAATCTCCAGGAAAGCATGGATAGATGCACTGGCAACCTTGATATAACTTACATAATGTTGAAAATGGCATTAAACACTAGACAATGCATCAATCAACCATTTAGAATAAATAGTGGAAAATCTGGAATTGAGCTTTCAGTACATGAATAATTGTGAAAACATTTGAGACTAAAGGAGAAACTGCTGTATACAATGAATTTCTCCTTTTCCCAAAATGTTTTCATGAGTGGTCTGACATGCAGAATTAAAAAAGCCATCTGTTTCTGGTAATTTATGCTCAACATCTATCCGAATTTTTTGAGTGGAATAGAGCAGAAGTTTCACTGCCAACTGCCAGATAAAAACAACTCGGTGAAAAAAGTATCACCGGTATATAATAATAACTTCTCCTAACTCTTTACAACATAATCCTGTGTTTTAACGATCTTGAGGAAAAAGGCTTTTAAAAACATTGTGGGAAAAGGAGAAAATGCTGGTGACCAGCATTTTCTTCTTTTCCAACAATGTTTTCTACCCTATAACAGACAAAACTCATCATTTGAGTCACATTCAATAATTAAGTTATGTCTGCAAAAGGCTTTCAACTTGTATGACTCAAAGTATTAAGAAGTCAGTAAAAAGTTAACTCTTTACCACATGACAAAAATGTAGATTTGTCCAAATTGAAAGCATTTGCAGACAAGATTTTAAATGGAATTATTCTCTGGATAGCAGCATTTTCTCCTTTTCCCATAATGTTTTTAAAAGCCATCTTTCTCAGGGTTGTCAATACTCAGGATTGTTAGGTAAAGGGTAAATCTTCTCTCTTTTGCTTCCTGTCAAAATAAAAACAAAAAATTGTAAGCTACCATAATGTTTTCTGTCAAAACCATGGATCTACATTATTATCTTGACAGTTCTTTGTCTATACCTATAACTGCTTTTCTGACTTGGCGGCTAATTCTACATCTATCAAAGAAAGCATGTTGATTAACTTCTTACCAGAAAACACAATTTTAGACCTGTCTAAACAGAAGTATTTGCAGAAAACAGATTTAACTCTTTACCGAAAGACAAAATTTTAGACAGGTGCAAGTGGAAAGCATATTTTGTAGATGACAAATTACATGTTGATTGGATTGTAAGATTACGTGTAGTCTGTGATAGGATAGAAAGGTATCAGGAGAACTCGTACCCTGGAGAACTCGTACCCTAATCTGAAGGGTACGAGTTTTCCAGAGAACTCATACCCGGGGTACGAGTTCTCTGGAGAACTCGTACCCCACAAATAGAAATAAATATAGTTGATCAGTATGTTTTCAAGTTTTATTTTTTAAAAGTGACTAGACTCTAACATCATTTTAGTTTTGTACAAAATTTGTATGGATTTATAATGATGTAGATTTAACTTTAAAAAAATGTACATGTGTTGAAATAAATAACATAAATAAATGGAAAAGAAAGTAGTGTTCGTTGTATATAAAGTAAACATGAAAAGGAAGAACATAAAGAAAGTGTGATCAAACCGTGTTCTACTAAAACAATCATGTATAGTATTAATCATTGCTATATTAAATCCTTTGGGCAACCTTTAATGGAATTAAAATAAGTTTGGAAATTGATTGATTGATTTTGGAATTTGTGGGAACCGTTTATCAATAAATTTATTGTATTAGATAAGTTTTAATAGGAATAAGTGGTTGAAATAAACACGTAAATAATCAATTTTCACACTTGGTTAAAGGGCACATTTCCTGCACAAAGAGAGCGCTTTTCATGATAGATTGATCACATGGCAAACATTTTGTAATGACGATATTCAATATTAGACCCTTAACTGTTTTAGTGCCATGGAGGTAAATGGGTGGCAAAGATCAAGATCAAAATGCACAGAATGTGCGGTCTTAGCTTGGATCTATACCGTCCAAGTTTCTAGTCAAACCTTTCAGATAAATAGTTTTCTAAGTCTTGGTGAATTTAAATTTCAGCCGTCGATAGGGTCCACTGTATATATTTGGCGCCGAAAGAGTTAAGTACGTAGGATAATGATTGTTAGAAACCGTTAATCATGTAGGATAATTATTGGTAGAATAAGAACTTTTGAAGATAATGAAAGTACCTTCATTTCTCCACAATGTTACAGTTACACCAAAATGCCATTGTAGATTTGCATGTAATGTGGAAAGTATCATATCTGCCGTCTGCAGTGGTTTTTAAAATGGACGAGTCTTAAATTTTGTCGGATGTTAAAAATAATGGTTTAATAGGAAATTTGGAAACTACTTTTTTTTGGTTGTTGTTGATGTCGCTCTTGTTGTTACAAAGATTGCCAAAAATTCATAATGCCGAGTTCCATGTTTGACTAGGTAGAGATATTTTTGTCAGGTAAATAATAGAACAGAACAGAACATTTCTTTATTTTCACTCGTAAGGTACATAAAGTACAACTAGAGGGTTTGAAAAAAAAAAGTAATAATGATAATAATGACTATCAACAAATTTTGCTCTTTCGGAGCTCACAATTTTAGCTTTTAACAAATTTTCATTTTGCAGACGACAAATTCAAATTGGTACAAATGAATTTCAATTTTCTTATAGGGTGGAAAAACATGGGGGGGGGGGGGAAGAAAAGACTAGTTTGAAGCCAATTTTTCTAGAGGTATCTCATGCAGGGTTGTGAAAACTTGGGACTCTTCAGTAAAAGGTCAAATAATGATCCATTGAGATTAAAGAAAAGATGAATTTCTTCTTCCAATGTTACATAAAAAACGATTATCAATGGTTACTCCTTTTCCCACAATGTTATCAGAAACCTTCGTTAAAACATGTGATTGCTTGGTAAAGGGTTAAAGGAGCTTGTAATATACTATTTCTAATTATGGAGGTGTCGGTAAATGATAAGTATAATTATGTATATACAGTGGGATTTATCACACCTGATACGTGCACATGACTTTATTGTACCCGACACCTTTGACAATTGACACATTCCATAAATGAATCATCAATATCTTAAAAAAGTCTTTCAAAATTATATCTTCGAAACATATAAGATATACAGTTATTGTAGATCTACATCATAATTTCATCTTTCTAAAATCTACCTACCGTTTTCCCTTAACCCCATTTCCATTAAATCTAACACTCGTTAACAAAACCGAACAAAACGGATATTTCACTGCAAATACAGCAAATCATCGTTCCGTATGTGCTTGATTTGTTGATAACCTATTTACTTCACAAGAGGATGATTTATCTAAATAAAATGAAAATAATTTATCCCAAAATATATTAGTAGGGTACAGAGAACTCCTACCCGAGGTATAAGTTCTCTAGAGAACTCGTACCCTTTAGATTGGGGTACGAGTTCTCCAGGGTACGAGTTCTCTAGCAACCGATAGAAAAACATTGTGGGAGAGGGAGAAAATGCTGGTTACCAGCATTTTCTCCCTTTCCCACAATGTTTTCAAAAGATTTCTTTCTCAGGGTCCTTAAAACTCAGGACTGTGTGGTACAGGGTTAATCTCTCACCAGACAACACAATTTTAGGCTTGCCTAAATAGAACATATTTGCAGAAAACAGATTCAAGGCAATTCAGATGGTGATATTTGTCTCTTCAATAACAGAAAACATGGTGAGAATAGAGAAAATGCTGGTTGCCAGCATTTTCTCCATGTCCCACAATGTTTTCATGATGAGCCTTCTTCCTCCGGGTCATGAGTAGCACAGGACGGTTTGGTAAAGTGTAGACTTTCTACTTCCCAAAACAAATTTGCAGTAGACAGCTCAGAAAAAAACATCCCAGTAAAAAATGCCCAATCAGCATGAATTGAGGTTTAACTCTTTACTAAACAACAAAATTGCAGACTAGTCCAAATTGAAGGCATTTGCAAACGCACAAGCAAACATGACTCAAAAATTGAAATCATGAAGGGTAGAAAACGTTCTGGGAAAAGCAGAAAATGCTTGCTACCAACATTTTCTCCATTTCCCACAGTGCCTTCAAATTCTTTTTTTTTTTTCATTTACAACTCAACCTCGACTTTTAATGACCCTGAAAGGGAAGGCTTTTGAAAATATTGTGGGAAAAAGAGAAAATGCTGGTAACCAGCATTTTCTCCTTTTCCCACAATGTTTTCTATCCTACCAAAGGAACATTTAATTTGTTGACTGCTTATGCTTTTGGTCCAGGTCAAAAATTTGTTGTCTGGTAAAGGGTTAAAACTTGTGATTATGTGGTAAAAGGTTAACACATGAGCGTATGTAAAAAAATATCGCAATTGGAGCTATTGTTAAGTTTGAACTAGACCAAGTGACAAAATTGAGAAATTCATGAAACAAGATTTATTATATACCTGAAAATATTCCAATTCAAATACATTAATTTGTATGTATATGAAATAACACATGACAGAAAAAAATCTGTATCGACACATAGTGAAGTATGGTTCCGAATATGGTATGAACTATAATGTACCTCATGTGTGGAAAACATGCGTATTGATTCGTGATTCAATTGTCAAAATTTGCAATTCATAAAAATTAAGTCACTGGCCAGATAAATGTTATTTCTTTCGTTACGTTTACCACTATGGAATAAAATGTCAATAACTGCAAAATTCTGTCTTTGAATGTGGTAGGTCTATAATCTTGTGCTAAATGTATTTACTTCTCGCAGCGTAAGAAAATTTTGATATCTCACTCAACCTTCGGTCTCGCATGATATCAAATTTTCTCACCCTGCTCTAAATAAATACAAGCACCAGGGAAGTTACTACAACAAAATATTCCATCTAATTTTCTCCTTTGAATTGTACGGAAAACACTGGAGAAAAAAAGTGCAATGACTTGTAACAAGTGCTTTCTCCTTTTTCCTTCTCTTTCCCTCCAAGACCCATTTTTTCAAACCCTGCCACTTCAGAGCTGCAAGAGTCCTTCGTCATATGTTCATAGTAGATCAATGGTTGCTTTGTGATTGAAATTGATGAATTTCAGCCAGTATGACAGAAGACAGATATTGCACTACCTTGTCTTCTTGGACAAATGGTTTTGCACAATATTCCCTAGTGCAGATCTAAGATCTGGGTCTGAATTCACAAAACATTCTTAAGAACTGGGTCTGAATTCACAAAACATTCTTAAGAACTGGGTCTGAATTCACAAAACATTCTTAAGAACATTTTTAGTGGTTTTCTCAAAGATTTTCTAAATTTGAAAGTAACACAACCTCTGACTGGCTACACCAAATAGTTTAACCAATCAGAAGTTGTGTTACTTTTTATATCTAGAATAAGACTAAGAATGAAATTAAGAATGGTTAGTGAATATGGGCCCTGGAGTTTGCATAACCTTTGCAATAGACTTGGCATTTCACTGGCTGTGACAGAACATCTCAGCCAATCCAAAGCGAAATCTTTAAATTTAGAACAACTTTGGGAGTTCTTATTACTTTCTTTTTGAAGGTGGTATGCAAAACAATGAACGGATAAAAGCTAATGTATTGCAAAGATTGCGTGTTGTCGAGACTCTCCTTGTTTGCATTCTTATTGACAAATGACAAATTTCAAATAAATATGAAAATAGGGAAACTGCTTATCACGTTGCACAACATTTCCTGTACTGCATCAATAATCTAGATTGCACTTTCATAATAATTTTCTTCTCATTGGAAGGCTTCACTCTGGCATTGTCCAAGAATGCAGTCAATGCACCATTATGACAAATGTAACCATATTGTTTGACATACATTTTACAGACTTTTTAAAACTCACAAAAAAAAAACTTGTCAAATTAAAGACAGAAAATGTATGGGCACAAAGTACAGAATGCTAATTGAAACAGACTTTATCTATATTGTGTTAAATGGCTAAATTGCTGACTAAAAGCATTTTCCATGTTTTTCACAAGTATTTGCTATAAAATGAACACTAAAGGCATTTTGCCAATTTTTACGATTATTTTGTGGTTTGTTTGTTAGACCCTTTACCACACAAATCTGTGTTCATGACCCTAAGGAGAACTCTGCTTTTAACCACTGAACCAGAAGACAATATTTTAGACCGGTTGAAATTGAAAGCATTTGCAGAAGACAAATTAAAAGTAGCTCAAATGGTGATTTTTGTCTTTGATATAGTCAAAAACGTGGTGGAAAAGGAGAAAATGCTGATAGCCAGCATTTTTTTCTTTTCCTATAATGTTTTCAAAAGGCTTTTTCTGCAGGGCCATTAAAAGGTGGCACTGTGCAGTAAAGGGTTAACCATTTAAGCAGATGACAAAATCTTACACTTGCCCAAATTGAAAGCATCTGCAGGTGGCAAAATTTAATGTTGCTTAGATGATTGAATTTGTCTATAAATTGATAGAAAACATTGTGCAAAAAGTACACACAATTTTTATTAAAAATGTCTTTCTCAGAGTTATTTAACATGGTACTGTTTGGTAAAGCAATAAAGCATCATGGGAAAGGAAGAAAATAATGTACCTTAAATATTTTGTTATTTTCCCAAAGTGTTTCATATTCTTTCTTACACAAGTCCCACAATTTCAGCAACATCAAATTTGTTGTTTGAAAACCTTTCCATATGAAACTGTCTAAAATTTGTATTTGGGAAAAGAGTTGACCCTTTGCCAGACAACAAAATTACAGACTTGTCTATCCTGAAAGCATTAATTTGCATAAATTATGACATGTTGAACATGGCTCAAAAAAGGGTGATTTGTCCTTCATAGGGTAGAAAACATTGAGGCAAACGAGAAAATGTTGGTTACCAGCATTTCTCCTTTTCTAACAATGTTTACAAAAGCTTTTCTTCCTCAGGGTCATCAAAACATTGGATTGTTTGGTAAAGGGTTAATTGACAAGATCATCACATGGTACACCAAGTGGCTTTAAAAAGCGTTCAAGCAAATTATTAATATAGAATGCAATCTACATTCCTGTGTAAGAACATTAGTCACAAAAGTAATAAGTAATTCCATAGAAGTTATTCTATTAGGATATATCTTGCCAACAAAAATTTCTTGCCTACCAAACAAGTTATTAGTAGGAGTCATTCTACGTCTCTGCAGAAAGGCTTCAGAAAACCTTGTGATAAATGGTCAAACTACCAAAGACAGACAGCACATGAAGTTGCTATTGTAAAGTTGCTATCATAAATACATGTATCTCCATAGCTACATTTCATTTTCATAAAATTTTATTTGTTTGGCTTGTTGAATGGTGTTGTAACATCCTTTTTTAACAGTATTTTGTTTTTAACACAACATTTGCTCTCTCATTCTTGTCTTTCCTGGGACATGTACTAAGAAGTAACAATTCCTTGCCAAAGAACAATCCAACAAAACTTTGCTCCACTGGCATAGATTGGACCCAGATAACCAGCATTTTCTTCTATTCTCACAATGCTTTCTACCCTTCCCAAAACTGATTTCAATTTTTGAATGACATCTACTTTGTTGTCTACAAATGCTTTGGATTTTAACAAGTCCAAAATTGTGTCTTCTGGTAAAGGGTTAATAGTTCTTCTAATATGATACAGGAATTCCGCTCTACGAAGACAGTGCAACTAAAGCGTGGTAAAATCGACCTCATCCTATATTCTATCTAAAGTAAGAATTAATCCGCATCCGCTTTTGGATACTAAGTATAAACTTGTTTTCCTTTGATCAAGAGTTGGTCATGTTAGAATCCAAATAATCTTCTCTCTATCATGGTTTATCGTTCAATAAACCACGGTTGTGATTTATGAGGCACAATGAATAAACCACTTGGGTAATAACAGAGATATGAGAAAATGTCAAAGAGTTTGCACAACAAAGATGCAGAGGAAAAAAGGCTATCACATGGCTTCTTCAAAAACAGCAGAGGTTAAAATGGCATAAAAATTTAACTCTTTACCAAACAATCCCGGGTTTTAAAGACCGATGGAAAGAAGTCTTTTGAAAATATTGTGGAAAAAAGAGAAAATGCTGGTAACCAGCATTTTCTCCTTTTCCCACAATGTTTTCTACTTTATCAAATTCTCGATTTGAGCCACCTTCAATTTGTCGTCTGCAAATATATGTAGGATCAAAAATAAGGGGATCCTGGTACTTCATCTTGACGTAATTCTTTATTCTAAAAAATATAACAGATATGGAATCCAAGTCCATATCGGGTGTCACCTCCATGTGCAGCAACACCTGCACAACACCTGGCCAGCATACTTGAGATGATACTAGTATCGTTGCTCTTGGAATCTGTTGAAATATTGAAAGGTAAAGTCACCCCCACCGATGTAACAAGACACAAGTAACAGGGTTCCCTGATTTAAGTGGCTAGTATACTTTTGATCTGGCCTTGTCTGAAATTTCGTCATTAAGATAAGAGTTAAGGTTTACTGATAATGGCTTGATATCTCCTATTATTTTTCAGACTGTGCTGCTGTCCAAAGACAACACTCAACTTCTGGCATTTACTACATAACACCTGATTATTCTCCTTGTCCTATACCAGTCTGGTGTGATATGGAAACAACAGATGGAGGCTGGCTTCTACTTCTTCGAAGAACAAATGGCAAGGTCAAGTTTGATAGACTATGGGAGGAGTACAAAAATGGTTTTGGAAATGTTGCTGAAGAGTATTATTTAGGCAACAATAACATCTTTCTATTGACCAATCAAGCCTATTACGAGTTACGCATTGACTTGTGGGATTTTAGTGGAAACCGTGTCTATGCCTTATACAAAACTTTCAAAATAGATGGGGAACGTGATAAATATCGCATGCATGTGAATTCATTTGAAGGCAGTGCACGTGATGCACTTCATAAACACAATGGTAAGAAATTTAGTACCCCAGATCAAGATAACGACGCTTACAATGGCTATAACTGTGCTAAGGAGTGGGAAGCTGGTTGGTGGTTCACCAACTGCTGGTTTGGCTTTCTGACCGGACCTTATTACAATATATCCAGTGTGAGATATCGTGGTATTTCATGGAACGAGTGGAAACATGAGCAGCTAGCACAGGCCGAGATGAAAATACGCCCAAGCCGAATTTCACCCCATGACCCGGGACTGCACAGTAATTCTCCTTAACTCATCCTGGAACAAAAAGGCAGCAGACAGCTTTCAAATTATTCTTCTCCAAGAGGGATGATCAATATGAATTTAACCCTTTACCAAACAACAAATTGAAAGCATTTGCAGACAGCATTTTCAGTGTGGCTCAAATGATGTGGTTTTTTTCTTTGATAGGGTAGAAAACATTGTGGGAAAAGGACAAAATGCTGGTTACCAGCATTTTCTCTTCATTCCTCAATGCTTTCAGAAGAATTCTTTCATAGGGTCATTTAAGCTCAGTATTGTTTGGTAAAGGGTTAAAAGGGGTCCACAAGACTAATGACATCCTTGGCAGTTGTTGATGTGCTTATCAGCGTACACAATTATTTGAAGACACAGTGTGTCTCCAAATGAGGGATAATCCACATTATATAGGGCAGCAAAAATTTTGAAGCAAAGTCGACCTGTAGAGCAACAAATAAACCATAGGCTACATTTTCAGTGTAGAAATAAGACCCAAATAAACCATACATTTTCAGTGCAGAAGTAAAACCCAAATAAACCATACATTTTCAGTGTAGAAATAAGACCCAAATTAAACCAACCATTTTTCAGACCAGAAATAAGACTCAAATAAAACATACATTTTCAGTATAGAAAAAAGACCCAAATAAACCCTAGATTTTCAGCATAGAAGTAAGACCCAAATAATTCCAATTTCAACAATGTTTTTGTCTATATTGCTTCAACACAGCTGACACTGTAGATGAAAGATCAGGCTGTTTTATGCAGCCTTACCTTGATCTACATTGGCCACAAAAACAACCTAGTAACAGTCAAGAAAGGCACTTTATGGATTAATTCTGCCTACACATTTACAGTACATTATAATACAACAACAATTACAGACTGATCCTTGTCAAAAGCAGTTGCAGAGGACACACTCTACTTGTTGCTAAAACAACATAATCAAGCTTTGCAAGAATAGCAAAACATTGTTGCCAGAGGAAAAAATGCTGGGAGGAGAAGAAGCATTTTTTCCTTTTCCAGCATCTTAATTATTGCCTGTAAATTCCTTCAATATGGACAAGTTTCAAATTTTGCCATGTGGTAAAATGTTAAAGAGGGCTATTAAGATTTTTCTAACCATACCAAACTTCAAAAATGTTCTTTCACTGAAGTTAGAAAGGCAACAGTTTGCAAATGATGGATAAATAAGAAAACGATGCAACAGAATAAATTGCCTACTCAAATAAAAGTATTTCCATTAAATGATAATAGCCTTTTAAGCTTTTTTTTTTTTAAACATATTTTGCCATGGCTTTTGGGAGTGTCAGTCGCTTTGATTATGTGGGATTGTAATCAAATAGAGCTCTGATAAAAATTGATGGGGCTCCCAACTGCAAAACAACGGTCCACCTATCTAAAAATTAAAATTGTACCAAATGTGACAGTCCAGTTTCTTCAACCTTACAATCATGTATTTAGTACTTATCATTATTTCACAAATGTTTATTCTCAGCAAAAAATCTTCATAGGCCCCTTTAACAAGCATTAAATCTTGGTTTTGCAATCTTTTTTTGGCATATGAATGATTATCCTCCTAAGCAGCATTCAAATAATGAATAAGATTCCAAAAACTCCATTCAAAATGGGATGATATTTGTGTTAACCCTACAGCTGCTAAATAAATGAAACTTTCAAGTTGATTGTAAAAGCCAGATTTTTGCTATTTCAATCTTAGGTATTTCTTTAGGTGGAAAAATATCTCCTTACTGGACAGTGTAGATCTAAGATCAGACTGCACATTCTGTGCAGTCTGATATTGATCTACACTCTCTGCAAAATGTCTCTTGGTAGTGCTTAGCAGCCTAAGGGTTAACTTGTAATGACAGCTTGCATTAGCTTTGCTTGGTACCAAGTACCCTATTGCTACATTTTTTGTTTAAATTAACTCTTTACCAGACAACCAAAATTTAGAGACTTGAAAATTGAAAGAACTCGCAGACAACAAATTAAACAAGACTCAAATGTTGGAATTTGTCTCCAAAAGGCTAGAAAACATTCTGGAAAGCGGAGGAAATAGTAATTACCAGCATTTTCTTCCATTCCCACAATGCTTTCAAAAGTATTTATCTTTATTGTCTTTAAATTAAAGGACTGTTTGGGAAATAGTTAATGTGATTTTTTTCCAAGTATTATTCATTATTTGCCTTGCATTTTACTTGTATCAATGCAGCAGTTAACAAAATAAAAGATATTCATAAACTTGGTATTTGTCAGTTTTTGTTACACCATTCAACCCATTACTACTGTTTTAATGACCCTAGGGAAACAGGTTTCTGAAACATTGTGGGAAAAGGAACAAGAGGGCTATTGGCCCCAAAGCACTCACCTGAGTACAGTTGATAAAGCTGAAGAGATCCTGGTTTTAATGATGAAAAACACATTAGTGTAAGTGACTTACTTTTTGCACCAATGTGACTAAATTCCAAACTTGTCCAAGATATCATTACAACAAACATTCTGACCAAGTTTCATGAGTATCAGACTGAAAATGTGGCCTCTACGGTGCACACAAGGTTTTTCTAAGATTTGGTCCAGTTACCTACTTTTTGACTAGATGTGACCCACTTTGAAACTTGTCCAAGGTATCATCAAGGCAAACTTTCTGACCAAGTTTCATGAGAATCGGGCACAAAATGTGGCCTCTAGAGTGCACACAAGGTTTTTCTAAGATTTGACCATGTAACCTACTTTCTGCCCCAACAAGATAAACATTCTGACCAATCTTTATCAGTATAAGACTGAAAATGTGGCCTTAATGGAGCACCCAAGGTTTTCCTAAGATTTGGCCCATTGAGCTACTTTTTCACCCAATTTCAAACTTGTCTGAGATATTATCAAGGCAGACAATCTGACTAAGTTTCATGAGTATCCAACTATAAATGTGGCCTCTAGAATGCACACAAGGTTTTTCTAAGATTTAGCCCTGTGACCTACTTTTTCACTGGACATGACCCAATATCAGACTTGTCCAAGATATTATCAAGATAAACATCCTACCCAACTTTCATGAATTTCAGGCTAAAAATATGGCCTCTAGAGGGCACACAGGGTTTTTCTAAGATTTGGCCCAGAGACTTACTTTGTGACCACACATGACCCAATTTCAAACTTGTCCCAGATATTATTATGACAAACATTCTGAACAAGTTTCATAGGTTACAGGCTGAAAATGTGGCCTCTAGAGTGCACACAAGGTTTTTCTAAGATTTAGCCCAGTGACCTACTTTTTGACTTGACATGACCCAATTTCAAACCTGTCCAAGATGTTATCAAGACAAATATTCTGACCAAGTTTCATAAGTTTATGGCTGAAAATGTGGCCTCTATTGTACACACAAGGTTTTTCTAAAATTTGGCCCAGTGACCTACTTTTTGACCCGACATGACCCAATTTCGACGTTGTCCAAGATATTATCAAGACAAACATTCTGACCAGTTTCATAAGTTTCAGGCTGAAGGTGTGGCCTCTAGAGTGTGCAAAAGGTTTTTCATAGATTTGGCCCAGTGACCTACTTTTTGACCTGACATGACCCAATTTCAAAGTTGTTCGAGATATTATCAAGACAAACATTCTGACCAAATTTCATGAGTACAGTCAATCTTGTACATGCGACCACGTGTTTTAAGCGACGTTTGTGCTAAACGACCATTTTTAAGTCCGCCCGAGCTATTTTCCTCTAATTTCATGTTGTATTAAGCGACTTTTGTACTACGTGACCAAAGACCACCAATTTTAGGGCCCAAAAGCCCACTATATCTTCCATTAAGCGACCCATCAACTCATAAAAATTGTGGATCCTTAATTGACAGTATATAGGATGATAACAGCCTCTGATTTATCCTAATCAAGACATAACAGCATGTGTCAATTAAAGGATTAACACATTTACATGTCTAACTATTAATTACCCTTTGACAATGGGGGCAATGATGCAGAACCATGTCATAATGACCAACTAAATCCCTAATCTGCTAGTGTGTGAACATGTGAAAAGGATGGGGAATTCCGTTTATTTATCCTTGTGGTCTCCCTAAATGGAGTAGAACTTTGTTCCATTACCACTATATGAAAGTGATTTTTTTGTTTGGTTATAAATAGGCACTACAAATCAAGCGTGTCCTTCATTGGCAAATTCAACCTGGAAACGCCGTAGAGTAAAAAGTTGTTTTGGATTACGATGAGTCTTTCACACATGCTTGTATTTACACAGTGCTTGTCTATTTCACAAATGCCTTGCCATGTATCCCACAAACACAGAAAAATTTGTTATAAAGGTTTGTTCACATGATATTTCCTGGTGACCACTTTGGCCTACTTTCGATTTGTTCTTTCATTTACAGAAATTGCTGTTGGTCCGATATTTTTTTTTTTTCTTTTAAATATTAAAGCATTTTCTTGATACTTATCTAAAAATTGAAACATATGCTTTTAGTATAGAATCTAGAATATATTTAAATAATTAATGTGTGAAAAATGTAATTTGCTCCCCCCTGACTGATTTATTAAGCGACCATTTTATTTAGCGACCATTTTTTATTGTCCCAAGCGTGGTCGTTGAATACAAGATTGACTGTATATGACTGAAAATGTAGCCTCTAGAGTGCACACAAAGTAATTGTTTGACGCCTGGACAACGCATGATGGACGCCGGAAACAGCATGATCTCAAAAGCTCACCTTGAGTACTTCGTGCTCAGGTGAGCTAAAAATGTTGGAAATCTGCATTTTCCTCCTATTCCCACAATGTTTTCTACCCTTTCAATTACAAACCCCATCATTTGAGTCATATTTAACCTGTCACCTGCTAATACTTTCATTTTGCTTAAGTCTAAAGTGTTGTTGTTTCATAAAGACTTGACTCCTCAGCAAATGTTGAAACTGTGACTTTACCCTTCACCAGACAATCCTGCATTTTAAGGATCCTAAAATAGAAGACTTTTGAAAACATTGTGGAAAAAGAAGAAAATGCATTCTGGGAAGTAACCCCTTGCATTTCCATCAATGTTTTATATCTTTCCAAGACTAAATTCTAATTCTTGAGTCACTTTATTTTGCTGTCTGCAGTTGCTTTCAATTTTGGACAAGTCTAAAGTTCTGTTGTTAGGTAAGGAGTTAACAGGCCTAAATTAGGGTCCAGAATAAAGAAAACTGATATTGAAAAAAAGAACATGAAATGTGATAAAGTTTAATGCAATTGCAATTTCAATGCTTATAAGTCTTAATATTTAGGCATATTGGGTAGTAGATCCATGATCAGACTGAATTTTCTGTACAGTCTGATCTGAATTTACACTGTGTGTATAAAACAGCTTAAGTTAACCAATCACCACACAACAAAATTTTAGACTTGTTCATATCCAAAGCATATGCAGACACAAAATTAAATGTGGCTAAAATTGTGGAAACTGTCTGTGGTAGGGTAGAAAATGTGGAAAAAGGAAAAAAATGCTGGTTATCAGCATTTTCTCCTTTTCCCACAACATTTTCGAAAGTTTTCTTTTCTCTCAATCATTAAAGTCGTCATTGTGTGGTAAAGGCTCAAACTAGGCTTCAGTTTTACAATGTAATCATTTTAATCAAATTATAAGCATTTACAGACGTCAAATTCAATGTGACTCAAATATTTGGATTTGTCTTTGAAAAGTAAACACTGTGCGAAAAGAAGAAAATGCTGGTAGCAGCATTTTCTGCTTTTCCCACAATTTTTTCAAAAAATTTCTTTCTCAGGGTTGTTAAAACTTGGGCTCGTGTAGTTAAGGACTAAACTTACATAATTCCTGATTGGCTAAACCAAATGGCCGCAAAAGAGTTGAATAACATTTGAAAGCACGGGATAAATGAAGAAATGAATCCATCTGCCATGATGCCTTTAACCCTTAACCACACAATCCCAACTTTTAATGACTCTGAGAAAGAGGCCTTTGGAAAACATTTTGGGAAAAGGAGAAAATGCTGGTGATCAGCATTTTCTCCTTTTCCCGCAAGGTTTTCTACCCTATCAGTGACATTTTCCATCATTTGAGTAACATTTAAATTGTTGTCTGCAAATGTTTTCGATTTGGACAAGTCTACATTTTTATCGTTTGGTAAAGAGTTAAGACCATTCGAGTATCAATTTCACATTCATTTCTTTGTATTTACCCTTCTATCAACCAATCTCAAACTGTTACAATACTGAGAGAGAATGCTATTGAAAAGATCATAGGAACAGGGAAACCTGCTAAAAACCAGAGTTTCCTCCTATTTTTATGATGTTTTTTAACTTTAAGGACAGATCCCATCATTTGAAATACATTTTTACTAAATTTTGTTGTCTGCAGATGCTTTCAATACTTATTGTTGCCAGTCCCATAGAGTTATCTTTCTTTGAACACTCTTGAGCATATATGGTAAGGCACATGTAAACAGTTTGTTTCGAATTGGCCATGGTCAAAATTAGAAATAATGGAGAAAGGTTAGTTTTGAATGCAATTTTGATAAGAAGAGTACTCATTACACCCATGAATTGTGTAAGATTATTGAAAAAAAGCATTTAGTTTGTCTTCAAAACAGGAGGTCATGACTTTCCTTCTTTGTTCCATTAGTTTTGACCCCAAATGCGAAAGTGAGGCTTCATGGAATTAGTGGCTAGCTTTAGCCACAAAAATAATGGTGGACTGATACCGTGAAAGATTGCGAAAAATCGGCATGGTAACGTGCTATTTTTGATTCTACCCCCAAATTATGTATTGTTTTGGGTTTCAATTTAGCTTAGCATTTTCAGGCTAGCCTCAGGGGTTTGGATTTTGTGAATTTTGGAAAATAGGCTAAAATGGCTTATTTTGGCAGTTTTTTTCCGACCATGCCACTTGCCTGTATAGGTCAGTAATTTCACTATTTCACAAGTTGAACATGATTTCTTGATAAAATCTTAAGAATTAGGATTATGCTGTTGCATTTAATTGCTCTTTATCATTTCAGGCTGATACTTCAGACCTCTTATTGAAGGAATTGTGTTTGGCGTGTGCTTGGTCGACAGAAGGTTAGCCAAGAACTGTGATCAGGAGCCTAAGAAAATGAAGTCTCCTGAGACAGCATGATATTGTAACCTATGCAGTGCCCATAACATAGCCAAATCGTTAACTAACCCTTAAAAGAAAAGGGAAATGAAAGCCATAAGATACTTATTAGACACTGCATGGCATGGAATATGCCTCTGCCGGTACAAATGACTGTTTGATTGATTGACATATATGATGCCATCGATTTTTGTTTACATGTAGTTCCGGTCGTAGGTCTAGATGCACCTTTAACTTGAAGAGTTCCACTAATGGAAATAAGAAGTATTTAGACAGGCATAAAATTCTCTGGTCTGGTAAAGAAACAACCCTTTACCACACAGTCCCGAGTTTTAACCACCCTGAGCAAGAGCCTAGCTTTTGTAACCAGCATTTTCTCCATTTCCCACAATGTTTTCTACCCATCCAAAGACAAATTTCAATTTTTTTTAAATTGCAATTTTTTTTAGTCAAATTTATTTTGTCATCTGCAAATGCTTTCAATTTGGAAAAGTCTAAAATTTTCTCATATGGTAAAGAATTAATAAATTGATGTAATAGATTTCTACTTGCAACAGAATCTGTCTGACCGTTTTGCCATCATGTTAAGCTTCGTCCCAACCATAGGAGTATCTTGAAACAAAAACAGTTTCTGTTCTTTCAATTTAATAGCTGAATACATTTAACTCTTTACCAAAGGACAAAATTTCAGACTAGTCCAAATTGAAAGCATTTGCAGACGATAAATTAAATGTGACTGAAAATTTGTAATTTGTTTTGGGAAGGGTAGAAAACATTGTGGGAAAAAGAGAAAATGCTGGTTACCAGCATTTTCTCCTTTTCCGACAATGTTTTCAAAAGGCTTCTTTCTAAGGGTTGTTAAAAGTTGGGAGTGTGTGGTAAAGGGTTAAGTCATGCATTGTGAAAAAGTGGTTTAACCGTTTCACACACAATCTTGAGTTTTAACAACTGGAAAATGAAATGTTTTGAAAACATAGTGGGAAAAGGAGAAAATGCTGGTAACCAGCATTTTCTCCTTTTCACACAATGTTTTCTATTTTTTCAAAGAAAACTTTAATCAACTGTACCACATTTAATTTGATATCTGGAAATGCTTTCAACCTGGATAAATCTAGAATTTTGTCCTTTGGTATAAAGTTAATGTATCTACAAAAGAGTTAATTCGGTTAATAAGTATAGATACTTGTAGTATTCACATAAATGAATCATACTGAATCTTCATATTAACATTAAAAAAGGCAAAAGACTAATTAGATACCTGCTATCAATTATCATCAGCTGCAGATTATTGCAGACACTGCACAAAGAATTAACTTACATTAGCTAAATAACTCTTTTCTACACCGGGGTTCCATTTTGAATTACTGCCTTAACATGATCTTAACATGGCGGAACCTATGTAAATTGATTAGCAACAACAGGCAACCTGTTGCTAAAAAATGCCAATGGAACTGATAGACGGACTTGGAAAATAAAAGAATAAACTGTGTCATCAAAAATGTACTTAGAAAAATTTCCACAGAAAATTGTGACCAGTAATTTCTTTTTCTAAGTGGAGTGCTACAATTTTAAGAATGCTAAAGCGATGTATTTCTTGCAGACAAATGTACTGTGTAGGTGCATATCAAGCAAAGTGATACAACCAAGGGACTTGATCAACAGATCACCTGAGGTTTGCCAAATGGATTTGACTTATGATGACCTTGCGCCCAGTACACAATATAACTGCACTGTGGCTTGAAGTTGAAGGAGACTACCAGTCAGCCGGTGTTATAGTAAACAATCGCTGGTGTAAGTTTGCTGGATAAAACACAGAACATGATACTTTTTGATAGTGGCACTTGTTGCCTGAAAAACGTATGCAACCAGGGAATACACATCTTTCAAAATCATGCGTCCACAGCAAATTTTATGTGAGATTATCGCAGGACAAGCAGGTAAATGAAAAACTGACTGCATACAGATTTTGCCTTTTTGCTGCACACCATTTTTGAAAATGTGGTTGCAACAGGAGAAATTGCTGGTTACAATGCAAATTACTTTCGACTCTTGCTGCAGACCACTTTTAAAACACTGTGGTAAGAGGAGAAATTGCTTGTAACAGGCAGCTTTTCCTTCAATGTCTCCATAAATGATAAATGTGTCTGAATCATTGAGAAGTTTATCTTTACAGCATCCATGAATAAGAGGTGATCATAATATACATGTGCAAAATTCTCTGTCGTACTTGAATCAAGGAAACTGATTTCATTAACCCTTTACCACACAATCCTGTGTTTTATCGTCCCTGATAAGAAAAGCTTTTGAAAACAATGTGGGAAAAGGAGAAAATGCTAGTTACCAGCATTTTCTCCTTTTCCCACAAAGTTTTCTACCCTTTCATAGCCAAAAGCACAATTCCAGCCACATCTAAATTGTCGTCTGCAAATGCTACCAATTTGGACAACTCCAAACTGTTGTTGTTTGCTAAAGAGTTAATTATTTAATTTGTCTTTTCCAAGATTTCTAATCCTAATGTCTCATTGTTTTTCACTCATCCAACAGGACCACTGTTGGCAAAAAGCCACTCATCCTGACCAAGACTTCACTCATCAGGATAAGCTGAATTCTCAAGCTTAGAAAAAATGCCCTGTTGGTGTTTTATACTTCGTCTCTGGGCATCTGTAAGGACACGTAAGGTGAGTTAACTTTTGCTGAAGTTACAATTATCATCTTGCTCTAATCATTCAATGTGTTACCCAATCAGGGCATATCTCTAACCCTTTACTGCACATTGCCACCTTTTAACGACCCTGGGAAAGAAACCTTTTGAAAACCAGCATTTTCTCCTTTTCCCACAATTTTTTCTACCCCATCAAAGACAAATTCAATCATTTGAGCTGTATCTAAATTGTCATCTGCAAATACTTTTGATTTGGACAAGTAAAGAGTAAAGCTTTGCAACAGAAGACTGTTTTCAATAAAATTAGGAAGAACTGCAATTAAACTGCTCATAGAAGTTTTTCTATAACTATTTCCTTCACAATTCTGTCCTGAAAAAAATGTAAGAATATCAGGTTTAGTAGTTAGCTAAGTTATTTTCTATGTAGACTTTTTTTTACAAAACATTCAATAAAATGCACTGAACAATAATTAAATCAAAATTCATTATTATGCAATAAATTGGTGCAGCTTATGTAGAGAAAAATATAAAGTAAAATGGCATTATTTCATCATTTGAATTTCATGCCAGACTGTCTGCTATTTTCTAGACTACTTTTAACTTCAAACGTTTTATTTTCATGAATATGTCAGGTTTCTGCCATAACTCTTTGCCAAGCCACAAAATTTTATAATTCTCCAGACTGTGAGCATATGCTAACAACAAACTAACCCTTTACCACACTATCCCCAATTTTAACAACTTTGAAAGAGAAAGGAGAAAATGCTGGTTACCAGCATTTTCTCCTTTTCCCACAATGTTTTCAAAATCCTACATCCTTAGAGTCATGCAACACATGATAAAGGGTTTAGCAGGATAGGCAAAAAGCATTTTCCTCAAAAAAAATACTATCATCAAAACCAAAAATAAAACAAGATCTCTTAAACATTTCAAACCCTCGCTATAAAACTATATTACTATTTAAACTATTGCAAAAGACAACTTTTAGAAACATTGTGGCAAAAGGAGCAAATAATTGAGGCAAGGAATTGTTCCATTGGGCAATGTTTTCTGTTGCTTTTGATGGAGCAATGTTTTCTGTTGCTTTCAAAAAAAGACATTTCATATCCATCCCTTAGTTATCTTTGTTGGGTTTGTATTGGAGTTTAACGCCATTTTAACAGCTCAGGTCATATATTATGGTGGTCAATGATGCACCCATGTGTTTCCTGGCTTTCTCGAAACGGTACTGACACAACTTTCTTTCCAAAGCCCCTGCCTTTTTTTCTCGCATGCATCAGAAGTGAGAGGCAAAAGATCGCTGGAAAGAAAGCTTGCCTCAACCGGGTATCAAACTGGCAACCACCAGGTCATGAGTCAAATACGCTAAACACTGACCTCCCCGAGTGGGCACTTATTTGTCACTTGTGCTAGATAGCAGTATGCCTGAAAATAGCCAGAATGGTATTGGTTTAGCCCCTTACTAAATAAGCCAACCCAATGAAAGAATTCTTCCGAAAACATCTTAGGAAAGAACAAAATACTGGTAACAATACAGCATTTCCTTCTTTTCCCATAATGTTTTCTACCAGTTCAAAAACGGATCCTTTCATATGAGCTACATTTAACCTTTTTACCACATTACAAAATTTTACACTTGTTCAAATAGAAAGCATTCGCAGACGACAAATTAAATATGGCTCATAATGGTGAGACTTTTCTGTTAATGGACAGAAAACACTGTTGGAAAAGGAGAAAATGCTGGATACCAGCATTTTCTCCTTTTCCCACAATGTTTTCAAAAGGCCTCTTTCTCAAGGTCGTTAAAACTTGGGAATGTGTGGTAAAGGGTTGATTTGTTGTCTGCATATGTGTCCAAACCAGACAAGTCTAAAAGTGAAGGGATAATGTGGTTAAAATTGTCTTGATATGAAAGGCATGCAGTCTGATGTGAGATAAAAAGCATGCAATCTTAATTAAATTATTTTTGCTTTTATAATTGTTGTCTGCAATATCCGCTGCACACTGTACTCGGAAGATAAGACATTTTAGTTTATTTACCATACATTTTATGAGGGTCCTGCAAAAAATTCTATCAATGGGCTTGGATTTCATAAATGTTTCATTAAAATTATTTGAACCATGCTCTGTGAAAAGGGGGCTTAATGTATTTGCATAAAGTATCAACCTAAGTCGGCCTGCGCAGTCCAATCAGGCTGACCTTGGCTAAAGCATTTTGCTTTTGATCAATTTTCTGCATGTCAAAGGACAACTCTACCTCCAGATACAGTTGACTGTATCAAAAAATGGATTTTATGGATCTGTCTTATGTGATAACTTGCAAGGTAAATGCGTCACGGAGATGCACTCAGCCCCCTTCTGCCTAAGCAAGGTTCATTTCTATTGCAAACCATCAAAGTATTCGGCCTTACTGAAACATTTTTTTTTCTTAAACTTTTTACTCAATCCCAAAAAGAAGATAATTACAATGTCATGTACCAGTAGCTTTTTTTTTGGTACATGTTTATGTTGGAGGCACTGATAAATGGCACTGCCAAATGAACTCCTGGACATACATGTACTGTATAATTATAGTTGAGCCTTGCTCTCTGTAAAGGGGGCTTAATGCATCTGCAAAAAGTATCAACCAAGGTCAGCCTGCGCAGTCCGCGCAAGCTGACCTGGGCCGAAACTTTTTGCTATTGATAAATTTCCTGCATGTAAAAGGATACATGATACAGTCGGTTGTTAGACAAAGTGGATTTTATTGATCTCTAAATACTGTATAACAGATCATTTTTATTGCTGTAAAAGTTTACGGATTTGGGAAAAATACTTATTTAAATTTTTACAATTCTATTTTTACTAATTACACACACATGTGTAAAAAATTAGTTAAATTATTGTAGTTAAAACATACATTTAGACCAAAAACCAGACCAAACATTGTCTAGTCTAATCTCGATCTACTCAGGCCGCCAATGAAGTTCTGAACAGTGCTTGAAGGATTTAATCTTTCAAGGCTTTTTGATGTTTGACGTTTCTCCTATTTTTTGTAATGTTCTCAAAAGTTACCTTCTGAGGGAAATGGTTTAAAACATAATTGTGTTGTCCCTCTGTAAACAAACCATCAATTATAAAGAATTAATAAATACTAAACCTCCTTGTTTCTTTTCTTTATTCATGTAGTTAATCCATTGATATAAACTAATACATTAGTTATTGTATGTATTATTATTTTTTATTTGACTGCCCAGGTGTTCTAGAAACAACCATTACTAAACCCAAAAAGGCACTATCAACTAATGTAAACCAGGCATGATATTGGCTTATTGCATGGTCATTTTGTATTGACTGGCAGTCAGCATATAACTGGCTGTACATTTCTTGGAGCAGAAAAGTTGTAAATATGTACAACAAACACTTGCATTACGACCCTATCGCTTTGAATTATTGCACGTTACATCATACCCCTTATCCAACTTTTATTGCAAACAATTGTGCACCTGCGACAGGCCTATCTTGTTGACCTGTAGATGGCCATAAATGGATCTAAATTTGTCGGATTTCAGACACAAGTTTGGTCATCGTGGTAAAACCTTTTATATCGGTCACCCCCTTTTTATATGAATGATAATTTCCTGAAGATTTGGACACTAAAAGAAATATTCTTTCTCTCAAAATATATTGGCGAATTACAGTGATCACCGAAGTGTGTATAGTGTGCCATCTATAGGTGTATGTAAACACCTTTCCATACAAATAACCCTTTATTTCTGTATTGGTCAAAGTTTTACACGATAATTATTTATGTGTCAAATTTTAATGAATCTGTTTTAGATGTAAAAATTGGCAGCACATAAAAAAAACCTGTTATACAGTATGTGATATCTTGCTTGGTACAATGCATTATGGAAATGCATTAAGCTTCCTTTTGCCAGAGAATAGCTCATTTGTTTCCAAAAAGCATCCACTTGAGTCTTGGAAATCTAAAGAATTAACACTTTCTCACAAGGCAAAATTTTTTAATTGCCTGTATTGATGGAATTCAGGGGCAACAATTCAAATGCTTTTCGAATGATTGTATTTGTCCTTGCATAGGTAGAAAACATTGGCTGAAAAGGAAAAAAGCTGGTTACAGCATTTTCTCATCTTCACACAATGTTTTCAAAAGGCTTCTTCCCCAGGATTGTATGGTAAAGGGTCAACAGGGACCCAGGTCCGGTAAATAAGGGGGATGGTTCACAACTACAACCTTTTCAGAAGCAAGAAAAAACTTAAAAACATAATTCACATGTGAAACGTGTTATGTATATTACAGTTGACCATCCTTTGCTTAGTTGTTGGTCAGTGTGCATGTGTATGACTGCATGTTCCTTAATTTGATATAACTTGGACAGTCTAAAAGTGGTTCGCAGAAAATAAACAGATATCATAAATTATGCATGTGCTTACCGAGTGAAAATTTAAAAAAAAGAAATTCCGGCTCCTAACCACAAATCCTAGGGCTACCAATTTGGATCATTTCTGAATTCGTTCAGAATTTAGACCTGGGTTTGAAATAGTCCAGCCTCAGGGGTCTCATGTTGTACAGGGGCTCTATATTGAGGAAACTTTTTCCCCTTTGACGTAATTTATTGGGTTAGGCCAATTTTGACACCAGAGCTTTAATTTGAATAAAGTTGGAAGAGATCTGCTAGATAATAACACTCATAAAATATTACAGCTGTTTCTCAAGGTCAGGAAAAAAGGCTGTCTTTACAGTTTTCACTATATAAGCCTATGTAAAACTTCCAACTTGTGGGTTAGGGCCAGTTTAGACCACAGGGCTATAATTTGAACAATCTTGGTAGAGGTCCATTAGATAAATGTACATGGAAAATTTGGGAGCCCTAGGTCTTACTGTTAAGAACCAGACTATTTTTTAAGGTTTTCACTATATAAGCCAATGTAAAAATTGTGACTGCCAGGGCAGGGCTAAATTGGGACTCCCAAAGATACAATTTGGACAATCTTGGTACAGGCCTGCCTACTATCAGTAGATTATGTTATCTGCAAAATTTATGCCTTATGGTTTAGAATCAGAAGATTTCTAAAGTTTTTGCTATGTAAGCCGATGTAAAACTTGTGACCCTAGTGGCAGGGTGAGTTTTGACTGCAGAGCTATAATTTGAAGAAACTTGGTAGAGGTCTCTTTGATAAAGCTACACGGCAAATTTGGTAGCCCTAGGCCGATCCCGAGTTTTAACCACCCTCAGAAAGTAGCCTTTTGAAAACATTATGGGATAAGGAGAAAGTGTAGATAACCAGCATTTCCTCCTTTTCACAATATGTTTTCTCCCATATCAAAGACAAATTCCATTATTTGAGCCACCTTTAAATTGTCATCTGCAAATGCTTTCAATTTGGAAAAGTCTACATTTTTGTCGTGTGGTAAAGAGTTAACAGATAATTTCATGATGCAGAAATGCATTTTGGATGGAATATAGGTGCTGCAGTCAAAAATAACTTTCTCCATCAGAAATCTTGTGGTTTGTATTGGAGTTAAACGCCATTTTAACAGCTCTGGCCATATCATGGCAGTCGGAGACACACCCATGTGTTTCCTGGCTTTCTCACACCAGTAATGACACAACTTTCTTTCCAAAGCCACTCAGACTACTATTCTCACATGCATCAGAGGTGAGAGGAAAAAAATCACCCGCAAGAAAGTTTGCCTCAACCTGGTATCAAACTCGTAATCACCTCATCATAGGTCAGATACGCTAACCATTGAGCTACCCGGGCGGGCTGGAAATCTTGTGCAACAGGCTCCTTAAGGAATGATGTTTTCTTTTGATTCTGTCATACATGTATTTGTTATTTTAGATATAAATACCTATATAAATAGATGTTAATGAGTTGTGAAAACCTTATTATATCATAGATGTTCATGATAAAACTGCCTACAATTTCAGTGTTATTTTGAAAAAGAAAAACATGATAAATATACTTTCTATGCTTTTAGGTACACAGTTTTAAGAAAAAAAAAAAAACCACATGTAAAGTTCATTTCTTTTTTTAATTTTTTTAACTCTTTACCACACAATCCCGACTTTTAACGACCCTGTGAAAGAAGCCTTTTGAAAACATCGTGGGAAAAGGAGAAAATGCTGGTAACCAGCATTTTCTCCTTTTCCCACAATGTTTTCTACCCTTCCCTAAGCAAATTTCAATTTTTCAATCACATTTATTTTGTCGTCTGCAAATGCTTTCAGTTTGGACCAATCTAAAATTTTGTTGTTTGGTAAAGAGTTAAACTATTCCTAAAAACATAGAAAGTCAATTTGTTGACATACGTTTTTTCATTTCTTTTTGTAAACTTTTCTTAAAAGCACAGACAGTTTATTTATTGTATTTCTTTGCCTTATTTGGCCAAAAACTCCTATTTTTTCCTCTCAGCTGGCCAAAACATCCGTAACTAAGACATCCTGGCCAAAATGTCTTATATTTGAATATATCATTAGCTAGTCAAAGTGTTAATCCTTTATCGCACAACCCAGACTTTTAACTACCCTGAAGAAAGTATTTGAAAACATTGTTTGAAAAACAGAAAATGGTGGTAAGAAGCAATATTCTCTTCTTTTCCCACAATGTTTTCTACCCTATCAAATACAAAAATCATCATTTGCACTACATTTAATATGTCATCTCCAAATGCTTAGAATTTGGTAAAGTCCAAAATATTGTTGTTTGGTAAAGGGTTAAAAACTGTATGGAAGACAAATATGTCCAGTGGCCTTGAAATATTATAAGTTAGAAATGGAGTCCAATTTTAAATGATTAGAATACCAGAAACATTTTCAGTTTTTCTACATCTGCAATAAATACTGACAACACTGTTTTATATACATTTTAAGCTTAGGAGATCACAACTCTGATACATAAATTATGCAGGTAACATCGCAAAATTTGGCGAAAGTTTTTGTACAACTGTTTATACAATTTGATTCATACTCCTGCAAAATGACATTGCATAACATTTATTACTCTCTTGAAATATTTCCCAAACAAGTCCACATTCTGACAAACATGAGGACAAGGGTTTTGGAAACACGTCGGAAAAGGGAGAAAATGATAGTAACCAGCATTTTCATCTTTGCCTGAAAGGTTAGAAAACATTGTGGTAAAGAAGAAAATGCTGGTTACCAGCATTTACTCCTTTTCTAACAATGTTTTCAAAAGACTTCTCCATCAGGTTTGTCAGAATTAACTACTTCCTTAACACATAGTTTTGATCTTACTTTTAGGTAGAAGCCAGTGGCCTGGACAGAGTGTTATTATAGCAGTAATTGCATAAATGATAACCAAAAGGAAAGCACTTAGCTCCTGTGAAATAGATGAAAGACTTATAAAATGGCATAAAACACCAAACAATGTTTATTCCCCAAGGATTAAAACATGAGATTGTGTGGTAAAGGGTCAAAACCTGGTAGTTGATTGAACCTGTGACCGTCTGTAACATTAGTAGTTTGGTCTAACCAATATGCTATGTGGATGGGATACTACACTATCTCAATTTCCAGGTGAACTTACCATATGTGTTTGTTTTGTGACAATTTTACCATGCATATGACAATATATATATATTTAATTATACGTATAGCGAAGTTTGTCACAATCAAACGCCTCTGGAACTTACATAAGCATAAGTTCTTCATAAAATATATTTTTTCTTTCCTTTCCTCATAGCCTAGGTATTAAAATTTTATTATGATGGTGAAAACATGACTAATAAAACACATCCTTCTGCACCATATGCTATCACCTACCAGTTCAGTTATAAAAGTGTCCTGTTTATCTTAGGTTTTAACATTCAGTTCAAGAATAAAATCAAAACTGTATCTATGCTCAAGATACGAGAAGAACACTAACAGAGATGATAAGACAACCACACTGTTTGTGCAATACCTTTCTGTGGTCATGGGATTATTATTTCTTCAAAATACAAGGAATTCAAAGAATCTCAATGTCCAACCAAAAAACAAAGTATCACTTTCCCTTGTGCAGATGATTTTTTGATTTGTGTAGTCTAGCAGTACTTAGATCAGTTCTGAAAACACATTGGAAAATAAAGAACTAGCTTTGAATAACCTGAAATTTCTTCTTTTGGAGCATATTTCAGCATTGATCATGTATGAAACCTGAATGCATACTTACAATTTAACTTTAAACTCTCTACCACATAACAAAAATGTAGACTCGTCTAATTTGAAAGCATTTGTAGACAACAATTTAAATGTGGCTCAAATGATGGAAGTTGTCTTTGTAAGGATAGAAAACAGTGGAAAAAGGAGAAAATGCTGAGAAAATGCTGGTTACCAGCATTTTCTCCTTTTCCCGCAATGTTTTTAAAAGCATTGTCTTTCAAGGTCGTTACAGGTAGGGATTGTGTGGTAAAGGATTAATAAGGACATTTTCATACTACTCTGCAGCAAATTTGTTTTCAGAGGCAAGGAACTAAGTGAGTCATTGCTTATCAATGTATTATTAATTACCAAACAACAAACTTTTAGACTTGCCCAAAGAGCATGTGCAGATAACTAAATCCCAAGTTTTAAATGACCCTGAAGAAAAAGGCTTTGGAAAACACTGTGTTATTTATCCTTTTTACACAATGTTTTCTACCCTATCAAAGAGAGAATTCATCTTTTGAACTAAATTTATTTTGTTGTCTGCAAATGCTTTCAATTTGGTCAAGTCCAAAATTCTGTCCTTTGCTAGAGAGTTAAGCCAGGTCCTGCATTTTAACCCTTTACCACACAATCCTGAGTTTTAACGACCATGAGAAAGAAGCCTTTTGAAAACATTGTAGGAAAAGGAGAAATTGCAGGTAACCAGCATTTTCTCCTTTTCCAGTGATGTTTTCTACCCTATCAAAGACAAAAATCCATCATTTGAGCCACATATAAATTGTCATCTGCAAATCCTTTCAGTTTGGACAAGTCAATGGTTTTGTTGTAAACAGTTAACGGTTAAAAAATTATATTTGTGTTGTAGGGCTAAATGTCAGATTTCAAAGAGATGGAAACTGAAGATCTACTCAATGTCCGATAACACTGAAAGGATATCTTTAAGATTTATCTGTAAATATTTCTATTTTATCTACTTGCATGGAGGATTCTGCAACATTCTTCATAAAATTAGAATTTTAATCACAATTTCCTTCCTGTTCTCACTTATAACTCAACCACCCCAACAATAGTCAAAATAAATATTCCTAGGGCGTTTTGGGCTTTTGAAAAGGGGTACACCCAAGAACATAAGTGTTGTTACTGAGTGAAAAAATCATGGTTCAGAGGGGACAGCACCCGTCAGATGGAGGGTTCTAGAGGTCTTTATGGAGATCCTTTTTTTAAATTCAAAATGTCAATTTCAGAATTCTTTCAGACAGATTTTCCTTATCTAGCAGTGTTTTTCATAGCCATCTTGAATCTTCCACACAGTCATTAACTTTTACCAAACAACAAATGTTTTGGATCGGATCAGATTCAAAGCATTTGCAGACAACAAATTTAATGTTGCTACAAAGATGATTTGTGAATTTGATAGGATAGAAAACATTGTGGGAAAAGGAGAAAATGCAACAATGTTTTCAAAAGGCTTCATTCTCAGGGTCATTAAAACTTGGGATTAAGTAGTAAAGGGTTAAACAGGGGATCATTTGGAAGATGCCAGATATATGCAATATGTGGTCTCTTATCCACATAATTATGTATTCCTATACCAACTAATTACAAAGATGAAAAAAAAAAAAAGCATTTGCAGAAAACAAAATAAATGTGGCTCAAATGAATGAATTTGTCCTTGAAACAACAGAAAACATTGTTGGAGTGAGAGAAAATGATGGTCCACAGGGTTTTCTCCTCCTTTTCCTCTGATGTTTTTAAAAATCTTTCTTCATCAAGGGCGTTAAAATATGGGATTTAATCCTTAATTTATGGTGATCATCCATATTTCACAGGGATGTTTATAACATCATCTGCCTGGTCTTAGTCTACAGCAAATATGTCAATGTGTCAGTTATCAAGAAGAGAAAATCATTTTCAGTTCATTTCAGAGCATGCTTTCCCAAATCATTAACCCTTTACCGGATGACAAAATTTTAGCCTTCTCCAAATTGAAAGCATTTACAGACGACAATTTCAATTTGGCTAAAATGGTGCAATTTTTCTTTGATAGGGTAGAAAACATTGTGGGAAAAGGAGAAAATGCTGGTTACCAGCATTTTCTCCTTTTCCCACAATGTTTTCAAAAGGCTTCTTTCCCAGAAGCGTCAAAAGGCTTCATTGTGTGGTAAAGGGTTAAGCAATACCAAAATAAAGGAATCAATTTAAAAAAAAAAAAAATCAACTCATTTCAAATATGCACTCTCAAACAATTATATGGTACAGACTCAGAAGGTAACAAGCATCTTGGTGCTATGAATTTTTGATACAGGAATTCTGCTGATGCAGTAGAAGTCTGATTTTAACAGATAAAACATACAATCTTCTCTTCTTGCCAACAATAACCCTAAGAACACTGAGTATTATTTATGGTGCTTTTAAACCCTTAATCACACAATACTGATGTTTAATGACCCTGATGGGTCATCCCTGATGGGATTTGAAAAACATTGAGGGAAAAGAGACAATGATGGTAACCAGCATTTCTTTTCCCACAATGTTTCCTACTTTTTCACTGACTAATCTTGTCATTTGAATCGACTTCAATGTGTTGTCTGCAAACGCATTGAATATGGATGAGTCTAAAATTTTGTCATCTGGTAAAGAGTTCTGACAGTGTATATCAGGATCAAACTGCATAGTGCATGCAGTCTGATCATGGATCTATACTGCTTAATATTTTGTATGATGTTCTCCATAAATTGGCTTTGTGATTTAGATACCAGGGTTTTCTTCAGATGAACTCTTTACCACACAACAAATTTTCAGACTGGTCCAAATTGAAAGCATTTGCAGATGACAAAATAAATGTGACTGAAAAATTGAAATTTATTTTGGAAAGGGTAGAAAACATTGTGGAAAAAGGAGAAAATGCTGGTTACCAGCATTTTCTCCTTTTTCCACAATATTTTCAAAAGGCTTCTTTTTCAGGGTCGTTAAAAGTCGGGATTGTGTGGTAAAGGGGTAAATGATTGGTGTTTGACGGTGCTTTCCATATTATTTATGTGACAGTGACAGCTCAAATATTCATGTTTGTCCTGGGTTTCACCAGTGCTAGGCTAGGGCTCTAAAGTGTGTTGCCCAAGGACAATCCCACAAAATAACCCAGTGCTTCCAGCGAGGCTCAAACCTAGGAACTCCAGGTCCTAAAAGTTACCACTGAGCCACACTGACCACTGGGCTTTCTTTAGCATTCAAAAATGTCTCATCTATTTTTCTACAATCTACAATTCAACCTTTTACCACACAATCCCGACTTTTAATGACGCTCAGAAAGAGGTAACCAGCATTTTCTCCTTTTCCCACACAGTTTTCTAATCTATCCCAAACAAATTTCAATTTTGGGGTCAAATTATTTTGTCCTCTGTAAATGCTTTCAGTTTGGACTGGTCTAAAATTTTGTCTTTTGGTAAAGAGTCAACATTGAAACCTGATGAAATTATAGAAGTACACCTTACAGGTTTTTTTAACTCATTACCACTTTCATCACATTTCAAGCAGACAACTTTTTATTCCCATTTCTACACAATCCCAAGTTTTCCCACAATGTTTTCTAACTATTTAGAAAAAAATCCAATCACTTGAACCACATGTTATTTTGTCTTCTGCAAATGCTTTCAATTTGGACCAGTCTTAAATATTGTTGTGTGTCACAAAACTTAAAACTTTTCCCACAATGTTTTCTACCCTATCAAAGAAAAATTGCACCATTTTAGCCAAATTGAAATTGTCGTCTGTAAATGCTTTCAATTTGGAGAATAAAAACTTAAAACACAGAACTAATATAGAATAAGTCTAAATACACTATACCTTATGAAAACTGTGTGGGAAATATATATGAACCATGCCCTGTGGAAAGGAAGCTTGATGCATCTGCAAAAAGTATCAACCCTAGTCAGCCTGCGCAGTCCAAGCAGGCTGACCCCTGAGTCAAAACGTTTTGCTATTGGTCAATTTTCTGTATGTCCAAGGTCCAGTCTACTTAATGATTCAGTCGGCTGTTAAAGCAGTGGCTATTATGGATATATTACGAGATTGCTTGATTGGTACAATGCTTCACAACGATGCATTAAGCCACCTTTCACCACAGCATGGCTCATATACTGGAAACCAGCTTTTTCCTTTTCCCACAAAGTTTTTTCTACTATTTCATAGACAAATCCAATTATTTGAGACACATCATATTCGTCATCTGAAAACAGCTTCAAATTGACACAGTCCAAAATGTTGTGATTTTGGTGAAGAGTGAAATACCAGCACAACCAACACTTCTGTGGATATTAACCCTTTCCCAGACAACAAATTTTGGACTGGTCCAAATTGAAAGAGTTTGCAGACGACAATTTTAAATTTGATGAAAATGGCAGAAAGTTCTCAACAAGAGGGCCATGATGGCCCTGGAGTCGCTCACCTGAGCCTTTTGACCAAGCACAACCAATTTCCAACGTCTTGTGAGATATATGTATTACCAAACAATAAAATTTTAAATTCATCAGTCTGAACCTTCTGCATAAAACAAATAATATGTGGATCAAGCTGTGGAATTGGTCTCTCAAAGGGGTAGAAAACATTGTGAAAAAGGGAAAAAATGCTGGATACTAGCATTTTCTCATTTTCAAACAGTGTTTTCAAAAGGCTTCTTTCTGAGAGTCATTCGTACACTAGGTTTTTCTAAGATTTGACCTAGTGACCTAGTTTTTCAGCCAACATGACACATTTTCAAACTGGTCCAAGATATCATCAAGACAATCATTCTTACCAAATTTCAAGAGTATTGGACTGAAAATGTGGCCTCTACAGCATACACAAGGTTTTTCTAAGATCTGACCTAGTGACCTAGATTTTGACCCAACATGACCCATTTTCAAACTCATCCAAGATATTACCAAGGCAAACATTCTGAGCAACTTTAAAGAGTATTGAACAAAAAATGTGGCCACAACAGTGTACACATGGTTTTTCTAAGATTTGACCAGATGACCTAGTTTTTGAGCCAACATGACCCATTTTCAAATTCGACTGAGATATCATCGAGACAAACATTCTGACCAACTTTCAAGAGTATCAGACAGAAAATGTGGCTTCTGGAGCTTACACAAGGTTTTTCAAAGATTTGACCTAGTGACCTAGTTTTGCACCTGACATGACCTATTTTCAAACTAGTCAGAGATATTATCAAGGCAAACATTCTGACCAACTTTCAAGAGTACTGGACAGAAAATATGGCCTCTACAGCATACACAACCTTTTTCTTAGATTTGACCTGGTGACCTAGTTTTTGACCCAACATGGCACATTTTCGTACTATTTCAAGATATAATCAAGACAAACATTCTGGTCATTTTTCAAGAGTATTGGACTGAAAATGTGGCCTCTATAGTGTACAAAAGGTTTTTCTAAGATTTGACCTCGTGACCTAGTTTTTGACCCCACACGACCCAATTTCAAACTTGTCTGAGATTTTATCAAGACAAACATTCTGACCAAGTTTCATGAGGATTGGACTGAAAATGTGGCCTTTAGAGCGTACACAAAGTTTTTCTAAGATTTGACCTAGTGACCTAGTTTTTGACCCCACATGAACTCGTCTGAGATTTTATCAAGACAAACATTCTGATAAAGTTTCACAAGTATCTGACTGAAACTGTGGCCTCTAGAGCGTACACAAGGTTTTTCTAAGATTTGACCTAGTGACCTAGTTTTTGACCCCACACGACCCAATTTCGAACTCGTCTGAGATTTTATCAAGACAAACATTCTGTACAAGTTTCACAAGTATCTGACTGAAAATGTGGCCTCTAGAGCATACACAAGGCTTTACTAAGATTTGACCTAGTGACCTAGTTTTTGACCCCACATGACCCAATTTCGAACTCGTCCGAGATTTTATCAAGACAAACATTCTGACCAAGTTTCATGAGGATTGGACTGAAAATGTGGCCTCTAGAGCGTACACAAGGTTTTTCTAAGATTTGACCTAGTGACCTAGTTTTTGACCCCACATGACCCAATTTCGAGCTCGTCCAAGATTTTATCAAGACAAACATTCTGACCAAATTTCACAAGTATCTGACCGAAAATGTGGCCTCTAGAGCGTACACAATGTTTTTCTAAGATTTGAACTGGTGACCTAGTTTTTGACCCCACATGGCCCAATTTCGAACTCGTCCGAGATTTTATCAAGACAAACATTCTGACCAAATTTCATGAGGATCGGACTGAAAATGTGGCCTCTAGAGCGTACACAAGGTTTTTCTAAGATTTGACCTAGTGACCTAGTTTTTGACCCCACATGACCCAATTTCAAACTAGTCCGAGATTTTATCAAGACAAACATTCTGACCTAATTTCATGAGGATCGGAATGAAAATGTGGCCTCTAGAGTGTACACAAGGTTTTTCTAAGATTTGACCTAGTGACCTAGTTTTTGACCCCACGTGACCCAATTTGGAACTCGTCCGAGATTTTATCAAGACAAACATTTTGACCAAATTTCATGAGGATCGGACTGAAAATGTGGCCTCTAGAGCGTACACAAGGTTTTTCTAAGATTAGACCTAGTGATCTAGTTTTTGACCCCACATGACCCAATTTTGAAGTCGTCTGAGATTTTATCAAGACAAACATTCTGACCAAATTTCACAAGTATCTGACCAAAAATGTAGCCTCTAGAGCGTACACAAGGTTTTTCTAAGATTTGACCTAGTGACCTAGTTTTTGACCTCACATGACCCAATTTCGAACCCGTCCAAGATTTTATCAAGACAAACATTCTGACCAAGTTTCATGAGGATTGGACTGAAAATGTGGCCTCTAGAGCGTACACAAGGTAAAAAGTTGACGACGGACGACGGACGACAGACACAGCACGATCACAATAGCTCACCATGAGCACTTCGTGCTCAGGTGAGCTAAAAAGGGAAGAAAACACTGTGGGAAAAGGAGAAATTGCTCATTACAAGCAATTTCTCCTTTTCCCAGTGTTTTCAAAAGACTTGTACTGCAGACACATGAAAACCAGGGCTTGTTTGGGAAAGGGTTAAAGTACTGGGCTAGTGGAAGGTATCGTTCCTCTCACAACTGATGTTTGTTTTTTTTCGATGGTGTTTTAACCCTTTACCACACAAATACCGAGTATAAACAACCCTGACAGAGAAGGCTTTTTAAAACATTGTGGGAAAAGGAGAAAATGTTACTGAGGACAGCTGGGGATTGAACTCTGATCTCCTAATTACATGTCCAGCCTTCGACAGCTGAGCCACAGAAGACCACCAAGTAATTACATGTACCATACATGCATACTGTTTAACTTTTTACCAAAAGACAAAAATGTAGACCAGCCTAAACTGAAAGCATTTGCAGACGACAATTTAAATGTGAATCAAATGATGGAACGTGTCTTTAAAAGGGTAGAAAACACTGTAGGAAAAGGAGAAAATGCATTTTCTCCTTTTCACACAATGTTTTCAAAAAGGCTTTATTCTTCAAGGTCGCTAATACCTGGAATTGTGTGGTACAAGGTTAAACAGTATAAAAGTGCATCAGTAAACTTAAAACCAAGCAAAAAAAAAGCTGTTTTTTTTTCATCCCCAAAAGAGGTTGAAGAGTCTCCTACTTTAATAGACCAAAAGAATCAATTGACAAGCATGGCATCAAATGATAGCAGTGTTTTCGAACTGAACTCGAAACACGGCAATGGGTTGATAGTCTATATTGTGGTTAATTCTTTGAGGAAATTTCAGTTTTATTGTTATTCTACTCTGCAAATGCTCAATAACACATGCACTCTCTTACATAAACATCCCTTTGATCTTATCCACAAAAAAAATTTAATTTCAGGGGGAAGGATTAACAACCATGAATACAATATTCACATAATCAAAGCAAGACTAGAGTATTTAGTGCGAGAATACAAGTTCCATATCACCACTGATATTCACGTGCAATTCTTAATTAACTCTTTACCAAACTCAAAATTTTTGACTTGTCCGAATTGAAACAATTTGCAGAAGACAGTTTACAAGTAATTGGAATGACTAAATTTGTGTATGAAAGGATGGAGAAAGATGTGGGAAAAGGAGAAAATGTTGGTTATGAGCATTTTCTCCTTTTTCTACAGTGTTTTCAAACTGCTCTATTCCCCAGGGTCAAAATTTGACAAAATTTTAGCCTGGACCAAATCGAAAGCATATGCAGAAAATTTCAATGTGGCTCAAATGGTGCAATTTTTCTTGGATAGGGTAGAAAAAGTGTGAGAAAAGGCTTTTTCCCCAGGTTGTTAAAAGTCAGCATTGCGCGGTAAATGGTTAACTCTTTACCAAACAACAATAATTTTTGACTGGTCCGAATTTAAAGCATTTGCAGATGACAACTTAAAGGTGGCTCAAATGACAAAACTTGTCCTTGATAGAGTAGAAAGCATTGTGGGAAAAGGAGAAAATGCTGGTAACCAGCATTTTCTCCTTTTCCCACAATGTTTTCAAAAGGCTTCTCCCTCAGGGTCGTTAAAAGTCGGGATTGTGTGGTAAATGGTTAAGGGGCTAATCATCTAATTGGTTCAAGCATTATCTACATTCAGGACAAAAAATTGATATGATCCTATGTCAAACAGCTATTGAGTTAAACCATGGAAACGATCTTCAAACAAAGTTCACCTGTGACCTTGACCTTTAAACCATGTGCCCTAGAAACGATAAGGCACCTCCTTTGGTCATGAGCATTACTTGTGTAAAGTTTCAGGGTCCTAGGTAAAATGGCTTTTGAGATAAAGCATGAAAACAAAAAAAGTCTACAGACAGATGGATTGATGGACAGACAGAAGGACGGACAGACGCTCCAACATTTTGGGTTTATGGGCTTTTTTCTTTGATCTTTGTGAGCTATTAAGCCCCTAATCTGACAAGGTTTAGGGGCTATTTGTTTCCATATTTCATATAAATATGGACAGATTTTAGCTCATAAACCCCTGAATGTTTGCCCGGACAGACAGACAGACAGACAGACAGATATGGTGAAACCAGTATAGCCCCCTCTATTTCATAGGGGTGGGGGAGTATAATCATTGTTTCAAATAGGATTCAATCATTTACCACATTACAAAATTCTAGACTTATCCAAATTGGAAGCATTTGCAAACAACAAATTAAGTGCCGCTTTCTTCGAAACGTTTGAAAACTCTGTGGGAAAAAGTTACTGTCATTTTCTCCTTTTTCCGCAATTTTTTCAAGAGCCTTCTTCTTCATGTTCCTTTAAACTTTGGATTGTTTGGTAAATGCTTAAATAAATTAGAAAACATTGTGGATAAGGAGGTAATTGCTCCTTAACCCTTTACCACCTGACTGTTAATGACCCTGGAGAAGAAGGCTTTTGAAAACATTGTAGGAGAAGAAGAAAATGCTGGTAACCAGCATTTTCTCCTTTTACCACAATGTTTTCTACTCTGAGAAAGAAAAGATTTATGTTTTGAGTAACATTTGTTGTCTGCAAATGCTTTCAATTTGGACCAGGCTAAAATTTGGACGCGTAGAGTCACAAGTTTTTATACTCCATTTCCCCCTTTGTTTTCAAAAAGCTGGTCTATAATAGGAGGGTGACAAGTCATACTTAATTCTTTACCAGATGACAAAATTGTGGACTTGTCAAAATTCGCAGACAACAAATTAAATGAGGCTCAAATTATTTGTCTCTGAAAGACTGAAAATATTTTGAGAAACAGAGAAAATGCTGGTTATCAGCATTTTCTCCCTTTTCCACAATATTTTCAATCTTTTACCCTTGGTCATTAAAACTGGGATTGTGTGGTAAAGGGTTAGACAATAAAGGGTCAACAAAATTAGTTCTCAAAAGAATAATTACTGTTCCAACTGTTCAATATCAATTACTTCCTTTTAATAAGGTTCAACTTTGAAATTGTTCTAACCTAATACCATACAACTGTAACTCTTTCACATAAATGCACCAGACATAAACAGCAACTGCCTTTTTCAAGCAAATGCTGCTTTTTTCCCACATGTTTTCCATAGTATGCATAAAAGACATTCCCTCTATCTTAAAATACATCTCTTCCATGTTTCAACCCTAGTCCTGACAGGCATGTCTAAAATAAGCCCATTTACCATTAGGTGATGAAGGCACTAACCTCTCCCTATCCTGTTCTATCTTATACATTGAGCATCATCATAATAAGTGACACCATCAGGGTAAAATCAATTTGGACAGAAAAATAAAAATGATGTCAAATGACTAGTACTATGAATGTGGACTTCTCATGCAAAATTAATATGGAAGGATAATAGAAATCTTTTTTCTTTTGTCTGTCTTTAGCATGTACGAGAAAGTAAAATTGTTTCTCATGAGGTAAGATAGAGAGATTTACCTCTCTTGCATTCAGTGAAATTATGTCCAATCTTACACAACACCAATACCAAAAGTTATCCTCTCTGTACAATAACTAAAACAACACCAATCATGCTTACCTTTCATTTAAAGCTTTACTCTCTGCTATTTTCTCATTTATCACAAATATGACTAGTAATTTCCCTGTGTCTGCCATCTGGTTAATGTTTCCTCCTGTCACTATAGGATATGCTATGAATTTTTCCCCTTTGATCCACTGTTGTAAGGAACCCATTGTAGCCACCCCTTTAGGAGCTAAAAACCAATAAAGTGGACACTCTTATTCCAGGATCTGTATTCACCAACCATTCTTAAGAACTTCCTTAGTCCTATTCTCCAAGATTTTCTAATTTGAAAGAAACACAACTTCTGAATGGCAAAACCAAATGTTTAAGTCAATCAGAAGATGTATTATTTTCAAATTTAGAAAATTCTGGAGAATAAGACTAAGAATGTTTTTCACAAAGGTTGCTGAATACGGACCCTGTTCAACCGTTCTTCATATCCTAAATAAACTTCTACCTTTTTCAAGGTCTAAAAGCACACTTGAAGATACATACAAGTATTTGATCACAGATAACATGCTGTAGCACACAGTGTATGTCAAGTACCAGACTGATTTTGAATTATGCCATTTACAAGAGCTACTGCACTGCTGTTGCTCATTGCAACAAACTTGGTTGTTTCCCTATCCAAGTTTTATCTGTACAAATTAAAGATTTTATATAAATCTAACAGCCCCCCCCCCCCCCCCCCCAAAAAAAAAAAAAGCTTAAACATAGATAATGTATTACTTTTTACAAGATGTAGATATGAAGAAAAGGAAAACAAAAAGACCATTATGATCCTATAATCAGAGTTTATAAAAACATATTTCAAATGTTCCAGTTTATTTCTATCATGGGATAAATCGCAACACCACTGTTTTGTATACCAAAGCTGATACTAAATACAAAATTCTGAAGCTTTGGCCGCCTCCTATCCCTCTCCTTAGTGAGGCTAAACTTGCAAAACATGTGACCAGCATGAGAAAGACCATCTCTGTCAAAAAGGACACATTTTGCACAACTTTAATTTTGGGGCTGAGATTATCCTGCTCATCAAATATCATTGGTCCTGGCAATCAGTTTCTGACAAGAAAATCTTTAAAGTTTTCCAAATCTAGAACTACAGAACAATGTGGCACAAAGTTTGAGCAATCCAGAAAAAGGTTACGGCTACATTTAAAGCAAAGATGTGAGCAACTTTTGTAATATCCCTTATACATTGTATTACTATAATGCCAAGTATCAATGCCATCTGAGATCTGGTCCTGATGGACAAGATTGTAAATATTTTTGGATTTTTCTTTTTTCCAATTTTATTTCTTTACCAAACGACAAAATTTTGGACTCGACCAAATTGATGCATTTGCAGACAACACACTAAATGTAGCTGAAATGATGATTTCTGTCTTTGATAGGGTAGAAGACATAGTGGGAAAAGGAGAAAATGCTGGTAACCAGCATTATCTCCTTTTTCCACAGTGTTTTAAATAGTCTTCTTTCTCAGTCCTTAATACTCAGGATTGTGTGATAAAGGGTTAAAAAGCCATACAGGACACATGACCTTATTCATAAAATTCCTGCTTAACCCTTTACCACACAAACCCGAGTTTTTAAGAACCCTGAGAAAGAAGAATTTTGAAAACATTGAGGGAAAAGGAGAAAATGCTAGTAACCAGCATTTTATCCTTTTCCCACCATGTTTTCTACATATTCAAGAACAAATACTATCATGTGAAAAACATTTGTATTGTCATCTGTATGTTTCTTAAATATGGAGGAGTATAAAATTTTGCCATATGGTAAAGGGTTAACTGGCCAAATAGCTTCTACGAAGATCTTTGAAATTGTTGATGGATGCCAGAAAAATGCCAAACAGTGAGCATAAAGCTAACGTTGAGCCTAAAAGGGAGCTAAAAAATGACAAACAATATACACTGACAAACAATACTAATAAAATGATGTCCATATAAAAAGTTTGAAAAGGTACATACGTTCATATTCATAAACTGTTTTATCTTTAAATACTAACACTGTTGGATAACTCTTCAGAGAAATATCCTGAAAATTCAAATAATATTAACTAATTACTCCATGGCTCATAAATCTCCCATCCTTTTTCCCATTTGCTCATAACATTTTCGAACCACATATTTCCATACTGTCAAACCATATTTCCTCAAACCTTCATATTCATCTACGTATGGAATATGAAAGAGTTGTAAAGGTCTTCATGCTACCTTTCAATAATTTCCTATTGATTGAGGTGTTCCCAAATCAATTATTGTAATCTAAAGACCTAACTTATTTTATTTCATCTACATGTACAGTCAATCACTGATCTACAATTAATACTGTTTGCTCTGTTTGTACCATGTGTCACCATAAAATAATTGTAACATCCTTCTTTGCCACTGGCTGCTTTACCATATGAACACAGCAGAGTGAATCTTCAGTGGTGAGAAAGTATTAATATACTTTCCAATGCCCACTGTCCATCATACCCCAGAAAGTATTTTTGACCCATTCTGGGTTCAAACTCAAAACACTTGCATCACAAAGCACATGCTTAATTTTCCAAGTGTTCAAAATACAATCAAGTCCTCACCAGACAATTAAATTTCAGACTTGCCCAAATCGAAAGTATTTGCAATCAACAAATTAAATGTGACTCTGATGACAGGATTTGTTTCTGACATGGTGGAAAACATAGTGAAAAACTGAGAAATGCTGGTTACCAGAATTTCTTCCTTTTCCCACAATGTTTTCACAAGTTACTCTCATCAGGGTGGTGGCTAACTCTTTACCAAATGACAGAATGTTGGACTTTACCAGATTGAAAGCATTTACAGACGTCAAATTGAATGTTGCTTAAATGATGATTTCTGTCTATGATAGGGTAGAAAACATTGTGGGAAAAGGAGAAGATGCTGGTTACCAGGATTTTCTCCTTATCTCATGATCTTTTCAAGAGCCTTCTTCTTCAGGGTCGTTAAAACTTGGGATTGTGTGGTATAGGCTTTAACCCCACAAATCAAAAGAAAACATCGTAATTACCACTGGTAGAACTTTTCTTGAGCCACTATAGAAGTAGGCTACTGCAACCTGTTCTTTGGCTATACTGGAATATTTTCTCTGAAATAGAATAGTCTCTATAAATGAAACCTACAACCATTGAACGATCAAGTTGAATGTCAATTAACCTTTGCCCTTAACCCTTTACCACACAATCCCGACTTTTAACAACCCTGATAAAGAAAGGCTTCTCAAAAAACATTATGGGAAAAGGAGAAAATGCTGGTAACCAGTGTTTTCTCCTTTTCTCATATGTTTTACACCCTTCCATAGACAAATTTCAATTTCTGAGTCAAAGTTATTTTGTCATCTATAAAATGCTTTCAAATTCGACAGGTTTGAAATTTTGTCGTTTGGTAAAGGGTTAAAAAAAAAATACAGGTGAAAACAATGCCCTTTAATCCTGTACCACACAGTCTTGTAGAAAACATTGTGGGAAAAGGAGAAAATGCTGGTAACCCAGTCCTTTTCCCACAATGTTTTCTTTCCTCTCAGAAGCAAAGTCCATCACTATTGCAACATTTAATTTGTTTTCTGCAAATGCATTCAATTCGGACCAGTCAAGATATTGTCATCTGGTAAAGAGCTCACTCACTAATCCCTGCAAACATTTGCAGTAAACACCTTTAGATTGATTCATAACTGATATGTTGAGAGACAAAACAAGAGCTCTGCAAAGCAGGACAATATGCACCTGAATGAACCTTTCAAGAGCCTATCATCACTGATTCCCCCCCCCCCACACACACACACACATACACACTTGAACTTGGAGCCTGGCATCTGAAATCTCTGCTCTGCATGTTGTCTCTTCAAGGTGCACATATGTGTGAAATATTTTCAAAATCAGACCATGGGTTCAAGAGATAGGAAGCAGAGACAATTTAACAGCATGTGACCTTTGATCCCCTTCTGTGACCTTGACCTTGGAGCCTGCTGTCTGAGTTCTCCATTCTGCAAGTCATCTTTACATGTTGCATACATGTGTGAAATGTTATTAAAGTCGTACACGGGATTCATGAAATATAACAGACACAAAATTGCTAATGGACAGCCTGACTGAAGGGTGGACAGACAAGGGACATGACATAATTCGCCCAAGTGTATAAAAAAATTGTCTGCAGGTTACAATAAACTGATCATAGTATAATTTCAATGCTTCAAATAAACCTTGCCCGACAACTAAAAACCAGATCATCATCAAATGGCAAACAATTGATACATAAACTTTATACTAACATAAAGGTCATTATTTGGGTCTTCATCCCCCACAAACATGAAAAACACATCACCGCTATGAGCACTTTTAGCTTCATTAAATCTACCAATACTTGCTAAAGGACGCACTGGTGGCCTGTTGAAAAATAAAATATCAAAGTCAGACAATAAAGCATAACCTGTTAGAGTGCTAAGCAAAACCTAAGCTGTTTTTGCAGACATTGTAGATAAGATCTGACTGCATTTTTCAGACACTAAAGATCCATGTTGCGCAGAATGTGAGTTTGATCTAAGATCTACATTTTCTGCTATATTGTGAAATAGTTAATACACTTGCAAGGTAGCCTTTATTTCGTGTAATGAAAAAAATCTATAATCTTCATGACTTTAGCCAAGCCTGGGTAGCTCAGTCGGTAGTGTATAGGACTTGAGAACAGTGGGGTTGCTGGTTCGATCCCCACCTCGGCCAATTTCTTTCCAAGGATTAATGATAGTCATTGCAACAGGATTCATTCCTCTCTCACCGCTGAGCATTGTTTCAACAATGGTTATGTGGGAAAGCAGCCAGTTGCTTGGAAAGAATATTGTGCATAGTATTGGTAAAAGAAACTTCTAGAAAGCATGGATAGGTGCAATGGCCACTGCGATATAACTGAAATAATGTAGAAAACGGCATTAAACAACATACAATTAATAAATCAATCATTCATGAATTTAGGGCATATACATGTAATGTGACAAAAGGAGAAAAAAAGTTTCTCTTTTGCCACAATAATTATTTTCAAAATAGTTCCCCTACAGGCAGTATTGATAAATCTTACAATAAAGACTACATACCCTTTTGCTTTCTTTACAAACTCTACAATATCTTCTCTGGATCTTTCCCCATGATATGTATGTACATTTCCATCTGTAAAACTGTGAACATAAAACAATATGAATCATGTTCTGTGAAAAGGGGGTTTCATGCATCTGCAAAAAGTATCCACCCATGTCAGCCTGCAGAAGATGTGCAGGCTGACATGGATTGAAACCTTTTGCTATTGGCCAATTTTCTGCATGTCAATGGACTAGTCTACCTCATGATTCAGTCATGTTGGTAGACAAAATGATTTTTATTGATCTATTTTTATGTGATGAATTGTTTGGTACAATGTATTACAGAGACGCATTAAACCCTTTTGCCAGAGCACAACTCATATCTAGTTTTATATGCTATTTTGTAAATTACAAAGATTTCTCTGTCATTCCCTGTCCAGTAAGTAAAACCCTATAATTTCATATTGACATAATAATTCCCCCCCCCCCCCCCGCCAAAAATAAAATGGGATGGGGGGGCGCGCGCGCGTGCGCATGTGTTCTACAATTCACTTTGTGGGAATTTTAGTGCTTTACCAAAGAATCCAGAGTTTTAACAATGCTAAGGAAGTAGGCTTTTAACAACAATTTGGGAAAGGGAGAAAATGCTGGTAACCAGCATTTCTCCTTTTCCCACAATGTTTTCTACCCCTGCAAAGACAAATCATATCATTTGAGCTACATTTGTCATCTGAAAGTGCTTTCAATATGAATCAGTCTAAAAACTTACTGTCTGGTAAAGAGTTAATCAATTTTCAATGTAAAGGATAAATTGGCATTTTCAACACTTGATTCAAAATTAAAAATATTGGGCAACATTATTCTTTGCTTACACGTCATTAGTTTGACAAACACAGGGCCACGACATAAGCTTGCTGGCCTTTGGCCATTGGAACTAAAACCCTATGTAGTCAAGTTATTACACGTCTACATACAATAGTCAAGATTTTGCACTACTTACAATTTTATGGTTGGATATCCTCGTACTTCAAATTCTGATGCTATGAGGGAATATCTAGTTGCATCCATTTTGGCAACAACCACATCAGTATTCCTGAGGGAATTCCCAACATCATGATAAACTGGCGCTAGCTTCTTACAGTGACCACACCATGGTGCATAAAACTAACAGGACAAAAAGATAAGTTCTTTTCAATCACAGAATTGCCAATAATAATGGAAGCTGCTTTTCGTACAGTGTAGACGAAGATTAATGGTAGACTTTTTGGAACAAGCAGTCTGATCTTGAATATATTATACATTCCATTAACCCATTATCACACAATCCTGACTTTAAATGACCCTGAGGGATAAGGCTTTTTGAAAGCATTATGGGAAAATGAGAAAAGGCTGATAACCAGCATTTTCTCCTTTTCCCACGATGTTTTCTGTCCTATGAAAGACAAATTTTACGTTTTTCATTTCTGTAAATGCTTTCAATTTGGACAAGAGTAAAATTTTGTCATTTGGTATTATAGAGTTAATTTGTTTGAAATTCTGATAAAGACACTTTTGATACTGATCAGTCTGAGAGATATTTAACCCTTTATCAAATAACCCTAAATTTTAATGACTAAGGAGGAAGACTTTTGAGTTTAACATAGCAGGAAAAGAAACTGGTAATCAGTATTTTCTCCATTTCCCCACAATGTTTTCAAACCTTCCAAAAGCAAATTTCAATCTTTGAGTCATATTTTTTTGTCATCTACAAATGCTTTCAGTTTGATAAAGTCTAAAAATTTTGTCTAGTAAAGAGTTAAACGTCACAATTTCTTTTATCTGATACACAACACCTCATTTAGACAGAGTTTACTAAGTTCAGATACATCTTTAGCTTTAGGATGCCAAGCATAACTCGAGGGTATTTTGTAGACAATGTAGATTAAGACCAGCCTGTCCAGAAAGTGTGATCAGATCTTGGATCTATACTCTCCCATGTGGCAGTAAAAGGTAAACACATTTTAATGAATTTCTACAAAATATTGATTATAAGCATTAGTCACAATATTATCTTTATAACCCATTACCGTACTAATACAACAATTTATGCCCATGCTGTAGGGAACTTTCAGAGACGTTGCTGCTAAGGAGATTGCATGTCATAAGCAGCTGCTCCTTTTCCCATAATGTAATTTATATCATTAACCCTTTACCACATAACAAAATTTTAGACCTGTTCAAATTGAAAAGCATTTGCAGATGACAATCTAAACGCGGCTCAAATGATGCCATTTTTCTTTGATAGGGTAGAAAACATTGTGGGAAAAGGAGAAAATGCTGGTTACCAGGCTTCTTCCTCAGAGTCGTTAAAAGTCGGCATTGTGTGGTAACGGGTTAATAAACAAAATTGTACTTTCTACCTACTTATCAACTTTTCAAAAAAAAAAGATTGAAGACCTAGATCATCACTAAAAAAAACTGCAGTGCTCTTTTTTTTTTTTCAGTAAGATTTGAAACTTTTCCCTATAAAAGCTATCTATGGCACATTGCCCTTTTCCTATCATAAAATAGCTTTTCCATTATCTATTCATTAGCAAAGGATCAAAGAGAAGCCACTTGCTGATTCAGTCCATAGTAAAAATATAGTTGATTCAAAATTTTATGGAATTTATATTGCTCACAGGACTCTGGTTTAAATCCCATAATAGTATTGGAGGTGCAGTCTACCATTGTCTCCAACATAAACCTGAAGAAGAGTATTGTACAGCATTCCACAAGTGGGTAATTCATTGTAAAAATTGTGTTGAGGCAGATGGGACATACCCTGAAGGGCTTAAATTTAGCAAAATTTCAATACTGCCAACATAACTGGGAGAACTGGCCAACTCTACATACATAAAAATGGCTGTCATATTTAAAACTTTCATCATTTTGATTATCCATATTTTACAAGGATGCTGTAAATTTGTCACAGGTGGTAATAAGTTAAACTGTGCAAACCTTCACAAGCCAGTTTCCTTGCTTATACTGGTCACCAAAGCTGTAATGAGACAATAAATACTTTCAAACCTATAATAAAGATGGATACACACTTTCAAGCCTAGTTTGGAAGTTCCGCATTAAGGTAATCATTATCCAATAGTCTAGACAAGCCAGGGGAAGCAACTCAGCAACTCTAGGTCAAACATCTTTATAACTGAATAAAAATCTGGTTTATGATTAGTTTCTTTTCATTCTTTATTAACCCTTTACCACACAATCCTGACTTTGAACGACCCCGAGGAAAAAGCCTTTTGAAAACATTGTGTGAAAAGGAGAAAATGCTGGTGACCAGCATTTTCTCCTTTTCACACAATGTTTTCTACTCTATCAGAGAGAAATTTTCTCATTTGGGCCAACTTTAATCTGTCGTCTGCAAATGCTTTCAATTTGGACCAGTCTAAAATTCTGTCGTTTGGTAAAGAGTTAAATATTATTATTTATCAAATGTATGTGAATATCTACAGCAAAACCAAATCAATCATTACAGTCATAAATACACAGAAAGCACTATGATAAAATAAGCACTGTAATGTTGATTATCAAATGCTACTAAATATCCATTGTGTTTTTACTGTTTTGTAAGTACAGTATATCATATAATCTTGACTTATTTTTTTAAGACATTCTTCCATTTTACATTGTATACATAATGCTTTAGCTTTAAATATACAATATAGAGTACCACATTTTATCCTATCATTCTTCATTCTCTTTGGTAATCCATAATTGCAGATGGATGTCTCAAATAAACATGTTATAATCCAGCTCGAATTGCTGCTACATGTCACTGTTAACACAACAAGCTGTCATACTGTTTGTCACTGAAATAAGTTGAGTCACATTGAGTTCCTTCTAAGTACCATTTTTGCCTGCATAAATTATCAGTAAAATATCTCAAAACCATGGAGAAAATAAGAGAACAAAAAAAAAAAAGCACTTCAAAAGAAAATTTTGGAAGTAATCTTCACATGCAAAAAGTCTGGAAGTAATCTTCAGCATCGATAGCACTGGGCAAGTTGGTTCTTGCCACCAGTGCACTGGGAATTACTATTTAACTCTATCGTGGGTAACCAGTAGAATATTGCTACATAATTGGTTTCAAATGAAACTACAATCACATGCAGTCCGTGGTCAATCTATTTTTAGACAAACTGGATTTCCAGTGGTCAATTTGTGCAGTAAGAGTTTAACACTGTGTATTTTTTCATTATTTTCTTTACTGATTAACTAAATGGTTTTACTCATTTCTGTCTGCATCCCAGAATGTAATGACCATTGGTATTTTATTTTTATAGATACTTTTACAACATATTTTACCCATTTACGTCAGGTGAACAACAGTTTGATTTCTGCTTTGAAAAAAGTACCAAACTTGCTGTTTGCCGTTCTCAAATTCGATTTGCTCACAATCTTCGATCGATAAACCTCAATTAGATCATAGTATCTTGGTTTTAATTTTTAAACAATGAACCCAGTTGACCATGAAACACACATATGTAAACTGCTTGTCAACTTCAGATGTAGGTGTATATATGTATCTTGGGTATAAGTTTATCACTTTACCCTTATTTCGGATTTCTTCTTTAAATCAGTGTTTTACAATTGTATGTCAAGGTGATCGGGTTTCTTGTCTTGAATCAGGAGACTCCTAATGAAATAAGGAGAGTTAGGAATCATGCTTAAAGACTGCATTCTCATTGAAGTAAATCAGGGAAGAAAAGGGTGCCCAATGCCGGATTTGACCCCGCGATCCCCAGAACACTAGTACCACAGCTCTACCCACTGAGCTAGCCATGCAACTGGTTGTGAGTCTACCCAACATTGACTACACAACACTTCTCCCCCTCCTGATTTTCTGGGAGTCACCAACTCCTAACAGACCTTCGGTGCCGCCTACCTGTGCTCACCAATAGACCTCGTTATCAATGAAGTAAATCAGAGGAGAAAAGTGTGCCAGACGCTGGACATAACCCCAGGAACACTTGTACCACAGCTCTTCCAACTGAGCTAGCCCGGCAACTGGTCACAAGTGTACCCAACATCTACAACTTCATTTAAAAGCAACCCATACAATTGTACTGTGGAGTGTCATTTTCTCCTGTGGTGTAGGTCTGGCTTAATTTACTGTTGTGGAGTATAACAGTGTGACCGAAGCAGGATCCCTATGTTTACCTGTGCAGGACTGATGGAACCAAATAAAAGTTTTTCCTGGTACCATCTCATTTTCACACAATGTTGGCAAAATATCAGCAACTCCCCACCACTATACTTTTCTATGCATATATGTAGCATTGTTTTAGGGGAAAACTATAAGAAATTAATGAAATTACAGCTTCCGTTGACCAATATCGTATTTGATGTATAGCCTAGGAGTGAATCCATAAAAAAAAAACAATCTTTTTTGACGCTTAATTTTGATTTTCAGGGGTTCTCACGATATAGCGATGGGGAGTCCTGGTATTATGCCACAATATCTTCGAAAGTCTTCCTCAAGTGCACGTAAAAAGACTGTATTAGTTAAGGAGTATTACCCATCCGATCATCATATATCCGGATACTATACAAGTTCAGATTATGACAGCTGACTTACCTTTCACCGAGTTCCACAACCCGTGCATTGGTAAAAACCACAAAACCTGTAAATAAATAAATTAAATAATTAATTTTAAGTAAAATCAAATTATTGTAATGCTTAAGGCAACTTGTCGATCAACATACCGGTCAAGAACACAAGGAATATTTTCAACATGCCCTCCTTATCCACCATATTGTTTTTTTAAACCACTTTCGATCATTATGGGTATTTTCGATTAATCTATATTACAAATAGCATTACTCGACGGAGACAGACTATTCGTCGCGCATTTGTTGTTTAACCTTACTAAATGTCTAATAAACCTTTTTTTCTGTATTCATTTCATACAAAACATGGATTTTGAAAACACTAGAAAAAAAATCAGCATGATAGGCCTATATCCCAATTAAACAATTTTGCATGGTGTGTTCCGGTGTACCGGTCTATAGAAACCGGAATTTATCAATCTTTCAGTAGAGCGAAACCTTATCGTACTAATGGTCAAAGGGAAAAAACTCGTACAACCATACGTCATAATTTATTAGAGTTACCTCCCTTGACAGTGGACATTCCATGCTTCGATAGCATGAGTTTACCCAGGGATCGTATGTAATTTACGATCCCTGGTTTACCTGAGACGGTATTTTTTGCCAATATCTCCCTGGTCCTAATTCCTATGATATTTAATGAGTTTCAAAGATACGAATGAAAAGACCGTGAGAAGACTTATGCTACCCAAGATTTTTCTTGCGTTTTAATTATGTGCACAATGGCCGCCAAATCTTAACCTAAATTTCCAAAGACCTTTGATCCGAAGCAAAGGAAAGAATTACCGCTACCATTGTAGGGGAGGTAACTCCAATGAGAACATGGCCAAAGACATACGAGTTTTTTCCCTTAGATCATTATCCGGCTCGTTAGAGTCACATTATCGTAAGAATAGGTATATTGCGGTGTTTATGAAGATTGATAACGAGCCTGTTCGAAAACAAAACATGGCTACAACAATTAAAGAAGCAAGTATTTTGGAAATTTTATTTGATAATGCATCTTTTAGTTCATAAGAGTTTTTTTGTTCTTCAGCCTTTCCCTGGTACAGATATGATCGATAATCTTTTACTGGTCAGTAGATTCTGGGCTTGTTCGTCCCAGAATTAGTTTGTCCCTAGGCTTGTTCGTCCCTGGGATTGCTCGCCCGGCCTTGTTCGTCCCACATGATTGCACCCTACTCTAATTACCAAAATGAATGTTAAGTATCATATATAGATTAAAAGTAAGTACTTCTCACGCCTAACAGGGAATTTAAAGGGCTTTCTGTCGTCATAATGAGGCTGTGTTTCTTTTTGTATTCTCAACTGTCCCTGGACTGTGCTCGTCCTTCGATCATTCCATTAGCCATACCGATGAATCGGGTTAGAAGATAATGTCTTGAAGTAGGTTGCTGACTTTCGACTTCCTTCCAGAATCAATATCACCAAAAATTGGATCAAAATGCGTTTTAAAAAGGCAAATACAGGCTTAATTCGAGACATTTCCCCATAATGACACAATTTTCTCATTCACATTTTTTCAAGTACATGTTACTGTCAGAAAACACCTGAAATATTTGTGCAACATGTCAGTATTTTCGCATGGCATTTTTTCATGCATTTTCTGTGTAAATCTACAAGTATCCCATATAATTTCATTCCTAAGTTAACAATGATAAACGACGATTGAAATAAGCACTGCCTGGAAAGGAAGTGTGTATGACATCATTTATCAGGGGCACAATTCAAGGCCTGTACCTCCAGAAATAGAATGCAATCAATGTTGGTTTTAAACCAAAACAGTTAAAATAATTAGAGGCTATAAGAAATAAAACAACAACATGCAAACAAAGCACATGCAGTAAGTTTATTTCCCCAATGTAGTTTTTACTATTAACGATATCTCCATAGATTAACCCTTTACCACACAATCCCGGGTTTTCAAGACCCTGAGAAAGAAGCCTTTTGAAAACATTGTGGAATAAGAAGAAAATGCTGGTAACCAGCATTTTCTCCTTTTCCCACAATGTTTTCTACCCTTCCCAACACAAATTTCAATTTATGAGTCGCATTAATTTTGTCATCTGCAACTGCTTTCAATTTGGACGAGTCTAAAATTTTGTTGTTTGGTAAAGAGTTAACAGCTGGCTCTTGCTTATGGGCATGAATCATGGACGGTCGAGGCTATTATTGAAAAATAACATCACTGGTTTTATTTCACCTTAGCCATCGGAAACGTGCGAAACTTACATTCAAATGCTGACCCTTTATGTGAAATAGATGTAAAATATGCAAACATATTTTCACCTAAATCTATCAAATAAGAAAAACCTGGTTTGAGAGAACTTCAAATAGTCTACATCTGTTAATGCTAGATGAAGTTCAGTTGGGACGAACAAGCCTGGACAAAAGAACCCAGATGAACAAGCCCAGGGACGAAAAAGCCTGTTCCCACTCAACCCAGTGTCGGGTCATTTCAGCCCTCTGGCATTTTGGCCGTATCGTTCCGGACTGGGTAGTTTCTGCCTAGTTTTGAGAGTGGGTTGTCTGGCTTCCTCTGCTTAGTCGTTTTTCCTGTCAATCTGACTGTTAATTTGCGTATGTAATTTAAATGTTCTTTTATCAAGTTATATAGTGATAAGCAGTAGTATGAATGTCTAGCCCTCTGGGTGGCGCTCTGGTTAAATTGTTAAATATATGGTGATATATATAAAATCTAGTCCTTCTATAGCACTGAAGGAATCTGAAAGTACATCTGAGAAAGCCGGGCTAATTTAATTTCACTCTTTCCTGTTTTATTTATTTGTTTGTCATTGATTTTATTCCATTATCAACATAGGATAAAGTTGCAATGTGTTCTGTTTGGTGTATGATTTCATAATTCAAATATGGTCTGAGGCTGATTTCAGACTATGTGAATTTGGCCTCAACTGTTATATTGTACTACTTTCTATCTAAAACACGTCACTATTTATATTAAATGTTAAAACCACTTAATATTTCCAAGGGAATGTTATATACACATTTTAAAATGTTTACTCCGTTTTCAATATTTCTGAAATTTTTTTTAAAAATACCATTGTTAACTTTAATGCACGTCTTTGTATACAGTTTCTAAATATGGGGAAAACTGGGATTTGTGCAAGGTTTTTCACAGACTTTAACAACAGCAAAAATATGTCCTCAGAGTCCTCACCAGGCTGGACTTGTACCGGGGCTATTTCGCAGGCCTTAGCCCTATAGGGGCTGTGTTTATAAATGACTAGTGCATAGGTTATATGCTAGCAAACCATGGCTGGATGAATCATATCTGTTACCGTTGTTCTGTTTTGTTTAAATGTATAGTTTTATTTTGAAATTCGCAGCATCTTGGAAAGTAGCCCAGTTCTGTACCCAGAATGCCCAAATCAGACTGGTATGTTTTTGAAAAAATGTCGCGTAGCGGAAGATAAGGAGAACAAATATCAAATAACATGTTATGTAGGAAAAGTCCATTTCCAACTTTGATTTTATGTATATAATTCTTCAATATTCCCTTTTATTTTTGGGAATGATGAAATTTATCTATCAAAAGCAGCCAGTAGTGTGGATTTCAAGTGGACTGGGTAGCTCATTGGTTAGAGCACTTCCGCTATATTTCCAGCTAATTTTGGACATGATAACGTTGAAACCAGTGGGTAGTATGGATGTCAAGTGGGCCATGCTGCTCAGATTGTAGCACTTGGCCTGTAAAAGACTAGTTTTAAGTTAGAGCCCAGTCCATGCCCCATTAAAAAATGGAAAAATATATTTTTTATGTATACTTATGATACTGTTTTATAAGTTAAGGGGGAAAAGCTACTATCAATCATTAATGCACCCTTATGTCGTAGTGTTTTCAAAACTACATACTTTAACAGAACAAAAAAGTATAAAATGTTATAATATTATTTAACGGTTTACCACAGAATCCCTACTTTTAACGACCCTGAGAAAGAGGCCTTTTGAAAACATTGTGGGAAAAGGAGAAAATGCTGGTAAACAGCATTTTCTCCTTTTTCCACAATGTTTTCTACCCTACCCATAGCAAATATCACTTTTAAATTCACATTTATTTTGTTGTCTGCAAATGCTTCCAGTTTGGACAGGCCCAAAATTTTGTCGTTTGGTAAAGAGTTAATAACTGTTCATAGCAGATGGATTCAGGTACACTTTCTTATTCTTTGCAGGATGCTGATGCTCAAGTTACATTTGAAGACCAGCAGAAGATAAACAAGTTTGCAAGAACAAATAATAAATTACAAGATTTGAAAGAAGAACACGAGAAAAAGAAGGTGTATATCAATAATCATGGCTCAGTTTTAATAATCCCTGTGTTCCTGAATTCCTTACATAACACCAAATTTTTTTTCTTGTCCAAATTGAAAGCATATGCAGACAGCATATTAAATATGGTTAAAATTATAGGATTTGTCTTGATCGGATAGAAAATAGTTCAAAATCTTTCTCCTTCAGGGTCCATAATACACTTGATTGTTTGGTAATGGCTTAGTGATTATTATCAGATTTGTACAGACCTCCAGATTAGAGGGAGTGAAAGTATTCTAACTCCATTATTTCTCTTCCAAACCCTATGTTGTTGGTACTCATTAGAATCGTCTCGATGAGACGATTCTAATGAGTACCTATAACATAGGGTTTAGTGGAGATTTGTGAATATTTTCAATTTTGAAATCAAAATCACTCCTTCTATCTGGAGCTCTGTTGTATTAATCTGTCACCTTTCAAACACAACTATTCACATTCCAGAAATATACAGCTTTTAAAAGCAATGAGGAAAAGAAGCATTGGTTTCTCCTTTCCCCTCAGTTTTTTCCATACATTTCAAAGACAGGTATATCTTGAGGTACTTTTTCTTCCAATTTTTCCAATCAAATACTAAAATAGTGTGTACATATTTGCTTTAACTCTTTACCACACATTCACAAGTTTTAACGACCCTGAAGAGGAAGGCTTTTGAAAACATCGTGGTAACCAACATTTTCTCCTTTTCCCATAATGTTTTCTACCACATCAAAGACAGAAATTGTCATTTGAGCTACACTTATTTAGTCGTCTGCAAGTGCTTTCAATTTGGTCTAGTCCAAAATTTGTCATTTGGTAAAGAGTTAAACTACATACACATTTTCATTCCAAATACCCGGTACATCAAAGTGCATCTGCTATTTAAAAGTACTATTTATGTTTAAATGTAACCCATTATTGAACAAACAAAACATTTCATGCCCCTGCCACAGACTACTTTCTTGAAAATATTATTTAAGGTAAAAAGAGAAAGTGCTTGTAGCAAGCAAGTGCTTCTTTACCCATTGTCCTTTCCATACCATCTGAAAGTTATTTTGCATTACTTCAAGTTTTTCTTTGTCAGTGTAAACTGTTCTCAATTTTTTTAAGAATAGTCTCTATAGTAAATGGTTATCACTGGGAGTACCAAATAAAAGCATTTCACATTTTCAGTGAGGTACAAAGACAAAAAGATTAGACTGCATGTTTACCCTTTACCACAGAAGTCTGACTATTAACGATCATGAAAAAAGGACTTTTGAAAAAATTGTGGGAAAAGTAGAACCAGCATTTTCTCCTTTTCCCACAATGTTTTCTACCCTTCCTAAAACAAATTTCAATTTTTGAGTCACATAAATTTTGTCGTCTGTAAATGCTTTCAATTTGGACTTGGCTAAAATTTTATCATTTGGTATAGAGTTAATGCAATGATAATGGTTATATACATGTATATTCAGCTGATAGTCATTTTATTCTCCAGAAAGAGCTACAAAATTTGGAAGATGCTGGGGATGACCTGTTGATGTTGGATGATGGTGAAATGATTCCATATCCTTTTTGTGAATGAACAACCTATTTGTAAAACCATTATAAATGGTAACAGAAATTATTAGTTTACCTGTCATTCTTGTTTCATTCTTCATGATGCAGTAGTTTAACCTCAAGCACAACTTAAGTTGTTTTAAAGACAATGAAGAATGAGATGAAACTGCTTTTTGATGCAATAGTTTAACTCTTTATCATACGACATAAATGAAAGCATTTGCAGACATTTTAAATGTAGCTCAAAGAATAACACGTGTCTCTTAAAGGGTAGAAAACATTGTGGGAAAAGAAGAAAATGCTGGTTACCAGCATTTTTCTCCTTTTCCCACAATGTTTTCAAAAGGCTTCCTTCTTGGGGTCGATAAAAGTCAGGATTGTGTGGTAAAGAGTTAACCTTTTGAGCAACTGAAGACAATGAAGATCAAGGTGAGACTACCTTTTTTGCAGACAGTGGATTAAGTTAGGACTGCATAAAAGATGATATCTCATCTTTGTAATTAAGTGATGACTTGCTTGGTATAATGCATCAACAAAATGCATAAAGCTACTTTTGCAAGAGCATGTAAATAGAAAAAGATGACTACATTGTCTGGTTTTTAACATGCTCTCTCATTGTCCTTGTTCAAAGTATTCCTGCAGAATTTTTCAAAGCAATAAAAACCTTATTAATGGCCTTTTACCAGCTGACAAAATTTTAGACTCGTCTGCATAGAAAGCACTTTCAGAAGGCAAATTAAATGTGACTTAAGTAAAGTCATGGGATTTATCTTCAAAAGATTAGAAAATATTGTGGGATAAGGAGAAAAATTTTAATGTTGGTATTTATCATTTTCTCCTTTTCCCACAGTGTTTTCAATAGCCTTTGTCAGGGTCATTAAAACTTGGGACTGTGTGGTAAAGGGATAAGTACTAAACTTTAATTTTTTTTTTTTTCTCTTTTATTTCCTTGACTTAAGAAACATATCAGATAGGGGAAGTTTTCATCAGCATGAATTCGGAGGAAACTGGTGAAATGCTAGAAAAAGCCAAAGAATCCACCCAGATAGAGATTGGGAACCTAGAAAATCTAATTGATGAACACAAAAAAATATTACAGGCATTAAAAGTAGAACTTTATGCGAAGTTTGGAAATAGTATTAACCTAGAAGCTGAGGAGGAATAAAAATGCTGTATTTTGTGTCTGTCCATAGTAAAATAAAAATGCTGTATTTTGTGTCTGTCCATAGTGAAATAAAAATGCTGTATTTTGTGTCTGTCCATAGTGAAATAAAAATGCTGTATTTTGTGTCTGTCCATAGTGAAATAAAAATGCTGTATTTTGTGTCTGTCCATAGTGAAATAAAAAAGGTCGGTGTATTTCAATCATTGGTTCGTTTTTCTTCTAAGCCTTTACCACATGACAAATACCTAGACCAGTCCAAATTCAAAGCATTTGCAGACAAAAAATTAAATGTGGCTCAAATTGTAGGAGTTGTCATTCAAAATGTAGAAAACACTGTGGGAAAAGGAGAAAATACTGGTTACCAGCATTTTCTCCTTTTCCCACATTGTTTTCAAAAGGCTTCTCTCTGGTTGTAAAAACTCGGGATTGCGTTGTTAAGAGTTAAACCTTTACAAAAAAATCCTTCATTTTAATAATTCTGAGATGAAAGGCTGTTGAAAATATTGGGGGAAAAAAGAGAAAATGCTGATATACATTTTCCGGCTTTCGCACCAAGTTTTCATGATTCTTAAAGACAAATTTGAGCAATTTATCATGTCAGTTTAAATTTTTTGTGTATGGTGAAAAGTTAATTTCCCAGAGTCAAATAATCAAAAGGTACATTTTCTGTCATGCAAATTTTTTTTTTTTTAATTTTTAAAGCTGAAGACTGCTTTGGCCTAGATAGAAGACAAAATACAGGTCCTAGATCAATCTGCATGTTTTGTGCAGTCTGAACATGATCAACTGTGGATACAAAAGTATCATTAGTTGAAATAAGCACTCTAATGGCAAAACAATTGTGTACTTTGTCTGATATTCCCTATTAACCCTGTACCACACAGTCCCAAGTTTTATCGACCCTAAGGAAAAAAGTTTTTGAAAACACTGTGTGAAAATGAGAAAATGCTGGTAACCAGCATTTTCTCATTTTTCCACAATGTTTTCTACCCATCCGCAACAACTTTCAATTTTTGAGAAACATTAATTTTGTTGTCTGCAAATGCTTTGAATTTGGACAAGTCTTAAACTTTATAGTGTGGTAAAGAGTTAAGAAAATGAATTTTATCAAAATTTTCCAAGCACTTAGGATTAAAGAAATAAAATTATGCCTGATATACAAGACTGAATATTAAAACCTCTAGCAGGTGACAAAAATGGACTTATTCATACTGAAAGCATTTGCAGACCTCAAAGTATGGCTCATATGGTGTGATTTGTCTGGCCTTTTCTGCTGTTCCCATTATGATTACACAAGCCTTCCTTTCCATGGTAATTAAGATACAGGATTGTTTCGTAAAGTACCCGTATTGACTGTATGATGTGCAGGCATGTATACCACAGTACAGTTTAACCCTTTACCAGACAACAAAATTTTGGACTGGACCAGATTGAAAGCATTTGCAGACGACAAATCAAAATGTGGCTCAAATGATTATTTTTTTTTTTGGCAGGGTTGAAAACATTGTGGGAAAAGGAGAAAATGCTGGTTACCAGCATTTTCTCCTTTTCCCACAATGTTTTCAAGAGGCTTTTTCAACGGTCGTTGAAAGGCAGCATTGTGCAGTAAAGGGTTCAAAATAGTCTTTGAAAAAGGTATTTGTGATGTTTTGTGCTTAGCCCTTTACCAAAAAATCCAGAGTTGCAACAAACATGAGAAATGAGGGTTTTGAAAACAATGTTGGAAAGGGAGAAAATGCTGGTAACTAGCATTTTCTCTCGTTTCCACAATCTTTTCCAGGCCTTTAACCCTTTACCGTACAATGCCGCCTTTTGACGCCCTGGGAAAGGAGCCTTTTGAAAACAATGTGGGAAAAGGAGAAACTGCTGGGAACCAGCATTTTCTCCTTTTCCCACATTGTTTTCTATCCTATCTAAGAAAAGTTGCACCATTTGAGCCACATCGAAATTGTCATCTGCAAATGCTTTCAATTTGGACAAGGCTAAAATTTTGTCGTCTGGTAAAGGGTTAAAGACAATCTCAACCATTTAGTCAGATTTACCACCTGCAAATGCTTTGGACTTGGACAATTTCAAAATTTTGTTGTTAATAAAGGGTCAAAACACTCTTATTCTCAATAGACACCATTCATAAAAATATGAAATACTTGTATACAGAGGATCTTACATGAGTGTTTATGTATTATCATTTTTATCAATCGAGTTGACTAAAATTATATGATGTGAGCCTTGGCGAGCGTCATATACATTTTAGTTGACCAATTTGAAAAAAAAAATGATAATACATAAACATGAATGTGAGATTCTATTTATCACATAAAACAAATGACAGACAAATAAGTATCCTGTATCATCACCTTCAGCCTTTATACCGTTCACAGGTCCATGTTTACAGGTGTAGTTCGGCTTCCGCAATTTTGTTGATTTTTAAAAAACTTCTGCATTTTTTGGTTTTTATTACAAATAAAAATAAAAAACTTTTCACACGTATATGCCTTAGCAACAATGACGTCATTTTCCCGCGAAACGTCGTAGTAGCATAAATTCCGGCACGTGCTGAGGCTGGTTTCTTCGGCTTCATGCGTTCATGACTAAAAACTGATAAGAAACGGGACCCAAAAAATGATAATACACTAGTGAATTATCAAAAGTAAGTCATGGGTTTAACACACTGCTGGAGGAGGTTTTATGTGATAAACCATAAACAATCAGTAGTCACATCAACTTAAGCCTATCTTAGTCCAACTTTCAGTCACATAATAGCAAGGCTACAAATGAGTACAGGATTCCAGTTCCCTATCAGGTTTCAATTTTTCTGTTGTATCCACTATACATGTATATTCAGTGTATTTTGGAGATATTGTGAGGCCCACTTTAATTCCATCTTCCGAGGTAGATGAGAATCTTTGTGCCGAGAGGGCAGCTGAAGAGGTATCTGATGTCAGCGTGATAGCCCGATTTGGCCTCAAGGAAACCACTGAACAGCAAGATAAAACTTCCATGAGCTCATGGCGGAACTTTCTACCACTCAAACAGTACAAGAAAAAATTCACAGAAGAGTTTATAACCACTCCAAGCTTTGCAATAGAGAATGCTTCTGACACTACATGCTTTTTGCCCTGAAATGACAAAGTACATGTAACAATAATGAAGTCTTGATCTTAACCCTTTACCATACAATCCCGAGTTTTAACAAGGCTGAGAGAGAAGCCTTTTGAAAACATTGTGGGAAAGGAGAAAATGCTCAGGGTTGTTAAAAGTCAGGATTGTGTGGTAAAGGGTTAAGATGCATCTCAGTTGTCATCTACAAATGCTTTCAATATACACAAGGCTAGAATGTTGTTTTTATGTAAATACTTAAGAGGTCAAATATTAAATTTTATCTAAGCATTTGCAAAGTAAATGGCCCAAATGATGAGAACTCTTTACCAAACAACAAAATTTTGGACTCAACCAAATTAAAAGCATTTGCAGACAGCAAAATAAATATAGCTCGATTTATGAATTGTTTCTTTGATAGGGTAGAAAGCATTGTGGGAAAAGAAGAAAATGCTCGTTAACGGCATTTTCTCCTATTCCAATGATGTTTTCAAAAGCCTTCTTCTTCGGGGTTGTTAACCCTTTACCATATAATCCCGAGTTTTAACACCCTTGTAAGAGAAAACATTGTGGGTAAAGGAGAAAACGCTGGTAACCAGCATTTTCTCCTTTTCCCACAATGTTTTCTACCCTTCCAAAAACAAAAAAATCATTTGATTGATATGTGTTGTCTGCAAATGCTTTGAAATTGGACTAGTCTAAAATTTTGCTGTGTGGTAGAGTTAAAACTCATGATTGTGTGGTGAAGAATTAAAGGATGAGAAATGTGACCAAATGAGAAAATGCTACTCACTAGCAGATTCTCCTTTTCTCTCAATGTTTCAAATGCCTTTTTCAGGGCTGTTAAAACATGATTATTTGGTTAAAGGTTACTAGGCATGAACAAGACGATCAGTAGTCCAAAACTTTATATTGTAGAATGGACAACCTACCCTCTGTAGCATGAAGAAACACTGTGTAATACACTGGAAGGCTAACAACACCAGAAAGGTGAAGGTCACAGTGAGAAGCAGACGAGTCATGTGTGCTTCTGATTTCTTGGTTTTCCCAGACATGGACTTCGATTGGCTCTGAGCTACATTCCTGCTAGATTTACCAACTCGCTGCAGGATCAGAATATTCAGTATGAAAATAATAATCCATGGACCCAGCACCATAAACATACAGTGTACCCAGAATTCATACATTCTACTCCCATTTCCACTGCCATATTCGGTTTCCACATAAGCTGAATTTGTATTCTTGAAGTCACTGATGGCTAAAGGCCTAAAAGTGAAGAAATGTGGGCAGTCCACAATCAAACAGATGGTGGCTATCATCACCATACCAATGACTGCTCGCTTGTTGTTGCACCAAGTCTGTAAATGAACCAAATGTAAAAACCAGTCAAGAAATCAAGTATGTTTTTGTGAGTGCTATGAAATATTGGCTTTTATGTTTATATTCCTCCGATGTTATGATGGTTTAAAAGTGTGCTGTGTGTGTTCTTCAAAAAAATGCATTTTTTCAAACAACGAAGTCACCAATTATTATTTTTTCTATCAATTGCCTCTTTATCAATTAACTCTACCAAACAACAAAATTTTAGACCAGTCCAAATCTAGAAAGCATTTGCACATGACAAATGTGACTGAAAAATTGAAATGTGTTCAGCGAAGGGTAGAAAACATTGTGGGAAAAGGAGAAAATGCTGGTTTCCAGCATATGCATGATTTTCTCCTTTTCCCACAATGTTTTCAAAAGGTCTCTTTCCCGGGGTCGTTAAAAGTTGGGATTGTGTGGTAAAGGGTTAAATGACAAAGTTTTAGAATTGTTTAAAAGGAAAAAATATGTAAATCACAGATCAGACATGGCTCACATGATTGAGTTTGCTCTTGTAGAGGACATAGTGGGAAAAAGAGACAATGCTTGTTACCAGTAATTCTCCTTTCCTCACACCGTTTTGATAAGCCCTATTTATCTGGGTCATTTATGCTTTAGATAGTTTCGTTGGTATAGAGCTGTAACAATGGAATTGTGTCCATGTTGAATATGTGAATAAGACCTACCAGTATACCTAAATCGTCTGTTATTTCATAGAGTATTCTAGCCAAGACAACTTTGTTCTGGCAATATTTAGGTAAAATTGCAATATCAACCCTTTTCCAAACAATCTTGTTTCAACTACCTGGAGCAAGAAAAATTTGGAAAGCATTAGAGGAAAATTAGTAAAGCTGGAAAACAGTATTTTTTTCAATGATCTTTTCTACCCTTTCAAAGACAATTTTTATCATTTGAGCCACATTTTGTCCTATCTGCAATTGCTTTGAGTATATAGAGACAAGTTTGAAATTTTGTTGTTTGGTGTAAAGTGTTTAACCCTTAGGCTGCTAAGTGAGACTCACTGACCTTTTGCAGACAGAGTAGATCAAGATCAGACTGCACAGAACGGGAGAGGAAATGTGTTTTTGAACATCGTTACAGAAAATGTTTGAACTGGAGCAATTGTTTGCAACAAGAAATTTCTCATTGTCAATCAATGGTTTCAAATGCCATCTATCTCAGTCGATCACTAGTATCAAAATTTGGATTCATGCAGCAGCTGATTATAATGCATTTACCCTTTACCACACAATGTCGCCTTTAAACAACCCTGGGAAAGAAACCCTCTGAAAAATTGTGGGAGAAGGAGAAAATGCTGGTAACCAGCATTTTCTCCTTTTTCCACAATGTTTTCTATCCTATCAAAGTAAAATCGCACTGTTTGAGCCACTTTGAAATTGTTGTCTGCAAATGCTTTCAATTTGGACATAGCTAAAATTTTGTCGTTTGGTAAGGAGTTAAATTTGAATTAGTGAGCATTAAAAGAAGCTATGTTATTGGATGTCTAAATATTAGTAACAGTTACCTTTGCCCTTGTGATCCAACAGACAAGTATGTAACGATCAACGGTGACTCCAACTGTAATCCAGATACTTGTAAGTATGAACCAAAAAAACAGAGGGAATCCAACATAGCAGTAGAACACAGCATAGCTATGGGCAGTTTTTATTCCAGGCAACATCACTGGTATACTGTCGGTCAGGAAAAAAAACACCAACAGTCCGGTGTCTGCTATTGCTTGACCAATCAGGTAAGTCCCTGTTGAGGAGTGCATTTTCTTGCGATTCCAAACTATTATTGAAAGAATGTTTCCTGTAATTCCAACAGCAATGAATAAGGATGCAAGTAAAGTGCTTGACCAAAAGTGCATTTCTTTAGCTGTTTCCATTTCAAATTCCATTTCAATGCTTGGAAGTTTTGTTTTCGTTCCAATGAAGGCATCGGAATCATTGGTAAAATTCATTTTGCTTGTGTGCTAGTTTTCACTTGCTTGTGCGAGACAATAGTTTAGTTGTGTTGCACAATATTTGATTAATTCAACAAAATTCTTTAGTGCAAATATTCTATACCTGGTAAAAAGAGGCTTGGATCTAGGAATCTAATGAAATGTTATGATCAATGTCCATTACATTGATAATATATGGATAATATTGCTGTGCCTACACAGGGAATACAGAGAACATGGGATGTTACAAAAGTAAAGCTCAGTCATTTCTATCAAAGCATTCTCACTTTCTACATTACTTTTGTCTTTATGAGTTTCTTTCCTTTAACTCTACCATACAACCAAATTTTAAACTGGTCCAACTTGAAAGCATTTGCAGACGACATATGCTGTTCGTATGGTGAGATTTGTCTTTGATGGGTATATATAGAAATTGTGGGTAAAGGGGAAAATGCTGGTTACCAGCATTTTCTCCTTTTCCCACAATGTTTTCAAAAAGCTTCTTTCTCAGGGTCATTAAAAGTCAGGATTGTGTGGTAAAGGGTTTAAACACAATACCATGTTGCAATGAGCCTGAGAAAGAAAGCCTTTGAAGACATTGTGGGAAAAGAAAAAATGCTGATTACCAGCATTTTGTCCTTTCTCCTACCATGTTTTCTACCCAATTAAAGGCAAGTTTCCACACTTGATTAATTGTCTGGAAATGCTTTAAATTTTGGCCAATCTAAAATAATGTCTTGTGATAAAGAGATAAAACATGACTTCCAACACACACATTTTTAGCTCTGCCTGTTTTGTCAAAGAAAACAATGTGGTACTGTCATAGCCCCATTGTCATGTGAAAAAAATGACATTGTCTCCAAGGAAAGTATATAACTTTGAAAACATTGTATGAAACGGAGAAACTGCTTGTAACCAGCATTTTCTACTTTTCTTACAATGTCTACAACCATTCAAAGACCAACTCCTTCATTTTAGTTACATCTTGATTTGTCATCTGCAATGTACAGCTTTCAGTTTGGTTCAGTGTAAAATTTTGTCATCTGGTTAAGAGTTAAATTGCTAGAAAAACTGATTCGCTTTGTAAATCTTGCCCTCTCACATGCTACACAACTGCACGAAAGCATTTTCAATCAATACCCAGAAAAATCTCATTGCAGTTTTGTCTAGAATAATGAGCAAAGAAAAAATAGACAATTTAGGTTGAATTAAGACAAGATGCATGTTATGGGCCATCTGATCTTGATCAACGCTTTCCCAAGAATCACCTCAAGCAGACATCAACAACTTAACCCCTTTACCACATGAAAAAAATACAGACTTTCCCAAATTCAAAGCACTTGCAGACGACAATTTTAATACAGCTCAATTAATAAACTTGCATTCAATTGAGAAGGAAACGTGGGAAAAGGAGACTGTAGGGTAAAGGGTTAAAGTAGACCTGAAGACCTATCAATTTCATGTATCATTACCAACAAGAATGCGAGTAATAATGATGTGTAAGATTATATATGTAGAAAAAGTGAAGCAGCAGTTCTGATAAGCAAGTGTTACCTATTAAAGGGCTTTCTAACAAATTACCTGCTGGCCACCTTTGCAGTCCATTCTGTACATGACAGATTTAAAACTTTGAGGTCAGCCCAGATGATGTATCATACATGTAAGCATTGTACATTGTGGTATCATTTTTACAGTGCATTAATCACTGATAGGTTATCTCTTCACTGATTATCAGACTGCACAATTTTAGACTCATCCATATTCAAAGGATATGAAAATAAGAACATCACTTTGGATCAAAATATGATTGTTCAAAAATATATAAAGAGATTTTTCCCCAAGAGAGTGTGAAACAATTGTGAGAAAACTAGAAATGTTGGGTTACATTATTTTCTCCCTTTCTTAAAAGCCTTTTACCTTAGGATAGTAAAATAGGATTGTTTGGAAAAGGGTTAACCTTTCACCACACAATGCTGCCTTTTAACGACCCTGGGTTCAGAAGCCTTCTGAAAACATTGTGGGAAAAGGAGAAAATGCTGATAACCAGCATTTTCTCCTTTTCCCAAATGTTTTCTTCCCTATCAAGGAAAAACTGCGCCATTTGAACCACACTGAAATTGTCATCTGCAAATGCTTCCAAATTGGACGGGTCCAAAATTTTGTCATCTGGTAAAGGATTAATAAGGTCAATTCATCTCGATTTCTCTGGTATCTTCACCCATTATCTTCAAAAGTGGTTTTTGGTCAATCTTGATTGAAGTCTGATAGTGGAAAAAAAAAATTGCAGGAAATTATTGTGAGAATCCAAAATACTTTGACAAATAGGGAAAAAATTTCATTTTACGGTTTTTCTCCCTCTATCATATTGTCTTTAAATGTATTAACATGTGCAGGTGTAGGAAGTGCCTGCATGAAAGAAAAAAGTTCACCTTTTGACATACTGATAGACTGATTACCTTGATAACACCTTAACTCCTGCTAGAAAAAGGAAAGGAAACAGTTACCAAGCAATTTCTTCTGTTCCCACCATGTTTTCAAAAGTCCTCTTTGCCAAGCTCTTTAAAACTCAGGACTGTCTGCTAAAGGGTGAAGTAGTTTTTTTTTTTGGTTATTTCACAATGACAGTTCACTTATTCATTTGCTTATTGGGTTTCATCAGACACTTGGACTGTGCAGTACCTTGCTTAAGGAAAATATATGTACCGCAAATAAATATGGTCATTATAGTATAAATGTACCAATCACATTATTTTCGAAAAGACAAAGGGCCAAACTGAAAGCATTTGAAGGTGACGAGGGTGGCTCAAATCAAGAAATTTGTCTTTCATAGACAGTGTAAAAATTGATTGATTGTATGTTTAACGCCATTTTCAACATTATTTCAGTTATATCGTGGCAGCCAGTGCACCTATTTATGCTTTCCCAGAGTTTCTTTTACCAAGTACTGCGCACAACATTCTTTCCAAGCCACCATCTGCTTTCCCGTATAACCATAGTTGAAACAATGGTCAGCAGTGAGAGAGGAATGAATCCTGTTGCAATGAGCATCATCAATCCTCGGAAAGAAATTGGCCTAGCTGGGGATCGAACCTGCGACCCTGTCCTCAACTCCTGTATGCTACAGACTGAGCTACCGAGGCTTGGCAAACCGTGTGAAAATAGGAGAAATATTGTTTTCATAAGTTCTTCTTTTCCTTAGAGTTGTTAAACCTTCACCACACAATAAAAATTTCACTTGTCCAAACTAAAAGCATTTGCAGACAACAAATTAGACCTCATGTGGTGAGGTTTGTCTGTAAAAGGACAGAAAAGATTGTGGGTTACCAGCATTTTCTCCTTTTCCCACACTGTTTTCAGTAGTAAGAGTTTAAGATACATCTATAGTCATTTTCTACCAGTTTCTAATCCATTTCATCTTTATTTTCGGCCAGTTTTTAACCCATTTCATCTTTATCTTATTAAACTATAATCATTCTTGTATTTTCACACCAAATGCTGGCAGCCTTCAAAGAAATCACTATTGTTGTTTCTGTTTTTTTTTTAAATGAGGACAAACCACATGAGCTTCACTATCCCTTACACCATATAAATATCGGTAATTTATCTGTTTACACAGCTGACCAAATTCAGAGCCATTCTACACACTTTCAATTTTATACAGATTTTTTTTCTCTCTGGCTGTAAGGATGTATCTTTAAACAATATACATGTACAGCTTTACCAACCACATGGTAACACAATCCCAAAGGGCAAAGGCCTGTAAAACCAGCATGTTATCCATTTTTCATTTGAGCCATATTTCTTGCGTCGTCTTCAAATGCTTTCAGTTGGGACAAAGTCTAAAATTTTGTCACTCGGTTACAAGTTAAATCTCCAGCAAATGACAAGCTTTGGAAATTATTGTGAGGGGAAAAGAACAACTGATCCTTTTCCTTCAGTATTTCTATAGTAGTACTATTTAAGCTTCAATAACAATAGTCATATACTTTGACTGATAAAGATACTATCAAGAAATCTGAAAAAGGTCCACACAAGGATCATTTATGCAACAGAGCAGAAAAAAAAATCCATCATGCAGTTTTGGAGATTTTTTCAGAAAAAAACAAAATCATATGAACAAAAAATTTACTTTGGTGTCTGCAAATGCTTTCAGTATAGACAAGTCTAAAACTTTGTCACCTGATATAAAGTTAACCCTTAGACTGCCAAAAAAAACCTAACATATTAGGTATAGAAATAAGACAGCAATAATTGCAATTTTATGGCTGCTGTTGTCAAGTATGTTTCAGAAAAGCAGAGAGAGTAGATCAAAGATCAGACTGCATATTTTGTGCTGTCTGATCTTGATCTACACTGGCTGCAAAGGCAACTTAATTTGTAAAAGCAGATTCTAGGACTACCGGTAAATGACCATCTTCACAGAAAAACATTGCATGAAACAGCTCTACCTACATTATCTAACTTCATATAGATATTTTCCATCAAACTAGAAGATTGCCCAGGGGCAACATGTCGAGCCTGCCATAGGGGAGTTAGTACAGAACCACATAAGCTGCACTTGTAAAAAAGTAATTAATCACTCATTGCACATCTATCTTACTTCAGATCCTTTCCCTTTCTTTCCAAATTTGCATACGGATATAAGTATTCCCAAATTATTAACAAGAAGCTTGATTTATGAACTGCAAGTATGATCTTGACCTTGAAACTACTTAAGTGAATAGTGGGCAAATTTATTTTGAAATCCATCCATATGTGTAGAAGTTATGGCTCTGACAATATCTATTTATGATAATTTTATCATTTGACCTTAAAGTGTAACCTTGATCTTGGACCTATATGATCAAATATTTTAAATGGCATATCCACTCATGAAGGGGAACAGTTGTGCCAAATTATTTTGAAATGCATCAAAAATCTAAAATTTATGGCTCGGACATGCCCTATGAAAGACAATTTTATCATCTTTCAAGTGTGACCTTGACCTTGGACCTACCTAATGATTCAAAAGGCACTTCTACTGGTGAAGGAGACCATTTGAGTAAAATTATTTTTAAATCCATTGATAAATATAGAAGCTGTAGCTTGGACAAGCTCTATGTACGACAATTTTATTATTTGATCTTAAAGTGTGACCTTGACCTCAGACCTACCTGAACAGATGTTTTAAATGGTACTTCTACTCATGAAGGAGAACAATTGTGCCAATAATTTTGAAAACCATCCATAAATGTAGAAGTTCTAGCACGCACAGACACACATAAACCAGAGCAACACTGTGACAACTATGCCTCGCACGCCGCAAGAGGGCTTGACAAAAACCCTTCTAAACAATAATATTAATCAGTTTTTGGTTACAACATTTATTGCTAAAGTAATCATACACTTTTGTAGACCAACAAAACATCAAATCATTTGTAAGAAGGTAGTAACAGATAAGAAGTTAAATGTCTGTCAATATATTCATATGAATTATGAGAAGACAGAACCTTGATAAGTTCCTTTAACAATTTCTTCACAAATTGAGATGTCAAATGTCCCAAGATTTATATTTAAAAGAAGGGAAAAAGATTGAGTCAGAGGTCCAATCTTCAAGATTTACAAATTAAAACCTGCACACGACTTTTTTCCATCTTACAGCTGGCCAGTTCAAAATCAGAGAAATTGCTTATTCTCCTTTTGCCACAATGCTTTGTGTTAAATTACTAAAAAGCGTATCCATTCACCCAACCATAATGCATGCTGATGATCCGTATCTTGTTAGTTCTAATTCTCATCACTTAAAAGGATATTTATATACATAAAATCAGGTATTTTCTTTTATTTGATGCTTTTCAGTAGTTTATCGAGAAATAATGGTGGATTACGGTTACGGCCAATGAAAAATACCAATTTGATATTTTCTAACTCTTCAACTGAAGAGAATCTAATAAATCTAACTCCCTGAATATGTCTTTACATCACTGGTCTAATATTCTAATGTCTCTTTCATAAACCAGAAATAATGATACGCTTTTTTTTTTTCAAATTTCAAACTGGATCTGCCCTTGGTATACAAATTTTATCTGTAATTCAGTCCCCAATGAATGAATCAATCATTTTACCACATTCCCAAGGTTGGTATCAAACAAGATATGCATAGTGTAGGAACTATAACTGATGTTTGAGTAGACATCAGATACAACAGGTATTTACATTTAACATTTTACCACATTACAAAATTCTAGACTTGTCCAAATTGAAAGCATTTGCAGACGACAAAATAAATGTGATTGAAAAATTTAAATTTGTTTGGGGAAAAGTTATAAAACATTGTGGGAAAAGGAGAAAATGCTGGTTATCAGAATTTTCTCCTTTCCCATAAGGTTTTCAAAAGGTTTCTTTCACAGGGTCATTAAAAGTCGGGACTCTGTAGTAAAGAGTTAACAGATAATTAAACGCACACTGAAGAGTAGAATGAAAGAAATATATTGTAGATTCGTATTTCTAAGCATTTGCTGCACATAGGACAATGCCATGCACTTTCAGGGGAGTACGGGCAAAAGCCCCATCAGACAAAAACTCCACAGGATGAAAGACCCATGGACAAAAGCCCTATGCACTTAACAGAAATACAGACAAAAGCCCCAAGACATAAATTTTTTTTTTTTTTTTTTTTAAACTTTTTGGCTTTTTACTGCATGTTTACGGAAAAAAAATAAAAGAGTAATGTAAGTTTTTATTGCCTGATTAAAATTGAGGATCAAAACACGAGTCCTACCATGGATCACAGAATATCACAAAAGATAAAAAAGTAATTAGATAACGGCAATTGATTTTCAAGTTTTTAAGTGCATTCACTATCTTTCAACTTGGACTGACCTAATCACATAATTGAAAACATCCTCATAAAATGAAACTAATCAATAGAAACTAAAGTTCAACCTGTCACCAAACGATCCTATTTTTGTTCAATGGGATAATTGTCCTATGGGGCTTTTATGCTACACACCACTTTTACAGTGTCATACCAATATCAAAGAAATACCAAATAAACCCTTGCTCAAAGTTTTGAATGAAAGTTGGTTATACATGTGTCTTTTCTCCAATGAAAGACAATGTAATTAGTTTATCTTTTATTTTTTACATAAATAGTAATTTAAGAGATGTTGAAAGTCTAATAAAAAATATGGATGGTAATATACCGAGTAACATACAGTCCTTTATCCATTACATGATGACAAAATGCTGGACTTGTCCAAATTGAAAGATGTGCAGATGACAGATCACATGTGACTAATATGATACAGTTTGTCTTTGATAAGGCAGCAAACATTGTAAAAAAAGAAGAAAATGCTAGTTTCCAGCATTTTCTCCTTTTCACAAAATGTTTTCCAATGGCCTCTTTCTCAGGTTTGTTAAAAACTGTGAATTGTGTGGTAAAGGAATACCTGGCTATACACCTGAATGATCATGTATAATATTGAATGACAGAGACCAGTTAGTAAAATATTTGTAAAGTTCTGCTAATGAAGGACCATGACATTTGTGTTAACTTTAAAGAAATGTCAAGTCTGCACTTGCATGGAAATCTTAATATGTACTCAATTCAAGTTTTATTACAGGCTTGTTCAAAATAATCATATGACAGTGTTATTTACCAATTTTCAATACAATGTGTCACCTCCACTGCAAAAAGCTAGATAAATAAACTTGAAGAAATCCAACCAGTTGTCAAAATATAATATATGAATACATATTTCTTCTTGTAAGTAAACTGATATCTTTCGGTATGATTGAAATTCTGGAAAATTTGTGACCGTGTAGAACCACGTCTCACAAAACCAACCTTCTATTTTCTTATTTTGTTTTTATCTAAATAGACTTCTGCAAAAATAGTTTTGTGTGTCATTCTCAAATTCAAATCAAATCATTGTTTAAGTATGGGTTACGGATATCATTTTAAGGGTATATCAGGGTCTTTTCAGGTCATATATTTATACATTGAATTTATACATTAAATTTTGTATTCATTTTTAACTATGATTCAGAATGGATTAGGAAAATTACCTAGGAAAGGACTTCTGCTTTAAATGGAAAAAAACAACGATCACTGGTTCAGGTTGTTTTTTTTTTCTTTTGATAAACAGCTATCATTTAGTCAACTGTCCCCTAAACTTGTAGAAATAAGGAATCCTTTCAAAATAAGCAAGACAAATGCACTTAAGACTTAATTTTAAATGAGCCATGCCCTAGGGGCTTAACTCTTTACCAAACGACAAAATTTTTGGCTGGTCCAAATTGAAAGCATTTGCAGACGACAAATTGGACTCAAAATTTGAAATTTGTTTTGGGAAGAGTAGAAAACCTTGTGGGAAAAGGAGAAAATGCTGGTTACCAGCATTTTCTCCTTTTCTGACAATGTTTTCAAAAGCTTTCTCTCTCAGGGTCGTTTAAAGTCGGGATTAAGTGGTAAAGGGTTAATGCATCTCCACAATGCATATACCAATCAAGCCATCACATGATTATTGATCCAACAAACCACTTTTTTAATAACTGACTTAATCATGAGGTAGACTGGTCCTTGGGCGTATAAAAAGTTGACCAATAGCGAAAAGTTTCCGTCCAGGTCAGCCTGCATGGGCTGTGCAGGTAGACCTGGGTACTTTTTGCAGATGCATTAAGCTCCCTTTTCAGAACATGACTCAAATATATATGAAAGGGACAACATCCCTCCTATGTACACTATCATGTGACATACTGGTATCTCTAATTCAAATGGGTCAATGTCACAGAATCTTTCCATAGGCACAACAACTGCGGTTTTACAAAATGCTAAATACTTTCTATCCAGAATTACCATTGTGTTAATATGAATAAATGTACATATGATATGAATCTATGTACATTTCTAAATTACACACATAACATTAGCAGTAAAAGAAATATAGGCAGTGTACCTCAACATACAAGCAAAACTATGTATTCCTTTGTCACATACACCGAATTTGAATGCAAATCTTCCACTTGAACTTTGAAATGAAATTCAAAGGAATTTGTTTCTAATCCAATAGTAAATACTACAACAAATGTCTATATCTTTACATATTCAGACAATGAGAAAATATCTGTGTGGATTGGACAAAATGCTAATTTGATTTGCCCTGTAATAAAATTTTTGCAATTTTCAAAGTTTGAAAAAGAAGATACCAGGTACTAGTATGTTACAAAACAAGAGGGCCATGATGGCCCTGTATCGCTCCACTGGCTTATACATATAAACCATGAAGAGAAGTCTTCACTATATAAGCCCTTATAAAACTTTGACCCCAGGGCTACAGTCAGACTAAATGGGGAATATGTGTATTAGAAGAATAACATGCCAAATTTGGGAGTTCTTGGCCTTATGGCTAGTAACAAGACGGTTTCTGAACTTTTCACTCCATAAACCCATGTAAAACTTGTGACCCATGGTGCAGGGCCAAACTTGATCCTAGGGCTGTAACTTGGGCCCTCTTTGTAGTTGTCCACTAGATAATGCTATAATTATGCAAAATTTGGTAGCCTAAGCCTTATGGCTATGTACACCAAGATTTAAAAGTTTTCCCTATGTAAGCCTATGTAAATCTAGTGACCCCCCCCCCCCCAGGCATGAGGCCAAATTGACCCCAGGACTATAATTTGGGCACTTTTGGTAGACCCAAACTAGATCAAGCTAAATGCAAAATTTGGTAGCTCTAGGCCTTATGGCTAGGTACAGGAAGATTTTTAAAGTTTTCTCTATATAAGCCTATGTAAAACTTGTGACCCCTGGGGCACAGCCAATTTTGACCCCAGGGCTATAATTTCAAGAAACATGATAGAGGTCTACTACATAAGGCTACATGCCAAATTTGGTAGCCCTATGCCTTATGGTTTCAGACAAGAAGATTTTTAAAGTTTTCTCTATATAAGCTTATGTAAAACTTGTGACCCCTGGGGCAGAGCCAATTTTGACCCCAGGGCTATAATTTGAAGAAAGTTGATAGAGGTCTACTACATAAAGCTACATGCCAAATTTGGTAGCCCTATGCCTTATGGTTTCAGACAAGAAGATTTTTAAAGATTTCCAAAATTTTTCAGTTTTGTTGCCATGGCAACCAGAGTTTTTGAAGGAACCAAATTCTTTCAAGAAATTCTGAAGAGGACCATGGAAGGATCATTTCTGTGACGTTTCATGAAAATTGGATGGGTAGTTTCAGAGAAGAAGATGTTTGAAATAAAAGTTAACGCACGGACGGACGGACGGACGCACAGACGGACGGACGCACGACGGACACCGGGCCATGACATAAGCCCGCTGGCCTTCGGCCAGTGGAGCTAATAACAAAGAACAAGCCTAGATTTAATATTGAAAAAAATATGGAAAAAAATTAATTGCTATTCAGTGCTTTTTGGTGCCCTTATGCTTAACTCTTTACCACACAATCCCAAGTTTTAAAGACCCCGAGGAACAGGACTTTTGAAAACATTGTAGGAAAAGAAGAAAATGCTGACAACCAGGATTTTCTCCTTTGTGAACAGTATTTCTACGCTTTCACAGTATTTCTACCCTTTCAAAGAAAATTTTCCCAATTTATGTGACATTTGGTTTGTCGTCTGCAAATGCTTTCTATTTGAGCCTTTTAGCTCATTACCATAAATGAAAAATTAGTTCTGGCTCAAACGATGATGAAATTTCTCTCTGATAGGATAGAAAACCTTGTGGGAGAAGGATAAACTCCTTTTCCCACATTGTCTTCAAAAATCCTTCTTCTTCAGCATTTTTAAAACACATGATTGTTTGACATAGGGTTAAAAGATTCAATCCAAGCCTTGAGCTTTAATCTTAGTCTTGAGGTTCATCAAAAGATCTTCACAAAACAATATGTAAGCTTATTTTTAGCACTATGGTCATCATTACAAAACCGTCTATCATAATCCTCCACGTAAAGCTAACACAAGATGAAGTACTGATCCTCCTGTCACTTTATAATCCTGTGCTGTTTTCTCATCATTCCTAAAAATAGAAACATTAAAATGAGCCATGCTCTGGCAAAAGGGGGCTTAATGCATCTCTGTAATGTACAAAGCAAGACATCACATAATTAGGGATCCATAAAATCCACTTTGTCTAACAAGCCACTGAATCACGAGGTACACTGGTCCTTTGACATGCAGAAATTTGACCGACGGCAAAAGGGTTCGGTCAAGGTCAAACCTGCGCGGACTGTGCAGGCTGACCTGGGCCAAAACTTTTTGCAGATGCATCAAGCCCCTTTTCACAGAGCATGGCTCAAATCTTCGTTTATCATACTACCTCCTCCAGACAACTGTTTTTCTCTTACTGTCATACGTTAGACTACTTATTAAAACACTGTGGCAAAACCAGAAATTGCTTATAAACAGTAATTTCTCCCTTAGCTACAATGGTTTCAAAGGTATTCATGTGTTACTCATGTGTTAAAAAATAATTCCATCTATACCAGATACTAAGTCTCAATAATGAGACGTTTACAATGCTTTTTGTCATATTTGGAAGTTTATTGTGTATCATTACGTCTTAAGTTTATTGAGAATTTTCCATGCGAAAAACTGCAGTGCTGTACTGACTTCCTGTTTCACTGATTTAACATGTATTGCAGTGAAATGCAATTAACTTTTAGTGACACACATAAACAAGGACAAATTGTTGAAATATTTGATTACCTAATGCGGTGTTAGAAGTTACTTATTAATAAAGTTAAAAAGAACTGAAAAAATTTATCTTTGGCAGCCATTTTGTATCCATTTTGGTAAATGTAAACACCTTGAGTAACAGATGAATAAAACTTTTTTTTCTTATGTTTAGCGTATAAATTGAAAATATTTGTATTTGCAACCAAGGATCATAGAATACACAAGCAACCAGTATGTTAAAATTCTAGTTGTGTAGCCAGTTTGTGAAAATGTGAGAGTTTAAAATTCTAATGTGCACACAAACTGTGTGTACAGATATTGCCCATTTTCTGGGGGGATTGTCTCTGTCCTAGATGCAACCAGTCAGAAACTAAAATTGCATTCTGGGAGAGTTATCTTTACTATAACAGAAATCTGTCCAATAATCATTCACTTTTGAGTAACCTTGTCTTCTGCTAGAGAGTAAACCCTCTACCACACAATCTTGAGTTTTAACATCCCTGACGTAAAATGCTTTCAAAAACTTTGTCAGAAAAGGAAAAAAAATTCTGGTAACCATTATTTTCTCCTTTTCCCACAATGCTTTCTACCCTAGCAAAGGCAAGTTTCACCATGAAAGTCACATTTAATTTGTTGTCTGCAGATGTTTTCAATTTGGAAAGGTCTACATCTCTTTCATCCAGTAAAGACTCATCTTTTTCTCTCTTGATGAAACATGCAGTTGCATTAATCACTTATCCTTCAAACAGCAGTGATCTCCATGTACTTACATCTGTTTCCCACTGAAGATCAGCCGTTGTTGTGGAGGAGGAATGCCCTCTTTTTCTTCAACTCTCTCTTTGATTCTCTCCACCTTTAAATTTACAACATTTTGTGTTAACCCTTAAAACAGCAACCCATGATTTAATAAGTATGACTAGTCTTCTTATAAAACATAGTGGGAGAAGGAGAAAATGTTAAGAACCATCATTTTCTCCTTTTCCCAAAATATTTTCTAACCTTTCAAAGATAAATTCCATCATTGTAGCCATACTTTCTGGTACTCTGCAAAAACTTTTAATTTGGAATACACTTCCAGTTTTGTTATCTGGTAAAGACTTCACATTTTTTAGAGTAAAAAAAATATGCAGCTGACATTTTTGTTTTCAATCAAAGAGAGATGGCTCATAACATGGAATGAGTGAATTCTCTCAATGACATGTTTTCTCATGTATTCATAAGTTAAATTTTAACTCACTTTGATTATCTATATCTATCAACAAATAGGGCCATGGTGACCCTGAATTACCCACCTTTAAGAGAGTAATACAAAGTATAGTGGCCGTATATGGTAGACAGAATCTTGCACCCGTGTTTATGCAAAGTCATCACTTTTATCTAATAAAGTGACAAACCATTAGGTGCAAGCTTTTGCAAGCATCAGATATATTTTAGTCAACAAATTTAGTAAAAGTGATACACACTGGAACAGCATGAATATGAGATTTTATCTATCTCATAAAACAAATGATAAACAAGCATCCTGCATCATCACCTTTAGCCTTTATACTGTTTAAGGATCCAGTAAAACCCATATTCAAGCTCGTAAAAGATATAAAACAAATATTCTGACCAAGTTTTTATGTTTGCTAGACAGAGTGTGGCTCCTAGTGTGCACACAAGCTTATTTTAAGATCTGAAACACAGACCTCCTTTTTGACCTGTGGTGACCCATTTCCCAATTTGTCTCAGATATCATCAAGACAAACATTCTGACAAGGTCATGAACATTGGACTAAAAATGGGGTTTCTAGAGGGCACACAATGTTTTTCTAAGATTTTGCTTGATGACCTACTTTTGACCCTACACACCCATTCTCAAACTTGTCAGAGATATCATCAAGACCTTTTCTGACTGTCATTGCGAATTTGACTAAAAATTTGGCCTCTAAGGTATGCACCAGGTAAAAGAAGACACAAAATGGACATAAGACCTAGCACGACCTAGCACAACAGACATAGCACTATCAAAAAAATCAACTTGAGCACTTTGTGCTAAGGTCTGCTGTAAGTGCTTTCAAAACTGTCAAGAGATAATCAGTCACTTACCCTTTACCAAACAATACCTGGTTTTCGAGACCCTGGTATAGAATACTTTTGAAAACATTCTGGGGAAAAGGGAAAATGCTGGTAACCAGCATTTTCTCCTTTTCCCACAATGTTTTCAACCCTATCACAGAGTTTAAGCTCTTTTGTACCAACTTTGAATTTGTCATCCGCAAATGTTTTGAATTTGAAAGACTCTAAAATTTGTCGTTTGGGAAAGGGTTAATTCATAAATCACAGTATACATACCTTGTCTGTAGGCTCAATATCTATCTCAATCTGCAACAGAAAACAAAAATATAACCTTCAGAGATAACTTCTGTTTCTCTTTCTCTGGATGAGATTCTAACATTTTCATTACAGAAGTTGGTTTATTGATTTATTAACAGCTGAAATTCAGCGAGCTTTATTTTTACTTGCTAAAATAATGAATACATTATTTTTTTCTTTCATCTGCAAGTTATTCATTGGCATACTTGCAGAGATAGACCAGTATGCAATATCAAGATGAACATTCACTATCTTTTTGTACCTCTTTTATATCTACAGAAACCAGGCTTGTAAACTGAAGCATTTATATGTACATATTTCTACAAATGGGAGGAAGAAAGCATATGAAAATAGCAAGGAAAAATAAGGAAAAGCTTGTCATTAGCATTATCTCCTTGTCAAAATTCTCAAAATATTTTGAAAAAAAAATCAAATCCTTTCATTTTTTCCTTTGTACATTGTATTTTGTGACCCTTGATAGAATACATGAATCTGCAGTGAAGAGATAAACCAACTACCTTAGTTACTGTTGCTATTGTCTTCCAGGCTACCTAATAATACAAATATCCAGTACAGCAGGTAGACTAGTATAATGGTGCTGTCATGACCATCTGCCACTAAAATTTCAGATTTTTTTGACTCCATCATATCTGCCTTGCCATATTTAAGTACAAAGTATAAGGAAGAAATTTAAAGAAAGGACTGAACTATTTCATGCAAGGATATGTGCATAAAATTTAATAGCAGCAGCTACAGCTATGAGATACTTGTTTCAGCAAAGTGCTGGCTTTCGATGAGAAAGAACAAAACACTGAAAACACTTAAATTTGATGTAGTACATGTATTAAAGGGATTAAAGATGCTTGTTGTTCTTGGAAAGCAAGATCAGCAGACTGCATTTTTGACAAAAAATATGACCGTTTCAAAACAATTTATAGACAATATAATTCAATGGAGACAGCAAAACTTGAACCTTTTACCACATATTCCCCGAGTTTTAATGATCCTGAAGAAAAGAAGCTCTAGAAAACATTGTTGGAATAGGAGAAAATGCTGGTAACAAGCATTTTCTCTGTTTCCCACAATGTTTTTTATCCTATCAGTGACAGAATTCATTGTTTGACTTAAATTTCTATTGTCGTCTGCACATGATTTCAATTGGGTTGAGTCTTAAATTTTATTGTTTGGTAAAGAGTTAATTAAATCTTAAGTTTTGTTTTCTTCTTTGGATGTTTTTTTTACAACTTTATGCTGTTTTAGATGAAGAGACCAGACTGAGCTGGCATACTTCAATTGAGGTCTGCTAAGAGACTTGCGCAGGTGTAGAAATATATTGTTTTGTCCATATTATATGTAAAAGTTCGTTGAACTATGCCTAGGTTTCTATTTGCATTATTAATTTTTGAAGTGATGTGCGAGTTGAAATTTAGGCCGTCATAAATTAGCACCCATAGGTGTTTTTACTCCTTTACATTTTTTTTAATTAATCCATCCCAAGACCTGACAACTTAATGAAGTATTTGTCTTCAGTATTATGGATTTCAAGATGGATATTACTGAAAGAAGTCTCAATGGAAACCACCTTGATACCAACAAGGTTACACATAGATACAGAATTAGTGAGCTGTGGCAAGTGACATTTGCTCTTCTTCTCCTGAAATGAGTGCTACATGACTAGTGCTATCAGCCTGTAAAATCTCTGAATTTCCTAAATTTTCTTTCATACCAAGTGATAGTGTTAAACACTGAGCCAAGAAGTTCCCTACCATTGTGTGAGCAGGCTCTAGGGCCATTGCCATGCAGCCATCAGTTAAATCATGTCACTTATTAAGTACCAGTATTCAATCATTTTCCCTAAGTTTGAATGGTTATCTATCGGATTCATAGTCCATTAGAAATTTATCAACCATAAGATGCCATAACTACCATTATTTCATCAAATTCCAAATTCCCATAGTTTTAAATGTATTTTTCAGTGAGCAGCTGCAAGAAAATAAGTTATCCTGCTTCTGAACATTCAGTCATAAGGAAAACTACAGGTAAAAAGCGAGGTAACTGGAGCTTTATACATCAATATGCTATTAGGGATTGTCGACTGGTATTGAAGTTGTCGCTCTCTAAAACATAGTGTTGTTAGTTTTCCGCTAAATTGTGGTGACATAGCTATTGACTTCAATGTAAAAAAAAAAAAATTTAAAAATCATTAACCACTTTTAAAGCAGCTGTATCCAGTTTTGAAAATACCTATTTTGCCATAAACTTCATTATGCTTTATTTTCATACATGTTTCATAACTATAGCTTCAGTTTTTAACCCAAAACAGATTAAGAAGTAAAAATGGAATAAAACTTGAGTCAATATGGATTCAGACTTTGATGAAATATTTATAGCCACCATCTGTATTCCTTACCTCTTTGCCTGTCAGCGTCTGAAATTAAAAAAAGAAAAAAAAAAGCATTAATTAAGTTCAACTAATTTAACTCTTTACCACACAAAACACTGTAACTATTGCCTAAATTAGAAGCATCTGCAGAAAACAAGTAAGTTGTGGATCAAATTTTGAAAGTTGTCTGTGATTGGTCAGAAAACATCGCAAGAAAAGGAGAAAATGCAAGTAACCAGCATTTTCTCCTTTTCCCACGATGTATTTTTAAAAGTGTTTTTCTCAGGGTCATTAAAACTCGGGATTGTTTGTTAAAGGGTTAAACAAATGCTGGAGAAGTCATCCACTGGCGAAATTATCCCCATATTAAGTGAAGACGGCATCTCGGGAGAAATCAGCCCCAAATATTTTTTTTTTGAGAAATCATCCCACATACAAGATCACATCTTAATATGCTTTTATTCTGTCAGAAGTCTTTAAAAATATTTTCTTTTTCTTTAAATTTTGTAAGATATAGTATATGTTCCTATTAGTTTGATATGCATTTGATTACATTAAACTATATTGATGTGTGGTAAAAATGTCAGAGGTAAAAAATGTCATAGGTGAAAATGCCAGAGGTAAAAAAAAATACCATAGGTAAAAATGTCAGAGTCAAAATGGTAGAAATGTCAAAAGTAATAATGTCATAGGAAAAATGCCAGATGTAGTACCTACATTATATAGTTTATGTGGAGATAGAGCAGTAGCCATCCAGTTGCAGATTTAATATGGGGTTGAAGCACATTTATTCTTGTTTGACACTTTGAGAAAACGTAAGGGCAAACAGAACAAATTGCTCATTATAGGCAATGTCTTCTTTTGATGCAATTTTCTTCAAATTTCCTCTGCTGTGTAACACAAAAAGTCATCTTCAGTTCATTAGAGATAACTCAATTTACTTGTTTAAATTGTCATAAAATAAATGAGAAAACATTGGAACAAAAGGAGAAATTGTTCATTATGGGCAACTTCTTTTTTTTGTTGTGATGTTCTTCAAATTTCCTATGCTGCGTGACACAAAAAGACTGTTGTTTAATAAATGCGGAAACATTGGAACAAAAGCATAACTTGCTGATCATGAGCTCATTATGGGTAGTAACTTCTTTTGATGCATTGTTCTTCAAGTTTGCTCTGCTGCAAAAAGACTGTTGTGTCATTTATATAAATGACTGGAGCAAAGGGATGAGCAATTTTTTGTACATATGCAAGCATACAATTTACAAAAAAAAGGACTTCTATTTGTTTGCTTCTTTGTTTTTTCATTGTTTTTCAGATGGATAAAAATCCTACGCAGTTCACATAATTGTATATCAAACCCTTTTCTATAAATTGACAAAGACAAGCTTTAATTCCTAGCAGAGCCATTGATTAGTGCTAAAAGAGAGGGCAACATATTGTTTTTCACGCAGAAATGTTGATCTGTTTAATAACCCAAACCTGCAAAGTCTTCTGCAGAGATAGTCCTTAGATCACTCCATTGACTGTTTTTGGATTAAAACAATTCTATTGAAATGTTTTGAGAACTGCAGCCATGCTCTACACAGGGAGAATCCAGGCTCAGATTGCAGGTGTCATGGAAGTGTTACGGCTTTAGACTTTTGTCAAATTTGAGCTAAATGACTGCACTACTAACAAGCAAAGGAATCGCATAATAATCTATTCAAAGCACAATGGCCACATCATTATCAATCAAGGGTTCTGTGACAAATCGTTATGCCAAGCAGTCTTCAAGACAATCTTCTTCATGCTTAGGATAGTCAAGTCTCTACATAGACTGTACCAAATCAACTTCAATCAGGAACCTCTCAAAAAGGTTGATGCCCTCAAGTCACGCTGCCCATATAGCTTACCGGTAGATACCATACAGTACTCTTGCCTTAATTCAGACTTCACAGACAGTGGGACCTTCAAAATTGCCAAAGTCTCATTTTTTGTTTAGTGACATCACTACAAGCACTCGTCAAAACTCGGCCAATTCCGTGCCTACATCTAACCTCGTCCGTATTAAAGGAGGCTTCTATTTTGAACTACCAATCACAATTCACATGATCTTAAACAAGGTGGCACCCCTGTTAATTGCTTAGCAATGACATGAACAACCACGGTGAAGTTATTCACATCTATCAATCTGTCAATGAAACCTCCCTATGGAATTGATAAACCACACTAAAAATTGAACATACATACTGTATGCCAACGCAAATATTCTTGGAAAGTTACTGATAGAAAATTGTGACTCATGTTTCCTTTTCAAGAGGAGCCTCAAATTTTCAGTAATAGTAAAACGGTGTTCTTCCGGCGATAAAATGTACTGTTTAAGTGCATATCAAGCTAAGTGATACAGATGACGGATTCAATCACCAGATCACCCAAGGTATGCCAAATGATCACTAAGTATACTTTGATGTCATGTGGTGACTGTAAGCAAGTTCCTTATCGGTGAGGGGTACAAGATATTGCCAAGACAGAAGACTGCTTATTGAAGGTTTGGCACTACATTGCTATATCTGGCAGAACTGGTCTGTTTATATCCTGCAGTAGTAATATGTCCTTGTGATTATTGAGAGGGAACACTATGTAGAAATAGGAAAAATGGTGTCAGTTTCTTTTAACAAAGACAGTTAATTGTTTTTCACATGTTTCTGTCTTGATTTGGCTGAAATTCAGGGACAATAAAATGCTCAAAAATTGGTAAGGGTTATGACCTGAAAAACCATGTGAAGTCATTAAACTATGTGTGTTACATGACGTAAACAAAAACCACCAGTTCAAGGACACTCACGGAATAACAATTCTCAACGATGTATCATGAAACAAAACAATATTTTTTACCTAGCATTTCTTACCATATAAAGGCGTACTGAATATGACTATTGTATCATTGTATGTGGGGACAATTTCTCGAAAAAATATTGTGGCATAATACCGGCAAATGCCCCTCCATTAATCGCAAAAATCCATGAAAATCAAAATTATGTGTCAAAAAATTGCAGTTGTTTATAGGTTCATTCCATATATATCAAATCGACCGTCCATGATTCATGCCCATAAGCAAGCACCAGCCGCGAATCTTGGAGATATCGTTAATTTAATGAAACTACATTGAGGAAATAAACTTACTGCCTTGTAAGTTGTTGCTTTATTTCTCATTGCTTCTAATTATTTTCACTGTTTACATTTAAAACCAACCTCCATCGCATTCCATCTCTGGAAGTACCTTCCTTGAATCATGCCCCGGATAAATGACGTCATACACACTTCCTTTACAGGCCAAGCTAATTTCAATCATCGTTTATCATTGTTATGTTAACTTTGGAATGAAATTGTAAAGAATACTGGCTGATTTACACAGAAAAAAGTTTGCAATTCTTTTCTTAGTAGAAAAGAAATGCTTTTTTTCGTGTCATAGTTGATAATTGTATTATTACAGGACTTAAAATGTATAAGGAACCCTCTTCATAAAACACATAATATAATTGATTTGGCTTTACTGTCAAAAAAGTTGGTGGGATTATTGTAAAAAAGAAACATGGAAAAATGCCATGCAAAAATACTGATACATGTATGTTGGAAAAATATTTGAGGTGTTTTTGACAGTAAAATGTATTTGAGAAATTGGAAATAAGAAAACTGTGTCATCTTTGGGACATGCCTTGAATTAAACCTATATTTGCTCTTTTAAAACGCATTTTCAGCGTTTCAGAAAGTCTGTGTTTTTGACGCGCAAAATGAAAGCCTGACACAACAAAATTAATGCATCGCGTCTTCCTTAACACAAAATAAATCAGAATGAAAAAAGGAACATAAAGTATTGATTCACTGAATGGATCTAATCTTACAAAATCGTCATGTTAATAACTGCAAAATCATATCGAACCCGCTGTCTAACACTGAATTATTTGTTTCCAGTTTAAACTGAATCGGTCTAAAAGGTACATTATTCTGTGTGACACCGCTGTCGTATTGTCTGTATTACTGTATGGAATCTGTACTTAAACTTTTTGTCCATGTTTTAGACCCTGCTTGGTAATGGTCAGTGGATAGGGTCCGACGAATCACCGAAATACCGAAATGCCACCGAAACACCGAAATACCCCAGATTTTTTTTTTATTTCAAACAACTGAAGTTGTGGTGTTTGACACAAATTGTAATCATACTGATGAAGGAGGGTTAGTTTAAAACCTAATGACAAAATAACAACATGCCATTTAAACCTGACGTGAAGAATGTGCACCGGAATATCCCACCGGTACTGTAAATGTTCACCGAAATACCCGCCCGTCGTAGTAAAATTTGTCGATTCAGGGATTCTACATCCGCAATCTAACTACAGTAGCTGTGCTTGTGCACAAGGTTGATGTGTCTGATTTTTATCCATAACTATGCTGGCAAAAATAGTTTTCACTTTTATGTTGGATATAGATGAAATTAAAAATCACCAAATCGGAAAACCGGTAGCCATTTTAAATCTGTGGTTAACACGTTACCAGGCGTAAATTGATAAGACAATTATAATTCCACCGATAAGATTATAATAATAGCCATGCCATTTTAAAAATCACAATGACAAACTTACACAAAATAAGTTTGATCATATTAGCCGAACGCCTTCAATTACGATTGCATCACTTTAACAGAACAGAACCGAGCTATTTGTGCGTTTCGATGGATCAGAGACCTACATTCTGATTTGGTCTACTTCGTCCGCAAATGATTTTGTTTGTGTGTTTATCATTCAAAGAAATAATAAATTCATGTGATCATATGATATTGATAATTCTTCGGGTCTAGATTGGCGTAATCAAGATCGGGTATTTCGGTGTGTAACAGACCAGACACGCGAGTGTTTCGGTGATATTGATCTCCACGTAAATTAATGATGACTATATTAACAACATCATTCTTCTCATTAATGATTGATACTTTCATTGAGCGCATTTTCAGTTAAAGAAAAAAGAAAGAAAGAAGAATACTGCCAACTAATATCAGTTATCTGAACTTAATATTGAAAAAAAAAAAAAAAAAAAAAGGGGGGGGGTATTTCGGTGTTTCGGTGGCATTTCGGTATTTCGGTGATTCGTCGGACCGGTCACTGACTTGCTGGAGTAATTGGGATGACAGACGACAGTTTCTACAAGGTCACTGTTTTCTACTTTTACCTTTAATACCACACTATCATTTAAAACTTTTAGCATTATGCGACATCTACAAACTGGCAAAGGTAAACAACACGTGAAAAAAAAAAACACAGGTTAAAGACCATGACGTGTAAATTTCTGAATGACCCCCAAAATTCCAAACAGCGAGTCACAGATGACCCCCAAAAATTTATGAGCTAGCAGAAAAACTGCATTTTGATGCAGTTTTCGGTAATGTAGCTTCTGGAAGGAATTCAAAAGCTGGCAACCTACTTAATAATGTTATCTTCTCACCTGATTAATTGGTATTGCTGAAATACGTGAGGGCACGATCAAAGGACCGGCATGACCCACTGGCGCTCCATCATTATTCGAAATCGTCGCTCGATGTGTAACCTAATAAATAACATGGTAATCAAGGCAAAATGACCTCTTCCGTATCGCCGTAATTTTTTCTAATAAAACACAGTCGTGTGCAAAAAGTATCAAATGGCTGGAAGAAAGATATATTTTTTCAAGTAGAAATGGTAAGTAACATTTAACCTATTTACATGTATCGAAGAAATTCAAGTTTTTTTACGAGTTACTTTTGCCCAGTAGATTCACTTTACATCCACTTCCGATCTGATTGACTTTCACCTGACTTCAACAGACTCTTTTTACAACAGGCGATCTGATTAGACTAATAGGAAAGGTGTGTCAGGCGTGTCTGGCATGAATTTTCCTGCGATCTGTCAAACTTTTTCAAGAGACAGATTGCTAGACTTGTAATTATGCTGACAGATCTCCAAAATAGAGCTTTAAAATTTATTTCTTCAGGACACCATGTTGTTCTTACTGGCCAGGCAGGGACCGGCACGAGTTTTGTCTTACACTTTTACACTTCTGAACAGCCATGTAATATACAGTTAAAAGTTTGACCAATCTGATGACTCGTATCATTTCGAAAAGTGAGCCAGTGAGGAAACTGACGTTAATAAGCCTAAAATTGTGAATGCAACGAAAAAAGTGTCGCATGCAGTATGAATTGGACGTTTATGAATAACTTTACCATGTAACTGTCGATTTAAACATGTATTCTGATGAATAACATTCTATTAGTATTACGGAGCCAATTACGTTCACGATATAAATTACGACCATCTCAAACGAGGTGAGTCTACTTTGTCTTGATTACCATGTTATTTATTGGGTTACACATCGAGCAACGATTTTGAATAATGATCGAGGGCGAGCGCCAGTGGCACGACCCAACGACGGTCGACGATACACGAATGAAGCTAAAAATTCATGTATTTCTTCTTTTCACTTAAAAAACAACGGCACATGTATACATAGAGCTGTATAGCAGCGGGATGTTTCCCACGGTAAAATACCGTCCCCTGGTGATGATTTCTCCATAGAAATCGTCCCCATAAACTATAAGGCCATACTGAATGGGGACGATTTCTCCTTAGGACGATTTCTCATGGTGACAAATTCGCCGGGAGACGATTTCTCCCCCGACATTAAAACCGTTCGTTACACAATTCATTATTAATAGTGGTAATTTAAAAATTCTTAAATTCTATACAAGTACGATTAGTAGTTTAAACCAACCTTTACTTTGATCAGCATTTTTTTAATAGTTCAGAACTTTACCGGAAGTGCAAAAGTTGAACTTCCTCCGTGTACTCGCCTACCTTCACGGCTTAAAAAAATCAAAGTACTGTAAGTACTGACAGACTAGCGAATATGATTGATTGTATGGTGTTAAATCCCATTTCCAACATCATTTCAGTTATGTAGCAGTAGCCAGTCCACATATGTATGCTTTCCTGGAGTTTCTTTTACCAGTACTCAGCACACTATTCTTTCCAAGCCACTGGCTGCTTTCCCACATAACCGTCGTCAAAACTTGAGAGAGGAATGAATCCTGTCGCAATGACTATCATCAATCCTCGAAAAGAAATTGGCCAAGCCAGGGATCGAACCAGCGACCTCCTGTTCTCAAGTCCTGTACACTACCGGCTGAGCTTCCTTGGGCTCTGCATGCTATTGATTAACTATAATCCAGTTTAAGTTTAACCCTTAACCTGCTAGAAAAAAATTAAATGAAACTTTCCAGCCATTTTAAACACCTGAATATTGCTATTTCAAAGTTACATTTTGGAGAAAATATATCCTCTTATCGGACAGTGTAGATCCAAGAACAGACTGCACATTCAATCAGTCTGATCTTAATCCGCACTGTCCACAAAAGGTCACTGAGTCACGGTGGTGCTGGAAAAAGAAACTCCAGGAAAGCATGAATAGTTGCACTGGCCACCATGATATCACTGAAATAATGTTGAAAACGGCGTTAAACACCATACAATCAATAAGTCAATAACTAATAGCACAAGATGTAGTTAACCATTTAACTCTTTACAAAATGAAATTCAAAGCTGTTGCAGACCACAAATTAAATGTGGCTGAATTGATGAAACCAGATTCCAAAAGGGCAGAAAACAATGTGGAAAAAGGAGAAAATGATGGTTACCAGGGATTCTTCCCCAGTGGCATTAAAACTTGGGATTGTGTGGTACAGGATTAATATTCAAGATGTAAAATAACAGTTTAACATAACAGTTTAACTGTACACAATGATCTAATTAATGAGTGACTGAAGGAATGACAAGGGTTTCCTGTCCAGTGAGGATTAATGCAGCTGGGATTTGCTACAAGTTACCTAGGTGTATCTATTTTTAGATTCATTCATAATGTTACAGTGGTGTAGGAATGTGATAATAGCCTGGTTTACATAGGTCACTTAATTTACATATAAGCAAAGATCTTGTACCTTTTAAATGACATCTTGTTCAGTCGATTACTTTGTAAGAGGACATGTTCAAAGTGGAGTGGTAGAGATTTAGTGGTTTTTGTCAAAACTGTCATATATAACAGAATTAAGATTTCTAACAGTAAGAAGTATTTTCTGTGGGGCAGTATTTGGCAACTGTGGGGTTTTTTGTTTACTTTGAATCTGGGTCAATCATGATGCCTATAGACTAGCTTCGCTAGTCTAAAAAGAGTTCCCGTTGTATCTCTCGTAACCGTCCAATAGACGAACATACGAAGATCGATAACAGGTTGCCAGTCTACACGGCTTTCAGCACCATTATCTTCCGCTAGGTGGCATTTTCAAATACATAACCTATTTCATATGAGCATTCTGGATACAAAATTGGACTATTTTTCAAGGCGACAATCAATGAAGCGAATTTCAAAATGAAATATAAATTTACTCTCTAAAACCTACCTTGTCCGATTCATACAGCCATGGTTTGCTAGCATATAACCTATGCACCAATGCACCAGCCATTTATAAACATAGCCCATATAAGCTTGGAAAAAAGCCCCGGTATAAGCCCAGTAAGGTGGGGACGTTATTTTTGTAGTCAGTCTGTTGCAAAAATCCCGGTTTTTCCCATGTCTATATTTAGAAACCATTTGTAGAGATTTGCAGTAGATTGTTGGTATTTTAAAAAAATACCCTATTTTTTCCAGTTTGCAATCATTTTTTGAGAACTTTTAAGTGAAAAACAGGCTTGATTTTTCCACAGACATATTATTTATTGCCATTTCCCACCTGCACTCTTTAAGCGGCAATTTACGGACTGCGTTTTAATATTTGTCCTTTATTTGTCCATTGATGCGTCATAGCAAACAGGTCAAATCTTCGAAGAATACATGGCATGTGCAGACATTGCTTTCAGCACTCATCAAACTAAACTGGTCCCCGTTGTAGATACATGTATACATATTACAACTGGCACAGGCTACTGTGTAGTTGCTTTTCATTGGGCTACATGTATATATCACAGAATAGCCAATCAGAGCAGCTAACACATTTCCAGTTTGGCTGTATAGGTAACACTGCGCTTTTTTGCACAATTTGAAATTGGCAATCGAAACTAAAAGAATCTTAGGAGACATAAACATTAAAAGGTGATACCAAAAATACATTTCACTCATTCATGAGGTCAAAATATCGGAAAATCTGCTGCTTGGGAAATGAGAGTGACCTCCCCTGCATCTCTTTATTAGTCTCGCGACATGTTTGTTCTAAAAATAGAAGGGCAGAATTCCGCCCCTTTTAACCCTTTCCCAAACAAGCCCTGGTTTTCACGTGTCTGCAGTACAAGTCTTTTGAAAACACTGTGGAAAAAGGAGAAATTGCTCGTAACGAGCAAATTCTCCTTTTCCCACAGTGTTTTCTACCCTTTTTGAGAACTTTCTGCCATTTTCATCAAATTTAAAATTGTCGTCTGAAAACTCTTTCAATTTGGACCAGTCCAAAATTTGCCGTCTGGTAAAGGGTTAAGTAGCCTAGTATCGATCCCTAAACACTTGCTGTATCAGGGTAGGTAACAAATCTATCGTCACACCTTGACTGGCAGCCTGTTATCAGTCTTTGTATCAGACGGTTACGGGAGATACAACGGGTCACACTTCGGCGATTTCCTTCTAAACCAATGGTTTCCCGGATTCGGTGACTAGCTGTGATGTTATTGTGATTGTGTCTCCCCAAGCCCCCGCCCCACCCCCAGCCAGCAGCAGCCTTTCTTATGCCCATTCACTCTCTTGCACTACGGACCATTCCCATTCACCTCTGTAGTTGGCTCAGAAAGTAGTCCGTCATCACGTGATATTTTTCGTCACATGACCATAACTCAAAATGTACAAAATATTGAAGAAGTGGCGTTCGAGGTGGGACGGACGTGCTTGCTGAGGAAAAAAAAAAAAAACTGCAAGCTACTAAGAATAAGATTAGAAGAAACTATTTACCCAGGACACAGAATAACAGAGACTCTTGAATTATCTTACCTACATACTTCGAGCTGTACAGGGGCTCAAAACATTTGTGCTTCGTGTGTGTTGTAGTTTTTGCACTTTTGCATGCCTCGTGTCGCGTCCGCCATCTTGAAATTTTATTGAACTTTTATAGACTTTTGCCACTACCGGACTTTTACCGCAAGTTTTTACTTTTTATTTTCTTTTCATTGGTACAAATAACTTTAACTTACTTTATAAGGAGAAGCTGCTGGGAAAATTCTTTTATTAGTATAGACATTTTAGTCGAAACTTGAACTCTGTTTCTAACGAACTCCAGATTGGGGCTGGGTTTGGTCCGCGCTTTTTATTAAATGAACTCTCGTCTACACTCAAGAGTGATATGACTTTTATTTGCGCTATTAGATTTTAGCTTGCTGTCAAAATCATCTTTTTATGAGTACTTCAAAGACTGTATTTTAGCTAAATGTCGCCACAGTAGCAGGGAACCCAGTAGCACATCAAAATTTACTTCTTACTGAGGGATTCTTTTCTATACCGTGTATGTAACATGCTTAGTAACACACCAAGAGCCTTTCAGGCTACGTAGTCCTTCCTTGCATCGTGTACATTTTTGCAATCTACCAATGACCTTGCATCCAATATGGCTGCCCCCATTGCTGGAAACAACGACATTGTAGATACCCAGATAGATTTAGATCAGTCTGCTGCTACAGCTGGAAGAAGAAGAGGTTATATATTAAATAAGGTAAAGTCACTCCAGAAGAAAAAAGATCATTGCCACAGGCCATTTATAAATATTATTCCAAAAGACTGCGGTAGACAACTGAAAATAGAATGTAGTACTGGTTGTTATGAAATCCTTAAAACAGAACTGATTAATATGACTGGCAACTTGGAACTGAGTAATGAACTTAATATTGTCTTCAAGACTGAGACCATATTGGACCAACAAGGAAATAACCCAGAACTCATAATCTCAGTTTTTAATAAACTGAACTCTGGTGACCCTGGGAAACGTTAAAAACTTTCTATCAATATGTACCATACTCAGTCTTCTCTTCTGATTAACGGTAATTACACTCCTACCTTCCATGACGAAATTTTACCACGTATTATCAATAACTTGGAGTCTAATCCAACCCTCTCTACCTTGGACAAAATGTTTACTAAAATAATTGATAGGGGACTTAAACAAAGTATTGACAACCCAGAAAAAGAAACCAGTATTGTGGTACCATGTTTGGATATTTCCTGCGAGTCCAGTCACAGTGGAAATGCTGACAGAATTGAAAAAAACATAGATACATGCCTACACTGCAGGACCAAAGTAGATAATGGTATAGCTTGCGACAATTGCCAACAATGGTATCACTTTGACTGTGAATCTCTGGACAAAAACTTTAGAACTTTCTACAACGAGGGAGATACCCCATATAGCTGTCTCTCATGCAGACAACTTACTATGCTCACAGATGATCTTGCAAATATGATCCCAGACATCTCCATTGCAAGTCAAGAACCTACTGATTCACTGCTAAATATACCATCTAATCTAAGAGACGAGGGAGATGTGGACTCGGAAAACACACCTTATACTCCAGTCCCTGATAGAGAACATGTTGATGAAAATCTCATAGACGGTGAATATGGCCTGAATCCAAATTTTGAAGGGCAACCTATATCCAGTGAAGAAACCTTACCGAAAGCCTTAGAATCTACTTTTAGTCATTTAATTGAAACAATTCCAAGTAAGGAACAACCACGGGCAAATATGTACACTCAAAATGAGCCTCAACCACATCAAACTCTTACTAAAATAGCCCCTCGAGTTGAAAACCAACCACAGGAAAAAAACTCTAAGATGCCTCCATCTGACAACCTGGATAAAAAGCAAAATAAGAGGAAACTTAAACAACCATCTCTATTAGAAGTACAACAACAGTTAGAGTTTTCCGTTTCTGTCATTCATAAACTTGAAAGGAAAGTTGAAGAACTCGAAAGACAAAATCAAATTTTACATTTACAGAAGAATATGACAACCGAAACTTCTCATACCAACAAACCTGTAGTTCCTGAGGATAAAAATACTTATCTTCATTCCCAGAATAACTATGACATCAATCTACGTCTTCTGTCGTTAGAAAATGACATTATAAGGTCCAGATTATCAAATCTTGAGATATTACAGCAAGTCACGGTCTCACAGAATCTGACAAACCATATGGGCCTCAGAATGACCAACAACCCAGTATCATATGTTCAACAGGGAATCCCTCAAGCAATGAATCATAGATTTGTCAATCCTGGACAGTTTCAACAAGACTTCCCTCAAGCAATGAATCATAGATTTCTCAATCCTGGACAGTTTCGCCAAGGAGTCCCTCAAACAATGAATCATACATTTCTTTATACTGGACAACTCCAATGCCCGCAAAAAGTAAATAATACTTTTTGATCAACAACAACTAGTGAATCCTCTGACACCACACTTCGTTCCCAATAAACTATTTTATAGCACTGATTCTTCTCGTCAGGTCTATCGCCAAACATCTGCGCAGGACAATAAAATTTTCGAACAGAGGCAGACCTTTCCTCATCCGTCACGGCACATGTATGCGCAGGATGAATTCTGTCCTCCACGGAATCTGCAAGATAATCAATTGAAACGTATGACTAACACTGATGGAAATAAGGCATCTGACAGTAGGCCAACTTCAAATAAACATTCATATAAATCAAAACCTTCAAGGTATATTCCACCAAGAATGCAAAGGTCGAAAAAACATCAGCTTCATAGAAGAGACTTTGAACCAGGGCTGCAAAATGAACAGCTTGACCTACATTCCACACCTAAGAAGGTGCGCTTTGAAACACAGCCTCAAGTCCAGACAATAAATGTCTCTGATCTTTCTGTTGTTGTAGAAAATGACGAAACCATAAACATAAATCTAAAAAACAAAAATCATTGTCGTGAAACCATGTCATTACAAGAAAAAGAAAATATGACAGAACAGACTTCCCAAAAATTTAGTAGAGATGAGACTGCTTATCACCCAATACCCCAAAATGCCCACGATGTTGTGAGCAATCGTCCCACCTCAGATATGGGCACATCGACAAGTAATGTCTTTAACACATCCTCTACAAACATTAATGGCACTGGATGTACACAACCTTCCCAAAATCTTAATATGAATAGTCTTCAACGGTCCCATGTAGAAGGGACTGATGGTATCAACAGAAATCAGCAGTCTTTTTTGCAGAGAGGCCGTTCTTCAGAAAGGAGAGACATAGCATCCTCAACGACAAACAGCAAACCATCAGACTAAAAACTCTGAATGTCAAAAACATCAAGTCCAATGGAAAATATATCCAAGACCTATTGGAGGATTGTGATGTATGTTGCATACAAGAACACTGGCTGTTCAATTTTCAGTTATCAAAATTAAATGAATTTCATACCCATTTTCAGTCTCATGCTAAGGCTGTTGATGATAGGGATCCAATCCCCCCCCTTACCAAATTCCAAGAGGTTATGGAGGCACCGGTATACTATATAGGAAGAACTGGAACCTGAAGACAAATCCTCTATCTGATGGTAGTGACAGAGTGACTGCGCTGGTAATTGACTCGAATCCAAAACTATGCATCGTTAGTGTCTATCTTCCCAGTCGGGGGAACTCAGCTCGGGAACATTTTCAGGAAGTCATCCAAGAAATTGAAGAAATTATACACAAGTTTTCTACCAGCCATGCCCTCTTGATTTGTGGGGATTTTAACTCATCAATCTCAAGAGACCCTCCTAATTCCAGAAGTATTCTTTTGAAAAAGTTTATTGAAGACTCTAATCTTTATACCTATCAGAATGGACAACCAACTTTTTTTCACCCGAACGGTCATGTACAAGCTGAGATTGACTATATCCTGACAAATGCAACTGCTAATGCACTATTATCTCGCGTTATAAATGAGGGTATTCACCATAACAATGTATCTGACCATGTTCCACTTTCTAACAAAATCAATATTAAATCCCATCAGAGAAAACTTATGATCACTATACAACCAAAACCCAAGTGGGAAAAATGCAACAAGGAAGTATATCAAAACACCTTGAACTCGAATCTTGAGACAATCAAATCTGCCATGAAGACCAACATAAACGATGGTATAAGCCAACTCAAGGACGTGCTGGATATGGCTGCACAAAAAAGTATCCCTGGATTCGATCCTTTGATTAAGAAAAAGAAACTGAAACCCTTTTTTTGCAGAAACCCTGAAGTTGTAACTGCATCAAAAAAAAGCAAAGAGGCATGGTGGGCATGGAAACTAAACGGAGCAATTGTTGACCCTGAAAACCGATTTTGGGTCGCAATGAAAGACTGCAAACGAAAATTGAGACAAATCCTTAGACGGCAGGCTGCAGCAAAAAATGAAAAAGTACTTGAAGATATTATGCATTCAGAAGATGATGGAAAAACGTTTTATAAACTCATTAATATACAACGTACTTCGGCTAAGTCAATCACAAACTGCCTGAATGTTAAAGGAAAGTTACTGACCTCTGACAAAGAAATGATAGAAGGTTGGGCCGAGCACTTTGAAAATCTTGCTACACCAAAATCCAATTTACTTTATGACAATGAATTTCTTAGAAAAGCTCAGGAAGATATTAAGATGATTGAAAACTTAGACTCTGACAAAAACCTCATAACGCCAGCCACTATTAAGGAAATTACAACGGCCATAAACCAACTTCACAACAACAAAGCTGCTGACTATATTGGTCTTCAAGCTGAACATCTCAAATACGGTGGTGAACCTGTACGTGTGATACTACTCCTGCTGATTAACCAGATTTTCTCTATGAAAAAGATCCCAGAATCCTTAAAAATTGGCACCATTACTCCAATCTTTAAAAAAGGAGACAATAAAGAGCCTGATAACTACAGGGGCATAACTGTAACTCCAATACTTCTAAAAGTTATAGAGCATGTTTTAAATCAAAGGCATAGAAATACTTTTTATCTTTCTCAATCCAGACTGCAAAGTGGATTTACTAAGGGAACTTCTTCTATGAGATCTGCCCTTATAGTTTCGGAATGTAAAATGGAAGCCAAACTAAAAAAAGAAAAGCTTTATTTTGTGACACTTGATACCAGAAAAGCTTTCGATGTTGTAAACCATGATCTGCTATTACGTAACCTGTTTTTGGATAAAATTCCTTTGGCAGAATGGTCGTTACTCAAAGACTCCTACACAGATATGTCTGCTTGTGTGAAATGGCAAAACCTTCTGTCTAGACCATTTAGTATAAAACAGGGTGTCCGACAGGGCGGAGTCTTGTCGACAGAACACTACAAGCGATATAACAACCCCCTATTGACTTAACTAGAAACCAATTTTAAAGGTACAAAGATAGGGAACATTTGTATACCTCACACAATCTGTGCTGACGATGTTGCATTACTCTCGCACTCAAAATTTGAGATGGACCAGATGTTAAAAACAGTAGGAACTTTCAGTTACGCACATAGGTATGATATTAACTCTCAGAAAAGTGCTTGCCTGATCTTCAATGACAAACGAAACAGTGACGAGACAAAACTTATGCTTAATAAAGACCCTATTCCAGTTTCAGATAGCACTGTTCACTTGGGACTTAAGAGAGAACTAGGAGAATGTACAGACATTGATCGCAAAATAGAACTAGGAAGGAGGACAGTGTACTCCTTACTGGGAGCAGGGTTCCACGGATTCAATGGACTCAAGCAAGATAACAAAGCACACATATGGAAGACTTTTGTAGTACCAAGAATCCTATACGGTCTTGAAGTATATATGATTAGCCAAAAAGATGTTAAAAAACTAGAACGGTTTCAAAATAAGTGCCTGAAACAACTTCAACACCTTCCTGACCGGGCTGCAAATGTAGCCTGTAATGCTTTATTGGGAATTTTACCAATGGAAATTCAAATCCACAAAAATATCCTTAATTTATTTATTGGAATTTTACACTCTCCAAACTCGGTTGAATACGAAATTGCAACGAGACAGTTGGCAACCAAGACAATAGATGGAAACAGCTTCTTTTCCTATGTCCGTAGAATCTTACTGAAATATGATCTACCCACTGCCTACTCGCTTTTAATAGATACTCCTGACAAATGTAAATGGAAGAAAATGCTGAAAGAAACAGTGAATTTACATGTTGAGAAGAAGTGGAAAGAAGAAATTAAGGAAAAATGTTCTCTTAAATATCTCAATCCAAACTCATTCAAAGTAGGGCAGATCCATCATGTATACAGTACTGTCAGACCGAACAAGGAGGATATCAGGAGATCGGAGCTCAAGGCTAAACTCTTACTTGGTACCTACACCCTGCAGGCTAATAGATCAGCCTTTAACCAACATGCAGTAGATCCAACTTGTAAATTGTGTAATAATGAACCTGAAACTAGAGAACATTTCATTTCCAAGTGTAAATCACTACAGGATATCAGAACTAAATATTTCAGACTTTTCCAGAATACGATTAATACTGCAAACATTGGAGAGCAAAAAACTCTAGATCCAGATATGTTTACCCTGATGGTTCTAGACAGTACCCACCAAGAAGTAAGCAGGATAATCAGCATTTCCTTAGGCACTCGCGAAAGACTGGAATTTCTGTCAAGGGAATACTTATGGAAAATCCACATTGCCAGATGCCAGCAACTTGCAAAATGTCAGTAATGCCTTAAGGACTACTACCCCTCAGTAATATGGCGGAAATAGCATAAAAACAAATTCCTACTTTAATCTATATTTATGTTAAGCACAAACTATAAAATCCTGCGCGACGTCTATAGGCATGCAACGCGACTTGTGGCGTATATAGTGTGACGTACATAGAATTAGTGATATTGAAGTTGAAAACCTCTATTCCGAAAACACAGATACTCAACTACAGATTCACAACTGAGTGCATTCTGAGGTTCTCCGAACAGAGAAACGGAGGAATTTAAGACAACAACAATGGCGACGCAAACGCCGGTGAAAGAAAGACTAATCGATTGTTTTGTGTGCTGTTCAAACAGCATACGGCCAATCAGACTTAGTGGTAGGAAATGTGAAAAAGAGGGATTTTCTGAAAAGCTTAAATGTCTTTTAACGGACGATAACTTGTTTTTTTTTTTGTTGTTTAAATTGTCATCATTCATGGGCGCAGCCATTTTTTTTTTTTTTTTTTAAATTGGCGTAAGATTCTGATCAGTAAAGAAGCTTGAAAAAATAGTTCCATTGTATACAGGTAAATTCATCAGTTTAAATGCACCTATAATGTATCCGGAATCGTATTTCCTTTGTCTACTTTATTATGTTATACATGAAACAGTTAAACAGTAACAAAACATGTTTTCCTCGGTTTGACAAGATTCTTGTCATTTAGCCGGTTGCAGAGATGTATGGTGAGAGTAACGAACGACAGCTCTGCTCGGAGATTGATGCCCATTCTGGAATAAAAATGAAAATACCAGCATCCTTTCAAAGGGTCAATTTTCATAAGTGACAAGCAGATTAAGGTCACATTCAGCCGACTGGCAGATAAAATTATGAAATTTCCATAATGGTAGAAGGGGAGCGGAGAAACAATCACAAAAATAACACCGGAGCAACCCTTCAGATTAAAGGTAGACCAATGGATCACCCGAATTAAATTTAAAGCGTTCTCAGTAATTAGACTACACAATGACACCTGGGGAGATACAATATAAAATTATCATAGTTCACATAGCAGATGCATGCTCCGTACACTGATTTTTAAAAGCAAATTTCTGCATAAGGGCCGTTTCATGGTGTTTTCGTCTGTACAATGCAATGTAATTTTCCCGGTGGTCTTCATCCCTTTCAACTGTATCGTTTATCCCTCACCATTATAGGGAAACTTTTCAGAATTTTACCATCTCAGCCAACTTAAATGATTTATTATTGAATTAAGGTGATGGCTGGCAAATCATCAGTACAGAAGAAAGACAAAAAGAAGAATTCAAGTGGCATTTGCTTAATGAGCTTCGTACGTAGAGTCTTCTAAATGGCATCTTCAGATTTCGCACCAGAGAGTTTGCAAAAATACTTTTGGGAAGGTCACATGATCAATGACATCCGTCGATTACTGTGAGCAGATTCTTATCAAAATCAGTAAAATTATATCATGTCTATAACAGTAGACTGGATTACAGTAAGATTATGTCAAATCTGACGGATAAAAATATACGGGATTACCGATTACTTGATTTAGACGCCAAAAATAGCATTATTTAACTAACAGTAGTCGTACAGTATATAAATACGACTGCAAAGAAATACATATCGGCGTTTTACAATATTTTTTGATTTACAGAATAAAAACCAAATATGCCCCTTTCAGAGATTTTTAACTCCTGAAAAAACTTAACTCCTCACAGTATGTTGACATTGTACTCTACATGACCATTTGAAATTTTTCCATGAAATAATATTTAAACAAGTAGTTGTTTACGCTCTTCAGAATATTTTAGGTCTGGTAGAACTGTATAGTGCAAGTATGTGCGACCGCCTATGAAAGAATACATTTAGTTTTTTCTAAGGGAAACACGATCTCCTAGACTATATATAGAAAAAAGAAATCACACCGAAGTGGTCAAAATGAGAGAGTTGTCTCTAACGAAACCATCTTTAACAATTGAAAACATTAGAATATTAGCGGGATGCCATTGAAATTGTTTGGGTCATAGCCGTGTTCATAGCCAAGCAAATTAGGTCAAGCGGTGTTAACGTAAAATTATGGCCCGAACTATCAGAGAAGATATTTAAGAAGATTGCAACCTTCGTTTCAAAATTGTATTGCATAGAGCAGGAAATTCGTCAAGAATCAATGTAAACGTCGAATATTGAAGTTAAGATTATTATTTAATAGATGACTTGGTTGTCACAGTCAGTGCATTAATAGTTGAGCATTATTAAATTATTAATGAAAGTTGAATGAATGAATGAAAACTGAATTTATGCTCCTGTCGATATTTAAATCTTGCGCATCATTCAAGTGATTTCAGTATAATGCATACTATTTTCTCACATCTTGTCAAGGGGATCGACTACTAGCAGGTTAATAGATCTACAAAAAAAAAAGAAGTTGTTTGCGCGAGAAAGTGTCATGTCCCAATTAAAACTATGATTATCTTCGTACCAGCGTTTCAACTGTACTGTAGTCTCTATGATACTTCTTGAGATAAATTAATTACGTATCTTCCATAAATAAAAAAAAAAAAATGGAGAGCAACATCTGGTTTTATCGACACTAAGAAATCAGATGGTACCATGTCAATGACAGCTGCTATAAATGCGAGCGATGGTTATCAGAAGTTTATAGTGGATACTCTGTTCATCAGAGGATATAAGATAACGGTCCCAAATCAGATATGGTTGAAAATAATGCCAACATTACATAAGTGTATGTCGGTTGTTATAGACAGGATTCGTCTGTTTTCGACATGGTATGCAATTTTTATAAAATAAGTGTCAAAATCTTCATCTAATAATCACTGATCGACAAGTTGTAATACATTGAAATAAAACAGCACATATGATATTAGACAACACAACAAAACTGAAAAAGTAGTTTGTGTGATGGACCCTGTGGTTTTATAAGTTTTTGCGTGAACATTGAAGCTGTGCAGTTTTCGCCATGGAAAGGATAATTTTTTAACTGGGATTTCCAGCCTTAGCGCGTCACCTGTATAGCTCACATGCCAAGTAAAACAGAGAAATTTGGTTACATAATGTTTATTAATTACGATTTCTTTCATTCATATTTCGACCTGTCTGTAATTGCCCATTGCATATATTAGCATCGGCACTTATGGACCAGGGTTCAAAATTAGCAGTAGCAAGTAGCAAGTAGCAAATTTGCTACCTGAAAAACAAATTTTGCTAACTGGGCACAAAAGCAGTAGCAAAAGGTTGCTACCTGGTAATCCTGTCATCTTGACGTAAAGGCAGTAATTCAACCATCATTCTATGAGTTGGAGGGAGGGCCATTATTTGTCTGCCCCGTTTTGCTACCAGGAACGTTCCTTTTGCTACCTTATTTTAAGCCAAGTAGCAAGTACTTGCTACTCACAAAATGTGTTAATTTCTATTGCTGTGGACACACCTCCATAAACTGCACTATGGTGGACAAACACACCAAATTTTGTGATGGGAACATTATTCTATATCCTTAATTTGTTTATAAGTTTGAATTTTTTCAATCAAGCACAGGTCAATATGTGTTATGCAGAGGTGAAAAACCACTCTCCTTACAGTACATGTTAACATGGGGAAATTTTTGTGATGGGAAAAATTTGCCATATTCTTTGGGACTTTGTGACTGCTGTTTACCTCCTGCAAGATGAACATATAGAATAGTGACGTCATATATTACATCATAATTATAGAATTTGCTCATCTTTCACAGAATTTAACAGGGTTCCCATTCACACACATATGTGTGTGATTCACGCACTCAATTGAATAATCACGCCCAAGAATATCAAGTGAAACATGCATGCACGCACAGGTTTCAGGGCTCCCCCTGTCGATTGCCAGTGGTGCCATTTGGGACAAGTTAGAAAAAAAAGTCACCAAAACTGAAGCACTGGCGAACCTACTGGCAACAAGTAATGTCTTAACATGATATTTGAAAAATCTAACTCTATTCTACATGAACAATTTCAGTACAATAAGTATCATGTGTGAAGGATGCATGGGTCACCGTTTATCTCTGCTAATCAAGCTGTTATGTCAGTTATTTGAAAGTATTAATGATATTGATCTGCTTTTCTAGTGTAAAATTACTTGTTTTGAAGTTACATACTACCCTAATTGAGAAATTTAAGTGAAATCATGCAGAAATACTACTCCGAAAATTAACTGGCATAAAAAAAAGATCACTTAAAAAAATGACACAATAAAGATTGGTTTCACATTGTCCCAGGACCCATCATAGGCATTGCAAACTGTCTGTTCAGCTTTTAATACCGACTTTTAACAGTGATTGTACATAAATCTCTTTATAAAAAATGATAAGTGAAAGCTAATAATTTAGTGTCTGAAAATGACAGTGAAATGAGACGTTTTACTGGCTATCAGGTTTAAAGTTGTCCCTCTGAACCTGGTCCAATGAGTAAGGAAACGTTACAAGCAAGCTGAAGTAATGTCTCTTTTAAATTACCCATTTTGTTATCAAGAGCAGATGATTGCAGAGTGAGACTCGTCAAAACAAATTTTCATTACACCAGAGCCTTACTTTCTTCCAGAGAAGGTCGAAAACTGTCATTATTAAGTGCACTCTTAGAATTTCTCTTGCACGCCAAAACTTTTATCCCAGGGAGTGCATGCACTCTCAAAACAAGATGTGAGCTGGAACCCTGATTTAAGGACTAAATAAAGAATTGACGATAACTGCTGATGGTTGATAATACCAACCATTGCACTGGCATCTGACTTTAAAAGAAAAAAAAATCCCTTTTACCCTTTTATGACATGAAAAAAGTAAAATCGCAAAGAATGAATTAAAATGTAGCAGACCTATACACTTTGTAAGATAGGAAAAGGGTCATCATGACTATGAACCCGTGAATAGCAGATGAAATATTTTTGGACCTGTCCATCTTTGCTAATAGAACTGAAATTACTTAATTTTGGGGTCTGTTTAACTGACTCACACCGTTCTTACCAATTTATTTCTTTCTTTAGCAGATGACAAAATTATGGACTTGTCAAACTAGAAAAGTTTTGCATATAATAAATTATATGCGTTTCAAACAATTGAATTTTTCTTTAATACAGAAGAAAAAAAATGAGACATGCTAGTTACCATCATTTTCACTTTTTCCTGTAAAGATTTCTTCAGTCCTCTTCCTTAGATGGGGCTTTGTTAAAGGTTAATTTGCACAAGTTTGAGAGAAAAGGGATACCGTTTTACTCTGAAAGGGAGATAATTCCATGGGGGGGAGCGGGGCGGGGTACTTTGGTCAAAAGATTGATTTTCTAGTTTTTAATTAACTTTATGTAAGCTTTTGAACTGTATAAAATCTAAAATGCATTTTAAGTCGGCATGAAAGAAGCACACATCTTGATGCATTGATTCTTATAAGTAATCATTAAAAAGGTGTATGTATCTCATTTTTTTATTATCTGACCGGAGCACGAAGAGCTCATGGTGGGCTATTGTGATCATGGTGTGTCGGTCGTGTGGCGTCTGTCGTCCGTCGTGCGACGTCAACACTTTAGCTTGTGTGCACTCTAAAGACCACATTTTCATTCAGATATGCATGAAACTTGGTCAGAAGGTTTGTCTTGATAAAATCTCGGACAAGCTCGAAATTAGGTCATGTCGGGTCAAAAAGTAGGTCACAGGCTTAAATCTACGAAAAACTTTTGTGCTCTCTAAAGGCCACATTTTCAGCCTGATACTCTTGAAACTTGGTCAGAATATTTTCTTGATAATATCTTGGACAAGTTTGAAACTGGGTCATGTCCGGTCAAAAAGTTGGTCACTAGGCCAAATCTTAGAAAAATCTTGTGTGTACTATAGGGGCCACATTTTCACTCTGAAACTCATGAAAGTTGGTCAGAATGTTTGTCTTGATGATATCTACGACAAGTTTAAAATTGGATCATATTGGGTCAAAAAGTAGGTCACTGGGCTAAATCTTAGAAAAAACTTCTGTGCACTCTAGGGGCCACATTTTCAGCCAGAAACTCATGAAAGATTGGTAGAATATTTGTCTTGATGATATCTCAGACAAGTTCAAAATTGGCTCATGTCTGGTCATAAAGTAGGTCACAGGGCTAAATCTATGGAAAACCTTGCATGCACTCTAGAGGCCACAATTTTAGTCGGATACTCATGAAATTAGGTCAGATTGCAGAGCTCCAGATAGAGGGAGTGATTTCGATTATAGAATTGCAAGTATAGATTATTTTAAACTAAACCCTATGTTCTTGGTACTCATTAGAATCGTCTCATCGAGATGATTCTAATGAGTGCCCACAACAAAGGGTTTGGAAGAGAAATAATGGATTTGGAATACCATCACTCCCTCTTATCTGGAGCTTTGGATTGTCTGTCTTGATGATATCTTGGACAAGTTCAAAATTGGGTTATGTCAGATCAAAGAGTAGGTCACAGGGCTAATTCTAGGAAAAACATTGTTTGCACCGAAGAGGCCACATTTTCAGCCTGATACTTGATATCTGAAACTCATGAAACTTGGTCAGAAAGTTTGTCTATGTGATATCTTGGACAACTTCCAAAGTGGGTCACATCCGGTCAAAAAGTAGGTCACTGGACCAAATCATAGAAAAACTTTGTGTGCACGGTAGAGGCCACACACAGTAGGTCACTTACACTCATTTGTTTTACATCATTAAAACTAGGCTGTCTTCAGCTTTATCAACTGTAGATGACTTCACTCAGGTGAGCGCTTTAGGGCCAATAACCTTCTTGTTTACCAAAGACTGGACCCAATGGAAACATTTGCAGACAACACAAAAACCGGCATTGCCTTTTAACTCGTTACCAAACAACAAAAGTTTAGACTAGTCCAAATTGAAAGCATTTGCAGACGACAAAATCAATGTGACTGAAAAATTGAAATTTATTTTTGGAAAGGTGGAAATCATTGTGGGAAAAGGAGAAAATGCTGGTTACCAGCATATTCTCCTTTTCCCACAATGTTTTCAAAAGGCTTCTTTCTCAGGGTCCTTAAAAGTCAGGATTGTGTGGTAAAGGGTTAAAAGATGAAAAGAATGTGGAGAAAGAAGAAAATGCTGGTTACCAGCATGTCTCCTTCTCTCACAATGTTTTCAAAAACTGTCTTCCTCAGACAGTTGTTAAAAGTTGGGATTGTCTGGTAAATGACCTATACTTTCCATATGACTTTGGAAGCCCTTATAGAGATTTAGTAGATGATAGCTTTTGTCATGTGATGATGGGAATGTAACTCTTTAACACACAACAAAAATGTAGACTTTTACAAATTGAAAGCATTTGCAGATGATAATTTAAATGTTGCTCAAATGATGGAATTTGTCTTTGACAAGGCAGAAAACATTGAGGGAATAGGAGAAAATACTGGTTACCAGCATTTTCGCCTTTTCCTGCAATCTTTTAAAAAGGCTTCCTTCTCAGGGTTGTTAAACCCAGGGATTGTATGGTAAAGAGCCAACACATGAAGAAGAGCAATGAATTAGAAAGTTGCATTGTTATGACAAAAAAAAAAATATTCTCCATGTAAAATTATTTGTTTTTTAAAGCACAAATGGCCTTTACCAAACAATCCTGATTTTTAATGACTCCCAGAAAGAAGGCTTTTGAAAATATTGTGGCAATAGGAGAAAATGCTGGTATCCAGCATTATGTCCTTTTGCTATGATGATTTCTACCCTGTCAGACAAGTCTTCTAATTGGAGCCAAATGTATGTTGTTGCCTGTAAATGCTTGCAAAGTAGAAGTCTAAATTTTTGTCGTCTGGTAAAGAGTTAACTTTCATCAGTCATGCATATTTCTATTGGTCAGACATTGAAATTCTTTATTAGTAAACTTGAACAATACAAAAGAAAATAAGTGTTTTTTTTTTTTTTTTTAAATGTGTGAGCTGTGTTCTGGCAAAAAGGGGCTTAATGCATCTTCCTAATGCATTATACCAATTAAGCTAGACATCACCTAATTATGGATCCATAGAATCAATTTTGAAAAGCAACCGACTGAATCATGGGGTAGAACCATCCTTTAGCATAGGGAGAAGTTAAAGATAGCAAAAAGTTTGGGCCCATGGCAGCCTGCGTGGACTGCGCAGGCTGACATGGGTCGCTACTTTTCGCAAATGCAACCCCCTTTTTCACAGAGCATGGTGCATATTTTTTTAAAACTATCTTTAGGCAGACACTGACATCATGAAGGCACTTAGTCATAGAGAGATGGTTGCACAGCCACCAAGTGATGAGTCAGATTCTGATGATGAACTGTTTGATTATCTAAATATGTCGAAAAAGACAGAAAAACAAGCAGAGAAAGAGTTGAACAAAGATGATCACAGAGAAAAAAAGGAAAGGATTACAAACATTAAGGCTGTTGACCTAAACCTTGAAAAAGACAAAACCAAGGCTTCCAGTGAAATAGAAGAACTATCAAGTATATTTACAATGGTTGAAACTACAGGGTCTGCTAGAACAAACGAAGAAGGATCTGTCAAAACAGGGCAACCACATTACCATGAACCTCAAATCTTTTTTCTGCCAGATGTAAGGCCATGTCATGATGAAAAAGGGAATCGGCTATTGTCTGCTAAAGTCACTTTACCTGATTCAGAATCAAACAGTGATGAAATTCTAATGATACAGGAAAACAGTTGTTTGTCAGATGATCATGAGTTTGGGAATACAAAAAAAAGAACTGCAGAAAGCAACAAAAGTAAAGAACAGAGTTTGAATTCAACAGAAGTAGATATGAGTATTGGCAAAAAGTATCATGCTTCTGACAACGTAAGTGTACTTGAGACCAACAAAAATTCATTTGGTTCAAAAAATGTTGCCAACATAGTACCATCTCTGATGAATGATACTGTGTCGGAACAGGATAGAGATATCAAAGAAAATGAATACCATTCACATTTACAAGTGTATAGAGAAACTGATGGAGAAGAAGGTGATTTGACTAAGTCAGATGAACTTCTGGGTAGAAAAGGAATAAGTAGGTCCCAGTTTGTAGAACAGAGTTGCATTGGTTTAAATTCTTCTCAAGTGAATATAAAAGCATCTTGTATAGAACTTGATAACAATCCTGTCCATTTACCAAAATTTGCACACACATATGATAGAGGTAAACAAACAGATGAAAAAAGAAATGAAGTATTTATACCCAATATGAGTAAGACTCCTTTACCAACTCAATATAAATTTGTTAGAAATGGGAATAAGTTGGTTAGAGTTGCTGTTGTTCAGGAAGTTACTCCTGACCCAGATATTGTATATGATGGTGTTTATGATCACCAGCAGACGAGTAACAATAACATCGAGCCAAATGAAGATAAACAAACCCATGAACAATATACAGCTACTGTTGCAGACATCAACTTTGACAGTTCACATAATGAAAGTGTAGATGATGACTCAGGATTTGAAACTGGTAGTGGTCTCTATGACACTGCTAAGATTGATGAATCATGTATGCAAACTGGGACTAGTGATATACATAAAGTACAGACAGAGAGTTGCCAGTTTGTAACTACGGAAACAGACATTGTTGAAAAGAATTGCAATGTTTTAATGGAAGACACAGATAATATTAACATAAGTAAGAGCTATGTGGTGGATAGCAAAAACAATATTGTGAAAAAGACCGACTCAGACTTTGTAGAATACTTTGAAAATGCTTGCTTCAGTGAAAATGCATCCACAAGCTCTCGGATTAGTCTATGTTCAAATGAATCTCCCATAGTTCTTAGAGTTGACCCAGATGGAAACCTTTCAGAGTGCACTAAGTGTCCTGCTTCTACAGGAATTACTCATCAAATACTGCAGGAGAAAAAGACAGAGTTGGATATTAGCTTTCTGTCAATGAAGATTCAAAAGATAGAAAATGATATTTTGGAAATGAAGAGAGTTGCTGAAAAAAGCAATGAAATGAAAAACTTCAGTCAAGTTGGAGACAAATCAGAAGAAAAAGTGACAAATGCTGGTGAAGATGAAGTTAATTTGGGCAAACTCAGAATGAAAGATGTTGATTCTCAGACTGAGGGTACTGAAATGAAATATGTTGTAAATAATGTGGATAAGACAGTGGAAGCTGACAAAATTTATGTGACTATGAAAGAAATAGCCATGGACACATCTGTAAATATTGATGGAAAGAAAATAAAAAGTGAAGGGAATCATGAACCAGAGAAAGAAATAACAGAAGAAGCTGCTACAGAAACATGTACTAGTGATAATGCAATAGAAATAGCAAGAAAATGTATTCCACAGAAGGAAAAGGCACAATGTAGCCATATGAGTACTGATAATGAAACAAAGGGAACAAGAAAGGGTAAACCACAGAAAAAAAGAACAATATATAGCTCTCCTAATATGTGTGTTGACAATAAAAGAAGAAGTTTCAGAAGCAGTAAATCACAGACAGGAAAGGCAATTGATAGCTCTACAAATGCTAATGACAAAATGAAAACTGTAAGAAGACTTGTACCACTGGAAGAAAAATCAGATAGTTTTCAAAGTACAAACAATGAAACAACAATGTCAAAAAAGTGTATACCACAGAAGGAGACAGCAATGGGTAGCCCTACATATGTTGATGGTGATGACAAAACAAAATGTTTACAACAGAGTTCAAAAAAGCATAAAACATGTTGCTATTGTAATACTGTAGATGATAATGAAATGTTAATTGAAAGAAAGCATAAACCAGAAAAAGAAATAGCAGAAAGTAGCTCTAAGAATTTGGAAGATAATGTGACCAGAATTATCAGAGGCAGAAATGTGAAAAAGCGTAAACAGCCGACTGCTAGTCTTAATATACAACCTAAAAAGAAACAAAAGTATATAAGTTCATTATTTAGCCCTAAACATTTTGAGATATCAGAAGGTAATAGTACTGCATCTCCAAAATCATTCAGGGGTAATAATCCAAGTGATGAAGAGAGCCAGGATGACACAGATGATTACATGATTTATAACGAAGAATATCTTCAGAAATTGTATCAACACAAGTTAAATGAAGTAAGACATATTCAAAATGCGTTGAAGAGAATGCGACAAAAGAGTATATACAGTACTGAGACCCAAAGTGAAACTAAAACAGTGACTGAATATTGCACAGCAGAGAGTGAAACAGAGGAAAGTGTAGATACTGAGAGTAATGCAAAAATTATTGCAGTGAAAAAGGTTACCATGGGCAAAAAAAGCTGTGATACAAAGAGAAATTGTCGCAAAATAATTGGTTCAAAGATGGAAAATGTTAAGGAAATTCTCTCATCAAGTACGAATGCTGATTTGACTTCAAGTACAAATTTATCAACAAAATCTAAGCTCTCAAAAAGACTAAAGGGAAAAAGCAGAAAACCAGGAGGGACAAAAAGAGTAACATGGAGTGAAAAGAGCAATAGAACTTGTGAAGCCTCACCAGCTATACCCCATTCCGATAGAATAATTGATTCCATGGCTAATTTAACAACATTCAGTGTGCCAGCTGGAACTGATTGGAAAAGTGTTCCAAGCAATGAGAAAAGGGCTCAAGTCAATCAGAAAAGATCTAGTAAAAAGTCTGCAACCATTCAATCAGGGGAAAGTGCAGTTTCTGAATTGAAAGATGACTCTCGCAGTGAAAAAGAACATACAGCTGTATGTATTAAGGAGAACAAAGTTCCAAACAGACTTGATGAAACAAGAGTGACTCCAGACTATGTGTTGAAACAAAATAGAAAAAGGAAGGCTGAAACATCATGTATTAATACAAGGAAATCTGTTCAGGTAAAGGGGAAATCTGGGCAGACTGTGAAAGAGGAAATGAACACAAATGATGCTGGAAAGGAGGGCAATGAAAAAGATGTTAGTAGATTAAATTATCCTGTTGATACAAATTTTCAGAAATCTGACAACTCCTCTCTCAAATCAGAAAATATTGAACAAAAGAGGAATCGTTTAGAGAGTATAATATCAGAGAAACTGAAGGCTGTTAAAAAAACTGAAAATGTTGTAAACAATCAGCTAAAGGTTGATGATCGAGGCCAAGGTTCAACAAAAAATAAATCCCATACATGTGTAAAAAGAAAAGTATCAAGGAAAAAAGTTGATAGAAATATAGATACATTGAAAACCAAGAGCAAACCACAACCTAAGGTATCAGCCAGAAAGTCAAGATTGAGGAATGTTGGTGCAGCTAATAAAAACAATTTAAACAAAGATCCAAAAGGCCAAGAATCAAAAGTTGCTGTTAAAGATGCCAGGAAACAAAAGAGTACTGGTGATCAGAGTGCTAAATGCAGAAAAAGGGCAGCTGGATCAACATATCCAGCTAGATTGGCTTTTGAAAAGTCTTGTGATTATACCTGGAAAGAAAAACTGGATTTAGATTCATTTTCCCTTAACTTACAAACCAAACGAGACAAAGCCAAAAGACCTTTAAATGTTAAGAAAATCATCAAAAAGATATTAGTTCCTAAAGATTCATCAGGAAAGAAATCACATTCTTCAAAAAAATCTAAACATTTGAAGAGGACTAAAGTTGCAAAAAGTCAAGTGACTCCAGTTGTTAAAGGTACCTTTTCAGACACTGATGAAGCTGGTCAGAGTGATACTGCATATATGAGTGACAATAATGCTTTTGTTGTTTCTTTTCCTGGGATGAAACTGTGCAAAGAACCAGTTAGTCCTGAAAGGTTAGCTTCAAGAAAAGAAGGCAGTATTGATATGTTAATGAAGGAAAAAAATGAGGAAATGCCAGTACAGAGAAATAAAGACATGTCTATAATGGGAGGTAATAAGAGAAAATGTAAGAATTTAGGAAATGAAGTCTCAGGTGGAAATACTGGTAAAGTCAGTGTCAGTCAAAGAAGTGTTGGTCATAACAAAGAACATTTTGAGAAAACCATTTTGCAAAAAAGTGAAAAGGAAAGCGGAATTGATTCAATGACTGTTCAAGAGAACAAAAACCTCTGTATGAAAATTCATGATTCACCATCTGAAACAGGGGAGCTTGAGATGGAGACACACTTAACTGGTGGAAAATCCAATAACAGTGGTGAAACTAGCCAAGAGAAAGTTAATGATATCCCACAAACATCACCAGCCAGTCCCAGGTTCATGAAAACATTTGATCAGATTATATCTTTACTGGACAGAAGAAGGAAGACTTGTACACGGAGCACAGCTCAGCAGCAGCTTCATTTCCAAGAAGAGTCATGATAGGAAAGATAAATATGAGCCATGCTCTGGCAAAAGGGGGTTTAATACATCTCCATGATGCATTGGACCAAGCAAGTCACCTTATAATCATGGATCCATAAAATCCATTTTGTCCAACTACCAACTGAATTACGAGGTAGAATGGTCTTTTGACATGCTGAAAATTTACCAAAAGCAAAAAGTTTCAACTTGTGTCAGTGTGTGTAGACTGCGCAGGCTGACATGGGTCAATACTTTTTGCATTTATGCATTAAATCCCTTTTTCACAGAGCATGGCCCAACTTTGAAAGGATATCTTCTAGAAAGCAGTTAGTAGTTACTACAAATATCATTTGTAACCATTTACAGGACAACCTTGTGTTTTAACAACCCTGAGAAAAGGCAGATCCTTGAAATCATAGTGGGTTTAGGAGAAAATGCTGGTTGCCAGCATTGTATCCTTTTTCTGCCATGTTTTCTACACTTTTTATGATAAATTCCATCAGTTGAGCCTTAAAATCTTTGTCTTCTGGTAGAGTTGACCACTCAGTGCATGCCATTTATGGTATACAAAAGACTGTTACAGTTTTCAGAGGAACTCTTTCAAAGAAAGAAAAATATTCTTTCTTAAAGTAACTTTACCTAGCAATGGTAAGAAAGTGTGTGTTAAAATGCATTTAAATTTGAATCGTACTGTCTAAAAGTATGGAAATTATTGTTAAGATGACATTGCATTTTTGTACAGTCGGTTCAAGTGTTAGTCTCTGGCAGAGAAAATAACTTCAAAACTAGGTTGAAAGTTGCCAGGTCTGTCTATCTTTTGTTTACTGTTTGCCTTATTTTAAGATTCACTTATCTGCCAGTAACTAACACTTGGACTGTTTAAATGGTATGATTCAAATTTACATGCATTTTAACACCTGAATTGTAATTTTGGCCACCACTGGGACTTTAATAATCCAGACAACTCTAGGTGAAAGGGAGAAATAAATCATTGTTTGTTACAAAAAATTTCTCTTTTTCCCAAAACGTTATGAAAGTAGTATATGACAGGGATATGAAAACTACATTTGCACACTGAATAATTGTTATTATATTCAACAACAGATAGTTCAGACTTTAGAGCTCTGTATACAAAAATGCATACATGTAGGTACAAATCCATTGTTTTATATTTAGGCAATTTGTGGTTTACTTTTGAATCTCGGTAAGAGCAATGAATGGGAACTCAGAGTTTCAAAGGGATTAGAGTTCATGCCATTTGGGGTTTCTCCAAATGCCCAGGGTCCATATGCACTAACCATTCTTAAGAACATTCTTGGGTCTTATTCTTCAAAATTTTCTAGAGTTGAAAGTAACACAACTTCTTATTGGCTAATTCATTTGGTTTAGCCAATCAGAAGTTGTGTTACTTTCAAATTTAGAAAATTCTGGAGAGTAAGACTAAGAATATTCATTAGAATGGTTGGTGAATAGGGGCCCAGATGTTTTCATATGTTCTCCAGTGCTGTTATGCAATAATACATGTACATGTATGGGAAGGGACTAGTTGTCAAAATATTTCATTCATATAGTAAAATCTGATTCTAAATTGTGGTTTATTCTTTGCGGCAATTACCCTTGCAAGACATGTCAGTAACCCTATAGCAAATAATCCTTTGATACAACAGCCCTGAAGAAGACTTTTTAAAACATTATAGGAAAAGGAAATGCCAGCAATCAGCAATTTCTCCTTTTTCCATGTTTTCTACCCTTGCAAAGACAACCATTAGTTGAGTCACATTATATTTATTTGTCTGCAGATGTTTTTAATTTGGACTGGTCTAAAGTTTTGTGGACAGGTCAAAAGTCAAAGCAACACATTACATCCTACAGAGAACTGCTTTAACCCTTTACCACATGACAAAATTTTAGACTTTCTCAAAATGAAATTTTTTGCAGACGACAAAATAATTTTTGACTGAAAAATAAATTGGCGTTTGGAAAGGTAGAAAGCATTGTGGGAAAAGGAGGAAATGCTGGTAACCAGAATTTTCTCCTTTTCCCACAATGTTTTGAAAAGGCTTCTTCTTCAGGGTCATTAAAACTCAGGGATTATGTGGTTAAGGGTTATCTTGCAGCAGTTTGACTTTGTGTGGAAAGGAAAAGTTAATCGTAATAGATAAAATTTCTTTTGTGACATTATTTTTACATGTTTTCATGTATAAACCTTTTTAATTCATAACCAAAAGACAAATGTTTAGACCTGTCCAAATTGAAAGCACTTGCAGACAAAATATTAAATGTGGTTAAAATTTTGGAATTTGTTCTTGAAAGGGGGGGGGGGATTTGTAGGAAAAGGAGAAAATGCTGGTTACCAGCACTTTCTCCTTTTCCCACAATTTTTTTTTTAAAAGCCTTATCATTCAAGGTTGTTAAAAATACTGGGTTGTGTTTTAATCTTCTCCCACACAATCCTGACTTTTAACTACTCTGAGGAAGAAGGCTTTTAAAAAATTATTGTGGGAAAAGGAGAAAGTGCTGGTATAACCAACATTTTCTCCTTTTTCCACAATGTTTTCTACACTATCAAGGACCAAAATTGTCATTTGGGTCACCTACAATCTGTCGTCTGCAAACGCTTTCATTTTGGACCAGCCTAAAATTTTGTCCTTCGATAAAGCGATGAACTAATTTGCAGCATACAAGTTGTATTACATCGCGACACACACCTTTTGTTTGTGATGTTCTCAGGAAATCTAGGGCAAATGGTCAGTATGGCATATATTACAAATTTGCATTAGTGATAGTCATAATAAGTTTAGGTCTAAAACAAGGAGTATGTGTAAATACTGTGGTCAAAAAAGATATTGCTAGATAAAGGTATTTTTTTTTATTCTGTCACTAGGTCAAAAACAGTAGCTCTTCCACACAACAAAATTTTAGACTGGTCCAAACAAAAAGCACTTGCAAATTCAGAGTAGCTCAACAGATGATTTTATCAATGAAATGTAGAAAACATTGTAGGAAAAGAAGAAAATGCTGGTAGCCAGCATTTTTTCCATTTCCTACAATGTTTTCTACCGTATCAAAGACATAAATCATAATTTTAGCAACATTTTTCAGTCTGCAAATACTTTGAATTTGGTCCAGTTCAAAAATTTGTCGCTTGGTAAAGAGTCAACCCTTTACCACACAGTATAGACTTTTAATGACCCTGAGGAAGAAGCCTTTTGAACACAATGTGTGAAAAGGAGAAAATGCTGGTAACCAACATTTTCTCCTTTTCCAGCAATGTTTTCTACCCTATCAGAGAAAAATCATATCATTTGAGCCACATTGAAATTTTCATCTGCACATGCTCTCAGTTTGGATGGGTCTAAAATTTTGTCATGTGGTAAAGGGTTAAGGTCGATTGATTGATTGTATGGTGTTTAACGCAGTTTTCAACATTATTTCATTTATATCACGGCAGCCAGTGCACCTATCTATGCTTTCTTGGAGTTTCATTTACCAGTGCTCCGCACAATATTCTTTCCAAACCACCGGCTGCTTTCCCACATAATCATCGTCGAAACAATGGTCAGTGGTGAGAGAGGAATGAATCCTGTCGTGATGACTATCGTCAATCCTGGGAAAGAAATTGGCCAAGCCTGGGATCAAACCAGCAACCTCCTGTTCTCAAGTCCAGAATGCAACCGACTGAGCCAGGGGGGCTTGGCTAAAGGGTTAAGGAAGGCATTGAATTAGTCCAGATTGAACTGTGCATACTACTGACTTATAGCAGAGAGTCCAAATGAACCCATCTTTCTATGGCCCTTTAAAAGAAGACTTTTGAATAAATTGTGTGAAAAAGAGAAAATGTTGATAACCAGCATTTTCTACTTTTCGTACATTGTCCTGTACCTCTCGTATTTCATCATTTGAGTCAAATTTACTAAAGTGTCTGGCAAATGCTTTTGAGTCCCGTTTGTGAAAAGGGGAGGCTGACATGGGTTGAAAGTCTTTGCTATTTGTAAATTTTATGCATGTCCAAGGACCATTCTGCTTTCAGATTCGGACAATTATTAGACTAAATGGATTTTAAGGAACCATGATTATGTAATGACTTGCTTGATATAATACATCATGAATGTGCATTAAAACCCCTTTTGCCAGAGCAACCACTCGCTTTTAATACGGGCAGGTCTAATATTTTGCCATCCGATAAAGATTCTCAGATTTTCCTTCTATGGACACATGTAAAAAGTTAAGTATATAGATGTATATGAAAAATGTGCATAATGTTGTAAAGTTGTAAATTGTAAATAAATGCTAAGTTTAAGTGAAAATACACTTTTGGTTTTTAGCTCACCTGAGCACAAAGTGCTCAAGGTGAACTTTTGTGATCCTGCTGTGTTGGGCGTCTGTCATCCCCTTTGTCCGTCGTGCGGTCGTCAACATTTACCTTGTGTGCACTCTAGAGGCCACATTTTCAGCTAGATCCTCATGAAACTTAGTCAGAATGTTTGCCTGGATAAAAATCTGGTACAAGTTTGAAATTGGGTCACGTGGGGTCAAAAAGTAGGTCACAGGGCAAGATCTAAGAAAAACTTTGTGTGCACTCTAAAGGCTATATTTTCAGCCCGATACTCATGAAACTTGGTCAGGATGCTTGTCTTGATAATATCTCGGACAAGTTGGAAATTGGGTCATGTGGGGTCAAAAAGTAGGTGAAGGGGCCAAATCGTAGAAAAAGCTTGTGTGCACTCAAATGGCCACATTTTCAGCCTGATGTGCATGAAACATGGTCAGAATATTTTTCTTGATAATATCTTGGACAAGTTCGAAATTGGGTCACAAGGGTTCAAAAAATAGGTCACAGGGCCAGATCTTGTGTGCACTCTAGAGGCCACATTTTCAGCCTGATACGCATCAAACTTCATCAGAATGTTTGACTGGATAAATTCTTGGACAAGTTTAAAATTGGGTCATGTCAGGTCAAAAAGTAGGTCACGGGGCCAAATCTTAGAAAAAGCTTGTGTGCACTCTCAAGACCACATTTTCAGCCTGATACTCATGAAACTTGGTCATAATGTTTGTCTTGATAAAATCTTGGGCTGGTTTGAAATCAGATTATGCTGGGTCAAAAAGCTTTAGTGCAATCTAGAGGCCACGTTTTTAGCCTGATTACTCATGAAACTTGGTCAGAATGTTTTTCTGGATAAAATCTCGGACAAGGTCGAAAGTCGGGTCAAAAAGTAGGTCACTGGGCCAAATCTTAGAAAAACCTTGTGTTCACTCTAGAGGTCACATTTTCAGCCTGATACTCATGAAACTTGGTCAAATGATTGTCTAAATGAAATCTCAGACAAATTTGAAGTTGGGTGACATCAGGTCAAAAAGTAGGCCATGGGGCCAAATCATAGAAAACCCTTTGTACACTCTAAGGGCCACATTTTCACCCTGATACTCATGAAACTTGGTTAGAATCTTTGATTTTATAAAATCTTGGACACATAGAAAATTGGGTTATATCAAGTCAGAAAATAGGTCAATTGGCAAAATCATAGAATAACCTTATGTGCATTCTAGAGGCCACATTTTCAGCATGATAGTCATGAAATTTGGTCAGAATGTTTGTCTGGATAAAATCTTGGACAAATTTGAAATTGGGTCACATCAGGTCAAAAAGTAGGTCAAGGGGCCAAATCTTAGACAAACCTTGTGTGCAACTTAGGGGTCATTTTCAGCCTTATGCTCATGAAACTTGTTCAGAATGTTCGTCTGGATGAAATCTCGGAACAGAATATCAAGTCACATCAGGTCAAAAAGTAGGTCACGGGGCCAAATCTTAGAAAAACCTTGTATGACTCTAGAGGCCACATTTTGAGACAGATTAAACATTCAAAAGTAGGCTAAACAGTTAAAAAGTAGATCACTTACACCTGTGTGTTTTACATCATCACAACCAGGATCTTTTCAGCCTTATCAATCTTAGATGACCTTACTCAGGTGAGCGCTTTAGGGCCAATGGCCCTGTTGTTATTTGTCCATTTTTACCTAATTCCCATAGTTTTGGCAATGTTTCTTACTATTTTCATCCTTTTTTCTTACTCTTTACTCCTTACCAGATAACAAAATTTAAACCCTGTTCAAATTGAAAGCATTGCAGACAACAAATTAAATATGGCTCAAATGATGAGATTTATCCAAAGTAGGATAGAAAAGCTTGTGAAAAAAGAAGAAAATGCTATTTATCAGTATTTTCTCCTTTTCCCACAATCTTCAAAACAAATCAACCCATTTCAGCCTGTACAGTCCCTGCAGGCTGACATGGGTCAAAGCTATTTTTGAATTTTATGCATGTCAAGGGACCTTCTACCTCATGACTGAGTTGGTTGTTAAACAAAATGGATTTTACATATCCATAATTATGTTAATGGCTTGCATGGTATTAAGCATCATGGAGATGCATTGAATCCCAATTTGCAAAATGAGAAATTGATACAACCCATTTCTCTTTATGCCACAAAATGTTCATTGTATTTAAGTATCAATATTCTACTGTACAGATTTACCAAAAGAAGCACAAATAACATGCAATACAAAAATAAACTAGAAATGTTGCACACTGATGAATACCACAAACCAGTTGCCTCATCACTGGATCAGGAAAAATTTAAAGGACCACAACTGCTGTAGTAGTTGACCAATCATTGTTCATATTACATGTGCAGATGTTCCCATGGTTTAACTCTTTACCAAACATCATTCTGGACTTGTCCCAAATTGAAAGCATTAGCAGATGACAACATATATGTGACACAAAAATTGAAATTAGTTATGGAAGGGAAGAAAAAATTGTGAGAAAAGGAGAAAATGCTGGTGACCAGCATTTTTAGCTCACCTGAGCACAAGGTGCTCAAGGTGAGCTTTTGTGATTGCCCAATGTCCGTCGTCCACAATTTCTTTAAACATCTTCTCCTCCTAAACCACTGGGCCAATCTTGATGAAACTTGGCAGGGATGTTCCTCAGGTGAAGCTCTACCAGAGTTGTTCAAGAGATTGAATTCCACCCATAACTCTGGTTGCCATGGCAACCAAAAGGAAAAAAAATAGCAAAATCTTTAAAAATCTTCTTCTCTGAAACTAGAAGGCGTAGAGCTTTGATATTTGGTATGTAGCATCTTCTAGTGGACCTCTACCAAGTTTGATCATATGATGTCCCTGAGGTCAAAACTGGCCCCGCCCCGGGGGTCACAAGTTCAAACATAGGAACAAAGAAGGAAAACTTTAAAATTCTTCTTCTCTGAAACTGGAAGGCGTGGAGCTTTGATATTTGGCATGTAGCATCTCCTAGTGGACCTCTACCAAGTTTGTTCATATGATGTCCCTGGGGTCAAAACTGGCCCCGCCCTGGGGGTCACAAGTTTCAAACATAGGAACAAAGAAGGAAACTTTAAAATTCTTCTTCTCTGAAACTGGAAGGCGTGGAGCTTTGATATTTGGCATGTAGCATCTCCTAGTGGACCTCTACCAAGTTTGTTCATATGATGCCCCTGGGGTCAAAACTGGCCTCGCCCCGGGGGTCACAAGTTTCGAACATAGGAACAAAGAAGGAAAACTTTAAAATTCTTCTTCTCTGAAACTGGAAGGCGTGGAGCTTTGATATTTGGCATGTAGCATCTCCTAGTGGACCTCTACCAAGTTTGTTCATATGACGCCCCTGGGGTCAAAACTGGCCCCGCCCCGGGGGTCACAAGTTTCAAACATAGGAACAAAGAATGAAAACTTTAAAATTCTTCTTCTCTGAAACTGGAAGGCGTAGAGCTTTGATATTTAGTATGTAGCATCTCCTAGTGGACCTCTACCAAGTTTGTTCATATGATGTCCCTGGGGTCAAAACTGGCTCCGCCCCGGGGGTCACAAGTTCAAACATAGGAACAAAGAAGGAAAAATTTAAAATTCTTCTTCTCTGAAACTGGAAGGTGTGGAGCTTTGATATTTGGCATGTAGCATCTCCTAGTGGACTTCTACCAAGTTTGTTCACATGATGTCCCTGGGGTCAAAACTGGCCTCGCCCCGGGGGTCACAAGTTTCGGACATAAGAACAAAGAAGGAAAACTTTAAAATTCTTCTTCTCTGAAACTGGAAGGTATGGAGCTTTGATATTTGGCATGTAGCATCTCCTAGTGGACCTCTACCAAGTTTGTTCATATGACACCCCTGGGGTCAAAACTGGCCCTGCCCCGGGGGTCACAAGTTTCGAACATAGGAACAAAGAAGGAAAACTTTAAAATTCTTCTTCTCTGAAACTGGAAGGCGTGGAGCTTTGATATTTGGCATGTAGCATCTCCTAGTAGACTTCTACCAAGTTTGTTCATATAACGCCCCTGGGGTCAAAACTGGCCCTGCCCCGGGGGTCACAAGTTTCAAACATAGAAACAAAGATTGAAAACTTTAAAATTCTTCTTCTCTGAAACTGGAAGGCGTAGAGCTTTGATATTTGGCATGTAGCATCTCCTAGTGGAACTCTACCAAGTTTGTTCATATGATGTCCCTGGGGTGAAAACTGGCCCCGCCCTGGGGGTCACAAATTTCGAACATAGGAGCAAAGAAGGAAAACTTTAAAGTTCTTCTTCCCTGAAACTGGAAGGCGTGGAGCTTTGATATTTGGCATGTAGCATCTCCTAGTGGACCTCTACCAAGTTTGTTCATCAATTGACCTGACAATTGGTCAGAAATTGGATTATGCACGTTGAGTGAATTTCGCCTATTGACTCAGGTGAGAAGCCCAGGGCCATCATGGCCCTCTTGTCTCCTTTTCACACAATGTTTTCAAAAGGCTTCTTCCTCGGGTTGTTAAAAATCTATATTGTATGGTATTTTCTCCTTTTCCCACAAAGTTTTCAAAAGCCTTCTTCCTCAGGGTTGTTAAAATTCAGGATTGTGTGGTGAAGAGGTTGCTCCTTACCACACAACAAACTTTTAGACTTGTCCCAATTAACCAAACGACAGCTGTCAATCAAAAAAATCAATAAGCCAATCAGCGATCAGCATTTTTCCATTCAGAGCGGAAGCCGTCTTGTCGTTATAAAACCTAGACATTCTGAATCATTAGGAGTAATAACTATATATAAATGTATAGTGTATTTATGAGAAAAAACTGATGAATAACTTTAAACTTGATATCCATTATTAATCCTTAGGACTGCAATTTCAAGATGCAGAGTTACGCCAGGTAAAACTGTTGATGCAGAAGACAAATTCAGATTTAAAAGGAGAAAAATAGATGAATACTTCTTGTTAACATGCTTTTTTATTGTCATAAATTTTCCAGAATTTCAATCTTGGTAACAGACACCCGTTTCTTTACTAAAAGAAATCTATAGATAATATTTCAGACAACTGATTGGACTTTGTCATGTTCAGTTTTTAGCTCCACTGGCCAAAGGCCAGCGGGCTTATGTCATGGCCCGGTGTCTGTCGTGCGTCCGTCCGTCCGTGCGTGCGTCCATCCATCCGTGCATTAACTTTTATTTCAAACATCTTCTTTGATGAAACTACCCATCCAATTTTCATGAAACTTCACAGAAATGATCCTGCCATGGTCCTCTTCAGAATTTCTTGAAAGAATTTGATTCCTTCAAAAACTCTGGTTGCCATGGCAACAAAACTGAAAAATATTGGAAATCTTTAAAAATCTTCTTGTCTGAAACCATAAGGCATAGGGCTACCAAATTTGGCATGTAGCTTTATGTAGTAGACCTCTATCATGTTTCTTGAAATTATAGCCCTGGGGTCAAAATTGGCTCTGCCCCAGGGGTCACAAGTTTTACATAGGCTTATATAGAGAAAACTTTAAAAATCTTCTTGTCTGAAACCATAAGGCATAGGGCTACCAAATTTGGCATGTAGCTTTATGTAGTAAACCTCTATCATGTTTCTTGAAATTATAGCCCTGGGGTCAAAATTGGCTCTGCCCCAGGGGTCACAAGTTTTACATAGGCTTATATAGAGAAAACTTTAAAAATCTTCCTGTACCTAGCCATAAGGCCTAGAGCTACCAAATTTTGCATTTAGCTTGATCTAGTGGGGGTCTACCAAAAGTGCCCAAATTATAGTCCTGGGGTCAATTTGGCCTCATGCTTGCGGGGGGGGGGGGGGGGGGGGGTCACAAGATTTACATAGGCTTACATAGGGAAAACTTTTAAATCTTGGTGTACATAGCCATAAGGCTTAGGCTACCAAATTTTGCATAATTATAGCATTACCTAGTGGACAACTACAAAGAGGGCCCAAGTTACAGCCCTAGGATCAAGTTTGGCCCTGCACCAGGGGTCACAAGTTTTACATGGGTTTATGGAGTGAAAAGTTCAGAAACTGTCTTGTTACTAGCCATAAGGCCAAGAACTCCCAAATTTGGCATGTTATTTTTCTAATACACATATTCCCCATTTAGTTCGACTGTAGCCCTGGGGTCAAAGTTTTATAAGGGCTTATATAGTGAAGACTTCTCTTCATGGTTTATATTTACAAGCCAGTGGAGCGATACAGGGCCATCATGGCCCTCTTGTTTATTTCCTTTACCTTATTTTTCATTTAAATATATACTCGATAATTCATTTTCTTACCGAATCGAGTTGAGTTGTTATTTTGAATGCTGTTATATCTCTTTTGTTGATTCTTTTTTTCCCCTCGCAAATTATCCTTCAATAAAATTTGAATCGACGAAATTCGCGTAAAAATGCTTTTCATATAGTCTTCATAGAAGTCAAACCTAAACAGCGCCCCCACCCCTGCTTTTAAAATAAAATGCAATGTAGGCACACTTTAGACATTTGTTTAAATAAAAAAAAAAAATGCCATCTTCCTCCATCAGTAAACCATTAAAAACGTTGTTCCCATTGGTCTCTGTATTTTAACATATCTAAGAATGCAAACTTAAAGCCTGTTAAATTAAAGACGATATGCCACCCTATATATATTACCATCTTTCCAGTCCCTTTATTTTTAATCTTTTAATCTCCCTTAAACTATCAAACAGAAACCAATCAAGCCCTTTTCGTTTGATTTGTTGTTCAGTACATGTTGCCACTTTTTACGCAAACCATGAAGCAAGGGTTTATGCGGTATTTCTTTGATATCAGTATACCACCCCAAAAGCGTCTGGTATTGTTTGACTTGTAAAATTACATGCCCGTGTCATATCAGTCTGACTCTTTGTGACCGTCTATTGCCCCTTTCAACAATTATTAGTGTTTGAAATTTGGATTATACATGTTCAATGTGTAAGTCAATTTATTTTTCTATTACTCTTACTGCATAGTATTTAGCGGCGAATGCTTAGAAATATATTCATGTTTTTATTCATTTTATTCTTCTCCTCGGGTTTTTCTCTCGAACTTGAAAAAATCAATTTGGTAAACCTATCATTTGTTAATGTATCTTCTAATTTCAATCCAAACATCTGGTAATCATATTACCCTGTTAAAAACTTGTATAATTTATTTGGTAATGTAAAAGTCTTGCAATTTGTGGTGAAATTATTGAAGCATATATCTCGGACTAAGTAATGGAAAAATCTCTGTAATTAAAGTCTGAACCTTGAAAAAGCTTACTTTTGTCCAGTAAAAGATGAATTGCATTTGAAGACAAATGACTTTAAGAAATTTTTAGGAAGCACAAGTTACACATACACGTATTATACCTACATTATCAAATGTAAATGGCGTAATAGGTGTAAGTCAACTGACTTCGAAATAAACAGCCTCTATTTCAATTTTCACCTATAAAACTTCGAAAAACCTAAATCCAAAAGATGTAACTACCTTTTCTCAAATTGTTCCCATGCTTATTTTATCTTGAACAATTATTTCGTGTTAAAATATCTTCTGGTAACTTGCATATGTCTCCTAGCTAAGCCCTTGTGTCTGGGTGATGTTTGTCTAGGTTTTTAGATTCGCGGGTCACATGACATCAGTGGGAGGAGCGATCTATCGTCTGTCGTTTGGTTAATTGAAAGCACTTACAAGCAGCATATTGAATGAGTGAAGTAATAGCATCTTTCTTCAAAAGGGGTGGAAAACATTATAGGTAAAGAAGACAATGCTGGTCATCAGCATTGCTCCTTTTCCTACAGTGTTTTCAAAAGCCCTTCAGGGTTGTTAAAATTTTGAGTTGTGTGGTAAAGAGTTAAAGGCATCCATTACAATTTCTGCCAAATTGGTTGAAGACTGTGGAAAGAGGACACAAAAGTGCATCTACACACAGACAACCTAAATTAGTATCTCCCCCTTTCTTTGTTGTGGGGGATATAAATATGAAGATTTGAAAAAAGAGCATTTCTGTCAGTTTAAAAACAATGTGGGAAAAGGACAGTAATAACCAAAACGACAAAAGTACTCTCCTTCAGTGGTGTGATTTTTCCTCTTTTCAAAGAATTTCCACCCTTTGAAGCTAATACAGAAAATTCTAAACAGAAGGATCTGCTCAGAAATTGTGTAGATTTAGTAAAGTTTGACAGGGTCAGGTCATTTTCCTCCACTTGCTTATTTCATCAATCATGCCGCTACTTTCTCACCAAAGTTACATGGAAGATCCATCACAAGCGTGTATGATAATCCACAAGAAGATTTCAAATTCAGCGTGAAACTTCAGTTTCAACAACTTGGACATACAGCTTCCCCGATTGCACAAAGTTCTGTTCTATAATTTTACCAGGTAAATGAATCTTTTACCTTTAAAGTAAAACTAAATTGATACTATGGACAGTTTAGATCAGGAATAGGCTGCAGGTATCTATGCTATTCTATATCTAGGTCCTTTTATTGACTGAGTGTTCTGTAACTGAGCTCGTTAGGGGACATCCATGAACTTAAAACCTGGGTTTGCTGGATTACTAGCCCCCCATCCCTTCAAACTGAGAGAAGGGACTCTGCTGAAACAATAACATGAGCACCCCATGCAAGTGCCAATGCTCTGCTTTATTTTCAGTGAAAATTCCAAAAGGGGAATAACTCTTGTCAAAAATACTTTGATGATTACCAGCCCTTGTTGTATAGGTTCCCCTTTTGACAATTAACAACTTGTCCAAGTCTGAAGCAAATATCTTCATTAATGACAGTATAAAATGTCAAAGTTTTCACACAGCGATGCAAATGACACAGATGACAATGCAGACAATGCAAAGATGAAGTCAGTGAATGCATGCAGGTTTTCTAAATGGCATTAAAGTAGTGCTGGAACAAAAAACTGAATGATAAAAACCTTACTTTACTGGTATATTAAATTTTCCACTCATCTAAAAATACCTGTTAGCATCAAAATAAATCACCCTCCCTGAAAACTCAACATTTTCTATATAACAGAAAATTGAATACCTAACACCAATCATGTAATAGTGTAGTTTGATAATCAAGGGAGGTAAATAGTAACAAACTTTATATATCTTAAGACAGGAGATATTTCCCTTGATCTCTATAAATTTAAGTCTCTCTTTATAAGCCCATGTTAAACTTGTGATCTCGAGGATGGGACCAATTTTGATGCCGCGGCTATAATTTCAAGACATTGGACAGAGGTCCATCAAATGACGCTACATGGCAAATTGGATAGCCCTATGCCTTATGGTTTCAGACAAGAAGATTTTTAAAGATTTTCAATATTTTTCTGTTTTGTTGCCATGGCAACCACAGTTTTCAATGAAACAACATTCTTTGAAGGAAATTTGAAGAGTCCCATCGCAAGATCATTTCAATTAAGTTTCATCAGAATTGGATGGGTAGTTTCAGAGAAGAAGATGTTTGAAATAAAAGTTAACGAATGCACAGATGCATGCACGGATGGACGCACACACAATGGACACCGGGCCATGACTTAAGCTTGCTGGCCTTTAGCCAGTGGAGATAAAAATGGCAGTGCCCATGAAAATCGATTGGCAAAGATATCAACAATCACAGAGAAGTTCTTCATATCTATTAATCTGTTGGTGAAAACTGCCAATGGAATTGATAGACCACATAAAGAATTGAATGTACAAACTGTTTGTAAAATGTATTTAGAAAGATTTGGAAGGAAAACTGTGATTTCTGTTTACTTTTGCTAAAGTTTCAAGAGAAATTATCGATAACTCTTGATAATTCATCTCCACTGATAATAATCATATACCAATAATCCATATTTCTTAGTCCCTCACATATTCAAAAATTCCAAGTTGAACTCCAAAACTTCTCCCTTTACCAAATGACATTGTAATTCTAGACTAGTTCAAATTGAAAGCATTTGCAGATGACATGATAACTATAGCTGAAATGATGATTTTTGTCTTTGATGAGGTAGAAAACATTGTGGGAAAAGGGAGAAAATTCTGGTTACCATCATTTTCTTCCTTTAGCGCAATGTTTCCAGGAGGCTTCTTCCTCAGGGTTGTTAAATTCCGGATTTTGAGGTACAGGGTTAAATGCAAAGGCAGGTTTCCTGCAATGTGCATTTTCTTCAAGTTTGGCAATCCATAATTATGGAACTTTTTTTTAAATGAAGTAAAATGAGCATTAATATTTTGGTAGACAAGAAGGACTACAGCAATGTTAGAAGCAGCTTTATCTGTGCAAGAGTTTAACTCTTTACCACACAACAAAATTTTAGACCAGTCCAAATTCAAAGCATTTGCAGACGACAAATAAAATGGGGCACAAATTACAGTATCTGTCCTTGAGATCAGTGAAAACATTGTGGGAAAAGAAGAAAATGCTGGTTACCAGCATTTTCTTCTTTTCCCACGTCTTCGAAAGCCTTCTTCTTCAGGGTCGTTAAAACTCAGAACTGTGTGGTAAAGAGTTAATTTGAAAAACTGTGTCACAAAAGTAGTTGTTTTTTTAATGGGGTTTTAGATCACTTTGGACAGTGCTTCAGTCTGGTCATGACTTCAGCCACCTTATTCAGCATGTTTTTACCTTATTTTTTTTAAATTATTGCAAATTTTGGCCTTTGCAATGCCTTGCCAAAGGATTCTTCTACATGAGCAGCACTGCCAGTGGGGATCAATAAGAATTTCCTGATAATGAAATTTGATGCTTTGACCACTTAAACAGGAAATACCTCTACACAAAAGTTGATTTATTTTTTTACAAAGCTTTATATATTAGAACATACAATTAAGTTAGTTGTCACAATGTTTATAACCCTTTACCACATAGTCTTGAGTTTTAACAACCCTGTGAAAGAAGGTTTTTGAAAACATTTTGGGAAAAGGAGAAAATACTGGTAACAATCATTTTCTCCTTTTCCAAAAATGCTTTCTACCCTTCAAATGACAAATTCCACATTTGAGCCATATTTAATTTGTCGTCTGCAAATGCTTTCAATATAGACTAATCTAAAATTTTGTTGTTTGGTAAAGAGATAAAATTAACTGCTTCAGAGGCTACATAATACATTTGACATTATGAAAATGTTTCCCTGATTACCTCCTGAAACAAATTAGCTGGAGACGTCTTTGAGAACTTCCGATAAAAATATTGATCATAAACAAGCACTAAGGTTTAGCTCCTTACCTTACAACAAAATTTTGGACTCCACCAAACAGACGACAAATCAAATGTAGTTCATATGATGATTTCTGTCTCTGGTAGTGCAGAAAACACTGTGGGAAAGGGAGAAAATACCGGTTGCCAACATTTTCTCCTTTTCAAACAATGTTTTCTAAAGCTTTCTCTTGCTGGGTTGTTAAAACTTGGGATTGTACAGCAAAGGGTTAATACCTGAGTACGCTATGAAAACATTATGACAAAGGGAGAAATTATTGCCATGTTTTAACAACCTTAAGGTAATTGTTAAAAAGATGCTCAATGTTTTCCGGGTGTAACCTCAGGTATCCATCAGCTGATATAGGATAACAGAGGGTAATTCAATTTATTTTTCCCATTAAGGTCTTTCAATTCGATTACCACAACACAAGCCAGTATCTTTGCCTTGGCCATTTCCATCAAGTCACAGGCTGCTTTCATGGTGCCTGTAATGAACATTATTACATGCATATTACGTAGTAAAATCATATGAGCTATGCTCTGGTAAAATGGGGTTTAAAGCATCCCCATGACGCATGATACTAAGCAAGTCATTACATAATTATGGATCCATAAAATCCATTTTGTATAAAAACCCACTGAATCATGCGATAAAGTGGTCCTTTGACATGCAGAAAACTGACCAGTAGCAAAATGTTTTGACTAGGTCAGCCTAACCACATTTTCTCCTCTTCCCACAATGTTTTCTACCATTTCAAATGTAATATCTACCATTTGGGCAGCAGGTAATTTGTCAACTGCAAATGCTTCTATAAATACCAGTATTACATTAAGTTATGTGCTAAAGACATCAAACAATCAGTAAAGTGATACATGTGAGTGGCACTCTGGAAGAGGGAGGTTTAATGCATCTCCATGATCCATTATACAGTCATGAAATAATTCTTGATTCACAAGGTCAATTTCATCTTACAAGCAACTGAATCATGAGGTAGAGTGGTCCTTTGACAAACAGAAAATTGAGAAATAGCACAGTTTCGACCCAGGTCAGCCTGCATGGGCTGTGCAGGCAGACTTGGGTCGATACTTTTTGCAATGCATTTCTCTGTATTTTAACACAGCATGACTAATTACTTTAGAATGATATCTAAGAATTTTACCTCCAGTTGCTAACAAGTCATCTATAATAACCACCTTCTGTTCTTCTTTTATTGAATTCTTCTGGATTTCACATGAATCCTGCAAAATAGCAAATGACTGAAATGAGGATTATCTCTTTTCTTTTTTCAATTTTCAAAAATTTCAAGAAGGTAGGGTAGTAATTTTCAAACCACATGTTCTTTTGGAAATACATGTACTGAATATTGTACCATACAATTGAGCCATGCTCTGGCAAAAGGGGGCTGCTTGATACATGATACCAAGCAAGTCATCATATAAATGTTGACCCATAAAATCCTCCATGTCTTACAACCACATGAATCATGAGGTAGAATGGTCCTTTGACATGCAGAATGCACAGGCTGACCTGGTTTGATATTTTTTAACAGACGCATTAAGCCCCCTTTCGACAGAGCATGGCTCAATTATTTTGTCATCCTAAACTCTTTACTGTAAGACATGATTTTGAACTTTTCCATATTGAAAGTGTTCACAGACAACAAATTAACCTTTCACTCTTTGCCACATAACAAAATTTTAAGGTCCAACTTGAAAGAATATGCAGACGACAAATTGAAGGTGGCCCACATGACAAGATTTGTCCTTGATAGGGTAGAAAACATTGTTGGAAAAGGAGAAAATGCAGGTTACCAGCATTTTCCAACAATGTTTTCAAAAGCCATCTTCCTCAGGGTTGTTAAAAGTTGGGATTGTGTAGTAAAGGGTTAAAGCGCCGAATAAACCAAGTGCATGTTTTCAATTTGGAATAAAACACAGAGAATTGTGTTTTCATGATTGCTTTTCTCTATAGTGTTTCAGCAATGCACAGTAGATCAAAGATCAGACTGCAGGTCTTGTGCAGTCTGATCTTGATCTTAACTCGCCACAATGGCAACTATAGTCATGAAAAGCACTTTAAGGTTAACTGGTAACTGTGGTTCAAATGATGGTATTATGTTTAATAGGGAAGAAAATATTGTGGGGAAGGGAGACAATGCTCCTTAACAGGATTTCTACTTTTTCCATATATTTTTTCAAAAACGGTTCAGAATTGTTTGATAAAGTTTCTAGAATTAACCCCCTGGATGCTGAATAATTGAAATGTAAATTTTCAGTTGTGAAAAAGACCTTCAAAAATTGGCATTTCTAGGTTGTAAATAGCAAAAATATTTTCTCCACGATTAAACAGTGTTATGTCCAAGATCAAATCAAATGGTCTTTATCTACGCTGTTTGCAAAAGAGATCTAAGTTGTTCCTTGAGTTCTTTGGCCTAAGACTGACCAAAATAATGGATAAAATGGAACACCATTGCAAAGAATTTGAGGAAAAAGATTTGAATGTTAAAGCAAAGCTAGCAGGAAAATGTGTGACTGCTCCTAAAGAGCGGGGTTTCCTTTACTAGTGATGCTTCCAGTTTATTTCAGTGGTTAAAAACAGTAATAAATTAATCTTAAAATCAGTTAAGTAAAAAAATTCATTAACCCTTAGGCTGCTAATCGCGACCCACAGACCTTTTGCGGACAGTGTAGATCAAGATCAGACTGCACAGAACTTGCAGTCTGATCTTGGATCTACGCTATCCGATAAGGAGATATTTCCCCAACCACAATAACTTTGAAATACCAACATATTGATTTTTACCATCGGCTTGAAAGTTTCATTTCATTTATTTAGCAGGATAAGGGTTAATTAAACTTACAGAACCATATTCTAAACTGTATTCAACAGTGTATTTGTCTCCTGGAAGTTTTCCTTTTTTCCTGACTGGTACAAAAACAATGCCCAAGTTCTGGGCAATCAATGGTCCAAAAAGGAATCCTCTTGAATCCAGTCCAACAACTACTTCTACATCTGGGTACTTTGACTTGATGTCTTCAGTGAGACAGTCAACTAGACCTTTAAAGACTGCTGGATTACGGAGCACAGGAAACAAATTCCTGTGGGCAAATATAAGATAGGAGTTGTCAGTGTTCTATACTAGATTAAAATATTAATTCATTATTCCAGTCAAATATTACAACTTGAGCACTTAAAAAGTTAGATAAATACCATATTGAATAAAGTGAATGAAACAAGGATGTCACTCTAGGTCTTAAAAGGAAAAAATTATATATACCACAAAAAATGCTGACAGAGGGACTTGAACCCACATTTAAATGCACCTAATTTACCCATCTGAGCCATTATGCTAAATGGAAGTTAACTGTGTTTAGAAAGTACTTATATCTAGTTCTTTGATACAGGAAAGTATGTGCTACAGGACAAACATTCAAAGATACATAATGAAAAAAGAGGGCCATGACATCCATAATTGCTCACCTAATGTCTAAACCTTATATTCAACATCAGTCTTTAAGTTTGTCTCCTGTAGTTCCATACAAATATTTTGAGAACCAATAGATTTGCAATTTTCATCCCAGGGCTCGGCTTTGAACAATTTCAGCAGATATTACATTTGGAGATTTTTTTTCTATTTTTTCACATGACCTGAATGATTGAGCATTTTTTTCCCATGAAACCTCATGAGTCTGCATACGAAATATTAGCCAGACTTGCCAAATAGTTTCTGTGGAAAAGGTCTTTGAAAATTCGTATTCTAAAACCTATTTCATGGTTCCTGTGATCTGTTGGTATGCACAGACATTAAACTAGGAACCTTTTGACAAAAGTACCACAAAAGGATTGGTTTTGTGAAGATTAATTGAAGTTTGCCCATTCACTTTTGAGATGTTTCAAGAAATCAATGACATAACACTTAAACAATATGATGACAGACAATAACCAGACCTACCTAAAGGTGCCTTATCATGAGCACTTTGTGCCCAGGTGATCTAAAAGGGACATCTGTCTTGCATTTGACAAGCAGTTTCTCTCATTGTCAAATTTTAAAACCAATTTTTTCCAAGTATATTAGATCTAATAAAGATTTATTTTTGGAATGGTTTTTTGTTTCAACCTTGCCAAACACACAAGCAACATGACCAGGTCATAATGAAGTAATCAAGTATGTAGAATTGGATTTACCCAACTTATTCTATCGAAAGTTTCACCCATTGCAGCCATATTTTTTCATGGATTAAGATTTCATTATAAAATCTATAAATGGTCTACCAAAGGATCATTTATGCAAAATATGAATTACTTCTGACCAACAGTTTTGGGGAAGAATATTTTCAGTGTTTGCTCAACGGCTCATATAAATATATGAGCCATGCTCTGTGACAAGGGAATTTAACCCTTTACCACACAATCCCGACTTTTAACGACCCTGAAGAAGCCTTTTGAAAACATTGTGGGAAAAGGAGAAAATGCTGGTAACCAGCATTTTCTCCTTTTCACACAATGTTTTCTGCCCATCCCAAAAAAATTTCAATTCTTGAGTTGCACTTAATTTGTCGTCTGCACATGCTTTCAATTTGGACTGGTTGTGTGCTAAAGAGTTAATGCATCTGCAAAAAAGTATCGACCCAGGTTAGCCTGCGCAGTCTGAGCAGGCTGACCTCATTCAACACTTTTGCCATAGGTCAATTTTCTGCATGGCCAAGAACCATTCTACTTCAGGATTCAGACAGTTGTTCAAAAAAATGGATTTTATTGATCCATTATTATGTGAGACTTGCTTGGTATAAGGGCAATTCCATGAAGTTGGTGACAAAAAGTGGGACATTGGACCTTGGAAAAAAACCATACCTGATTGGACCCAAAATGCATTTTTCTGACATTTCATTTACTGCTTCTTAATGTACAATATGAGCGAAGATAATAAAAAGTCTTTTTGAATGTCTATTTTGTATTAAAAAACACCTTGTGTATTTTGTAACATATGTTACATTGTGTCCATTTTATACCTAAAACCCACATAAAAATACTTGACTTGTAGTTGATAATCATGGTTTTTCACAAAATATGCACATATGTTTGAAAACAGTTCATTTTACTTTTAGTGTTTCTTTTAGAAAGTAAATTATGAGCTTAACAAAGTTTGAGATAATTTATCATCTTTTGACTTATTTTAAAGTTCTTCTAATATTGTTGTAGTGTGAATGACCACAATAAAAATTAAATAATCTCAAATAGTCCAATATAATCTATTTAACTTGTAATTATCTTAAGAGTAAAGAACTTTTAAGACCTCTAAAATTAACAATGTATGTGACATGTGTTACACATATCAAAGGGACATTGTTGTAACTCATGTTACATGTTGTCTTAATTTTCTTACTAATAAACTTGTTCCACGATTATCTCCATTTTATGAATACTTAACATTTCAAAATTATGACAGGTCTAATTTATTATTTACCAAAACAAATCATACAGTGAATGTTTTGACCAGTTTATATACTTAGATTTTGGACACCATGTAGCCTTTGTTACACTACACTTTACTATTTTAGTAATTAATTCTGTTAAATATTTCTTTGTGTCTTTGTGTAGCCTGGATGAAATGAAAAATAAACTCTTATAACTAAGAATTGAACTCTTTTATTTGCATCCATTTGTAAGTATATTTATATATCAGCCATATCGTAAATGTTGCCCATTAACAAGTCATACTGAAAGAAGTATCTGTTCCATATTAAACAACAATGATCGAAAGAGTTGTTTGTTGGGCTCAAATGTACAGCAGTGCCTATATTTGGCCATTTTTATACATATATTTGCTGGAAAGACTGTGAACGGCCCATATATGGTATCTCTCAAAATAATCATATAAAAGCGTTAAGTAATAGCAAGAGATGAACAAGAGATTAGACTCTGGGGTGCAGTATAAAGGATATGTTCTCTAAAATTTATGCTGCAAATATGAATTATACATCTCCTATGGAAATTTTAACTGTTATTTGTTAACAAAAGATTAAACTGGTCCAATTGAAAGGCATTGCTGACGATAGTATCATTAAGTATAAAATACATTTATGACGATAAAAGGATAGAAGACATTGCGGGAAATTGATAAATTGCTTTATTAAAAAGCAATTTATCCTTTTCCAAAATGTTTTCCTATTATGCTAGTATTTTGTCACATGCTCAGGTGTAGATTGCAGTTTAAAATTTGGTTACAATTTGTGGTATAGATCAGAGAACTAAAATTGCTCGAACCATTAAAAACCATGAATTGATAAAACTCTTCCTATTAAATGCTGTATTGATTATTTTTGAGTTTATCAAAATGAAAAAAAAAAAAAAAAATTATATTTTGAACCAGCAAACATTCACAAGACTAACTTTATGACCTAAGCAAAAACTGTTGTTTCAGTTATGACTTTCATCAAGAATGATTCATTATTCTTGACTAAAACAATACTTTATGCAAAGTTTGTAAGGATTTGTGGGTTAGAGTTCTTAACTACAAGTTGATAAATTGCAAGATTTACAGAGTTCAACCAGTTTTGAACAATTCTTCAATAACTTGATATTTTCTTTAAGCTATTAGCAAGATTCATGAAACTAAAAATCCGAACTCAACAAACATAGAACAAAGTTAAATGCAGTCACTTATAAAACACATGTAAAAGATGTACGCCGATTCACAATACAATAATCATTTGATTTCACAGTTCTGTCTAACTTTGAACTTGAATATAGAGGCAGTTGCCAATGTGCTATTTATAGTAACGGTGTCCGATAAGGAAAATTTCGTTCTCCGGTAATAGACCAATGGAGTTTCAGTGGCCTATGGTATGACATAACTGAAATATACAGCAGACTTTTGTAGGAAAGAGCAATACCATTCTTAGTGTGTGTACATTCATGAAGAATAGCATTGGGCTCACTTATTGAAATTTAAGAACTTGGTATATCTAATGCCAACTGAAATTTACAGCATTATATTATTGAACAAATTTAAAAGGTCAGTTAAGAGTAAAGTGTTTTGTATTGACATCTTCCTCAGATAAATCAATCAGGATTTTTTAACTTCTGCCAGTCATTGTAAATAAAGCTTAGGATTTGTCATGAAAAACTTGGGAGCCAAACATTGCTACATATTGCACATTAAGGAAAACTCTTTTTTACTCAGCAATCAACTTTTGTAAAAAGTCTTCTGCTAAGTGGCTGCAATGCAACATATAAACATAAACAGATACAAATTAAACAGTAATTAACACAACTCTATAACAATCCTAACAAGAATTGATAAATTTAGATGTTTATCAGCAGAAGAAATCCATCTTTAAAAAACACAGAGCTAAGAGACAATTCAGCACTCTTTTAATGGCCAAATGGCCAGGAAATGCTCTGCCAATTAAACAATTTACTTAACAAAGGAGATAAAATTGACAAGTCAAAGAGTAATGTTTGCAAAAAAAGAAGTTGTGTAAACATTCAAAATCAAATACAATTAAAACAAAAATAAACTTTATGAAGAGTCAATTTAAACACAAAGAAATATTTCAACTGTTTATAACTTTTCCATGCTTACAACAGCTGGTATCAACGACTTTTCATGTTCTACCATAAGTTACTCTCCTTTCTGATACCTACAGCCATACAATTTATTTTAAGTACATTTAAGAAAAGGTCTAGTCTTGAATAAAAGAGGCCATAACATCATTTTCTAAAACGGTTCAAGTAATTTACAGTAATAGGCTGTTTATATAATTAAATATGTTACTATAATTTTATGTTCATTTGAGTCAATTGTTAAGAATCTGAAGATGCTGATACATCTTAACTCTTTACCAAATGACAAAATTTTAGACCAGTCCAATTTGAAAGACTTTGCAGATGACAAAATAAATGTGGCATACAAATTAAACTTTGATGTGGGAAGAGTAGAAAACAGTGTGGGCAACAGAGAAAATGCTGGTTGTCAGCATTTTCTCCTTTTCCCACAATGTTTTTAAAAACTTCTTTTTCAGGGTTGTTAAAAGTCGGGATTGTGTGGTAAAGGATTAATCTTTTTAAGAAATATTGATGACTCAGCTTTTTACCTGGTCTTTGCTATTTCAGACTTCGAACTACCAAGGAATTCTCCTACTTCTTCATCTAAGGATTTAGCAATAACTTCTGTATGTTCACTGAGATCAGTACTTCTTAAAAGGTCACAAAATATTCTTGCATATGATTTTATGAAAATTGATTTATGATTACATATAAGGGCTTTAATAAATTTTAGATTAATGATAAAAAGTAATCTTTAGTTACCTGGTATAATGCCACATAAAAGCATATTTTAAGAAGTAAAATAGTTGAAACTTGATATTGTACGGTCCGACGAATCACCGAAATACCGAAATGCCACCGAAACACCGAAATACCCCTATTTTTTTTTTTTTTTTTTTAATATTAAGTTCAGATAACTGATATTAGTTTGCAGTATTTTTCTTTCCTTCTTTTTTCTTTAACTGAAAATGCGCTCAATGAAAGTATCAATCATTAATGAGAAGAATGATGTTGTTAATATATATTCATCATTAATTTACGTGGAGAGCAATCACCGAAACACTCGCGTGTCTGGTCTGTTACACAGCGAAATACCCGATCTTGATTACGCCAAGCTAGACCCGAAGAATTATTAGTAACATATGATCACATGAATTTATTATTTCTTTCAATGATACACACGCATATAAAATCATTTGCGGACGAAGTAGACCCAAATCAGAATGTAGGTCTCTGATCCATCGAAACGCACAAAAGTTTGGTTCTGTTCTGTTCTGTTAAAGTGATGCAATCGTAATTGAAGGCATTCGGCTGATATGATCAAACTTATTTTGTGTAAGTTTGTCCTTGTGATTTTTAAAATGGCATGGTTATTATTAATAATCTTATCGGTGGAATTATAATTGTCTTATCAATTTACGCCTGGTAACGTGTTAACCACAGATTTAAAATGGCTGTCGGTTTTCCGATTTGGTGATTTTTAATTTCATCTATATCCAACATAAAAGTGAAAACTATTTTTGCCAGCATAGTTATGGATAAAAATCAGACACATCAACCTTGTGCACAAGCAGAGCTACGGTAGTTAGATTGCGGATGCAGAATCCTTGAATCGACAAATTTTACTACACCGTGCGGCTATTTCGGTGAACATTTACAGTACCGGTGGGATATTCCGGTGAACATTCTTCACGTCGGGCTTCAATGGCATGTTGTTATTTTGTCATTAGGTTTTAAACTAACCCCCATCATCAGTATGATTACAATTTGTATCAAACACCACAACTTCAGTTGTTTGAAATCAAAAAATAAAAAAAAAAAATCTGGGGTATTTCGGTGTTTCAGTGGCATTTCGGTGATTCGTCGGACCCATATTGTAAGATGACAATGACCTTGTCATTAGCAGATGTGTATTGATAAGAGGTACTTTCTACCAAATACGAGTATCGTAACTTAAATAGTTTTGAATAGGAATATGTTAAATCCCCATATTAACTTTTTGACAGAAAGACTGACATACAATGGAACATCTGTTTGGGGACAATTTACTAAACATACATAGGTTTATAAAAAAAGGTGTGTTGATATTCAAATTTCAGTGTAAATACACTCAAGTCAAAAATTATTTTAAACAAAATTCAAAATTTGTTTTCTAAGGATGTATTAAACCACTTAGTCCGATGCATGTTACAATTTCAGATTTCTTTGGGTCCAACAGTAACATTCATTTTACAAGTGACCGTGTCTTTGCTGTCCTATGTAACACCTGTTTCAGTTAATTGATAAAATACAAGAGCATTCGGTACTGTTTAGTGAATGTGTATTTATTTCCCTCTATTCCAATTCGGATGGTAAATCGATTAAAACAAAATAAATTTATTATCAGTTAGAATGCCGTTTCATTCATTTGCTGTCACACAGGTTACTTTTAGAGCTTTTCTAGTGTTCATTTGTAACATTTGTATTTAGAAAAAAGACAAAAATTGGCGTCCCTTGTAACCATTGTTTCAAATTTGTCATAAGTACTCAGTCTTTCCTAAGATTATGACTAAATCATTGATGTCATTATTGTATGTCATTGATGATGCCACATTATCAACATCAGATGACAACTTGATGAGGAAAATGTTCTTTTCCATCAATTTACATTACGAATGTTACCTTACCAACATTTTTGTAGTCTTGTTGTAACCTTCGTGAGTGAAATTGATAAAATCAATCTTCATGCCAATTTATGTGTGTTAATTTACGAACTATACTGTTTTATGTAACCACAGACAAATACTTACACACGAAACCATGATTGAAATGAGCTGCTACATATCGTAATACAAAACACGTTTGAACGATTGTTACTTTCCGAAAGATTTTGTTTCCTTTTGAAACCTTCGTATTCAAATTTGTGTCCGGAAAGACGAATGGGTGAAAAATATGATTGTTTACTGTAAACATAAACGCGTATTTTTTTATTCAGGAGGGGACAAGTGATTAATAGTAAAAGCCTGTGGAGTTTGGTTAACATTATACCCGTTATACGGATAATAGGAACTTTTAACTGCACTTTAGCGTTACATACCACGATCGTTACTTTTCCGGACACGAACAAACTAACCCGCCTGGCCGACATGTCTTTTGGTACAGAAAATTGTGTTCTACGTCATCATCTTAGGGGCACAAAAAACATCATTAGGGCACAGACTAAAACTTGTCTAGACGACAACGACACGATTTTATTGCGACGATAACGATCGTTACAAACTGGACGCGAAAGATACCTCTATGTTAAAAAATCGTCTGGTGAAATTATTGGTTGGTTTTGATCGGTAAAATCCACAGTTCTTGTAGACAAATAATACTGTTTTCAATTAAATACAAATAAAATGTGTTAGTGACAAGTTTCTATAAGATATAGGATATTGAAATTTCCCGAAGTGACGGACACGACTGTAACGAGCAACTTCTCCGATTTCAAAGCTATTTTCCTCAAATAAATAAATAAAATATCAACAAAAAACAGGTCAGTTTCAAACATCAATATATGTAGTTTGAAAACACACTGGTCAATTCCACTAAAGATGATCAGGTAATAATTCTGAAGGCATGAAAAAGGTACCCTCTTCGCATGTCCCATTTTTAGGTGTCAAAATACCGTCATTTTTCATACAAAATTTAAAAAATCAAATTAATCCAAATTGCGAATAGCAAAAAGTTATCTTTTATTATCTCTTCAATTTATTTAGAAAATATAACAGTACATCTGTATGAGCTAAAGCATTCATTAACTTCAGCATTTCATTCTAAATAGACCTACCCACGATTGTCACCAACTTCGTGGAGTTATCCATAATGCATCACAGAGATGTATTAAACCCCCTTTAGCCCAAGCATGACTCATAATAGATTTAAAAATCAACAATATAGCAGCCATCTGTTTGACAGATGATGATTTTTATCAATTATAAATCTGAAAGAAGTCCACCCATGAAATGGATCAGTTAAGCCAAATTGCAAAGAATTCTGACCAGCAGATTTAGATAAGATTTTTCCAACTTTTCAGTTCTGTTGCCATGGCAACCTCAGTTCTTTATGTAAGTATTTCCATTTTTTTTTTTTGAGAAATCTGAAAGGACTATGGTACTAATATTGATATGAAAATTGCTTCAGTTTGGCACTGTAGTTTCAGAGAAGATGATATTTCAAATAAAAGTTGATGCATGCATGCATGTATCGACCCATGATTGACACAGGGTCATGGCAACATGACATAAGCTCGTTGGCCTTTGACCAGTAAAGCTAAATACTGCACTGTTATTGAATGTCACAAAGGCATTGGATTATAAGCACTCTGAACAAGGCCAAGTTCTAGTTTTTGACCACTAAACATTTTGTCAAATGATCCCACATATATGTATTTCCTGCCATTCTGTGATCCTGAGGAAGATGCAATCTGAAGATATTGCTGGACCCTTATTCACCTACCAATCTAAATCATTTCAGAAACAAATTAGATCATATTATAGATCGAGTCAGATCCGGTGCAAAATATATCGGTTATAAATCGAATCTGCAAAATGGTCTCAATGCGGTCAAATCTTTAATTATGTGGTCTGCCTGGTAGTCTTCAGGGTAAAATCTTTTCAAAATAATTACTAGTATTCAATTCGTTGCAATATCTGTATACAGAATCTATATATTTTGTGATGTTCTTGTCCATTAAACAAGTACTGTAGCCATGTGAGCAAGGCAACTTTGAGCGGATCAGTTTTAAACGCGCCCTGACAGATCCCACTTACAACAACCTGCAGTGGTGTAAACAAACACACCCACTTAAACGTCGAAAATTAGATAGGATTGACAGTCAGTGCTGACCAGAAACCACACTTACATGAAGGTTACTCCCTTTTTCGGAAAATCAGGACACATCTCAATTAAATTTTTGGTCGCTGTAATTCGAGGATCGTCCATGCTGAATCTCACAGTCAGACTTCCGTCGAAAGAAGTGATGAAAGGTAGCACTCGGTTGTGAAAACTGGGCAAAAGTTGATATGAACTGATCTGTGAAAATTCATATTTCTTGGTCTCTGCTGTTGATTTACCTAATCATTTGCCTTTGTATTTCCCTGGGTTTTGTGTGTTTAAGATCTAGTGCAATCGTTTTGTTTTGATGCGATGAGAGGGACAGATCTTTTTCTTTACATTTTCACATTACCGGTCTGTCAAGTAACAATAGCTGCCAAAAGTAAACAAAGCGGGTGTTAAAATGCATTTAATTAAAATTATTCCATTTAAAAGTATGGAAATTATTGTGAAGATAACAGTTATTGTGTGGTCGGTCCAAGTGTTACTCGCTGGCAGAGAAATTAATTTCAAAACTAGGTTAAAACTTGCCAGGTCACTCTAGATCTATCTTTTGTTTACTTTCTGTCTGATTTTGAAATTAATTTTTTCTGCAAGTTACTACCACTTGGACCCACCACACATTAACAGATTGTGATCTCCACATGGGGTGCACATGGCAGTTTTTCCTAAGCCGGAGGATGAATTACGGAAGAGAAAATTTACGGACGTGACAATGTCAAACGCACTTAAATAGCTCGTGTAGGCCCTATATAACTGATTCTGAGTTCGATAATATGTATTTCTAGACAGTGAGGAAAGCGGATGCAGAAGTGTATTGGTCATGCTGGGGAAAATTTCAAAGAAGAGTGAGCAGAGTATAATGTTCAACACTATAAACATGCTTAACAAAATTATGATGCGGTTAACGTTGTTGTGACGTCGTGAAATTGCAACTCATTAAGTACTGTTCAAAAGGTATAAAAGTTTCTTATGTTACAAGCATCTTGAGTTTGTGCATTTGAATATGGATAGGATTTTTGTTTTCAATAACAGCAAAAAATATTTACACATAATAGATTATGAAACAACCTAGTTCACCAATTTTGTGATAGCCCCTTGTATAACACTTGTATGTAACATGTGATATTTTAGAGGGTGAAGTTGTCAAAAAGATACAGGTGCTTGTGAACTATTGCACGGGCCCATCCATACACTTCATACAAACTTTACTTTCTCATAAATATGGTTTGAAAACACAAAATTACCAAAAGACTTAATAAGTAAAGGCACGTCTTCTTCTTCTTGTCTGGAGCAAAACCAGGGTATTAAGGCTAGCTTCAACAGAAATACTGCTGAAGCTCAGACAAGACCCTGTTTCTAGCAATAAAGTTGACTGACTTGCTGTCCGAACGCCTGGATAGCCCTATATCTATATAGATATCATCATGTTGAATAGTCACAGGCTATTGAAGCTAAATTGGTCTATCACGAAACACCGAAATTTTCATTGCTCGATTATCAGCAAAAACTAAACTAATAGCCCATGTGCGCATCGTCTCTAAATCGTTTATAGTGATATCATTGGAGAGGTCATCAGACCTCTCCAACAGTGGTGAGTTTAAAAGGCAGACTGCCTCAGAAATTGCTGCTTAACTCCATGCTTTTCTGCGAAATCGTTCTGATACACAGTCTATTTCATCATGGTTTTATAAATAAACCGAAATCAAAAAACTGAAATAGGAAATAGACGTGTTTTGTTTTTATTTGACGGATTTCAAAAAGGATTTGTTATATTGATTTGATTGCAAATGACCTTCCCAGTGATTGTAATTTTTCATTAAACAAATAAAGCTACACACACACAAAAGAATTTCGTTAAAAAAGAGAACACCGCGGGAAAAGATCACGCGACTTGAAAACGTGGGAAAAAGGTCACGCGTATGTCATGTAATGCAGAAAAGGTTTCTTCTTTTTACACAGCGGCGATCATATAATGCCTTACTTAGGCGTATTTGTTTATATGTACCAAAATATATTGAAATTAAAAGCAATAAGCTATTTGAAAACATTGATGCTGACCTCTCCTGGCTTCTTTTTTAAAGAAGCCAACTTGTATTCGATATAGAGACGATACGCGTTGTCTGCGCATGTCATATTCTTCGAAGATTGACCTGTCTGCTATGACGCATCACTATCCGTTACAGGATAAATATTAATACGTGGTGCGTAGATTGCCGCTAAAAAAAATAGCAAGCGGAAAATGGCTATAAATAATACGTCTTTGGAAAAATCATGTCAGTTTTTCGCTACAAATTTCTTAAAAATATAATTATTTCAAACGGGAAAAATAATTTTATAACATACCATTGTTTACTGCGAATCTCTGTATCTGTATACAGTTTTTGTGCAACAGACTGACAACAAAAATACCGCCCCAACCATTCTGGGCTTATGTCGGGGCTATTTCCCAAGCTTATAGAGGCTGTGTTTATTAATTACTGGCGCATAGGTCATAAGCTGGTTAACCATGGCTGCATGAATCGTACCAGGTAGCGTTTTAGTGAGTAAACGTATACTTTATTTTGAAATTCGCTACATCGATTGCCGCCTTGAAAAGTAGTCTGTATCTGTACCTGTAACGCCCAAATCAGACAGGTATCTAAAATGCCACCTACCGGAAGTTAATGACTCGATACGCCAGTGTGCTTTTTAAAGTAACAGTGTTCTAGGATCGAGCTATGAAATGTTTGGTGTTCCGTGATAGACCAATGAAACTTGAATGGCCTGTGATTTTAGTCATATCACGGTGACAGCTCAGTTAGTCATATCACGGTGACAGCTCAGTTGTTTGTGCTTTTCCTGGTATTTACAAGTAGGCTAATAGGTTTCGGCTGACGTACCTTCCACATGGGCGTTCGTCACGAAAACCCAGCATGTGAGGACAGAACCCAGAACCTCTACTTTGCTACCACCGAGCCATGCAGGATCCCCTCCAAGAAAATAAACAGGAGCTGACAATCATTAAATTGCACAAATGTTTTTTGAGTGATAAACTCGTTACATCCTGAAACACCCAATCTGCAGTACTTAGACAGCTCTAAAAAGATTCCACTAAAATATGGATCATCAGCATGAATTGAGTTTGGTTAATATATAATAAATGTTGTTGTTGTTGTTGATGGTGGTTTTTTTTTTAAGGGGTGGGGGATCATGCAAAAGGATAAATGAACGGTTTCGAGTAATTTCTCAGCAAAGATGTGTTTTAAAGCCAGTGACAAAAATGGTCTGCATCGGGTAAAGGTTTTTAAAAGTCGACAGCAGTGCGCTCCATTCGGCATACCTCGGGTGATCCGGTGATCAAATCCCTCGGCTGTATCACGTAGCTTGATATGCACCTACACGGTACATTTCGCACATTTCCGGAAGCACACCGCTTTACCGTTATTGAAATTGTAAGGCTCCTCGTTAGAAAGAAAGCATGAGTAAATTTTCTATCGTTATCTTTCTAAGAGTATTTGAGCCGGCAAACAGTTTGTACATTCAAGTTTTAGCGTGGTTTATCAATTCCGTTAGGAGCTTTCATCGACAGATCGTTAGAAGTGAATAACTTCACAGTGGTTGTTCATGTCGTTGCTAAGCGATCTACAGGGGCGCCGCCATGTTTAAGATCATGTGATTGGTAGTTCAAAATGGAAGCCTCCCTAATACAGGCGAGGTTAGATGTAGGTACGGAATCGGCCGAGTTGTGACGAGTGCAGTGCGCTCTTCAATCTGGCTGTAAATTCGCGACAATCCGACGTCCCAGAGGTATGGGCAAAGTCTTCGGATAATTGCGATGCTCAGCCTGTACAAAAAGGTTCATGAAAACAAATTGCACTCAGTTCAAACTCGGCGATAGTAGTATACTTTTCCGAACAAAAGAACCTATCTTTTTTACAGCACGTACCATATATCACTCTGATGGGTCAATATTTACACTAAGATCATAGGCCCGTTATACACGACAATCACGGTAATACAACTTTCACGGTTCTAAAGTTAATACCTTTAAAAACACTGTTGGGAAAAAAACTGGCAATGTTATATACCCTCAACTTTAAACAAAGATTTCATCGTTCGAATCACGTGTATGTTGTCGTCTGCAAATGAAGTTTCAACTTGAAAGGCCTAAAATTTTGTCGCCTGGTAATCAGTGAATACGTGTGAAAGTATAGAGGCTCATTTCCTGATCGAGGCGCTGTCTTCTTGAACTATTCTAAATGTTGTTCTTATTCCGAATTCCCCGACTACCCATCATCCTTCGGTTAAAGCAAAAAAGGCTCAACCAATCAGATGGCTGGTCATGAAATTGATCGCCAAAATCTAAATTTAGAATGGTTCGCGAACACAGCCCTGTCCTGAACAATTTTTTATTTTATTTTTTCAAATTTTGAAAACAGTGACGCAGACAAAACGCGACAAAATAAGAACTTCCACAACATTGTTTTCAAACGTCCTGTCATTCCCGCCGGTTATCCGAATCCAAGTGAGCCATAATCTCTGAAAAGGGGACTTAATGCATCTTCCTGATGCATTGTACCAGGCTAGACATCACAAACTCAGGGATCCATAAAATCCCCTTTGTCCAACAATCAACTGAGTCACGAGGTAGACTGGTCATTTGACACGCAGAAAATTTACCAATAGCAAAAAGTTTCGGACAGCGCAGGCTGACCTGAGTCGATACTTTTCGCAGATGCATTAAGCCCCACTTTTCACAGAACACGACTCATGTATTTTGGATTGTCCTAAACTCTAACAACTTGGGCTTGCTCTGGAAACTTAGTTCTACCTAAACACATTGCCATAAAATGTTCGCTCGCGTTTTTAGACACTGGAGGTATTTTAAACCGTAAGATGAACACGTATTGTGCAAAGTAGGTGGATATTCTCAGCTGCTGCGAAATATGCAGATATTGTAATTTCAAGCCCCTTTTTCAAGTTACCCGTCAAATTAGCGGACTGTGTAAATGCAAGAGCAAACTGCACATTCTGTGCAGCAGTCTGATTTTGATCAACACTGTCCGCAAAGCAACTAAATCCAGGTTCAGCTCCAGATTATTTAATAAATAAGAGTATCCTCTGTGACTCAGGGTATCGGCGTTGAAAATTCTCATCCAAACCATACCGCTAGCGCTAGTCACGCGGGACTCTCCATTGGTACGTAACTGCGGAATCCCAGCATTTATCTACGGAAACAGCGGAAAGACATAAATAGGTGTGCTGTTGCCGTGATATGACTGAAATATTGTCAATCCTTTGCCACACAAACCCTAGTTTAGGCCACCCTTAGACAGAAAGCATTTGAAAACGTGGGTAAAAGAGAAAACCAGCATTTTCTCCATTTACCGAAAACGTTTTCTATCCTATCAAAGACAAGTTCCATCATTTGAGTCACGATTAATTTATCGTCTGCAAATGCTTTCAGTTTGGACAAGTCTACAATTTTGTCATCTGGTAAAGAGCTAAAGATGGAGTACCAACCCTTTCAAACAAATACAACCAAGACAGTCGAATCATTGTTAAGTAAGAGTCATTTCATAATCATCTCCCATCGTCTTTAGGCTTAAAACTCCCTCATAAATTGTGAGTCATGCTCTGGCAGAAATGGCTTAAGATGTATCTTCGTGATGTCGTCACATAAATATGGATCCATGAAAACCATTTTGTCGAACAACTGACTGGATCATGAGGTATGATGGTCCTTGGAGATGCATAAAATTCACAAATAACAAAAGTTTCGACCAATGTCATGCTTTCCTAGAGTTTCATTTTACCAGTACTTCGCATAATATTCTTCCCAAGCCGCAGGCTGCTTTCCCACACAACCATCGTTGAAACAATGATCAGCGGTGAGAGAGGAATGAATCCTTTCGCAATGACTATCACCAATCCTCGGAAAGAAATTGGCCAAGCGGGGGATTCGAATCGGCGATCCCCAGCGTCCGTATTCACCAATCATTCTTAAGAATCGTTCTTAGTCTTATTCTCCAAAATTTTCTAAAATTGAAAGTAACACAACTTCTGATTGGCTAAACCATTTGGTTTAGCCAATCAGAAGTTGTGTTACTTTCAATTTTAGAAAATCTTGAAGAATAAGACTAAGAATAGTCTTAAGAATTGTTGAATACAGATCCTGGTCTCAAGTCCTGAACGCTATCGACTACGCCACGGAGCTCGGCGCTTTTCATGAAAGAAAGACAGAAACAGATATATATGCCTTGTGAAGGAAAAATATGCAGACACATAGTGAAAACGCGAAAAAGTCATTTGGATATTAGCAAATTGCGATTTTGGTTTTGTAAAATGATCAAATATTGAAAACATTTCATTGTGATATTGTTTTCAGTTGTTTATTTTATTGCACGGAATGCAGTAGACCATATTGTAAGAAGATCAATCTTGTCAATAATTAAGGTATAAACAACAGCGAAAGCCCAATAATGAGTGCGTAAGTACGGTAACATTATCCTAAAAGCGTCTAATGACTGACAGTAAACATTATTTACAACCGCTTAAAATACTCTTTGTATATCAGTGAAAAAGCTGCAGTTACGGATGATATAGATCAAGATCAGACCGCACAAACGTGCAGTCTGATCTTAGATCTACACTGATATCTTGGGTAATATTCTGACCAAAAGAGGCTTTGAGTTCCTATATTCATTAACCCTTAAGCTGCCAGGCGCGACTCACTGTCCTTTTGCGGACAGTGTAGATCAAGATCAGACTGCACAGAACGTGCAGTCTGATCTTGATCTACACTGTTCGATAAGGAGATGCTGTTCTCCATAAATTAAGTTGGAAATAACATCATTCGGGTTTTTACTATCGTCTTCAAAGGTTTATCTAACTTATTTAGAAGGATAAGGGTTAAGAATTGTTCATCGACAGAGGGCGGTAGTTCTATTCACGAAATTTGGCGCTGTAAGGGTCTGTGGTCGAAATCGACATATTCATTACTGAGCGATGATTGTATTTAACGACTTGTAACTGATATACAGCGTTATACGGATGCGAGTCTTCATGCACGGATGTCAACATTTACTGTAATGTACATGCCTTAAATATATGGGCTATGAGTGCGTGACTTGATGTAAAATGATTATATAGTGTATTAAATGCACAGATTTTATTACAGGATATGGCCAACTTGTAAACAACAATAAACTGATATAATAGTATGTTATCAGTTTGAGCTTTTCTCAATTAACTGGATGAACTTCAGTCTGCATTGTAATGAAAAAGAGGTCCAAGATTCGTAACATAATTTTCAGCTTATGGATTATATTAAGTGATAGCCTACGTTGCCGGATTGTAAACAAGACACAGAGTTTGTGTTGAAAAGCCCCTGTCCTTTGACCTACACGAATAAAATCTCAGAAATTCACTCTGCACTGTAATGACAAAGGGAACAAAAGGATTCTTACACCATTTTCGCCATGTGGATTATGTTGAGAAATTTATGTGCGAAACTACGTTGAATTTCAATCGGATTCATTTTTATTTGCTTCAGTGACAAAGTTAACACGGAAGAACATGTATTCACCACTTGAATTAGATTCCAAGCAAAACTGGACTTTGCAGGAGTTGAGTTTATTGAAAGCAGAACATTTAAGTCTGTCGATAATATATCTGACAGTGTTAACATTGTGCGGTGCATCAGGAAATGCACTTGTTCTTCTGGTATTTTATAGAAAGTTTAGCTCGTCGATACACAGGTGTTTCATCCTTACTTTGGCCGCGTTTGATTTTTTTTCTTGTGTGATAGGGACTCCTTGGGCAATCGTAGAGGCTTTTAATGTATTTACATACTTTGACGAAATTTCCTGCAAAGTGTTTCGATTTTGCCTATATTATTTCAGTATCGCATCGAGCCTAACATTAGTTTTGATTGCAGCAGAGAGACACAGAAAAATATGTAGCCCACTGAAACCACAGTTAACGATACCGCAAGCAAAACGAGCATTGTTTCTCGTGGCTGGTGTTATTTCATCCATTTCTGCAAGTCCAGCCTTTTTCCTATATGGAAATGCATCAGTTCACACAAAGTTTGCGAATATTACAGGAACAAAATGTTTTATTACGGACGAAATGTATAAGACGTTGTGGCCGGCGGTTTTTAACGTGTATTTGTTGATTTTAGCTATTCTGTCCGCTGTCATCATGGTGACCTGTTACTTTCGAGTTGCCAGGCGAGTGTCAGCCTTGGGTACTGAAAACGTTCAGAAACGTATGAAGGCATCACAAAAATCCAATTTATCTCAGTCGTCAATTGACGCCGACGACCATGTGCAACAGGACACGGAAACAGACAGTAACAGCGAGACAGCCTCAATCAGAATGACGGCACAGACCCAAATTCCGTCGTCACGTTCCAGTCCCATGTCAATGAGAAAGACACTTGGCGTCAGCTTAAAGACAAGACAATGGGCGACAAAGGTAATTCGCAAACTGTCGAGTAAATCCGGTCAGAAAACCCTGCACATTACAAAAATGTTAGTTGCGGTGACTGTAGTGTTTGTGATTAGCTTTTTACCCCATTTGATCGTGATGCTTTGGACTGCTATAGTCGGCCGGGATGCAGAAAGAGACCCGTCATATCCAAAAGACAATGTATACCAATTTTTGTTTTATTCTTTTATGATAAATAACTTGATCAATCCCTTTATTTATGGAATCATGGATCTTAAATTCAGACGTGAAAGTAAGAGGATTCTTTGCTGTAAATATTGTCGATAAATTATCATTGATTTGGGACCAGTTATGTGATACTCTCAGACCAGAGTCCCCAATTATCTTCGATTCACTTATTTATGAACATATTGATTTAACCCTTAGGGCGTTAAATACGTGTATAAGAAAATGAACATGTCTAGGTGGTAAAAAAAAGTTTCGTAATTTCAATGCCATTTTCGCAGTACCGTTAATTAAGATACCAGGTAATGCAGATCTAAGATAAAACTGCATGTCCTGTAAGACATGATCTTAATCTACACTGTCTACAACGCAAATGAAATTGTGCTCAATGCTTCAAGGGTTAACGAAGTATTGTTAGTACACACCTGAGCCAGACGCTCCCTGTAATTACCAAGGATATTGGTTTGTCCACCTTAGCCAGTGAAACAATCTTTTAAGTACATGAAACCGGCAAAATTTATACATGAATATAAAAAAAATGGCAAATGTTTGCCCGTATCTAACATGAAAAATAATGCTGCGCCACTCTGGGAATAAAGGGTTAAATGCATCCTCCTAGTGCATTACACCAAATATGTCGTCGCACACTAAGGATCCATTCTGTCGATGAATCGGCTAGATCATGAGGTAGAGTGGTCCCCTGACATGCAGAACATTTATCAATAGCAAAATGTTTCGACCCAGGGCAGCCTGTGCAGTCCGCACAGGCTGCCCTGAATCGATACTTTTTGCAAATGCTTTCCACTACTTTTCATATAACATGAGTCAAACGGAATGAGCATATTCAACCCGTGAAAGAAAAGGCACCCAGATATTGCATTCCCAGGACTGTCTTTACAAAACTTTTCATAGAGTATCGAATACTCCTAGAAGATCAAAGATCACACGGCACGTTTTGTACAGTCTGATTTTGAATTAATCTATTCGTAATGCAAGTAAATGTGTACGTACTTATTGCTTCAAGATTTTCACGAATTGATGCTGGTAAACATAGTATGCTTTCTTCCCCCCCCCCCCCACCCCCCACCCCCCCCATAATGCGCTTTCCGGCTTTGTAAGCGCTTACATCTCTTATGAATCTGTTCTCTCGAAATATCGGACAGCGACGATCCAGAATCAGACTGCACGTCTTGTACAGTCTGATCTGGAGCTATTTTTCCACAGGCAAGTAAATGTGTGATTACTTCAAGAGCAAACGAATCGTTGCTTGTAAATAGAATTTTGTTCCAAATACCATGAACAATGCGTTATCTGTATTAAACAAGAGTTATATCTTTGTCCTGTTTGTTTCTGCCTACATCTCATATACTGAGCCGTGAAAAGGGGACTTTATGCATCTGCAAAAAGTATCGACCAGGTCAGCCTGAGCAGTCTGCACAAGCTGACCTGGGCCGAAACTTTTTGCTATTGGTCAATTTTCTGCATATTAAATGGCCATTGTACCTCAAGATTCAGTCAGCTGCTATACAAAATATACTTTATGGATCCCTAACTGTGTGATGTACTGCTTGGTATAATGAATCGCGGAGATGCATTAAGCCCCCTTTTGCCGGAGCATGGCTGACATGTTTTTTCAAAAGAGCGGATATACTGTCGATTCAAGAACAGAACGTTCGATGCAGTCCGATCTTGATCTACGCTGTCTGCAAATCAACCAGAGTTATGCTCAGTGCTTCAAGACCGATTAACGAAAAATAAATTGTAAATTTACATCGTTTTGTTTATAACCTTTTTATAGAAACCATATCTTGGAGAATGGTAGTCTGTAGGCCGCCGTTATACACCAACATGTCCAATTATTGCTCTAGATTTAGATTTTAAGCATAACCATCTGATTGGCAAAGGAAAAACGTCTCGGCCAGTCCTGTGAAAAATCTTTAATTCTAGATTCACTGTTTACTGGATAACAAATTATTAGATTCATCAATATGAAAAACATTAACGGGCGACAAACGTGGTTCAAATGATGAAATTTGTGTTTGCAAGGGTATTAATTATAATAGGAAAAGGAGAAATGCTGGTTACAAGCTTTTTTCTCTTTTTCCCAAATTGTTTTAAGAGTTGCCATTAGAATCATGAGATTGTTTGGTAAAGGATATAGAACGGTGGTTAAATACTGCCCGGGATTTAGTTAAGGAGTAATAATTTTCCGGACATGTACAAAGACAAGCCTTGTCCGGTGAATAAGGTAACGTGCCTTATCCATTTCTTCGAGATGACGTTTACGTGAACTCCATATTTCTGTCCCATCATTGAGTGCAGCTGATATACAAGTGAATGAAAGTGATTTTTTTTACCGCTGAAAGTCTTAATCACAAGTACTTTATCTGTTTAAATGCAAGTTATCAACCTTACCCATTGTAAATCAACAGTAAAAATGTTTTCGCATATTTAAAAGATTTAAACTGGTTTTATTGTAGTGTACTATGTTTTTATTGGAGCTGAATGCATTAAAAATTTTATGAAATTTCTTTTTGTTTTTTGTCAGTCGAGCACTTGAGGTTCTAGAGTATAAAGAGAATGAGATAGACAGAAACTTGGACTCAGACAAGAAGTCACGTGTTGAAAAGCTTTACTGATTGAGGCTAAACCCCCGCCCCTTCCTCTTACTAATTAATCTCTCTCCTTCTCTCTCATTATTACATAGCAAGCTGCTTAAAAGTCGACAACACTTGTGTATCAATTTCAATTAGCTTAATATGTAGTTTGAACTCTTAAGATCGTGAACCTTTCCGGATTTCGATCATCAAATTCCATGAATATTTAACAGTAGGTATAATAGATAAACAATATGTACATGTAGCCTAGTGGATAATCAATCAATTTACACTTCTATTGGTGTATTGATCCTTGTTTTGCTAAGCACACTTTTTCTTCTTTTGTGAACTTTGTATGTTAAGATTAGACTGCACAGAACGTGCAGTCTGATCTGTAACCCACACTGTTCAATAATTTTAGGGACGTTCTTGCAAAGCATGTCGCAGGCAGTCGATTTTCTGTTCGACAAACTTCGACCTTTTCAACCTACAGTGTAATACGTCTGTTGTATCACGTTATAAAGAGGGCAAAAATTGTCAAAAACTAGCGCGTTACCCCATTATCTACCGCTAGGAGCATTTTTCAAATACATACCCATATGGTTAATGTTGTCCGTGCATGTCATATTCTTCGAAGATTGTCCTGTCTGCTATGACGCATCACCATCCTGTATAGCATAAATGCGAAAAAAACAATTTAACACCTACCATTGTTCATTGCAAATCTTGTACACAGTTTCTAAATATAGACATGGGGAAAACCGAGATCTGGGCAGGGTTTTTCACAGACTTTGACAACAACAGAAAAAAAAATGTCCCCATCGTGGGCTTATACCGGGGTTATTTCCCATGCATATAGAGCCTGTGTTTATAAATGATTGGTGCATAGGTTACCATGGCTGGATGAATCGCACCAGGTAGCGTTGTTTTGAATAAATGCATTTTTTATCTTGAAATTTGCTGCGTCGATACTTGAAAAGTAGTCCGGTTCTTTATATAGAATGCCCAAATCAGATTAATTTAAACATGGGTAATGGGGAACAGTAGTGCTCTTATAAAGACACACCCAAGAATTTGTATCAATGAAATTCGAAACAATTACATGTACATTAACTCAGGGATCGTATATAATTTACGAAAATCACCTTTTGAAGTTTTATTACGGGTAGCACGCGTTGTCTACTCACGTCATATTCTTCGAAGACTCGCCATTACAGTCTGGTACCCCGCCGTACTTCAAAAGTACCTATAGGCCCCGGACCACGGTTGTCGGTAAAACGCGTGTCGATTATCAACACTCCAAACAGAACTTCTTCGACAAAATGTCTATAGAATCAGCCTGAAATGATAAAGAGCACTTAAATACAACAGCATAACCCCAATTTTTTAGATTTCATCCAGAAATCATGTTAAACTAGTGAAATAGTGAAATTACTGACCTATACAGGCAACTGGCATGGTCGGAAAAAAATTGACAAAATAAGCCATTTTAGCCCTTATTCCAAAATTCACAAAATGCAAACCCAGGAGGCTAGCCTGAAAATGCCAAGCTAAATTGAAACTCGAAACAATACATAATTTGGGGATAACATCAAAAATAGCACGTTACCATGTCATTTTTTTGCAATCTTTTATGGCATTACCCCTCCATTGTTTTTACGGCTAAAGCTAGCCTCTAACTCCATCACCTTCAGTTTCGCATTTGGGTCAAAACTAAATGAACAAAGAAGGAAAGGTCATGACCCCCTGTTTCAAAGACAAACCGAATGCTTCTTTTAAATAATCTTACACAATTCATGGGTGTAATAACTGCTCTTCTTATCAAAATTGCATTGAAAACCTACCTTTCTCCATTATTTCTAATTTTGACCATAGCCAGTTCGAAAAGAACTGTTTACATGTGCCATAACGTAGTGGAAGGGGCAGGTAATCCAGATTATCACCATTATAAACTGGTACCCGTTGTATCTCCCGTAAACGTCCGATAGACAGCGGTGTTGATAGGAAAATCGATAACAGGCTGCCAGTTTATCACCCATTATCTTCCGCTAGGAGGCATTTTTCAAATACCTGATATGGGCATTCTGGGTAGAGAACCGGAGTATTTTTTAAGGTGGGTATCAGTGCAACGAATTTCAAAATTAAAAAAGAAAAACAAAACGTTTACTCTCTAAAACCTACCTTGTACGATTCATCCAGCCATTGTTAGCTAGCATATAACCTATGCACCAGCCATTTATAAACATAAGCTCCTATAAGCTTGGGAAAAAGCCCCGGTATAAGACCAGCAAGGTGGGGACTTATTTTTGTTGTCAGTGTGTAGCACAAATCCCGGTTTTCCCCATGTCTATATTTAGAAACTGTTGACAGATTTGCAGTAAACAGTCGGTATTCTAAAAAAAAAATACATGTATTTTCCCCGTTTGAAATCACATCGTCTTCTAAGAAATCTGCAGCGAAAGGCTAGCTTGATTTTTCCACAGACGTATTATTTATTGCCATTTTCGCCTGCACTTTTTCAGCGGCAATTTACGCACTGCGTATTGATATATATCCATTTCTTATCAAGTGATGCGTCATAGCAGATAGTCTGGTACCCCGCCGTACTTCAAAAGTACGTCAGGCAAAGCGCAATAATGGCGGCCCCCGTTTGTAAAATGCAGAAGTAACGGATTATTGTTACTTCACTTGATCAAATCCTACTAGAGTCTGATTTGAAAACAGATCGGTTGTAAAAAATTAATGGCATTTAGTTTTTTTTAATTGTCGTTCTTATTTAGCGAGAAAAACTACGCGTCAGAAGTGCTTTAAGTATCCGAAATTTCAATGGACCGACATAACGTCCGAAAACAGGGCTATTTTTAAAACGATCTATAGTCAAATTTATATTTAAACCATATCCCAAAGCACGTTTTAGATTCGATAATGTATATTTTGTACAAAATTGATCTCATTTTATTCACTGATCAAACTGGATCACATGAAATTAAGAAAAAAAGGAAAGCATTTAGTGCTAAACTTGAGGTCGCCATGGAGGCCGCCATTATTGCGCTTTGCCTGACCCTATAACGTAGTGGTAGGGGCAGGTAATCCAGACTACATAGCAGACAGGTTAATCTTCGAAGAATATGACATGCGCAGACAAAGGTTTTTCCACAATTAGACCTCATTCGGCAAACCTCGGATGATCCGGTGATCAAGTTAGATGTAGGTACGGAACAGGCCGAGTTGTGACGAGTGCATTAGATCTATCGTCTGCTACGTGGCAGTTTTCAAAGACACACCTATCTGATTTTAAATTGGCAGCCCGTTATCGATCTTCGTATCAATTATCTATCGGGTACCATTTTAATCTGATGTAGCGTGCAGGCTGTTCAGGGTCTTTTTTTAAAGGGTTACCAGAGCCTGAGAGGCCTTAATCAGTATTAGACATTTTTGTTGTGCTGACTGGTGTCCATTTCAGTCTTTGGTGTTCTAGAAGTTATTATCTGGACTTTATTTACGGTTTCTGGTAATAATCTGGACAGCGAAATTGTAGACTTTTCCAAATTGAAAGCATTAACAGAGACAAATTAAATGTTACTCAAAACATGAATCTTGTCTATCTTACCACAGAAAACATTATAGGTAAAGGAGAAAATGCAGGTTATTAACGTTTCCTCCAATTTTAACAACGTCCACAAAATCAGTCTTCCTCAGGGACTGTATGGTAAAGCGTTAAGTATGTACTTAAATTTATAATTGAAACAATAAAGATGGAGAAAAAAAATGGAGTAACATTTCCTCTTTGCTGCTTGTAATACAGCCTCATTTTGTAAAGGTTTAAGCAACTACTATCGAATGGCATGGCATGACTGTCTCTGAATGGTGATGGCGGTTTGTGTCACCTTCTTAATGTCATATATTCTTTTTTTTTTTCTGTAGACCGTTATATCTTCTCAAAATTAGCGTGTTAGTATGTTACCAGCACATCATTTCCTCTTGAAATCCATGCTGTCTGCAAATAGACCAAGCATTGTTTACAATACGTCATCAGGCCGATGACACGAACCGCACTAACATTAGACAGTTATGCCGTTCCATATAGGACTGGAATACCTCTTACTGACGTATACATAGGGAAGTGATTGATATTTAAATGTAATCTTGAGGGGAGGGAAATGTCGAGATCCCGCTCTCACACTTCACACGTCATTTCCGAGCAGAGCCTCATGAGCCGGGACACTTTTGTATTTTCAGTTTCAGTATTAAACGGAGGAACTATTCTGAAAGGACAAACAAGAGGGCCACGATAGCCCTGTATCGCTCCTTTGTCTAATACATGGATCGGTGGAAATCGATATTTGACCAATCAGGTCATCGCATTTATTTGGTCCGATGTGCAACCTTCCTGTCTGCTAATTTCGGCTCCCAAACAAGCGGCTGTTGATGTTGGTAAAGTGCGTTATTATGTGTTTACAACGCTTGAATTTTAGGAAAAAGTTTAAAAGATGTGCTTTGCGAACGTGTACGGCTTACTGAGATATACAAAGAGGCTACATGTTTGCATTATGATTATGATTGACGATAGGACATGAGCATAGAGTTTCGATCAACGCTATATTATGCAATAGATTAATTAATGGTAGTTTTTTTTCCCTCTGAAACTCTTTGAAAGAGACATAAAATGTTTTACACTGGAAAACAAAGGTAAAAATATACGAAATACTAATAAAAAGAAAGTACGTTCACTAAAATATCTAAACTTGTTTAATAACCTCTGCACATCCAAAAAAGGCACCTGTCATCAATGTTTGAGTTTGACGTTAACCTTAACGTTTGGTGTGTGAAGAATGCTGAACGTGTAGATACAGATCAGAGTGCCAAAAATTGCAGATTATTCTTGTATTCAAACCATCTGCTACTTAAATCAAGCACTTTTACATGTATTCTTTACTGTAATTGCATGTAGATTTCAATTACGAAATAGACTAAGTTCTATTTTGTACAGTTTTTGAAGTTCAATTCGAAAGCAACTTGTGTTAACTGAATCAACTTTTGACTTAGCCATATTTAAGTGGATTAGCACATCTGCCTTTTCAAAGGGCATGTCGGTAAACTGTTAACTGATATGATGTGTATTTGATTGCCGCTGTAATCCACTCGACCATCCATTGTCTTCAGTATATCGTAAGATAAAAAAAAACTACCGTCAATGATATTAACAAGTTTGTTAATTGACAGCACACTTTACACATTTTAAAATCGCCAGGCAATCATTTTCCCTTAACTTGGAATTGAAACTTTTCTTAGACTTACACCTCCCTGTTGAATGAGACAATCTACAAATATTTCTAAATGCTTGTAATTTAGTGTAATTTATTATCGAATATGATATTGAGACAACCTAACAAGCCTTACGAAATTGTTCAGCACTTTTAATTTCATTTTTTTAGGCAAAACTGAGGTTTATGACATGTTTCATTCTTTCTCATTGAAGTTCAAAACTTTGCTGGCACAGGTATAACATTGACCGTAGCCCCTGAAATTCACTTTTTGTACACATCCCTGTGTAAATTAGTTCAAATATCCATAAATTTTATCATCGGCAGAAGCATACGAAAAGGAATAGGAAACAGTCATGACAGCACGATTTAAGTAGCCTTTCTGCTATACTGTATATGTACAATGTATTTACTGCAGTTGTTTGGGAGCCCTTAGCGACGGTAACCAAGGAAGTTGGTTTATCTCATCGCCACGGATCCATGTATATATCTATGCAACCTGTGTAAATGACATCTACAGCCATTAAATTGTAAGAAAACTGTATTGCCGTAGAATTTTCCAGAAAAAAACATAAGCCTAGCCCACCCCCAAAGTAATATCTTTTCCACATGCAAAAATATCTTTATGAATACAAAGTTGTGTGTTTCAGTAAGGCATTGGTTGTGATAATGGATATGAGTGTATTAACCCGAAAGCACTGATTTTTACGGTTTAAGCTCCCCAAAAAATCATATTATGAGAAACTATGGGGATATTTTTCAGATAAAATACATTTTCTTGATGAAAGATTCTTTGAATGCATCCTAGAAGCAACCTACATGGTATTTTCAGATTCATTTTCACCAATTCACAATATCCATGAATAAAACGGAAGTATTATTAACAAAAGTTCATTGAATAAACTTTTGAATGTTTTATATCAGATGCTGAGAATTCAACTATTATCTAGTTCATTTCTTATTTGGTTTGAAAATGACCCAAGATTTATTGGTATGCCTACCTTCACGGTCTTATCATATTCGTTACAGTAAATAGAATCTTTTAGAGGAAATTACAGCGCTGAAGTTACTGATAAAATATTTACCATTGAACTCTTGCATCTTAAAAGAAAAAAAAAAAAAAAAAACGGACAATAATATTTAAAAATACTATATATTTTGATATTTTTCACTAAGAAGGCATTACATATGTTAGCTACAGTGTCTCCTCGTCTCCTCTTGTCTATTTATCATTTCAGTTCTATCAGTCAATGAAATCAAAGTACTAAATATTCAACTTGCCGTGACAAAGTTCGAAAGGTATGACCTACTGCCATATTTACCGTTTCAACGATAAATATGCTTGACTATATTTTTAACTAGGAATGATAAAATGTATGTCCGACTTTAGGCAGCTATAGCTGCCTAAAGTCGGACATACATTTTATCATTCCTAGTTAATCTTGTGATAAACTCCACTTTTTAGACACATCAGTTAAGTAATCCAGTGATTTACTAGCTACGTATGTTACCAAGACACATCAGTTAAGTAATCCAGTGATTTACTAGCTACGTATGTTACCAAGTTGAGTTGAAACCCCCCCCCCCCTTTGGGTTTGATATCTAAAAAGGCAGATGTACCTGCTATAGCACATTTGTTGGTCAGTATTCAGTAACAGAGGGCCATTGTGACATAAGGAATGAGAGGTCATATTTGTTCAGTAAAATCATCATCGTCATCATTCTCATGCATTCCAGCCACATTTGTGACTGCTTGGTTTTGTTATGGAAACAAAGGTTGTTGTTTTTACATTGTTACCTATTTAGAAGTATGTCAGGTAAACTGTTTGGCGTCATGAAACTAAGAAGCATCGTGTCACGATTATGAAACAGGGTTTAGTATAAATGTGGGAAATGATATGCTTTGGGTTTGATATATAGACTGCTGGTCTAAAATTAGGCAATGAAGAGCCCTTGCTTTCTTTTTCCATTCTTTTACCCATTTTTATGCTATGTTCCCCTTTTATGCTAACTTTGAAATGAAGGCCATTTTGTGTGTTACATTGTACTGTTCATGTTTTGGTCATTATGTTTTTTTTTTTTTTTTTGAAAAAAGTTATGCAAATTATCATCTTTCAAATGGCAGTCCTTTATTTGTTAGATTATCTTGTTCTAGCAACATACTGTATAACATCTTGTTTTATGTTTGCATAGTTTCAAGGCTATGTATTCAATTAGTCATTGTTCGGCTGAGTAGCTCAGTGGTTACTGCATCTGACTTGTGACCTGGTTGTTGCGGGTTCGATACCCGGTTGAGGCAAACTTTCTTTCCGGCGATTTTTGCCTCTCACATCTGGTGCAAGTTTACCCAGTTTTTTTGTTTCATGCTGTACACATTCAACAGAGACAGAATCTTTATTAATATTTCAGCTGGGCATTTATTATTTACCGTGACTGAAAGATATGCTATGACTCTTCGTATATCAAACATATATCGGCAAAAGGCCTGTGCATCAGTTTTGTTTGTTTGTTTTCTCTCTCTCTCTCTCACACACATGCATATGGATGTACCTGTCATATTTCAAAATAGAAACGCATACTGCAATATACTTTGTGTAAAGCTCCTCCTCATTTAATATTAGCATGATTGTATTATATTGCATGAACAGATGAACATTACTTATGTTTGGTATCAAGATCGTGGGCCTATTATTATTTCCAGGACATTTTTTCTCATATTACAAATGATAAGGTGCATTTTATTGTACTATTCCATGAGCGGTGCACCAATAATTGCCTATCTGTAGGAAGAAATGATCAGCGATCTCATGGAGTATAGTTCCTTTAATTCTAACATGCTTTCCCATTCTGATTAATTCTGAACCACATTACCGTCTATCATGGTTTTACCACGTTTTTTTCTCTTTGGCTTTAAGGATGTATCTTTAAAAGGTACATCACTCAAAATGTTTGTTTAAATTTAGATATGTATGTCATCAGTACTATGGGCCGGAGGCCTTTATACTTTGAATAAAATACTGTATTGTATTCGCAAACTCTATGCTGTGAAGGGAAGTCTCTTTAGTTTGACTAAAGTAAATCATGCTTTGCAAAATGGTACCTTAGAACCATTATGAGAATAACAAGTCCAGCATGATCCATAAATGCTTTTATGTAAACCGTCTTTGTCTACATCTTGATACGTTTTAGCTGTAGTAAAATCGTGACATTATAAACAGAACAGAAACTTCAAAGAATTTTTAAGATATTTATGGGGTAATTCTTCATGTCATAGACTTGCACTACATATACATGTATATGATATATAACAAAAAAAATGTGGTTAATGGGGATGAAAGTGATAATGAATAGACTTCATATAGTGTGAAATGATCTATTTTAAGCATCATTGTTATAACTGTTCTAATTATATGTTTTTAAAAGAAAACTTGATATTAGTACCAGAGACTATGAAGGGGCACAATATAGAAAACTATTAAAACATCTTTATTCACCGCTAATTACGTTACCAATTTATGCAATAATTTACTCATATATGTTTTTAAAAGACAACTTCATATTAGTCTCAGACCCTATGAAGGGACACAGTAGAGAAAACAATCTAAACAACTTTATTCACTGCTAATTACATTGCGAATTTATGTAGTAATTTACTCACTGTTGACCATCGAAGTGATAATACAATCCTGACTGCAATGAATTCTTATGGGTTAACAGCAAAACTTTATCTTTGATTCCCACAAAGGTTAGATTAAAAAAAAAAAAAAAAAAACCTTTGGTACTGTTAATACTCTGATTTGCATGGCTAAAGTAGTTTATAGATAGCATTGATTATAACAAAAAGGGACAATGTTTGTCACAGCGTCTCTTCTTTATCACCAAGGCCATAAATGATGATGTATACTATGGATACGTTTTTATTACCAACCATTTTGGCTTATAGACATGACCAAGTACGGTTCTTTCAGCACTTTGAATCAAACAAAGTTGCATCTGTTTCAGTAAGGCATTGGTTGTGATAATAGATATGAGTGTATTAACCCATCTGAAGATGTTTCTGACATACATGTATTTAATGTAGGAAATGGAACGAAAATTTAATCTGAACTGCGATTCATTCATACCTTTCTATGTAAAAGTGCACTTGATGACCTTTGACCTCCGTAAATCGCAAACGTCCCGCTCGCCAGGGGGCAGACTTTGACAAAGTGTTCAGGAGACATGTTGGGGGTTCAGAAAATAATAGTGCCGAAAATTCTCCCTGTGGGGAAAGGGGGCCTATTGCTGACTCAAGGTTTATAATTATGGGCGTGTCTTTAATTTCTTCGTCTGCTGCGCAGCACAGGATATCTGTAGTAAATACATGTTACTGATTTAACCCCTTGCGATACGTCACTCCAAAGACTACAGGAAATTCAAAGATCAATATCTGGTTCGCATGTGAGGACCCTGCTCATATAGAATGCAGCGGGCATTTTGTTAGCTACCCAAGTATCACAAGGTCTGTATGGTAACATGATACTAGAGGGTAAGAGAAAATTGCCATGGCTTTCGCCTTTTTATTAAGATACAAATTACTGATAACTAGTGGATCCAAATCACTCATATAGATTTAATAAGATGCTTTAATTCCATTCTATACTTGCGGTCACATCTTTTATACGTTAAAAGGCACAATTAGTTCAATCATACGCCATTGAAACTCAGATGGTGTGTCAAGCGATACCGAACTTTGCTCGATCATCGGATACAGTTACTAAAAATAGCAAATTGGTGGATCGCCTATATATTGTATTATATACGATATACGTGCGCCAAGGTGCCACTTTTTTTAGTAACAGTGTTTGATAATCGACCTATGAAAATTTCAGTGTTCCGTGATAGATCAATTTGAGCTTCAAATGCCTGTGGTTTAATACAGGGAGGGGAATTAATTTTTTCTATCATTCTTACGATAGCTAACTCCTTTTGGCCATTATTTTACACCGCATTGCTAATGTCCACTTAATTCTTGGTCGAGTTATTTTTCCGGTCTTTCTTACAACAAGAGGGCCATTTGCTCGAAAGCGCTCACCCTAGTAAAGTCATCTACAGTTGATAAAGCTGAAGAGATCCTGGTCTTAATGATGTAAAACTTTTTGAACCAATGTGACCCAATTTCAAACTTGTCCAAGATACCATTAAGACAAACATTCTGACCAAGTTCCTTGAGTATCAGGCTGAAAATGTGGCCTCTACGGTGCACACAAGGTTTTTCTAAGATTTGGGCCAGTGACTTACTTTATGAACTTCTCCAAGATACCATCAAGACAAACTTTCTAACCTAGATTCATGCGTTACAGGCTGAAAATGTGGCCTACACAGTGTGCATAAGGTTTTTCTAGGATTTGGCCCAGTGACCTATTTTTAGACCCGACATGACCCAATTTGGATCCTATCCAAGATATCATCATGGCAAACATTCTAAGTTTCAAGAGTATCAGGCTGAAATTTGTGGCCTCTATAGTGCACACAAGGTTTTAGAAGATTTGACCTTGTGACCTACTTTTTGACCCGACATGGTCCAACTCAAACTTGTCTGAGATATCAAAAAAAAAAAAGAAAAAAAAAAAAAAAAAAAGTACATGCACATTCTGACCAATCTTCATCAGTGTAAGGATGAAAATGTGGCCTCTATGGTGCACACAAGGTTTTCCTAAGATTTAGCCCTGTGACCTACTTTTTCACCTAACATGACCCGATTTCGAACTTGTCTGAGACATCATCAAAACAGACATTCTGACCTAATTTCATGAGTATCAGACTAAAAATGTGGCCTCCATAGTGCACACAAGGTTTTTCTAAGATTTAGTCCATAGACCTACTGTTTGACCTGACATAACCCAATTTCGAATTTGTCCGAGATCTCTTCAAGACAAACGTTCTACCCATCTTTCATGAGTTTCGGGCTAAAAATGTGGCCTCTACAGTGCATAAAAGCTTTTTCCAAGATTTAGCCAAGTGACCTACTTTTTGACCTGACTTGACCCAGTTGCGAACTTGTCCGAGATATCATCAAGACAAACATTCTAACAAACTTTCATGAGTTTCAGGCTGAAAATGTGGCCTTTAGAGTGTGTTTTTCTAAGATTTGGCCCATGGACCAACTTTTTGAGCCGACATGACCCAATTTCACACTTATCCAAGATATAATCAAGACAAACATTTCGACCGAGCTTCACGAGTATCAGGCTGAAACTGTGGCCTCTAGAGTGTACACAAGGTTTTTCTGAGATTTAGCCCAGTGACCTACTTTTTGACCCAACATGACCCAATTTAGAACTTGAATGAGATTTTATCAAAACAAACATTCTGTGCAGGTTTCATGAGTATCTGACTGAAAGTGTGATTTCTATAGTGCACAAAAAGAACACAGCATGACCACAATAGCTCACCTTGAGCACTTTGTGCTCAGGTGAGCTAAAACAGTGAAAACAAATGCATGTGCGAGAAGCTGGGGGAGCTGAGAGAATGAATACCTTGCAGACTTTTTAAACAATTCCAGCGAATGATATCTAACAGACTTAACAGCCAGCAAAAGAACAGGAAGCACACACGAGAGTGAGAGAGAGGGAGAGAGAAAGAGAAAATGGGGGAAGATTGCATATAGGAGTGTGTATAAGAAACAAACACACCTATTTGTACTATAAATTAATCATATATTTCAGCAATTTCGACAAAAAGAAAAACAAAATGAAATAAATTACATGTATGTGAATAATATACAAACAGTCACTGCACCAAGCCTGTGATATAATAGCACTAGCATTTAACAGAGCAATCCAGTATCCAGATTAACACTTAGAAAGCAGAGCACAACTAAAGTGTTTTTTTTTGTAGGTAAAATTCTGTGGGACCAGACTGAATAAAGCTTGTTGTCTGATCTTGCATTCAGACTGTCCGCTATTTCTGAAAAATACATGTATTCTTGTAGAAACGGATTCGAAACTGCAGTGTTGTGGTCTTTTTTCCTGTTATTGTTATTGAAGTGGAGTTTAATGCCATTTTATTTTAACAGCTTAGTTCATATCACTGTGGTCAGTGCACCTACATGTGTGTTTCCTGGCTTTCTCACATCAGTACTGACACAACTTTCTTTCCAAGTTACTGTCTACTTCACACCTGCATCAGAGGCGAGATGCAAAAAATTGCCGGAAAGAAAGTTTGCCTCAACCGGGTATACAACTCACAACCACCAGGTCATGAGTCAGATACACTAAGCACTGAGCTACCTGGCAGGGCTTCTTTTTTCCGGACTGAAGAAGTAAAGTAATTAAGTTCTCCAAGAGTTCAGTTACCATCAGTTACAGTGGAAATATATTAACTCTTTCTGCTCTAAATATATGGGCCATGCTGGGTGAAAAGAGAGTTTAATGCATCTGCAAAAAGTATCGCCCCCATGTCATCTGGTGCAGTACGCCATGTGTTGAAACCTTTTGGCTAATTGTAAATTTTCTCCATGTCCATAGACCATTCTACTTAGGTTACACTAATTATTCGGTTAAATGGAGTTTCTGAATCCATAGTGATATCATGACTTGCTTGGTACATTCCATCACAGAGATGCATTAAACCCCCTTTTGCTAAAGCACCACTATAATAAACTTGACCTCATTCAACAGATGAAAATACAATCCACTGAATCTAAGAAGTGCTTTAACTCTTTACCAAACGACAAAATGAGAAGTGTACGTGGTTTACTTTAACTCTTTACCAAACAACAAAATTTTAGACTTGAAAGCAGTTGCAGACGGCAAAATAAATGTGACTGAAAATTTGAAATTTGTTATGGGAAGGGTAGAAAACATTGTGGGAAAAGGAGAAAATGCTGGTTACCAGCATTTTCTCCTTTTCCCATAATACTTTCAAAAGGCTTTTCCTTTAGGGTCGTTGAAAGTCGGGATTCTGGGGTAATGGGTTAATATTGAAAGATTGACACTACACAAGTGGGCAGTATAGATCCACGATCAGACTGCATATAACTGTGCCCATTTTTGCCTTTATTGTTAAAAGGGTTAACCCTTTACCACGCAATCCTGAGTTTTAATGAATCTTAGGAAAAAGCCTTTTGAAAACAGTGTGGGAAAGGGAGAAAATGCTGGTAACCAGCATTTTCTCCCTTTCAAACAATGTCTTCTACCCTTTCAGAGAGAAATTTTATCATTTATGCCATGTCTTAAATTGTCGTCCACAAATGCTTTCAATTTGGACAAGTCTGCATTTTTGTTGTGTGGTAAAGAGTTAATCAACACCTTAAAAATAATAATAATAACAATCATAATTATGACATGTAAACATTTTTTTTTTTCATATTTAGCCATCTTTTTGTCACAATGGTTAACAACAACAGCCTGCAGTAACAAAATACATTCCCTGAAAACTTGATACACAATATCAGAGACAAAATGAGAGTAGTTAAAATCATACCTATCTAATATAAACAAGAGGGCCATGATGGCCCTGGGTCGCTCACCTTAGTAGAGTGCCTTTAAGGTTTTTCTTTAATTTGACCATGTGACCTAGTTTTTGACCGCAGGTGACCCAATTTCAAACTCATATTTCATGAAGACAAACATTCTGACCAATTTTCAAGTCAACTGAGCAAAAAATGTAGCCTCGAGTGCCCTACAGATATTTCTTTAATTTGACCCAGTGACCTAGATTATGACCCCAGGTGACCCAAATTTGAACTGGTCTTTGACTATATCAAAAGAAACATTTTAACCAATTTTCAAATCATATGAATAATAAATGTGGCCTCTAGAGTGCCCACTAGCTATTTCTTTAATTTGACCAAGTGACCTAGTTTATGACCCCAGTTGACCCAAATTCAGACTCATGTGAGATTTTACAAAGACAAACATTCTGACCAATTTTCAAGGAAAGAATGTGGCCTCTGGAGTGCCCACAAGGTATTTCTTTATTTTGACCTAGTGACCTAGTTTATGGTTCCAGATGACCCAATCCAAACTCATCAGGTATTCATCAAGACAAACATTCTGGCCAAATTTCTGGTCATTTGAGCAATAAATGTGGCCTCCAGAGTGCAAACAAGGTATTTCTTTAATTTGACCCAGTGAACTAGTTTATGACCCAAGTTGACCCAAATTAATCTTATGTGAGACTTTATAAAGACAAACTTTCTAACTAATTTTCAAGGCAATTGAGCAAATAATGTGGCCTCTCGAGTGCCAACAAGGTATTGCTTTAATTTGACCTAGTGACCTAGTTTATGACCCAAGATGACCAAATTTTGAACTCAATGAACTTGTTGCACTTAGATGGGCAAACAAACTTAGAAGAGAATCACTACATACCAAATATCAAAGCTCTACGCCTTCCAGTTTTAAAGAAGAATTTTAAAGTTTTCCTTCTTTGTTCCTATGTTCGAACTTGTGACCCCCGGTGCTGGGCCAGTTTTGACCCAGGGGCATCATATGAACAAACTTGGTAGAGGTCCACTAGGAAATGCTACATACCATATATCAAAGCTCTACACCTTCCCGTTTAAGAGAAAGAGAAATTTAAAATTTTCCTTCTTTGTTCCCATCTTCGAACTTGTGACCCCGGGGTGGGGCCAGTTTTGACCCAGGGGCATCATATGAATAAACTTGGTAGAGGTCTACTCTGAGATGCAACATACCAAATATCAAAGCGCCACACCTTTCGGTTTCAGAAAAAAACAATTTTAAAGTTTTCCTTCTTTGTTCCTATGTTCGAACTTGTGACCCCAGGGGCTGGGCCAGTTTTGACCCAAGCAGCATCCTTGGAACAAACTTGGTAGAAGTCCACTAGGAGATGCTACATACCAAATATCAAAGCTCTATGCCTTCCCATTTAAGAGAAAAAAAAATTAAAGTTTTCCTTCTTTGTTCCTATGTTTGAACTTGTGACCCCCAGGGTAGGGCAAATTTTGACCCCAAGGGCATCATATGAACAAACTTGGTAGAAGTCTACTAGGCGATGCTACATACCAAATATCAAAGCTCTATGCCTTCTAGTTTTACAGAAGAAGATTTTTAAAGTTTTCCTTCTTTGTTCCTATGTTCGAACTTGTGACCCCCGGGGCAGGGCCAGTTTTGACCCCAAGGGCATCATATGAACAAACTTGGTAGAGGTCCACTAGGAGATGCTTCATGCCAAATATCAAAGCTCTATGCCTTCTAGTTTTACAGAAGAAGATTTTTAAAGTTTTCCTTCTTTGTTCCTATGTTGGAAATTGTGACCCCCGGGGCGGGGCCAGTTTTGACCCCAGGGGCATCATATGCACAAACTTGGTAGAGGTCCACTAGGAGATGCTACATGTCAAATATCAAAGCTCTATGCCTTCAAGTTTCAGAGAAGAAGATTTTTAAAGTTTTTCTTCTTTGTTACTATGCTCAAACTTGTGACCCCTGGGGCATCAAATGAACAAACTTGGTAGAGGTCCACTAGGAGATGCTACATACCAAATATCAAAGCTCTGCGCCTTCTAGTTTCAGAGAAGAAGATTTTCAAAGATTTTGCTTTTTTTTCCTTTTTGTTGCCATGGCAACCAGAGTTGCGGGTGGAATTTAATTCTTTGAACAATTTTGGTAGAGCTTCACCCAAGGAACATCCCTGCCAAGTTTCATCAAGATTGGCCCAGTGGTTTAGGAGAAGAAGATGTTTAAAGAAATTGTTGACGGACAACGGACGCCGGACACAGGGTGATCACAATAGCTCACCTTTAGCACGTTGTGCTAAGGTGAGCTAAAAATTCAGTAAGAATTTTTCATGTGCATTTAACCCTTTACCAGATTTTTGACATGTGCATGATGAAAGCATTTGAAAGTGGTAAATCATTGTGGCATAACCTTCTACCATACAATCCCAACTTTAAATGACCCTGAGAAAGAAGCCTTTTCAACATTCTGGGAAAAGAAGAAAATGCTGGTAACCAGCAATTTCTCCTTTTCTCTCAGAATTTTCTACCCTTCCCAATACAAATTTCAGTTTTTGAGTCATATTTATTATGTCGTCTGCAAATGCTTTCAATTTTGACCAGTCTAAAATTTTGTCGTTAAGTAAAGAGTTAAACCATTACATTACAATAAATTTTTAAACCTGCCCATATTTCAAAGCATTTGTAAACAACGAATTGTATGTATATCAAATGATGGGACTTGTCTTTGAAAGAGAAGAAAACACTGTGGGAAAAGTAGAAAATGCTCTTTTTTCCCACTAAAATGTTTTCAAAAGCCTATTTCTCTGAGTGGTAAAAACATCCAATTGTTAAGTAACAGCTTAACTCTTTATCAAACGACAATATTGCGGACTGGTCCAAATTGAAAGCATTTGCAGACGACAAATTAAATGTGGCTTAATTTATTGCATTTGTTTCTGATAGGTCAGAAAACATTGTGGGAAAAGGAGAAAATGCTGGTTACCAGCATTTTCTCCTTTTCCCACATTGTTTTCGAAAGGCTTCTTTCTCAAGGTCGTTAAAAGTCCTGATTGTGTGGTAAAGGGTTAAGTAGAATGTGCTGGTAACCAGCATTTTCTACTATTTCCCAAAATGTTTTCTAGCCGTTTAAAGACAAAAATCATCATTTGAGCTACAATTAATTTGTCACACGCAAATGCTCTCAATTTTACAAGTCTAAATTTTATCTTCTGGTAAAGAGCAGTATAAATCAATTGACTAACTTTCTAATCAGTGATGGCTTATTTCACCACATCGTTGCATATGGAGACAGCTATACAATATAGAAACAACACCTTTCACCCTTAAAGTGCCTTTCATGACTATAGCTGCCTTTTGCAGCCACTGTACATCAAGATCAGGCTGCACAAAACCTGCAGACTTATCGCTTATCTTCACTTTCTGCTTTGCTGAAACACTGTGGACAAATGCAACCATGAAATTGCAATTATTTTGGTTGTATTTCTCAGATGAAAATGTCTGATAACTGGGTAGGTTTATTCAGCGCTCTATGGGTTAAGTTTTAAGAGAGTAATGTGAATTTGATTCATGGCACAGTAAATTAAGTAACAGGAAGGTGATATAAGAGACTTAAATCTCTAGTTTATATTAAAACTATGTAAGCCATACTCTGGCAAAAGGGGGCTTAATGCATCTTTGAGATACATGATACCAAGCAAGACATCATATAGGAATCCATAAAATCCACTTTGTCTAACAACTGACCGAATCATAAGGCAGACTGGTCTTGGACTTGCAGAAAATTGACAAATAGCAAAAAGTTTTGGCCAAGGTCAGTCCGGGAAGGCTGACCTGGGTCGATACTTTTTGCAGATGCATTAAGCCTCCTTTTCACAGAGCATGGCTCATGTATTTTACATTCATTACAACTAAATTAATCACTCTCCATGACTGTTTACTCGAGACCTTAACCAGTACTCGCACCGTAATATGGATGGTTCCAACGGCTGACCCCGCACATCACAGGATTCAAACCCAGTGTGAGAGGCCAACATTCTGCCACTAAACCACCGTCTCTTACAGGCTTATATGTAACTCTTTACCACACGACAAAATTTTAGACTTGTCCTGATCGAAAGCACTTGCAGACGACAAATTAACCGACTTAATTAAAATTTGTATTTTTAGGAAAGGTATAAAAAACTGTGGGAATAGGAGAAAATGTAAAAGCATTTTCTCCTTTTCCAACAATGTTTTCACAAGCCTGTCTCCTCAGGGGTCGTTAAAAGTTGGGATTTTGTGGTAAAGGGTTAACAGACCAATCTTGAGCAAAAAGATTTCCCTGCTACCTTTCAAAGCATAATATAAGGGCATAGTGTAACAAATTAATGAAGACATTGTGTAACAAAATTTAAAGGAGCACAGTTTAATCCTTTATCAAACAATCCTGAGTTCAAACAAACCCACAGGGAGAAAGTTTTTGAAAACATTGTGGGAAGAGGAAAAAATGCTGATAACCAGCATTTTCTCCTTTTCAAGCACTGTTTAAATACAAATCCTATCATTTAAGCAAAATTAAATTTGTCATCTGCAAATTCTTTCAAATTAGACAAGCCCAAACTTTTATTGCCTGGTAAAGAGTTAACAAACTATCTAGGATACAGTGCAAAAAATTACCTAGAGCATGATTTCCATTATAATTATATTATGCACTTTTAAACAATACCATACACATACAACATTTTATGTAGCCTGGGTCCACACAATAATAATTTTTTAATCACTCCTTGTTGCAGTCTTCTTTCACGGTCCATACAGATCTGTTACGGAACGTTTTATTGCTTCCGTAGTTATTACCTCATTTTTGACAAAGTAACATGTGAATATATATAAAAAGGAAAAAATGATTGGGCTGAAACCCAGGCTACATTTTATGTAACCTCAGTTAACAGCTTTCGGAAAACAATGCGAGACAGTAATTCCTTTTGACTAACTATAATTGCTCATTGTCAACAATGTTTTCCATACAATTCATAAAAGCTATTTCTGCTTTATAGATTTGTTTCAGTGGTGTTTAATTAATTACTAAATGGCAAAATTTTAGGCTTGTCCAAATTTAAAGCACTTACCAATGACAATATATGTGTGAATCTGGACTTTGTTCTTAATAGACTGGAAAACACTGTGGGAAAAGGAGAAAATGCTGATTTCTTAAAACTCCTCATTGTGTGGTAAAGAATTAACTCTTTACTAGACAAGAAAATTTTAGCCTTTTCCAAATTGATAGCATTTGCAGATGACAAATGTAATTCAAAACAAAATAATTTGTCTTTCATAGAGTGGATAACATTGTGTGAGAAGGAGAAAATGCTGGTTACCAGCATTTTTTCGTTTTCCCACAATGTTTTCAAAAGCCTTCTTTCTCAGGATGGTTTAAAGTCGGCAAAGTGTGGTAAAAGGTTAATACAGTTTTGAAGTATATTTTAGTCAAAGTAAAAACTAATTCATGTCAATCTAGGGTGTCAACAGATCAGGCATGGGCTCTGTCCTGCCTTGCCAAAGGACAATCCCCTATGACCAAGGCCAAAGTGCACATCAGACCACGATTTCCTGATAACATTACAAAGCTTAACTACTGATCACATTTTTTCCTTTCTTTATATCAAGTGGTAAACATGGAAAACACATGTTTTGCTCTACCTTTATCATACTGCCCTGAGGTTAAATGACCCTGAGCATGAAGGTGTTTGAAAAACATTGTGGGAAAAGGACAAAATGCTGACAATTAGCATTCTGTCCTTTTTCCATATACATGTAGTTTTCTATCATAATTTGTCATCTGCGAATGCTTTTGATTTGGACAAGCCTACAATTTTGTCATTTGGAAAAAGGTAAAAACAAATGATACAAATATGGCAAAGTGGAGTTTATCACAAAATAAGCTACATATATTAATTATTACAAGTTTTCTTGCCTTGCCAAGATATTTTAAGAGGGCCCTACCAGCAGTTATGCCAAATGCATAAATTCAAAGTAACATAACTAACAGAACAAGTTTGGTCCTGAAAAGACAAATTATCACAGCTCAACATTAAAATTCATAAATTATAATAAAAACAAAATTAAAGTCTTAGAAAAGAAAGAGCTATCTTTCTTCTCTATACTGTTTACTTTACATCACTAACAGTATACCACACAATCCCAACTACTGAAGACCCTGAGAAAGAAAACTTTAGAATGCTTGTAACCAGCATTTTCTCTTTTTCCCCTCAATGTTTTTGAACCTTGCAGACACAAATGCAACCATTTGAGTGACATTTGTCATCTGCAAAGTTTTCAAAGTATTGCCAAGTCTAACATCTTTGTTGTTTGCTAAATGGTTCATCTATTGTTCTGAACTGTTTGTCCTTTAAATTCCAAACAATGCCTTTCTAAGACTGATTGCAATTGAAGAGTTAAACCCTATATAGAAGAATGTGGTGAATAACACTTGTTTTCCACAGTGCTAAAGTAACAACTCTAAGAAAACTGAAATGTAACTCTTTACCACACAACAAAATTTTAGACTGGTCCAAATTGAAAGCATTTGCAGATAACAAATTAAATGTGAATGAAAAATTAAAACTTGTTTTGGAGAGGGTAGAAAACATTGTGGGAAAGGAGAAAATGCTGTTAGCAGCATTTTCTCCTTTTCCCACCATGTTTTCAAAAGGCATCTTTCTCAAGGTCATTAAAAATCAACATTGTGCGGTAAGGGGTTAAACTGACAACCCCTTTGTTACCAGCCTGATCCCTGTAAACACTGAGCTACTAGAGCTTTGAAAAAGAAAAAAAAATCCTGTTTGAATTGTATAAAAGATGCAGTAAATTCAGATATCAAATCCTGATTCTCTAAACGTTCTTTTCCAAGTTTGAGGATGCCACATGAATTTTTATGAGTAAAAGCAGTCACAGGCTTGGAAAGAGTTGTGACCAGTGCAGGTGAACAAACACCTGGAAAGCATGAAAAGGTGCTCTGGACACACAGAAATGCAGTTTTAAAACAGCACCAAAACACAAAAGTAATACATATGAAGGAATCAATATTGGTTAGCTCTTTACTACACAATTTTAATTTTGTCCAGATTCAGAGAATTGGCAGGCAACAAATTAAACATAGATGAACTACAGTAAGATGTCTGTAACTGAGTAGTTACCAGCATTTTCTCCTTTTCCCACAGTGTTTTCAAAAGCTTTATTACTCAGGGTCATTAAAACTCGGGATTATGTCGTAAAGGGTTAAATGAAAATTGGTGATCATCACAACATACTTTGCTAAAGTTATTCTTCAAAATGAGAAGTGTATATGTGGTTTACAAAATGTATGCAATCTTAACTTGTGACATATAAAACTCTTTGTACATCTGCAAGCGACAGCTACAAGCAATTGCTCCAGAGGGCCATGATGGCCATGTATCACTCCACTGGCTAATAAGTACAAACCAAACATACCAAACAGTAGAATTCTAAGCCTGATGGTTTCAAACAAGAGGACTTATAAAGATTTCTCTTTAAAAGCCCATGTGAAAGTTGTGACCCAAGGGCAAAACCCTCCTTCACCACACACTTATAATACCTTGAATCCTGGTAGAGATCCACAAGATAAAGTCACAAGCCAGGCTGAGCTAATTTAGATCCCAGGGCTAAATTTTGAAGCTACATGCCAAATTTGGCAGCCCTAGACTTTTTTGTTTAGGACCAGAAGATTTTTCACAATTTTCATTATAGAAGCCTATGTAAAATGTGTGATCCCCAGGACAGGGCCAATTTTGACCACAGGGTTATAATATGAAGACACTTGGTAGAGGTCGATTTGATGAAGCTACGTGCCAAATATGGTAGCCCTAGGTCACATGGTTTAAGACAAAGAGAGTTTTAAAGTTTAAACTATACAAGCCCATGTAAAACTTGCGAATCTCGGGGCAAGGCCAAATTTGACCCAAGGGCTCTTAACTGGAGTAATTGGTGGAGGTCTATTACATGAAGCTACATTCCAAATATGGTAGCCGTAGGCCATATGGTTTCAGATAGGAAGATTTTTAAAGTTTTAACGATAGAAGCCCACGTAAAACTTGTGAATCCTGGGGTGGGGCCAATTTTGACCCCAGGACTATAATCTGAAGAAACTCAGTAGAGGTCCTTTAGTTGAAGCTACATCCCAAACATGGTACCCAAGGCCTTACGGTTCCAGACAAGAAGATTTTCCAAGATTGTCAATATTTTTTTTAGTTTTGTTGCCATGGCAACCAGTATTTCAGGAATCAAATTTTGTCAAAAAATTCTAAAGAGGACCACGGCAGGATCATTTCTGTGAAGTTTGGTCAAAATTGGATGGGAAGTTTCAGAGAAGATGTTTGAAATGAAAGTTAATGCATGGATGGACTGGCATACAATGGACACATGGCCTTGACATAAGCCCAGTGGCCTTTGGCTAGTGGAGCTAAAAAACAAATGTCTTTCTTTTCCTCCACAACTACATAAACTTCCGAGAGCTATGTGTAGAAATAGCCCATATTGCAAAGGATTTAACTCTTCACCCAACAGTAAAATTTTAGACTGGTCCAAATTCAGAGCATTTAAAGAAGACAAATAAAATGATACTCAAAATGATAGGATTTGTATCAGAAAGGGTAAAAAACATTGTTGGAAAATAACAAAATGCTGGATATCTTCATTTTCTCCTTTTCCCACAATGAAAAGTCTTATACTTTAAGGTCGTTAAAATCAGGTTTTTGTGGTAAAGGGTTAATACAAGGATGTAATTTGACTCTTTACCCGATGTCAAAACTTTAGGCTTGTCTGTATTAAAAACATTACAGATAGGGAATGAAAATGTTGCTAAAACAGGGATTTGTCTTCGAAGGGTAGAAAACATAGTGGCAAAAAGAAAAACAGGGGGTGCATTTTCTCCTTTTTCAAAGGATGTTTTCAAAAGTCTTCTTCGTAATGATTGTAAAAACACAGGATTGCTTGTTTAAGAGTTAAACTGATCCAACCTTCCAAAAACAAATTTAAAATTTTTAGTCACACTTATTTTGTAGTCTTCAAATGCTTTCAATTGAGACTAGTTTGTGATTTTGTAGTTTGGAAAAGAGTTAATAATAGAACATAGATTCTTATAGATTCTTATTACTAGCAACATCCAATAACTACACTATGAAATTTACTTATGCTACTTACATAACAGGAAACTATATTGGGATTGGCGAACATATTATTCTATGTAAAATTTAACACTTTACTAAACAATCCCGTTTTTATGACCCAAGGATGAAGGCTGGTAATGGTCATGCTGTTTTAAAAAAAATAACAAAAAGACCATGATGATTCACCTGAGTTTAAACCAGCATGTTACATGCATGTTAAATGGGCATATTGCATGAAACCAAAGATAAAATTAAAACTAGAGCCCTTGAGGGCCTGAATCGCTCTATTGGCAGTGATTTTGCCTATTTTCTAGCATACATCATGAATTCAGGATGCATAAAGGAAAAAGACAAACATATTCAACAAAACAGGAATGAGGGGGGAATGTTGTTCCAACTGAGCTTGTACCCACTAAGACGGCATAAGCAGGCATGTGAATTGAACAATAGTGGGAAAGAAATGAAGTATGATTTCTCAAAACCAACTGTTTGGAATCCTGCCAAATTTGATAGGGTTTCAGTACTCACTGTATTAAACAATCCCAGCAAGTTTCAAAGAAATGTGACTAATAATGTAGACTGTGTTCAGTAAACAATACTAAGTCATCATGCTTTTCCTAAACTGATTGCTAGATTTTCTTCATTTTTAATAGGGTTCAATCCCTTGATGATACAAATAATCTTTGCAAGTGTCAAAAAAATTGGATAAAAATGTGGACTTAATCATGTAAACAAGAAATGTAAATTTTCAGCCTTACCCAGTCAAATATTTTTTTCAAAATCAACAGGGTTCAAGCTGTTGATGATACAAAGCAACTGTGCAAGTTTGGTGAAAATTCGACAACAAATGCCGACTTAATCGCATAAGCAAGAATTGTAAATTTTCAAATCTAAATGGCTACTTTTCCCATACTGATAGTCGGACTTTTTTTCAAAATCAATAGTATTGGGTTTAAGCTGTTGATGATACAAAGTAACTGTGCAAATTTCATGAACATCCAATTACAAATGCCAACTTTATTGCATAAACAATTTTAAATGGCTACTTTTTCAATACAAATTGTCAGGTTTTTTCTGAAATCAATAAGGTTCAAGCTATTGATGAGATAAACAAACTAGACAGATAACAGAAACCACGCCATGACATAAACTCTGCTGGCTTTCAGCCAGTAGAGCTAACACAGTCTGATGCTACACTGAATATTTACAAAGCTGTAGGTGAAAGCTCAAACCCCCCACCCCCCCCCCACCAGTCATCTACAGTTGATAAAACTGAAGAGATCCTGGTTTTAATGATGTAAAACATGCGAGTGTGAGTGACCTACTTTTGGACCTGACATGGCCAAATTTCGAATTTGTCCAAGATATCATCAAGACAAACATTCTGGCCAAGTTTCATGAGTATCAGGCTGAATATGTGGCCTCTACAGTGCACACAAGGTTTATCTATGATTTGGCCCAGTGGCCTACTTTTTGACTCAAAGTAACCCAATTTTGAACTTGTCCAAGATATCATCTCCAGACAAACATTCTGACCAAGTTGCAACAGCATCAGGCTGTAAATGTGACCTCTATGGCATACATAAGGTTTCTAAAATTTGGCCCAGTGACCTACTTTTTGACCCGACATGACTTAATTTCCATCATGTTCAAGGCATCATCATATTCTGACCAAGTTTCACAGGTAACTAGATGAAAATGTGGCCTCTAGAGAGCACACAAGGTTTTTCTAAGATTTGGGCCATTGACCTACTTTTTGAACCCACATGACCCAAAGTTGAAGTTGTCCAAGATATAATTAATACAAATAATCTGACCTAGTTTCATAACTAAGCTCCTGAAAATGTGGCTTCAAAAGTGCACACACGATTTTTCTAAGATTTGACCAGTGACCTACTTTTAGACTCAACTTCAAACTTGTCCCAGATATTATTAAGGCAAGCATTCTGACCAAGTTTGAAGAGCATCAGACTGAAAATGTTGTCTCTAAGGTGCAAACAAGGTTTTTCTGCGATTTAGCCCAATGACCTACTTTTTGACCCAATGTGACCCAATTTTGAACTTGTCTTTAATTTTATCAATATAAATATTCCGATCAAGTTTCAAGAGTATTAGGCTGAAAATGTTGTCTCTAGAGTGCACACAAATTTTTCTGATTTAGCCCAGTGACCTACTTTTTGACCTAACATGACCCAATTTTGAGCTTGTCCAAGATTTTATCAGTACATTCATTTTGACCAAATTTCAAGAACATCAGGCTGAAAATGTGGCCTCTTAAAGTGCACACAAGGTTTTTCTACGATTTAGCCCAGTGACCTACTTTTTGACCCAACGTGATTCAATTTTGAATTTGTCCAAGATTTTACAGTACATTCATTTTGACCAAATTTCAAGAGTATCAGGCTGAAAATGTCGCCTCTAAGAGTGCACACAAGGTTTTTCTACGATTAAGCCCAGTGACCTACTTTTTAACCCAATTTGACCCAATTTTTTAACTTGTCCAAATTTTGTCAAGACAAACATTCTGACCAAGTTTCATGACTAACTGACTGAAAATTTGGCCTCTAGAGCGCACACATGGTAAATGTCGACGGCCAGGGTGACAGACGATGCACTAAAGACGAATGACCAGCATGATCACAAAAGCTCAGCTTGAGCACTTTGTGATTAAGCTGACATAGGACCGCTATAAACATGCAAAAGCATAAAAAATCATCAAATCAAACATGGTGACAATAAGAGAAATTGCCCATTGGCAGTCTTACCTTTCGTAGATGTTTACATTATCTCATACATGCTGAAACCTCATTACCTTCTGAAGTACCATAACTTATTGTCTTGCACAAGTCCATTTTAAAAACTTTGTAGCGAAATGAAGAAGTTCTAAGCAGTTTTTTGTTTAGCCACAGTATTTTCATATTGTAAACCTTAATTCTCTAGCTTAGTGTGGTTGACATTAATATATGAAAACTTGTGTTCTTTGGGTGTGTTCTATGATTTCCAGTGGTTTCAGGTTTCTCCAGTATTTTTGGACACCAATGAAACAATTTCAGTTTTGGTCCCTCCCCTGTTTGAGTCACATAATTGTACATATACTTCGTCAAAATTTGTTCACTGGCCAATCAGCTGGCATAATTGTATCATGTGAGCTGTGTTTTGGCAAAACAGAAGCTTAATGCATCTCTGTGGTGCATGATGCTAAGCAAGCCATCACATAATTATGAATTCATAAAGAACATTTTGTCTAACAACTGACTGAACCATGAGGTAAACAGGTCCTTTGACATGCAGAAAACTGACAAATAGCAAAAATTTTCCACCCTGGTCATCCTGCATGGCAGACTGCACCGCCTGACATGGGTCCATATTTGTTGTATATGCATTAAGCCCCCTTTTTCACAGAGCATGGCTTTTATCTTTGTTTTGCTTCACTTTCCATGTATATATGTTCTGTTTATCATTTCAATGTATGCGTCATTTTTCAATCATCAGAGAAGGAGGAAATACAGATCACAAAACCACGTGTATATGAGCCATGCTCTGTGAAAAGGTAGCTTAATGCATCTGCGAAGAGTATCGACCCAGGTCCATCTGCACAATCAGCGCAGGCTGACCTGGGCCTAAACTTTTGGCTCTTAGTCTAAGTGTCAAAGGACCATTCTACCGCATGATTAAGTTGGCTGTTAAAAAAAGTGGGTATTATGGATCCATAATTATGTGATGTCTTGCTTGGTATTGTGCATAACAGAGATACATTAAGCTCCCTTTTGCCAGAGCATGGCCCATATACTTATCCATGCATCCCCAGTGTTCCTCTCCTAAAACTATGCACAACACTCTTTCCCAGCCACTGACTGCTTACCTATACAAAGACTGTCAAATCTGTGTTTAGTCAAAATAAATAAATCATGTAACAACAAATATCATCATTCAACAAGAATTTAGCCCAGTTGGGACTCATATTCACAAACCTGGAAGACTATCTGCACTCCACCAATCTGGGTGCATTTTTGAAAGAGCAAAGGTGCAAAAAATAAAATGCACACAGATAAAACTTAGAATATTTTGAAACTATTATGTCCATAAACTTAGAAAGGTACACTGGCCCCAAAACTGCCAAAGGTGACTAACAGCTGCTGTGCAGTAGATCAAGATCAGACTGCACTAAACATGCCGTCTAATGTTGAATCTATATCTTCAACTGCAGATGTTAAATAGTCATCTTCAACTGCAGAGGATATTTGTTTTAACTCTTTACCAAATGACAAAATTTAAGACTGGTCAAAACTGAAAGCATTTGCAGACGACAAATTAAATGTGGCCCAAATGATGAAATTTGTCACTGATAGGTTAGAAAACACTGTGGGAAAAGGAGAAAATGCTGGTTACCAGCCTCTTTCTCAGGGTCGTTAAAAGTCAGGATTGTGTGGTAAAGGGTTAACCCTTTACTACACAATCCTTTGGGGAAAACCCTGATGAAACATTTTGGCAAAAGGGGAAAATGCTGCTAACTAGCATTTTCTCCTTTTCAAATAATGTTTTCTATCCTTTTGGAGACAAATTCCATTATTTGTGGCACAGTTGAATTGCCCTTTGGAAATGCTTTCAATCTGGATGAGTTGACATTTTTACCATGTGGTAAAGGGTTAAGACATTGTAAAAAGTCGAATGTATTTAGTTTGCAGTGAAATATTGAAGGAATTGATCAATTCACTTAGAATGTCATCACCACGCATTTCTCAAACTACTTCATCAAGCAACACTTACTGTTTGTTTGTGTAGTGTTAACTGCTGTACTCAACATTATTTTATTTATATCACAGTGGCCAGTGCATCTATCCAAGTTTCCTGGAGTTTCTTTTACCAGTCAGTACTTAGCACAATTTTCTTCCCAAGCCACTGGCTGTTTTCTCACGATAACTATCACCAAAACACTGATTAGTAGTAAGAAATGAATGAACCCTGTCGCTATGACTATCATCAATCGTCCAAAAGAGACTGGCCAAGCTGGAGATTCAAACCACAGACTCCCCTGTTTCAAGCCTTGTATGCTACCAACTGCACAACTGGGCCTGGTTCAATCAACACTTACCCACACAGCAATATTTCAGACATAGGCAAAATAAATATATTTGAGCTGTGCTCTGTGAAAAGGGGGCTTAATGTAACTGCAAAGAGTATCAACCCAGGTCAGCCTGCGCAGTCGGTGCAGGCTGACCTGGGCCGAACCTTTTGCTATTGGTCAATTTTCTGTATGTCAAAGGACCAGTCTACCTCATGATTCATACAAAATGAATTTTATGAATTTTATGGATCCTTAACTATGTGATGACCTGCTTAATATAATGCACGAAGATGTACTAAGCCCCCTTTTGCCAGAGCATGTATCACTTGTAGCCAACACTTTAAATAAGGCTAAAATGATTGGATTTGTGTTTAATAGGGTAGAAAATACTATGATAAAAGGAGAAAATGTTGGTTGCCATTGGTTTTCAAAATTCTAAATAATGTTTGAAGACTGAAATACCTTCTTCTAAACCCTTTACCACACAATCCCGAGTTTTAATTACCCTAAGAAAGAAGCGTTTTGAAAACATTATGGAAAAAGAAGAAAAAATGCTGGTAGCGAGCATTTTCTCCTTTTCTCACAATGTTTTCTACCCTTCCATAGAGCAATTTCAGTTTTTGAACCACATTTGATTTGTTGTCTGCAAATGCTTTCAATTTAGAAAAGTCTAAAATTTTGTCGTCTGGTAAAGAGTTAAAGTAAGGGCTGTAAACTATACAGAATTCTTTCATAAAGGATACAGTGGAAGTTAAAGAAAAACACGTAAAATCTTACCAAATACACTTGAATCTAACTGCATTCAAGAAACAATGTGAGTTTGCTCATTTTGAGCTTTTTCTGTGTCAAAATATTTTTAACCCTTAAGCTGCTGAGCGCAACTCACTGACCTTTTGCAGACAGTGTAGATCAAAATTAAACTGCACAAAACATGCAGTCTGATCTTTGATCTACACTGTCCGATAAGGAGATATTGTTCTCCAAAATTAAGCTTGAAATAATGTTGTTCTGGTTTTTAACATTAGTATTGAAAGTTTTATGTAACATATTTAGCAGGATTAGGGTTAAGTTTTCTAGAGCATGAGGATTACATAAAAGCACTATGCTGTCAAGGTCAATGTTTCTCAGGAATGGACAGAACATGGCCAAGCTCATCTTTGTTGTTTTTCTGATGCAAATCCATGGTGGTTTGGTCATTTTCTACCCGACTTGTTTCTACACTCTGTTTCTTTACATCATCTATGGCAAGCTTGTTGTCTGTTCCAGCTATTTTCTGCAGTAAATAAGGTTTATGTTACAAAGTCTGTATCTGTGTACAGGCTACTCGTAACTAAGGCTTAACTCCATAAAAGCATCTAATGATAACTATGGTGGAAACACTTGTTGCAACTTTAACTTAGATATATAGGCAACCTTCCCTGCTACAATGTATTATTGTTACATCTCATTAGTTTGAAAAAAAAAAAAAATTGAAATGAATATGAATATCAGTGCAGTTTGTAACTAAATTTTGATACAATTTTTTCAGGAATGATGATATTAATGAATTACTACTATTTATACATGGCTTTCTAGTCTTAGTGGGAAGAATTTGAGCAAATTCAGCCCCCCCCCCCCCCCCCCCATTTTTACCTGCTATGTGATTTGCACAAACGTGTAGTATTTCTCTACTCAGTTACTGATTTGACCAAATGATTAAATTTCAAGCGAATTCTTCTGTTGTTGGGGTGTTTTTACCATGTATTTATGGCTTGACCTTTAATTCAATTTACTTATTCCTATTTTACAAAGATGTTCTAAAAGTTGTCTGCAGTCAATATATTTCCAGAGACAAGGAGTTACACTAACACAGTAACTATTTCCCACACAATCCTGAGATTAACTCTTTACCAAACGACAAAATTTCAGACTAGCCCACATTGAAAGCATTTGCAGACAACAAAATAAATGTGACTCAAAAATAAAAATTTGCTTTGGAAAAGGATAGAAAACTTTGAGGGAAAAGGAGAAAATGCTGGTTACCAGCATTTTCTCCTTTTCCCACAATGTTTTCAAAAGGCTTCTTTCTCAGGGTTGTTAAAAGTTGGGATTGTGTGGTAAAGGGTTAAACGACCCTGAAAGAGAAGGCTTTTGAAAACACTAAAGAAAACAGAGAAAATACTGGTAACAAGCATTTTCTTCTTTTCCAACAACATTTTCTACCCCATCAAAGCCAGAAATCATCATTTGAGCTACATTCAAATTTTGGTCTGCAACTGCTTTTGATGTGGACAGGTCTAAAATTTTGTGGTGTCGGAAAGAGGTAAAAAAGGACAACAGTTTACATTATACAAGTACAGCTACCAGGTCAAAATCCTCATTTCAATAGTTCATCAACATGACCATGTTGCTCTGTTTGTAAATTATCATGATGTTGCTTTAACCCTTTAACAGTTGACTAACTTAAACGTTTGCCTTCATTGAAAGCATTTGTAGACAACAAACAAGAGGGCAATGATGGCCCTTTATTGCTCCAATGCCTTTTAAATGTACCATGCACTCAACCCTTCACCGCACAATGCCGCTTTTTAACGACCCTGGGAAAGAAGCATTTTGAAAATATTGTGGGAAAAGGAGAAAATGCTGGTAACCAGCATTTTCTCCTTTTCCCATAATAATTTCTACCCTATCAAAGACAAGTTGCACCATTTGAGTCACACTGAAATTGTCGTCTGCAAATGCTTTCAATTTTGACGAGGCGAAAATGTTGTCATCTGGTAAAGGGTTAAATGGCACTGATAGAACTTTCAAAGAGAAAAATTTTAATAGCCTAGCACCTTGCCCCCTCAAAATTTCCTGCAATTTTCAACAAAATAGGACGAATAATGTGAACTTTATTGCATAAAGAAAAGTAACACATCAGCTCCTTTTTCTAAACTTTTTATCAGAGATTTTTCTTTATATAAATGATTTCTGCAATTTTAAAAGGACAATGTCAAAAGTGTGGACAAGAAGAGCAAATTTTGAACCTGAAATGGCTACTTTCCCAAAATTAGTTATCCTGTTTTTTTTCCTTCAAATTCAATAAAAGCTAAGCTATACTGATGATATTAACTCTTTACCAAACAATAAAATGTTAGACTGGTCTAAATTGAAAGCACTTGCAGACGACAAAATAACTGTGATTAAAAAATTGGAATTTGCTATGGGAAGGGAAGAAAACATTGTGGGGAAAGGAGAAAATACTGGTTACCAGCATTTTCTCCTTTTCCCACTATGTTTTCAAGAGGCTTCTTTCTCAGAGTTGTTAAAAGTCGGGATTGTGTGGTAAAGGGTTAACAAACTGTTTTAGGTTTCAAGAAATCTGACCACAAATCTGACTTTATTGCATAATCAAGAGGAAGACTGAGGGATAGGCGGTCAGACAATGGAAACCACACTATGATAAAAGCTCTTCTGGCCCTCAGCCAGCAGAGCTAAAATGTTATCAACACTCTAAAAGCACAAACCATTACCTTTTTTGGTGGACTGGTACTGGTTGTAGTAAAGCAGTGTTCAGATTCATGGTCCTTCAGCTGCTCTATTTGGGTGAATGTTTTATCACAGTTCTGACAGGCAAACATCTTGCCACCATGATGTCTTTTTAAATGTATTTTAAGGGTACTGTTCTGTGCCGTAGCATATTCACAATAGGTGCATTTAAAGGGTTTTTCTCCTTGAAAAAAAAAAATAAATAAATAAATAAATAAATAAATAAATAAATTAGCTTTTAAAGTACATATATAAAATGCTTTATACTCCTAATAAAACTTTTCCTATCTCTACAGAGGTACAACTTTGACTTATTACTTCCTGGAACAAATCTGCAGCAGACAACTTAAAAAGCATTCACGTTAAATATAGATTATCAATATAGACCAACACTATACATATAACCATGAACCATGCTCTGTGAAAAGGGGGCTTAATGCATCTGCGAAAAGTATCGACCCAGGTCAACCTGCGCATTCCGCGCAACTGACCTGGGCCGAAATTTTTCACTATTGGACAATTTCTGTATGTCAAAGGACCAGTCTACCTTACGATACAATCGGTTGTTAGACAAAATGATTTTTATAGATCCATTACTATATGATGACTTGCTTGGTATCATACATAATGGAGATGCATTAAGCCCCCTTTTGCCAGAGCATGGCTCATACTTAGAAAATGTAGTGGAAATGGGAGAAATTATGACATTGAAAGTGGTATTCTGCAGCACTTGAAGCAGACAACTTTGCAAGAAAGAATCCTTCTAGACTACAGTTAATCAACATGAATAAGAATTTAATATACAATTTCATTTGAAAACTTTACAACAAAAGGAAAAGTGGCTTATCATGAAAAATTCTTTATCAGGGTTCCCACTGGGCTTCACATTTGGTGCCCTTTGTGAAAGAAATTTTAATTTGGCGCAGAAAATTATGAGTTAGCAAAAAAGAATGGTGCCTGTCCTATCATTTACGATTGCCATACATTTAAATGCTAGTTCCCCATTTCACTAATTATGATTAATTACCTAAAGTAAAATTGGTAACCAGTTGACATCGATAAGGAGTTATATGTCAGTGAAAATTAACACTTGTCTGACATGCATAGATCTGATAATTACCTTGCACATTACAGAAGATCAAAACACATAAGATGTTACACAATTTACAGGCATGGTATTTCTTTGGCAAATGACGTAGTGATTTTCACGTTGACATTTATTGAAGTCTGTCTGGGGCTTTTTCCCCTGCCGAACTACAACTGCTAGTGAGCAAATAATTATGCATACATTCGTCAAAATTAAAAATTAAAATGCTTTAACCCTTTCCCAAACAAGCCCTGGTTTTCACGTGTCTGCAGTACAAGTCTTTTGACAACACTGTTGGAAAAGGAGAAATTGCTCGTAACGAGCAATTTCTCCTTTTCCCACAGTGTTTTCTACCCTGTTTGATAACTTTCTGCCATTTTCATCAAATTTAAAATTGTCGTCTGCAAACTCTTTCAATTTGGACCAGTCCAAAATTTGTTGTTTGGGAAAGGGTTAAACAACTGGCTCTAGTCTTTTTCATCATCTGACGCTTTGAACAGTAGTTTCCCTAACCATTTGTGGAAGGACCCTTCAAATAAAGCATCATCAAAAGCTGTTAAAGACAGTGGAAAATTTATATCTAATAGCTATGCTTTGACCTGGTAACTGATTCATTAAACTGTGGCCAGTGCAAACAAGTCAAATCATTTATAAGCTGGATGCGCCATCATGACATAAAATCTATCACCTCCCATGCAATAAATGGAGGTGATAACCATTTAAAACTTTTCATCTGAAAATATGCTTGGAAAAAGTACTCTTACTAATAGTATCTGTGTCATTTGGCGAAAGTGGTGGTGCATGAAAATAAAAACCCAGCGGGAACCCTGCATATATAGCCACAATGTTTTCCGATCTATCAGCTGTAAGACAAACAGAGGTTGTGTGCAGGAATTATGTCTTGAAAACCATTACGCCATATATGTACACTGTATTTAACCCTTTCCCACACAATCCCAACTTTAAACAACCCCAAGAAAAAGAACTTTTGTAAACATTGTGAGTAAAGGAGAAAATGCTGGTAACCAACATTTTCTCCTTTTCCCACAATGCTTTCTACAACTCCCAAAACAAATTTCAATTCTGAGTCGAACACATGCAAATGCTTTCAATTTTTATAACTCTAAAATGTTGTCTTGTGGTAAAGAGTTAAGAAAACGTTTGATACCTGTGTGAATCCGAATATGAACTTTCAGATGAGATCTTTCAACAGTAGAATAGTCACATTCATCACATTTATACGGCTTGATTCCTGTAATGCAACAGTTCAACAATTTTCAACTAAATCTTCTGTATACCATGTCATTCACTATAGTATGATAGAAACGATGTTTGTTTCGGATTAATGATTAATAGTAACACATAAAAGGCCTAAAAAAGAGAAATGGATATTACATTTTATTTCATGCTTTTCTGCTTATCGAGAAATAATGGTGGATTATGGTTTCATATTTCATGGTTACGACCAGCGAAAAATACCAATTTCATATTTTCTAACTCTTCAATAGAAGGTGGAAACAGTAGTTTCTGAGTCCTACTTACCTAGGTAAACAGCGTTTGCCATTCACCAGAGGTAAATACGACATAATTTTCATGCAATAATATTGTAATACGTTGTTATGGGGGGGGGGGGGGACGCGACGGGGAATTACCAAAAATAACTGTACTGGCTTTTGATGAAAGTCTCAACAAAAAAGGGATTAGAAGCATGAAATAAATAGAATATTTGTTTTTTTCCAGTGAAAGATTGAAACTTATTTCATTGAGTGAACATCATTGGTAACATTTTCACAAGTGGGGCAGCCACTATTTATATCCTTTATGTAAATTGTGTTGGCCAAGATTCACAAGGCCAAGATTCACTAGTCCAAGGCTCACCAGGACTGCCTTTCACTAAACTATGTAGATTTATGCAATTTATTTGGGATTGTATATATACATACAATCCCTGCTTTACCCAAAGGTATCAGCTGATGTAAGGTTATGCAAATATTTACTCAAATCGTAAAGTTATGCAGTTTAGTGAAACTTTGTTTTCACACTTGATGCCTGCTTACCTAAACTGCGTACGAAAATTTCGCAAATACCCAGTTTAGTGAAACCAGCCCTCTTTCTAATCAGTCCCATATTTGGCAAGTGCCTCGCTCAAAGACAATGAAGACCAATATTGACCAAAACTTGGTAAACTGTTCCATATTCCGCATCATAACCACAAGACCACAATGAATTTACTTTGAAACGCTATTGATCTCCTTACGTCCTTGTCACTAGACAAATACAGATAATCAGTATGAATATGGCACAAATGGAAAAAAAATGTTGCAAAAGGATAACTGCTCTTATACAATTTCCTCTCTGGAAAGAACATTTTCAAAAAAGGTCTAATGCAAGACAAAAGAAGTTGTGTGTGTTTCATAAAGTGTTACATGACAAAAAAGGGTTTCTACCTGTATGCTTGCTCATGTGTTTTTTTAAATGAATCCTCTGATTAAACGCCATTGAACATTCATCACATTGGAATGGTTTAGAAGTTGGATATTTCCTCCGCCTGAAGTCAACTTCACCTACACTTATCTCCCCTTGTGACCCTGCATTGCCTTGTACTCCTGTCCTTGAAACCTGTTGTACATTTTCACATTTATTTGCAGTGCCTATAGGTATTAATTTTCCATAGGCTATTGAGCTTGAGTCATCCTGATTGTCATTGGACTGAGCTTGTACTATAGATATGGGAATAGATGCAGCTGTCCCTGATACTGAACTTGGCACATTGTAAGAAAACGGTATAGAAAAAACAGCCCCTGGTTTTAAAATAAGAGACTTGGTCCTGTTCTCAGAGCCAGTGGGAAATACATTCATTGGAATGGTTGTAAGATTTTTGGAATTAGACTGAGAATCATTCAGTATACTTTCACTTTTGGTACCCTGCTGATTGTCTGTGTTGTGATTTTTATCAGTTTGTCCTAGTGTATCTGGTTCCACATCTATCAATATAGTGCTGGTACCAGTTGCAGATTGTCCAACATAACTGCCAGAATTAGATTTTGATGTTGATGCCTGGTATCTCTGTAACATTCTCCTCCTAGCATATCTACTAGAGCTCCATGAAAAAGGCATATGTTTCATTTCCATGTGACGCTTCCGTTTCTTTGGCACAACAGCATTGCAGCATTTCTGGAGGTCCTGATGAGATCCTGGTATAACAGTTACACCACATCCCTGATCATCACAACATTCACCCATGTCAGTGTCTTCAACATCTCCAGTATTCTCACTATGCTTAGCAATCTCTTGGTCTTGGGTGGAATCACTTTCCTTTCCACTAGCCTCTGGAAGGCCTTGGGACTCTATAGGGAATAAATCCAAAGAATTTTCAGTTGCTGGCAGAGATTTTGGTTCATCTTGTGCAATGTTGTGGGCTTCTGCTGGCTGAGGTATGGAATATTGGATTATAGACATGTTTCCAGCTGTGATACTGTCTTTTTCACCTACAGTCATCCCAGGTGTAGAAAGTTTAGATAAGAGTGTAACTGGTTTAACCTGTCCATAAGAGTGCGCAACACTTACAACTTTATCTTTATCTCTATCTCTATCTAGATTGGTGGTATTATTTTCCATCAAAATAGTTCTGGTAATGCTTCTCAAAGACACACCTGTATCTATAGAACCAGCAATTTCAGCATTCTTCCCACAAAATGCTAAATTTGATGAATCTGACTCCGATGAATTATTCTTGCTGTCCTTTTCAAACATTTCATCACAACCTAAAACCTTCTGAGCTGTAGTTTTAACTCCTGCTTCATGAGCACTATTATCAGTTTTCAAAATATTTGATTTTTTATATTTTTCTACATTGAAAGATTCATCATTTTCTTCAACAGTTACTTTTGAAGTATGTGAAAACAGTCTATACACATCACTTTTATTATTTTCACCCATACTTGTATTCTGTATGACTTTGGGCTTGGTTTGATTGTTCCAGCTATCAGTTTTGGCCTGTGTTGAAAGGCGCAAAGGACTTTTATGGTCTACAAATATCTGTAAACTGTGAGTCAGTTGAACATGAACAAGTAAGCCCCAGGCTGACATGAACCCTCGAGGACAGTAGTAACATTTCAAATCTGAAAAATAAAAGGGTAAGCATTTTTAGTTTATGTAATCAGGTGATACCAACTCGGACAGCCTCATACCTTTTACTGACATGAATTGAAGATACCAGTGCCTGTAAATCCTTGAAACAAGTATGACAGGGCTTTTCCGTTAGACTGAAAAAAGATGTTCATTCTCTCTGTAGAAAAAGCAGGATAACAAAAAGGTGATTGGCCCTGAAGCCGTCACCTGAGTAAAGACATCTACAGCTGATAAAGCTGAAGAGATCCTTGTTTTAATTATGTAAAACACATGGGTGTAAGTGACCTACTTTTTGACAAGATGTAACCCAATTTCTAACTTGTCCAAGATATTATCAAGGCATTCTGACCAAGTTTCACAAGTATCTGGCTGAAAATGTGACCTCTATGATTCACATAGGGTTTTTCTAAGATCTGAACCAGTGACCTACCCTTTGACCAAATGTAACACAATTTCAAACTTGTCCAAGATATCATAAAGCCAAACATTCTGACCAAGTTTCATGAGTATCAGGCTGAAATTGTGGTCTCTAGCGTGTACACAAAGTTTTTCTTAGATTTGGGTCAGTGACCTACTTTTTGACCCAACATGACACAATTTCAATCATGTCCAAGATACCATCCACAGAGACATTCTGAACAAGTTTCAAGTAACCGGCTGAAAATGTGGCCTCTAGAGTGCACAAGCTTTTTCTAAGATTTGGCCCAGTGACCTACTCTTTGACCCGACATGACCTAATTTCAAACTTGTCTGAGATATCATTAAGACAAATAATCTGACTTACTTTCATGAGTATCAGGCTAAAATGTGGCCTCTAGAGTGCACACAAGGTAAATGTTGATAACCCAGATGACGTACTACAACAGACACAGCACCACCACAAAACTTCAAAAGCTCACCTTCACCATTTCGTGCTCAGGCGAGCTAATGAATGAAACAATGTATCAGTGAATGTATGATAATAAGGATATTTCTTTTTGGAGTTTCTATGATGATCCCACAGAGAGTACTAGCTGATTCCATTCAGTTTCTTACAGGAAAAGCCAACTTTGACCTTTGCCATTATTTTGCAGCCATCTTAAAATGTGATCTTGCAGTATTTCAAAGAACAAGTCTATGTTGGTCTAAACAAATCAAAACTACCACTGTCACAGGCAAACAAATATCCCCAACTGGTGCCTTGTCACTGAATGACTGCCCCTTTCCAACCCCAAAATGTAAAATAACAACGAGCAGTAACTCCAAAAATACTAAAGGCACAGTTAGAGATCTTGTGCATTACACTTGCCCTCAATGTAATCTATCTGTATTTGAAGTTTCAAGTAAATGCCTTTATACCTTGGAAGTTATGCTCTGAATAAAAGGTACTTAAGAGCAATAACTCCAAAAATAATGAAGACATTGTTATGGCTCTTGTACAATGCAATTGTCCAATGTGATCTATCTGTATCTGAAGATTGAAGTTGATAGACTGAATACATGTACTTTGGAAATTATGCTGTGGACAAAACCCCAAAATGTCAAATGACAAAGGGCAATAACTTCAAATATAATATACAAAGTAATCGATCTTGTACACTGCACTTGTCCTCAATGTGATTTATCTGTATATGAAATATTGAGTCACTAACTTTTATACTTTGGAAGTTATGTTCCAGACAAAAACCCAAAATGTAAAATAACAAAGGGTAATAACTCCAAAAATACTGAGGACAGGGTTATAGATCTTGCTCACTGTATTATCTGTCTATAAATGAAGTTCCAAGTCAATGGCTTTTATACTTTGGAAGTTATGCTCCAGACAAAAACCCAATTATGTAAAATGATTCAGGGCAAAACTCAAAAAAATAGTTTAGGAGTAATGGATCTTATGCACTGCACTTGTCCTAAACTTGATCTATCTGTATATGATGGTTGTAGTCAACAGCTGCTATACCTTCAAAGTTATGCTCCAGACAAAAATCCAGTATGTAAAATAACTAAGGGCAATAACTCCAAAATTAATGAAAAGAGTTACAGATCTTGAGCACTGCACTCCTAGTCAACATCATCTATCCATATATGAAGTTTGAAGTCAATAGCTTTTACAAAGAGCTTTGAGAACATTGTTGGAAAGGGAGAAAATGCTGGTAGCCAGCATTTTCTCCTGTTCCACAATGTTTTGTACCTTTTTTAAGACATATACCAGTACTTGCCCAAAAATAAATTTGTCGGCTGCAGATGTTTTGCTTTTTTTTTGTAATTTCAAAATAAGAGTCAGTAACATATCAAGAGAAAATCAAAGTTAACATATTCTACCCTTTAACACAAAATGCCAACCTTTAACGACCCTGAAGAAGAAGCCTTTTGACAACATTGTGTGAAAAAGAGAAAATGCTGGTAACCAGCATTTTTTCCTCCTTTTCCCAAAATGTTTTCTACCATATCATACAAAATTCGTATCATATGAGCCACATTGAAATTGTAATCTGCAAATGCTTTCAATTTGGATGGGTATAAATTGTTGTCATGTGGCAAAGGGTTAAATACATTATATGTACGATCAATGTTGTATGGTTCTGGTTTTGATGTTTTACAGAGACAAACAGAATCAGAAATTTCAGTCTCTACTGATGACTATGACCTCATAATTGTTTTTCTGTGGTAGTCCAGCATAAGACAAATCAAACACAATTAGGAATGTTGCATGAATTAATCATTTCCTTGGTGATGAATGCAAAGATGCAAAACTGTGATACATGCACCAAGAAATTGTTGTACTTTTTTCTTAACCCTTTACCACATAATTCATACTTTTAATGACCCTGAGAAGAAGGCTTTTGAAAACAATGTGGGAAAAGGATAAAACACTGGTAACCAGAATTTTCTCCTTTTCCCACGTTGTTTTGTACTCTTTTCAAAGACAAGTTTCATCATTTGAGCAACATTTTATTTGTCTTCTGCAAACACATTTAATTCCAATGAGCCATAAATTCTGTTGTCTGGTACTGAGTTAACTCTTTACCATATGACAAAACCTTGGACTGGTGCAAAATTGAAAGCTGCAGAAGACAAATGTTGCTAAGATGATGATTTGTCTTTGATAGGATAGAAAGCATTGTGGGAAAAGGACAAAATGTTTGTTCCAAGCAATGTTTTCAATGTTTTCAAAAGCCTTTTTTTCCAGGGTCTTTAACAGCCAGGATTGTGTAGTAAAGGGTTAACAAGCATGTTTGTTTACATAACTTTCTAGTGCTTGTGTCCTTCTTTAGTCGAATACTGCTAATAAGAAATCATTACAGGATCATGCAAACAATCTGAATCTGTCATCAGCATCAACTCATTTTTTTCTAATTAAAATTCCAAGAAATAAAGGAGTTACGAAAGAAAGGATCAATGGTGGTATAAAAGTAGAGGACATTTACAGTATTTGCACTCACTCTTTAACCCTTTACCACACATTCCTGAGTTTAAATGACCCTGAGAAAGAAGCCTTTCGAAAACATTGTGGGAAAAGGAGAAATTTCAATTTTTGAGTTACATTAAATTTGTCGTCTGCAAATGCTTTCAAATTGGAGGAGTCTAAAATTTTATTGTTTGGTAAAGAGTTAAGTATCTTTTTTCCTCATTCACTACTTGTATTTTGAGAATAGTTATCAGATTTAGTGTGATTTCTAGACCAAGGTATTTTTACTGAAAACAAAATGCTATAGAAAATGGATGTTGGAGTGATAAATACAACTATCTGCAAGAATACACATCACTACTTTACCTACTGAGAAATCCACAGGTAAATCTATTACCTCATTCAGCAAGCATGCAGCGGGCTTCCTAGACTCTTTACCAGATGACAAAATTTCATTTTAGACTTTTCAAAATTGAGTATTTGCCAACAAGAAATTAAATGAAGCTTAAATGAAGGTATTTGTCTTTGAAAGGGTGGAAGACATTGTGGAAAATTAAGAAAATGCTTGTTACCAGCATTTTCTCCTTTTCCCACAATATCTTTTATAGCCTTCTTTCTCAGGGTCATTGAAATGCAGGGTTGTTTGGTAACAAGAATGAAAATCTAATGCACTAATAAATTTATGTAAAAAAACAAAATGTGGAAAGGATAAAATGCCTATGCTTTATCCTTTTCACACAATATTTTCTGAAGTGGTCTGCTGCTGGCTGGAAGAAGTTATCTGCCTGAGGTAAAGTGTTAACTCTTGAACAAGACAATATTCCAGACTTGTCTAAATTGAAATCATTTGCAGACGCTAAAATGAATGTGGCACAAATGATGAAATCTTTAGTTGAAACATATAAACCGGTAGAAAAAAATTTTGGGAAAAGGAGAAAATGCTGGTTATCGGCATTTTCTCCTTTTCCTACCATGTTTTCAAAAGCCTCCTCCTGGGTCAGTAAAACTAAGGATTGTGTGGTAAACGGTTAATGTACGCTTGTTCCTGTATATACCTGTTTCCTTAAACGGTATACCAGTGTCATCATCACAGTCTAGCTTTTTATGTTGTATAAATGAGGTTATATTCTGTAGTGGAAACTCTTTCAGACACTGTCCACACGTCAAGTAGTCCGTATCCATTTTCTTTTTGTCTAAAAGAAAAAATTAAGTTTGTTTATAAACAAAGAAGAGTAACTTTAAACATCTCCTTCATATATATTTTTTCATAAGGACTTTTGAAAACATACTGAGCAAACAGAACTTCATTTCAGCTGCTTTCCCTGTTAACTAACAATCTAAAGCTTTGAGATTGTTCCTAGCCCTTAGTTCATACTTATTAAAAATTCTGTGTATACTTGAAACCATAGTACAGTGTATCACAAAAAATATCAGTACCTAAAGGGAAGGAAAGAGGTCCTTTTCAACAATTCAGACAAACTTGGGTGAAATTTTGCTAATTGTTTTATACAAATAAAGGCTGATTTTTCTTCAAAATGATTTAAGGGAAACATTAAACTAAAGTAAATTTTCAAAATCAACAAAATATGTGTAGTTTATTGTGTTTTGATGAAGGGTATTATGAGACAGGGCTGTTAAAAAATAGGCTTGGAAGCAAGAAGGATTGTTCATTTTTACAAGAATATTCCCTTCACTTCTTCTATCTCCTCCATAAGCATAAAAATCTGTTTTAAGAATATTCACATGAATTTTCAGGCATGCATAAACAAAATTTTAACAAACACTACAATCATTCCACAAAAAAATCTGATACTGCAGAAAAATACTTAATCAATGATGAAATCATTTTACAAAAGTGTATAGATTCTATAAAACACTGAACAGCTAAATGTAAACCTTACAGCTGGCAAAACAGCACACACTGGCCACCATGTTCATGTAATTTACAGTAAACAGATCATGTAAAAGACTGGTACAGCTACATGATGTAAGCTGTTGCTATACAGAGAAGCTGCATATGAGTAGTCAGGGCTTTAGTTAGACCCGTAAACCCGGATTTTGACGCACAAAAATCGTCGAATACCCCTTTTCAATGCACAGAAAATTCCGAACAAAGGGTCAATTTGACCCCAAAGATTTTCAGAAATGCATCAAAAAATATATAAAACAACAATCATATCAAAAGAAAATCATTTTAAAGGCGTGAAAATCATCAGAATGGTGTTAAACATCAATAAGACTGCAGCATATAATCAGTGAAGTATGACCAGAAGCATAGGGACTCGATCCAGTAATTTTTTTTGTATCCTATATATATAAATATAGGATACCAAAAAAATTACTGGATGAGTCCCTGTGACCGGAAGGTGATAATTGACTTGTTACCTATGACAAGCATGATACCTAGCACTACCCTTGCTAAAAGTGATAGACAGGGCAATAATTTCAATATTGGTGTATCCTTTCGAAGCTTGACCATCGATTTATGGATATTCTAAAACATCTTCACTTGCCTATGTCCACCATTTTGCTCAACATTTGTACCCAATAATGATTGTATTCTAATATAATATAAAAGCTAGACTGTGATGATGACACTGGTATACCATTTGAGGAAACAGGTATATACAGGAACAAGCGTACATTAACCGTTTACCACACAATCCTTAGTTTTACTGACCCAGGAGGAGGCTTTTGAAAACATGGTAGGAATAGGAGAAAATAATATTCTTCAGTTAAATGATTTAAATTCACACCTACACCAAAATTTATTTAGTACATGGTTTTCATTGATCATTTTGTGTTTTACCTTTATTTGGACATTAACACTTCTGGACAATTTGTAAACACTCACTATAAATTCATTTGTGTATGCGCTTTCATCGTCATTTGACAAATTAGCACCGTATGATAGGCAATTTAAGTGCGAAGTATGACTCCTCACAACTGAAATATATCAAGTACAGTTTAGTTTCATTTTTCACGCCTACGCTGATAAAACAGAAAGCCGATATAATGTGGAAAAATGAGCATTACTGTACAAAAATGACTTCCAGAACATGCGCTGTAAATGTCAAGCCTAGTTTAGATTTCCATGGAAGTAGGTCAATGGATATTTATATTTCAAAGACATGAAATTACTAGGAGGTAACGGTTACATTTTTAATAATTTTGGCATTTTTGTACATAATTATCATTTATCTAATGATCCATGCCCATATTATTAGAACTCAATGATAATATTGCTGCACAGAGCCGTTATAAAACATGATGGTATGATCAACTTTCATTCCTGAAGCATTCTATGGATGGCTGATATGAAGGTAGATGGAAGAAAAATCACAAAAATAACATCGGACCTAACCTTCAGACTGAAGGTAGTCTGTTACCCAAAACATTGGTCACCCTTTCCTCCATGTCAATGGAAAGTTTTATACATGAAATTTGATTTTCAAGTTGAAAATATATGCTACATCAAGTGTTTTTGGAAAGAGGGCATAATTAAATGTAGAACGCAAATTCATACTCAGAGTGATACATTTAATCCTTCATAAAATAGACAAGTGACAACCAACAATTCACTACCTCTTCAAATTGTTAATGATAACAATAACAGAAATAGTCAATGCTAGTAAAATATATAGCATTAAAAAGACTCGGGAACATGCCCAGTTTAAGTTGATTCTCAATTATAATATGTTACTTCCAGGTGACAAGTTAATTTTTTTTTGTTAAAAAGAAATAACATTTACCAAAACGGTATAGGTCACAATTCATTCAGCGCATCAATATTTCTCATAAAACAACATCTAATAAAGTTTAAGTCAGCAGCTTCAATGGACTCACTTTAAAAAGATCAGCTGACACTTTTCGATTTTCTTAGATTATCAAATCTACAGATGTCCGTAGTGATAAATCATCTTGTACTTTTTCACACGGAATAGTCACGATCTATCAGTTGGTGCCGAGTGCAAAATCATTTCCATCTTGTGGAATTATTTCAAGACAGTGTTAGCACTGTCTGAACGTTTTGTCAGAAAAGAGCCAAGGGTCTAATTGTCAATTCTCAGGACAAGAAATTGTTCCCTGGCTGTGAATATCATGAGGTCAATTCGTGTTTATTTACACCGGAAGTTACTGACGACATATTTTGGAGAGTGACTAAAACACGGACGCTTCAAGGTATTTAGCAAAGAAAAATAAAATATTTAGCAAAGAAAAAAATGTATGCCTATCTAAAACAAGAGGGCCATGATGGCCCTGTATCGCTTCACTGGCTTATAAATATAAACCACAAATACTAAACATTCCAATTCTGAGTAAAAATGGTTTCAAAATGAAGACTTACAAAGTTTTCTCTGTAAAAGCCCATGTGAAAGTTGAGACCCCCAGGGCAAAGCCATTTTTGATCCCCGAGCTATAATTACTTGAACCCTGGTAGAGGTCCACAAGATAAAGCCACATGCCAAAATAAAACAAGTCTATGCTGTATGGTTATAAATGAGGTGATTTTCAAGTTTTGTCCATATGAAGCCTCTGTAAAACAAGACCCCAGATGCAAGGCTAATTTCAAAAAAAAAAATCAAAACAGGAAGATTTCTTAAGTTGTCACTATGTAAGCCCATGTAAAACTTCTGACCCCTGGGGCGGGGCCAATTTTGACCCCAGGGCTAAAGTTTTGGCCGGCTTGGTAGAGGCCCACTAGATATAGCTACATGCAAAATTTGGTAGCTCTAGGCCTTATGGCTAGGTACAGAAAGATTTTTAAAGTTTTCTCTATATAAGCCTATGTAAAACTTGTGACCCCTGGGGCAGAGCCAATTTTGACTCCAGCGCTATAATTTGAATAAACTTGGTAGAGGTCTACTACATAAAGCTACATGCTAAATTTGGTAGCCCTATGCCTTATGGTTTCAGACAAGAAGATTTTTAAAGATTTCCAATATTTTTCAGTTTTGTTGCTATGGCAACCAGAGTTTTTGAAGGAATCAAATTCTTTCAAGAAATTCTGAAGAGGACCATGGCATGATAATTTCTGTGAAGTTTCATGAAAATTGGATGGGTAGTTTCAGAGAAGAAGATGCTTGAAATAAAAGTTAACGGACAGACAGATGCACGACGGACACCGGGCCATGACATAAGCCCGCTGGCCTTCGGCCAGTGGAGCTAAAAACTAACATTAGAGACCAAATTATGTGTAAGATGGCTTCCGTGTTTTCCACCAATATTTCATGTTGTCCGTGTTTTCCCTCTGCGAATTCTGATTTGGGATCTAAACCGTGCATTGCTTATGTTGAGATACTTTGGTGAAAAAAGAGCCTAGAAATTGCATTCTTTTGAGTCCTGCCTTCAGGTTAAAAACATCCATTAACCCTTAGGCTGCTAAGCGCAACTCACTGAGCATTTGGATCTACACTGTCCGATAAGAAGAAATCTCCCTCCCCCCCAAAAAATACCTTTGAAATTAGAAAATTTGGGTTTATACTATCAGGATGAAATTTTTTTTTTTATTCAACAAATAAGGGTTAATTCTGCTTATTTGGTGCTCTATGGGTTAACAATTTTCTTTGTGCTTTCACATCCTAAAATGTCACCATGTACAGGGACATTACCAAGGGTTCAAATCATTACGCACTTGAGAGTGCTATTTGATCCTTAGGCTGCTAGGCACAATACGGTGTGCTTTTGCAGACCATGTAAATTAATATCAGACTGCACAGAATGTTTAGGCTGATCTTGATCTACACTGTCTGATTCTGTGATATTTTCCATTGAAAAGCAATAGAATGAAATTGCAATACATGTATTTGGCATTTTACTGTCAGTTGGAAATCTTCATTTTTAGCTCTACTGGCCAAAGGCCAGCGGGCTTATGTCATGGCCTGGTGTCCGTGCGTGCATCCATGCGTGCGTCCGTGCATTAACTTTTATTTCAAACATCTTCTTCTCTGAAACTACCCATCCAATTTTCATAAAACTTCACAGAAATGATCCTGCCATGATCCTCTTCAGAATTTCTTGAAAGAATTTGATTCCTTCAAAAACTCTGGTTGCCATGGAAACAAAACTGAAAAATATTGGAAATCTTTAAAAATCTTCTTGTCTGAAACCACAAGACATAGGACTACCAAATTTGGCATGAAGCTTTATGTAGTAGACCTCTATCATGTTTCTTCAAATTATAGCGCTGGAGTCAAAATTGGCTCTGCCCCAGGGGTCACAAGTTTTACATAGGCTTATATAGAGAAAACTTTAAAAGTCTTCCTGTACCTAGCCATAAGGGCTAGAGCTACCAAATTTTGCATGTAGCTTTATCTAGTGGACCTCTACCAAGTGGGCCAAAATTGTAGCCCTGGGGTCAAAATTGGCCCCGCCGCAGGGGTCACAAGTTTTACATGGGCTTACATAGTGACAACTTAGGAAATCTTCCTGTACCTAGCCATAAGGCCTAGAGCTACCAAATTTTGCATTTAGCTTAATCTAGTGGAGGTCTACCAAAAGTGCCCAAATTACAGTCCTGGAGTCAATTTGGCCTCATGCTGGGGGGTTGGGGGGGGGAGGTTCACAAGATTTACATAGGCTTATATAGGGAAAACTTTTAAATCTTGGTGTACATAGCCATAGGGCTACCAAATTTTGCATAATTATAGCATTATCTAGTGGACAACTACAAAGAGGGCCCAAGTTACAGCCCTAGGATCAAGTTTGGCCTTGCACCAGGGGTCACAAGTTTTACATGGGTTTATGGAGTAAAAACTTCAGAAACCGTCTTGTTACTAGCCATAAGGCCAAGAACTCCCAAATCTGGCATGTTATTCTTCTAATACACATATTCCCCATTTAGTCCGACTGTAGTCCTGGGTCAAAATTTTATAAGGGCTTGTATAGTGAAGACTTCTTGACAATCTTCTTGTTTCTAACCATAAAGCATAGGACTAACAAATTTGGCATGTTTTGAGGCTTGGGATCAAAATTTGTCCCACTCCAGGGTTCACAAATTTTAGACAGGCTTACATAGTGAAAACTTAAGATATCTTTTTTTATCCTTACTGTAAGGCCTAGGGCTATAAAAATTTGGCATGCCAATTCATATTGTAGACTTCTACCAAGATTGTTTCCATCTTTTTCATTGAAACCACTCTTCCAATTTTGACCAAACTTCACAGATATCATCTTGCCATGATGTTCTTCAGAATGTCTTCAAAGAATTAAGTTCTGTTAAAAGCTGTGGTTGCTATGGCTACAAAACTGAAAAGTATTGAAAAACCTTTAAAAATCTTTTCCAAAAGCTTTCATTTACTAACGTCATTGTAGCTCATGAAAAAGATACAGCTTTTTAGCTCCACAGGCCTAAGGACATCAAGCTTATCGTCTCTGAAACTGCTTCACCCAATAAGTCACAAGCTTTACATAGGCTAATATAGTGAGAACTTAAAAGGTCTCCTTGTTCCTTACCTTGAATTACAGCTGTAATATTGTATGAGTGTAATCTAAATAACCTCTTCCAAAGTTATTCAAGTTATGTCAAAATTAGTCCTATCTCATGGGTCATAAACATGTGCTTATAGCGTGAAAATTCAAAAAACCTTTTTGCTCCTAACTGCAAACCCGAGGGCTACCAAATCTGGATCACTTTTGGTTTTTTTTTAAATTAGCCTTGCATCAGGGGTCTTATGTTTTACAGAGGCTTCATATGGACGAAACTTGAAAATCACCATATTTATAACCATACAGCATAGACTTGTATTATTTTGGCATGTGGCTTTATCTTTTGGACCTCTACCAGGGTTCAAGTAATTATAGCTCGGGGATCAAAAATGGCTTTGCCCTGGGGGTCTCAACTTTCACATGGGCTTTTACAAAAAAAACTTTGTAAGTCTTCATTTTGAAACCATTTGGCTCAGAATTGAAATGTTTAGTATTTATGGTTTATACTTATAAGCCAGTTGAGCGATACAGGGCCATCATGGTCCTCTTGTTAAACAATTAAAGGCTTGATTTTGAAGACGGTGTTGTTCTAGAGAGGAACAAAAAATGTTTCACCTGTTTCCACTTTTTCTACTTTAGGCACTTGCGTATTTTGCATTATGGACACTATACTTAGCTCGGTAAAATTGAACCATTAGAGTTGCAAACATGGTGGTAGAAGGAGAAAAAGCTCATCATGAGTAACATACCATTGCCAACATTCTTTTACATTAACTGTCTTAACCCTTTACTGCACATTGCCGCCTGTTAATGACCCTGGGAATCAAGCCTTCTGTGGGAAAAACAACTGGCTAAATCCTTAGGTAGAATGGTCCTTGGAAATAAAGAGGATTTTAAAATACCAAAAAAAATTTAGTCCATAAAAGCCTGTGGGGACTGCATAGGCTGACCTGGATCAGTACTTTTTGCAGATGCATTAACTCTTTACCACACAATCCCGACTTTTATTGACCCTGAAATAAAAGGCTTTTGAAACATTGTGGGAAAAGGACAAAATGCTGGTAACCAGCATTTTCTCCTTTTCCCACAATGTTTTCTATCCTATCAAAGACATAAATTATAATTTAAGTCACAATTAGTATGTCATCTGCAAATGATTTCAATTTGGTTGAGTCAAAAAGTTTGTCGTTTGGTGAAGAGTTAAACCTTCTTTTTACAGAGCATGGCTTAATTTTGACAGTTTAAATGTTATTGGAAAACGAGCAAATGGTTTTTCCAAGCTAATGTTTCATTATCAATTGTCCAAATTGAACATGTTTGCAGATGACAAATAAAATGGGGCACAAATGACAGTATCTGTATTTAAGATCGTTCAGAACATTTTGGGAAAAGAAGAAAATGCTGTTTACCAGCATCTTCTTCTTTTCCCACGATGTTTTCAAAAGCCTTCTTCTTCAGTGTTGTTTAAACTCAGGATTGTGTGGTAAAGAGTTGACCCGTTACCACACAATCCTGAGTTTTGACGACTCTGAGAAAGAGGCCTTTAGAAAACATTTTGGGTAACTAGCATTTTCTCCTTTTCCCACAATGTTTTCAGTCCTCTTACAGACAAATCTCACCATATGAGCCATGTTGTCTGCAAATGCTTTCAGTTTGGACAAGTGTAAAATTTTGTTGTGTGGTAAAGGATTAACATTTTTTTGTTTTGGGTTTACATGTTAGTTTTCTGTAAGCTTTTAAAACTGCATTTATGGCACATACACTTAAAAAGGAAACCTTTGGAAGACAGTTTAATTTTGATTTGCAGAGGAAAGTATAGATCAAGACCAAATTGTGATGAACATGCATTCTAATCTTGGATCCATATTGAAAGCAGACACTGAAGTAGAGATTTCTCAAATGATGAGATTTGTCTGCAAAAGGGTAGAAAATCTTGCAGGTAAAAGGAGAAAATGCATATTACCATCATTTTCTAACGATGTTTTCAACAGTATACTCCATTAGCATACATACTCCAAGAGCACCATTAAAGTCAGGATTGTAAGTAAAGGGTTAGGCAATTTTTTTTTTTTTTAGGTACTGATTTATTCATTATGAGAAACATAGTATGAAAAGGAGCATTCGCTTATCAGCAACTGCTTGTTTTTCTCAGCGTTGCAAAAAATCTGTCAACTGCAGAGCATTAACAGGGGAGTTATAGCTACTTTTCAACTTTTTAGCTGACAACAAAATTTTGGACAGGTCCAAATTGAAAGTAACTCAAATAATGAAATTTGTCCTTGAAAGGGAAGAAAGCATTGTGGCAAAAGGAGAAAAAATCTGGTTATCAGCACTTTTAGCTCACTTGAGCACAAAGTACTCAAGGTGAGCTTTTGTGATGGTGCTGTGTCTGTCGTCAACATTTACCTTGTGTGCACTCTAGAGGCCACATTTTCAGCCAGATCCTCATGAAACCTGGTCAGAATGTTTGTCTTGTTAAAATCTTGGACAAATTCGAAATTGGGTCACATGGGATCAAAAAGTAGGTCACAGGACAAGATCTTAGAAAAACCTTGTGTGCACTCTACAGGCTACATTTTCTGCCAGATACGCATGAAACTTGGTCAGAATGTTTATCTTGATAAATCAGACAAGTTTGAAATTGGGTCATGTCAGGTCAAAAAGTAGGTCACGGGGCCAAATCCTAGACAAAGCTTGTGTGCACTCTAGAGGCTACATTTTCAGCCTGATACTAATGGAACTTAGGTCAGAATGTTTGTGTGGATAAAATCTTTGACAAGTTCCAAATCGGGTCACATCACACTCTAGAGGCAACATTTTAAGCCTGATACTCATGAAACTTGGTCAGAATGTTTTTCTTGATAAAATTTTGCACAAGTAACAAAAGTGGGTCAAGTCGGGTCAAAAAGTAGGTCAATGGACCAAATTTTAGAAAAACCTTGTGTGCACTCTAGAGGCTACATTTTCAGCTTATACTTATGAAACTTCGTTAGAATGTTTGTCTGGATAAAATCTTGGAAAAGAATGATATCGAATCATGTCAGGTCAAAAAGTAGGTCACGAGGCCAAATCTTAGAAAAACCTTGTATGACCCTACAGGCCACATTTTGAGCCAGATTCAAAATTCAAAAATAGGCTGAATCGGTTAAAAAGTAGATCACTTACACTTGTGCGTTTTACATCATCACGACCAGGATCTTCAGCCTTACCAATCCTAGATGACCTTACTCAGGTGAGCACTTTAGGGCTAATGGCCCTCGTTTCCTTTTCCTATATTGTCGTCAAAAGCCTTCTTTCTCTGTGTCATTAACCCTTAAGCTGCTAAGCGTGACTCTCTGACCTTTTACGGACAGTGTAGATCACGATCAGACTGCACAAAACATGCAGTCTGATCTTTGATCTAAACTGTCCGATGCAGTGTTTTCTTTCCGGTGAAATCATATATGAAATCGTAGTATTTGGTGTTTCATTTATTTAGCAGTTTAAGTTTTAAAACATGAGATTGTTTGGTAAAGGGTTAATTAAAATTATGGCATGTTGAAATAAACAAGACTCCACTTTATAATGTTAATTCATTTAACTCTTTACCACACAATCACAGGTTTTAGCGACCCTGAACAAAAAGCCTTTTGAAAACATAGTGGGAAAAGGAGAAAATGCTGGTAACCAGCATTTTCTCCTTTTCCCACTATGTTTTCTACCCTTCCCAACACAAATTTGAGTTTTTTAGTCACATTTATTTTGTTGTCTGCAAATGCTTTCAATTTGGACAAGTCTGAAATTTTGTCGTGTGGTAAAGAGTTAAGCTGTACACTGTTCACCACTTTCTGTGTCAAGTTTGCTGTGGATTACACTCACCTCCTCTTGTTGCAATAATTCACCCTTTACCAAATGACAAAATTTTAGACCAGTCCAAATTGAAAGCAGTTGCAGAAGACAAAATAAATGTGACTCAAAAATTGAAATTTGTTTTGGGAAGGGTAGAAAACATTGTGGCAAAAGGAGAAAATGCTGTTAACCAGCATTTTCTCCTTTTCCCACAATGTTTTCAAAAGAGTTCTCTTCCAGGGTCGTTAAAAGTTGGGACTGTGTGGTAAACAGTTAAGGCTTTGGCAGTTAAGGTCGACTCATGTACAGACAATGTACCTAAGATCAGATTGCCCAAAATATGCAGTCTGATCTTGGATTTATGCTGTATGGTATTTTAACATTTTTCAAGCAAAAAGAACTTTGACAACATAACATTTGAGCACATTCGCTGCAAATTTTCATTTAACCCTTTATCATACATTTTAACAACTCTGAGGAGGAGTGATTCTGAAAAAAAGCATTTTCTCCTTTTCCCACAATGTTTTGTTTACCCAATTAAAAATATATCCAGTCATTCAAGCAGAAACTTAACGTATCATCTCCACAATGTTTCCAATTTGGACGAGTCTCCAGTTTTGCCATTTTTTGGTAGAGTTAATCTATTTGGCTGTTTGGGGGCAAATTCTTCAAAGTAAAATGTTTCATTTATCTAATCTCACTCATCTAATCTGGACACCAAACTGTTCTACACTCTCTGTTTCAATCTTCTTGTGAATTACATTCACCTCCTCTTTAGACAGTGTCTTCTCCATATGTCTGTATGTAATTCTGTAGGCATGACTTGTTTTCTGGGTTTTCGGGTTTTTAAAAACATCAAAGTTCTCTACATGTTCCACTAAATCCCCTCCAATAGACCTCACTAGGTCAAAAAAGTCATTTGGCTCAAATGAATCTGGTATCCAAAATGAAATGTCCATTGAGCACTGTGGAAATATGCTGATAGGCTGAGAAAAGATAAGAAAATTAAATGAAATCCTTTGCTGGTGATAACATCTCAACCCTTAGAACGTCAAATAAACCCTACAGACATTTTCAGCCTTGAAGTATGACCCAAATAAATGCAATTTCACGATTGATCACATCTGTAATGTCTCAGCAAAGCAGACAGTGTAGATCAAAGATCAGACTGCACATTTTGTGCAGTCTGATCTTGATCTACATAGGCTGCACAAGCAGCTAAAGTTGTGAAAGGTCCTTTTAAGGTTAGGACTTGTCTCTATTGAAAGTATTTGCAGACAACAAATTAAATGTGGCTCACATGATGGAATATTTTCTTTGATATGATAGAAAACATTGTGTCACCAGCATTTTCTCTTTTTTCCACAATGCTTTCAAAAGCCTTTGTCCTCAGGACTGTTAAAGCCAGGGGTTATTAAGCAAATGGTTTATAAATGATCATCTTATCATTCTTCAAACAATGCTATCAAATAAAATAGAAATCGAAAATGATACTAGTATGTTGTTTTGTCTTATGTCTATCTTTTTATCTGTTTTCAATATTTGGCAAAGCTAATTTCTGTATTTTTATATCTCAAGTTAAAGTTTACAAATAACAGACAGTATGAATCCAGGATCAGACTGTAAAATCTATGCAGTCACATCTCAGACCTATATTGTCCACAACTTACTTCAAAATGCTCACAAAATTGCAGATTAGAGGGGTATGTTGGTTTCAAAGAGTATCTTTCTAGTTCCTCACTTAACCCTTACCACAAAATGCCAACTTTCTTCGACCCTAGGAAAGAGGAAAGAAGCCTTTTGAAAACATTGTGGGAAAAGGAGAAAATGCTGGTAACCAGCATTTCCTCCTTTTCCAACAATGTGTTCTATCCTATGAAAAGAAAAGTTGCACCATTTGGGCTACATCAAAATTGTCGTCTGCAAATGCTTTCAATTTAGACAAGGCTAAAATTCTGTCGTCTGGTAAAAGGTTAAACCGTGTTGTTTATCATCATTTGGATTATCTCAACATAGGTTTGAGTGACATTCTAGTGTTTTCAGAACTTAATAACTACATCTTAACTGAACCTTTGGTTGAAGAAATACCTTGTATGATATTGGGGTACTTGGGTCGTCTACTTTAAATTGATTCAAAAATCCTGAGTCTTTACTCCAGAACAGCCTTATATCAGGTATGTTGTACAGTTTCATGGCCAGTCTCTCCAACCCCATACCAAATGCCCAACCTATCTTCTCACCAGCACCAGCTACCCAAGTAAAAATACAAATGAACCATGCTCTGTGAAAAAGGGGCTTAATGCACCTGTGAAAAATTTCGACCCAGGTCTGCCTGCGCAGTCCGCGCAGGCTGACCTGGGCTGGAACTTTTTGCAATCAGTCAATTTTCTGTATGTCAAAGGACCAATCTACCTCATGATTCAGTCGGTTGTTAAAAAAGTGGCAATTATGGATCCATAATTATGTGATTGCTTGATTGGCATCATGCATTACGGAGATGCATTAAGCCCCCTTTTGCCAGAGCATGGCTCAGATATAACCTAGGAAGTGGATACGCTAAAATCACTGTCCTGTCCAGGAACACATGTTGGACAGAAATTTTCTCCTTGTCATAGTTTATTACCCTTTTAAGTTATACCAGGCAAATCCCCAGTTCTTAACACCCCGAGGCAGAATGCCTTTGAAAACATTGTTGGAAAAGGACAAAAATGCTGGTTATTGTCATTTTCTCATTTTCCCACAATATTTTCACTTCTTTAACCCTTTACCAGACGACAAAATTTTACCCTTGTCAAAAACTGAAAGCATTTGCAGATAACCCAAAGTGGCTAAAATGGTACAACTTTCTCTTTGTAGGGTAGAAAACATTGTGGGAAAAGGAGAAAATGCTGGTTACCAGCATTTTTTCCTTTTCCCACAATGTTTTCAAAAGGCTTCTTTCCCAGGGGCGTTAAAAGTCGGCATTGTGTGGTAAACGGTTAAGAGGAAAGTCTCAGAATTTAAGGCATATCTTATTTGTTGGCTGCATCTGCTTTCAGTATGGACCAGCATTTTCTCCTTATCCCACAACATGTTTCTACCATTTCAAAGGGAAAATCCCCTCATTTCAGGCACGTTCAATTTGTTGTCTGCAAATACTGTCAATTTGGACGGGTCTTAAGTTTTGTTGTTGGTTAACAAATTAACTGTGTATCACATAATCCTGAGTTTCAAACTTAAAGACCCTGTAGAACAATGTTTTTGAAAACATAGCGGGACAAGGAGAAAATGCTGGTAACCAACATTTTCTCCTTTTCCCACAATGTTTTCTACCCTTCCAAACACAAAATTCAATATTTGGGTCACATTTAATTGCAAACCCAAGTTCAAAATTCTCCAAGATATCATTAAGACAAACATTCTGAACAAGTTTCATGAGTATCAGGCTGAAAATGTAGCCTCTATGGTGCACACGAGGTTAATGTGGCCTCTTTGGTGCACACATGGTTTTTCTAAGATATGGTCCAGTGACCTACTTTGACCTCCGATGTGACCCACTTTGAAACTTGTCTAAGATATCATCAAGACAAACATTCTGACCAAGTTTCATGAGAATCAGGCAGAAAATGTAGCCTCTACGGTGCACACAAGGTTTTTCTAAGACTTGGCCCTGTGACTTACTTTTTGACCCAACGTGACCCAATTTCGAACATGTCCAAGATATCAAGACAAACTTTCTAGCCCAAGTTTCATGCCTTTCAGGCTGAAAAAAGGCCTCTAGAGTGTACCAGGGTTTTTCTAAGTTTTGGCCTACTTTTTGACCCAACATGACCCAATTTGGATCCTGTCAAAGATATCATTAAGACAAACATTCTGACTAAGTTTCAAGAGTATCAGACTGAAAATGTGGCCTCTAGAGTGCACACAAGGTTTTGTTTTTTAAACCCTGTGACCTACTTTTTCACCTAATATGACTCAATTTCAAACTTGTCTGAGATATCAACAAGATAAACATTTTGGCTGATCTTCATCAGTACATGTATAAGGCTGATAATGTGGCCTTTATGGTGCACACAAGGTTTTCACCAAGATTTATCCCTGTGACCTACTTTTTGACCCAACATAACCCAATTTCAAACATATCTGGATTACTACCTATACAGACAATCTGACCTAGTTTCATGAATATCAGTCTAAAAATGTGGCCACAAGATGCACATAAGGTAAATGTTGACCCCACGATAGACGATGCACGGCACACAACTGACACAGCACAATCACAATAGCTCTTCATGCTTAGGTGAGCTAGAAAATGATACAGGTTCTTACATGTTTGTAAAATTTCTTGTTGAATCACTCCACAACCAAGGACTTCCAGCCATTTATCTTGATACTTGATCTCCAGCTCCCAGGAAGGATGTGTAAAGGGAAAATAAGCTTCCACCCATCTAGTCTCTGTGTCTGTAAGAGTATATACTAAAAAGCCTTACAGTGCCTTTCACAACTACTCAGTACTGTTGCCCTTGAGGCCACAGTAGATCAAGATTAGATTGCATAGCATGTCAGTCTGATCTTTGATCTACACTGTCCCTTTGTTTAGACATCCTAAACAAAAGACATCTTGAAATTGCACTTTTGTGAGTCTTAATTCTAGACTGGGGAAGTCTACCCTCCTGAACATATGCATTTCTACTGGTAGAAAGAGAGCACTTGCACAAAATCATTTTGAAATCCGGCCATAAATTAGAAGTTATGGGTCTGACAAGCTCCATGTAAGGCAATTTTATCATTTGACCTTTGAGACTTAGTGTGACCTAGACCTTGGACCTACCCGAACAAAATGATACAAACAACAGTTTTACTCATGAAGGAGAAAAACTCTTACCAAATTATTTTTAAATCTATCCATAAATATAAAAGATGTAAAACCTAGATGGACGCAGCCATGCTCAAGTTGTGGTGACTGTCAAACTTCACTGCAATTGGGGTTGACAAAAAAGTTGTCTTTAGGATGTAAGAAGTTCATATAAAACACATCACAAACATTTTCAATACCTTTGCCAAATAAGGCTGTAGCTAAACCTTCCAGAGTCTTCTTTAAATCCATGGAGACTGTCAGAGCTGCCTCCAGTGTGTGTCCAGATTGTTTCTGGTCTGTTTGATATTTATCCTCAAACAAAGATAGATATTCTTTTTCTGGGAATATCTGTTAAAAGAAAAATAGAAAAATACATGTATAGTAGCTGTATGGTGCTTGAAGGTGCTATATTATGGCTACATGCTCAAACAGCTAGATTAAAGAAGTACATAATTAACCCTTTATCAAGCAACAAAATTTTAGACTTATCCAAGTTCAAAGTACTTGTAGATGACAAAATATGTGACTCATAACTTGAAACTTGATACTGGACAGATAGAAAACATTGTAGGAAAAGGAGAAAATACTGGATTCCTGCATTTTCTCCTTTTCCCACAAAGTTTACAAAAGTCTTCCAACCCAGGGTCATTAAAACACAAGACTGTTTGATAAAGAATTAAGCAAATGCATGTTTTTTTTTTGTCTTTTTCTTTTTCTAAATTACCGGTATGCAGTGATAAATGTATTTATCACATAATTACCACCGTTTCCAGTGTAATACAACAATTACAAATTTTCTTATCTTACACATGTTTGAGATAAGCATTATGTAATGTCATTTATGAGGTCATTTTAGTCAAATTTTGGAGAAGTTAGTTGGGTTTTCTTAGTGGAAATTTTCACATGTGATTTTGCATATTTCAACCTATAACCCTTTACCACACGATGCCGCCTTTTAACAACGTTGGGAAAGCCTTTTGAAAACATTCTGGGAAAAGAAAAAAATGCTGGTAACCAACATTTTCTCCTTTTCCCACAATGTTTTCTGCCCTATCAAAGAAAAATTGCACCATCTGAGCCACACTGAAATTTTCATCTGCAAATGCTTTCAGTTTGAACAAGGGTAAAATTTTGTTGTCTGGTAAAAGGATAATCCATGATATATTGTTATCTGATAAAAAGAATCTGACATTTGTTGGCTTTTCAGATAAACTTTTTTTAATTAAATCTGCCAACATAAGATGGTACTAAGCTCCCTAGATGCTTGCTTAATCCTTTATTAGGCGACAAAATTTTAGACTTGTCCAGACTGAAAGCATTTGCAGATAACAAAATAAATGTGAGTGAAAAAATGAAATGTGTTTTGGGAAGGGTAGAAAACATTGTAGGAAAAGGAGAAAATGCTGGTTACCAGCATTTTCTCCTTTTCCCACAATGTTTTCAAAAGGCTTATTTCTCAGGGTTGTTAAAAGTCGGGATTGTGTGGTAAGGACTTAATTAAATCTTTCTAGGCTCATCTCAAATTTGAATTACATTTCTCTAGACTCATCTCAAATCCCAACCTGAGTCAGATCCTATAAAGTTACTTGATGTTTCATTTACTCATCAACTTCAGAAGCAAGTTTGTAGCGGAAGATTAGAAAAACAACCTTTAGCCAGTGTAGGTAAAAGACAAAAAAATGGTACCTCATGTCTACTGAAGAGTCGAACACCATCTAGCTGGTGAAACACAGGATAATGACTGGAATCTATCTCATCCCTTCTGTAAACATCTCCAACAATAAGGAAACTGTTGAGTCCCGTTTTGATCAGATCTTTCTGGTGAGCTGTGGTGTGGGCTCGTAGCATATGTGTTGAGTTCAAATAAAAACTATCTGATAATTTGCGGGAAACATGATCCTGGGGTACAAGCAAGTTATCAAAGTTCTGTTCCAAAGTCACCACCGGGCTTAAATTGTCATAGACTGAGAATATTGGGTTTCCACGTTTTGTTAAAGTTTTGTAAAAATAGTCTTGAATCTGAAGTCGGATAAGCCCAAGTGGGTGATATTTCTGTGAATGAAGGTTCATTCCAACTTTATCCAGAATTGAAGTTTTAACATTTGTCCATCTATTTGTTGGGTAAGACTCCCCTAGCACAACTGTCTCTGTTGGTTTAGCTTTAGCTGACTTTGTACAGTAATGTCGTCCTAGAGGCAGCCAGTACTGTTTAAGCAGCAGTATCCTGTGAAAACAAGTAAACAACAAGAATTTAGCTGTCCCTTTTCCAAAGAACTCAGTCTTTTAATGATCACAAGGATGACAGATTTAGCAAAAATTGTGGAAAAATGATAAATTGCAGGTAACCAGCATTTTCTCTTCATCCAACATTTTCCACCCTATAAAAGACAAATTCCATCATTAAAGCCACCTTTAAAGATACATCTATACTCGTTTTCAGCCAGTTTTCAACCTATTTCTTCTTTATTAACTATAATCATCCTTGTATCTTCATCTTTATGTTGTCTCTGATGGTTGCAAGTCTGCACTGATTACAATGGATAGAAAATGCAAATTTCATTTTTTGGACACCTTCAAAGAAATCACTGTTGTTATTTCTGGTTTTGAATGAGGACAAATCCTGTAAGTTTCTCTATCCCTTACACCATATAAACTGGTAACTTATCTATAGTGACACAACTGACTCAATTTATGAGCCAGTTCTAAATGAGGACAAATCCCTTGAGTTTCTCTATCCCTTACACCATATATATTGGTAACTTATCTATGGTATGTTGACACAGATGACTTAATTCTGAGCCATTCTACACACTTCAAGTTTTGACAGCTTTTTTCTCTCTGGCTGTATGGTTGTATCTTTAACCCTTAAAGCACTGGAACCAATTTAAGTTGTTTTTGCTGACAGCATAGATCAAGATCAGACTGCAGAGAATGTGGTCTGATCTTTGATCTACACTGTCAGCTACTTCATTACATTTTCTGGCTTAAACAACCTGAAATGATAGTATTTTGGATGTTTTTTGTATTGAAAAGGTGCATTTCATAAATTCAGCACTCTGCGGGTTAATTTTCTGCAATGTTCCATCAAAGGGGAAACTCTTGGATGTTGAACCATTGAATTAGAAAAATGTACAATCATATTGTACACAGATGGGACTTCAATACTTAGTCCTGAGTACACGTGCAGAGACGTAGCCAGGATTAAAATATTGATATGCACAGTGAGGCACGAAGTGCTGATGGGTGGTGGGGGGGGGGGGGTTGAAAAATCATATATGATATTTTTATTTACAACTTTGGTCGTGGAATTTCTCTATACGCACATGTGTATTGTGTATAATGTGCACTATGCCCTTGCACGTGTATGTATGTCTCACTAACTATGAAAGTGTCCCCTATTTCTGCAGGTTTAAGGGACAATTGTACCCTCGCTGAATGATCATGGCAGAACACTTGACGAATCTAAAGAGTAAATAAGATGTGTTGAAATATAACCTCCTTACCACACAATCCCGAGTTTTAATGACCCTGAAGAAATAGCCTTTTGAAAATTTTGTGGGAAAGGAGAAAATGCTGCTCACCAGCATGTTCTTCTTTTCCCACAAGGTTTTCTACACTTTCACATATAATTACCATCATTTAAGCTACATTTTCTTCTGCTATGGCTTTCAGTTTGGCAAAGTCTAAAATTTCATGGATTGGGAAAAAGTGAAAACAATATCCGATTTGTTCAACTGGCCTGCAGTTGGTACATAGTTAACTCTGTACCACGTAAGAAAAATGTAGTAGACTTGTTAAGAAGCATTTGCAGACGAAAATTTAAGTATGGCTAAAATGATGGAATTTGTTTTTGATACATTAGAAAACATTGTGGGATATAGAGAAAATGCCAGTTACTTGCAATGTATTATTTTCCCACAGTTTTCGCTTAACTCTTTACCACCCCTGGAAGAGATGGCTTTAAAAACATTTTGGGAAAAGAAGAAAATGCTGGTAACCAGAATTTTTTCCTTTAACCACCATATTTTCTACTAAATCAAAGGCAGAAATCATCATTTGAGTTTCATTTAATTTGTCGTCTGCTAATGCTTTCAATTTGGTCCGGTCTAAAATTTTGTTGTTTAGTAAGAGGTAAGCTGTCACCCTTGTGATCATTAAAAGTTGGAGTTCTTCTAAAAAACAAATTTGAAACACATAACAGTGTAAACATATTCTTAACACTTAACCACACTATCCTGATTTTTAACAACTCAGAGAAAGGAAGCTTTTGAAAACATTGTGGAAAAAGGAGAAAATGCCAGTAACCAGCATTTTTCCCTTGTCCCACATTGCCTTCTACCCTTTTAAAGACAAATCACATCATTTGAATAAAACTGAATTTGTCGTCCGATTTCTTTTTTTTTTTTTTTAATTTGGATGAATCTAAATTTAAATGTTTGGTACAGAGTTATGGCTAATTTTCATGCCTAAAGTAACTGTTACAGCCAATGATGCTTTCCTACATCCAAGCCATTCCTTCATGCTTGATTCTAATTTGTCCACACACCATTAGATGCCTTTGATTCCAAGGGTAGCTCCGCTTGTAGCTGAGACATGATCACAGAAAAATGACATTGGACCTAATCTCTGAAATTGGGGGTAACCCTTTGAAAGCAACAGAAATCCAGGGATGTTTAGTATAATCCTGGGAACTCCCCACCATTAATTTTACCATGCAATTTTTAGGGGTGATGTAAGAAATGTATGGAATATCGAAATTGTGAATGAGCAGGACTGGCATATATTCACGATTTCAAAATTCCTTCTGTACACATATTTCTTGCGTTATCCCCCAGTATAGCCAAGCAAAGTCCATGATGGGTAATTTTCCCAGGATTATGCTGGATTGTTATTATGACAACAAATTCACCCTTTCACTTAAACCTATTTGGGGCTAGCTCTTATGTTATTTCGGCATGACCCCACAATAGTGGGAACCGCTTACTCAAACATTGCCAAAAATGACAATAGGAAAAACATTTCAAGCATGATAATATTTTTTTTTTTTTGCATTTTGTGGACATCATTTGGCTAAAAGGTGCAGGCATGTTTTCAAAGCAGTTGCTCCTTTATCTACATATTTTCAAAAGCTGTAACTGGAAGTCCCCTACATACTGTAAAAAATCATTCAGCCATTAGTCACCTTGCGCTACAAAAAAAGAAATATCAGAGCTTGCGTGATCCATGAAGAAAGATTTAAAGCAGGATTTAATTTCTATCACTATCTTTAAAAGCAGAAAATGTATTGAACACAAGTTGGACAATGGGAGCTAACATGATACAAGGTATCCGACTACTAGGATGATTCGGTATTATTTTCATTTACAGTGCTTACTTTCGTTTTCGATTAAATTGATTTTAGATGGTATTCTTTCGCCCCTAACATTGGATTATGCAACATATTATCATTAAACAGAGCTAAATATCCATATAATATAAAAAATACCTTTGATTTAATGGAACTTTGACCATTTTGATGGTTTAAGTAGACGGTAACTTAATCAAGCTTACTCGCCCGGGTAAACTCGTCTTAAATATAGATACTCGCCAAATTAGTTTTCCGATAAAGAAAAAAAAAAACGGCTTCGTTCAATGATAACCTGCATTTACCACAGAAACAGAGACAGATTGACCAAAGTAAACTGCTCCTTATAACAATGACTCTTTCCCTTGCACCATCTCATCAGTTTTACAATGCTTACCCGTATCGTAATGGTCTAAGGGAAGAAACTCTTACAACACACATCATAATGTTACTAGAGTTATCTCCCTTAAAAGTGGAATAGTCGAGTCTTCGATAGCATCAGTTTTTTTTTTTTTTCAGAAACGATTACTATTGCCAATGTCTTCCTGGTCTAAATTCAACAGAAAGATAATAATTTTATGAGTTTCGAAGATAATGATGAAAAGACTGTAAAAAGACTTGTGGTGCCTAAGTTTTTCTTGCGTTTCAATATATGTGCACAACGGCCGCCAAATGATAACCTAAAATTCCAAAGACTTTTTATCCGAAGCAAGGAAAAGAGGGTTGCAGTTCTTATTGAAGGGGAGGTAACTCCAATGAAAACAACGCAAAATCTTATACGTTTTTTTTTCCTTAGACCATAAAAAATTATCCGGCTCGTTAAATATAGGTATACTGTGATGTTTGAAATGGAAGTTAAAGACCGCCAAATGTTTGATTGACAAGTACTTGAATATAATTATTTATGAAGAATGTGATTGCAGACAACTTCAGTTAGTTACATTGTTTAACAAGATCTGTCTTGTGTACGAACCTTCCACCACTATGTCCACTTGAAATCACTGTTTCCAACAGTACAATCTGGATGCTATTCAGATTTGTATAAATAAGCAATTTCATTTTCTTATTATCGTTGGTACATGTTGACCTAGTCTTACAATTTTCATCCTTTCCACTTTGGATGTCTTATGCTCGGTGCATTGAAAAGTGATGTGTATCTTTACGACAAGAAAGATTTTTTTCTTTTAATTTCGACATGGATCTAGTATACAAAGGAATGAGAGACTGTGTAACGAGATACACGATTTCCGTGAATAAGGGAGGTAACTACATCAGATGTGGGCCAATGTAGATAGTACGAGTTGTTTCCCTTTGACCATAAATATTTAACCATATGTGTCGAGAAAATCGCATTATCATAAATATACGGTGCACACACTGTTCCTATGGAAGAAAGTCTCTGGCTGGAATCTATAGTATTTCCTTGCTTCTCAAAGTACAAAGTCCTCCAAATACTTGATTGAGGAGCCATTTCGAATTCTAAATAAGTAGATCTACAACATAATAAAGTAATCCAAGTCCAATAATTTGAGCGGTTTGAATCATTTGAACATCTTATGCGTTGCCGGCCTAAAATTCTAAAGAGTCTTTGGAGAAAGGAAATTAAAGATTCACTGAACAAGGGAAATAACTCCCATTATAGGTCAATGTAAGAATGGGTTGTTTCCCTTAGACCATAAATTTCACATGACGGCCCGTTAGAATCACATTATCGTGAATAATAAGATATATAGAATGTTCCACTGAAGGAAGGTCACACTAGTAAAATGATGTCTGCTTCTAGACCTAAAGTTCTAGCTTTATATAAAAACATTCTGAGGGAGTCTCAGAAGCTCAACTCCTATAATTTTAGGTAACAGCCTTCTTTTTAGAGACCGCCAAATATACTATCATCCGTACCAGTTTATGTCATCTACTGTAGTGTAGACAGTTTGTTTCGTAAGAAAATCAATGATCACTGTGATCCTTAGAATTGATTCAAATTTAACCTTCGAAAGGCTTGGTGAACGCATGTTGCTTTGTTGCAGCTTGTAGATCAAGGTCAGACTTGGTCTATACGCAGCTTATGCAGGTAGAGCTTGGATTTTGACTGAAAATCCGAGATTTTTCTTCAGCAAACAATCCAGTTTAATTTCTATACCAGACGACAAAATCTTAGCCTTGTCCAACCGAAAGCTTTTGCATTTGACCAATGTTACTCCAAGCATAAAATTTGTCTTTCATAGGGTAGCTCTTAAACATTGTGGGAAAAGGAGAAAATGCTAGTTACCAGCATTTTTTCTACCTTCAGTCTGAAGGTTCACTCCAATGTTATTTTTCAATTATTTCTCCGCTCCCCTTCATCTCAGCCCTTCATAGTTTCATTCTGGAATAAAATTTGCTCATGCCCGCATTTCTTCGAATGGCTTTAAGCAGCAATATATTTGTTGACTGCAAATAACTTGGGTATGGATCGTTTGATAAATGATTTATCTTCACAAAAACCCAGTGTTTTCTAAAGCCATTTCCCTCAGGGTGGTTAAAAATCAGCATTGTGCAGTGACCTTATGAGGAAGCTGTCGATGCGCCATAAAACAACATACATTCATTACCTTATGAGGAGGGCTTTTGAAAACTTTGGGGGAAAACAAAATAAATCTGGTAAGTGGTAGATCCAACCTGAATTTTTTTTGTGTCTCTCGGTATTCTACCCTTCCAAAGACAAACTCCCTTTGTTTGGTCCACATAAATTTTATCCTATACAGGTGCCCTGAATATGGAGGAGCCTTAATCCTTTACTACACAATCCAGAGGTTTAATGACCCTGAGAAAGGGGCCTTTTGAAAAGAAATGCAGGAAAATGAGAAAATGCTGAAAATCTAACACCTTGGTCACTTAGCCATAGAGGACTCCCCAAGGAGCATGGTAGAAGAGCATTGTTAACTCTAAACCAAATGACAAAATTGTAGATTAGTACAAATAAAAAGCATTTGCAGACAACGCATTGAATGTGGCTCAAATAATGGAATTTGTCTGAGGAAGGGTAGAAAACATTGTGGGAAAGAGAGAAAATGCTAGTTAGCAGCATTTTCTCATTTTTCCACAATGTTGTCAAAAGTCTTCTTTCCTAGGGTCGTTAAAAATCAGAATTGTGTGGTAAAGGGTTTCTAAAGTTGGGGAAACCTACCAATATCCGGTTTTGTGGTCTTGTTACAGAGAATATGCACTCGAGAAAACCAAATATGAGTTTAGAGCAAATAAAGATGTTACAGATCCAGCAATTCTTGCAAGTTTACTGAAAAAAGCCCAAGATAATTTAGATTTACTTAAAAGACAGGTAAGCCGTAAAACTTTTGTACTGCAAAAGCATTGTACTTTTTGTAACTACACAAGTAGAAAATATTATTGTAAAAGTAGCCATTGCTTGTTCTAACCTGTTGGTCATTTGCCCATGAATTTTTCCAAATTATTGCAGTTGCTCCAATGAGAGGTGTGTCTAAAATTTATGTGTGTTGTAAAAGGTCAGTGTCACATATCATTAGTGCTTTTTTCTCCTCAAAATACCATTCAAAAAACTATCAAGCAAATTAGATGATAAAATTGTCTTGATAAACATTCAGCCAAGGAAGAATTTCACACTTGAAGAAGAAAATATGAAAATTCTACCTGTGACACAGGTAGAATTTTCATATTTTCTTTTTTAACTCTTTACCACACAATCCCGACTTTTAACAACCCTGAGAAAGGAGCCTTTTGAAAACATTGTGGGAAAAAGAGAAGATGCTGGTAACCAGCATTTTCTCCTTTTCCCACAATGTTTTCTACCCTTCCCAAAACAAATTTCAATTTTTCAGTTACATTTGTTTTGTCATCTGCAAATGCTTTCAATTTGGACCAGTCTAAAATTTTGTTGTTTGGTAAAGAGTTAACTTCATTGGTTGTGTTTGAAATTCATGTTAGACTAATTTCCATAGGCTTATCCTAAGGAGGTAACTGTCCAGCTGTTATCAAAATATGTTTAACCCTTTCCCAAACGATAAATTATAGACTGGTCCAGTTTGAAAGAGTTTGCAGACGACAATTATAAATTTGATGAAAATGACAGAAAGTTCTCCAAACAGGTAGAAAACACTGTGGGAAAAGGAGAAATTGCTCGTTACGAGCAATTTCTCCTTTTCCCACAGTGTTTTCAAAAGACTTGTACTGCAGACACATGAAAACCAGGGCTTGTTTGGGAAAGGGTTAATTAAAAAGTTTTATTACAAGAGGTGGCTGTATGCATTGGTTAACTTTTATCCTGCTAAATAAGTTAAATGAAACCTTCAGGCCAATAGTAAAAACGTGTATAATGTTATTTCATTTTTTTTTTTTTTTTTTGAGAAAAATATCTCCTTAGCGGACATTGTAGATCTGCATGTTCTGTGCAGTCTGATCTTGATCTACACTATCCACAAAAGGTCAGCGAGTCGCACTTAGCAGCGTAAGGGTTAATATTTTGTTGTTGTTTTCTATTTTACCATTCAGGTTCTTGTAGGTTACATGTATGAGGAGGGGCATTTAGTCATTGAACAGCCAACCAATAAACAGACATCTAGTTAACCAAGAGATGCATTTCTGCACGAATTATTCCAGTTCAACTTTACATGTATAGTAGACAGAACTTGAGGCTGTGTTTTAACTCACTAGTCTACCTCCTAACAAATGAGTAGCACTCCAGTAAAAGGGGGTTGAATGCACCTCTGCGATCCACTATACCAAGCAAGTCATCAAATCATTATTGATCCGTGAAGTTCATTTTATCTGACAAGTAACAACAGCTAAATCACAATGTAGAGTGGTCCTTTGACATGCAAAAAATTGACCATTAACAAAAACTGTTGATCGAGGTCAGCCTGTGCAGACTGTGCAGGCTGACATGGGCCAGTACTTTTTGGAAATGAATTAAACCCCCTTTTCACAGAGCATGAATCAGATGTAGCAGGTGGCATTGAAAGCACCCATGTGAAATATGAGAAAACAGGATTTCAGCTTACATATATGTATACAGGTAGAAACACTGAAGCTAAAGGAGTAATCTGTTACAAGCAGTTGCTCACTTTGCCACACTACTTTCAAATGTGAAAAAGTCATTGACAGTTGGTTATGTGTCGTGCAAAGACCATCATGAACATAAAATTTTTGCTATGGAAATACATGTATATTTAACCCTTTACCAAACATTACAGTCCTGGGGTTGAACAAACTGAAGAGAGAAGCCTCTTGAAAACATTGTGGAAAAAGGAGAAAATGCTGGTAACCAGCATTTTCTCCTTTTCCCACAATGTTTTCTGTCCTTTCAGAGACAAATTTTATTTTTGACCCACATTTAATTTTAATGTCTGTAAATACTGAGAAGTCCAAAACTCTTGTTTGTTAAAGAGTTATCCCTTTACCACACAATCCAGAGTTTTAACGACCCTTGGAAAGAAGCCTTATGAAAACATTGTGAGAAAAGGAGAAAATGCTGGTAACCAGCATTTTCTCCTTTTCACACAATGTTTTCTACCCTATCAGAAATCCTAAGCCCCTTTGTACCAATTTTGAAAGTTACTGTCTGCAGATGTTTTGAATTCAGGAAGAGTCAAAAATTTGTCGTTTGGGAAGGGGTTAAGTGGCATAGGTTTTCTTTTCTAATGTATTTCTGCTAAAAAGATCACCTGTTATGCCCCCTGCAAAGAGCAGCTTTTTGAAAACACTATGGTTAACCCTTTTCCACACAATCTCGGGTTTTAATAACCCTACAGAAAAAGCCTCTTGAAAACATTGTGGGAAAAGAAAATGCTGGTAACCAGCATTTTCTCCTTTTCTCACAATGTTTTCTACCCTTTCTAAAACAAATTTCAGTTTTTGAGTCACATTTATTTTGTCTTCTGCAGATGTTTTGAATTAATTCAAGTCGAAAATTTTGTCATTTTGTAAAGAGTTAAAGGAGTACTTCTGCTTTGTGGTACTTGTACTAGTCAATGGTATGTCTAAAAATAGCTTGTAAGGTAAAAGGTTAACCCTTTTCAAGTCTGGTTGTGTGCATAAAACAGATGACTTTTAACAACAGTGTTAGAAATAGAGAAAATGCTTCTTTTATGTATATTATTGTTAACTTTTTTTCTGTCAGTTATCAATGACTGCGGTTTCTCCACAAAATGTACATCCTGTCATATTCACAGTGTCGCTTCTTCGTCCAGACATCAATAGGGTGGATGTTTACCCTGACAACCTGATTGCATAGAAATATTTGGCAGATGTTTCTGTCACCTTTTTTTTTTTACTTTTTTTTCTATTTCATGATTTTAACCCTTTACCACACAATCCCGAGTTTTAACAACCCTTGGCAAGAAGACTTTTGAAAATATTGTGGGAAAAGAAGAAAATGCTGGTAACCAGCATTTTCTCCTTTTCTCACAATATTTTCTACCCTGTCAAGAACTTCACTTCATTTTTACAACTTTCAAGTTTGTTGTCTGCAGATGCTTTCAATTCAGTAGTCTGGAATTAGTGGTTAGGTAAATTGTTAAGCCTTTACCAGACAATGTAGAGGTTTTAAGACATTGAAGAAAATGGTATTTTAAAACATTCTGTGATTAGGACAGAATGCTGATGACAAGCATTTTTTCCATTTCCAGCAATGAACTTTACATTTTCAAAGTCAAACTGTCTGCAGTGCCTTTTTTTCCCACAATCTTTGTTGTCTTTTGCACATACTTTCATAAAGGACTAGTCTAAAATTTTGATATCTCTAGTTGATCCTTTAAAAGTAACATTTGTCCAGGTGGAAAGCATCTACAGACAACAAATTTTATGTGGCTGAAGTTGCGGGATTTGGCTTCTACAGAAAACATTGTGGAAAAAAAGGAGATAAGGCTGGTTACCAGCATTTTCTCCATGGTGTTTTCAAGAGCTGTATTCCACAGGTTGTTAAATCTTCACACTGGTAAAGGGCACCCCTGTCACCTTCATGGTAAAAGGAAGATGATGAAGAAACTACATAATGTGTAGTCTGATATTAGATGTATACTGCCATCACTCCATTACAGTCTTGCATTAGAATTGTGAATTTTAATCCTGGCTGTTGAAAAGGTCTTAATTTCATGTACTTGCCCTTAAAAGTGTCAAAATGTGTAAGACATAGCTGCTGGGATATATCAACATGATATTAGGGTATTGTGAAATGTTTTTGTTCTCTGTGAACAGATTTTTGAGCAATCACATATGAGCCATGCTCTGTGAAAAGGGGGTTTAATGCTTCTCCCAGATGTATTATACCAAGCATGTCATCATATAATTATGGGTCCATAAAATTCATTTTGTCTAAAAACCAACTGAATCATGAAGTAGACTAATCCTTTGACATGCAGAAAAATTGACCAATAGCAAAAAAAGCTTCGACCCAGGTCACCTTGCATGGGCTGCGAAGGCTGATCTGTGTCGATACTTTTTGCAGATGCATTAAACCCCCTTTTCACAGATCATGGCTCATATACATGTTTTTGCATTCATTTCATTGTTGTCTTTTATCTGTTGGCCTCCAAATTGCAATGTCTTTTTGAATTACAAAAAATATGCAGATTTTATCAAAAGACTGAGACAAATATATTTTTTTTTTTTATATTGCACTCTAAAGGTTAAACCTTTACCAAACAATTCCAATTTTTAAAGACCTTAACAAAGAAAGCTTTCAAAGAAATTCTGAGGAAAGGAGAAAATGCTGCTTATCAGCATTTTATCTTTTTCCCACAATATTTATATTCCTGTCACAGACAAAACCAATCATTTCAGTCACATTTAATTGGTTGTGTTTAAAACGCTTTCAATTTGGACTAGTCTAAAATTTTTGACTTCTGATTAAGAGTTAAGTTATTAGAGGTACATGCTTCTCACTAAAGCGACAAATTGACAGAGAGCAATCAGGGTCTGTATTCACCAACCATTCTTAAGAATGTGCTTAGTCTTATTCTCCAGAATTTTCTAAATTTGAAAGTAACACAACTTCTGATTGGCTAAACCAAACCGTTTGGTTTAGCCAATCAGAAGTTGTGTTACTTTCAAATTTAGAACAATTTGGAGAATAAGCACATTGTTAAGAATGGTTGGTGAATACAGACCCAGGTTGTGATGGAAGTATTTGGTACAGATGACCTATAGGATGGAACTTGGTGAAACTTTTACCCAGAATTCCATGTTTTAACATCACTGAAAAAGAAAGCTTGTAAAAAATTATGGGTTGACCCTTTACCACACAACAAAAATGTAGACTAGTCCAAATTGAAAGCGTTAGCAGATGACATTTTAAATGTAGCTCAAAACATTACATTTGTCTCATAAAGGGTAGAAAACATTGTGGGAAAAGAAGAAAATAATGCTTACCAGCATTTTCTTCTTTTCCCACAATGTTTTCAAAAGGTATCTTTCTCGGGGTCGTTAAAAGTCAGGATGGTGTGGTAAAGTGTTAAGTGAGAAAATGGTGGTGAACAGCATTTTTCCCTTTTCCTACAATCTATCTTTTCCAAGACAAATATCACCAATTGAGCCACAATAAATTTGTCATCTGCAAATGTTTTCAGTATGGGCAATTTTAAAATTTTGTTTTCTGAGAAAGAGCTAGATGGTGTAGCATAATACGGGTGTTTTGATCAGTTGTGAATATATGTAATGTAGCCGTTTTGTTTGTGTGGTATTGTACAAGTATTAATCACTTGTGTTTATATTGTATGAGTTTTAATGCAAATAAAAGTTATAAGCAAGCAGTCTTGTTTGTCTTATGTTTGCCTGTTCAAGCCTCAGATTGTTGCACAGGGCAATGAATTGACTCTTTACCAAATCTGCAAAATTTTGGGCTTGTCTGAATAAAAAGCATTTGTAGAGGACATATTAAGTAAGGCTACTGATGGTGCTTTTCTTTGAAAGGGCATAAAACATTGTAGGAAATGGAGAAAATGCTCCTTACCTGTATTTTCTCCTTTTCGTACAAGGTCTTCAAAAACTGCTTTCTTCAAGGTTGTTAAAACTTTGGACTGTATGATAAAGGGTTAAGCATATTTTCTTTCACAGGTGTATTGTTTGCCACAACAAAAACAAAGCTGACTTTTTTTGAGGGCTAAAGACCAATGTAAATGCAAAAGACTTAAAGGCCCAGTAGTGATAACAAGAGGGCCATGAAGGCCCTGGATCGCTCACCTGAGTCAATAGGCAAAATTTCACTCCAGTGTCATAATGACCCAATTTAAAACTCATCTGAGATATTACCAAGACAAACATTCTTGTTGAGCTGATAATGTGGCCTCTGGAGTGTACAAAATGTATTTCTTCAATTTGACCTAGTGACCTAGTTTATGACCCTATGTGACCATATTTCAAATTCATCGAGATATCAAAACAAATTTGTTGACCAAGGTTCAGGTGAATTGGGCAAGAATTGCTGCCTCTAGAGTGCCCACAAGGTATTTCTGTAATTTGACCTAGTGACCTAGATTATAACCCTATGTGACCCAATTTCAAACTCATTCAAAATATCATCAAGTCAAACATGCTGACAAATTTTCAGGTCAGTGGAGCAAAAATTGTGGCCTCTACAGCACCCACAATACATTTCTTTAATTTGACTTAGTGACCTAGTTTATGACCCCATGAGATCCAATTTCTAACTGATCCGAGACATCATCAAGTCAAACATGTAGACCAATTTTCAGGTAAATTTAGCTAGAATTGTGGCCTCTAGAGTGCCCACAAGGTATTTCTTCAATGTGACCCAGTGACCTTGTTTATGATCCTATGTGACCCAATTTTGAACTCTTCCGAGATATCATCAAGACAAACACGCTGACCAATTTTCAGATCAACTGAGCAAGAATTGTGGTCACTGAGCACCCACAAGATATTTCTTTAAATTTGACGTAGTGACCTAGTTTATGGCCCTACGTAACCCAATTTTAAACTCGTCCTAGATTTTATCAAGACAAACATGCTGATCAATTTTCAGGTCAATTGAGTAAGAATTGTTGACTCTAGAGCGCCCACAAGGAACTTCTGTAAGTTGACCTAGTGACCTAGTTTATGACCCAAGTTGACCCAAATTCAAACTCAACCGAAATTTCATCAAAAAAACATTCTGACCAGTTTTCAAGTCAGCTGAGCAATAAATGTGGCCTTTAAAGTGTCCACAAGGTATTTCTTTAATTTGACCTTGTAACCTAGTTTATGACCCAAGGTATCCCAAATTCGAACTCATCCGATATTTATTAAGACAAAGATTCGGACCAATTTTCAAGATAATTGAGCAATAAATGTGGCCTCCAAAGTGCCCAAAAGGTATTTCTTTGACCTTGTAGCCTAGTTTATAAGTCAACTGAGCAAAAAATGTGGCCACTAGAGTGCCGACAAGGTATTTCTTTAATTTGACCTAGTGACCTAGATTATGTCCCCAGGTGACCCAAATTTGAACTCATCCTAGATTTCATCAAGACAAACATTCTGCCCAATTGAGAAATAAATGTGGCCTCAAGTGCCAACAAGGTATTACTTTAATTTGACCTAGTGACCTAGTTTATGACCCCAGGTGACCCAATTTTACACTCATCTGAGATTTTATTAAGACAAAGATTCTGACTAATTTTCAAGACAATTGAGCAATAAATGTGGCCTCTAGACTGTCCAGAAGGTATTTCTTTAATTTGACCTAGTGACCTAGTTTATGACCCCAGGTTACCAAATTTTGAACTAATCCAAGATTTAATTATGACAAACATTCTGACCAACTTTCAAGTCAATTGAGCAAAAAATGTGGCCTCTAGAGAGCCCAAGAGGTATTTCTTTAATTTGACCTAGTGACCTATTTTATTACCCTAGGTGACCCAAATTCAAAATCATCCAAGACTTCATCAAGACAAACATTCTGAACAATTATCAGGTCAACTGAGGAAGAAATGTGGCCTGCAGAGTGTCCACACTGTATTTCTTTAATTTGACCTAGTGAACTAGTATATGACCCCAGGTTACCCAATTTCAAACCCATCTGAGATTTACTTAAGACAAACATTCTGACCAATTTTCAAGTCAGTTGAGCAAAAAATGTGGCCTCTAGAGTGCCCACAAGGTATTTCTTTAATTTGACCTAGTGACCTAGTTTATGACCCTAGGAGAGCAAAATTCGAAGTCATCCGAGATTTCATCAAGACAAACATTCTGACGAATTTTCAGGTCAATTAAGTAAGAAATGTGGGCTCTACAATGTTGACAAGGTAAATGTTGACAACAGACGACGCACGATGGACGACGAACAACTGACGACGGATGCCGGACATTGGACAACAACAAAAGCTTATCTTGAGCATGTTGTGCTCAGGTCAGGTAACCTAGTTTATGACCCTAGGTGACACATATTCCAACTCATCTGTGATTTCATCAAGACAAATATTCTGACCAATTTTCAAGTCAATTGAGCAAAAAATGTGGCCTCTAGAGTGCCCACAAGGTATTTCTTAAATTTGACCTAGTGACCTAGTTTATGACCCTAGGTAACCCAAATTCCAACTCATCCGAGATTTCATCAAGACAAACATTCTGACCAACTTTCAAGTCAGTTGAGTAAGAAATATGGCCTCTAGTGTCCACAAGGTATTTCTATAATTTGACCTTGTGACCTAGTTTATGACCCCAGGTGACCCAATTTTACACTCATATGAGATTTTATTAAGACAAACATTCTGATTAATTTTCAAGTCAATTGAGCAAAAAATGTGGCCTCTAGAGTGCCCACAAGGTATTTCTTTAATATGACCTAGTGACCGAGTTTATGACCCTAGGTGACCCATATTCAAACTCATCCTAGGTTTTATCAAGACAAACATCCTGACCAATTTTCAGGTCAATTGAGATATAAATGTGGCTTCTAAAGTGCCAACAAGGTATTACTTTAATTTGACCTAGTGACCTAGTTTATGACCCCAGGTGACCCAATTGAAACTTTTTGCTACATGTATTTGTAAATTTTCTGCATGTCCAAGGACCATTCTACCTCGTAAGTCTGTCCATTGTTTGACAAAATAAATTTTATGGATCCCTAATGACGTAACAAATTGCTTTGCATAATGCATTACAGAGATGCATAAAACTCCTTTTCCCAGAGTGTCACCCATATGGCATGTACTTTCTTTTGTACCGAAAACAATTTACAACACTATATAACCATTTGCACAATGTGACCTTCTATTCAAGCAGTAAGTCTGCTACCTTGGGAAAAGAAAAAAAAAAATAAGAGTAAATATCTTCAAAATAAAATCTGTATTATATTGCACGATTAACAATTAAATTGGTATTTTTGATTGTATGGTAAGACTGTAACACAAATCTCTACAATATCACAGTTGGTTCCTTTAGTCCTGTCAACTCGTTATCTCCTGTAGATTACATTTTTTGTATTGCCACAGACTGCTTCTGAAACACTGTGGTGGGAAAAAAATATGCCTATTATGAGAATTTTCTGATATTGCCACAATGTTTTATTCATGCATTAAACCTCAGTGTTGATTGTTCCTTTTTCAAAGCAAATCTATAAAGTTGTCTCGTGCATATTTCTTTCAGGAGGTAGTAAGTGTATCCATGATCACACATGCAAATTTTGGACCGACAACAAAGGTAAAATGACTGAAAGGTAAGAAAATACCTTTCTACACATGTATGAAAAACATAAGAAAATGAGCAATTTATAGCATATTTCAAGTGATTCCTCCTTTCCCTTTGATGTTCTTTCAATAAAGCATACTGCATGGACACGAGTGTATGATAATGGATAAACAGTATACATAATGATAAAAACATTCATGAATACTTTCTAATTTGTGGAATGAATATTCAACCATATCTTTGTGTTGCTAAAAAATATGGCTTGCCAGAAGATCATGGTTTAAAAATCTTTGGACCACATAAATAAACAAATCATTTACAAACCACCATGGTGAAAAGCTTAACTCTTTACCAAACAACAAAAGTTTGGACTTGAAAGCATTTACAGACAACATATTTCAATCTGATAGGGTTGAAGACATTGTGAGAAAAGGAGAAAATGCTGGTTACCAGCATTTTCTCCTTTTCCCACAATGTTTTTAGAAGGCATCCTCAGGGTTGTTAAAACTCAGGATTGTGTGGTAAAGGGTTAACTCTTTACCAGATGATAAAATTTTAGATTTGTCCAAACTGAAAGCATTTGCAGACAACAAATATTTCTCAAATCATGGTAATTGTCTTTGAAACGGTGAAAAAACAATGTGGAAATGCTAATTACCAGCATTTTCTCCTTTTCCAACAATGTTTCAAAAAGTTTTCTTTCTCAGGATTGTTTGATCAAGGGATAACTCTTTACCAGACGACAAAATCTAGACCGGTCCAAACTGAAAGCAATCATTGCAGACGACAATACAATCATAGCTTTAGCTATGAAATTTGAAAACTTTTGAAAAATTTGAAAACTTTTTTTGGGAAATGTGGAAAATGCTGGTTACCAGCATTTTCTCCTTTTCTCACAGTGTTTTCAAAAGCTGTCTTCCTTGGGGGTTGTTAAAACACAGGATTGCTCAATAAAGGGTTAAAGCACCCATGATCCACATCAGTCAACCAGTCAATATCTTCCTGTTTGCAAGGTTGCATTAACAACTTATAACTAATTTCACTCTTAACTCTTTACCAAACAACAAAATTTGAAACTAGTCCAAATTAAAAGCATCTGCAGGCGACAAAACAAATGTGACTGAAAAATTGAAATTTGTTTTGGGAAGGGTAGAAAACATTGTGGGAAAAGGAGAAAATGCTGGTAACCAGCATTTTCTCCTTTTCCCACAATGTTTTCAAAAGGCTTCTTTTTCAGGGTCGTTAAAAGTCGGGATCGTGTGGTAAAGGGTTAAGCAAATAATCCTTTAATTCAACAACAGTGAGGGAAAAGGCTTTTGAAAATACTGTAGGAAAAGGAGAAATTACTGGTTACCACCATTTCCTCCGTTCTCAACAATTCTTTTTGCTTCTTCACAGATATATTTTATTTGTCATCTGCAAATGCCCTCAGATGGAGGGATGCAGTATTTCACTATCTGGTAAAGACTGAAGCATTGCAGAACAGTAGGTAAGGGCATACAAGTATGGTTACTGATATTTTCTTCTTTTCCAACAATGTTTTTCTACCCTTTCAAACAAAAATCTCACCATATGAGCCACATAAAATTGTGATCTAAAAATGCTTTCGATATGGATTGGTCAAGAATTTGTCACCTGGTAAAGAGTTAACTCCCTGAGTTCTGATAAAAAATAAAGGAGCCATGCTCTGTGAAAAGGGGGCTTACTGCATCCACTAAAACGTAATGACCCATGTCAAAACATGGGTCAAAACTTTCTGCTATTTGTAAATTTTCTACATGTCTTAGGACCAGTCTATCTCATGATTTGGTTGCTTGTTAGATGTTGCTTGTTAGATAAAATTGTTCTTATGGATTCATAGTAATGTGATGACTTGCTTGGCACAATGCATCACGGAGAGGCATTAAGCCTCCATTCCACAAAGCATGGCTCAAATGTTCCAATTTGTATGAGCAAAATCATCTACGAGCTAAAACCATTCCTTATGAAAACCTTTTCTAAATGGGGACAATGATACACACAGGTTTAACCCTTTACTGCACAATGCAGCCTTTTAAGCCCCTGAAGAAGAAGCCTTTTGAAAACATTGTGGGAAAAGGAGAAAATGCTGGTAACCAGCATTTTCTCCTTTTCCCACAATGTTTCTGCCCTATTAAAGAAAATTTACACTATTTGAACCACACTGAAATCGTAGTCTACAAATGCTTTCAGTTTTGGCAAGGCTAAAATTTTGTCATCTGGTAAAGGGTTAATAACCATCAATTCATTATTCCTTGCAGACAGTTAGTGGGAAAAGGAGAAATTGCTTCAAAAAAGTACAAAAAACTGTGATGAATGGAAAAAATGCTGCATACCCCAATAGAAGGGTAGAAAAATTGTTAAGTCATGGGTTTAGGCAAACTTAAGGCAAAGTTTTGTGCAATTTTTCGACAACCCTGACATACTGAAAATTCAAATCCATTTTATGGTTCCACTTACCCTTACATACTTGAAGTTTTAAACTGCCCCCCCCCCCCCCCAAAAAAAAAAACCCATCAAATTTAAGCCTTGCAGAACAAATTTCAAACTTCACATATAAAACTATAAAATTAAAACCTGCATCTAAGATATAATTCTAAGTGTTCACATTATAATGGTCAGCATGAAAAGTTCTTACTGATGGTATAGAGCAAGATAAGAATGCACAAAATGTGCAGCCTGATCTTGGATCTCCAGAGAATTCATCATTTCTAGTTTCAATACCATACAAAATGACTGCAGTTTTGTTTGGAAACCAAGGTCTCTGGATGGAAAATGACAGAAAAAGTAAATACATTATGTAAAACCTCTGTTAATTAACCATTTACCACACAATCCCAAGTTTTAATGACCTTGAACAGGAAGGCTTTCGAAAAAATTGTTGGAAAAGGAGAAAATGCTGTTAACAGCATTTTCTCCTTTTCCTACAATGTTTTCTTCCTTATCAAAGACAAATATCATCATTTGAGCTAAGTTTAATTTGTCGTCTGCAAATACTTTCAATTTGGTTGAGTCCCAAGTTTTGTTGTTTAGTAAAGAGTTAAAATTCTGATATCTTAATTACAACAAAATATACACCAAGCTAAACGTTTTCAGAAAGACGAAACTTACATAAAGATATACTACGATCTACTCATATTCAAGACAGACATGGAAATTCAAAATGGATGACCTCACATTCAAACTTAATAGTACCTCAATCACTGAACATTAACACTGAACAATTTAACAGAACAAACACCTCATTTCTTCTATGAATACTTCTTAATATCAAAATACATAATTATATATCCACAAAACAATAAATGCAATTTCAACAACAATCAATCATTAATGTCACCTGGCAAATTTATGAGCAAAAAAGAGTCTCTAATTTTACATTAAGTTTTAAAAAAGAAAAGGATAAAAGAATATACATAAACCTATTTTTATCAAATACTTCATCCTTGAAGCACTTGGCACAACTTTAGCTGAAGTGTAGATCATAGTAGACCTAGTAAACTGTTTACCACACAACAAAATTTTACACTTGTCCAAAATGAGAGCATTTGCAGATGACAAATTAGATATGGCATATATGGTGAGATTTGTCTGTAAAAGCACAGAAAACATTGTGGGAAAAGGAGAAAATGCTGGTTATCAATATTTTCTCCTTTTCCCAACATGTTTTGAAAAGGCCTCTTTCTCAGGGTCAATAAAGCTTGGTATTGTGTGGTAAAGGGTTAAGTCTTGGGACTACACCATCCAATGTTTGGAGATATCCTAGACAAACGGGACTTCAACTGGAAAACACACTCTCTCCCTGTTCCATTAACCCTTTACCACACATCCTGAGTTGAATAACCCTGAGAAAAAAAGCTTTTGAAAACATGGTGGGAAAAGGAGAAACTGATGGGTTACCAGCATTTTCCTTTTTTCCAAAGGTGTTCCTTTTCTCCCACAATGTTTTCTACCTATTCAAGGACAAATAATATCATTTCAAAAGCCATTGAATTGTTGTCTGTAAATCCTTTAATAAGGACACTTCCAAAGTTTTGCTGTGTGGTAAAGAGTGAAGTCGTGCTCAAGGTTTCAAAATTTAAAATATCTTAATTAAAACACTTTTTTCTTTAAAAACTGCACAGAAAAAGGTTCCATTAATTATCTGTATCCTCCCTGGTCTCCAAAAATTGATTTAATTTTGTCATTAAGAGGATTTTCTTTGCCAATAACTTCCGGGTATTTCTGCAGCAACTCTTCCCAAACCACTCTAGCTGTCTGTGCATTGGCAATCTGTACGGAGGAACAAATCATGCATAACATTGGTTTGTTTAATTAACCCTTGACCACACAATCCCAACTTTTAAGGATTCTTAGAAAAAAGCCTTTTGAAAATATTGTGGGAAAAGGAGAAAACGCTGGTTAGCAGCATTTTCTCCTTGATCCACAATCTCTTCTACCCTTCCCAAAACAAATTTTAATTTTTCAGTCACATTTATTTTGTCATCTGCAAATACTTTCAATTTGGATAAGTCTAAAATTTTATTGTTTGGTACAGAGTGAACATGGTATCCAATAGCAAACCCTTTACCAAACAATTCTGTGGCTTTACAACCCTGAAGAAGAGGGCTTCAGAAAACATGTAAAAAGGAGAAAATGTTGGTAACCAGCATTTCCACCTTTTAACAAAACGTTTTCTATTCTATCAATGACAAATATCATCATTTCAGCCAAATTTCTCATCTGAAAATGCTTCAAAACTAGACAAGTCTAAAACTTTGCAGTCTGGTAAAGAGTTAATCCTTTACCAAAAAGCCACTTTTTAACAACCCTGAAAGGCTTTTGAACACATCATTTCCACCATTTTCTCCTTTTACATTCCAATAATGATCTATCAATGAAAAATTCCATCATTTGAGCAACATTTCATTTGTTGTCTGCAAATCTATCAAGATGGACAAGTCCAACATTCTGTTATCTATTTAGGGAGCCTCAAATTATACAAACACAAAAAATGAAGGTAACTTTTGAAAATTGACAGGAGAATTTATTACATTTTAAAGTGTTTTTTCACTCCCCAAAACATATTTTTCTTATGCTTTCTGGTCTTAGTTGCTGTCACAAAATGGTGTTTACATGAAAGAGGAAAAAAAAACACAACAACAAGAAATTTTTCGGCAACGTAATTTCATGGCCTTTTCAAGAATTAAGCTTGGTATACATTGAAATATAAGAGCATGAAATGTATAGAGCCTCTCTTGGCTTAATCCTTTACCACACAATCCCAAACTTTAACAACCCTGAGACATCCTGGTGACCAGCATTTTCTCCTTTTCCAACAATATTTTCTCTTTTTTTTTTTTTTAAGAAGCAAATTCCATTACATTATTGACATTTGTGTTGTTGTATGCAAATGCTCTCAATTTGGGGCATGTCTAAAAATTTGGCGTGTGGTAAAGAGTTAACCCTTTACCAGACGACAAAATTTTAGCCTTGTCCAAATTGAAAGCATTTGCAGACGTTAATTTCAATGTGGCTCAAATGGTGAAATTTTTCTTTGATAGGGTAAAAAACATTGTGGGAAAAGGAGAAAATGCTGGTTACCAGCATTTTCTCCTTTTCCCACAATGTTTTCATAAGGCTTCTTTCCAAGGGGCTCAAAAGGCATCATTGTGCAGTAAAGGGTTAACTGGTTTATTCTAGTGACTGAAATAACTGAAAGACAAATTAGAAATATATACATGTACCTACCTGATTTGCGTGAAAACCATCAACAGGCTCTAACAATTCATATGTGTCTCTACCAGAAGCATTCCACTGTTTTATTACTGTATAAGAAATATAAATGTTCCAATCAATGACTCACTGTAGCAACAGTTATTCATTGATCATAAAATGTAGTCAAACCAATCTTAACAACCACATGTGTTCTGCAATCACCTTTCATAAGCAACTACCATTTTAAGTACTCAAAAATTAAAACTATTCAAAATAGCATCTGAAGATTCTACAGTTCATAGTTCCCTTCGGTACCTGCTTAACTCTTTCCAAAACAACAGATTTTAGACTCTTCCAATTGAAAACAGTTTGAAATTGATACAAATGAGCTTATCTGATAGGGTAGAAAACATTTTTGGAAAAGGAGAAAATGTTGGTTACCAGCATTTTCTCCTTTTCTCACAATGTTTATTATAGTCATTTCCTTAAGGTTGTTAAAACTTGGGACTTTTTGGTGAAGAGTTCAAACAGAATCAGCTATGCCTCAGCAAATTCAAATTTGGCCATAAGCTGTAAAGGGGGTTATTTAGGTTTTCATAATCATACCATTCTTCAAAAATGTCCTAGGACTGGTGTTAGGCCCTTGTTTGCAGATCATCCATGAATAGGAAAGAGAAGTACAGGAAAGAGGGCTATTTAGGTTTTTACAATCATACCAAATTTCAAAAATGTTGTAGCACTGAATTTAGTAAGGCAATTTTTTGCAAACCATTCATGAATAGGAAAAAAAAGGTAGACCAGGACCAGGTATTTCCAAACAGTTAAGCTATAATCGTTGTTGTTCGTTAATACAAGTAGATAGACATATGTTTGAGATGTCATTTTATAAATCTAAATGTTCTCTTTCATTTCCGAACATTATCCATCTATAAACTGCAGTGATTACCTAGTAACAATGTGGTAAAGTTCCTACAATAAAGAGGCTATTACCAAAATTTCAGAAAAATTTTAACTCCTAATTTTCAGAACACAAAAAAACGATGCAAACCGAAAATCAGATAACCTGATTTGAGCAAACTGAAAATAGTTTATATTGATCCAAGTTGTCAGCAATGTCATAAACATTTAAAAAATTTGATATGTCAAGCTCTAAATTACATGCATTTTATTCTTGTGATTGCTTACTATGCTGAAAAGACGGCCCATTCTTATTCAATCAGCTTTAGCTTGTAAATACCCTTGCATATAAGTTCAGGTGACAGCTTTTCCGAACATGCTTCTCAAGGGCTTTTAACATGTGATAACAACATTTTACAAAGTGTAATATGTTTATATGCATATTGCAAATATAAGAGATCTCAAATATTGAGCTGAGGGAGAAGCAGGAGTAGTTTAAACTCTTAGAAATATACTAGTACATGTATATCAAAAAATTATGAAAACAGTAATTTCCTGACCTTTGAGCTGTCTTATGTAGGTAATTACCGATTTTTCTTGGGATAATTTCTGTATCCTTCAAAACTTTAAAAAATGGCAAAAAAAGAGAAATATGGCGTAAAGTTTATGACGTCTGATGATATCACTATTGTCCCTAGGAGGGACAAGACAGTTCTTAAAATCTTGTTTGCTAATTGCCAACAGTTCAGAAATACACGGTCCCCGTCTACCAGATTTTTTCTTTCCAGCTGTACTTCTACAAAATGATATATTGCCTTTTAAGGTCATGATGGTCCTATATTGCCCACATGAGGGTTACTGTACAAGAAATGCTATGTAATATAAGGTGCATACCCCTGCAACAGTTCTGCTGACTGAAACAGTTCTAGCAAATTTGAATGAACCACATAGGGTGGAGAAACTGTTTGAGTGTAGAGCTCGAGAGACAAACTTGATCAGCAGAGCAAAAATTCTGTAGGATCACGCAAGAAACATTTCTGGCAGCAATCTTAGGGAAGTACATGTAGATCCTATTGAAGAATTTTGGTAGGGTCATCCAGAAAACATTATCATAAAATTATTTCAAAATTCAACTGTTTGGGAGCAGAAGTCATTTAAACGTTGTTCTATTTCAAACTCAGGTGGCCATATTGTTCAGGAAACAAAACCCTTTGAGCAATTTTTGTAGAGGGTAAGGGATAAATCCAAGAAAAATTTCGGTGAAATCATTTCAAAATCCTCCCACTGGTTAAGGCAAAGAATTCATTTAAAGGTTTCACTATTTCTAGCTCTGGCACCATAATATTCTGCAGAACAGAAACATCTGAGCAATTTTGGTAGAGAGTAATCCAAGGTACATACATGTGAAATTATCCATTCTCCATCAGCTGGAGAAGTCATTTAACCCTCTACCACACAGTCCCTAGTTTTAATGACCCAGAGAAAGAATGCTTTTGAAAATATTGTGGGAAAAGATGAAAATTCTGGCAATTTTCTCCTTTTCCCACAATCTTTTCAATCCCTTCAAAAACAAATTTTAACTATTCAGTGACCTTTATTTTGTTGTCTGCAAATGCTTTGAATTTGGTCTGTTCCAAGATTTTGTTGTTTGGTAAAGAGTTAAAGCAAAAGCTTATTATGAACATGCGAGGGACAGACAAAAACTGATCACGTTAGCTCACCTTTGAGCACTTTGTGCACAGGCGAGCTAATATTATCCTTTTTTTTTTACCTTCAATTACAGGATTTTTCATAAAGAACACTTTAATGTTCTTGAAAGATCCCCCTGTTTGATTGGCTACTTCTTCTAAGGCAGCACTCAGTTCATTTGCATGCTGTTAAATCATACAAATAGAAATCTTTGTAAGACAAAATTAAGATTCATTCTAGTGTGATTCAATACAGATACTTTTGTAAAAATAAAACTTCAATATCACTATCAGTTGAACAAATGTTTACCTAATTTTGATAAATCATAAATAATTTTTTTTTTCATTGAAAAGTGTTTTACCCTTTCCTGAAAGAGCAGACTTCTAAATTGAAAGCATGCTCTGCAGACAACAAATTCAAAATTGGTCTAAATGAACTGAAGTTCCAGCATTGTCCCCTTTTCCTCGGATGTTTACAAAGCCTTTCTATCTTGGGGTGGTTAAAACACTGAATCCTATGGAAAAGGGATTAATTCTATTTTCAATCATCTCATGGCAAAAGCCCATTTATTCATGTCTTTCTTGAATCTCCCAAGGACTGGGCCATTTAGCCATGGAGGACCAAAATAAACACATGAAATAAAGGTGCAAATGAAAAAATTATATTAAGAAATACATACCAGTACTTCATTTTTTATAACTCTTTACCAAACAATTCCATGATTTAACCCTTCACCACACAACGAAATTTCAGACCTGTCCAAATTGAAAGCATTTGCAGACGATAAAATAAATGTGACTCAAAAACTGAAATTTGTGTAGGGAAGGGTAGAAAACATTGTGGGAAAAGGAGAAAAAGCTGGTTACCAGCATTTTCTCCTTTTCCAACAATTTTTTCAAAAGGCTTTTTGTTCAGGGTTGTTAAAACCCGTGATTGTGTGGTAAAGAGTTACTGATCCTGAGGAAGAAGATTTTTACAAGCATTGTGGGACAAGGTGAACATGTCTATTTTCACAATGGTTTCAAAAGCCATTTACCTCAGGGTTGTTAAACCTTGGGTTGTTCGGTAAAGAGTAAAGAATACCTGTGTGGTGAGGTCTCGTATGGTTGAATTGGAGTTCATCCATCCGAAACAGGGAGAAATCTGTAAACATCAAAACAAAAAATAATCATGAAATTTTTCTGTTGCTTTCCACGTGGACAATACAGTACTTCAAGAATTAACCCTTTACCAAACATTCCTGACTTTTAATGACCATGAGGAAGAAGGCTTTTGAGGGAAAAGAACAAAATGCTGGTAACCAGCATTTTCTTCTATTCTTTTAACCCTTTACCAAACATTCCTGACTTTTAACGACCCTGAGGAAGAAGGCTTTTGTGGGAAAAGAACAAAATGCTGGTAACCAGCATTTTTTTCTATTCCAACAATGTTTTCTACCCTTTGAAAGACAAATTTTATGTTTTGAGCAACATTCAACATGCCTTCTGCAAATGCTCTCAATTTGGATTAGTCTAAAGTTTTGTCTTCTGGAAGAGAATTGACCCTGTACCACATGAAAAAATGTTAGACTCGTCCAAATTTAAAGCATTTGCAGACGAAAATGTCAATGTGGCTCAAATAATATGATATTTCTTTGATAAGGCAGAAAACATTGTGGGAAAAGGAGAAAATGCTGGTTACCAGCATTTTCTCCTTTTCCTACAATGTTTTCAAAAGGCTTCATCCTCAGGGTTGTTAAAACTCCGGATCATGTGGTAAAAGGTTAATTATACACCATATTCCATATCTGTAATTTCAACATGAAAAATACTGTATTTTATGCAAATGTTATGTTTTTTCTTTGGTGTTTTACTCTTCACCAGATGACACAATTTTAGACTTGTCCAAACCAATTTTTTTTTTCAGACAACAAATTACAAGTGCCTAAAATAAGGGGATTTTTCTTTGAATAGGTAGTAAACATGGTCCAAAAATAGATAATGCTGATTTCCTGCATCTTCCCCCTTTCCAAGGATATTCTTAAAAAGGCTTTTTCTGAACAGTTGTGTAAAGGATTAATGCTGTCTTTGACCTTATTTCAGTTATATTACCAACATTCGTGCACCTATCCATGCTTTCCTGTCTGAGCTAATAGGCTTGGCTATTGAGCCATGTAGTTTCCAACCTTCATGACAAAAGTGAAAGTCTATCCCATACATGGGATGTAGCAGTTAGAACAGATTTCCTTTTATTAAAAGCATTGAGTACCTGTGTAAGTTTAACTGTTTAACAAACAAAAGAATTCTAGACTCTGCCAACATGAAATCATTTGAAGATGACAAATTAAATGTTGCTCAAATGATGGGAATTATCTTTGAAACAGTGGAAAACACTGTCAGAAAAGGAAAAAAATGCTTATAACATTTTCTTCCTTTCCTACAATGTTTTCCACACCTTTCTTCTTCAGCATCATTAACACATTGAATTATTTGGTAAAAAGTTAATTTATCTGTAATTCATCAGATATATGCCTCAATGGAAATATGATATCTCCTATTTTCTTTTTGTCCTGTCTGCTGTTTGGTATGACATACCTGAAAAGTATGTTCTTTGCATTGTTGTTTATTTTCACGGATGACATATTTTTTTAACCATGTTATGTCAAATATAATAAAAAAAAAATAAAAAAAACTAGGGCTGTCACTGAATGTGACTTAATACCCCCACCAGCGCTTTGGCAGAAAAAAAAGTGTCAAGTTCAAGGGGAGATAATTCCTCAACCAGGGGGAATTGACACTTGAAAATTACGTCTTGCAAATCTTCAATATATGATCAATATATGTGCAAAGTTTCAATGCAATTGAAGGAAAACTCTAGGTGGAGTTCGCGACACAAAATTGCTAGTATTTTGTACACAGACGGACACACGGATGGACGGACAGACAGGCTGATTCCAGTATACCCCCGCAAAACTAATGTTTTCGGGGGTATACTGGAATCGTCTTAAGAAGACATATTTTCTTTTTGTCCTGTCTACTGTTTGGTATAACATACATGAAAAGTATGTACTTTGCATTGTTGTTTATTTTCACGGATGACATATTTCTTTAACCATGTTATGTCAAATATAATAAAAAAAAAAAAAACTAGAGCTGTCACTGAATGTGACTTAATACCCCCACCAGCGCTTTGGCAGAAAAAAAGTGTCAAGTTCAAGGGGAGATAATTCCTCAACCAGGGGGAGTTGACACTTGAAAATTACGTCTTGCAAATCTTCAATATATGATCAATATATGTGCAAAGTTTCAATGCAATTGAAGGAAAACTCTAGGAGGAGTTCGTGACACAAAATTGCTAGTATTTTGTACACAGATGGACACACGGATGCACGGATGGACGGACAGACAGGCTGATTCCAGTATATCCCCCCGAAAACATTCATTTTGCGGGGGTATAAAAAACTCTGTTAATCTTACCTCTAAACAGTTGAAGTAGTCATAAAAATGAGAGTAAGTGACATCCTTCCTAAATGATCCAATTGGGTGAATTCTATCACTCAGTGCATTATAAAGAACCCTCCCATCTGCCAGTCCACTAAGGAATACATAGCTACCATAGGGCAAATTTTCATCCTGTAGCAAACAAAGAGCAGACTTCAATACTTGATGCTGCTGAGAATTAGGTAAGCTTAAAACTCAGTGCTGGAAACATTATTTCAGACTTGTCAAAACTGAGAGCATCTGCAGATGACAAATAAAAAGTGGTTCAACTTATGAAATTTGTTGTTTAAAGGCCAGAAAACATGGGGGGGGGGAGAAAGATAAAATGCTGGTTACAAGCATTTTCTCATTTTCCAACAATATTTTCAAAACCCCTTTCCCCAGAGTTGTGAAATCATTGGCTTGTTTGGTACAGGGTTCAAGGTTTGAAAGTTTGATTCCTGGCCTTTCAGCACTCTTCTCAAGATTTGATGCAAGTAGAAACTATAGTATATTAAACTTATTGCTGTATATTTCAAATTACACAATGGACAAACAATTGCTGGCAATTACTTGCTAAAGCAACACCAAACACAAACCATTTCAGGGTGTACCCAGGGATTTATAAGCATTACACACACCAATGGCAAGCATGATCACTGGAATCGATACAGACTACCCATGATGTGATCAGTGTAAATAGCGCTCTATTTATAAATCATGGGAAATTACAAATCTGGTCATGTTTGCTTTTGTTGCAAATTCATGAGAATAAAAGCAGAAAATGTCATATGAAAAAATACAACTTAAGGAAACTTTGACCTATTTGCAAGATTTTGCATTACACACCAGTGTATGGTGCGTTTTGGGTGCCATGTTCTTGTAAAGCAATAATTATTTCAACATTTCACGAAATAATTAATTCTAGTCTACTCATACTCACAAGGTATTTCAGAGTGTCCATGGAATATTGTTTCATTTCTGACGGTGTGGTCATATGAGCAAATGTGTCTGGGTATCTGTGGAACAATAAACAGTTGGAAATATAATGACATGTACTCATATCAGGCATAGATAAAATTTAGGCAATATGTATCAATGAACACAATCTTAATGTACAAAGTGTACCCTCCAAGCAGAGTCACCATACCACCAAGGCTAACGAACAATCTAAATCCAAACAATACACGGAATGTTTATTGTTATGTGTATGTAACAATATATGTTCATAAATTTCCAGATAGGAATACAGAAACCAAGCAAAATGATCTGATTAAGAAATCTTGACATTTTGTACATCTATGGCAAGATAATACATGTAGAACTCCTTTTCAGTGTCAATACATGTATTAATACTTCGAGTTCCTTCCATTTGGCTAGTTTTCACCAATCAAATGTTTGCTTTTTAATGGATATTTTGTTTGATTGGTCAGTTGTTTTATACAATAGCTAAAATTTGTATTATCACTCCAGCATTAACCCTTTACCATGCAATGCCACTTTTAATGCCCCTGGGAAAGAAGCCTTTTGAAAACATTGTGGGAAAAGGAGAAAATGCTGGTAACCAGTATTTTCTCCTTTTCCCACAATGTTTTCTACTCTATCAAAGAAAAATTGCACCATTTGAGCCACAATGAAATTGTCGTCTGCAAATGCTTTCAATTTGAACAAGGCTAAAATTTTGTCGTCTGGTAAAGAGTTAAAAAGCATCATGAAAGCTACATGTATCTCTATAGCCTTTCTCAATAAATTAACCCTTTACTGCACAATGCCGCCTTTTAACGACCCTGGGGAAAAAGCCTATTAGAAAACATTGTGGGAAAAGGAGAAAATGCTGGTAACCAGCATTTTCTCCGTTTCCCGCAATGCTTCCTACCATATTAAAGAAAAATTGCACCATTTGAGCCACAGTGAAATTGTCGTCTGCAATTACTTTCAGTTTGGACAAGGCTAAAATTTTGTCATCCAGTAAAGAGTTAAGTGAAATGAAAAAATCCAGTCATTACATATTCACTACTCCTTTGACCGCAATATGACAAAGATCAATGCAGATTGGGAAGAAGGCAGTTTCAATTTCAAACCAAACATTGCAACATTTTCAGCTATTTTGGCTAAAATACCTAGCAAAATACAGTGCAGATACAAGATTAAACTTCATACACTAGGCAGCCTCATCTTGATCTTTACAAAATTGTGACATGCAATCTGAGTGTTTGGAAAAATAGAAGCGTAACTCAAAAAGTCATCTGCAAGATGTGATGGCCAAGAAACCCATCTTAGCAACCACCTCTATTTAGCAAGCAACTTGCAGTAAGCAAACATGTACTGAAATCCAAAAGATAGCCAATACATGTACATGTATGTTGAAATGTACTTGCACTTGGCAAGCACCTGTCTTACGCAAGCACATTTTAGTATCCCCTAAGAGCTCGCTTAATACAGGTTGGGATATCTGTGTATTGCTTATTTGTAATGGAATAGAATCCAAACAATATAATTTATAACCAGTAATTTAGCTTAAATCCACCTTACAAAGCTGTAACAGTATAACTTAACCCTTTATCAAACAACTCAGTGTTTTATTGACTCTGAAGAAGGCGGCTTTTGAAAATAACATTGTGAGAAATGGCTGGTAAACACCATTTTCTCATTTACCTAAAATGTTTTCTACCATTTCAAAGACAGAAATCATCCTTAGAGGCACACTAGAATATGTTGCCTGCAAATTCTTTCAATTTAATCGAGTCTTAAATTTTGTCATTTATGTAAAGAGTTATTATATTTAGTTCTTCACCAAACAATACCATGTATGTGTATTTATGTAGCCGGGTACAGGTATTTGGTGATATATCGTGCAGCCGTATCGACATGTGGTCCGGTAGCTCAGTTGGTTAGAGTGCAGGAACAGTATTCCTGAGGCCCTGGGTTCGAATCCAGGTCGAGCCATGATATTTTCACCACCTGTTACATTTATGACCCTGAGGAAGAATGATTTTAAAAACATCGTGGAAACAGAAGAAAATGTCAGTAACAGCATTCTCTCCTTTCCTCAGAATATTTTCTACCCTTTAGAAGATCAATCCCATCATTTTGATCACATTTAATCTGTTGTCTATGAATACTTTCAATATAGACAAGTTCAAACTTTTGTACATGTATCTGGTAGATCTAAAAAGTCAAACAAATTTCTCACCCATTGCAGACGTCATTACCAACAAGAGCATAGACCACAATCACAGGAAAATCTCCTGTCTGGTTTCTGAATATACTGAAATTAGGAAAGGAAAAAACCAATGTATAAGAAGGAGTACTAGTATACTTGAGGGCACACACTTGAGTGTTCAATAATGATTTATTTCCATGTACACTGTATATCTCATGGTGGCTGCTGGACCTATACATTCCAGACGGAAAGACACAATGATCATTTTCAAGCCATGGGCTGCTTTCCCACAAAGATATAGTCAAACTGTTTGGGGGTTTGAAAGAAAATCACCCTGCTGCTATGTTTCTCATGAAACCTTGGAAGGAAGCTTTGTCAAGGAGGATTTAAACATATAACCTTAGATTACCTAAGATTACCAGCTCTGTGTTTTTACCCAGAAGCCAAATATCAAGCACTCTGATAATGACCTTTGACCTTGATAACATAAAATTTAGTAGGTCTGTGTCTGGTGTTGTTCCCTAGATATGCATGACTTGTCATTATCTTACAATGAAATAGCGGCTCTGATAACATAACTATTGTATATACATGATTGTATACATTTTGTATATGAGCAGCACATCAGCAAAAGAGACTTTAATGCATATCTGTGATGCATTATACCAAGCAAGTCATCAGATAATTATGGATCCATAAACTTCAGTCTAACAACCAAATGAATCATGATATAATCTGATCCTTTGACAAGCAGAAAATTGACAGAAAACAAAAAGTTTCAGCCTGCACAGGCTGAACTAGGTAAATACTTTTTGCAGATGTATCAAACCCCCTTTTCACAAAGCATGAAGAAAGAAAAAAAGACATTGAGAACTCATGCATAGGCATAATAATCAATAAAATGAAATACATGTATAAATATTTTGGTAGTTTTGATGTGTATATTACTCATTTGTCCCACTGAAATTCATTAGTTACACCTTTTCTGATGCGCTTAGATCATTTTCCAAGTTGGAATCCAAGCTAGTTCCATTTCAAGTATTGAAGAAACCTTGATTATTCCTCGGCATAAAGTGTCGTATGCACAAAAGAAACAGTGACCTTTGATGGCATTTTTAGCACCAGAAAGCAAACAAGCTGATCTCAATGGTAAATCTAACAAAAATCATGTCAGGTTAACATTTCCAAGTAATGAAACTTGACTATTACATGGCAAAAAATGTCTTCTGTACCAATCAAACAATGACTTTTGATTGCATTTTTCATGAAGACTGTCATTTTCAACAGTAAGTTAATCATTTTTATGACTGAACGTATCAATGGCAAAGTCAATAGCACATAAACAAGAGAATATTTAAAATTTGTTTATTGATCATTTATTTGAAAACCACATGAAGAAATCTGATCTCTGGTATTGACTATTGACCTACAAATTTCTTGAAAGGGGTTCAAAAGTGACACGCAAAATTTTACATCTGGAAAAAACACCGCAAATGTGCCAGAAATTTATCTACTTTTGTCATTTTGTGTGTGATACTGTATACAATATATTCCAATTATGTCATGGGCCAGTGCACCTATCCATGCAATCTCAGAGTTCTGTTTCCAGCACAACACTAAACACTCTTTCTAAGCCACTTGTTGGTTTCTTGCATAAAAAATGGTCAATGTTGGAGAAAACAAATCCTGTTACAATAACGTACACCAATGTCTGTGAAGAAATTTGTCTAGGCCATCTTTTCAACACACAAATCTATGATCCCTACCAGCACTGAATTTTACCACTGAGCCATCAGGCCATGGTGAAATTTGTCTATATGATGGGCCAGGTTGTTGGTAGAAAACTTTTTGTATGAACAGATTGTTACAGAAGAATAATTTAAAATGAGATTGCAAAGTAAATGAGAACTTTCAATCGCAAGTTGAAACTGGAGGAACAAAAATTAGCACTCACCTTTTTTCAATATCATCCCTCATGCTTTTAGCTCTTGCTCCTATAGCACAAATATTGGAAAAGCATCATTATACATTATATTATCTCTACTTATGTTAGACCATAGGAGCATGAAGTCTTGTGGATAGAGACTATTAAAGATTTATTGCTACTTCTATAGCGTTATAAAGCTACTGAAGCTTTTCTGGATTATTTCTTGGTAAATGATTATACTATACTGACACTTTGTGGCATCACCTCTTCCCATTTAACTCTTTACCAAACAACAAAATTTTGAACTGATCCAAATTCAAAGCATTAGCAGACAACAAAATGATCGTGACTCAAAAATTTAAACTTGTTTTGGCAAGGGTAGAAAAGATTGTGGGAAAAGGAGAAAATGCTGGATACCAGCATTTTTTCCTTTTTCCACAATATTTTTAAAGGGCTTTTTCATGGTTGTTAAAAATCAGGATGGTGTTGTAAAGGGTTAAGACCACCTTACCTTAATTGCATTATCTGTCAATGATCTCTGGCAATAAGAAACTATGGCAGAATTCATTATTCTCTTACAACTTAACTCTGCCCTCATAAGAGAAAACAGCGAGTGGCTTTGCCAGAATTATTGTGCACAGTAAAAGAAAACTCGACAAAGGCATTGATAGGCTGAAATCCTGCTGAAAACTGTTTATGAAATGCAACACAACTTGAGACTAAGCAAACTGACCATTGACAGCAATGTTTTGATAATCTCTAAAGTTACATCTGTTTCTTTGCCACAACCTATAGTACAGTGAGTCTGTATTCCCATGTAAAATCTTCTGTAAAGAGTCTGTGGAATTCATGAAACCTGCAAATATAAATATATTTGAAAAAAAAAAATGCTTGCTTTTGTCTACAATGCACATCAAAATTATATTTCACAAATTAAGCAGTCTGTTTTTGTGCAAGACATTTTTGCAAAACAGCCTTAACTTTTTACCACACAATGCCGACTTTTAACGACCCTGAGAAAGAAGCCTTTTGAAAACATTGTCGGAGAAGGAGAAAATGCTGGTAACCACCATTTTCTCCTTTTCCCACAATGTTTTCTACCCTATCAAAGACACGTTCCACAATTTGAGTCATATATATAACTTGTCATCTGTAAATGCTTTCAATTTGGAAAAGGCTACATTTTTGTCGTTTGGTAAAGGGTTAAATAAGATAACAATATCAAAGTCTTCTATACTTAACTCCTTACCAAATGACAAAATTTTGGAATAGACCAAATTGAAAGCATTTGCAGACTACAAATTAAATGTTGCTAAAATTATGATTTCTCTTTTTGATAACGCACAAAACATTATGGGAAAAGGAGACAAGAGGACCATGATGGTCCTATATCGCTCACCTGAGTACCAAGCTGTAAAGATCTACAATGAAGATAAATACCAAATATCGAAGTGCAAGGCCAAAGCTCTAGGTCTTCTTGGTTTAGACAAGAAGATAATCTTTCTTAACCAAACCCGGTTATATAAATATTTGTGAGAAGTTTGAATGATATTTGTCCAATAGTTTTTGAAAAATAGGGAGAACAAGAAATTTCATCAAAGGAAAATAACTTTGTAAAAATTCAATGAACCGTCACCAAAATATAATATGCACATTCTTGCTTGGCACCGAGTCTCTCTAAAGTTTGAATGAAATCTGTCCTGTAGTTGTTGAGAACTAGCTCTGACAAGAAAATGCTACAGAAAGACTGATGGATGGATGGATGGATGGATGGATCGACAAGCTGACTCCTATATACATCCGGAACGGAGTTTTGAAGGAATAATAACAAAGCGCTAGGCCTTTTGGTGTGTGGCAAAAAGTTGCCTGATTTGAACAAACTTAGTGGAGAATGTTTGCCGATTCAAGACTTTCTATACAAGTTAGTATTATAATGTTGTTAAATACACCACCAACTACAATGGTTGTCCAGGGACATGTTAATGGGTAATTGCTATTGTAAAACACATAAACAATGTATTTACACTTGCAATAGTCTTGCACCAACCTTTCAATGCATCCAGCTTACAAAAATCTGACCTTCAAGTGTGACATTGACCTTGGCCCTACCTGAACAGATCTTTCAAATGGTACTTCAATTCATGGTGGAGTATATGCCCAAAATCTATTGGGGGGGGGGGGGTCATAAACTTATTTATAAATTAAGACAAACACCACAAACTGAAGAACAAAAATTATAATGACTTCTAAGATTTACAAGATAAAATCTGTACTACAGAGTTAAATGAATGAACAAATATGAACTCAAAATACAATGAACACAATGTTCAAAGATACATCCTAACAGCCAGAGAGAAAAATGCTGTCAAAGCCTTTAACCCTTTATCACATGGCAAAATTTTAGATCTGTCCAAATTGAAAGCATTTGCAGACAACATTTTCATATTGGCTCAAGTGACACAATATTTCTTTGACAGGGTAGAAAACTTTGTGGGAAAAAGGAGAAAATGCTGGTTACCAGCATTTTTTCCTTTTCCCACAATGTTTTCAAAAGTTTTCACAGAATGTTTCTCATCATGTGACCTAGCGCATATTGTCAAGGTTCTGCAATTTATAGCTGCATCATGGAAAAAGGGGTTTTCATGTTATATTTCATTTTTCACCAATATCTCTTTAATTACTGGACATACATGTATCTCAACAGATTTGGATGAAATTTTCACACATCAAGTGACCTAGCACATATTGTCAGGGTTTTGGAATTTATTGCTGTGTCATGGAAAAAGGGGGCTTCATGTCAAATTTAAACTGCATCTGTCCGTCCTGAATAGATAAAAGGAAAAAATGATCAGGTGGGAACCAAGGCTAGGGGTAAGCAAGACAGGATGTTTTATCAGACAGTGTAGATAAAGATCAGACTGCAGTTGGATCTTGGATATATATGCCTTATATTCCGCAACATAGTATTGCCTACAACACAGTCTTGAAATGCATATTACTTGGTCTATCTTTATCTCTTTACCAAACAAAAATTTTAGACTGGTCTATAATTCAAAGCATTTGCAGACAACAAAATAAATTTGTCTCAAAAAATGAACTTAGATTTGGGATGGGTAGAGAACATTGTGGAAAAAGTTAAAAAAAATCCTGGTTACCTGAGTGCTTGGCCCAACTGAGATTTAAACTTGACATCCCTGCATAGCTAGCCCTGTAGGTAATGAGCTAACAGGCTTGGCTCAAATTATCATTCCAGAATGAGTCCAAGATGATAACAACTGCGTGGGTGCCTTTTGTCTGCAGTGTTTCAACAAAGCAGACAGTGTAGATCAATGATCGGACTGCATATTTCTTGCAGTCTGATCTTGATCTACACTAGACACAAAGGCAACTATAGTAGTGAAAGGCGCTTAAAGGGTTAAGACTTGTCCAAATTCAAACCAGTTGCTGACAACAAAATAAATGTGACTCAAAAATTTAAATTTGATTTTGGTTGGGTGGAAAACATTGTGGAAAAAGGAAAACATGCTGGTTACAAGTATTTCCTCTTTTTCCCACAATATTTTCAAAAGCCTTATTTCTCACAGGCGTTAAAACTTGGGATTGTGTGGTAAAGGGTTAAATAAAAAAAGACTTTTAAAGTTCATTCTGTATACCTTTATGTCCTTTTTTGATCCAGGGGCATCATTTGAACAAAATTAGTAGAAGTCTACAAGGAAATGCCACATACCAAATATCAAAGCTCTAGGCCTTCTAGTTTCAGACAAAAACATTTTTAAAGTTTGCTCTATATACAATTTTGCCCAAAAGTGTGACCCCTGGAGTTAAAGGGTTAATTCAATTCTTTTAACAACTTTGGTTGAACTTCACCCAAGGAATATGCCTGTCAAGTTTCAACATGATTGGTTTAGGATGAGAAGATGTTTAAAGGAATTGTGGAAAGACGGATGCCATACAACGACGAATCACAATACCTCACCCAGCACTTCGTGCTCAGGTGAGCTAACAAATAGGCCTAACCATTGTCTGTGGCTTGTGATAAACAACATAAAGATGAAGTTTCATAACATTTTGTCCTATAGTTAAAGAGATATTAATCCATAATAAAAATATGTGTGAAGCCCCCTTTTTCCATGACATGACATTTAATCAAAAAAGCTAAACTAATGATATTGGCGGACTATCATAAGGAACACATGTATGAAGTTTCACAAATTTTTGTCCAGGATTTTGAGTTGAAGATACATGTATATTGATCCTTAACAGAAATATACATGAAGCCCCTTTTTCCTATGAGACAGTATTTGATATCAAAAAGGCAAAAAAACCCAATAAATATCAGCGGACATCAATAGGAACACCTGTATGAATTTCTATTAGTTTTTGTCAAGGATTTTAGAAGATATCTGTCCTGAAAGATGGGCAAACAGATGGTCATTGGTCCATGACAAAATTAAAAATTTAGCCCCTTTTTTTCATGACATGGCATTTCATGAAATAAAAACAAATAACTATTGTCTGTGGCTTGCAATAAACAATAAAAAGATGAAGTTTCATGACATTTTGCCCTGTAGTTAAAGAGATATTGGTCCACAATGAAAATATACGTCAAGCCCCCTTTTTCCATGACACAGCAATAACGGGTCCTATTAGACCTACAATCAAACTCATTCGAGACCTTACAGTCATATATATTTTGACCAAGTTTGGTGCTGATTGGCTTAAATTTGTAGATGCTACAGTGTAAACAAAGTCAAATATAGCAATTTTTTTAATTTAAGGGCAAATAACTCCAGTCGTTCTGGTCCGATTAGACACATAATTGAACTCATCCGAGATCTTATGGTCATATATATTTAGACCAAGTTTAGTGCTCATTGGTTAATATTTGTAGATGCTAGAGTGTAAACAAAGTCAAATATAGCAATTTTTCTAATTCAAGGGCAAACAACTCCTGTCATTCTGGTCTGATTACAACCATAATCAAACTCATCCGAGATCTTATGGTCATATACATTTTGGCCAAGTTTGGTGCTGATTGGTTATTATTTGTAGATGCTAGAGTGTAAACAAAGTCAAATATAGCAATTTTTCTAATTCAAGGGCAAGTAATTCCAGTCGTTCTGGACCGATTACACCCATAATCGAACTCATCCCAGATCTTATGGTCATATACATTTGGACCAAGTTTGGTGCTGATTGGTTAATATTTGTAGATGCTAGAGTGTAAACAAAGTCAAATATAGCAATTTTTCTAATTCAAGGGCAAATAACTCCAGTCGTTCTGGTCCGATTAGACCCATAATCAAACTCATCTGAGATCTTATGGTCATATACATTTTGACCAAGTTTGGTGCTGATTGGTTACCGGTAATATTTGTAGATGCTAGAGTGTAAACAAAGCCAAATATAGCAATTTTTCTAATTCAAGGGCAAATAACTCCAGTCGTTCTGGTCCGATTAGACCCATAATCGAACTCATCCGAGATCTTATGGTCATATACATTTGGACCAAGTTTGGTGCTGATTGGTTAATATTTGTAGATGCTAGAGTGTAAACAAAGTCAAACATAGCAATTTTTCTAATTCAAGAGCAAATAACTCCAGTCGTTCTGGTCCGATTAGGCACATAATCGAACTCATCCGAGATCTTATGGTCATATATATTTAGACCAAGTTTAGTGCTCATGGGTTAATATTTGTAGATGCTAGAGTGTAAACAAAGTCAAATATAGCAATTTTTCTAATTCAAGGGCAAACAACTCCTGTCATTCTGGTCTGATTACAACCATAATCAAACTCATCTGAGATCTTATGGTCATATACATTTTGGCCAAGTTTGGTGCTGATTGGTTATTATTTGTAGATGCTAGAGTGTATCCAAAGTCAAATATAGCAATTTTTCTAATTCAAGGGCAAGTAACTCCAGTCGTTCTGGACCGATTACACCCATAATCGAACTCATCTGAGATCTTATGGTCATATACATTTTGACCAAGTTTGGTGCTGATTGGTTACCGGTAATATTTGTAGATGCTAGAGTGTATCCAAAGTCAAATATAGCAATTTTTCTAATTCAAGGGCAAATAACTCCAGATGTTCTGGTCCGATTACACCCATAATCGAACTCATCCGAGATCTTATGGTCATATACATTTTGACCAAGTTTGGTGCTGATTGGTTAATATTTGTAGATGCTAGAGTGTAAACAAAGTCAAATATAGCAATTTTTCTAATTCAAGGGCAAATAACTCCAGTCGTTCTGGTCCGATTAGACACATAATCGAACTCATCCGAGATCTTATGGTCATATATATTTAGACCAAGTTTAGTGCTCATTGGTTAATATTTGTAGATGCTAGAGAGTAAACAAAGTCAAATATAGCAACTTTTCTAATTCAAGGGCAAACAACTCCTGTCATTCTGGTCTGATTACAACCATAATCGAACTCATCCGAGATCTTATGGTCATATACATTTTGACCAAGTTTGGTGCTGATTGGTTAATATTTGTAGATGCTAGAGTGTAAACAAGAAAATGTGGACGGACGGACGAACGGACGGACGGATGGACGGACGGTGAATGATCACAATAGCTCATCCTGAGCACTTTGTGCTCAGGTGAGCTAAAAATGCTGGATACCAGCATTTTCTCCTTTTCCAAATGTTTTCAAAAGCCTTTCTTACAAGGTCATTAAAAGTTGGGATTGTGTGGTAAAGGGTTAAAGGGCAAATCCAAAGATTTTCTGACTTAGCTTTTTTTCCCCTTCAATCATCTGTAAATGATGTCAGTAAAACATCTGTGCAACATTTTCCACAATTACTACCCGGTAATACACCATAAACTACGGTTCAATTGTCACGATGATTTACGGCCCGAAAATGGTGCATCGCTTACTTCCCCTGATTTGCTTATCTCCCGTCCTCATGTGACGTCATAGCGGCACTCAGTCTTTTACCTTTACATACGGATGCTGATATTCAGATGCGTTTATCCAAGTGTGAAACGGAAATTTGCGCTGAAAAACTGACAATTTGTGCAGCCTTTGGCTGTAACGTCATTTCGGGAATTCATAGAATTAGTATGTTAAAATTTCAAAGAGAATTAAAAAGGAGACAGCTATGGATTCAACGTTTAAACCAGGGTCGGACAGTAACAATGCATTTCATGCCAACGAATAATTCTAAACTGTGTCTGGAACACTTTGAGGACAGTCAGTTTTTAATAAGTCTAAATCTTGCAAAGACAGTTGGTTATAGCAATTGAAGGCTCTGACTGAATGCCGACGCTGTGCCATTATTTGAAACTCCAAACTGGAGGGAGGAAAAACCCAGACACCCTGCGAGAGCAATTTCCAACAAGAAACTTCAGCATGAGGTAAAAATCTTTTTTCTTGAAATGAAGATATTTTGAATTGGTATTTGTACTCTTTTACCATTTTCTGCATTATCTCTTCATTGTTAGAAAAGGAGAAAATGCTCCTAACTAGATCTAGCTGCTCTTTTTTTTTTTTGCGAAATGTTTTCAAATTCATGTTGCGGCGTATTTTTGTGTGATCCGTTTTCAAAAGCATTATTCCTCAAGGTTTGGGGGTTGGGTTATGTGCTAAAGCGTAACTCTTTACCAGAAAATGAAATTTTAGATTCATCTGATTTCAAAATTTTGCTGACAAGAAATTCAATTTTGATCATATGATTTATGGTAAGTCTTTACCAGACCACAAACTATTAGACTTGCCTAAATTGAAAGCATTTGCAGACAACAAAATGAAAGTGACTATAAAGACAGTTTTTGTTGTTGCATGTATAGAAAACATTGCAAAAAAAGGAGAAAATTCTGGTTACCAACATTTTCTCGATTTCCCACTATGTTTTCAAAAGCAATATTCCTCAGGGCAGTTAAAGGTCGGGGTTGTGTGGTTAAGGGGTAATTGTCTTTCAGAATATAACAATCATTGTTGGAAAAGCAGAAAATGCTGGTTACGTTTTTAAAGGGTTTTTGCCTTGCATGCCAGGTTCCTTGAATTTGGACCCCCAATTTTTCTTAACTCTTTACCAAATGACAATATTTTAGACCTGTCCAAATTGAAAGCATTTGTAGATGACATATTAATTGTGGCCCAAAACATAAAATTTGTCTTTCAAAGGGTAGAAAACATCGTAGGAAAAGAAGGAAATGCTGGTCGTTAAAAGTCAGGACTGTCTGGTAAAAGGTTAATGGCCTCCCAAAATTCAAATGATTTGCCTTCTTTTATTCATTTGAAGGGAAGCCAATAAACCCCATATTAGAAAATGAAGGGAAAACCCAGCACATTTGGTACATGTATCTTTTTCTCCCAACAATAATTTTCAAACACTTTCTTTTTAAGGGCACATGTAGTCAAAACTATGTTTGTTTGGTAAAGGGTGCACTCAGGCCCTTGCTTCAACTGGTCATGGTCATAAATGTCAATTATCACAACCAGCTAAAACAATATAGGAAATGATTACATAACACTTGCATATCTCACCTCTTTACACTGTTATGTTTGTTTGTGACAGTGTCACTGTCTTCACTTTGTTTGAAAATTGATTTGTAAACTCATTTCAAACAACCCCTTTATGTAATTCTGGTTTTTGCAAAGGGCCTGAATCGCTCCACTGGCATGATTGTGCTGTTTTTTATAGCATACGCTATGAATTCATGAAGTGAAAAGGAAAAGCAAACACACAAAGAAATGGGGAAAAGGGTTGTTGCAACTGGGCTTGAACCCACTAAGATAGCACAAGTAGGCATGGTGAATTGAACAAAATTAATAGTGAAAAAAAAAAAACTGAAGTACAATTTCTCAAAGCCAACTGTTTGGAATCTAGTCAAATTTGATAGGGTTTCAGTACTCACTGTTTTAAACAATCCCTGCAGGTGTCAAAGAAATGTGACCAATAATGTGGACTGTGTTGAGTAAACAATACTAAGTCATTAAATGGCTGCTTTTCCTGAACCGATTGCTAGATTTTCTTCATTCTTAATAGAGTTCAATCCCTTGATGATACAAATAATCTTTGCAAGTTTCAAAAGATTGAATCAAAAATGTGACTTAACTGCATAAACAAGAAATGTCAATTTTCAATTTTAAATGGCTCCTTTTCCAATACTGATTTTCAAATGTTTTGTTTTTTCTTTTTAAATCCAAAGGGTTCAAGCTATTGATAATATAAAGCAACTATGCAAGTTTCATGGAAATTCAACCACAAATGCCGACATTATCGCATAAACTAGAATTTTAAATTTTCAAATTTCCCATACTAATTGTCATTTTTTTTTTTTCAAATCGATAGGGTTCAAGCTGTTGATGATACAAAGCAACTACAAGTTTCATGAAAATCCAACCACAAATACAGATTTTATTGCGTAAATAAGAAAAAGGAAATTTTGACCTTTAAATAGCTACTTTTCCCATACTGATTGTCAGACTTTTTTCAAAATCAATAGGATTCAAGCTATCGATGAGATTAATAAACTGTGCAAGTTTCACGAAAATCCGACCACAAATGCAGACTTTCTTGCGTAAACAAGAAATTGAAATTTTGAACTTTAAATGGCTACTTTTCCCACACTGGTTGTCAGATTTTTTTCAGAATCAGTAGGATTCAAACAGAAATTATGAAAGTACATTAAAAATGTTTCACAAGTTTCTTCTCCGAATTCAGCCGGTTGACCGACTGAAACTTCTTCAAATGAAACAAACTTTATGCAATATATTTAATTCTATCACGTATAAATCATTTTTTCAATAAGCAATATCCGCCTCATCGTATCCAAATTTACCGATACCCACCATGTTGAAACGTCCGCCACAAAATCATCAATTTCATAGTCTTCACCAAATGAAGAATTACTCTCATCCTCTGAAACTACATTATTCTCTCTACGAATTGGTTAGTACACGTATGGCCTTACGGGACCAGAATCGTCTATTTCTTCGTCTTCAATACTGCTCAAATTGCTATCAAACACAACATCCATTTTGAGACAAGTACGGCTATGATGTCACAAATCAAGGGACGCGACAATAAGTAAGGGAGATAAGCGATGTCGTAAAAACTAATAAGCAGAAATACAAATTGGAATAAAGTACTTTTTCCAATTTTTTTTTTTTTTTAATTACAACATTACCATGTTACCAAGTGATTAAAGAAGTTTTGAAAATTAACATTTTCGGAAACCTGTTGATTTGCCCTTTAACGAAAATAATTCAAGAAATGTACAAGTCTGAATCTTTATAAAATGACAATCATCAACAATCAAAATCTTCTCTCATTTGCATCTTCTACTCTATATGGTGCAATAATTACTAGTGCTTGTTAAATGATTTACAGTTGAAGGCAAATATAACATTTCAAAATCATTTTAACCCTTTGCCATGCAATCCTGACTTTTAAAGACCTTGAGGAAGGAAGCTTTTGAAAACATTTAGGGAAAATGAGAATATGTTGGTAACAAGCATTTTCTCCTTTTCCCAAAATGTTTTCTACCCTTTCAGAAAGGCATTTCATCATTTGAACCATGTTCAGCTTCTCCTCTAAAAGTGGTTTCATTATAGACGAGTCAAAAAATTTGTTGTGTGGTAACGGGTAAAATAATAAGAAAAATGTATACTGCCAAATTTTAAATTCATAAAATTGGTTCAGCCTGGATTTTAGAAGCTAACAGTAAAAAAAAAAAAATCAGATAAATTTGATACACACAAGAAGAGACACCACCCTAAAAATCACAAGTTATCAGACCTAAGTTTACAAGTTCAGCCTTATATTTTAGCTTACAAAGTCAACTCTATATATTCTGTATCCTAAGGATTAATCATTTGTCAATAGAAATTGTAAATCCTGTAATAAAAAAGACAAACTAAAAATATATAAGTGACAGAAAACAAAATCTAAATATAACACAAATACACAAATATAAAACACATTAAGTATAAAATTTCTACTGACCTGTACCATAAGAAAATGAAGGCCAGTCAAATTCATTCTCCAGAACATATAACAAAGGCTCAAAATTTGCCTGAAAGAAAAGTTGACATACTCTGAGATTTCGCTGAACTTCCATGCAGACATACCATTAGAAAACAACATAATTTTTCAAGTAGCTTTTATGTTTTTATGGCTCTCATGTGAGAGTAGAGTCAACAAGGCATGGCCTGTCCCCTCAAATTCAGAACAGCCTGAAGACAGCTTACAGATACATCCTTACAGCCAGAGACAAAAATTTTAAACTTGATAGTGTGTAGAATGGCTAGGAATTTGGTCAGCTATGTAAACATAGATAAATTACCAATATATTATATGATGTAAGGGATAGAGAAACTCAAGGGATTTGTCTTCATTTAAAATCGGAAATGACAACAGTGATTTCTTTGAATGCTGCAAAAAATGAAATACATTTTCTATTGGTCACATTTTGTGCAGTCTTGCAGCCATCAGGGGCAACATTTAGCATGAAGATACAAGACTGATTATAGTTTCATAAAATAAAGATGACAATTCATGGATTAAAAGCTGGCTGAAAATGAGTCCAGATGTATCTTTAATGTAATCCATCCATCATTAGATTGTGACCAGGATCCTTCTGGTGGTCATTAAGATTTCAGTATATGTGCAAGCATTCAATGACCTGGAAATATATGCCCTGGGTCCTTGAATGCTTGCATCTGCACGTAAATCCTCATGACCATCTGAAGGATCATGACAATAATTTAAGGATGGATTAATTACCTTAAGAAGAAATACTTCACAAGTTTACCAACATGGGCAAGATAAATAGCTTCACAGACAGTTGTGATCCAAATCAGGCTGCTGTTTCCCTGTGCTACATGTAACTATGACTGTATCAGAAACTTGTGGACCAGTCAAGCAGCTGTAAGTGTTCTTCCCTAAATCCTTTGTGCAATCTGATCTTGATCTACACTTGCACAAATACTACACATATCACAAGTGGCTGTAAAATACTTCAGCTTTACCCTTTCCCAAACGACAAATTTTGGACTGGTCCAAATTCAAAGAGTTTGCAGACCACAATTTTAAATTTGATGAAAATGACAGAAAGTTCTCCAAAAGGGTAGAAAAAACTGTGGGAAAAGGAGAAATTGCTCGTTACGAGCAATTTCTCCTTTTCCCACAGTGTTTTCAATAGACTTGTACTGCAGACACATGAAAACCTGGGCTTGTTTGGGAAAGGGTTAAGTAATAAATATAATCTATCATACCAGTGACAAATCTGCAGCTGTCACCCACTCTTTAGGTATATGAAAATGTGCACTAATAGAATCTCCTAGCACCATAATTCCTCTTGGATCTGATCCAGCACACAGCTCACTCTCATATGGCACCTGGGTAGCTGGATTGATACCCTGTAAACATATTCTCGTGTTAAAAAGTTACTGCATTATATTCTTTACACCAATATATGTATTCCAAACTACAAATTAACCCTTTCCCAAACAAGCCCTGGTTTTCACGTGTCTGCAGTATAAGTCTTTTGAAAACACTGTGGGAAAAGGAGAAATTGCTTGTAATGAGCAATTTCTCCTTTTCCCACAGTGTTTTCTACCCTTTTTGAGAACTTTCTGCCATTTTCATCAAATTTAAAATGGTCATCTGCAAACCCTTTCAATTTGGACCAGTCCAAAATTTATCATTTGGGAAAGGGTTAAGCAAAATTAAATAAACTAAAATAATTTAACTTGTTATTTAAATGCTAAAATTACACCTTTTTACTGTATATAACCTCCATGTTTCTCTAAGCTTGCAGAGAAAAAAAATACCTGTATGTAGTAGCATTTATCAAGTGTTTCATGAGAAATACCAGGTACTTCTTATTTCCATTTATGGAACTCTTCAAGGTAAAGGCGTGTTCAGACCTATTACTGGGACCATCATGTAAACAAAAATCAGTGGCATTAAGATACAGGAAATACAATCTAATACAATGATCAAAATTAAGTGGAGGCACATTTCATTGTGATGCAGTGTCTAACATGTATATTCAGGCTTTCATTTCTCAGCTGTAATTCTCGTTATGAATCAGTGCTTTCGCTATGTTAAGGCACCATATCTGACCTAATAGTACCACATTGTCTCAAAGGACTTGTTCATTTTCTTTCCAAATATGAGGAAGAGTTCTCAAAGAGAGATAACTCTATTGGACTGGCACTAATATGTATTTAAAGTCACAGCATAAAATGTAAATAACCACCCCTATAAATCATCTGGCATTTGCAGCTAAAAAATAAGGTACAGTTGATCTTACCCTTTACCACATAAACCTGACAGAGACAACTTTTGAAAAATATGGTGGGAAAAGGAGAAAATGCTGGATTTGAAAACAATTTGGGAAAGGGAAAAATGATGGTAACCAGCATTTTCTCCTTTTCTTACACCTTTTTCATAGACAAATCTCATAACATGTTCCACAGTTGTCTGCAAATACTTCCAAAGCAGAAAAGTCTACAATTCCGTCGTTTAGTACAAGGTTAAACATACCATGATTCCATTGCAGTTAGAGTCGACACTGATGTCATTTTCCACAGGTCTACAAAGAAAAACACAAAGGTTTAGTTGGCCCAGTTCTTTTCTATTCCTTAGAAGAACTTGTCAAAATATCAGCCAATATTGATCCAGAATCAGTGCAGTCTGATCTTGATGTACACTGTTAGCAAAAGCATCTGAAGTTGCCCAGAGCATCATAAGCACCATGAGGATTTATCATTGGTGTACTAAATTTTCACTTTTCTGTCCAAACTGCATTTATTTGGAGGAAGATGAAGGTTAGTTCTTGTAACACTCAACTCTTTACTACACAATCCTAAATTTTAGTGACCCTGAAAACATTGTGCGAAAAGGAGAAAATGCAGGTTACCAGCATTTTCTCCTTTTCCCACAGTGTGTTCTACCCTTCCAAGGTAAAATTCACCATTTTAGCCACATTCAATTTGTCATCTACAGATGCTTTTAGCCTTCAGGCTTCATTTTCCAACAATATTTTCAAAAGCTGTCCCTGTCAGGATTGGTAAAACTTTGGATTGTGAGGTAAAGATTTAGAGAAACACCAGAAATGCATTGTTAGGTGATTTTTCCTTTACGATTATGACTTAATAAATGTTGAAAGCAACACCAATCAAGTCAAACATATTTAAAATCATATCAAACAATTTTTACATCATAAAAAGTCACATTCTTTTGCCAGCTATGTCATGACAATTTTTAATTTACCATCGTAAGTACCATCTACACACTTCCTTATCATAATGATCTAGAAATCCTGTACCCTATGAGCGTATGTTTTTACAACTCTCAGGCTTGTTTGTCTGTATTGGAGTTTAACGCCGTTTTAACAGGTTAGGTCATACCAAGGTGGTCAGTGCAGCTACACATGTGTTTCTCGGCTTTCTCACACCAGTACTGACACAACTTTCTTTCCAAGTCACTGACTACTTTTCCCACATGCATCAGAGGTGAGAGGCGAAATTCGCCACTAAGAAAATTTGCCTCAACCAGGTATCAAACTCACAACCACCAGGTCAGGAGTCAGATACGCTAACCACTGAGCTACCCTGGCGGGCACAAATCTCAGGAAGCAGACTTCAAAAACAATGTGAGAAAAGGAAAAAATGCTGGTAACCAGCATTTTCTCCTTTTCCCACAAAATTTTCTTCCCCTTCAAATCCCATCATTTCAGCCACATTCAGTTTAATGTCCACAAATGCTTTCAACATGGACCAGCCTACACTTCTGATATCTTGTATGGAGTTAAGTGTTACCAGATGAAAGAATCCTAGACTTGTCCAAATTGAAAACATTTGCAGATGACAGTTTAAAAGTGTCTCTAATGATGGAATCTGTCTTTGAATGGGTAGACATCATTGTGGGAAATGGAGAAAATACTGGTTACCAGCATTTTCTCCTTTTCCCACAATGTTTTTAAAAAGCTTCTTCCTCAAGGTCGTTAAAATTCGGAATCAAAAAGCTTCTTCCTCAGGGTCGGTAAAACTCAGGATTGTGTGGTAAAGGGTTAAATGAATGAAACTTGACATCATGTAAATAAGTGCAATAATTTCCGTTAAAGCTAATAATGGTACAACACTGTACATTATACCAGGAAAAACCCACACAATGACCAGTTCATCATTAACATTAGATTAATTTCCCTGTTGTGCCCATTATCTAGTATAGACAGCATTTGGAAACATTGTGAATACCAGAAAGATATGAGTAAGTGAGTGGGAAGCTTTGGATATGATATGACTCATGTACTTTTGAAAGCAAAAAACCCCAATCTAATAAAGAAACATATTTCAAGTCACTTTATGTCACAAGATTTATATACATAACCTCACCTTGCACCAGGATGAACTGTCTTTTTCCCATCATCACAATCCTTGCCCCTCCATGCATAGCCACGTAAAGTCTGCATTTTAAATAAAAAAGCTGGTTAAAACTTTTGTTTTTTCATAAACAAAACTTTTCTAAATATTGTTTGTTAAAGAGTTAATGGTCAACAATCAGTTTAACCCTTATCAAACAATCAGGTGTTTTAACAACCCTACGGAAGAAGGCTTTTGAAAACATTGTGGGAAAAGGAGAAAATGTTGATAACCAGCATTTCCATTATTACCAACAATGTTTCCTACCCTTTAAGAGAACTGCAGTTCATTTTCACCATTTTCGAATATGTCATTTGCAGACGCTTTCAACCTAAAGGACTCCAAAATTTGTTATTTGGGACAGAGTTAACACATAACCACACACAGTCATCTTATTTTGCATTTGCAGCAGACCACATCTGAAAAGATTGTGGTAAAAGGAGGATTTGCTTGCAATGCGCAACCTACTTTTGCCACTAAATTTTCACATTGTGTCAATGTGTTGAAGGTTTAACTGTGTTGGTTAAACCCTTTAACACACAATGCCAACTTTTCACGACCATGCAAAGGTTTTTTTTTTTTTTTTTTGAAAACATTGTGGGAAAAGAAGAAAATGCTAACAACCAGCATTTTCTCCTTTTTCCACAATGTTTTCTACCATATGAAAGACACATTTCATATTTTGAGTAAATACTTTAAATTTGGACAATGCCAAAAATTTCATTGTCTGGTGAAGAGTTAAACCTTTTGTACAAAGATGCTTTCCTTGTCTGCAGCAAAGTTGTTTCAGGGAGTTATGAGCTTAAATGTAGACTACAATGCTTTAAGTTCCCCTGGTATCTCACGTAACCGTCCGATAGACAATACGAAGACCAATAACAGGCTGTCAGTTTACCTTAATAACAGAACCACCATGATGTTTTAACAGCAAAGAAAGAGACAACACTAATCTTAATGAGATTAATGAATATTGAGGATAACCTATATAGCTCTTGCAGACGAAGAAGAATGAAGTCATAATCAGGCTTAATATGTAATCTGATCTTGCACCTCCACTGCCCAATGTTAAGAAAGGCATATATGGACCATGCTCTGTCAAAAGGGGGTTTAATGCATCTCATTGATGCATTATACCAAGCAAGTCACCTCATAAATATGGGTCCATAAAATCCATTTTGTCTCACAACCGACTGAACCATAAGGTAGACTGGTTCTTTGGCACACAGAAAATTGACCAATAGCAAAAAAGGTTTTGACCCAGGTCAGCCTGGGTAGGTTTTAAACATAGTTTATTCATATAATTTACATAGACTAATATAACATAACATGGGTAGGCTGACCTGAGTTGATATTTTTTGCAGATGCATTAAACCTCTTTTCACAGAGGATGGCTAATAATATTTATTATAATCATCATAATAAACCTTGACTCTTTGCATCTCCCGAAAAAACTTCCAGGGCAAGAAACAGAATTAAATGTTTACTGAAGGTGATTTTTTTATGTAGTATTGATACAGAACTAAATACCAGCCAGAGTAGATAAAGATTTGGGCTGTGTTTCAATAAACTGCTTGGATTTTTGTAGATTATTTGGGACTGTATACATGTAATGCACACATACAATTCCTGCTTTACCCATACATAAATTCCCTGAGTTGGCAATTTAGAGGAAGGCAGCCCAGATGTCCTGTTTTGACCATTAATTGATTCATTCAAATCACAAAAAGCCACCCATATTGTGTATAACAGCAGCTTTGAGAGGAAAAAGGAAAGCACTTACTTCATAATCACTGTGTCTGTCCCCATCTAGATCAAATGCTGGATCATGTTTATCAAAGATCCTACAGTGCACAATAGAAATGAACTGTTTAAGTTTGATCACACTAATTTCAAATCTAAAGAATAAGTATTTCTTGAATAATAAATCTTTGAAAGGGACATTTCAAAGAATTTTCTTAGCCAACAAATTTCTGATATTGTTTTTTTTTTAATTTTTCTTTTGAAGAGTTCTTTAGTCACAACCCTACCAGAACCAACTAAAAAAAAATGTACATTTTCAGTCAAGAAAAAGTTCAAGGTTGCTTCTGACCAAAAATTGTCAAACAGTGTCCATTCAAGATCTTGGTGCAGGGCCCCTGTAGCTCAGTTGGTAGGGTGAAAGACTTGAGAGCAGGGGGTTGCTGGTTTGATCCCCGGCTCTGCCAATTTCTTTCCGAGGATTGGTGATAGTCACTGTGACAGGATTAATTCCTCTCTTGCCGCTAACCATTGTTTCGATGATGGTTATGTGGGAAAGCAGCCAATGGCTTGGAAAGAATACATGTATTGTGTGTAGTACTGGTAAAAGAAACTCAAGGAAAGCATGGATAGATGCTCCCGCAATGTAATTGAAATAATCTTGAAAATGTTGTTAAACACCATACAATAAATCAGCCATGATCTTGATCCACAATAGCAACTACAGCTGTAGAAAGAGACTTCAACCTTTTACCACACGGTCCTGAGTTTTAACAACCAAGGAAATAGCCTGTCGAAAACCTTGTGGGAAAATTTTCTCCTTTTTCCCCCACAAGCCTTTTTATACTGTCAGATACAATTACCATCATTTCAAATGTCATCTGCAAATGCCTCCAATTTTAATATTTTTATCATCTGATTAAAAGTTAACGCTTTACCTCACAATGTCGACTTTTAACGCCCCTGAGAAAGAAGGCTTCTGAAGACATTGTGGGAAAAGCAAAAAAGGTAACCAGCATTTTCGCCTTTTCCCACAATGTTTTCTACCCTATGACAGACAAGGTTTATGTTTAGAGTAACATTTAATTTGTCGTCTGCAAATGCTTTCAATTTGGGCCAGGCCAACATTTTGTCATCTGGTAAAGAGTTAAGGGTTATGGGGGAAAAAAGAAAAATAACTAAGAGTACACATCACTTACAAGTTAACCCAGTCACAGATTTCACTTATTCCAGGAAGGTCACAAATCCCTGCACCAATGGGTGGCTACATTGAAGAAAAAGTTTCAACTCTTTACTGGGCCATGAAATCTTAACCCTTTACCTAACAACAAAATTTAAGACTGATCCAAATTCAAAGGGTTTGCAGACAACAAATTAATTTTTGCCCAAACGGTGAGATTTGTCTTTGATAGGACAGAAAACATTGTGGAAAAAGGAGAAAATGCTGGTCATCAGCATTTTCTCCTTTTCCCACAATGTTTCAAAAGGCCCTTTTCTCAGGGTCATTAAAACACGAGATTGTTTGGTAAAGGCTTAAAACATGTTCAAATAGAAAGCATTTAGCCCAAGGTATTTCTCTTTGAACGGGTAGAAAACATAATCGGAACAGGAGAAAATGCTAAACCAATTACCAGCATTTTCTCCTTTTCCCACGTTTTCAAAGGCCATCTTCCTTAGGATTTGTTATAACTTATAGCACCACAATGTGTGGTTAAGGGTTAAAAAAAAGGTCAACCATTTTTGTTGCAATCATAACATTAACCCTTTACCAAACAATTCCGGGTTTTCACGACCCTGAGAAAGAAGCCTTTTGAAAACATTGTGGGAAAAGGAGAAAATGCCGGTAACCAGCATTTTCTCCTTTTCCCACAATGTTTTCTTCCCTTCCCAAAACAAATTTTAATTTTTGAGTCACATTAATTTTGTCGTCTGCAACTGCTTTCAGTTTGGACGAGTCTAAAATTTTGTCGTTTGGTAAAGAGTTAACCAGCAAAAAACACAAAACAAATTTTGCCAGTACAGGTATCTGTCATCAAAAGATTTTCTCTAAAAAATGAGTTCAAAGTGACTTTGACCCCTCAGATCTATATACAGTATAATCTGTCTTTTGAAGTTTAAACCTTTACCACACAATCCCTGAGTAAGAAGTCTATTGAAAACATTGTGGAAAAAGGAGATAATGCTGGTAACCACAAAACTGACTTTTGATCTCATTGGCTGTACATTAATTACAATTAACCCTTAGGCAGCTAAGTGCAACTCGGGGCACTTTTGCGGACAAAACATGCAGTCTGATCTTCAATCTACACTGTGCAATACAATTTTTTTTTCCATTGAAACCAACTTTGCAAGCACAATATTTGGGTTTTAGCTATCAAGTGAAAAGTTTTGTTTCATTTATATAGCAGTTTAACTCATTACTGCACAAACAAAAATGTAGACTTGTCCAAACTGAAAGTATTTGCAGACATAAATATGAATGTGGCTCAAATAATGGAATTTGTCTTTAAAAGCATTGAAAGCATTGTGGAAAAAGGAAAAAGTGCTGGTTACCAGCATTTTCTCCTTTTCCCACAATGTTTTCTAAAGGCTTCATCTTCAGGGTTGTTAAAACTCCGGATTGTGAGGGAAAGGGTTAAGGGTAAAAAGAAAGAACTACCATTGGATAAGAGTTTGATGAGTAGAAAGTCAGGAAAACATTGTGGCAGATAGAGAAACGGCTCATTCTGAGTATTCTTTTATTGGCCACATTGATTTCGCTGACCTGATAGGGAAGGTCCATGAAAATATGACTTCAGGAACCCTTAGTGATAAGATCCAAATAATTGCAATCTCCAGGTTCTTTTCATCCAGAATGTCTCGTGATAGTGGACAGTTTAGTTCGAAGATTAGACTGCATGTTTTGCACAGTCTGATCTTGATCTACATTGGCCGAGGCCATGGTAGTTGTACAAAGGCGCTTTAAAGATACATCCTTACAGCCAAAGAGAAAACTGCTGTTAACACTTGGAAGTGTGTAGAATGGCTCAGAATTTGGTCAGCTGTGTAAACATAGATAAATAACCAATATACCTCTATATGGTGTACAGGATAGAGAAACCCAGGGGATTTGTCCTCATTTAAAACTGGCAACAGTTAACAACAGTGATTACTTTGAAGGCTTCGAAAAAATGAAATGTACTTTGTATCTGTCGTACTCTGTACAACATTTGGCATGAAGATACAAGAATGATCATAGTTTCATAAAATAATGGTGAAACAGATTAAAAACTGGCTAAAAACCAGTATAGATGATAAATCTTTAAGGCTTAAGTGTTTTTCAAGTTTACCTTGAATACTTAACACCTACATGTAAGTTCAGGAAGAATTTTTTGTTTGTTTGTTTCAAAACTAGTCAAGGCCACTTACCATCTTCAGATGAGCAACCCTTTCTCTTAATGTCTGATTTACTGAATAGTGCTGCAGTCTAGGTCTTATCTGCAATAGAGAAACCTAAGTTAGCACAGGAACCTCCTGACAACTTTTTTGGTCTTACTCTTCATGATAAATACATTTCTTTACTATATTGTGTTCCCATGTAATCATGGTAAGTATTCAGCAACCATTCTTAGTCTCATTCTCCAAGATTTTCTAAATTTGAATGTAACACAACTTCTGATTTGGTTTAGCCAATCAGAAGCTGTGTTACTTTCAGATTTAGAAAGAAAATTCTGGAGAATCAGACCAAGAAAGTTCTTAAGAATGGTTGGTGAATACAGGCCCATGTCTCAAACTTAACTCTGTACCACACAATCCCAAGCTTTAATGAACCTGAAAGGAAAGGCTTTTGAAAACATTGTTGGAAAAGGAAAAAATGCAGGTAACTAGCATTTTCTCTCTTTCTCCCCAATGTTTTCGACCCTGTCAAAGACAGAAATCATTATTTAAGCTAAATTTAATTTGTCATCTGCAAATGCTTTCAATTTGGTCCAGTCCAAAATTTTGCTGTCTGGTAGCTAGAGTAAAATTATTGTTGATTATCCATACTTTTACAATGGTGTTTTAAGAAAATAAAAAGTCAAGGAGTATACCAGTCTTTACCATTTACCACATGAAAAAATATTGGACTATTCCATTTTGAAAGCATTTGCAGACAAAAAATAAAATGAAGACCAAATAATAGGCAAAAAATATTGTGGAAAATGGAGGAAATGCTGGTTACCAGCATTTTCTTCTTTTCCCACAATGCTGTCAAAAGCCTTCTATTTCAGGGTTGTTAAGACTCGGGATTGTGTGGTAAAAGGTTATCCAGACAACAAAATTTTTGACATGTCTTGAAAGCACTTGCAGACGACAACTTACATTTGACTCATATGTTGAAATTTGTCATTGAAAGGGTAGAAAACATTTTTTTAGGAAAAAGAGCAAAAGCCGATACGCAACAATTTTTTCCGACAATGTTTTCAAAAGTCTTTCTTCCCCTGGGTAAAACAATCACAGGATTGTGTCGTTAAGACTTAAATGACGTAACTCTTTACCAAATGACAAAATTTTAAACTGGTTGAAATTAAAAGCATTTGCAGATGACAAAATAAAAGTGTCTTTAAAACTGAAATTTGTTTTGGGAAGGGTAGAAAACATTGTGGGAAAAGGAGAAAATGCTGGTTACCAGCATTTTTTCCTTTTTCCACAATGTTTTCAAAAGGCTCCTTTCTCAGGGTCGTTAAAGTCAGGATTGTGTGGTAAAGGGTTAAGGTCAGAATTTCTTTGCAGTTTTGGTATTAACTCTTAACCTACTACAAAATTTTTGACTAGACTAAATTGCAAGCATCTGCAAACTACAGATTGCATGTCACTGAAACGATGATCTATGTCCTTGATTGGGTTGAAAACATTGTAGGAAAAGGAGAAAATGCTGGTTACCAGCATTTTCTCCTTTTTCCAAATGTTTTCAAAAGGCTCCTTTCTCAGGGTTGTTAAAAGTCAGGACTGTGTGCTAAAGGGTTAAGGTCAGAACTTCTTTGCAGTTTTAGTATTAACTCTCACCAAACTACAAAATTTTTGACAAGACCAAATTGAAAGCATTTGCAGACTACAAATTGAATGTAGCTAAAATGATAATTTCTGTCTTTGATTGGGTAGAAAACACTGTTGGAAAAGGAGCTGGTTACTATAGGCTATATATTGTACCTTTTCTTTAAAGGTCGTTTAAAGTTGAGATTCTGTGGTAAAGACTTAACTCTTTACCACACGACAAAATTTTAGACCTGTCCAAATTGGAAGCATTTGCAGACAACAATTTCACTGTGGCTGAAATGGTGCAATTTTTGTTTGATAGGGCAGAAAACATTGTGGGAAAAGGAGAAAATGCTGGTTACCAGCATTTTCTCCTTTTCCCACAAGGTTTTCAAAAGGCTTCTTTCCCAGGGGCGTCAAAAGGCGTCATTGTGCAGTAAAGGGTTAAATATCATTTACTCAGTATTTCAGTCCAACCATAGACACATAGGCCATTGAACCTGTCTAATTGTTCCATAAGTGTCTGTTACCAGTACCTTGTTCATCATGGCTGCTTTTTTCATAGAAAAGCTGGAATTCAGTCTCACTCCCTATGGATTATAAGCTATGTATGTTACCAAATAAGCCACAGGGATCTGCTCAAAACTACTTCAACATCAGCCTGTGCTTTTAAAACTTGAGTCCATGCTCAACGGAGTTTGTGCTCAAGGTCTAAGGTCTCATTTGTGTTTAACTCTTTACCAAATGACAAAATTTTAGACTGGTCCAAATTGAAAGATTTGCAGACGACAAAATAAATGTGACTGAAAATTTGAAATTTGTTTTAGGATGGGTAGAAAACATTGTGAGAAAAGGAGAAAAATGCTGGTTTCCAGCATTTTCTCTTTTTCTCACAATGTTTTCAAAACCCGTCTTCCTCCGGGTTGTTAAAAGTTGGGATTGTGTGGTAAAGAATTAAGACAGTATGAAAATTTGTAATGAGGACTTTGATTTAATTAATAAGCAGAAACAAAGAAAAGCTATAAAGTGCAGAAGTTAGTCCATTAGGAATTTCAAGTTCGGCACTTTGGGAAAAGGTTTAACTCTTTACTAAATGACCAAATTTTTACATTGGTTCAACTTCAAACCACTTGCAAACAAGAAAATAAATTTGACATCCTTGTACTTTTCAATATAAGATTCTTAATTGTCTAGAGGGCTAACTGATTAAGGCACTGGACTTGTACTCCACAGGTTCTAAATTCAATAACTTTGTGGTGCTGACCTATTCTGCATTCAACTAGTTATCTGGAAATGTGGACAATATGGACAAAGTTTAACCCCTTACCAAATAACAAAATTATGGACTAGACCAAATCGAAAGTGTTTGAAGATGACAAATTAAAAGTGGTTCAAAGGATGACTTGTCTTTGATAAGGTAGAAAAACATTGCAGGAAAAACAGAAAAGTGCTGGTTACCAGCATTTCCTCCTTTTCCCTTATTGTTTTCAAAGGCCTTCTTTTAGCATCGCTACCACTCGGATTTGTGTGGTTAAGAGTTAAGCAGTTTCAGAATTTAGAAAAATCTACATGTATGAGGTCTTGACCAGTATTAAACTTCCCAAAGAAATCATAAATACAGTAAGGAAGATTAACTTTATTGACCTAAGAAACACGTGTTTCAATATTTACTTTTATACTAGCTGTTTAGTTTATTATACATGAGCCATGCTCTGGCAAAGTGCATCTCTGTGATGCATTATACCACGCAAGTCATCACATAATTATGGATCCATTATATCCATTTTCTCTAACAAATGACTGAATCCTGAGGTAGAATGGACCTTGGGCATGCAGAAAATTGACCAAAAGCAAAAAGATTCATGGACTGCACAGGCTGACATGGGTTGATACTTTTTGCAGATGCATTAAGCCCCTTTTCACAGAGCATGGCTCACATGTTCAAAGTATTAATTCCTGTAAAGTATACGGTAATAGTAAAACTCAGACTGTTCTATATCCAAAAATTCAGATGTTGAATAAATAAAATGGGTCTAAGTGGGTCCAACCGATGGGCCAAAAAGTATTGCAGCCTGAAGACTTTTTCAAAAGGAGTATCTCTCAAAAAGGTCAGACATATATACCGAGCTAATGTGTGGTGTTCGATCTTGATCTACATCACTGGCAATATTACTATGATGCCAAGTACTATAAGGATTAACCCTTTACCACACAATCCCGTGTTTAAATGGCCCTTGGAAAGAAAGCTTTGGAAAGCATGGTGGGAAAAATAGAAAATGCTGGTAACCAGCATTTTCTCTTTTTCCCACAATGTGTTATACCCTTCCAAAGGCAAATCATATCATTTGAATGAATTTAACGATGTCTTCTGCAAATGCTTTCAATTTGAACAAGTCCAAATTTTGAGTTAAGATTATAAAACTATGTTTGATCAGAAATCCAGATAGTTGTGATCCTGGACATAATTTTACCACCATGATAGCAATGGGGCAAACAGAGAAATTCCTCTTTCACACTGTTTAGAGCTCCAAGACAGCTAGAAAAAGGTAACAAAATTATTTTTCAGTAAGTACATAAAACTCACTCGTAGCAATTTCAGGACCAGATAGATCAATGATCAAACTGCACAGTCTGTCCAGTCTGACCATCCTGGTTAACCCAGTTCCGATGTATTCCGTAAACTACATTCATCATTATGAATGGTAATACTTTACACCTGGGTTAACGAGGGTGAGTCTGACTTGATATAACTCTTTACCACACAATGACGAGCTTTAATGCCTCTTGGAAGTTAGACTTAAGAAAACATCATGGGAAAAGGAGAAAATGCTGGTAACCAGCATTTTCTCCTTTTCCAACGATGTTTTCTAACCTTTCAGAAACAAATCTAATCATCTGATTCGCATTTAATTTGTCATCTGCAAATGCTTTGAATTTGGACCAGTCTAAAATTTTGTAGCCTGGTCAAGAGTTAAAAATGTCCACAAACAGGATCTTAAGATGCCCACATAAAGCTAGGGATTATGCCTTTTGTCAAAGACCTTGTGAAATACATCCACATAAAGTTTCAGTACCAACTTTAAAATCATGTCATCTCTAACAACTTTCACTATGTGAGCCACAAGCAAATGTGTCACCTGCAAATGCTTTCAAATTGACAAGTCTAAAATTGAGTCACTTTGTAAAGGGTAAAAAGTAAGGGGTTATTCACTAGAGCAAGATTATTCCTGGGTGGATGGGGGCGGGGGAGTCTTCTTACAAAAACAGCACTTGAAATCCGTAGTTTGTATCCAACTTTTTTGTCTGTTTGAATTGTGTTTAACACTGCTTTCATCAAGGCTCTACAGTGCTTTGCCCAAGGACACAGCCACATACTTGAAACCATTTTAATCTTTTTGTTCTCAGCATTGCTTTAGAACTAATGTGTAACATTATTTATTAAATCTCACCACTCAAGCCACTACCTACTTGCCTTGAAAAAATCTTAAAAGATTGATTTTCTGTTTTGTGTTTAACATGCTGGTTTATGCTGACATTAAATTCAGGTTATGCAGTGTTGTAGTACAAGTGTGTTTATGTTATGCTAATAGATCTAATGTATATATAGAAGAGTGCTTGAGAACTAACGGGTTAAAGCCCCAATAGCAGCTAAAAGTAAACAAGGCAGGTGTTAAAATGCAGTTTAAATCATACCTTTAAAAACTATGGAAATCATTGTGAAGATTATGTACAATCTGTTATTGTGCAGTCCGTCTTTAGAAGTCTAAGTCCCTGCCAGAAAAGTAAATTTTAAAACCAAGTAAAAACAAAAGATAGAGAGACCAGACAACTTTTGACCTATTTTAAAATTCATTTTTCTGCCAGCCACTAACACTTGGACTGACCGTACAATAACAGGTTGTCAATTTTTCTGAATAATTTCCATACTTTTACACATGGCATGTTTTAAATTTAATGCATTTTAAAACCCGCATTGTTTTTATCTTGATCCACTATTAGGGCTTTAACCTTTACCAAACGACAAAATTTTAGCCTTGTCCAAACTGAAAACATTTGCAGACAACAAAATAAATTTGAGTCAAAATTTGAAATTTGTTACAGGAAAGATAGAAAACATTGTGGGAAAAGGAGAAAATGCTAGTTACCAGCATTTTCTCCTTTTCCCACAATGTTTTCAAAAGGCTTCTTTCTCAGGGTCGTTAAAAGTCGGGATTGTGTGGTAAAGGGTTAATGAAGACACAAAATGACTAGTAACTCTATGTGGCGAGCAACACGCAAATTAAAAGGGGCCTTTGGACATAGGCGTGTGTCGTCCTAGATCAGCCTGTGCAGTCTGTATTGACTAATCCGAGACAACACTTTCCCTCCTCATGTGATTTTCTGTTTAACGAAAGTCTACTGTATGACAAAATCTTTGGTACTGTAGTCATAAAGTGCCTTCTCAGATTAGCCTGCACGGACTGCTCAGGCTAATCTGAGGCGACACTTTACGCAAATGTCAGAAGGTCTCATTTCATATGTTGCGGGCCATATTATGAAAAGTGATTTCAAGTCTTACCAGACAAAAAAATTTAGATACTTCTATATAGAAAACATTTAATTTTATATGCAATTGCACACTGTGAAGATCAAGATCAGATTTCACACTCTATTTTTGGATCTTCATTCCTAGACCAAATAGGAAAATATATCAACAGTTTGGGATTTCTCCATAAAATATCCATTTCATTCATTCAGCAGGCAAAAGATTAACCTTTAAAGAACTGCAACTGGCTTAAGTTGGTTTAAGCAGGCAGTGTAGATCAAGATCTTACTGTAGAGAATATGCAGTCTGATCTTGGATAAACACCATCCACTACAATGTATTCCGGCCATTACAACTTTGAAATAGCAATAGTTTGGCTGTTTTTCCTAATTTAAAAGGGCCACTTCATTAACCCTTGGGTCTTGAATAAACCCAGCAGACACATTTGACTAAGAATGAAAACCCAATTAGTTGCAATTTGATGGTTACTTTTTTCTATAGTATTGAAGGGAATTGGACTGTGTAGATCAAAGATCAGACTGCAAGTTTTTTTTCAGTCTGATCTTGATCTACACTGGTCACTGAAGCAACTACAGTTGTGAAAGGTGCTTTTAGGGCTAATGGGTTAATTCGGCATTCTAAGGGTAAAGGGTCGTTGCACAGGTAGGTAGGTCATATGAGAAAATCGGTCAAACGAAATAGTCAGTCATGTGACTTAACTCTTTACCAAACGACAAAATTTTAGACCAATCCAAATTAAAAGCATTTGCAGACGACAAAATAAATGTGACCCCAAAGGTAAAATCTGTTTTGGGAAGGGTAGAAAACATTGTAGGAAAAGGAGAAAATGCTGGTTACCAGCATTTTCTCCTTTTCCCACAATGTTTTCAAAAGGCTTCTTCTACAGGGTCGTTAAAAGTTGGCATTGTGTGGTAAAGGGTTAATGTGTCACCTGATCTACAAAGTACTCCAAACCATATCAAGAGACATTCATAAACATTTGAGAATGTAATTCATTCACAGGATGATTCAATATTTTAAATCAGTGGTTTCTGAACATATCTCCTTAAAATTCAGTAATAGTTTCATTTTAACCCTCCTTCACATTCTATCCTATTTATTTACCATATATCTAGGTTTTAAGAATGATGTAACAATTAACAGAAGGAGGGGAGATTCACATAAGCTCTGATATAGTTAAAAATTGCCAATCAATTAAATGGCATGACCTCTACAAAGTGCAACATTAATGAATTTATTATGAAATAAACTATCCTTGCTGAAAAATAAAAAGAAAAGCAATTTCATAATTTTGCATAATTAGCTAATCCTTAGAATGCCAAGAGGAAGGACCTTTAAGCCTTTACCTCACAATCCTGACTTTTAATGATCCTGAGAACGAAGCCTTTTGAAAACATAGTGGGAAAAGGAGAAAATGCTGGTAACCAGCATTTCCTCCATTTCCCACAATGTCTTCTACCCTATCAAAGACAACTTTCACAACGTGAGCAATATTTAAATTGTTGTCTGGAAATGATTTCAATTTGGACACGCCAACATTTTTGTTGATGTGGTAAAGAGTTAAATCAATGAAACAGACCCAGATAGAATACATGTACCTCGAGATACAATACAGGGTAGATTAACCCTTTAGGGAACAAATGACATGATTTAAGACTGCCAAACTGAAAGCAATTACAGAACACAAGTTGAATGCTGCTCAAATGATTGGAACTGTCTATGATACAGTCAAAAACATTCTTGGAAAAGGAGAAAAAGCTGATGACCAGCATTTTTTTCTTTCCCAACTATCTTGTCACAGGTACAGGACTTGAGAACAGTAGGTCGCCGGTTTGATCCCCGGCTTGGCCAATTTCTTTCCTAGGATTGATGATAGTCATCACGACAGGATTCATTCCTCTCTCACTGCTGACCATTGTTTCGACGACGGTTATGCGGGAAAGCAGCCAGTGGCTTGGAAAGAATATTGTGCAGAGTACTGGTAAAAGAAACTCCAGGAAAGCATGGATAGGTGCACTGACTGCCGTGATATAACTGAAATGATGTTGAAAATGGCGTTAAACACCATACAATCAATCAATCAATCTTGTCACATGCTTTCTTCCTGAGGGTCAGTAAACACAAGCTTGAATGGTGAAGAGTTAATTTAAGGAAAGCATAAGTGAGTTCAAGTGACCTATAAAATTGTCAAATTATGTGTTGTCTCTTCAATCACAACCATAATGATAAAGTGTATTACCTGCTGTAAGATAATAGTAGGTAAACTAATCAGGCAGAAAAACTGAAAACTTGTCTATATTGAAAATATCTGCAGGAGACAAACATGACTCACAAGATTCCATTTGTCTTTCAAGAGATCTAAAGTATTGTAGCAGAGGAGAATCTACCAGCATTTTCTCTTTTTCTCATAAAGTTTAACAAAACCTGAAATCCTTTTGTAAAGGGTAAATCAAGATCCCAGTTATCTTTTGTAAAGCATCTGTCAAACTTTTAGTTTAAGTTGTTTCAGCCCATCTTAGCAGGAGACTGTCTTGGCCTAAAAAAGAAGGGGGTCTCCTACTCCATTTTACCAGCAATCGTCACAACTCGGCTGATTCTATGCCTACATCTAACCTCATCCATATAAACGAGGTTACCATTTTGAACTACCAATCACATGATCTTAAATACGGTGATGCCCATGTTAACCTCTCAGCAATGACATGAACAACCCTGATGAAGTTATAATTCACATCTATCGATCTCTCGATGAAAGCTCCTAACGGAATTGATAAACCATGCTAAAAATTGAATGTACAAACTGTTTGCCGACAGAAATCTTCTTAAGATATGATTATCGATAGAAAATTGTGACTCATGTTTTCTTTTTTAAAAGGAGTCTTACAATTTTAATAACGGTAAAACAGTGTACTTCCGGCAAAGAATGCACAGTGTAGGTTCATGTCAAGCTACATGACACAGCCGAGGAACTTGATCACCCGAGGTTTGTCCAATGTCTTTACCAGATGACAAAGTTTTAGACATGTCCAATGTGAAAGCATTTGCAGATGACATTAAATGCCACTGCAATGACTGAATTTGGTTTTGAAAATGGAGAAAACATTGAGGGAAAAGGAGAAAATGTTGGTTACCAGCATTTTCTCCTTTTCCCAAAATGTTTTCAAAAGCCACTTTCTAGGGGTCATTACAACTTTTGATTATGTGGTAAAGGGTTAAGTAGTGAATACATAGGTCTTGTTTCAAAACAAGATGGAGTTACACCGGGGAAAACTCAATACTTTAAAGTGTAAACAGACAAAAGTACCATGTTGGTCCTACAAGGATCATTCAATACAGTGCGCGACATTTCATTCAAAAGATGTTTCATCGAAATCCATTAATGTTTTAAAATACCGTTCGCTAAATTCCTAGTTTTATTTCATGAAAAACTCTGTCTGGGAGGAGGATTTGAGCCAAAATCTCTCTGGATTAGGGTAAGGGTCTGGCTAGGATTGTTTTCAAGACAGATGTGGTTTTTGGCGGAATGTCGTGGATCGCATTCAATATACTTGTATAATTATAATAGGTACAGGGATCATTCTGGCTGGACATATATATGAGAGAAAATGTTCCATTTGCTCAAAAATTATGAGAGATTTAAAATTTTAATGAGATTTTTTATGTTTCATTTTTCAGAAATCTAACTCTTCTCCAAACGACAAATCCAAACCTCTTTAAGACACTATTTTAAAAGTGACTACTTTCTCTGAAATAAGAGAAAACAATGTTGGAAAAGGATAAACTGCTCAATTTGAGCAATTTCTCCTTTCCCCACATTGTTTTCACAGGTCTTACAACTAAAAACCAGTGTATCAACATCAAACTGGTGAACTTATTCAGAGGGATGCTTTCTTTCGCTAACCAGTACACTGTTTGTAAGCATTTAATGATGCCAGTTTGCTCTTTATTTTCGGCATTGACTATAGCTGTATCAAAGCTTTTGGATGCAGAAGGGGCTGCTATTGCCATTTTGTGATCAGAGGATGAAATGTGACGTTGAAGTGTGGTTGTACGAAAATTGTCAGTTCCAATGGCCATGTTATTTGTCATATTTAAATCTCAACAATAATGGCAGTGCATTTCGTTTTTTGAATTATCAAAGCGCAACCACCCATGTAACTTAAGCCACTTTTCATTAAATTTGACTTTTTTTTTTTCGCTATCGAGGGATCTAAAGGCAAAGAAGTAGCGGTGTCATCGTTGGACTTGGTCGGCGATTTATCATGTTTATCTTGACTTTCAGCACTCTCGTCAGTCTCGACTCGTGAGTTCGTAAGAAAACTGGTTATTTTATTACAAGATTTTATTTGGTTCGATTCTACTTTCCTCTTCTTGGGAGGCATTTTCCTCGCACTGTGCCTGACACAGAACTGCAGACGACTTAAACACGAACTGCACTCGTACGCAACATCACGGTCCGCTAATGATAAGGAAAAACACCGAACAAGCCGAATGTTGCAAATGGTAATCTGCTTCCCTCGTATCTTGTTTTACGACGCGGGGAACCAGTGTATAGACTAGTTTATTGAGCGGATTTCCGCTATGTAAGGACTGACACTCGAGTTCTATCCCTATCATCTGCCAAAAATCGGTATGCGAGATTTTGTTTCAATTGAGATTTAGAAATGCGATTTTTGCAATTTTAATGAGAGAATCTCGCGATTTCGCGGCCCAGAATGATCCCTGTAGGTACTATCACTTATCTTTTCAACCAGTCTGGATAAATTTATAAGACTTTGCCTGATAACCATCAATGTCATTTCCAATAATTCTGAGAAGATTGATTGCTGCACCTTAACATACATGATGACAATAACACACTGATTCAAATGACGTGAATCACAACATAATTGAAGTGATGATGTCTTGAATTAACTCTTCACCACACAATCCCAACAAGGAAATTTGTTTTGGGAAAGGTAGAAAACATTGTGGGAAAAGGAGAAAATGCTGGTGACCAGCATTTTCTCCTTTAACCACAATGTTTTCTACCCTGAAAAAGACAGAAATCGTTTTATTTAGCAATGTTTAATTTGTCATCTGCCTATGCTTTCAAATTGGACCAGTCTAGAATTTTGTCGTTTGGTAAAGAGTTGAGTAATTAATGATGGATGTGCATGATTTTTTAAGAGTTCTGACAAGTCACAAGATCAATCAATCAATCAGCTGATTATCTGTATCAGTCTATTAGTAAACCTTGCAAAAGCCAGTTCTTATAAAACTGCTCTTGTGCTAAACTCTGATGAGCATGAAGTTTCCAAGTTATTCATAGCTCATATAGTAACTTTTCAACCTTGAAAACTGCTAAACTGCTCAATCTTTCTTTTTATCAAATTAACTCTTTAACAAACAACAAAATTTTAGACTTGTCCAAATTGAAAGCGTTTGCAAACGACAATTCAAATGTTGCTTAAATGATGGAATTTGTCTTTGATAGGATAGAAAACATTGTGGGAAAATGGTGGTTACCAGCATTTTCTCCTTTTTCCACAATGTTTTCATAAGGCTTCTTCCTTAGGGCTGTTAAAACTTGGGATTGTGTGTCTAACAATCTTAGTCATTTACAAAACTCTAAATCCAAGCCTGAACTCAGGTTTTATCAACATTGACCTGAGTGCCACAAAGAGGGCTTAAAGATACATCCTTACAGCCAGAGAGAAAAAACTCTGTTAAAATTTGATAGACTGTGGAATGGTTCAGAATTCAAAGAGTTGTATAAACATAAATAAAATACCGATATATATGGTGTAAAGGATACCTTAATACATATATCATAAATGTTCAATGTAAAACTGGAAACATCAAAATAGTGATTTCTTTGATGGCCTCCAGAATACGAAATGTATTTTCTATTGGTTGTAACCTATGCAACCCTGCAATTGTCAGGGGCAACATTTGGCATGAAGATACACAAATGATTATTTGTAGTTTGATAAACTAAAGATTATATGGGTCAAAAACTGGCTGAAAGAGAGCATAGATGTATCTTTAAATCTACAAAAATGCCTTCATATCTAAAGTCACCATGTGATCACTTTCACTGCTGATAATATACATCCATTCATTTATCTCAGAGCTGTGTTCTATGCAGCCATAGTCACATCTCAGTGACAGATATTTATTTTAGACCCTCTCAAATTCAAAATATCTGCAGACACCAAATCCAAAATTACTATAAATGAGCTTAAGTTCTTTAATAGGATAGCATCATTGTGGGAAAAGGAGAAAATGCTGGCTGCCAGCATTTTTTCCTTTTCCAACAATGCTTTCAAATGGCTTCTTATTTAAAGTCATTGATAATTGGGATTGTTTGGTAAAGGGTTAACCAGCATTTTTTTTTTTCTTTTTGGGATTGTTTGCCTAAGGGTCAAGAAATTCATTAAAAGCACAGATAGGTACACTGACTGCCAAACAGACAAGGCAGGGTCTATCAAGATTGTCTCTTACCGAATCCTTTATTGGGAACAACGTGCATACTCGGCCCTTTTGTTCAAAGCAAAATCCAAGTTTCATACAGATTACATCAGGACTGTCATCTTTCTCAATTCTGAAAAAATATGAGATAATCATCATCACCATGGTATCCGATATTTATTGTCTATTAAGTCTTAACTCTTTACCAAACAACAAAATTTTAGACTAGTCCAAATTGAAAGCATTTGCAGATGACAAAATAAATACGACTCAAACATTGAAATTTGTTTACAGAAGGTTAGAAAACATTGTGGGAAAAGGACAAATACTGGTCACCAGCTTTTTTCCTTTTCCACAATATTTTCAATAGTCTTCTTTCTCAGGGTCGTTAAAAGTAGGGATTGTGTGGTAAAGGGTTAAAATATATGACTTTGACAGGACTTAAGCTTTTACCAGATGACATAATTTTGAAAATGGTAAAAACCATTGTGGAGAATAAATAAAATCCTGGTAACCAGCATTTTCTCCTTTTTCCACTACCTTTTATCCAATTGCCCTCTTCCTCCTCCTCGTAGTCACTAAAGCACAGGATTGGACTAACCTAGACCAAGAGCCTGAAAAAACTTCCTTTAGACAACCTAGATGTATGCAAAAGACCAAGTATCAAAGCTTTTGGTCAAATCGTACAAAATGATTTCATGTAAAATATACCTAAAAGCTTTTTAACCCTTTAACACTCAGTCCCAAGTTTTATCTACCCTGAAGAAGATAGTTTTTGAAAACATTGTCCAAAAACAGAGAAAATGCTGATAACCAGCATTTTCTCCTTTTCCCACAATGTTTTCTGCCCTATCAAAGACAGAAATCATCACTTGACCTACATTTTTTGTCTCATGATCTGCAAATGCTTTCAATTTGGTCAAGTCCAAAATTTTATCGTTTGGTAAAGAGTCGATCATGAAAGCTTTTTGAAAACACAGTGGGAAAAGGAGAAAATACTGGTATCCAGCATTTTCTCATTTTCCCACAATTTTTTCTACCCTATCAAAGACAGCAATCATCACTTGACCTACATTTATTGTATCATCTGCAAATGCTTTCAATTTGGTCAAGTCCTAAATTTTATCATTTGGGAAAGAGTTAACGTATATAGCTTTAATTAAGTATGAAAAGCTTGTGTACGCAATTTTGATGCTCTCCAACAGTTTCTATTTTCAAAAAATGTCTATTGCAAGTCTGAAATGTCCTATACATGTTGTTTTTTTTTACCGATTCAAACTCTGACAACATGACCAATTTGTAGATTTGTCCTGGATGATAAAAACTTTCAAGTATACAGCTCAAATGATTGGATTTGTTATTGAAAATGTAAAAAAACAAAACCATTGTGGTCACCAGTATTTTTTCATTTTTTCCTCCTTTCCTTGCAGTTTTTTCAAAAACCTACTTCTTCATGGTAATAAAAACCTTGAATCTTTTGGTACAGGATTTAAGGACATCTGGACACATACTCACTAACCTATAAATTTCAAAAACTAGGACCAGCCACCTGGGTAGGTATTCAAATACTGTAGTTCTAAATATTGTTCTATAAACATAAAAATCTATGACTACTTGACTAACCATCTGACTGGCTAAGAAAGAGGATTTATCTCAGCCAATCAGATGGCATGTCTTGGAATTCTGATATACATTGCATAGATTTTCTTAGTACTGCTTTTGATTGTCCGAGACTAGAAAGATTCGACCCATTATACAGCTTTTAGTAGCATGCAGGACTTGAGAACAGGAGGTCGCCGGTTCAATCCCTGGCTCGGCCAATTTCTTTCCGAGGGTCGATGGTAGTCATTGCAACAGGATTTATTCCTCTCTCATCGCTGACCATTGTTTCAACAGTTGTTATGTGTGAAAGCAGCCAGTGGCTTGGAAAGAATATTGTGCGGAGTACTGGTAAAAGAAACTCCAAGAAAGAGTGGATAGGTACACTAGCCGCTGCTGAAATAATGTTGAAAATGGCACTGAACACATACAACCACTCATCATACTGCTAGTCTTGGACTGCTAAGCATAATTACTATTACTTCTGCTGACAAAGTATATGAAGATCAGAACACACAAAATGTGCAGTCTGATCTTGATCTACACTGTCCACATCAATCAAATGATTAAATTTTGATAATATATTCTTTAACCACCAGAATGTCTTGAGCAGCTTTTATCAGCAACCTTGTATGTTCTATGATGTCAACAAGAAGGAAAAGGTAATGCAAGGGTAAATGTTTTTTACCAAATAAACCTTGTCATGAACTTACTAATCCTTTTTAACTACAGTAACTCTCTGTGCTAGATTTTGACCTGTAACACTAGTTGTGGTTTTTTAGGCTATTTCAGACCAGGTTTACATCAGAGGTCAATCAAAAATTTTTTGGTTTCATGTTAGCCCCATTTTCAACAGTCCTTCATTTACAGGTACTACTCTGGTTGGTCTATCTTTCCATACATTCCTGGGCTGCCTTTTACTACTTAACTGCAGTAGATTTATGGAAATTATTTGGAATTGTATATTCACACATATGATCCCTGCTTTACTCTAATTGTGAAGTTATGCATGTGAGCGAAATTTGTTTTCAGACTTGGATCCATGATTCTGTGATGACCTGCTTAACCCTTTCCCAAACAAGCCCTGGTTTTCACGTGTCTGCTGTACAAGTCTTTTGAAAACACTGTGGGAAAAGGAGAAATTGCTCGTAACAAGCAATTTCTCCTTTTCCCACAGTGTTTTATACTCTTTTTAAGAACTTCCTGCCATTTTCATCAAATTTAAAATTGTCGTCTGCAAACTCTTTCAATTTGGACCAGTCCAAAATTTGTCGTTTGGGAAAGGGTTAATTGGTATGATGCATCAGGGAGATGCAATAAGCCCCCTTTTGCCAGACCATGCCTCAAATGCTTTGGACAAGTCTAAAAACTTTTGTTGTTTGGTAAGAGTACACAAGACTGTTTAATACTGAATGCATTTGCAGACAACCATTTGAATGTGCCCAAAATGATGGCATTTGGCTCAGAAGAGGTAGCAATTTTTGGCAAAAGGTGAAAATGCAGGAAATCTGCAATTTCTTCTTTTCAAACAATGTTTCCAAAATTTAAGCCTTCATAAAGGGTTGTAAAAATGCAACATTTGAACGTAAAAGGCTACTATAATGGATAGATTACATACATTTCAATGAGGAGAGGTCCCAAATACTCCAGCAATGTTTTACATGGACGCTGAAAATCTTTGGGGAGATAGCCACATACTCTCTCAAAGGCTTGGACTATGTTTTCTTCATGAATGACCGATGTCTGTTCCACAAGACCTAACACTGCTGCACATGCTGAAACAGATTTATTCTAAATTTACATCTTAGCATACTACATGAGTAAAATGGATCCACGACATTTCGTCGAAAACCACGTTCATCAAAAACGACCCCTAGCCCTGATCCTTACCCTAACCCAGACAAATTGTGGCTCAAATCTTCCTCCCAGATAGAGCTTTTCATGAAATAAATCTAGGAATTTATCAAGTGGTATTTTAAAACATACATTCATTTTGACGAAATGTCATGCACCAGAGTAAAATGTATGCTTTGGTTATTTGTATAGATCAAGAACCCACTTCACAGATAAATTAAATGCGACTCAAAACATGACATTTGTTTTTGAAAGGGTAGAAAACATTGTGGGAAAAGGAGAAAATACTGGTTACCAGTGTTTTCTCCTTTTGCCATGTTTTCAAAAAGCTTCTTCTACAGGGTCGTTAAAATTCGGGATTGTGTGGTTAAGGGTTAACCCTTTATCACACAATGATGAATTTCAATAGCCTTGTGGAAAAAGGCTGTTACAAACATAATGGAAAAGGAAGAAAATGCTAATGAGCAATATTATCTTTTTTCCCACAATGTTTTCTGTCTATTTCTCAACAAATCCCATCACTTCAACTATATGAAGTTGCTGCCTGCACCTGCAAATTTACTTTAACCCTTTACCAAACAATCCCATGTTTTCACGTCCTTGAGGAAGAGGCTTTTGAAAACATTGACTTTTGTAGACCCTGAGAAAGGAGCCTTTTGAAAACCTAGTGAAAAAAGGAGAAAATGCTGGTAACCAGCATTTTCTCCTTTTCCCACAATGCTTTCTACCCTATCACAGACATATTCCATCATTTAATTTGCATATAATATGTCGTCTGCAAATGCTTTCAATTTGGATGGGACTAAAATTTTTGTGATTTGGTAAAGAGTTAAAATTTGGTTATAACAGGTCTAACAAATAATTGTTGTGTGGTACATTAGAGTTAACTCTTTCACTATCAAATGAATAAATTAAACTTTTCCAGTGGCCACAAGTTCTGTTGCGAGATGAAGAGACAGTTTAGCAATACTCAAGACTAAAGTAGTGGACAGTGTGGATCACATATCTGACTGCATGTTCTGCGCAGACTGGTCTTGATCTACACTGTCCATAAAAGCTTTTGTGTTCTCACTAGTAATGAAAGAATTAATCTATGCAATATTTCAAGTCAAAGCAGTAGTATTGATTGTATTGATTGTATAAAGTTTAACGCCGTTTTCAACATTATTTCAGTTATATCATGGCAGCCAGTGCACCTTATCCATGCTTTCCTAGAGTTTCATTTACCAGTACTCTGCACAATTTTCTTTCCAAACCACTGGCTGCTTTACCACATAACCATCATCAAAACAATGGTCAGCGGTGAGAGAGGAATGAATCGCTAGCTGTTACAATGACTATCATCAATCCTTGGAAAGAAATTGGCCAAGCCGCAAAGCAGTAGTGAAAATGCCATAACTACAAACTCTATTAATTCAGAAGGGCTAAAATTCTGTTTGAATTAGATCTGTTACTGTCTTATCATGAAAAGCAAGATATCAATAATTAACTTTGTATTACAAAGAACATTATAATTATTACATTTTCAAATTTCACTCTTTGCTGAATAGACAAAACAATTCAGTGGTTAGGTGATATCTCTATGGTATATAATTAGCTGTAGGTTTGGTAGAGGTCCACTAGATGAAGCTACATACCAAATAATACAGGTCACAGCTAAATGGCTATATATAAACAAAAAGATATTTAAAGTTTCCTAAATATAAAGCCGCTGAAAAATGTGACCCCCCAGGGCAGGGCCAATTCTGACGAAGAGTCTAAATTTTGAAAAAACTTGGTAGCGATCCACAGATGAAGCTTTGTACCAAATTTGGTAGCAGTAAGATTTATGCTAAGGAACAAGAAGATTTTTAAAGTTTTCACTATATATAAGCCCATGTTAAATTTGTGAGCTCCAGGGAGGGCCAATTTTGACCCCAGGGCTATAATTTGAACAACATTGATGGAGGTCCACTAGATGAAGCTACTTGCAAAATTTGGTAGCCATATGCCTTTTTGATAAGAAGAAGATTTTTTTTACTTTTCCCTACATACAGTAAAGCTCATGTAAAACTTGTGACCCCTGGGGTCAGGCCAGTATTTATCCCAAGGCTACAATTTATACAATCTTGATAGAGGCTTACTAGCTGAAGCTACATCCAAAATTTGGTAGCCCAAAGCTATATGATTAGGAACAAGAAGATTTCAAAGTTTAAATGATATAAGCTAACCTGTGTAAAACTTGCGACCCTATGGCTATGGCTGGGCCAATATTGACCATTGTAGCTATAATTTAAAGAATTTTTGTATAGGTCCATAAGATGATGTTACGTGCCATATGCCATAAGCCTGCGAGGCCTTATGGTTTCGAAAAAGAAGATTTTGAAAGATTTTCAATATTTTTCAGTTCTGTTGCCATAGTAACAAGAGTTTTTACTGGAATTCAATTCTTTAAAGAAATTCTAAAGATAACCTTAGCAGGACCATTTGTGAAGTTTGGTCAAATTGGATGGGTAGAAGGTGTTAGTGGGAAAAATTGTGGGAAAAAAATGAAATAATGGTCACCGAAATTTTCTCTGTTGGCCACAATGTTTTAGCACCTCCTTCCTCTCAGGGTGAGTATAAGAGTTAAGTGATTGACTCCTGCCAACCATATTCTTTTTAATCTGTAGCACATCACTTCAGACAGATGTGGCAAAAGAAGTTATTTTTTGTCACCTCAATTTTTCATAGTGGTCTTTTAGATCGGTTCGTCTGCACTCGTAACTGCCTTCGTCATAAACCCCGAGATCTATTGCAAAATCGCTGTTTTACTTAATCAATATGAAATATTATTGATGTCTACGATTTTTGTAAGCTACAGAAAAGGTAGATCTGAAAAGATTTCTTTTTTTTTTTTCAGGAAGTGGACTTCTCTATTTTCGAGGAAGTTTTCGAGTGTGAAAATTTTAAATATGTCTACTGAGTAGATCTTAAAATTTATAAAATTTTAGGATTTTTGTTAAATTCTAGATCTATTTTTATAACTTAATTAAAAAAAAATAAATATGACAATGTTACCTGCACATGCAACTCCTCCGTTTGAAGATCCATATATATTTGATGGCATCAAAGTAATGAGAAATAAACAAAAAATTAATTTTCTGTGCATTTTACGCGTTTCGCTTGTTATTTCGAGGGAGAAAAATAGATAAATTTAGAAATCATGTGACTAATATAACACGTTCGTGTTGTCAAAATGCTTGATTACAATTTGCAAAGCGCTTGACATACTTTTGCTATGTCGCACCTGCTCAAAATCTCGCGAGAATGTCAACCGCCACTTTCAAATTGCCGGCTCGAATTCGAACAAAAATACCGTTAGGGACTCGATAAAACTTATATTGGTTCCTACGCATGTGTTGAGTTGCCCGATTGCATTATGGACCCTGAAACAGAGGTGAGGAGTTCTTACATTTAACGATAGCTTATTTCGTGTAGGAAGATTTCCTGGTTCTTTTTATTTCGGTAAGCTTTGAGATATTGAATACACTACAGTACCCTGAACTTTGATGACTGCCTACAAGATTAGTGAAACAGCCGGGTGGTAAACGAAACTGGAGATTAGTTTTAAAAAATGACTTAGTTAACTCGCAAATTAACCCAATCATAAGCCAACTCTAACTGATACGTACTGTATGTATTGTGATCAGCACTGAATGTCACACAACTACCTTAAACATCAGTTGTGTTGGGCCTACTTTCATTTCGAAAATTATGGTAACAATTATCGGAGGGGGGAATGTTGTATTGGTATCAAGACAGTTCCCCAACACAAGTTTTCGAGACACTTCCCCGACAGACTTGAAGACTGTTCCCCGACACTTTTGAAGACAAGTTTCCCGACAATTTTGATTCATGCCAAATAACCTGTTACAGATATTTATGGTTGATAATCACGAAAAATTAGAAATATTTGCGTATAAATACTATAATTGATGTATTGAGATGGGATTATCTGTATGTTGTAATAATGAATTCTATCATGCAATGATGGGCACTTATTTTCTCATGGGTGAAATCACAATTATTAACGATTGTTATTGTTCGCCAGTTAATCCTTTTAATTATTTTGATATTTTGTATGTTTTTTGTGTGCGAATTTCTTCATGTGTTTTGGAAGTATATTAGAAAGAGCAGGGATTGTATAATTTACGATCCCTGGAAAGAGCGAGAGAGGAGGAGCCTGAGTGAAGTATTTTCTGTTTTCCTTGTAAACTCTGTCCACATTCCTCCTGTTTTAACATACATGTATATAATATTGTATCTAGCATTGTAGTGTATTTTGATAATTGTTTGGTATTTGGCAACGAAAGTCATCAAACGGTCCTGTCAAACAAAGCTGAGTTAGAGAAAATTATAGACATTTCTCATTGCAATAATCATCGAAAATTACGGACAATGTCACGGTGACCAAATGTACTCATCAATCACAGGTACAAAAGTTTCAATCAATCACAAACGTCATTCATCAATACAATCCTTCATCAACCACTTTTACTGAGTTAATTTCTATTTGATGTAGAACAAAATGTGTCGGGGAACTGTCTTCAGAAGTGTCGGGGAACTGTCTTCAAATCTGTCGGGGAACTGTCTTGAAAACTTGTGTCGGGGAACTGTCTTGTTCCCGTTGTATTTGAAGAATAAGGGTCAAAACGGCACGTGTTTGAGTATAACTACGGAGTGATGGTCTAAAATGACATTCTCTTGGGTTAAATGTCTGAAGTATGGCACTTTGACAGACCTACCTTCAGTCTGAAGGGTTGCTCCGATGTTATTTTGTGATTGCAGTCTCCGCACCCCTTCATATACCAGCCATTCTTTTATGGCTTCTGAAAATTTCAAAATCTTAGCGGTCATCTTTCAGTTGGCTTAATGTATCTTAAATCTGATTGTCAACTATAAAAATGGACATAAATCAATAGTTAAATTATTTAACTTCACATTGACACCAAGTGTAGTGCAAGGTTGTCATCGATCATTTTGTAATTCACCTTTTGACATAAATACATCTGGTCAATCGTAAACAAACACTCATTATAAATTCAGTTAACTGCACATGCGCGTCATTTTTATTTGAAAAAATGACATTGTGTGATCGGCAATTTAAGTGAAATATATTCACTGTTAGTTAATTTTTAGCTCAGCTGTTATCTAAAAAAGTGTCAAGGTATTGTTTTATCCCTGTCATCTGCACCGTCATTGTCCTGCAAAAACTTTGATATTTTGTAATATCTCTCTTAATACCGAAGATATTTACTTCAAACATGGACCACTTAACTATCAAAAAGGAAACCCATACAATTGGGGAAGGTAACCATTAGTCTGGATTACCTGCCCCTACCACTATGTTATAGGATCAGGCAAAGCGCAATAATGGCAGCCTCCATGGCGATCTCAAGCTTAGCACTAAATGCTTCCCTGTTTTTCTTAATTTCATGTGATCCAGTTTGATCAGTGAATAAAATGAGATCAATTTTGTACAAAATATACATGACCGAATCTAAAACATGCTTTTGGGATATGGTTTAGATATAAATTTGACTATGAATCATTTTAAAAGTAGTTCCGTTTTCGGACGTTTTATCTGTCCATTGAAATTTCGGATATTTAAAACATTTCTGATACATATTTTTTTTTCGCTAAATAAGAAAGACAATTAAAAAAACTAACTGCCATTACTTTTTTGCAACCGATCTGTTTTCAATTCAAACTCTAGTAGGATTTGATCAAGTGAAATAACATTAGTCTGTTACTTCTGCATATTACAAACGGGGGTCACCATTATTGCGCTTTGCCTGACATACTTTTGAAGTATGGCAGGGTACCAGACTAGTTAACCATCTAAATGTTTTTGACAGTTATGCCCCCTTTTTCACTTAGAATTTTCACTGGAAATCAATCACATGAGGTGCTCTAGTTAAATATTTTGGTAAAATACTTTTGTTTTGGTTATATTTCCTTGAAATAAAAGAATCCATTTGATTTATGCAGGGCTGCAAGGGTAACACTTACAGTTTTTTCCAGACATTATCAAAGCGCAAAGTTTGCAAACACTCATCAGATACTGTCACACAATATCACTGATTTCATGTTTATTTTCATACCACAGAGGTTGTTGCAGCGCACAAGGCAAAGGAGAGAGATGCTTAACCAGAAGCTTGGGAAAACTCCGGACCCTGCCCCACGTAAAAGAGTCCTAGAGGACACCACCAATATCCAAGTGCAATCATCAGTCATTGATGATGGTAGGCATAAAGTTTTTTATTTATTTTTTGTAAACTGCATCCTTCATCAAGTCGGACCCCATATGAATACTGCATATAACTTTCTGTGCTATTGCAGTAGACAGCTTTTTAATTCATTAGCTCAAAACTGTTTCTCATTTAGCCTTCTACCAAACAACCCCAAGTAAGTGACCTAGAGGAAGATGGTTTTTGAAAAGCAGAAATCACTAGTAGTAGCCAGCATTTTCTATTTTTCAAAAAATGTCTCTAACCATTGTAAGTTGTAGCCACAAACCCCAGCATTTGTCAGAGCCGAATTCATTTTGTCTTCTGTAAGTACTTTTAATATTGTAAGGGTTAACCCTTCAGTGCCAAGTAAAGCATTTACTGGGATAGGAAAGAAATTGGTAATTCTTAAAACTTGTTGGATTTTGTTACAAGCTTTTATAATTTGTTTGTATGGTGTTTCTGATGTATTATGAAATAACAAACTGTATAGTAACTTTCAAACAATGTCATGATTATCTCTTACTATGTTTTACAGCAGCAGAGTACACATCAATGAATGATAGATCAATCTAGATCAATAGGTACAGATCTAGATAACTGTTGAATTGTCAGACCATCATGATAGATCTACTAAGGATTATTAAAGTATCTAGTTGTACAAAGGAAATGTGCATGTTCAAACACTGAATTAACATGAATTGTCATTCAGTGCAAAAAGAGGTACACTTTACTACGGAGTCTTGAAATCCACATGGACTGCAATTCATTTTACCATTGTGTCTACATTTTAAACAAAGCACAAGTATTTGTAAAACAGACTGGGCCATTTTAACTTGGTCCTCGTCTAGGACTATCACTTTTTGAGCTAGTTTGTTTATTTTGGCTACCTGAAGCTTTGCTTTGCTGGAAAAATTCATTAGTTGACATTGCGACATGATGAATTTGCCTAGAAACAAGAGGTTTTCTAGATTATTTTGCTTGTGTAAAGCAAAACTAAATACAGTGTAAAAAGATTACAAAGTCTAAAATTTGAGGGGCTAGAATAGTTCACGGCCAGATAATCAAGTGAATAGGTCTACATGAATTGATTGAAAATATAAGGACACAGTCTGTAGTTGAATTGCCCCATATGGTTTTGCATCAGAACTTATTGAATTGTGCCCTGTGCCCACGGTGGATGAATGTTAGCAGTTCATCTAGTTAAAAACTGCATCAAAACCCACAATTTTGTGTTTCATGGAAAAACCAGTCATAGGTGAGTGAGGAGTGAATCCTGTCAGTGACTACATCAGTCCTTGGTAATCAGTTTGGCTGTGTTGAGGATTTGAACTCCTTGGTTTCAAGTCCTGTATATTACCGACTGAGCTATGGGGCTCAGCACCTTTTATGAAGAGATGGGGCTTGAAGGTTGAAGCTGTTTCTTTTTTACTCCCATCCCAGATGGTAATGGATATTCACTTAGATCTGGTGCTTTGATAAAACATACATGTTTATTATGTTACTGTCACCATATTGACCTGATTAATTGACTTATTCAAATACTTGTTCAATTCAAATATATGTAATTATAAAAGCCTTCTAAAAGGTACCTGTATTACAGCTTTCATTTTTGTTTTGATTACAGATTCTCCAAAACGTCAGTGTATGAGAGAGAATGATGGACAGACAAATACAGGCATACATGGTGTAAAGTCCAGACTGAATGCAGTGGCAGAAGAGAGGATGAATTGGTCAGGTGAAGATAACATACAAATAGCCTTTAGTGCACTGAGAAAAATGTGTGTTGCTTTAGCAGATGTTGTAGATCAAAATCAGACTGCACAGAGAGGAGAGATGAATGAAAACTTATGGGGTGTGATGTTTCCTCCTTTCAAAGGATTTCCTTCCTTTTAAGCTGAAAATGAAAAACAGCCCCAGCTCAGATGGATCTGCTGGAAAATGATGTATTTAATGAAGTATGTGGGGAGTGTCGGTGCATTTTCCTTTCCTTTCATATTTCCATCAGTCACACCTCTGACACTGTCCTGGTGCCTTATCAGTTCTAAAAATTTGGCTGAACTGGGATACAAATTTCAAACTCACAATTCAAAGATATGAGCCATGCTCTGTGAAAAAGTTTAAAGGAAAAATGAAATGTATATTGGAAATATTTAATCAGAATATTCATTAACCCTTTACCAAACAATCCTATTTTTTTAAGACCCTGAGACAGTAAGCTTTTTAAAACGCCAGTATTTTCTCTCATTTCCTACAATGTTTTCTACTCTGACATCATTTAATTAGCCCCATTTTATTTTTGGTCTACAGAATGATATTCAGTTTGAAAACATCTAAAGTTTTGTCGTGTAGTAATTCTGAAGTTGAATACCAGTGTGAATGTAAAACCTTGACAGAGGCTGTTTGCAAAGTTTGCCACCTACATTCAAGCCATACTTGTTCCAGTCTTCTGCAACTTTGTCCTCATTGAATCATTATAATGTAGACAGGTGGGACTTTGTCCCTTTTCACTCCTTACTAAACAACAAAATTTTAGATCAGTCCAAATTGAGAGCATTTGCAGATGACAAAATAGATCTAAATGTGACCCCAAAATTGAAATTTGTTTTGGAAAGGGTAGAAAACATTGTTGGAAAAGGAGAAATGCTGGTTACAAGCATTTTCTCCTTTTCCCACAATGTTTTTTTCTAAAGCTTTCTTTCTCAGGGTTGTTATAAGTAGGGAGTATGTGGTAAAAGGTTAACTCTGTACCAAACGAGAAAATTTTAGACTGGTCCAAATTGAAAGCATTTGCAGACGACAAAATAAAGGTGATTGAAAAATTGAAATTTATTTTGGTAAGGGTAGAAAACATTGCTGGAAAAGGAGAAAATGCTGGTTACCAGCATTTTCACCTTTTCCCACAATGTTTTCACAAGGCTTCTTTTTCAGGGTCATTAAAAGTCAGATTGTGTGGTAAAGGGTTAACTGTATTTGAGTGAACTTATTTAAGAAATGTTCCCTACATCTACAAATTGGTGGAACAATTATTTCTTTTCTGAATACAAGTAAACCATGGCAGAACTCTGCTTATTCTCAGAGCCCCAGATAGAGGGAATTATTTTGATGTAGAAATTGAAAATATTAATCCCTCTCCACTAGACCCTATGTTATGGGTACTCATTAGAATTGTCTCATCGAGATGATTCTAATGAGTACCCACAACATAGGGTTTGGAAGAGAAATAATGGATTTAGAATACTTATCTGGAGGTCTGTATTCTTTTCAGATTAAAAAATAAGTTTTTTCAAATTTTATATTTAGATCTCAAGACAGATGAAGTTCTTCAAAAGAATGAGCCTGCCACAGTTGAAACCAGATCAAGCCCTGCTTCATCGCCGTTAAATAGGAAAAGCAGATTTGCAAAACTGGCACAAAGCTTGGATGATTTTGAATGCGACATGTCACACCCTACTGTAAAGTTAGTGTATTAGTAGTCATTTATATACATTTGAGCAATGCTTTGTGGAAAGGGGGTTTAATGCACTTTCAAAAAAAGTATCGACCCATATCAGCCTGGGCAGTCTGCTCAGGCTAAATTGGGTCGAAACTTTGCTATTAGTGAATTATCTGCATGGATCCATAATTGTATAACAGTAATGACTTGCTTGGCAAATGCATCACAGGGATGCATTAAACCCCTCTTTGCCAGAGCATGTTTCATTTAATTAGGCATTATGTCTACAAAGTACATCAGCAGAATCCAGTAGCCCAATTTAAAGAAGAGTACCATACTTCTAATACAAAGGCTGCAAGATACAACTTTTTTTCATGATAAGTCATGATAAGGTGTTTTTGAGCAGAATGACTTGTACTACAAATAAAGAATATCAGACAGGATAATTTTTACCTAAATGTTCAGACAGTCAATGGAACATTCTGAGTAATTTAGCAATTTGCAACAGTATTTTCAAAAGCCATCTGTTCATGTCTATATTAAGGGTAAATCCTTTGCCAAGAAGGAATCAAAATTATGGTTGTAAGGATCATTTTTCTTTCACTGCAGTTTTATAGATGGGGGAAAAGTGGCTTGTACCATTGAATAGAGTGTTATACTTCAATCTTGGGTCAATGTAAACCTACAATGCATGTATTTTTCTAATATTTAAGTCCAAGCCTTGCCATCTGTTTGGCTGAAATGTTCTGCCAATCAGATTGCAAGCAAGGAATGAAGCACTAGAGATAAATTTCCAGTGTTTAGTGAATATGGACCTTTGAATGCCTGATAAAGGCTTGTCAGATCTATTTTCTTTGTTTTCCTAGAGAAGAGATCTAGCAAAGTTCAGTAATATATAAGGTAAAGCAAGGAAAAGAAATTTTCGCAATTACTTTACTGTAACCTTTAGGTTATCTTTACTTTAACTAACTGGGATGGCCTAATTTTACCCTTTCTTCTTACACCCCTACCTTGAATGAAAGGGGAAAAAATCAAAATATAGGATTTTATGGTGCACCTAGTTCATACCACTTGCATATCCAACCAAGCACAGTGTAGTGATGAATAGAGAAATTTAATTATTATTATTAGTATTTAAGCCATCTCTTTGAAAAGGGGGCTGAATGTGTCTGCAAAAAGTATGGACCCAGGTCAGCCTGCACAGTCCACGCAGGTCAATTTTCTGCATGGCAAAGGACCATTCTACCTCAGGATTCAGACATTTGTTAGAGAAAATGGATATATTGGATCGATAGTTACACATATGCGATGACTTCCATGGTATAATGCATCACAGAGATGCTTTTATCCCCCTTTTACCAGAGCATGGCTCATTTATTTTTGCACTTTTTTTTTTTTTTTTTTTTTTTTTTTTAAATGACATCTTTGAGAAAAGGTTCCAATAAAACTGGTGCTGATAACTGTATCATTTTAATTCTTACAGGAAAGTAGAAGAGAAGAAGCCAAGATGGCAGCCACCTCGCCCAGCAGGTGATGACCAGCCACCTCATAAAGATGCTAGGGATAGACATGTTTCATCACCGAGAAAGGAGCATGAACTCTACCAAGGTCCAAAGAGACAGACCAACAATAACAATAAACCCCTAGCGCCCTCACCCAAAAAGAAGGAGGCTCCTGCCCCACCTCCAGCGCCCCCTGTACTGAGTGTGATTGCTCCTGCTAAACCCCCTAGGGTGTCATCTCCAGTTCAAGGTGCATCACCAGCCAAACCAACAGCACCTGTATCCCCAAAGACAAGCAGTCGTGTCATTGAGCTTCAGCAGCCACAACTGTATGGCACTCCAAAATATTCTCATCAGGTACATTGTCTAATTCTTACCCTTTACTAAAAATCTTGTGTTTTGATGACACATAGGTAGAAACCTGAGTTTAAAGAAAATTTGGGAAATGGAGAAAATACTGGATACAGCATTTTCTCCTTTACCCACAATGTATTTTTCTCTGTTAGAAAAATTAATTCGAAATTTCAAAGTTCATACCAGCATGCAGATTCTTCCAAATTGGAAGAGGCTAAAATTTGCTGTTTGGGAGAGAGCTAAACTTAGCTTTACCCATCATGCAACATTTTACATTGCTGCAGTCAACATCTTTAAACACTATTATACAAAAAAAAAAGCAGATGCTTCAATGTCATTTCAATGTGACATGCTAGCTAAGTTACTGGCTAGAAACAAAAGCTACATGTGTATAATTCAGTGGCTATGAACTTGAACAGTGGTTGGACAAAGTTCTAAATTCACACAAGGTGAATCAACCCAGGCTGACCTTTATTTACATAGCAAGGCCTTCAGTGTTCAATCTTGCATGAAGGTTTTGATTAACCCTTTACCACACAATTCTGAGTTTGAACGACCCTGAAAAAGAAGGCTTTTGAAAATACTGTGGAAAAGAGAAAAAATGCTGATAACCAGCATTTTCTCCTTTTCCCACAAAATTTTCTACCCTCTTTGATAAAAATGTAATCATATACATGTATGTCATATGAATATGTTGTCTGCAAATGCTTTCAAATTTTGACCAGTAGAAAATTTTCATTGGTTTGTAAACGGTTAATTATTGAAGTATTTACAGTGATGTTATAGGGCAACACATTACCTTCTGCAGATGCCTTTGTCCATCGCACAGTAGACTACATTTGAAAACATTGTGGCAAGAGAAGAAATTGCTGGAAAAAAACTAATTTTCAGTTGCCAAAATTATGTTTAAAATGCAATTCATGTAATGTTTACTGACTCACGACCAGTGGCGGCCATTTTTTAAAACCTTTTCTTATCTGTAAGGTAATACTCTTCAAGTTCACAACTCGTACTTTACATGGGCAAACTAGGGTTCAATATTGTAAGATTTATGAGTGGAAATCTGAAATAGACTGTAACTGAAACTCGGCACGATATGAATAACCCAGTCGGTCAACAGACGAACTTACCTCACAAAGAGTACCAGTGGCGGCCAACCGAATTTTGTACACAGAATTACCGTAATATTACTATTGCCAGAAGATATCGATTGAAAAACCATTTTCTTGAAATTATGCAATATTCTAGCAAGTCTAATGTTTTATATGACCCCTACAAAGGGTTAATTATGAACAACCTACAACTGCGTCCATATTCTACTTTCACAATTCATACATGCATGCGCGAGTCAAAAATAGATTGGACTGTGGCAGTTGAGGTTGCACAGGGGCTCGGGTAGTAATGGCAGTTTATCAACATTTAACTGCATATATTATTCTACTGGAAAAAGGGGGAAACATGGAGGGAAAAATAGAACTCGGGGTGAGTATAAGCTTGGTTTTTTTTTTCTAACAGCATTTCATTTGTTATTGTACTTAGTTACGATGGTAAAATACTGCCCATTATTTCAATAAGGATACCAAAAATGCCAATTATTCCATAAACATACAAATTAAAAAATGCTGATGTTGAAACTGAGCCACTGAACGGATTAGAATTATATTTTGTTATTTCATAATCACAACTTTTTTTATTGCACAATCCGAAATGCCTTTTTCAGAGGAAAGGTGTCAGGCGACTTCTGTTAGCTAATGGCACCACATAATCATCAAAATGTTGATGATATGCACATACAGGATAATTAGATGATGCAAATGATGAATTTTCACATTTCATAAAGATCTTTATTGTGAAATAGATGTATTGCTTTACAGTCAAACTGTTTCACTGACAACAATTCCTACACACAAAATAACTATTGTTATCCATAACATGGATAAACCTACTCACTATTGGTGAAACTACCCCTGTTCTTACTCAAGGTAAGTACATGTAGTTCACTGTCTGGAAACAAAGACTTAAACACTTATACTATCATGTTAAACAGTATAAGACTGCTGATTTTCTGTCTTTTTTCTATCTGCATTTTCTTTATTGTTCTGCATTTCACTTTTCTTCCAGCCTCTTATGAACTGATAAGTATGTTATCACTGTTGCTTACAAATTCAGAAATCCCAAATAGATACAGCCTTAATTTGGCATGTACATGTATGTATGTTTACACGTGGTTTTTTTTTTTTTTTTTTCCCAGTATAATTTTTTATGGTTTGGTAATTTAAATTGAATTAGATATTTTGATACTTTCAAGACACATCATGTGACAAGAATTCTGGAATCAATCCCTGGAGGGATTGACAAGAGGATTGGCTAAATAAAGTGCAACAGGCTAAGCAAAACATCCTTCTTTGCTGCTGTTACATATGCCTTAATATTTCTTCTGCAGTAGGTGCCCTGTCTTCCTCACATCTGTCTCTATATTTGTATATCAACCATGATAGAGTTAAATGTGTTATGTCAATGGCATCTCAGTTTGCTAGGAGGATTTCACACTTCATTAAATAACCCCAGATGAGAGCCTTTGACCTTAATACACATGTATTTATAACTTTGCTTCATACAGTCACCTTTGGAAGCAAAAGTCATTATGTTCAAAACTCTTTGTAATTATTTGGTAATATGTTTGTGATACTTTAAACAAAGTTTTGGTAAATAAATCTATTGTCATCATGATAATCAGATTCATACTGGTTGTAGCAATTCTGGTGTTGAAGCTCACACTTTTTTCAGTGGAAATGCTAAAGAAAAGTTAGTCTCAGACCTCAGGGACTGATTGTTTATATAGATGTACACATTTGCTGACAGCAGTAGAACACAGATGGTCCATGGTGTGACTTCAAACTGCAGGAAACTTGGCTTTGCTGATGATGGCATTCTCATGGATAAAAACCAGCCTTGCAAACCAACACTGAAAACCTCAGCTTAAGTAAAGCTGAATTTTGCTTTAAAAGAAAAAAAAGTTTTATTACTTTAACTATTTTTTTTAAGTTCAGCTCATTAATTTTGAAGAAGGTGAAAAATTGAGAAAAAGAAGAATTTTAGAGACATTATGGGAAGGAAGAAAATATGTGCTACCAGCATTTTCATGTTTTCCAACAATGTGTTCTTCACTTTAAAGACTTCTTTAAATTTATTGGAACCACACTGTAATGTCATCTGCACATGCTTCTAATATGGACAAGACTAAAATTCTATTGTAGATCTACTACAGAGTAAGATACATCAATTGATTTAAGATGAACTTGGCTGTCAAAAAATTTCAGTTCTGTAGTTGTGTGTACAACTCAATCCAGTGTGTCCTCAAGAAGATCAAAGTCATTGTTCATTGTTTACCATCTTTGATCTTGATCTGTCAAGTTTCCCAAGGACTTCCTCTGTGAGACTTTTCTATCGTCCAAAGAAAGATCTAAACCATTTGTTGGATCGCCAACATCACATTATAAACAAACTTAATGCTTATTTGCCATAATACCACCTCACCCCCATTTATTTCTCCTTCAAAAACCTTGCCTAGTCATGTATTCTAGGTAGATCTACCTGACTACTGCAGTTCGCATCTTCTTCGGCATTCTGGGTGATTTTTCATTTATGACAGCCTCTCGACATGCTGGGTCAAACTTGTGTTTCATAAATAACAACACCCCTCACCCCCCCCCATGATTGTTGACCATTTTCCTTGAAATAGAGGTTTTTTTTTTTTATTGCCTGTCTGACAGTTATCCGCCAGATATAATCATTTTAAGTCTTGCCGTTGAATAGGATATGGCAGATGTCTGTTGAAAAGTCAATAAACTTGAATTTATACCTTTATTCACCAGTCCTACAGGAATACAATTCATATCATAAATTTACCTTAATAGATTTTGCATTGACACATTAAAATATGAAATTTAAGAACAAATTAAACTTATATGATACTCTAGTATTGTACTCGTTTATATCATTTTTGTCCAGCCGTCCAAGGGGAACCTGGAAAGCAATAATGAGGTTTATGAAAAAGAGTATAGTAACTGACTGAACTGGATGCCCTGGATAGCTATGCCTCTTCATGACGTCATTTAACGCTTACCTTCTGAAAGTCAAGCGCAATTTGTGTCTCATGAATATTTGAGAATTACTGCTTAAGCAAATAAAAAAATGGACTTATTGATTAAGTAAGTGAAAAATCGTCGTGTATTTGACATTATTGATATTGAAACATTGTACTTTTGGGTTATTCCAGGCTTAAATCGGTGGTAGAAATGATGAATGTCAATCCCTCGGAAGTAATTTTTTAACACAGGGATACTTGTTTATATTTTTCTTACATTGCTTCAAATTCAGATTTTTATTTATTACTGGAAACATCATTTCTTCTATTTCAACATGACCGAGAGCTTTGATATGCAAATGAACGCATAAAGGCGATATCATAAGAATGGCCGCCACTGGTAGCGAACCAGTACCTATTTTATTTTTTTCCACCACAGTCATCAGCTTAAAGTTTGTTTCAGGAGGTTATGATTTGCAGATTTTCTCAATAATGATTGCACCAAAAATGAAACTGATATATTTCCATTTATTTAGCTCATCTTATAGGATTGTGTGTCATTTTGTCACTGGCAGACAAATCTTTGTTAGCCATGCTCTATGAAAAGGGAGCTTAATGCATTGGCAAAAAGTATCGACCCAAGCACCAGTGTACCTCGTGATTCAGTCGGTTGTTATACAACATGGACTTTATGGATCCTTGATCATATGATGACTTGCTGGGTATAATGCATCACGTAGATGCATTAAGCTCCCTTTTGCCAGAGCATGGTTCTTGTTTTACAATTTTTTACATCTAAATCATGTACATAGAATTTGAGGGGGGTGGGGTCTAGTTGTCAGTTTCCCTCTTGTATATCAAGTAAGATTAAAGCTTTTCAAATGAGATGACGAGACAAGCATTACAATATTCCACGCAGATATAGAATATCTGCAGAAGTTCTATCAAGGGGGCAAAATAACAAACTAGACTACAAATTCCAGATCCGACAAGTAACCAGCAACCCACCAGTAAATGCATCCAACACAAACAAAAACAACTCTGACGATGAGCCAACTACTAAGCCAGTAACAGAGAGGTTGGCTACATGGAAGAATACAGTGAATACACCAAGCAAACCAAAATCTGTAGACCCAACAGACCTGCCTCTATCTGAAAGATTTGCTGGTATGTGTTGATTTATTTGTTACATTTGTGTAACTGAGATGCATTTCAGTTTTCGGAGTTGAATTTAAAGGATGCCAGAAGAAAAATGTAGAACATTTTAGACTAATCAGTGTAGAGAGGAGAGTGTGATCAAATCAGAAAAATGAACATGTGATCAAGTATTAGCTTTTCATGGTTGACATACTTCATTTTGTGAAGTTCCACTCAGTCTTCTGTTTGATCTGAAATTTGCTTTGCCCCCCAAAACATAGGAGTAACCATAAAATAAATTATAGTATTTCATGAGTCTCAATTTTTTTCAATTATTTTTCTGCTTTTTTTATTTGAAGTAATCCAAAACTTTATTTTTTCCGCTTGCAGATGTTTACTTTCTTCAAAACTTTGTTCCCATGGTAAGGATTGGTTTATAGTTAACCTTTTACCACGCAATCCTAAGTTGTAATGGCCCTGAAAAAGAAAGCTTTTGAAGACATTGCGGGAAAAGGAGAAAATGCTGGTAACCTTCACAAGTCTCCATTTTTTTCGTGTGGTAAAGGGTTAATCCAGAAAGTGCCAATCACTGGTGGTTTTTTTTTTTTTTTTTTTTTTTTTTTTTTTTCCAACAATGTAAGCCAAGATCAGACTTCAAAACATGCCTTCAGAGCCCTAGCCTAGCACTGGTAAAACCCAGGAAATACATGAATATGTGAGCTGTCGCCATGATATGACTGAAATAATGTTGAAAGTGGCATAAAACACCATTCAATCAATCCATCAAAACATGAAGTGTTGTCTTAGATCTACTGTTTGCACTGTAGAGACATTTTGGTCAAACACACAATTTTAATATTTGAGTTGTTTTGCTATTTAAAACTGAAAATATTTGTTTCTTTTGCTCTGAAAGGGTTAATACCATTTCCCTTTGATTTGTTTCTTTCCAGGCTGGGAACAGAGGGTGTCTCAAACCCCAAAATCTCAGTCCTCTGGTAAAATTGAGAGACAAACACCAGCCAAACCCATCACTTCAAAGGAACACAGCAATGGTAAGCTCTATATGCTTTAACCCTTTACCACACGACAAAATTTTAGACCCGTCCAAATTGAAAGCATTTGCAGACAACAATTTTGATGTGGCTCGAATGATGCAATTTTTCTTTGATAGGGTAAAAAACATTGTGTGAAATGGAGAAAGTGCTGGTTACCAGCATTTTCTCCTTTTCCCACAATGTTTTCAAAGGGCTTCTTCCTCAGGGTTGTTAAAAAGTCGAAATTGCATGGTAAAATGTTACTAATGAATGCATCACAGTAATTATTACATGGACTACCAGCAGTTTGTTTTCTAACAACAATCTTTTTTCTAACTCAATACTGCTTTAATGTATTACACTTCTTATTGAATTTATTCTTTGAACACAAAAGGCTTATAACCATGCAATAAAAATGATTCAAGAGTTGGAGAAGATGCTTTAAATGCAATGCATTTGATTGAACAGATTTAAGTTTCAAAAGAAACTACATAATTCAAAGTGTTTTTGGCATCTCTGAACAGTCACTGCTTTTACTTCTAAGTATAGAATGGCTTGACATCAGCCAGTGATGATTAAGATAATTCATTGAATTTTAACCCATATGAGTGCTTCATAAAAACCAATGAACTTTTCCCACAAAAAAAACAGACACAGCTCTGAAATTGCAAGGATATTTTCAAAATTTTCCTTAATATTCAGCTGACAGTCTAGATGCATGACCAGACTGCATGTTTTGTGATCTAATCTTGATCAACAATGTCTGTATTAGGCAGTATTATCTTGATCTACATTGCCTGCAACCTGAGTTGTGCTCAGCACTGTAAAGGTTAAGAGGATCCTCATCATTTTCAGGATGGTGGAACAAGGGTGTTTTTTTTTTTTTTTTTTTTTTTTTTTTTTTTGTGGGGGGGGGGGGTATATCTATCAATCTGCCTGTTGGCATTTGTGTTGCAAATGTAGCTTTGTTGAGACAAATTAGTCCATACAACCTCTGAAATTGTCCATTTTTTTTTTTTTTTTTTTTTTTTTTTTTTTTTTTTTTTTTTTTAATGAGCCATGTTCTGTGAAAAGGGGGCTTAATGCATCTGCAAAAACATATCAACTCAGGTCAGTCTGTGCAGTCTGCACAGACTGTCCTGGGCCAAAACTTTTGCTATTGGTCAATTTTCTGCCTGTCCAACAATTGAGTCTGTTGTTGGACAAAATGGTCTGTATTGATCTATGATCGTGTGATGATTTGCTTAATATCATGCATCACAGAGACACAGTAAGCCCCCTTTTGCTGGAGCATGGCTCAAATTGTATTTTGCTCCACACAGATGATAGCACAGATTCCAGCAATCCCTCTATGAAACCAGTATCAGATATAAGAGCCAGTTGGAAAGAACAGGATTTAAAAAATAATCCCCCAAAGAGTGATGAACCCACTGCCTATTCTGTGTCTGACCGTATGTCTGCCTGGGAAACACTCTCATCAAGTAACAAGGTATATTTTGTCAATAATTATTATGATACTGATTTGTATGTTTTCACCTCTACTGGCTGTAAGCCAGGAGAGCTTTTGTCATGGCATGGTTTCTGTCCGTCCGTCTGTCTGTTAGTCTTTTTCTTGTTCTCATGATAAAGTCCACATTTGTGGTCGGATTTTCATGAAACTTGCACAGATTGTTTATCTCATCAATAGCTTGAACCCTATTGATTTTGAAAAAAAAATCTGACAATCAGTGTAGGCCATTTAAAGTTCAAAATTTCAATTTCTTGCTTACGCAATAAAATCTGCAGTTTCGGTCTGATTTTCTTGAAACTTGCAGAGTTTGTTTATCTCATCAATAGCTTGAACCCCATTGATTTTGGAAAAAAAATCTTACAATCAGTGTAAGAAAAGTAGCCATTTAAAGTTCAACATTTGAATTTCTTGTTTACGCAATAAAGTCTGCAGTTGTGGTTGTATTTTGTGAAACTTGCACAGATTTTTTATCTCATCGAAAGCTTGAACCCTATTGATTTTGAAAAAAATCGGACAATCAGTGTAGGAAAAGTAGCCATTTAAAGTTCAACATTTCTTTTACTTGTTTATGTGTTTTAGTCTATGTTTGTGGTCAGATTTTCATGAACTATGCACAGTTTGTTTATCTCATCAATAGCTTGAACCCTATTGATTTTGAAAAAAATCTGACCATTAGTATGGGAAAAGTAGCCATTTAAAGTTCAAAATGTTCATTTCTTGTTTGCGCGATAAATTCAGCATTTGTATTTGGATTTTCATGAAACTTGCACAGTTGCTTTGTATCATCAAAAGCTTTAGCCCTATTGATTTTGACAAAACTTTGACAATCAGTATGGGAAAAGGAGCCATTTAAATTAAAAAATTTACATTTCTGGTTTACGCTACGACTCTGCATTTGTGGTCGACTTTCATTAAACTTGCAGAGTTGCTTTATATTATCAATAGCTTGAACTCTATCGATATTGAAAAACATTCATTAATTAGTATGGGAAAAAGAACCTTTTAAAGTTGAAAATTTACATTTCTTTTTTACACAATTAAGTTTTAGATTCCAATTCTTTTGAAACTTGCAAAGATTATTTGTGTCATCAAGTTGAAACTTGCAAAGATTATTTGTGTCATCAAGGGATTGAACTGTATTAAAAATGAGGAAAAGCAGCCATTTGAAGATTTAGTATTGTTTACTCAACACAGTCCACATTATTAGTCCTTTTTTTTGTAGGATTTGTTTGATACAATGAGTACTGAAACCCTGTCAAATTTGGCTGTATTTCAAACAGTTGGTTTTGAGAAATTGTACTTCAATTTTTTTTTTTCACTATTTGTTCAATTCACTATGCCTACTTGTGCTTTTTTAGTGGGTTCAAGCTTTTTTTTTTTCTTTTTTTCTTTTTTTGAAAGGGGGGGGGGGGGGTGTTTGTCTTTCATCTTTTGCATCATGAATTCATAATGTATGCTAGAAAAAAAGCAAACTCACTGCCAGTAGAGCGATTTCAGGCCCTCTAGAGCCTCTAGTTCTTAAATGTTGTTCAGAAAACATGTTTTCTGTTTTATTCTTTATCTTAATATTAGTATGCTGCCTGGCTAAGATCTATAAAAAAAATGATGATGGCTATGTAAGAATTTTGTGAAATTGAAGGCCTTTCTTGTTCTGATATTTTGACAGATGGAAGTTCCATCCTTAGCTGCACATGAAAAGAAATCTAAGCCCTATATCAAAGTATATGGATGCAATATAAATATATATTGTACACTTACATCCCATGCAAATTCATAGTGACAATATGAAAGTATACCCGTATTGAAACTGAAGATGGGCAAGACAAATTTTTTGAAACAGTTTTAGTTTTCACTGCAATCTATTATGCTTGTCAGATTTAGTTTTATCACATTTTTTCTTTTAAAAAGTGGTTAGCTGCAATATATGAAAAATAGGTTTGCTTAATATTAAGATGAATTTCTATTTTTCATATGTAAAAAAGGAAATAAATGGTCTATTACAATCTACCACTCCTATTCCTACAATGTTCTCAAAATCATAAACTGTCAGGTCCTGAAAAAAGAGGCACACATTATAAATATGAATTAATTCATTCAGGTTAGTTATACTAAGAAAGTTGATCCAAGCGCCTCTCCCAAGTCAACACCATCCAAACCAGTTTCTTCTGTAAAACCTGGGATAACACCAAATAAAATGGCCTCATGGAAACCCTCCAACACACCCAACAAAGGTCTGACGCCACAGAAAAGCTTTAAAGAGAGTATTGAAGAGAGAGCCTCCCAGATGGGTAGAAAGGGGTCGAGTCAAGGCGAAGACCGGCTACCCCCTAAACCACCAAACACAACCACTGTCAGGTAATGTAGTTTAGAAGTTAGTTTAGGTATAAGCCAGCCACAATGAAATCTTTATCATTCATGCATGCAACTATTTGAATATATCATTCATTTCAAATGATGCTTAGATGTGAGTGGTGGTTAGGTTTTATTTTGATGTGAAAGCATGTTAAATAATGTCATTTACAACCTTTGTAGGGTTAGTGCAATAAATGAGCTGTGCAAAGAATTAAAGAAAAAATAGAGGTACATGTACAGAGTTGAATCTAGGATTGGTAAAGATACACTGCTTACAAGCAAAAATGGATAAGTCTAAATTTTTTTCATTTGGTAAAGAGAAGGCAGATCTGATCACAACTGTTTTGAAAGTCACAAAAAATACATGAGAAATAGAAAGAAGCATCTACAATAAAATAATATATACACAAATGAGTTTGGATACGGAGAATCACAATTTCTCTGCCTTTTGAAATACCATATATACATTGAATGAAAAATAAGGGAACCCTTGTATTTTATCTCGAGATAATTCTTCATTTTACCTAAAACATATAACAGATATGGAATCCAAGTCAATATTGGGAGTAACCTCTATGTGCAGCAACACTTGCATGACACCTGACGGGCATACTGGAGATGATATGGCTTATCGTTGCTCTCGAAATCCGCTGAAATATTGAGAGGCAAAGTAAGTCTGTCATATCATTTCAGAAGAAACAAGTGACAGGGTTCCCTTATTTTTTGGGCTGTGCACATAGTTTCAGAACCTGTCAGTTGCAGTAGTACATGTTTCTGAACCTGTCTGTTGCAGTAGTGCTGGTTTTAAATATTGGAGGTGAAGCATAAAATAAAATGCCATAGTTTTGCATCTTTTATTCCAACAGAAATTCACCTAACAAATCTCCATGTAAGACAGCTAACTCTCCCAGAAGAGATGAACAGTTAAGTCCAAACAAGCCCATCTCACCCTCCACTGTTGGAAGTGCTACAAAAACCCTTCAACAGAAAATCCTTCAACAAGTTCAGTACAGCAAAACCGACAAACAGGCCGAGAGGATTCGACAGGAGCGCATGGCAGAGGTTGATGCATTGAACAATAGATTTCACAATGGTATTTTGAGGGATGAGAGCAGCAGTGACCAGGAGGTAGTTTAGTCAATTTGCAGTTAACCATTTACCAGGCAATCCCAAGTTTTAACGACCCCGAGAAGACACCTTTTGAAAACATTGTGGAAGCCGAGAAAATGCTGGTAACCAGCATGTTTTCCTTTTCCCACAATGTTTTCTGTCATATCAAAGACAATTTCCATCATTAGGGCCATATTTAAATTCGTATCAGGACAATTCCCCCCTAGACAACTGCCCCCTGCAAATCCCCCCCCCCCCCCCGACAACCCCCCCCCCACAATAGCTCCCAGGGACCCCCCCCCCCTCCCCGGCAAATCCCCCCATAGCCCCAGGACTATTACCCCCTGGACAATCCCCCCCCCACCCCCGGCCATTGCCCCCCACCCCAATTGCCCCCGGACAATCCCCCAATCTAACTCGAAATTTCTTCTGCTTTTGCTTTGGGACGAGGTCATTGTCTGCTTTCAGCGTCAGACCCTGGGTTCACTTCCAAGGCCGAGTTCAACTGGAACTAGATTAGATTAGATTACTAGATTTTTCATGTGATCACATTTGAAGTATGCACGTCGAGTAGGAGTTCCTCGCTAACAGAAAATTGAGTTCATCAAGTTGTGCATATGATGGTATGAACATCCTGGTGGGAATTGTCTGAAGCGGGGAGTTGTCGGGGGGGGGGGGGGGGGGGGGGTTGCAGTTGTCCAGGGGTAATTGTCTCTGGGGGCTATTGTCTTGGGGGGCAAATGTCCAGGGGGGGATTTGCAAGGGGGAGTTGTCCGGGGGGGCATTGGGGGGGGGGGGGGGGGATTGTCCTAGAATCATTTAAATTGTCATCTGTAAGTGCTTTGAATTTGCACAAGTGTACATTTATGTATTGTGGTAAAGACTTAATTCATTCTGGGAAACTAGCACAGTAATTGTGAGGATGATAAGAGGAACACTTAACCTGTATTCACCAACCATTCTAATTTCATTTTAATATTCTAGATTTAGAAACTAACAGAAATTTTGTTACTTTCAAGTTTAGAAAACTCTTGTGAATTAGACAAAGAATGGTCTTAAGAATAGTTGCTGAATAAGAACCCAGGAACATCTGCTGACAGAGTGGACTGAGATTGGACTGTGCAGTAAAGATCTATCTACATTGATTGATATTTTGTAGAAATTTTCTTTATTTACAGGTTTGAGGTATTTTCCTTACTGTCTGACTGAAAAAGACTTGCATTTATTTATCTGTGCAATGCTCATATGGTTTAACATTTAGGGGGGGTGGAGGGTTGCATTTACAGACAAAATTCTCCAGAGGTCTTATCTATATTTTAATCTTACATGTATCAGAAATTCTGTCTGAGCTAATCAGTCTTAGAATTAATAAATGAATTGCAACTGATAAACATGATATTGTCCAATCAGATGAATTCATTTGTTTTTGTTAGATCTTATGATTTTGAAGGACATGTATGACCCACAATGAACTAAATTCCTTGTTGCAACCCAACTTTCTTCTTGTAGCACAGAAATTCTGTAATTTTTTCCATGGTTTAATTCTTTACCACAACAAAATTTCAGACAGTCCACATTGCAAGCATTTGCAGATGGCAAAATAATTGTGACTCAAAAATTGAAATTTGTCTTGGGGAGAATAGAAAACATTGTGGGAAAAGGAGAAAATGCTAGTTACCAGCATTTTCTCCTTTTCCCATGAGGTTTTCAAAAGCTTTCTTTCTCAGTGTTGCTAAAAGTCAGGATTTTGTGATAAAGGGTTAAATGACTCTCATTGTGTACTTTAGGTATAAAGGTGTGCATCTTACTCTATTAACCTTTGAAGAGTTACAGAAATATTTCTGCACACAAATTTATGAAGTTACATCAATTTTAAACCATACGGTTTAGCCAGTCAGAAGTTGTGTTACTTTTTAAATCCAAAATTCGACTCTGAATGAAATCGAGAATGGTTGGTGAATATGGAATTGGGTATTAATACATTTGACTTATTTCTATCTCAGACAGTGAAATCAGTGTCAAGCCTGCCAAATCAGCAGAACAAGAGTAATGAAATCAAGGAAACTATTAGAGAGAAAGCTAGACAAGGTAATGAACATGCTACTTATTTGTTTAGTTTCAGGGTATGTTCAACAGTAAGTGGGCCATGCTGTGTAAAAAGAGGGCTTAATGCAGCTGCCTAAAGTATTGACCCAGGTCAATGACCTGCAGTCTGTGCAGGCTGACGGGCCGAAAACTTTTCACTATTGGTCAATTTTCTGTATGTCCAAGGACCATTCTACCTCATGATTAAGTTGGTTGTTAAAGAAAAGTGGCTTTTCTGGATCCATAATTATGTGATGGCTTGATAGGTGTCATGCATCGCGGAGATACATTAAGCTCTCTTTTGCCAGAGCATGGCTCAAATAGTATTGACTGTGAATCTATTTGTATGTTCCTGAAACTTTTGCACCAGTACTGTGCATAGCACATTCTATGCCAAGGGCTGCTTTCCCATATATGTTAAGTTGAAAAAGATATTCAGCATTGAGAGAGGAATGAAGAATCCTGTCATGATGAATCTCACCAATCCTCTAAGAGATTTTGCTAAGCCAGGTTGGAACTTGCAATCCCATGATCACCAGCTTTTTGCACTGGCTTTAAAATATTTTGGCTTAACAAATACAAAAAGGGGCTCTTGCAAATGCCATAGATCAAGATGAAATTGTTTAGTCTGTTCTATAAAATAAAAATCTTCCTAAATTTCAGTGGCTTGTATTTTCAGCCATGGAAAAGGGTTAAGTTTACATGTTCGGCGCTGAGTTAACCCTTTACCACACAGCCGTGACTTGTAACAACTTTTAAAAAGGCTTTTGAAAACATTGTGGGAAAAGAAGAAAATGCAGGTAACCAGCATTTTCTACTTTTTCTCACGATGTTTTCGACCCTATCAAAGACAGAAATCATCATTTGAGCAGCCTAAAATTTGTCTTTGCAAATGCTTTCAAATTTGACTAGTCTTGAATTTTGTCGTTTGGTAAAGAGACAGACTCTTGTTTCCATGTGTAGAGTCATTTAATTTAACCCTTTCCCAAACAAGCCCTGGTTTTCACGTGTCTGCATTACAAGTCTTTTGAAAACACTGTGGGAAAAGGAGAAATTGCTCGTAACAAGCAATTTCTCCTTTTCCTACAGTGTTTTCTACCCTTTTTGAGACCTTTCTGCCATTTTCATCAAATTTAAAATTGTCGTCTGCAAACTCTTTCAATTTGGACCAGTCCAAAATTTGTCGTCTGGTAAAGGGTTAAAGATTGTCACAAATCACACATTAACTCAAATAACTTATCACTTTATGTAACAAGTGTATGGATAATTGTCATGCATCAAACTTCATACCAAATTGGATACCATGATAATGATAACATTACGAGTATAGGAGAAACAGCTCAGTACAAATAATTTCAATCTTTTAGGTTTTGTCTATCAAGAAAAAAGAAATCGGCTTCTTTCAATGTTATTCCATAAGGGCTGAATCAAGTGGATTTTAAAATGGACAGTTCATATATTACAAATTAAGACTTTGGATCCAAAATCAGACTGTGTGGCTTGATCTTGACCAACACTGTCCACCCTAGAAGGTAGGGTGGTGCCTGCAGGGTTGAGCATTATGGAAGTTGTCTTTGTTCACTTGGGTTTTTTTTTTTTTTTTTTTTTTTTCTGTAAAGTAACAGTTTAAAAGCACTTAGTTAAATACACCATTCAGAAACAGTTTGCAGCAGTCAACTCAATATACATCCTTGTAAAATAAGGAGAATCAAAATATATATAAACCATGCTCTGTGTAAATGGGGCTTAATGCATCTGCTAAAAGTATCAACTATAGGCAGCCTACGCAGTCCATGCAGGCTGACCTGGGTCGAAACCTTTTGCTGTTGGTCAGCTTTCTGCATCTCAAAGGACTATGATTGGATCTCATGATTTAGTCAATTGTTACTCAAAATGGATTTTATGGATCCATAATTTTGTAATGACTTGCTTAATATCATGCTTCACGGAGATGCACTAAACCCCCTTTTGCCAGAGCATGGCTCATATATTAACATTAAAAGCACCAGAACAGGAAAAAACATGGTGCTTTAGTCACAATGTTTTCCTATATAATATGCAACAAGACTTTAGTTACTAGCACCTGATAATGAGTTAAATGTAGAAATGTGTAATTACTAACCACTGTAAGATGGGTTACTGGCATACTGCATGGTTTGAAATTTCTTAAGAGAGGCTTTCCATTTTGCAATTTATTGAAGGTCTCAAAAAACTTCAAAAACCAATTTCTGGAAATGCATCTGTGATCAGGGTCGATACTAACAGTTTCCTATGATCTAGAGATTGTCAAAAGTTTACAAAAGACACCACCTAGGTTTCAAAACTTTAGATCGAGTTGTCGTAATTTAAGTGGAAATTTTTGTGATATTGCAAATTTGAAAAATTTACAAACTTTTCTGTTTTCATATTTTACCACATATTTACCAACAAATAACGAGTGTCTCGAATTTGCAATCATTTCCGTATGCAAAATGTCAGTAATCAGTAATTTGCAAATTTTTCAACATGCATATATATATCCACGTATACAGTAATGGTTAGTTCTTTACCAGATGACAGAGTTTTAGATATATCCAAGTAAAAAGCATTTGCAGACAATAAATACATGTAGTTTGTTGCTCAAATGATAGGATTTGTGTGCAGAAAGTACCTGGTAGCCAGCTTTTTTTTTTTTTTTTTTTCCCACATTTTCAACCCTTTGCCTTAAAATCCCTACAACTCATGGTTGTTTGGTAAAAGGTCAACTCTTTACCACACAATCCTGAGTTTTATCGATCCCAAGGAAGAAAGCTTTTGAAAACATTGTTGGAAAAGGAGAAAATGCTGGTTACCAGCATTTTCTCATTTTAGCAATACATGTAGTTGATTTGTCGTCTGCAAATGCTATCAATTTGGTCCAGCCCAATTTTTTAACCCTTTACCAAACAATCCCGTGTTTTCCCATCCCTAAGGAAAAGGCCTTTTGAAAACATTGGGAAAAGGATAAAATGCTGGTAACTAGCATTTTCTCCTTTTCCCACAATGTTTTCTACCTTGTCAGGAAACCTTAAGTTCATTTGTGCCATTTTAAAATTTGTTGTCTGCTGATTCTTTTAATTTAGAAGGGCTAAAATTTGGCATTTGGGAAAGGGTTAATGTTTGTTAAATGGTTAAGGGACACTTGCCCTAAAAATACATGTAGATGTCTAGCTAAGGCCTATAATGATGATAATAATTACATATCTTTGTTTGTCTTGTCTAACATCACATTTCTGTATATCATTTCATCACTGCATGTGCTCATCACCATCATTGCTTCTATTCATTCACCAGAGTTTAACAGCAAGCTGCAAGCCCTTGGATTTGAAATTTCAGATGATGATGGTGCTGCTTATGACTTTAACAACAAAGAAGAAAAAGAAAAATCCACAGTCCAGAAGGTATTAGACAGACAGCCGTCAAGTGCTACTAAAAAGCCTGCAAGCATGTATAAACTTGTGTCTCAGATGTGCAACAAACAGCCAAACATGGAGAGAAATCGCCAGCCATCTTCATCATCGTTGAAAAAAGTGACATTTGAAGACCACAACACCAGCACAGAGAGTGACAGCAGTGCTGGAAAGAACCAGTACACCACAGAGACAGAGACAGAACCCACAGATATGGAGGAGACAGATTATGACCCTCAGTCAGAGGAACTTCAATCTGAAACCCAGGAATCTTTTGATGACTCTTTTGATAGTATGACTGACTCCAGTATCCCTGATTCTTACAGAGGACCAAATATACCGCATTCTTCCATCAGAAACCCACAATTTGACGATGATGATGATGATGTTAGCATGAGTGCATTTGTTCCCGACTCTGTAAGAAGGGAGAGCATCATGCCCAAGGCCCATGTTACAGAGGGAAACAATTATTCAATGGATGAAGCTGGCCATGGTACATCATATCATCCATCCTCCACATCCTCGCAGGAAAGTGAGCCTGACTATGCCTACAAGAAACAAAGACTTGAGACAGATGATGAGACTGATGAAGAAAACAACAGGGAAGATATTGATGATTTACTGGATGAAGCCTTAGATGACATCTCCCAGGTTGAAATGAGAAGGAAAGAACCACAACCTGTACCAGTAAGTGCACAGGAACAGAAAGATATCCCATAACATTTTTTTTTTTTTTTTTTTTTTTTTTTTTTTTTTTTTTTTTTTCTTTCTTTCTTTCTTTTTTTTTTTTTTTTTTTTTCTTAAAAAAGAGAAGGACACAGTTGATATTGATGTATATTTTATTAGCTTGGCTCTTTTTTAAGAAAAAGCAGAGGTATGTCAAAGCCCTGTCATCATTGTGCAAAAACTCTGGCATTTTATAATATTTCTGTCATTACTGAAGATATTTACTTCAAGCTTGGACTGCTTGGTATCTGTTATAGGCTGTGAGAATTGACCTGACAGGGCGGAGCTATGTTACAGTTCACTGCTTTTCAGACTGGTGTAAAATAAATAAATCGGGAAATGATCATGAGTAGCTGCTAAGGAGCAACAAAGTACTTTTATGATACATGTGCTTACATAGATTTGCAACAAACAATTCAGAATTGGCTCAAGGCCACTAAAATAGAAAATACACTGGTCAATTTATGTCAAAGGTTACCCATGCCATGTAGGTCAATTCTTACAGACTATGATTAGGGGCAGATATCCATCAAAATATTTTTGACACTGTTGCGCCCTCCCCCCCTCCTCTTTGTTTTTTTTATCTTACAATTTGTTTCTAAAAGTAACTGCAGCTGAGTGTGGTGCTCTTGTTGTGTTTCAAACTTAATCATTTGACAGCTTTAACAGTTCTTTCACTGGCATCAGATTTTTGCAATTTAATCCCTTACCAAACAACCCCATGTTTTACTGATTCTGTGCTGGAAGGCTTTTGAAAACCATGTGGGATAGGGAGAAAATGCGGATAACCAACATTTACTCCATTTCCCTCAATGTTTCTACCATTTCAAATTTGCCATCTTCAAAGGGCTCAATTTGGGCAAGTCTAAAATTTTGTGGTCCCGTAAAGACATAGTATGAATGGCGTGGTGTATTCAACCAAGTTGATTAGATCTAACTTATACCAACATTGAAAAAGAAACTTGCTTACATCTACCAAATTATAGAATGGTATTTATGTTTTAATTTTTTTAATTTTAACAGCGTAAGAGAAGAAGTCACATGGCAGCTACTACTGAGGGGGAGCTGAATCTACCCAAACAGTCAACTAGACCTATGGCAGTGTCAGATGGGCTTGCGTACAGTGTATCTATGTACAGAAGTGAAAGGTATATATACTTGTCATTGGTGTAGTTTTGTATAAAGAAACAGTATTAAAAACAATATTAACCCATGCCTGCAATTTCAGTCAATGTGGTATTCCAAACTAATGAATGTTAATGCCATGAAAGGCTTTACTTTATGAATTTTTCTTTATTTTGATGAATGGCAGATGACTTTTGGAAACATTGGTGTGTGACCCATGACTAAGTGTAATAAGTATTGCTTTCTCTTTTTTTCCCCAGGGCTTGTTTAAACACATTTTTATCCCAAATGAGTAATTCAAACGATTAATGTAATGACTAAAGTTTTCAAATGACCAATATTTAAGTACAGTAATTAATCTTAAAAATATTTTACCATTTAACCCTTTACCATACAATCCCGAGTTTTAACACCCCCATGGAAAAAGCCTTTTGAAAACATTGTGGGAAAAGGAGAAAATGCTGGTGACAAGTATTTTCTCCTTTTTCCAAAATGTTTTCTTACCTTTCAGAGACAAACCACATTATTTGAGCCACATTTAATTTGTCATCTGCAAATGCTCTCAGTTTGGACCAGTCTAAAATTTTTTTGTCTGGTAAAAGGTTAAAATATCAATTTACCCAATAATCAGATGATTATGTATCAGCTAGACAGACCATAGATGCTTTTTTCATAAGGAGAGGGTCATCACTCAGTTAATTTTCACTGAATGTCATCACATTTATTTTTCAGTTATAAATGAAAGTGTGATCAGTATAATAAGAAAAAAATACTCAGAATTTATATAGTTACTATACTAGCATACAGTATTTCATATTTACTGACCATGGTTACATGGTATATTTTATAATTTACCAACCCTGAATTCAATTCTGATTTTAAAGTCCAAGATAACTATATTGTATCTGATTGGCTGAAATAGAATGTCTCAGCCAATCAGATGGCTGGTCTTTGAGTTTTGAATTGGAACAATATGTTTGGTGAATATGAAGCCAAACTAACACTTTTTAACTCTTTACCACAACATTTTGGACCTGATCATTTGAAGCCAAAGCATGTTTACAACAAATCAAATGTGGCTTAGATCATGAAATTAGTTTTTAGAGGGGTAGAAAACATTGTGGGAAAAGAAGGAAGTCTGGTTACCAGCATTTTCTCTTTTCTCCACAATGTTTAAAAAACCTTACGCCTGAATGTTGTTGGAATTTGTGATTGTGTGGTAAAGAAGTAACTCTCTCATGGTTTTCATCTAGTCTTCATAAGGGCTTTCTTATATTCCTCTAAGCATCAACATTAGAGTACAGTTATGGTACAGCTTCATCTAGATTAATTATCTGAGAATAATATTTAAAAAAAAATGACATTCATATATAAAACAGTCTGTGGTTATCAGTGTAGATATCACAAGTCAGAAAAGGCATGTAATGTTTTCCAGTCCTTCATGTAGATCAATGCATTTTTACCACAAACCTCTTGATATCATTGTGGACTAAAGAGAAATTGTTCCATGAGTAAAGATGTCTTAAGCAAAACTTGAGCCTTTTCTTTGTTTATAGTTTATCAGTCATTTGCCATCCTTTCTGTTCTTAGAGTAGTTTTGGTCAGAATGAGTCCAAAACCTTGAAGCAGTTGCATGAATAGATTTGTGCATGTTTTCACTGCATTTTTGATGATCAACTGAAATTTTATGATTCTTAAATGATAGTTTTATAGTTCATTTATTTTTACTTGTTAGGTTTTAACTCATTACCAAACAACAAAATTTTGGACCTGCCAAAATGGAAGCATTTACAGACAACAAAATAAATGTGAATCAGAAATTGACATTTGTTTTTGGTAGGGTAGAAAACATTGTGGGAAAAGGAGAAAATGCTGGCTACCAGCATTTTCTCCTTTTCCCACAATGTTTTCAAAAGGCCTCTTTCTGTGGGTCATTAAAAGTCGGGATTGTGTGGTAAAGGGTTAATTTGTTTCTTTTTACGTGCATGATTTTAAATGAATTTTTATATGAAATCATGAAATGTAGTAAAAAGCATTATGTATTTGTTAGTGTATCAAGCTACATCTATCATATTGATAAATAATATTTATAGATCTCTGAATGGTATTTCGTAGACAGACTTCTCTTTGGTCAAAGTTTGGTCTAAGTTTTTCCAGCTCTAAGATTGGCTGACATTATCTTTCTCTCGTTGATTTAAATAATTGATCAACCACTAATTACATTAAAAAAAACTTCTAAAGTTAGGTGACGCTACTTATTAGTATACTCATATGTAAAGAAATTGTATTATCTATCAAAGTGAATTTTGGACTCATGAAATTTTAAGAGCAAGATCTTTTTACATCTAATTTGAATTAATATAAGGCCTTGTTTTATGTACTGGAGAACAACAATTGGCCATTCATTCACTTCAGAGAGGATACCTTATTGCAAGTAATTTTATCATTTCAATTACTTGCAGATCAACAACAATACAGACCACTGTGAAATTTAGACCGTAAGATACAAGATTTTTTTTTTAATCTCAACAACCTGTTCCCAGATTTCCTAACATTAGAGTAGACTCTTCCAAGTTTCGAAACTTAATGTATCATATTTTATCTCTAAATGCAATAAGATGTATTTGTTTAGATTTATTCAAGCATATGAGCAAAAATCACACTTGTACAAATAAAATTTCATTTTTGGTACACTGGTTTAAACCGAAATTTGAAATGATTGTACATATGCTTATCACATGACCTTTTGCAACATAAAATTGACGCAGATGCCTATGAAACATCAGGAAAAAAAGGGTTAGTAACATAGATTAAGAGGTAATACATAAGGACACGTCAATGCTTTTCCAGACAAGATTTGTCCAAGTAAAAGCACTTGCACATACCAGATTAATTATGGCTGAAATAGTGGAACTTTTCAAAAAAAAAAAAACGAGTAGAAAGCATTGTGGGAAGAGGAGAAATTGCTGTTTTAATTGCATATTTCCATTGCTCCACAGTGTCTTCAAATATCTACTTCCCCAGACTCATAAAGATGGAATTTTTGGGTTAGGATTAATAAGAATTGGAGATAAATCCTAACTTTTGGGGAAAAAAAAAGAAAATTACTCTGTGTTATTTTCATGACAATGTTTGTAGAAAGCTATTTTTATGTATGCATATTTGCATGTTTTTGTGTGACAGCAGCTAGGCTTTGGTGCATGGTTCATGTTTGCTTGTTTTTTCTATGTATTGAAAATAATTCATATTTCATATTCACATGTATGCATACATGTAGAAGGCTTGTGAATTAATTCAAACGTTTTCAGCTTGTAACATTATATAAACATAGGCACAGTATATCATCTTCAACAACAAATAATCTGAAAGTTGCATGTAAGGTTGTGGGTTGCGTGATTAATGTTTTACATCGTGTATTTTCTGTCTTTCTTTGAGCATCTGTTTTTCACAATTGGGCTTTAAATGATAATAAATGCTGGTGTCTATCTATTTACCAGATGACAAAATTTTAGATGTGTCCAAATTGAAAGCATTTGCAGACAACAAATAAAATGTGGCTCAATTGATAGATGTGGCCTTTGATAGAGTAGAAAAGTTTGTGGGGAAAGGAGAAAATGCTGGTTACCAGCATTTCCCCCCTTTACCTGCATTTTTTCAAATGGCCTCTTTCTCAGGGTCAATTAAATTTGGGACTGTGTGGTAAAGGATTAAGTAGGAACTTAGTTCCCCTGCAAATTCATTATCTGCTGAAATAAATTTGCAGTCAAACTTCCAAGGTGTCAAAGGTATAATATGGATAATCTGCATGAATTAAGCTAAAATACAAGTGAAAGCTTTGGGTTCAAAGCAGAAAGTGCTTGTAACAACAAACTCTCTATTTGCCACTTTGTTTTCAAAAGTAGTCTGCTTCAAGACAAAAAAAGCTGTCTGCGGTTGGTGATGTTACACAGAGGGTATGTTGAATGTTTGGCCACTAACCCTTTACTACACAATTTTGAGTTTTAACGCCCCCAGGGAATAGAGCTTCTGGAAAAAATTGTGGGAAAAGAAGAAAATAGTGGTAACCAGCATTTTCTCCTTTTCCGACAGTGTTTTTGTATCCCTTCAAAGACTAATCCCATCATTTTAGCCACTTTTAATTTGTTGTCTGCAAATGCTTTCAATTTTGACAGGTCTAAAAAAAAATTTTTTTTTTTTTTTTTTTTTTTTTTTTTTTGTAAAGAGTTAAATTGTATGTTTTATGGGTTCACATTAACATTGTTATGGTTAGCATATTAATGGCTCTTTAGTATAAAGATATGTAGCTTACAAATTGGTCGTCTATCAAAAAAGGAGCATTTCGGTATCCATATTACAGCATGGTCATGTAGAAATGAACTATTTCAATGAGATTAGATCTGACATCATCACATTTGCATAAACTTCACATATTTGGTGCATGTTTTTGAAAATGTCTTCCCATCTTGCAACATTCTTTTGATTTTCATATAATCACGAGTGCTGGCCTAGTCTATCCCCTAGGCACAAATGAATTTTGTACTTCATGTGTATTTGAGCCATGCTCTTGCAAAGAGAAGGAGGGGGGTGGAGGTGTTTAACCCTTTCCCAAACAAGCCCTGGTTTTCACATGTCTGCGGAACAAGTCGTTTGAAAACACTGTGGGAAAAGGAGAAATTGCTTGTAACAAGCAATTTATCCTTTTACCCACAGTGTTTTCTACCCTTTTTGAGAACTTTCTGCCATTTTCATCAAATTTAAAACTGTCATCTGCAAACTCTTTCAATTTGGACCTATCTTAAATTTATCGTTTGGGAAAGGGTTAATGCATCTCTGTGATGCGTTATACTAAGCAAGTGATCATACAATTCTGGGTCAACAAAATCTTACAATCGACTGAGTCACAAGGTTATTGTGGTCCTTGATGTGTAGAGAATTGACCAATAGTAAAAAGTTTTAACCCTTAATCAATACTTTTTGTAGATGCATTAAACTCCCCTTTTACAGAGTATGGCCCATTTAGTTTTGCCACATGTTCAACATTTGCCATGCTACTAAAGGACAACCTAAGGCAGTCTTGAAAATCAAGATCAGTTGGCAGAATGTACATTTTGACCTTATATATACTGTCTGATTTTATTGTGCAACCATACAGCCAAAAGAGCTTACACATGAACAATGGGGGGGCTGTGATTAATTCTTTACCACACCACACATTCCAATTCCAGAGTTTTATTGACCTTGAAAGAGAAAGCTTTGAAAACATTGTTGGAAAAGGAGAAAATACTGGTGACCAGCTTTTCCCCCTTTTTACACAATGTTTTCTGCCCTATAATATAAAAACAAATTTTATCTTTTGAGTCACATTTAAATTGTCATCTGCAAATGCTTTGAATTTACGTCTACGATTTTGTTATGTTGTAAAGACTTAGATAAGTTTTCAAGAGAGTAAAGGGCCATGAGCAATGTATCATTATTGCAGGCAAAGTCAGGAAATCCCGGCAGTGAGCCAGAGATATTCACGTAACAGTCACTATGTACATGAGAATGTTGTAGAGGAGGATATAGAGATGCCTCGACAACTCCCACCTGATGTACAGAGAAAAACTATCAAAGAAAGGATAAAGGTGAGGTGGGCAGGCGCCAACACACTAACATTTTCTTTATCTGTGCTAGAAAGGGTGATCTGTGCTCCTCTATTCACACTGCCCTTGACCATTCATGGTTTTATTGGCTCTTCTGGCTGTAAGCCAGCAGAGCTTATGTCATGGCGTGGTATCTGTCATCCGTCCATCAGTCTTTTTCTTGTTTACGCGATAAAGTCTGCATTTGTGGTCAGATTTTCGTGAAACGTGAACAGTTTGTTTATCTCGTCAATAGCTTGAATCCTACTGATTTTGAAACAAATCAGTGTAGGAAAAGCAGCCGTTTAAAGTTAAAAATTTCAATTTCTTGTTTATGTGATAAAGTCTGCAATTGTGGTCAGATTTTCATGAAACTTGCACAGTTTATTGGTCTCATCAATAGCTTGAACCCTATTGATTCTGAAAAAAATCTGACAATCAGTATAGGAAAAGTAGCCATTTAAAGCTCAAAATTTCAATTTCTTGTTTACATGATAAAGTCTGCAACTGTGGTCAGATTTTCGTGAAACTCACTGCCAGTAGAGCGATTTCAGGCCCTCAAGGGCCTCTAGTTTGTGTTTCCCAGAGATCCATTCTGCTTTAGTATACATAGTAAAATTAGTGTTGCACCCCCTGTGTTTTTTACCGGGTTTGATTTTCTGACGTGAATGAGATAAAAATGGGTCGAAATTAGAATTCGGCTGCTGCATACACCAACAGACTCGTCTTTTGCCCATAAAATGAACTAAACTGAGGTATCCCTTGACCTCATGGTAAGTGGGAATCTGTTGCTTTCAAATTTAAGAAAAACGAGAAGTGTTTAAGTTTGGTTAAAACAGGGAATTTAATGTCGAAACAAAACTTACGACAGGTTGAAAGTGACCTGCAGAGAATGGACACACAAAATCAGGCAATATTGCGTACTTCCGCCCGGGGCATGCAAAACAGCTTGCAGTCTTTGTCTCACACCTCTCATGAGAGGTTGAAACAACTCGATCAGTAGCTGCTGCCATGAGGTTAAGGGATACCTCAGTTCATTCCATTTCAGAGACAACAGACTTGTTTGTTCTTGTATACAGCTGCCAGATTCTTATTTCCAACCCATTTCATATCATTCACGCCAGAAAATTAAACATGTTAAAAACACAGGGGGTGCAACACTAATTTTACTATGTATAGTTTGTTGGTGATATTCCTTTGATATTCACAAATTATATTGACTGAATGGTGTTTTATACCACTTTTGGGCATTATTTCAGTCCTATTACCATGACCACTCACATATTCATGTATGTGCTGGGTTTTACCAGTACTTGGCTAGGGTTCTGAAGTGTCTTGCCCAAGGACACTCCCACAAAAAACCCAGTGCTTCCAGTGAGGCTCAAATCTGGGGCCTCCAGGTTACAAGTCCCATACTTTACCACTTAGCCATGCAGGACCCCTTAACTTGTTACAGCCAAAAAGATTGTAACATAACCACTGTAAAGTTATACTTGAAACTTTGCTCTGCTGAAAATTGGAATACATGTTAGTCTTCAGTGGTGTTGTGGATAAAACTGTAATCTTTGTCACAAGAAACCACTTTTGATAAATACCTTCATAGCTACCGGTATTATATCCCCCAAAATTGGATATATGTAATTACAAATAGTTGCGTCCAATGAAAGTAACTTGTGTTTTTTATGGCTAGTATAATGGCCTTCCCATAATTAATGAGATAGGCTCTAGGCAAAATGTTGGTACTGTTTTGGGTGTATCAGCTAAGATTGAAGCATTTCTAATGAAGTGTTGACTGCCTTAGTTAGTTTGTCTGCATATAATTCCCCAGCTAAGCACCTTTGCTGTATTTGTCTGACTTGAATCAGTAGCTCTTTGATCCGAGTCTGCTGGTTGTTACACAGTGAATACAATGATTGACTGAATTAGCCCAGTATGAAAAGAGAAGGAAAGCCAAGTGTTACCTGTGGCTAACTTACATTCACCTTCTGTGGACAAGCCTTTGTAAGCTTAAATTCTCTTGAAAAGTGGCAATGTTTTCCAAACAATGCTGTGTTTGAAGACCCGGGCGAAAATAGCTTTTGAAAACTTGGTGGGAAAAGGAGAAAATGCTGGAAACCAGCATTTTCTCCTTTACCCAAAATGTTTTCTACCCAAAGACAAGTTTTTTGTTTTAGCAACATTTATTTTGTCGTCTGGAAATGCTTTCAATTTGGATTAGTGTAAAATTTTGTTGTTTCAGGAACTACATGAACTTGTAAGTCAGGAACAAAATATCATCATGCAGACAAGCAATGCTCTGAACAAGTGTTGCTCAGGTGACTCCCTGTTTGCTGGCTCTGCAGAGCAAGTGGAGTGTAACAGACTGCTTCTTGTATCTTGTAAGTAAACCAGTATTCTTGAACACAACCTGTGTTATACAAAGTTGAAAATGGTAAATTTTGATACTTGTCACTATTGAAAACATTGCAGATGACAGTTTAATGTGTCATAAATTATCTCCAGGTTTGTCTTTCAAAGGGTAGAAAACATTGCAAAACTGAAGGAAAGATGTTGTCATTGTAACACTGACATCTCATATGTCTTGTCATTACTGAATATATTTACCCCAGACTTAAGCTACGTGTTAGGTATGTAAAGGGGAACTGATACGAAAATATTTTTGACACAGTTGTGCGCCTTTTTTGACTTACAAATGTAGTGAACAAGCAAATGTTAAAGTCTTGGGTTAAAGTCATGTGAAAAAAGGACAGAGAATGCAGAAGTGAAGTAAAGAAATGATTAACAATGAATATGAGCTGAGCTCTATGAAAAGGGGGCTTAATGCATCTGTGAAAAGTATCGATCCAGGTCAGCCTGCACAGTTAGCGCAGGCTGACCAGGGCAGAGACTTCACTATTGGTCAATTTTCTGTGTGTCAAAGGACCAATGTACCTCATGAATCAGCCAGTTGTTATACAAAATGGATTTTATGGATCAACAATTATGCAATGACTTGCTTGGTATCATGGATTATGGAGATGCATTAAGCCCCCTTTTGCCAGAGCATGGCTCATATGTATATGCACCAATCACAGGTTTTTGCAAAAAAGTGGACTGTATCAATTTCATGACTCAGGAACATTATGACTTTCGTAAAGCAGGTTCACTGCACACTCTTCCCCCAACAAATTGAATATGAAGTAAATCTTCATCACTATTACAGGTCAGAGAAGGCAGGCCTATCTAACAGAGATACAGAGGCTGAAGGAATCGGGACAGATAGAATCTGAGAACCAGCAGGGACCCAAAGGATCTCTTACCATCAGTGATATTAGGCTGCCATTGAAAAAGGACTTTGTAACCAAAATTGGAACTGCTTCTGGTCTGTCTAAATTAGTTAATTTTATGGCTGTCTATAGCCAAAGGATAATCTTTTAATTTTTTAACAATAACAGGTGTGCACTAGGGACAAACTGTCCGAAAATTTGTCACTTAGATCCATCAATCATTTATGGATCTAGATTTCATGCATCAGATCAAGACAAGGAAAATAGATACTGACAAAATTAGAAGATGAATGTTTATAGCTTTTATATGCTGTCATCGCTTTGATTGACTGTTTATACTGGTTTGTCATACTGAGGAACGACAGTCCAAGATCGGTGCAAAGAATTATGGTTTTAACCCTTTACCAAACATTTCTGTGTTTTATTTACCCTAAGGAAAGTAGCATTTCAAAATATGTGTATTGTAAAAAAGTTTAAACTGGTAACCAGCACATTCTCCTTTTCCAACAAGGTTTTCTACCATTTTAGGAACAAATTTGGTCACTTTGGCCGCATCAGATGTCACCTGCAAATGCTTTGAAATGGACCAGTCTAAAGTTTTATTGTCTGGTAAATGTTTTAAGGCAGTGGGATGCTCAGGTATCACATTTATTCTCATTTATGAGTTAATGTCATGAATTCATAACCTCCTGAAACTAATTAACAGGGGATGAGTTTAGAGTATTCCTGAAAATATGATTAATCAACATACAAGATAACAAAATTTTAGACCCATTCATTCATGTAAAAAGCATTTGCAGACAAAAGATTAAATGTGGCTGCCTACCAGCATTTTCACCTTTTGTCACTGCTTTTTTCTAAGACCTCTTTTCTCAGGGTCTTGAAAACACAGGATTGTTTAGTGAAGGGTTAATACATGATGTACATGATAAAAACATTGCCACCAAAGATGTAATTTCTTGTTACATTTGAGCAATTTTTTTTAGGCAAATATTTAAGAAAGTAGTCTGCTTTTAGTCAAAGAGTAGGTAAAAGTTAATATGTTGACCATCAATATTTAACAGTGCACAAATGCTTTCCACCCAGCCGGTTTAGCTCAGTGGTTAGCATATCTCGTGGCCTGTTGGTTGCGGGTCCATATCCGGTTGAGGCAAACTTTCTTCTTAAGAATTTTAGCCTCTCACAAGTTGTGCATCTGAGAAAAGTAGTCAGTGACTTAGAAAGAAAGTTGTGTCAGTACTGGCGTGAGAAAGCGAGGAAACATGTGCATAGGTGCACTGACCGCCATAATATGACCTTAGCTGTGAAATTGGGTTTAATCTCCAATACCAATGAACAAAAATCTTTTTTTTTACAGACAATACAGTACACTACTTTATACTGCTGATCAGAAACGGACCTCAGGTGATATTTACCCAGATGTTATCAACACATGACCCAATGATGAGGGGAAGTCTGGACTTCCCAAATCTCATCAAAATTCATGGCATTTGTTCGGGGTTCAAGCTGGACTTGGAAATCTACAGCATGGTATGGTGCTATAAACTTACATTTCACTGAATCCCCATAATAGGAATATATGTTACTGTATAAATATCTGTAAATATGAAGTGTTTGCTAGAACAGTAATGCCTTTTGAAAATTCATTAAAGGCAATATTTTCTGTTGATGCATTTTTAGCTCACCTTAGCACAACGTGCTAAAGGTGAGCTATTGTGATCGCCCTATGTCCGGCGTCCGTCAACAATTTCTTTAAACATCTTCTTCTCCTAAACCACTGGGCCAATCTTGATGAAACTTGGCAGGGATGTTCCTTGGGTGAAGCTCTACTAAAATTGTTCAAAGAATTGAATTCCACTCACAACTCTGGTTGCCATGGCAACAAAAAGGAAAAAAAAGCAAAATCTTTGAAAATCTTCTTCTCTGAAACTAGAAGGCGCAGAGCTTTGATATTTGGTATGTAGCATCTCCTAGTGGACCTCTACCAAGTTTGTTCATTTGATGCCCCTGGGGTCAAAACTGGCCCCGCCCCAGGGGTCACAAGTTTGAGCATAGTCATAAAGAAGGAAAACTTTAAAAATATTCTTCTCTAAAACTTGAAGGCGTAGAGCTTTGATATTTGGTATGTAGCATCTCCTAGTGGACCTCTACCAAGTTTGTTCATATGATGCCCCTGGGGTCAAAACTAGCCCCGCCCTGGGGGTCACAATTTCCAACATAGGAACAAAGATGGAAAACTTTAAAAATCTTCTTCTCTAAAACTAGAAGGCATAGAGCTTTGATATTTGGCATGAAGCATCTCCTAGTGGATCTCTACCAAGTTTGTTCATATGATGTCCCTGGGGTCAAAACTGGCCCCGCCCTGGGGGTCAAAAGTTCAAACATAGGAACAAAGAGGGGAAACTTTAAAAATCATCTTCTCTGAAACTGGAAGGCGTAGAGCTTTGATATTTGGTATGTAGCATTGCCTAGTGGACCTCTACCAAGTTTGTTCATATGATGCCCCTGGGGTCAAAACTGGCCCCGCCCCGGGGGATCACAAGTTTGAGCATAGTAACAAAGAAGGAAAACTTTAAAAATCTTCTTCTCTGAAACTTGAAGGCGTAGAGCTTTGATATTTGGCATGTAGCATCTCCTAGTGGACCTCTACCAAGTTTGTTCATATGATGCCCCTGGGGTCAAAAACTGGCCCCGCCCCGGGGGTCACAATTTCCAACATAGGAACAAAGAAGGAAAACTTTAAAAATCTTCTTCTCCAAAACTAGAAGGCATAGAGCTTTGATATATGGCATGAAGCATCTCCTATTGGACCTCTACCAAGTTTGTTCATATGAAACCCTTGGGGTCAAAACTGGCCCTGCCCCGGGGGTCACAAGTTCAAACATAGGAACAAAGAGGGGAAACTTTAAAAATCATCTTCTCTGAAACTGGAAGGCGTAGAGCTGTGATATTTGGTATGTTGCATTGCCTAGTGGACCTCTACCAAATTTGTACATATGACGCCCCTGGGGTTAAACTGGCCCCGCCCCGGGGGTCACAAGTTTGAGCATAGGAACAAAGAAGGAAAACTTTAAAAATCATCTTCTCTGAAACTTGAAGGCGTAGAGCTTTGATATTTGGCATGTAGCATCTCCTAGTAGACCTCTACCAAGTTTGTTCATATGATGCCCCTAGGGTCAAAACTGGCCCCGCCCCGGGGGTCACAATTTCCAACATAGGAACAAAGGAGGAAAACTTTAAGAATCATCTCCTCTAAAACTAGAAGGCATAGAGCTTTGATATTTGGCATGAAGCATCTCCTAGTGGACCTCTACCAAGTTTGTTCATATGATGCCCCTGGGGTCAAAACTGGCCCCGGCCTGGGGGTCACAATTTCAAACATAGGAACAAAGAAGGAAAACTTTAAAAATCTTCTTCTCTGAAACAGGAAGGCATGGAGCTTTGATATTTGGTATGTAGCATCTTCTAGTGGATCTCTACCAAGTTTGTGCATATGATGCCCTTGGGGTCAAAATTGGCCCTGCACCGGGGGTCACAAGTTCAAACATAGGAACAAAGAAGGAAAACTTTAATTTTTTTTTTTTTCTCTTAAATGGGAAGGCATAGAGCTTTGATGTTTGGTATGTAGCATCTCCTAGTGGACTTCTACCAAGTTTGTTCCAAGGATGCTGCTTGGGTCAAAACTGGCCCAGCCCCTGGGGTCACAAGTTCGGACATAGGAAAAAAGAAGGAAAACTTTAAAATTCTTCTTTTCTGAAACCGAAAGGTGTGGAGCTTTGATATTTGGTATGTTGCATCTCAGAGTGGACCTCTACCAAATTTGTTCATATGATGCCCCTGGGTCAAAACTGGCCCCGCCCCGGGGGTCACAAGAAGATAGGAACAAAGAAGGAAACCTTTAAATTTCTTTTTCTCTTAAACGGGAAGCTGTAGAGCTTTGATATTTGGTATGTAGCATTTCCTAGTGGACCTCTACCAAGTTTGTTCATATGATGCCCCTGGGTCAAAACTGGCCCAGCCCCGGGGGTCACAAGTTCGAACATAGGAACAAAGAAGGAAAACTTTGAATTTCTTTTTCTCTTAAACGGAAAGGTTTAAAGCTTTGATATTTGGTATGTAGCATTTCCTAGTGGACCTCTACCAAGTTTGTTCATATGATGCCCCTGGGTCAAAACTGGCCCAGCCCCAGGGGTCACAAGTTCGAACATAGGAACAGAGAAGGAAAACTTTAAAATTCTTCTTTAAAACTGGAAGGCGTAGAGCTTTGATATTTGGTATGTAGTGATTCTCTTCTGAGTTTGTTTGCCCATCTAAGTGCAACAAGTTCATTGGGTCATCTTGGGTCATAAACTAGGTCACTAGGTCAGATTAAAGAAATACCTTGTTGGCACTCTCGAGGCCACATTATTTGCTCAGTTGCCTTGAAAATTAGTTAGAAAGTTTGTCTTTATAAAGTCTCACATAAGATTAATTTGGGTCAACTTGGGTCATAAACTAGTTCACTGGGTCAAATTAAAGAAATACCTTGTTTGCACTCTGGAGGCCACATTTATTGCTCATATGACCTGAAATTTGGCCAGAATGTTTGTCTTGATGAAATACCAGATGAGTTTGGATTTGGGTCACCTGGAACCATAAACTAGGTCACTAGATGTTTGTCTTTGTAAAATCTCACATGAGTCTGAATTTGGGTCAACTGGGGTCATAAACTAGTTCACTTGGTCAAATTAAAGAAATAGCTAGTGGGCACTCTAGAGGCCACATTTATTATTCATATGATTTGAAAATTGGTTAAAATGTTTCTTTTGATATAGTCAAAGACCAGTTCAAATTTGGGTCACCTGGGGTCATAATCTAGGTCACTAGGTCAAATTAAAGAAATATCTTTAGGGCACTCGAGGCCACATTTTTTTCTCAATTGACTTGAAAATTTGTCAGAATGTTTGTCTTCATGAAATATGAGTTTGAAATTGGATCACCTGTGGTCAAAAACTAGGTCACATGGTCAAATCAAAGAAAAACCTTTAAGGCACTCTACTAAGGTGAGCGACCCAGGGCCATCATGGCCCTCTTGTTTTTTCATGTTAATTATCCCTGTTTAACCCTATATGGTATACCACACAATCTCAAGTTTTCAGGACACTGACAGAAAAGACTCTTGAAAACATCGTGGGAAAAGGAGGTTAGGCTAGTAACCACAATGTTTTCTTTTCTTTCAGAGGCAAATTCCATTATTCGAGCCAGAGTTAATTTGTCATCTGCAAGTGCTTTCAGTTTGAAACAGTCTAAAATTTTGTCATTCAGTAAAGGGTTAACAAGTATAATTTCAAAATCATCTTCTGCAACTTTGTTGAAGGGGCCTTTTTAAATTTTTTTTCTTTTTGCTGTGGATCAAAATTTTTTGTTAAACATTGACAAATACTACAAAATAATTGAAAATATACCATTTTCTGCAAATATAAAGAAACTGGATGGCTATAATAGCAGATTTAGCATTAGGGCAACAACTCACTAGCTTTGCAGGCAGTATTTCCCTCTATTTCTATATGGTCAATTATGACCTTAATGCTTGTTTGAACATGATCCCACATAATTAATATGTGTTACGGAGTACATGAGACTCCCAAAAACCTTTGCGAAATTTATGCTGCAAAATCTTAAAATACCTGGCTAACTTGCCCATCAGGGAAATACCAGAGAAAGATATTTTTTTCTTACATTTGTCTTTCTTCTTTATTGGTGGTTAGCCAGTTATGGACTTATTTAATTCAGTAATGAACCATTTTTTAAGTTTGATAATAAAAATCGGAAAGGGGGGGGGGGGGTGTTGTTAATGTTTGAATTGACATTTGAAAGTATTGGAAGTCATAATCTGAAGCTTTTTCGTTAGTATAGCTTGAAATTATTGCATGGCTTTACCTTTTACAAACAGTTTCTAGCAAGAACAAAAAAGATTAGTTACTGCGATTTAGACATATACTTACTCTGTTCAATGTAGGAACAAGATCAGATTTGCAAATTCTTATCTTCATTTGGCCTTTTTCAAAAGCACCTTAACTTAGTCTTCTGAAAGTTAATCAGGGTCTGTATTCACCAGCCATTTATAAGAACATTATTAGTCTTATCTCAAGAATTTTCTAGATTTGAAAGTAACACAACTTCTGATTGGCTAAACCCTATCAGAAGTTATGTTACTTTCAAAATCTATAATTAGACAAAAAATCTTTTTAAGAATGGTTGGTGAATACAGACCCACTGATGTACATTGTACCAGATTCAAATTGATTCAATTTTCTTGTACTTATAAAAAACTGTGCCTTGTATTTAATTTCAGTCAGTTTCACGGGAAGTGTTAAAGGATAAAAAGAAGAAAACTCCAAAGAAACAGAAACATATGTCTATGACAAGTAATATATACTTTCATCTTGAAGTTACAACAAAATCTTTATAACCACATTTAATTTATCAAGAAGACTTCCTTCGTCTCCCAACAGACATCTTTTATCATAATGTTTTCTTGTTTTAATTCATGTTAATAAGCTAGGTTTTACTTATGTGAGCCACATTCTGACAAAAGGGGGTTTTATGCATCTCTGTGATGCATTATAGCAAGCAAGTTATGTTATGAAACCATCAAAATCCAGTTTGTATAACAACCGACTGAATCATGAGGTAAACCGGTCCTTTGACATACAGAAGATTTACAAAAAGCAAAAAGTTTTAACGCAGGTCAGCCTGTGCGGATTGTGCAGGCTGAACTGAGTCAGTACTTTTTGCAGATGCCTTAAGCCCCCTTTTCACAGAGCATGACTCATGTTTTCAAAGTTGTCTGCTGCATATTCATATTGGATAGCAATTTCATGAAATATGCAATCAAATTTATACATAGCTTTCAAGAGCATATTGGTCTTGGGGGGAAAAAACGTGAAACAGAGGTCAGAAAGTTCACAGAAGCAATCCGAACTGCTATTGCACCGTTTCTGTTGGAAAAAAAGGGGGGATGCAAATACATTGTACTGATGAAATTGTATCCTCATCCTTGTATGATTTAAGTTTTGTGTGACTGTTTTGTTTTCTATGCATTTAGAGTCCTCCTGAGATTCAAATTATCAGAATTTAGCTGTATTCATTTTCAATAGTTTACAATTATACTTCATTCTTGTCTGACAGGGAAACAATGCATATTTTTACATTTTTCTGAAAGATTATGTTGGATACAATATTGAAACTCATGATACATTGTATATATTTGCCAGTAAAGTCTCAATTTTTCTCAGTAATGTCTCTTTCTAAATATCTACTTTGAAAGAGGGAAAAAAGTACAAAAAAAAAAAAATGAAACAAGAAGTATAGGCTTTACATGCTATTTTTAGACCTTAAATGTTATTACAAGCTACATAAAGGACAAATGTATGAAGAAAAGGGGAATATTGTTTCTCAACAATATGGAAAACAAGAGTAAAAAAACCAATGCTGATAAATTATAAGCATTTTCTTTAATGATTTCCAAAACGTTCAACTACAGAAACATGAAGAGTATCTGATCAGTAACTATTTAACCTTTGGAAACCTTGAACCTTTCCTTTCTCTATTACAGTGGAGAGCCCGGGTGGCCCCACAGCAGTGAGAACCACAAGTTTTACACTAATAACAAGTCTCAGAATTACAATGAAATGTTTGGATAAAAGTAGCTTTTCGCTAGAAAGGGTATGTATCATCAATTGGTATGATATATATTTTTGTTCATATCGTTTTATCTGCTGTTTACATAGGTTGTATGCCTATCAGATTCTTTCTGACATATTGACACTGTTCAGGTCTCTTTCCAAATTAAAATATTTTTAACCCATTACCACACAGTCCCGAGTTTTAACAACGGTTAAAAAGAAGTCTTTTGAAAATATTGAGGGAAAAGGAGAAAATGCTGGTAACCAGCATTTTCTCTTTTCCCCACCATGTTTTCTACCTTTTTAAGGAAAGTTTCATCATTTGAGCCAGATGTAATTTGTCATCTGCAAATGCTTCCAATTTAGATGAGTCTAAAATTTTGTTGTGTGGTAAAGAATTAATCCATCATTTTAGTGTTCTAACTTGAGTTCAAATTTTAGCACTGAGGAAGAAAACTGTTCTGGGATTTTAAAAAATTTGGTCATCAAAATTTTAACACAAATGCAGGAAAGGGCTTTTCAGCAGAGTAACATTTTGGGGAGAAAAAAGCTTTTCAGAATGAGCAAGTCCTCTGTTTATTTATTTATTTATTTTTTTTTTTATTTCAAACAGGCCAATGAACGAAAAGTGCAAATTTCTAATTTCTATTAATTTGAATTTTCCTTGAATTTATTTAAAAAGAAAATTGTACTCTTAAACAGTTGTTGCTTCACATAAAAAAATTTATCATTCTGACAATACAGATAAGAACCCTCAACGTAGTTCTCAATAAGAAAAATGATACCATCCATTGAATATGAAAATACTCCCTATCTGTAACTCTAACCTTTTAACTCTTTACCAGACAACAAAATTAAAGCCTTGTCCAAATTGAAAGCATTTGCAGATGACAAATTAAAAGTTACTCAAAACATAAAATTTGTTTTTCATGGGGTAGAAAACATCGTGGGAAAAGGAGAAAATGCTGGGTTACCAGCATTTTCTCCTTATCCCACAGTGTTTTCAAATGCCTTCTTTCTCAGTGTCGTTAAAAGTCGGCATTGTGCGGTAAAGGGCTAGAATAGTATTTTCAGGGAAAGGTTAGTAGTCTACATCAAGAGTGTTTTACTTTACAGATACCATTTTTATCTCCCCTTCATGGAATGATATACATGCGGCTGAAGTGTATGATGGAACAGAATGTGGAGGAGCGAGGGTTTTTGACCATGTTTGAGGACGTCAGTGGTCTGGGATCTTGGCACAGACGCTGGTGCGTGTTGACAGGCAACAAACTAGCATACTGGAAATACCCTGATGATGAAACTAGAAAGGTAAAAATTCACCAACCATTTTACATTAAGTTGTAATTCTCCATCCCATGACTGTCTATCTGATTGACCCAGACATTCTGTCTCAGCGATTGAGATGGCTAGCCTTTGAGTGAAGAATTATATTGGAACAGGGCTCGAAAGGTCATGAGCAGTGATCTGTTCACTGGAATGAATAGCCAATTGCAGTCAGTAGTCCTACTCATTTTTCAAAAATATTTCAGTTATATCAAGACTGCCAGTGCACCTATCTTTGCATTCCTGATGTCTCTTTACCAGTAGATTACAAAACAGTTTCCATGCAGGGCTTTATCCATGAATTTTGGGAAAAGGCCCCTAGCCAAATTGGGAAAAGATTTCGACAAAATGGCGAAATTGGAAAAAAAGGATTAACAAAAATATAACTTAGGAACACATTTAACCTTATAATAAACTAATAAATATTTCTAATACTTTTTTTTTTTTTTTTTTTTTTTTTTTCAGTCTTTCTCTCTTCGTATGACTCCTCATTTGTCTCTTACATGCACCCTTTTCTAATAAATGTAGGTGGTAGATATCTTTTAATTTTCTGCATAAAGATCATCTAACAGTTTTTATGGTGACTAAATAGAGTTAAATTTCCTGCATTATTTTCTACATGATGTATATGCAAATCAGCTGTTTAGGTTATTATCAAGGTGAAATGAGGCAGTTTGAAGGGTCCTTGATCGGATGAAGTCAATTTGACTTTTGTTTTGTCTTGGATTTTCATGTTTTTTTTTTTTTTTTTTTTCCCAGGATGATTTATTGTTGAAAAAGATTTTTAAATGTTTAAATTCTTGATATTGTAACTCATAATTTATGACTTTCTACATCTGAGCATGAATTTGTCTGCTTAGTGACAGTTCTAGTTTTAAACTGAATGAAACACTTTAGAAATATCCTAATTCAGCTGCTATTCCAAAAGTTACACTAATTCTACATTAAAAATGTCTTACATCTGATAGGCTACACTTTTTGATCTAGCCCATCAGAAGTTGCATTCCTGTGCAAGTCAGAAAACTTTTGAGAAGTAGAATGCAATTAAGAATGACTGATGAACATGGTGTCAGGAATTGGCCTTAGATCTTGAAAATCTCAGATATGCAAAACTTTCTATCGTGTTCTGCACAGAACACAGCCTAGTTTCCAATACATCATTGACATTTCAGGATCCAATGGGCTTTGTGGACTTGAAGCGAGTCATTACAGAGAAAGTGGGTTTAATTCCCAGAGATATTTGTGCTAGACCCCACACTTTTGAGCTAGTTGCTGTTCGACCACCCAGAAGAGGGGAGCAAGACACATTGGTTACAAAAACCTACAACACAATGACTACACACAGGTTTGTAATTTAGGCTTTTTACCAAAATTTAATGATCTCATGTTGTTATGACTCTGAGGAAGATAGATTTGGAAAGCATGGTGGGAAAAGAAGAAAACGATAACCTGAATTTTCTTGTTTTCTCACAATGTTTTCTACCTTTTCAAAGACATATTCTAATATTTGAGCCACAAGTGACGCTGGGAAATGCACTTAATGTGGACTAGTGGCAAATTTTCATGGAAGATCATTTCGGCAGGTAAAAGAGTTGGAATCCTCTCTTATAGATTATATAGAGGGTGAAGCTTGTCAAAAGCCAGGTGCCTGCGCAATGAATACAGATTAAGCTAGTAAATTCAGCTTGAAAAGTGCTTCAATAAAATTGAATGTAGAGCTGTTCTTGATCTTGTATTGATATGGCGGTTTTCTTTATCTTTTGCAAGTTTGATATTAAAGAGCATGCATTCAAAAGAGATTGCGCTATGTTATTGTTGAGCGTTTTTATTGAATGGTTTAGAAACTAAGAAATGGCCTTTAACTCTTTACCAAACAACAACATTCTAGACTGGTCCAAAATGAAAGCATTTGCAGACAGCAAAATAAATGTGACTAAAAAATTGAAATTTGTTTTGGAAAGGGTAGAAAACATTGTGGGAATAGGAGAAAATGCTGGTTACCAGCATTTTCTGCTTTTCTTACAATGTTTTCAAAAGGCTTCTTTCACAGGGTCGTTTAAAGTCGGGATTCTGTGGTAAAGGGTTAAAGACATCTTTTTTAACTTTTATTATACTATATTGTTGTAGGCATATGCTATCAGCAGATACAAAGGAAGAGAGAATTGTATGGTGCAATAAGATCAACAGATCACTTGCTAACATCAGAACATGGAATGCAGATGCAATGAGACCAATCAAATCTGTAAAGTGAAAGTGCCAAACTTTGAAAGACTTCAGTGCATGCTGTATAAGTGATGGTTCCACAGATATTATTGACAGCCTACCCTAAACTGTACAGGTCCTTGTCAAATCATTTAATCCTTTACCAAACAATCCAGAGTTTTAACGACCGTAAGAAGGAGGCCTTTGAAAACATTTTTTGGAAAAGGAGAATATGCTGGTTACTAGCATCTCCTCCTTTTTCAAAAATGTTTTCTACACTTCCTAACACAACTTCTCTTCCTGGAGTCATAGTTAATTTGTTGTCTGCTATTATTTTCAATTTGGACAAGACTAAAATTTTGTTTTCTGGTAAAGAGTTACATTGAGGCATTGTTGGAGGAAATGTTTGAGGGGCCACCACAAATTCAGTATATGTCAGGGAGAGTATCTGTGGTTATGCATGAATGTGATATTTTATACTTTTTAGTTATAGTTAGTAGACATTTACAGCTACATGTATTTAATGTACAGGTTGTAGGAATTTAATCATGTCTAAAAATAGGAGTACTTGTGTTAAAAACTTGATAGCTGGTGAAGGACCTAAAGATATGCTGGTATCTACATTCGGCAATAATTACTAAATAAGCTTCAAGCTTAAGCTTGGTTAGAAACCCTTTAAAGAACAATCCCAAGGGAAAAATATTCTTGAAAACATGTTGGGAAAAAGTGGTTAACCAGCATTTTCTCCTTTTTCCACAATGTTTTCTACCCTTTCACATAGAAATCCCATCCTTTGAGACACTTTTAACATTTGCAGTTGCTTCCAAAATGGACATTTTAAAAAATTTTGTTGTCTAGTAAAGAGTAAACTGATAATTTGAGCCATGTTGCAACAAAAGGGGGTTTAATGCACTTCTGTGTCACGTTCTACCAAGCAAGTCATCACATAATTGTGGATCCATAAAATCCATTTTGTCTAACAAGCAACTGATTCATGAGGTAGACCGGTTCTTTTATATGCAGAAAATCGACCAGTAGCAAAAAGTTTTGACCCAGGTCAGCCTTAGGGGACTGCGTAGGCTGACCTGAGTCGATACTTTTTGTAGATGCATTAAATTCCCTTTTCACAGAGCATGGCTCAATTATGTTCTTAGACGCTTATGGAACTGATACACTGCTAATGTTGTAATTAGTAGCCATACAAGGTTTTTTTTAGTAATACTTTATTAGTACAAGTGGCTTGAAGGAAACACATCCAAAGGGAAGGAAAAGGTTATTTTAACTCTTTACCAAACAACAAAATTTTAGACTGGTCCAGATTGAAAGCATTTGCAGACGACAAAATAAATGTGACTCAAAAATTGAATTTGAACTTGGAAGGGCAGAAAAAGGTTGTTGGAAAAAGGAGAAAATGCTGGTTACCAGCATTTTCTCCTTTTTCCACAGTGTTTTCAAAAGGCCTTTTCTTTAGGGTCATTAAAACTTGGGATTTTGTGGTAAAGGGTTAAATGGTATGAAAAGCATTGTAGGGAAAGGAGCAATTGCTTGCTACTTTTCCCGCATTTCAAAAGCTTTCCACTGCAATGGTAATGGGTGGAAAAAAGGAAATATTTCTGAGTAATAGATTTTGATGAAAGATAGAAGATAAATTGTGTATTTTACCTTTCTCTGTATATTTAAAAAATATGTATATGAATATATGAATTTAGTATGCCTTAAAAAGTTGGTATTTTGTCACATGTATATACACACAAACAATCTAAAACAATGACATAGAATGGCTATTATGAGTTTATCAAGGATAAGGTTTACTTAAGTTTAGTCATGTATTCCTGCAGAAAACCTACATGGTTTAACCCTTATCAAGTGACACACAATGGCCGTTAAACTATAAAACTTGCTGTTTTCACTCTTAACATAACAGCCGAACATTGTATGAACTGTTTATAAAAAGTATATTGTGACTGAAGGGAAGCAAATCAATTCATTTAAATGTTTGCAAACACTTTAAAGCAGGAATGAAATTGATTACTTAAATAGTCAATCTAACATTCGATTATCAAATCCAATAATCAAACTAAATCTACTATGTGGGGATTTAACCCTATACCACACAATCCTGAGTTTTGACGACCCTGAGGAAGCAGCATTTTGAAAACATTGTGGGAAAAGGAGAAAATGCTGGTAACCAGCATTTTCTCCTTTTCCCACAATGTTTTCTACCCTATCAAAGACAATTTACACAATTTGATCCACATTTCAATTGTCGTCTGCAAATGCTTTCAATTTGGACCAGTCTACATTTTTGTTGTCTGGTAAAGGGTTAAACAAAGCTTATGTTTGAATGGACGATGAAAAAGCCAAATGACTTGTTCCACATTTCATTTTTTGTCTGCAATGTTTTCAAGAATTATTTTTATGGGCAAGTTCAATTTTTTTCATCTGGTACAGAGTCTAGTTTTGAATATAAAAAACTGCTTGTAAAGATTGTAAACAAGTTTTTGATAAATGAAGGAAAGAGAAACCAAAAACAGAAACTTTTATTCTTCATGCAATCTATGAAAACCTTTGTGCACATTCTCATATCTCTATCTCTTGTATGTCTGTTACATTACATTACATCCTTGTTCTTCTAGCACTACTCTTACTATTATTGGAAATAAAATGTAGGCTTTACTGTTGTTCTAATTGGCTCTGATAGTTGAAAACTAATCATTGTGGGCTGAAGTTGGCAACAGTCAGTTGCATTCTATTATCGTTGTTGTACAGAAAGGTCCTGTTGATAACACGATTTCACAATGTACATCACAGCATCTTTTCTATAGGTACACCCAAATAAAAAGTAATTGCAGACAACGAAGTAAATGTCACAAAAAACACTTCAAGAGGGAAGTGCTCATTATAAGCAACAAGACAGAATGAGCAGCAAAACAAGACAGCTTTTCCCAGATGATGAAGTTGGACATGTGAAAACTGGGTAAAAAGAGAAATTGCATATGCAAGCGTGGTGAAGTGTATGACTCTTGACCTGGAGACCCCAGCCTCACTGGATCCACTGGGTTTTCTTGGGTGTGTCCATGGGCAAGACACTTCAGAGCCTAAGCCTAGTACTGATGGAACCCAGGAAATAAATGAATATATGAGCTGTCCCAGTGACATGACTGATATAATGTTGAAAGCAGTGTAAAACACCATTTACCTGTAATCATTGTTTTCAACATTTCACCTACATAATGGCAGCCAGTGCATCTACTTCTGGAGTTTCTTTAACCAGTACCTCACACAATATACTTTACAAGCCCCTGGCTGCTTTCCAGCATAACCATTGTCGAAACAATGGTCAGTGGTAAGCGAGGAATGACCATCATCAATCCTAGGAAACAAATTGGCTGAGCTGGGGATTTGAAACAGCAATCTCCTGGTCTTGCATCCTGTAGGCTACCAATCGCACTGCTGTGGCTGGATGCATCAGCCATAAGTTGATGTCAAAGACATTTGATTTGCTGATTTTCTGGACAGCTTTGTAAACTTATTTAACCCCACTACTTCCATAACCAAATTGAGGTATACAAGTTTGAAAACATCCTTCACAAGATGGGTATCAACACACGCAAAGAATTAGTACATGTGAAAACATTTTGGTATAAGGGGTCTGCTGAAAACAAAATGCTTTATGAATAATTGCACATCAGCTTTTTTGGTTAAATGAAAGACATGGCTTACAAGCGAGACATACACGTAAAGGCCTTTCTACCTGTCCTTGTGAAAGTACCAGACAGTGTTACTGTAGACTGCAGCACACATAATTAGCTGCTGCTGCTTTTTTAGAGAAAATTCTATTAAAGGTGGTGGATAACTATGTCAACAAGAGGGCCATGATGGCCCTATATCGCTCCACTGGCTTATATGTACAAACCGTACACACCAAACATTATAACTTTAGGCCGAAAGGCTTCTAACAAGAAGACTGATAAAGTTTCTATATAAAAGTCCACATGAAAATTGTGACCCCAGGTCGAGTCCATTTTTTACCTATGATTACGATTTCAAGCTGTAATTATGAAATATAATTAATTGAATCCTGGCTGAGGTCAACAAGATATTACCACATACCAAGTAATATAGTACAAGGCTGTATGGTTATAAACAAGATTTTCAGTTTCCTTAATAAACCATGAGGGGGTTTAATTCAATTTGAACAATGGCTGAATTTTGAACAAATTCGGAAGAGATCCACTAGATGAAGCTTTATGCCAAATTCGGTAGCCCTAGGCCTTACAGCTTAGAACAAGAAGATTTTTAAAGATTTTTTTGCTATTAAAGTCCTTGTAAAACTTGCGACCCCTGGGTCAGGGCAAATTTTGACCCAAGGGCTATAATTTGTTGAATCTTAGTGGATTAGGTGAAGCTTCATACAAAATTTAGTAGCCCTAGGCCATTCGGTTTAGAACCAGAATATTTTCAAAGTTTTCTCTTTATAAGCTCACATAAAACTTGTGACCCCAGGGTGGGGCCAATTTTGGCCCCAGGGCTACAATTTGAAGAATCTAAGTAGAGGTCTATTAGATGGAGCTACATGCCAATTTTGGTAGCCCTAGGCCATGTGTTATAGAACAATATTTTCAGTTTTCCCCGTATAAGCCCATGTAAAACTTGTGACCCCCAGGGTGGGGCCAATTTTGGCCCCACGGCTATAAACTGAAGAATCTACATAAAAGTCCATCAAATGAAATTACATGCTAATTTTGGTAGCTCTAAGCCATATGGTTAAGAAGGAGATTTTTTAAATTTCTAATCCATATAAGCCCATGTAAAACTTGTGACCCCCGGGGCAGGGTCAATTTTGGCCCCAGGGCTATAATTAAGTAGAGGTCAATTAGATGAAGCTACATGCCAAATTTGGTAGCCCTAGGCCATATGGTTTAGGACAAGATATTTAAAGTTTTCACTATATAAACCTATGTAAATCTTGTGGGGGAACCCCCCCCCCCTCGGGCGGGCCCAATTTTGAGCCCAGGGCTATAATTTGAAGAGTTTGTGTAGAGGTCTATTAGATGAAGGTACTTGCCAATTTTGGTAACCCTAGGCCTTATGGTTTCGGACAAGGAGATTTTTAAAGATTTTCAATATTTTTCAGTTTTGTTGCCATGGCAACCAGAGTTTCTATAGGAAGATAGTGCACACAAGTAGTTCTCTTCAATGAGAGGGTTCACCATCTTCAGTGGAATTTATCTTGTTGGAGACTGAACCCCTTAACCTTTTACCACACAATTGTGACTTAACAACCCTGGGGAAAAAGGCTTTTGAAAACATTGTGGGAAAATGCTGGTAACCACCATTTCCTCCTTTTTCCACAATGTTCTCTACCCTATAATATACAAATAGCATAGTTTGATTTACATTTAATCTGTAGTCAGCAAATACTTTCAATTTGGACAAGTCTAAAAGTTTATGTGGTAAAGGGTTAAACCCTTTACCACACAATCACTTTTTTTAACGATCTTGAAGAAGAAGGGCTTTTGTAAACATTTTGGGAAAAGGAGAAAATGCTGGTAACCAACATATTCTCATTTTGCAACAATGTTTTCTACCCTTTCAATGACTAATTCCAACATAAGAGCCACATCTATCGTCTGCAGATACAGAGATCTAAAACTCTGTAGCTACAGAGTTGAGGTGAAAGACCAACACTTGATCAAAAATATGGTGGTTTTTTTTATTTTCAAATTGATTGATTGATTGTGTGGTGTTTAATGCCGTTTTCAACATTATTTCAGTTATATCGTTGCGGCCATGCTTTCCTAGAATTTTTTTTACCAGTACTCCACACAATATTCTTTCCAAGCCACTGGCTGCTTTTCCACATAGCCATTGTCAAAACAATGGTCAGCGGCGGGAGAGGAATGAAGCCTGTCACAATGACTATCATCAATCATCGGTAAGAAATTGGCCAAGCCGGGGATCGAACCAGCGACCTCCTGTTCTCAAGTCCTGTACCCTACCCACTGAGCCACGGATCTTGACTTTATTTTTCAAAACCAAAGCATGTTGTTTGTCTAATTAATAAGCTCATTAGCTATAAAATGACTGGTTGAAACATTTTATGTCGTAGAATTTAACCCTTTGCCACACAATCCCGAGTTTTAACGAACCCAAGAAAAAGGGCTCTTGAAAACATTGTGGGAAAATGAGAACATGCTGGTAACCAGCATTTTCTGCTTTTACCACTATGTTTTCTACCCTTTCAAAGTATAATTTACTAATCAGTCCATTACTGTATTTGGTTTGCTGTCTGCAAATGCTTACAATTCTTTCGGTCTAAAATTTTGTCATTTGGTAAAGAGTTAAGTTGATTCGTGCATAGGTAATTTAACAAATACAGGTACCTGTGTAACCCCTGTGCGTGTGTACTTGTACCTGGGTCAGTACCTGTGTATCATTAGATCATGTAGGTTTACCAGTCTTCTCAATGATCAGTTTACATGAACATGGCAGCCAGTGAGTAGTTTGGCCAGTTGTAGGTTGACATTTGGCCATTCAGTCTTTTATGGCATCTATACTCTTGTGCACAGAGGTTTACATGATTTGATTGCTAAATCAGTGTTTTCTGCTGTATCAAAGTTCTTGGTGGAATTTGTGTGGTGCTTGTTATGATTTTGTTGATGCATGCCTGAAAAATCATGCAATTCTTCTAATAGTGATTTATATGGTTACTAACAGGATAGAAAAAGTGAAGGGGAACTATTGTAAAAATGACTGAGCTTAATACTTTACATACTAATCTCATTATACCCTTTATCAATACGAAATAAATTATATAGTCAATTTGGAAAATTTACTTTCATTTTGTGTTTTTTGCTATGTGTTTAATAGTCCCTTGAATTTTATGCTCAAACAATACCACTATATCATCATTTAAAACAGTCTTGCATGCTAAATGACCCTAGCTGTCAATGTGCCACAAACACATCCATTTATTCATTTATAAAACAATGTCAAACCTTTTGCCTAACAACACATACAAAGACAGGACTATCAAAATACCTTGATGCTGTCTTTGAAGACAGCCTGGCTAAAACATACTCTCAAGAATAAAAACAAAGACTTTTGTAAATAGTTTAATAGCCAATCACACCACACACAAACAACAAGAAGGAAAGTTATAAACATTTACAGATTTTAAGAGTTAACTAACACAATCTATCTAATAACAAATTAACATCTTTCAAAACAGCTGTTGAAAAATTATGGACCATCATGTTACCTTCTTTCTTTATATTCTGCTTCTGTTTGAATAATAATTAAAGTATATGAGCCATGCTCTGTGAAAAGGGGGCTCAATGCATCTACAAAAAGTATCAACCCAGGTCAGCCTGCACAGACTGACCTGGATCCAAACATTTTGCTTTTGGTCAGTTTTCTACATGTCAAAGGACCAGTGTACCTCATGATTCAGTAGGTTGTTGTACAAATGGATTTTATGGATCCATAATTATTCGAGGATTTGCTTGGTATCATGTATCAAGGACATGTGTTAAGCCCCTTTTGTCAGAGCATGGCTTATACTGGTACTTTTTTTTTTTTTTTTTTGAAAAAGTAGTCACAAATGAGTCTACAACTGTTTGAACTAGTAAATAAACACCATGACTAGCCATCTGAACAGCTGAGACATAGGATTTTAGAAAAAAGATTTGAATTTAGAATGGTGAAGGAAAATGTTCCCCAAAGGTAAAGGCACGCTGGAAAAGGGGCCATTACAATCCTTTTGTTTTCTAGAATACATTAACATTAAAAAGGTGCCTTGTATATTGACAGTTTTCTCATCAACAAATACTACCAAGTACTACTCATCAGGAAAACACAGCTGAATGTTTCTTAATACTTGCAGTGTATATTATGTAAGGATTCCATTAACTGTGATCTTAATATGTATACTCCTCATCTGCTTTCAATGAATTTTTTTTACATGGATACCAAATCTGAATGTATGTACATACATGTTGTGTATACTGGTTCAAAAACTTTTTCCTGATTGGTTGAAACATTTTGTCTATGACCAAGACCAAATAATTAGAATTATTACATTCAGTTTGATGTATATTTCAGTGGCCAGTGCACCTATCCATGCTTTCCTGGAGTTTCTGTTACCAGTACATCACACAATACTTCTTTCAAAGCCACTGGTTACTTTCCCACACAACTATCACTGAAACAATGATCAGCTGTGAGAGAAGAATAAATCCTGTTCCCATCAGTATCATCAATCCTTGGAAAGAAATTGGCCAAGCTGGAGATTTGAACCCTTAATCCCCTGTTCTCAAGTCCTGTACACTACATACTGTGCTACCAGGGCTCAGCTCATCCCAATTTAGCCCCAAAACTATTTGCATCAAGGTGGTGTAATAATTCAAAATGTTGGTTTGACCCTTTACCACACAATCCCGACTTTTAACGACCTTGAGAGAGAAGCCTTTAGAAAACATTGTGGAAGAGGAGAAAATGTCGGTAACCACCATTTTCTCCTTTCCTCCAATGTTTTCTACCCTTCACAAAATGAATTTCAATTTTTCAGTCACATTTATTTTGTTGTTTGCAGATGCTGTCAATCTGGACTAGTCTAAAGTTTTGCTGTCTCGTAAGGGTTTAACATAAATATTAGGTGCATACATCACTACACATCAAAATAATGATAAACAAGTATCACAAACAGCTCTGAAACATTCCATCCTGACACATTCCACAAAGCTTAGTTTTTTTTCCCATTACTTTCTTATATTGTACATTACTGCCCACCATGTTCAGTGATAAAATACATTCTGTGATAGCTGTATTAGTTTTAAAACAAGAGAAATACAGGAGGGTCATCTGGGCCTGAATCACACTCTTGGCAGTTACTCACCTGAGGTAAACCAGTTTAAACTGATCATGAGAGAAGTTAAGGCAAGAGCACTGCATGCAGATGCAAACACTTGGCTGCAGTTGCTTGATTTTCAGCGAAAAAATTCCGAGCCAAAAAAGGGGCATAACTTTGTCAAAAATACTTTGATGGTTATCTGCTCTTGTTTTACAGGTTCCCCTTTTAATAGTTCACAACTTGTCCAAGTTTGAAGCAAATACCTTGAGTAATGACAGAGATATTATAAAAAATTATCGCACAACTCCAGGGCTGCAACAGTACCTCAACGCTTTCTTCGAAAACAGCCGAGCTAATAAAATTGCCTTTGTACTATCTGCTGACATCCATGGATGAAGATCTTCTGCATGAGTTCAAACAGCCAAGCTGAGCCAACCCTCATGTCACAATGCGCATAAAAGCATAAGAGATTTGCTGTTTCCCGCTTTATTGTTTTAAAACAAATGGTAAGAAGGAAAGAGGGGTGATTTTCAGGACATTTTGATTATTTTCCAACATCTTTTATGACCTATTTCTGAGGGGGGGAAAAAAACACACATACAAAAAACGTCTTAAAATTATTTGAGGGTCAATTGGACTTGAACCTAAAGTCTTCACTGTAAAAATCCCTGCATGTTTCAAAGAGAAATGTGACCAATATTGTGGACTTCATTGCATTTATCAACAAAATGTTCCTTTTCCTAACCTTATAATGGATTTTCTTCATTTTCAGTAGGCTTCAACTCCTAGATAGAAATCGCCCAAACAAGTTTCAAAGAAACCAGATGAAAAATGTGGAATTTATTCCTTAAACAAGATATGTAACTTTCAAACTTGAAATGGCTACTTTTCGCTTATTGATTGTCCAATGTTTTACATTTTCAATAGGATTCAATCTATTAATGGCATCAATCAGCTGTGCAACTGTCATGAAAATCTAACCACAAATGTGGACAAGAATGTCTAACAGACAGACAACAGAAACCATGCAATGACATAAACTCTTCTAGTCTTTGGCCAACAGAGCTGAAAAGAGCCAATTAACAATTTACCGAACAATCCACAGTTTTAACAACCCCAGGGGAAGAAATTGTTTGTAACATTATGGGAAAAGTAAATAATGCTGGTAACCAGCATTTCTCCTTTTCACACAAAGCTTTTCTACCCTTACAAACAGAAATTTCAATTTTAGAGTCACATTTATTTTGCCATCTGCAAATGCTTTCAATTTCTGCAAGTCAAAAAAATTTTGTACTTTAATAAATTGATTGAATGGTGTTTTAAGCTGCTTTCAACATTAGTAATTTAGTAAAGAGTAAAATAAATAATATAAGAAAACAAAATCCAAATCCAAAGTTTCTTACAAGGAAAAATAAAAAGTCACTAAATGTTTACCATAGTATACTCATTTCAGAGTTTGCCTTTATCAAAGAATCCTGTGTTTTAACAACCCTAATGAAAACGGCTTTTGAAAACTGTTAACCATCATATTCTCCTTTTCCCACACTGTCTAACAGTATTAGAGACATATACCATCGTTTGAGTCAAAATTTATTTTGTTGTCTGCAAGTGCTTTCATTCTGAACAAGTCTAAAATTTTGTTTTTTAGTAACAAATTAATTATGCCAACTGAAAAGTTATGAATTGTGTATAAAAATTGAGGGCAACACACTTCTGCAGGGAAAAGTCTTCAAAATAATCAGCATAAGCCTTATAATGCCTATTAAATAAAATGAAACATAATCAGCCAGGGGAAAATACACAAGATATTCATAAGTTCAAGACATTTTCATCTGAATATCCTTTTATCACACAATCCAAAGTTTCAATGAGCCTGACAAAACAAGCTATGGAAAACAGTGTGAAAAGGAGAAAATGCTTGTAGCCAGCATTTTCTCTTTTCCCCACCATGTTTTCTCCTATTATAAAATAGCATTATTTAGGCTACAAATGCTTTCAATTTGGAAAATTCTAAAATGTAAAGTTATCAAAAAGTTTCATTTTGTCAACACAACACGGTCAACAAAAGCAACTGAAGTTGTGATAGGCAACCAAAGGGTTAACAATATTTTATCAGTTTTTAACGTGAAAAAATGCAGAATCACTGAAATGTGACAGCATACTCTTTCTCTTCTCAATATTTCTTCCCAAGTTTTGCTAGACTGTTGAACCATACCATTTCTCAATCTTACAGAGAGACACATCCATAGGTTTGTAAGATCTAACATACAAGAGGATTCATGTACTTTCCAACATACTACAGCACATAAGTAATCATTCCATCTTGTTTTGTTCTTGCAATATTCTCTCTTGCCAAACAAATCCTATTAAAAATCTACCTCAAGCATCCGCTTACTCTTCATGGACTTGTTCTAAAAAAAAAACCTTACATCATAGCATTCACCATTTACCAGACGACAAAATTTTAGCCTTGTCCAAATTGAAAGCATTTGCAGATGACAATGTTGATGTGGCTCAAATGGTGCAATTTTTCTTTGATAAAGTGAAAAACATTGTGGAAAAAGGAGAAAATGCTGGTTACCAGCATTTTCTCCATTTCAAACAATGTTTTCAAAAGGTTTTTTTTTTCCATGGTCATTTAAATGCGTCATTGTGCGGTAAAGGATTAAGTAATGCTGATACCATAACAATCTTCCTCTCGACCAGCTCTCTCATTACGTCGAAACAGTTTGACATAGGTTGTCCTTTATCATTCCAAAAATTCAACAGTGTAAAAATAAATCTTTATCAAAACCATGACTGTCTTTATCTCAAAAAATTTGAAACACATCATGGTCAGAAAAAAAAATCTCTATAAAATATATATATGTATATTAGGGGAAGGAAGGATTCTCTGTAACAAATAACATGAACAGGACTAGAAGAATCTGTTTTACAGATTGTAAAAATTTAACAAAAAACATCAACAAGTCATAAAAATGTTTTAAAACAATGTAATACTCACAACATTGTGCGATAAGTAAGTTACATAATATTATAACTTATCCTTAAAAACTATGCAATAAGCTCATACAAGCAAACTAGAGAACACCTTGTCTGAGCAAAAAGAGCACATACTTGACTAAATTCTCTCAAACCCTACCAATACGTTTTCCCAATGGTACATCTATTGAGTAAAAATCTCATAATTTTTATCTTAATCCTTTACCATACGACAATATTTTAGACTTGTCCAAATTGAAAGCATTTGCAGGCGACAAAATAAAGGCGACTCAGAATTGAAATCTGACATGGAAAGTGTAGAAAACATTGTTGGAAAAGGAGAAAATGCTGTTTCAAGTGTTTTCTCCTTTTCCCACAATGTTTTCAAAAGCTGTCTTTATCAGTCGTTAAAAGTCAGGATTGTAAGATAAAGGGTTAAAGCCTCACATCCATAGTATCTAACTCTACCAAACAATTAAATCAATGAAAGAATTACTGGGGTTTACATCTCTTTCATCTCCTAAAAATGTGGAACCCAGAGCAAACTACATTTCTTTTGACCTTACAAAACAAAGTCTTTGTCAGAGGACAGAACTATTCCATATATATTTGAAACCTTGAACTGAAACAGAATCATAGAATATTTTCTTGCTATACATCATAACTCACTGCTAATACATCACATATCCCCGAGGTAGAATGTTGATTACCAGTACTCCAAGAAAGACATTTGCGAAAAATATCTACCCAGATAGAACTCTTTTTGATACAAACATTATTGAGACCTTTTAAGTTTTAGACTGTTGTGTAAATGAAGTGAACGAAATCCAAGGGTGTGTTTTTTCCTCTTCCAGAAGATTTCCTCCCTTTGAAGCTGAAACTGAAAAAAATGAAAACTCAAGTCCAAGCTCATAAGGCTCTAATCAGAAATGATGTATTAAAGTATGGGGGGGGGGGGTGTCGTCTGGACATTTTATATTTCACCAATCACACCCCAGAAAATCATGTGCATGATTGTTTAGGCACTAATATCCTGACAGATAATGATAACTGTTTACAGATAGGGTATTTTTAAAGACTTGTCTGATCTTTGGCTTCACTTTTTACAAAATGATCTTCATGTATGCTGCTCTAAGCATCTCCGGTTAAAAAATAAAACCAAAATACATCCTACTACTTGTTCAATACTGCCGGCTGAACTTCAACAATGGAATTTCAGATAACTGATATTTGGTGTTTAGGGAATTTAAGACCAGAAATTTCAGTAGTAACCTGAATATGTGATTTGCATGTGGTCAAACAAGTTTATAACACACTTGAAATTAATGAAGATAAGCATCAAGGGCAAACCAGCCAATGGACTTTTTTATAATTATTACTCTGTCTCTGATCAAAGCACATTTTTTTTTATCAGTCTGACAAGGGGCAGCAACAATTTACTTCAACTTATTTCTCTATGACTTACAGTAAAAAGAGCAAATTTCTTGAAAATTTGTGGATAGTGGTCCAAATTTACTTTCGAAAAATACATGTACTGATAACAGAAACAGTTGTTTTTGTTGCTCCTGCTAACTGTTCAACACAGTAGGATCAGCAACACAGACAGTGCCTGGTTAAAATGCATGATCAAAATAAAGCAAGACTCATCCTAGATAGACCCTTAAACATTCTCTAGTTTTAAATAAAGTTCATGCACACTGCTACCAAATATTTAAAAAAAAAAAAAAATCAACAAGTGGGCTTGTTTTGTAATTTCATACCATCCTTATAAATGACACAATCTACTATATCTCTCTCATATTAATGATCAATTGAAATCCTTCCTTCCCCCCACATCAAGTGTAAAACATGTATGGAATTTATATATGTATATACATAATATAGCACATAGAGTATAGTTTTTAACAAATAATAATCATTGTATATCAAGTACTGATACAACAATTGTGAAGAAAAACACACAAAGTCAATCTTAATTAACACGCCAGTATCATAATGAATTTATATGAAAGCAATCAGATATATCGAACCTTAATAAAGTACAAGAATATAATAGTACACACAGTTTAACTATCCATTCTCCAATCAAAATATGGAAAACAAAAAAAGAAAAAAAGGTTTAATTTCCTGGTTCTATTGTTCCACTCTGAACTATCATAAACAAAATTTATTACCTTGCAATAATTATAATCATGTGCTCCATGAATTTGAAATGTGTGCTAGTTTTTTCAATTTGACCCTTTGATGGGGCTTCTGCTTACAACATAGATGAGCATCAACAGAATATGCAGCCTGATCTTTGGGAAGATCAGCATGACTATGGTAACTTTTCATCTAATAGCATGTCCCATTTGAAAACATATTTGCAACTGAGGAAATTCCTCATATAAGGCAATTCCTCTTTTTGCCAAAATATTTTCAAGGGTATTTCAGTATTCAAGTGTATTTCAGTATGACATTTTTAAACAATAATCCATGTTGACCATACAGGAAACATACAATCCACAATGTTTTAAAAATTGTCAACCTCGAAATTGTTCAGTAGGTAACAACTTCACGTGATTTTTGGAATTCTGATTTGGAAGATAAAGAGTTTGATCAAATGAAAAAAAAAAACATGAAAAAGAAACTGTACACAATCTTTTTAGTGCTGAGAAATTTTTTATCTCTACCGTAAACTATTAAAGGACACAGTATTATACATGTATACACTAGCCATGAGGCATGATAGAGCAAACCTTATACTATCCAAATACTGTTTTTGTTATGCCCATAATAATAAGACACCTTTCCTAAACATTGTAATGGAAAGGAACAAATGCTTGTTGCAGCATATTGCTCCTTTTCATACAACATTTTCAGTATCATTCTAAAAGATGGTTTCATTTTATTCCCTTTTAAAGATCCTCCGTCATTGTAAAGTCATTTGCCCTAGTATTAAAGCACCCAGTCTAAACACAACTTGTATGGTTAGGGTTGAACTTATTACCTCTTGAAGCAAATTAGCAGCTGGCCACTTTGAAAGCTTCCTTGTAAAATATGGATAATCAACATGAATTTAACACATTATACTACAGAAACATTTAAACAAAAGGAGGAATTGCTTAATATGCCACAATGTTTTCACACAGTGGTCAGACTTCAGCAGGTCATAAGAGGTCATCTGCAGGAGGAAATGAGTCCAGATAAAAGGGATTTACGCTGAATTACCGATATTGGCAAGAACAGTAACTTTCCAACAGAGACAGAGGTCCACATAAGGGAGAGGGTGGGTATCATTTAAAATCCCAAAAAGCATATTATTTTCAATAAAACCTGTCAAGAGGACTCATTAGAATTGACTCTTATGAGTGCCTACAGCATAAGTTTTAGTCAAGAAGTAAGGCTATATCACCTTTTCAAATCTAAAATACTTCCCTTATCTGCACCTCTAGGAGAAAAACAAACTTTGGCATAGACCTTGTTTTAACTCCAGCCTTGCTGTTGTCTATTTGAGGCTCCCCAGCCTGGGTAGCTACCTGGCTGGGGTTCTGTTGTATGATGACCCCATCCCCACCCTGCAGTGCTAGTCTGGGCGGCTGTGTAGGCATGCCCTGCTGTCTGGACAGTGTTATCCCCACTGCTACCAGGGGGATGCTGTGGTGGTGGAGCGGCTGTCTGAGGAGGGGGTGGGGCCATATGGTGAGCCCAGTTTCCTGTCTGCCCTTGTAACATCGCCTGAGCTGCAGCTAACATTGCAGAATTCATTATCATTCCCATTGCATCTTGAGGGGGAATATTTGGTGGGAAGCCAATAGCTTTGTTAACATGATTAGTTTTGGCTGCTTGCCAAGCTGTATTTGCCTGAGGATGGGGGTAACCTCCTCTCTGCATTATGGGTACACTGTTATTTGGCTGCAATCTTTTCTCCCCGTATTTGTCTGTGCCTTTTGGGGAAGCATAACTAACATGAACACTGACTCCTTTAACTATATGGTCCTCACCACACAAACTGTGAGCAACTTCAGGTTCAGAAAAAGTTACAAATGCAAATGATCGAAATGGCTTTGGTATGAAGACGTCCACAACTTCACCAAACTGATTGAAATAGGACCTGAGATCTTCAGCAGTGATATCTTCTGTACAGCGGGCTATGAACACTTTACGGCTGACTATCTGTTGTGCATTTTCCTGGAAAAAACAAGAACCAAGAGTTTTAAGATAATTATGTGGGGCTTAACCAAATCCTAAAAATATTATTTCTGAACTAAATTCAAACTTACGGGTACTCATTCGAATAGTCTCATCAAAACAGTTCTAAAGAGCACATAAACCATGAGTTCTAGTACAGACCAACAGGACCCTTGAATAATCACAGCAACGAACAAACTTCTAAGTTCAACCCTTAAAGTGCCTTTCACGACTATAGTTGCCTTTGCAACCTGATCTTTGATCTACACTGTCCACTTTGAAAAACACTCTAGACCAAAGCAACCATAAAATTGCAATTATTTGGGTCATATTTCTAGGTTGAAAATGTCTGAAAGGTTTATTCGGCACTCTAAGGGTTAATATAAACAGTTCTTGCTGAAACATTCAAATGCCTTTGAAAGCTGTACAATACCAGTTGACAAAATTCATGACCAGAAACACTTTTCTGTTGAATATTTTGGTCAGATATCCTTTCCTCTGACAATGACAGAAAGTTATTACACCTACTGCTAAGTAAATTAAGTTTCTCTAATAAAATCATTTGCTTTGTCTGGAGCTCCAGATAGGGAGTAATTTTGGTTTCAAAATTGAAAATATTAATTATTCTCCTGTAAACCCCATGTTATGGGTACTCATTAGAATTCTAATGAGTACCCACAACACAGGGTTTGGAAGAGAAATAATGGATTTAGAATACCATCACTCTGTCTTAACTGGATCTCTGAACTCTTTACCAAACTACAAAATTTTAAGCTAGTTCAAATTGAAAGCATTTGCAGACGACAAAATAAATGTGACTCAAACTTTGGAATTTGTTTTGGAAAGGGTAGAAAACATTGTGGGGAAAGGAGAAAATGCTGGTTACCAGCATTTTCTGCTTTCTCCGCAACGTTTTCAAAAGGCCTTTTTCTCAGGGCCGTTAAATGTCAGGATTGTGCCGTAACGAGTTAACAAGAGGGCCATGATGGCCCTGGATCTCTCACCCGAGTCAATAGGCCAAACATTCTGACCAAATTTCACAAGTATCTGACTGAAAATGTGGCCTCTATAGCATGCACAAGGTTTTTTGATGATTTGACCTAGTGACCTAGTTTTTGACCCCACATGACCCAATTTTGAACTCATGTGAGATTTTATCAAGCCAAACATTCTGACCAAGTTTCATAAGTATTTGACTGAAAATGTGGCCCTAGAGCGTACACAAGGTTTTTTGAAGATCTGACCTAGTGACCTAGTTTTTGACCCCACATGACCCAATTTTGAACTTGTCCGAGATTTTATCAAGACAAACATTCTGACCAAATTTCACAAGTATCTGACTGAAAATGTGGCCTCTAGAGCACACACAAGGTTTTTTGAAGATTTGACCTAGTGACCTAGTTTTTGACTCCATAAGACCCAATTTCAAACTCATCCCAGATTTTATCAAGACAAACATTTTGACCAAGTTTCATGAGGATCCAACTGACAATGTGACCTCTAGAGCGTACACAAGGTTTTTCTAAGATTTGACCTAGTGACCTAGTTTTTGACCCCACATGACCCAATTTCAAACTCGTCTCAGATTTTATCAAGACAAACATTCTGACCAAATTTCACAAGTATCTGACTGAAAATGTGGCCTCTTGAGCGTACACAAGGTTTTTTGAAGATTTGACCTAGTGACCTAGTTTTTGACCCCACATGACCCAATTTCAAACTCGTCCGAGATTTCATCAAGACAAACATTCTGATCAAATTTCACAAGTATCTGACTGAAAATGTAGCCTCTAGAGCGTACACAAGGTTTTTCGAAGATTTGACCTAGTGACCTAGTTTTTGACCCCACATGACCCAATTTCGAACTCATTCCAGACTTTATCAAGACAAACTTTCTGACCACATTTCACAAGTATCTGACTGAAAATACGGCCTATAGAGCGTACACATGGTTTTTCGAAGATTTGACCTAGTGACCTAGTTTTTTACCCTACATGACCCAATTTCGAACTTGTCTGAGATTTTATCAAGACAAACATTCTGACCAAGTTTCATGTGGATCGGACTGAAAATGTGGCCTCTAGAGTGTACACAAGGTAAAAAGTTGACGACGCACGACAGACGACAGACACAGCACAATCACAATAGCTCACCATGAGCACTTCGTGCTCAGGTCAGCTAAAAACTGCCACACAAAAATCTTCTCGTGAAAGCCTGTGACACTCATGTATGGAATTTGATTTCTTCAGTATTGGAGCATTTTCAGTTCTTGCATGTTTTTCCCTTGAAAGAAGACATAAACTTACTCCCATGGAACTGTACAAACAAGATAATAACCTAGTACTCACATTTGAATTAGGGATTGTCACATCACACCATCGACCATCTATATTATGCCTCATTGACATACACTTGACTTGTTGTTCATATTTACCAAAACGTATAAATCCATAACCCTTAGACTGGTTCGTTTTTGGATCACGCTTCACCTGAAAAGACCAATTTCAACATTCAGACAGCACTAAAAACAGGAAATGAGATTCTTCAGGCTGTAGAAAGTGCCCTTATTATTTCAATTTTTGAAAAATCTGACATATATTTCTGATTCACCTTTGTTTGCATGGTGTTAAACACCATTTTCAAGATCATTTCAGTTATATTGCCAGGTCAATACACCAATCCACACTTTCCTTGAGTTTCTTTAAATTTTTTTCCCAAGCCACTGGCTGCTCTCCCATATAATCATGGTCAAAACAATGTTCAGTGGCAAGAGAGGAAATCTTTTACAATCATTATCATCAATCCTTGAAAAGAGATTGGACCGAGATGGCTAGCTGAACGAGCAACCCCCTCCCCCTCCCAAATTAAACCAAAGGGCTAGGCTGATCAACATTAGTACATCTGCAGAAATGTATTTCATTGAGCTTACAAGGTCACATATTACATTTCTGTGTAAAATATAGCAATTAACCCTTTACCATACAATCGCCTTTTCGACGATCCAAAAGAAGACTTTGAAAACAATTTGGAAAAGGCAAAAAACACATTTCCTTTCCCATTCCTACAATGTTTTCTACTTTTCAAGACAACTACTATTAGCTGACCCGTATTTCATATCTCTGAACCTATCTAGAATTCTACATCATGGGTAATGGTAAAGAGTTAATCTTACCTATTCACCAGATGACAAAATTTTTACGTTTTCCCACACTGACACCATTTGCATATAACAAATAGAACATGGCTAAAATGATGGGATATCTCTTCAGAAGGGTAAAAAATGGCGGAAAACAGAGGAAGTGCTGATTACAAGCATTTTTCCCTTTTGTTACACTGCTCTCACCAAGAAGATGTCTTTCCCAGGGCCTATTAAACTTTACTAATGTTCATATTCTGCTTTAAATTACCAAGTTCAGTATAAAATAAAATGTTTTTTTTAGGCTTAACCCTTTACCACATTGCAAACTTTTAGACTTTCCCAAATTGAAAGCATTTCCAAATGACAAATTATGTGGATGAAATGACTGGATTTGTATCTGAAATTATAGAAAACATTGTGGGAAAAGGAGAAAATGCTGGTAACCGGCATTTTCTTCTTTTTCCCACAATGTTTTCAAAAGGCTTCTCCCTGAGGGACGTTAAAACTTGTCATTGTGTGGTGAAGAGTTAATACCCTCTCCTATACAAGTGCCTATGCACTTTCTGCAGGTAACTTACTGGCCAAGAGAAAACATAGAAAGAAATGCAGACAACTGCTCATAACAAATAACTGCCACATTTTCAGTGTTTCTGGTCTGTCTCTACATAAAAACTCTATCTGATGTTTGATATTCTATCTTCCAAAATCCATTAACTATTTACCACACAACAAAACTGTAGACTCGTCCAAATTTAAAAGCATTTGCAGACTACAATTCAAATTGGCTCAAATAATGGAGTTTGTCTTTCATATGGTACAAAACAGGGTGGGAAAAGGAGAAAATGCTGGCCAGCTGGTCAGGGTCCTTAAAACTCAGGATTGTGCAGCAAAGGGTTAAGTCAGACAAGTTTAAAACATTGCAAATGGAGTAAAAGGTCAATTGTGTGGTTGTTAAGTTTCCCGAGAGCCACAGAAAGATTTACACATAGAATTTTTACATCACAAGTTGACAGCTATCAAGCCAGAGTGGAAGAGGAAGATGACCATTCAAATTGGTCCATTTCTTCCTTGTCATAAAGTTTAATTTTGAAAACACAAGCTAGCAACATGATGCTCTTATTAATATACACATCTCAAAAAAAAAAAAAATGACCAAATGTTGAATGTTTCCATAAATTGTTCTAATAACAAAAATTTCTCCTGACAATAATTCACAATGATAGGGAGACTAATGACAAACATATTTATAAGTAATTTTTTTGAAAATCTCCCAATATCTTTCCTTGAGTGGTACTGAAAGTTCAGATTTTACTACATTTAATAGTCTATCAGAAGACAAAATTACAGACCTGGCCATATTGAAAGCATTTGAGGGGTCCTGCCTGGCTTGGTGGTAAATGTATGACTCATAACCAGGAGGCATCGAGTTTGAGCCTCACTGAAGGCACTGCATTTTTCCTGGGAGTGTCCTTGAACAAGACACTTCAGAGCCCTAGCATAGTACTGGTGAAACCCAGGACATCCATGAATATGTGAGCTGTGGCCTTGATTTGACTTAAATAATGTTGAAAGTGGTGTTGAACACCATCCAATTGAAAGCATTTGCTGGTAACAAATTAAATGTAGCTCAAATGATGGATGCTTCAGAAGGCAGAAAAATCGTAAAAAGAAAGTAAGTGATGGTACATGTATCATTTCTCCTATTTGTCATCCGACATTCTTTTCAAAAGCTTTCTTTACATGGGGTACTAACAACACAGGATCATTTTATGAAGGTTTAACCCTTTACCAAACAATCCTGACTTTTAATGACCCTGAGGAAGAAGGCTTTTGAAAACATCGTGGGAAAAGAAGAAAATTTTGATAACCAGCATTTTCTTCTTTTCCCACAATGTTTTCTACCTTTTGAAAGACAAATTTCATGCTTTTAGTAACATTTAAAATGTCATCTGCAAATGCTTTCAAATTAGACAAGTCTTAATTTTGTCATTAGGTAAAGAGTTAACTGTTAGGCCCTGGGATACAATATTATTGGTTGTCCTGTATACCATGTGGATGGCAGAACAAATGACAAGGCCTCTCATTCCAAATATCTAACTCTCTATCAGCTCAGTAGCAAAGCAATGCAAGGAAATAGGCATCTTAAACCTGGAAGTGCCATGTCACTTTTGCTCTGGCACAGATCAAGATAAGACCCCCATAGAATGCAGTCAGATCTTGGATCTACGCTGTTTTATAATAATTGCAGATATTTCATACAGATTTAAAATGTATTTTATCGATTTGCCACTGTCAGGGTTTAAACTTAACAAAACAGTACCTGAACAAGAAGCAAGTCTCCAAACTTTGAGAAGTAATTTTGAAGATCCTCCTCCGTACTTTTCCACGGTAAACCAAGAACGATTAAATCACTACATTTTTTCTCCAATCGTTTTGTTTTAGATGTCACAATGCCCCCATTTGTAGCCTCATCACCCTTTCTTTTATTATCTGAAATAAGAACAATCAATGATGGCCCTAAGATTGCTCACCTGAGCCTTTTAGACCCAACATGACCCATTTCTAATCTCTTCCAAGATATCAAGATGGTCATTCTAACAAATTTATTGAGTATTAGACTGAAAATGTGGCCTCTACAGTGTACACAGGGTTTTCTAAGATTTGTCTCAGTGACCTACTTTCTGGCCCAACATGACTTATTTTCCAATCCTAAATATCACCAAGAAAAACATTCAAACCAACTTTCATGTGTACTGGACAGAAAATGTTGCCTCTAGGGAGCTCACAAGGTTTTGTAAAGATTTGACTCAGTAACCTAGCTTTTGACCAAAGGTGACCCATTTTCAAACTCGTATGAGATATTATCAAACAAACATTCTAACCAACTTCCATGAGTTTGGGACTGAAATGTGACCTAGAGAGTATATACAAGCTTTTTCAAAGATTTGACCTGGTGACTTGACCTGATGCGATGCATTTTGCAAACAATCTGACATATTTAGCAAGATAAACATTCTGACCAACTTACATGAGTATTGATCTGAGAATGTTGCCTCTACCGTGGACACAAGGTTTTTCTAAGATTTGACCTGGTGACCCAGTTATTTACCCGATGTGTCCTGGTTTTAAACTGCTTCAAGATATTAACAGGACCAACATTGACATCTTTCACAAGTTTTGGACTCAAAATCAGTCCTCTAAGAGAGTGCACAATGTTTTTCAAAGATTTGATCTTGTGACCTAGTTTACCACCCAAAGTTCACATTTTCCAAACTTGTTCAAGATATCATTAACCCTTTCCCAAACGACAAATTTTGGACTGGTCCAAATTGAAAGAGTTTGCAGACAACAATTTTAACTTAGATGAAAATGGCAGAAAGTTCTCAAAAAGGGTAGAAAACACTGGGAAAAGGAGAAATTGCTCGTTACGAGCAATTTCTCCTTTTCCCACAGTGTTTTCAAAAGACTTGTACTGCAGACATGTGAAAACCAGGGCTTGTTTGGGAAAGGGTTAAGACAGACACTCTAACTGACTTCCAAGAGGTTTGAACTGTAAACAATTCAAATATTTGACCTTATGACCTCATTTTATTACCCAATGTGACCAATTCTGCAACTATTCTGAGATAACATCAAAACATTCTGACCAACTTCTTTGAACATTAGACTGAAACTGTGGCCTCTTGAGTGTACACAAGATTCTTCTGGCATATGACCTGCTGACCTAATTTTTGACTCAGCATAATCCATTTTCAAACTTGTCCAAGATACCAAGACAAACATTCTGATCATTTACACGAGTATTAGACTGGAAGTTTGGCTTCTAGAGTGTAGAATTTTATAAGATATGAACCAGTGACCTAGTTTTTGACACAATGTAGCTTATTTTTAAATTCATGATACCCTCAAGACAAATATACTAAGTTAGATTTGACCCAATGACCCATTTTCAAACTCATCTGAGATATTATCAAAACAAACATTCTGACCAAGTATCATGAACATTGGACTGAGAATGTAGCCTCTAGAGTGTACACAAGGTTTTTTCACAAATTTGACATAGTGACCTAGTTTTTTTACCCAACATGACATCAAGACAAACATTCTGACCAAGCTCCATAGGTATCAGACTGAAAATGTAGCCACTAACTCTTTCCCAAACGACAAATTTTAGACTGGTCCAAATTTAAAGAGTTTGCAGACGACAATTTTAAATGTGATGAAAATGGCAGAAAGTTCTCAAATAGGGTAGAAAACACTGTGGGAAAAGGAGAAATTGCTCGTTACGAGCAATTTCTCCTTTTCCCCCAGTGTTTTCAAAAGACTTGTACTGCAGACATGTGAAAACCAGGGCTTGTTTGGGAAAGGGTTAAGGCGTAAAGGTTGAAGACAGGCCACAGACACAGCACAAAAGCTCACTGAGCACTTTGTACTCAGGCAAGCTAAAAATAGCATGGTATGGAGATTTTACATATACCTGTACCTGCATTGTCCTAACGATGCTACTAGCAGTAGTAGTAGCACTTACCAGGAATTTGATTGACTGAATGGTGTTTTACGCCGCTTTCAACATTATTTCAGTCATATCACGGCGACAGCTCACATATTCATCTATTTCCTGGAAGTTACCAGTACTAGGTTAGGGCTCTGAAGTGTCTTGCCCAAGGACACGCCCATGAAAAACCCAACAGATCAGGTGGGGCTCAGACCCAGGGCCTCCAGGTTAAGAGTCCCACACTTTACCACAGAGCCATGCATGACCCCAGGAATTTGAACATGAACTGATTAAATGTGTCATGTGAGAAGCTTTTTCTAAAAGATGTATTTTTCATATTTCTTTACTACAGAAGGGTAAAAGAAGCTCAAAATTGCCATTTTACCAGTAAGAAAATAAGAGCTCTTTAACCCTTTACCATGTATCAAAGTTTTAGAATGGTCCAATTGAAAGTATTTACAGTCAATATATCAAATGTGGCTAATAAAATCTGATTTTTATCTCTAGGGGTTGGGGGGAAAAAAAACTGGGAAAAGGAAAAAATGCTGGTTACCTGCAATTTCTCCTTTTTCCCACAATGTTTTCAACAGGCATTTTAGCATGGGTAATTTAAACATTTGGTTGTGTGGTAAAGGGTTACCCTTAACAGACAAAGCCAGGTTTTAACAACCTAGGGAAGAAGCCTTTCAAAAACATGGTGGGAAAAAGAGAAAATGCTGGTAACCAGCATCTTCTCCTTTTCACATGTTTTCCACTATTTCAAAGACGAATTCTTTCATTAGAAATACATATAATTTGTTGTCTGCAAATGCTTCCATTTTGAACATGCTTATAATTTTGTTGTGTGGTAAATTTACCAAACAACAAAATTTTAGTCTTGTCCAAATTGAAAGCATTTGCAGACAAAAAAATAAATTTGACCCCAAGAAATTTGATTTTGGAAAGGTAAGAATCATTGTGGGAAAAGGAGAAAATGCTGGTTACCAGCATTTACTCCCTTTCCCACAATGTTTTTAAAAGCCTTCTTCCAAGGACGTTAAAACTCGGAATTGATAAAGGGCAATAACGTTTCTTTGAAACCGCCATCTTATTGGACCCTGTTATCAAGTTACATTACCAGGAAGTTAACTTATCAGACCCACGAATTAAAGCTTCGTTCCAGTTTCTTTTTGCTTACCCAATTTTTCATAAAAAAGATCATGGACTTCTGATAAATTTTTAGTGACATAAATCAAAGATAAAGACAGTTTTCTTTTAGGAGATTCTACCAAGTCCTAAAATGATCAACGTCATTGAGGCTCAATGATGTAGTTTCTTGCAATAATAGAAATATGTTGCATCATGTAACAAAATCCTCACCATAGCAGTCCTGTAGTGTGGACATAAAAGCAATACCTTCAAGTTTTTGCTAAGCTGTAACATGTATTAAGTTTTAGCAACTTGGCAATCAAGCATCCTTGTTAAAAATTTTATTGGTGAAAAATTTAAAGAACTGTGATTTAAAGCACTAGCAGCCAGTATTGCTGAAATACTGCTGAAAACAGAATTTAACACCTGCAAAACAATATGTGGACAGTTTGTCGCTACTGCAAGACACATCAACAGTTACCAATAGTGCTTTCATTAAGTCTTTCATGAATTTGTCTATGAAAGGGAAAAAAACATAGTGCTGAGATAATGCTGGTAACCAGCATTTTCTACTTTTCCCACAATGTTTTCAAGGGGCTTCTTCCTTGGGGTTGTTTCCCTGGGATTGTGTAGTAAAGACTAAAGAGTTCAGGGCTGTTTCTATTATTTTGAAATTCCAAGTCTGAATTCCAGGAATTTTTATGGGAATTCAGGAAATTTTTGATATTCCGGTAACATGATAAAACTATTTTTTTCCATTTATCTGTGATCAAGATGACAGTAATTTGCATTCAGCATCTAATTCATTTCACAATCCTCCAGAAACCCAATATAGTAGGTACTCATTACAAATACCACAATGAGATTGTTTCAGTAAGTAATAACAACAAAGAGTTCATCAAAGTACAGAGGGAAATTTAGTAAGAATTACAGAAGTAAATACTTTCCTTATCAGAATATGAAATGAATAGAGAACATTTGTACAATGTTTTACTTGAATCCTTTGCATTCAAATCATCATCATGAATTACTACTTCATTAAGAAAAGTTGTATATTCAAGCTTTTTTCCCCAGTCTTTGTTCTTTGTATGTATGCCCTACACATTCGTCTTAAAATTACACTTGTTCCCATGCTCTTATCTCAAAGACAAGTGAACCCTCCCTTCTCAGTTATGCTGGTTGTCCGATATCTCCTTTTCCTTGGATTTTAAGACACAGTAAGCCGACTGAAAGATGGCAGGACTGGTAAGATTTTGAAATTTCCAGAAGCTCTAAAAGAATGGCTGATATGAAGGGGTGTGGAGACACAATCTAAAAAATATCAAATAACATCAAAGCAACCCGTCAGACTGAAAGTATGGGTTGACAGTCAAAACGTCCTACAGTAAAAACATCTCACAGTCAAAACGTCACACTTTTGGTTAAAGCGTCCCACTAATTTGGTTAAAACATCCCCCAGTTTAAAAAAAATAGGTCAAAATGTCCCACTTCGATTTTTTTCTTCTTATTAACTACTGGTCAATGTTGTAGTGGTTAATTAATTAATTTGATCAATTTTGATATGGTTATAAAGAATAAAGTTGTTTGTTAACAGTTTTGTTGACATTAATTGCAAGTATCTTTGTATGATCAATCGTTTAGGTGAAAAGGATATCTCATTAATCAGTCTGTAATGACAAATGAATGATAATAAAGATGAAATTATATGAATCACTTAGTTTTGAAATTATTCCTTTTTTGCCGATAAAGCAGGTTTTCAATATCCAAAAATTTTCGATTCAGTGATAAAAATTGGTTCGTAAAATCGGAATCGGAGAAATTTTTTTTTTTTAAATTAAACCTTTGATGCAAGTGGAAATTGGGAAGTCCGAGGCTCCGAACCATTTGGTGACTCCAGACATAAAAAGGACCGTGACAAGAAATATGACACATCAGAGTTCCCGATCACGCAAAATCGTGCGTGAAACACGTATAAATGAAATAAAACACGTACAAAATTACAAACCTATACGTGAAATCACGCACAAAAAATACAGAAGATCACACAAAAAAGTAGGAAAAACCTGCATAGAACAGCTCACGCAAGTGCGATTTGCAGAAAATATAAATCATCGGAAACATTTTGGATTTCCAGCTTTCTATTTATAGAATATTTACATGATTGGCGTACTCGGTATTTATTATCGCGATCAATAATATTGCAGACTGGGACTCGTTTGTTTCCAAATAAATCCTTACTTCAGCTCTCCTTTGTTTAACGCAGTCGATAAAAAAGCGTTTTGTCGATGTCAACGTCTTTCGTCTGAAAACCTGTATTTGGAATATCTCAGAAATATAGGCCTACTTTAGACGCTTTCGGAATTCAGAATTCGGGTTCCCGTAGGCGAGCAAGGTACACTAGTTGTAGAACCATTCAAAATGTAGAAAAAAGAATTCAATTCATGCAGAAAGACTTATCCATAAATGAACGGACATGAAAGATTGATTGGTCCATAAAACGCGGAAACCCATGACACAACAAAATGCTCCATTTTACATTGTCCGATCACGGTCACTTTCTACTGTCTTTTCAGCTTTTAATAGGTGTAAGCTGTAAATTTCCACAAATATCTTGATATAACGAACTTTTTTGGTGCAAATCATCTGTATCGATTGCTTTGAGAATCATTACTGTCATAATCTCAAAATCAAATATGAAATCTAGACCCCCCCCCCACAACTCAAGGGGTAAGTGTGTACTCCTGAAATAAAAAGCTAGTGGGAACACTGCATATTGAATACAGCAGTCTTCAGTCAGACTTCTACAATGTTTAATGTAGATAAGGCATGTGAAAAGATGAGCATAAAGACTACTAGTTAACACTTTGACAAACAATTCTTTAAGTGTCAGTTACGTTTAAAAATGTATATTTACATAGTAGATCTATATGATTGTTCTGCATCTGATCGAAAATGAGGCATTAAGTAAACAATTTAGAGTTGTGGGCATATTAATTTTTCTCTTTTAATTTGTACCCCCATTTTTTTTCTCATACCCCCATTTTTCAATTGTAGGGGGTACAAAACCCCCAAATAAAATTTTCAGTGGGAACACTGCACATTTTTTTCAACGAGGCGTGCTTGAAAGAATTCCTGTGGTAAATGCAGACGATCCTAACAATATTTTTTAAAGGTTTCTCCAGAGTATGCCCATGTCACTTTATGTGTATAATTTAAAATCGTCCTGTTTTGGACAAGTGGCGGACAACTAGATTTTTGTAATTTACTTGTCCATGGACAACTAGAAATTTCTAAGATTTCCACACCCCTGTTGTGTGTGAGAAAGAGGTCAGAAAACGGCAGCATGCTCTGCAGTTTTCTTGCAGTCAATGGCAGCGTCGTACATGCAATACTGCTAAGTTAATTTTTGCGTAGTGTAGGCAATCAAAATAGCCAGATTTTATTATCAAAATATGCATATAAAGCATTTCACATCTCACAGATTCGTGCTAACAAATTAATAGGTCATCTCAGATAATAATTACACACGTATTAACTCTTAATCACATAACCCACAGTTCTAGTAACTCCAAGAGAGAAAGCTTTTGAAAAGATTGTCAGAAAAGGAGTAAATACTGGTGACCTGCTAATGCTCTTTTTGTCCAACAATATTTTCCATCATCTCAGACAAAAAAAAAAAAAATCATCATTTGAGCTAAATGTAATTGTTTGTCTACAAATGTTTTTAATTTGGTTAAGTCTAAATTTGATCATTTGTAAAGAGATGTATCTAACAAACAAATGACATACCATGAGAGGAAAAAAAAAAAGGAAAATATGAAAGATGGAGAATGATCACAGACAATTTAAGTTTTGCGTTAAACGCAGTAAAAAGTTGGTAACGAACGATCTCCCCTTGAAAATGGATATCTTCAGGATCTTGGAAGGGTACTTTCTTAGGGTAACCATCAGATATATCTAATTAATATTTCTTAGTTTGATCGCATATAATGGACATTTCAGTGGAATTTCGATGGCAGGAATATGGGTTGAGATCGGCATACTGTGCAGTCTGAGTTCAATGAGCACTTCCGCCAAGACATTTGGTTTATCATATATATGCGTATAAATAAGTTATTTACATGCTGTTTTGCATCGGGAATGTTTTTGAGTGAGAGAGAGAGTGTTTTTACCCTTTACCAACCTTGCTTTTAGAAAAAGAGATATCCCAGATACCGGCGTGTTCTCCTTATTACACAATGTTTTTACACTTTACCGATCTCAATTTAACTAAACCTAGGATAGTGACTGAAAACATATTATGTCACCAGAGATATTGCCAGGTATCTACATACCGGTAATCTCCATTTCCTCCTTTTAAAAAGCGAATTCGAATTGTAGGGCCTCGTGTTAAAATGTCTTTAATTTTGGAAGAGTTTAAGCTTTTACTTTTTTCCTGTCGAATGATGGTTTTGTCTAGGACACCACAGGAAAATAGGAAAAATTAATCCAATGCCACTTACATACATGTTTTAGCCGCAAACTAAGGAGCAGAATTTGAAAAGATTTTTGTGACACAGATCAGTGTTATACGCCCTCAGTAGAAGATAAGCTTTTTTGTGAAACACTTTTGGAAAAGATTAAAATTCTCATGTCCGCATTTTTTCCGTTTCTTGCACTGTCTAGAAAGTGCTTCTTTCTCTTGGTCGTTAAGACTTGGGATTGTTTGGTGAAGGGTTAAATGGATACTTTACGCAATAAAATTTAATCAGTGAGAACATTGCAGATATGGAGCCATTTGAGCCTGTCGAATAAACAGTCATGTAGATAGACAGTATTGGCCTTAGCCCTTAGCCTACATTACACAATTCTTGATTCTACTTGGTGAAAACCGTAAAAAAAGCTCCATACGTACATGAGTGTAGTCTGATCTTGAAATACAAAACTTTACAATATCTAATGATCCTTTAAGTCATACTTATTAAGGTAAATGTCATAAGTTTTATCGAAAATTAATGCTGTGCTTCTTGAAAATTTAAGCTTGGCAGGGTATGGGTTAAAAAATCAATGAATGTCACAATAAATGACTCAACCAAATGTAAAGAAAAAACTTCAAACGATTTCTGAAATAATTAAACAATATCAAACTAATAATTTTAATAAAATATATCAGAACGTTTTAGGGGGACGTTTCAGTGGGACATTTTAACCAATTCGGAATGGAAATGGGGAAGTTTTAACCAAAAGTGGGACGTTTTTTGACTCTGGGATGTTTTTACTGTGGGACGTTTTAACCGGATACCGAAAGTATCCCAACACACCTCTTTGATTATCTAGACCCTAAGGCAGACAAAGAAATATGCCTCCGTGACTTTAATGAGGCGAGTGGGTCAAGTTGTTATGCCATTATCGTATGCGATGCAAGTTGTGCTGGGATATGGACAGTCCTAGAGTCAAACTAGCTTTGGATTAGTTGACTTAAGCCTTAAGGACTTTTATCCTAGAGTCAAAGTTGAGAACTATGTACCAACATGTTGCCCGAAGCACAGGTGAACAGCGAGCGACAATGTAAATCCTATATTACACACCAATATACTGAAAGGTAAACAACTCGTAATGTATTTTCAATACCCCAGTCACGAATTCCATGCTGTTTACAAGTCATTTTACTACCAATATTAACATCCATAGTACCAATCGATGGCAGAAACATTATTCTACAAGAAAATCATGTCACAATTTGAGCCTTTTCAAGTTGCTAAGAAATATCTAGCTTGAAACTGTCAAACAACCAAACTCAGAAGAGATCTGATTGCATTGATTCGCGAAAATTTTCAACATATAAAAAACATTTTCAACGCGAAAAATGTCTGTTCTTGTGCAAGGTGCATTTGAAGCCTACAAATTTAAAAGTATATCTGCACTGAAAATAGAACTTAAAACTTCTTTTTGCATTGTACAAACCTTTTTTCATCTGAAAATGTCCAACTGTATAAACTGTAATCCTTTATGTCCTACTAAGCATGCTTTTGGATCGAGTTTTCTCATTGGCCAGGTCCAGACACACCTTCATTGATAACCAATGAGAACACATGTTTTGAAAAACAAACCGAGCATGCATAGTACGTCAAAATGGCAGGCAGTTGAGTGCTGGACAGATTTACCAATGGAAATAAGGTTTGTACAGCCTATTCACATCGAACATTTTAATGTTTCAGGTTTATATGCCAGAATATTGCTGGACCCGAAATGATACTTGTCAAATATTCAACGGCTTTCACTTTGAAATGGGTTTTATCTCATGAAAATTTTCTTGAATCAATGCAATCAGATCTCTTCGGAGTCGAGTTGTTTGACAGTTTCGAGCTAGATATTTCTTAGCAGCTTGAAATGGCTCAAATTGTGACATTTTCTTGTAGAACAATGTTTCCGCTATCGATTAGTACTATGGATGTTAATATTGGTAGTAAAATGACTTGTAAACAGCATGGAATTCGTGACTGGGGTATTGAAAACACACTGTTTACCTTTCAGTATTATTAGTGTGTAATATTATATAGGATTTACATTGTCGCTCGCCGTTCATCTGTAGCCCGAAGTACCGTTTGTATATTCGAACATACCTTTAAGAAATACAACGTAGTAAATGTGGGTACCCCATGATTTTTCAGGGGGGTGTAGACGGCCCTCGCAAAGTCTTACTCCTCTAAATCCACCAGTTTGTGGATTTTTGTATTTCAGCCCGCATGCATTCGGAAACTGTCCTGAGAGAGTGCTTAGGAGGAGTGTCCCGTCTTCTTCGATTGGAATTTCTATCTCCACCTCGTTTTCATCGTCAAGAACCTGAATATATTTTGTCATTGTGATTAAAGCATGAATTTCAGAAACTGAGGAGGATATGCAAAATTTACTTCCGAAAACAAATATGGCGACACGCAATAAATTGACTGGTCGCAAATAATGTCCCGAATTTTTCGGTCTTCATGCTAAAATCGGAGTACCAGTCCATTATCGGAGATCCGTTCGAATTGCCTAACCATGGGAAATGCTTTTAACGTCGCAGAATTTGGACATCACCGATAAACTGGCAGCCTGTTATTGACTTTCGTATCGATAGGATGGTTAAGGGAGATACAACGGGTATTAGTTTACAAAACCGAAAGGAATGATACATGTGTGAGCCACTGTCCATTCTAACATCATGAAACATGAAAAAAAAAAACGTGATATTTTTTCTAAGTAATGCTAATACAATACAAGTACGAACTAATACAGATACCATAAATGAATTCATACAAAACCAAATCATGTCTCGTAATTTTCTTTTTTTTATCGGCGTATCTGAGTAGATATTAATACGCGGAGCGTAAACTGAAAGATTCTGTCGCTACAAAAGGTAGCAAACTGAAAATGGCTTTTAATAATACGTCTGTGGAAAATCAAGCCTATTTTACGCCTCAAATTTCTTCAACATATACTTTTAAACGGGAAAAATTAATTAAAAATACTATTGTTTACGGTAACTCTTTGAATACAGTTTCTAATATATAGACATGGCTGAAAAGCGGGATGAGTGCAACAGACTTTACAACAAAAAGAATGACCCCACCATGCTGAGTTTATACCTGGGCTATATCAAGCTTATAGGGGTAGGGGCTGTATTTAAAAATGACTAGTGCATAAGTTGTATGCTAGTTAACAATGGCTAGATTAATCGTACCGGGTAGCGTTTTAATGAGTAAATGTTTATTCTAAAATTCGCTGCATCGATTCAGTCTTAAAAAAAGTAGTCCAGTTCTGTACCCAGAATGCCCAAATCAGATACTATAGACCTGTATGTATTTGCAAAATGCCACCTTGCAGGAGATAATGCCTCAGGGCCTTACTCACACCACAGGAAATTAATATGTTGTGGGATGATCTTTTTCTTTTACTATTTGTTATATGTTTTTCTAAGCGTTATCCATTGATCCAGTAATAAATGTCTACATCAGTGCAATTCGGCCAACCTCGTTATATTTCAGAAACGGCCGAACGAACTCCTGTACATACGTGGCACAATGTTTCAGTTCGAAAACTGCTTTCAAAGCGGTATAGCATGGAACGCAACCCCTGAAGATAAGCAAATTGCGCAAAGGCTAGGATTTGAATGGGTAACCATGTCGTAATGCGGTCTTGATGTGTGTCAAGACACAAAACTTATGCCAGTAACTTTTAATTCCCTTTTCAACGCCGATAGGGATCGACTTATAATCTTGGTATATATCTAATTGAAAATTTATATCTACTTGAAAATATAACTTTTCAACAAAATGAAAAGCAATAAGGAAAAAGAGGCAATTGCCAGCAAAATTTAGGCTATTTTATTTTTCTTTATATTGAGCAACAAAGAGTTCAGCATTCATATTCCAACGCCTCTTACGCCGTTTACCGTTTTAAAAGATGGCCGATGATATTTACCCGACAGTCGTGTACACACTGAAGAAAATTCATATTGCGAGGCCGACTGTCGTGTACTCAATGAAGGAAAACTCGTTGGGTGCCCGACGGTCGTGCACGGACTGATGAAATTTCGTCTTGGGGGCACGATTACGTGCCCGCTATTTCCGATTTCTTCATTGAGTACACGATGCGGTCGTGTACGCACTGAAGAATTGGACTCTTACGTACACGTGTAAATGGGTTGGGCCAAAACGCAGACTTTTACGTGAATCGGCACGGCGTAGACAGTCTCATTGGAGCACACGGCAATAGTCATTTATACAGCGTGTTACAGAACAAATGCATGCACAAGCGTAGCTGGCATCCTTTTTATACGTCCGACGGCTCGTATTACCTTATACTGTACACCCGGTCGTCCGTCCGTCCGTTTGGAATTTCTTGTGTGCGCAACTCCTCCTACAGTTTCCATCGGAATTAGATCTATTTGAAATTCGCCACAATGGTATCCAGTCGTTTCGGCACCAAGTCATTTCCACACCCAGTCAGTTCGAAACTTTTTGGTCGTATCGACCCATATTTAAGTCAATTCGACCCACAATTTTTGGCAAGTTTGAAGTAGATCTAATTCCGATGGAAATTGTAGGAGGATTTGCGCACACAAATAACTGCTAACGGACGGACGGACGACCGGGTGTATAACATAATACGACCCTTCGGGCATGACACCCTGTATAAATGACTACTGCTCCACTGAGACGGTTTACGCCGTGCTGGTTCACATAGCAGTCTGCGTTTTGGTCCAATCCATTAATACGTGTACGTAATATCCCGTTTCTTCAGTGCGTACACGACCGCATCGTGTACTGAATGAAGAAATCGGAAATAGCGGGCACGTCATCGTGCCCCCAAGACGAAATTTCATCAGTCCGGGCACGACCGTCGGGCACCCAACGAGTTTTCCTTCATTGAGTACACGACAGTCGTCCTCGCAATATGAATTTTCTTCAGTGTGTACACGACGGTCGGGTAAATAGTCACTTTCTTAAAAGATATTTCTTTGGATACTTCGATAGTCGTTTAGTTTGCATGAAGAAAAATCTCGACATAATAAAACTAAGTAATAACACAATCTTTAGGTTTGAACCAGTAGATAAAACCCGATCATTGTTATCTCAAGGCTGTTTTTTCCACAATGTCTCTAATTAACAGCAGTGTCGATCCAAGCTCCCTGTGTAGTCCGACCGTAATACGCAATGTCCGCTAAAGCACCGATAACTGTCTACATAGAATCCTGCTGGTATTTAATTATTAAGTGCACCGGCATATCACATGACATGACATTCTCTCCTTAAAAAGTTTGTACAGACTTTTAAAAACGAGGACTGAACGACACAAATGAGGTATCAGATTTCATAATAAACTACAAGGTCACTAAGGGTCTGTGCACATTCTACTGAGAGATGTTCCGGTCAGCATTCGTGAGGCAATATTCTTCCAACGCGTAATTGAATCTGATAGCAATATACCAGTCATGATGAAATCCAATGTTTTAACGAGTCAGCATGGTATGATTTGCCTATAGGTTTTGTTACATCGTGCTTAAATAAATAACACATTATGACGAAAAGAGTGCTCTTAATGCTGCATCGCTAGCGAGTCTGACAACTGCAATGACCTTGATGCTAGGTTATCATGTGGCTGCATCAGAGGTCGATCCATGTTAGCCACTATCAAGATCAGTTAGGGATATTCTTAGAATAGGTATATTACCCACTACAATAACAAATTTTCCACTGAAGCAATTGAAAGAAGACCAACAAACTTTTAAAAGCCTAATATTCTTGCGCTGTTCAGTCGGAAGTAAAGGGCACATTACCGTTCACAAAATGTATTTCCGCAAGTAAAAAGTAATCATATACCACCATATACTCAGTAACTCAGCCTTGAATCAGGGAGATGTTATATACAATTTACGGTGATCCGGTCACCTCCGTGTTGCCGAATTACAAGAGTTTACGTTACTTATAACTCGGCCCAACTTCGGGAAAGGCTGATGATATTTTGGCCCGAATTAAGTAAAAGTCAAACCCTGGGTCGACATACATGTTTCAATTTTTTTGCGACGATATTCTGGTCAGAACTGAACATTTCCCGTTCAAACAACTTGAATCTACAAATTAGTCGCCTGCCGCAACTCTTATGATTCCGTAACGACATCGAACCTTGTCTGTATCAAGCGGGTTTCCATTTTGAAATACTGTCAGCCACACGATCTTGAAGGCCCAATGGCGGCCAACAGTAAACAGTGCGGGTGTTAAAATGCATTTAAAGTTGAATTATACTACACGTATTTAAAAGTAAGTATTGAAGTTATTCTGAAGGTGAAAATCTGTTATTGTAAGGCCGGTCTAAGTGTTAGTCGCAGGTAGAAAAATGAATTTTAAAACTACATGTACATGTATGTACAAAGTTACCAAGTCGTTCTATCTTCTGTTTAATCTTTACCCGGTTTTAGCATTATTTTTCTGGCAGGAACCAACACTTGAACCGATCGTACAATAACTGTTATCTTCCAAATAATTTCCATACTTTTAAATGGTATTACTTCAATTTTAAATGCATTTTAACACACGCTTTGTTTACTTTTAGCAGCTATTGTTACTTAAATCTACAGCTATGAATAGACACTGGGTACGTCGGTAGACAGGTATTTGTTGAATTACCTATGTAGGAAACGAATTAAATTCCTCAATGTTAAATGGTCAGCCAGGCATTCTAGCTATACATGCGTATTAATTTGGATAAGCAATACGCTTCTGTCAAATTAGGGATGAAAAAGCCCAGCGCACTTTTGATCCACCGTATGCTTTACACCCCTTAACTCTGAACGGCTTTAAATTCAACCCACGTCTAAACGCCAGTGGGTCATGCACAAACTGATACGGTATTTCGTAAGTTTACAAGATTTGTGTAATTAAGTCTTCTTACATTTTCGCTTAGGACTGGGCCAGATGATTGTATTCTATGAAGTAAACACACACTAGCAGTTGACTTAGCGACACGTTCAGCATGACAACGATTTATTCAACCCGGGGAGCACGTTACAATTGCCGATGACGCTAGTTTGATCAAGTGACAAATAGAGGTGCTAGTAAAGGAAGACCCACTCTATTTTCAGGATAGGATAGGCCTTGACTAAAGGATTTTTCTCACCATCAAATGTTTTTTTTTTTAGCTTTTTCTGGTTTTAAATATTGACGCATGGCTGTCATGTCGACGAAAAGGACAAAAAAATCGCAAAATAAAAATTTATTGTCAAAGAATTGTTAGTCCCTTTAACAATGAGTTACAAACTGTTTGTCAACGGAACTGTACTTGGAATTACCTATATTGAACTTTTTTTACTACTGTATTCTTTTTTAAGTGGTCCTATAGTTTTATGGACAGTATTTTGGCGACATGCACCTGCACAGTACTTTTCCTCGTCGGAAAAAGACCGCTTTACCAGTCTTAATGTGCTAAGATTCCACTTCAAAAAACAAGTCACAGTTTTCTACAGAAATCTTTCTAAATACATTTCCATTACCAAAACACTTCGTAAATTCATTTTCTAACGCTTGTTGTTGTTGTGTCGTCCGCGCATGTCATATTCTTCGAAGATTGACGTCAATATTTGAAAAATGCCACCTTGCTGAAGACGATGGTCGTCGTTGCGAATCGATTTCCGTGTTTAAGATCATGTGACTGGCATTATTTCAAAATGGAAAACTCTCGTTGATACAGACGAGGTTATAGTTATGGAATCGGCCGAGGTGTGACGAGTGATGTTGGTGCGTATCACCCACCGTTATGGCTTAAGTCAAAACGTATCTAAACCAAAATGTACTCAGCTGGAGTCAAAATGTACCCCTGAAAGTGGAATCAAAATGTGCCGAGTGTGAAGTCGAAAGGTGCTGTATGCATGATTTTTATGTGATCTTTATCTCTGAACTTCGGAAATAAAAGATCATGTTCTAAAATGTAATTAGAAATATTTACAATCACCATTTTTTAAGTTTTCCACCACTTACATTTGAATCTTTTGGAAAGTTAAGCCACTCCTGGGTCCGTTTTCACATACCATTTTTAAGAACATTCTTAGTCGTATTCTCAAGAAATGACTAAATATGAGAGTAAGACAAATTCTGATTGGCTAAACCAGATGACCTTGCCAATCAAGACTAGTGTTACTTCCTAAATCTTGAATCAGACTAAGAATGCAATTAAGAATGAGAGGTGAACACGGACCCCAGGTCCGGTTTCACACACACACACAAAAAAAACTCGAGTATCATATTTTGTTCAAACCCGCCAATGGACTAGGTTTCTGACTTACGTTGAGTTTGTTACTTGAGAAGCCTTTCACTAGCATTAACATACTTTAGTATGGTTCTCAAATCCTGAGCTGATGTAACATTTCACTCTCAACTCAGCAAATAAACGGATTTAACTAAGTTAAAAGACTTTAAGTCCATTACTTTGCTGGGTTAAGTCTGAAATGTTGTGTCACTTCAGGATTTGAGAACGCTACTAAAGTCTGTTAATGTTTGACTTTTAAGTGCTATAAGTCCATTACTTTGCTGGGTTAAGTCTGAAAAGTTGTGTAAATTCAGGATTTGAGATCGCTACTAAAGTCTGTTAATGTTATTGAAATGCGTCTCGAACAGCGAACTCAAGTCGGAAAATGAGCCTGTTAAGGAATTTGAGCAAAACAAGAGACTTGTTTTTTTTTTCGTGAAACCGGGCCCGGTTTCACGGGGAAAAAAAACCCTCAAGTCTCTTATTTTACTCAACTCAACTAACGCTCCCAGGTTCTGACTTAAGTTGAGTTCCTTATTTGAGATGCATTTAAGTAACATTTACAGACTGCAGTAACGTTCTCAAATCCTGAGTTGACACTACTTTTCAGCCTAATCTAAGCAAAATAAATGGACTTGAGTAAACGTAAGTTCATTATTTCGCTGAGTTGAGTCTGAAACGTTGTATCAACATAGGTCTTGTTAATGTTATATAGGTCTTGAGAATGCGTCTGGAATAACAAACTCAACTTAAGTGGAAAATATGTCTGTTCGTGGATTCGAGTAAAATAAGAGACTACAGTTTTTTCGTGAAACCGGGCTCCGGTCCTCAATTTTGAGTACAACAGAGCAAAAGAACAATTAAGGTACAAGTATTGATTTGTACATAAAGTGACCTTATATATAATTTTTCTTTTACATCATTTGCTGCCAAATGACCCTGAGGCACTTTGGGGTAGATGATATACTTTGTAATGAAAATATAGTGGAAAGGGATTAACTGGACCTACTTGTGTTTGCAAGGCTTTCAACAAAAATTGACTAAAAGCTTAGAAACATCCCTGGATAAAGTGGAAATAACTGTGAAAAAAGGAATTCAGGATCCTAAATATTGAACGAATATCAAATATTTTGTCCTTGTGCTATGCAAAATATTTTTATGTAAATCATATTCTACATAAAGCAGCACAATTATAATTGTTCAAAAGTTTGGTATCAGCTTGACAAGTGATTATGGTTAAAAACATGCTTTTACACTACAAACAACATATTACAAAGTGATTCTGGAGTTAAAATATGCTTGTATGATAAAATATCAAGCTCATTTTATTGTTTCCTAACGTCAAAATTAGTACAAAGTTTTATGTTGGGATGTTTGGTACATTTTGACTTACTTATTTTAGTTTGAGTACGCTACGGCCGTGGACTCAAGAATGAGATGTTTACGATGCTTCTTTTCATATTTGGAAGTTTATTGTACACCGTAACGTCTGAAGTTCGTCGTGAATTTTCCAAGCGAAAAGCTACTGACTTTTTTACTTTGTGGATTTAATCTGTACTGCAGCGAGATGCAATTAATTTCTAGTTAAACTCCTTTTTATGTTCGCGTTTAAGTTGAAAATATCTGTATTTGAAACAAAGTATCATTGAATACTCAATCAACAGGTATGTTCAAATTCTAGTTTTGTCGTCATGAAAATACTGAGAGTTTAAACGTGCGCACAAAATCTGAGCGGGAATTTTGCCCATTTTTTTTGTTATCGTCAGTCTGTACTCGGATGCGACACTTCAAAAACTAAAATCGCATTCGGGGACAGTTATCTGTACTGGTTATGACCGCATCCCATCTAAATCAGCCGAGGGGTTTGATCTACGGATCACTCGATGCAAAGCAGCGAGATGCAACAGAGTTAGTAGTACGCGAGCAGCAAATAGCAGACTACTAACAACAGCTCAGCCTTCACGATCCGATGAATAAAGTGACAGCTATGCTACCGTTCTTCGTATCAACGTCTATCGAACAAAGACTCGTCATAATATCGGCGGTAAATGAAATCATCGACCAATTACATGTACATGTTACACATAAGTCTTATGTTTATGGTGATACCGAGTGAACGACAACTTAATACAAAAGCCAGGGTAAAAGCCACGCTGTGTATCAAAATGACCGATTGAAATAGTTTTTCTTCTTACCCAGTCTCAATAAGGAGACATTTACGATGCTTCTTTTCATATGTGGACATTTACTGTGTCGGTGCACGACCTTTCGTCGACAGGGCGTTTCGTCGAAATCCATGTATGTTTTAAAATACCGATTGCTAAATTCCTAGATTTATTTCATGAAAAGCTCTGTCTGCTAGAAGATTTGAGCCACAATTCTTCTAGGTTAGGGTAAGGGTCAGGGCTAAGGGTTGTTTTCGACGAACGTGGTTTTTGACAAAATGTCGCGGATTTCTATTGTGCAACGTACCGTCTCAAATCCGTCGTAATTTTCCCAGTAGCAAAGCTACAGTGCTGTACTGACTTTCTGTTTCGTCGGTTTAATATGTGTTGCAGGAAAATCCAATTAATTTTTAGTGACACACATGACCAAAGACAATTTATTGCCCGTTTGATTACCCAAGGCGCCTTTGTAAGTTTTTTTTTAATGAATAACTAATAAATCTCGAAGAAAACTAACGAAATTTGTTGTGTTTTGCAACCGATTTGGGTCTACTTTAGGGAACGCAAACGCAAACGTCTCGGGTAAAAGATGAATTATGAATTCAACTTTTTTCACATGTTTAGCTTTTGAATTTAAAACATTTGTATTTGAAACAAAGGATTATAGAACACGCAAGCAACAGGAATGTTCAAATTCTTATTTTGTCATCAATTTGTGAAAATACTAGAGTTTAAATGAGCGCAAAAATCGCGATCGTCTCTGTATCTGGAGGCGATCCACCAAAAACTAACATCGCATTAAGGGACAGCTATCTGTTCTACTTCTTTCCCAGAACAAGGTTTTACAGTAGCTTGCCCTTATGGACACTTACTGCACAATGACACAAAATGGAAATTTGTCGTTAAATGCCGATTTTTTGAAAAAGCCGCGTTTAACTCCGAACCGTTTCAGCAACACGCGTTACACTATGATCTCATTCCTCGGTTAAATACTTAAAGTGGATTTATTTAATCATTTTGCTATTCATATGTGGTATGTTTATTGAACCAATTTCAAAACGGGTTCGAAGCGCTTTTAAAAGGTCAAGTTATGTTATTTAAAAAAAAAAAAAAACTTTAGTGACGCATTTTTGATTTTGGAATGTACATGTATTTTACAGGACATTGGCCTCACTCAGTTTTCGTATTTATATGGTCGGTCAACCACCTTTTTTGTGTTAAAGTTATTTTTTTAAGCGCGTGATCTATGGTATCCACATTTTTACATAGTCTAGACTGTCATCTCAATTATTATAAAAATAATAATCAGCCCTAAAAGTAACCGGTGTTACAATTTATGGATGTCGCACCGGGCAAGTACATGTATTCCAGTGTAGGTATTGCAAAGCTCTTCTCCGTTGGTCTCAATCTCGCGACAAAAATGACGAATTACCTTACCTATTATGGCTCTCCATCATCCTGTCCTATATATGTAAGAAGCCCGTAGTTCTGTTAAACTCTGGTTCCCTTTCGTAGACCACGTGTCCTCAACACCTAGATATTAAGCCATGGGCACAAATCGTTCTAAATCATAGTCTACATCTCAATTGAAAGACATGTGAGTTTTTGTCTCATCTATTTTATACATAGCACTGGAATATACCCATGTGTTGAAATGTTGATAAGTACTGCTCCTGTATTGTCAACCAAGTCCTCTGTTATACCTCCCTGGCATGCCAACAAGAACATCAGTTGTCATAATTTTTCTGCGGCAGGCGACGCTGACAAACCAAAACCGTTTCCCCGACTAAGTTTGAAAGGTCATCTTGTTCGCCGTTCATCTACTTGTCTAGTCTGCTGTTTTATGAAACTAAATTCCTTTGCTAATTCATATTTAGTTGCAGGAAATTCCTTTTTCATTGCTATAAAAGTTTTTTTCAGTCGCTTGACTGAGTTTACAAATATATATATACGTATAACAGATTGTGCTTTCATCAAATTAGCCGATACTATATTGCATATGAAAGCCAAGTTTTCCAACGATATGCATTTAACATAAAGAAATTGGGCAAAGCATTTTCTTGAATGTAAAATTCATATAATGCGCATGAAAGCTTCTGTAGCATTCGATACAATTAAATGGTTGATTCAGTCTTAACCAAGTCAGCTGATTTTTAATCCGTCAATTCAATAATTAAGGTGGGAAAACGACTTCCAAATTCGCGGATGTTGAAACTGTCGTTTTATGTTGTAGAACTTGGATTCAACCAACTGCATGAACGATTTCCAACGGGTTTCAACATGATCTGACTTTTATAGAATAACTAAGTCGTTTTCAAGACAAAATCTAATCGGTGGTAATTTTTTTGATTTTGTCAGTTTAATGTTATGCACTTTTTTTTTTTTTTAATTACGAATATCATATCGTACGCAACATGTGCCTTTTGATTTTTTCCTTATATTTTTGTCATGTTGTAAATGCTAACAAGTTTAAAAGCTTTCATACCTATGATTAAACAAAGAATGTTTATGCCACTGACTCCGTGCCGGTTACATCTGTATGTCACACCACCCATTATGATTTCGTAAAAGCAGACATACACATAACATATGCATCGATTTATTCATTACTAAACATCGTTGGACGGAAGGTAACAAATACGACATTCAATTATAGACAGGCGTCTAACCCTTACATGAGCACCGTACTACTCTTTAACTGCTTGATGGGAAACTGTATGGATCAAGATGAGACTGCACAAAAAGTGCAGTACAATATTGGATCTACACTGTTCGATATAATCCGAGATATTCGTCTTGATATTGCATAATCTTGCTCTTTATTACCAACTGAAAACGTCCACTCATTCATGTACAAGTTATATTTGGTTGGCTGATTGATTGATCGATTGATTGTATGTTGTTTTACGATGCTTTCAACATTATGTCAGTCATATCAAAGCAACAGCTCACATATTCGTGTATTTCCTGGGTTCCACCAGTACTAGTCTCTATTGTTGTCTTGCCCAAGGTCACTCCCACAAAAAACCCAGTGGATCAAGTGAGGCTCAAACCCTGGGCCTCCAGGTCAAGAGTCCTACACTTCACCACCGAGCCATGCAGGACCCCAGGCTATATACGGACCCACCAGTTTTTGCGATCCATACATTGGGCAAACATTAGGAGGAAAGGAAAATATTGCCTGAAAAAATCATTGTGAGAAAAAATGAAGAGGAGTAATGGCTTGTTGTAAGCAATTGATCACATTTTCTCCCTTTTCACCAATGCTTTCTAAAGCTGCCATGTGTAGAGGACAGACCATGGGACCAGTACAGTAATGGGCGAAAGGGTTACTATATGAATATATCACAAATATAAATGAGCCATGCCCTGGTAACAGGGGGCTTAATGCATCTCTGTAACGCATGATACTAAGCAAGTCATCATATAATTATTAACCCACAACAGCCAATTTTTAACCACTAACTGAATCAGGAGGTGGAATGGTCCTTTGAAACGTACAAATTAGATCAAGAGCGAAAAGTTTCAGGTCGATACTTTTCGCATATGCATTAAGCACCCTAATAAGAGAGCATGCCCAAATATAAACGTCTGTAAAGAGAAATCGTGAAATTCTGAGTTACATAATTCAACCATCCAGTAGCAATTGCGAGTCTTTCCAACAATTTTTAACAGCCAGGTACATAGTTTTGTTGTAGTTTGTCGTAGTCTTCATGTATTTATAAATACATTTGGACTACAATTTACTAGTGGTTTCATTAAACTACCACAGTATTTAATTTTGTGCAAAAACTTTTCATGCAAAGTGTGGCCAAAACTATGTCTCTCTGTAAAAATAAAATCAACAGAAACTGCAAAGCTCGTATCATTTTGTTTTACCTCATAAAACCTTATTATGAACATTGAACAGAGATGTAATGAATGCAGAGAAACAAAATGTAAAAAAAAAAACACGCTTCAGTAAAAGTAAATAAGTTTTCTTTCTAAAAAGCTCGAGTACAATGTTCAATCAACTGTCCATAACGTGCCTTTCCACCATCTGGGGTAAATCTGACAACATAAACTTCACCTACGGACTTTTCCCATAGCGATGCTTTGATTTTAGAGAAGATTATATTGCCAGATTACAGTATCAGTTTTAAAATGTTATAAAATTAAACAAGAACAACACTTTTTAAGTTGGTATCCTTATATCTACAAACAAGTTCAGTATCTAGGCCTGACTCCCTGCTGCGGTGCTCTGTTTCCAAGGTACGGCCTTTGCTGGTTCCCGTAACCCCCAGCACCTCTTCCTCCTCCTTGTTGGGGATACTGTTGGAACTGACCATAGCCCCCTTGGGCTCTAGGCTGGCTCTGTTGTTGGGGGCGTTGCTGTTGCTGCGTTGACACGGTTGAAGCGAACGAAGCTTGCTGTCCAAGGTAATTGCTTTGCACTGTTGATGTCTGTTGAGAAACTGGTGATGGTAAGCTTTTTAACAGATTTGGCCCACTTTGTATGAGATTATCCAATGCTTTCTGAACATTCGGGTTGTCGAAATTGATCAAAGGATTAGCTGACCCAGCAGCTTTTTGCTGAGTTTGAAGAGAGTGTGCTGTTGACACCATGCTTCCCAAATTTGTCATCTGACTCTGTGATTGAAGAGGAGCTTGTTGTGTGCTTTGTGCTGATGACCCTGACCCATTTAGAATATTCAGAATCTTGTTCTGTAGTTCTTGCTGCTGCTGTTGCAAAGCTGAAGTTGCAGAACTTGAGGCTGAAACCTGGGAAGGTCCTGGTTTGGTAGTATCTAGAGCAATAAGAAAGTTTTCAAAAATTACCAACAAACTGGTTCCATCCAATATTTAAGTCATAAATTACTGAATCTATTTTATGTTTGATTTTCCTTGTGTATGCGTGTTTAAAAAAATCGTATATGCCACTAATACTCTATTTTATAACATGGAACATCTTTCAAATCAAGGTTGATACGTTGTTTTTTTCAGCAAAGAAAACTACATCAGTATTTTGATAACCGTAGTAGCCTCAATAATGGAAGAAGTTCTTAGTACCAGTTTTTGCTGCACCTTTCTACAATGACCCTTTAGAGCACTAAATTAGCGCATAAAGTCTCACACTTTTTATCAGGAAAAAAGTCTTTACTATTGCAAATTCAAGGTGGTCCCCTCCAGAATACATTAACACAACACGGATCCAAAATCAGACTTTTGAGACGAATAATAAAAAAACTTGACAAACAGTCAATAAATAAGAGAATAAATGTAAGGAAATAATAATTTCTGTGATATTTCCTTAAAAGGCTAAATAGCATCTTATAGTATTTTTAGATTACGTGAAATCACAAACGTTTTTGTGGGATTTTTACTTGATCAGTAACATGCGTTGATTACGAGAGACTACACTGAAGTAAGTTTGATGACGTGACGTCATATTTGATCTCATAAAAATAGACAGAATTACCCACTGAAAAGTGATCAACTTATCATCTGAATGCAAAAGTCGCACCTTTTAACTTCACATGACCATAGCTTTTTACATTTTCAAGGACAAGTATATCATGTAGCATTTATCAGTGTTTAACTCCATTCCTAATTCACAGCAAAAAATCTACAAAGGCCCCTTTTAAGAGCAATGTAATATCAATTTTCAATTTCCTATTTTTCCATAATTTTATTAGCTTCTTGTCAATATAGATCATAATAAGGTTTTTTCATAGTATTAAAAATCGTTATGCTTTTTCATATGTTGACTTTAAACAAAAGCAATAAATGGCTTTGTATCTTTTTCAGCTTTTTTATACACACGATACATTCTGAAAGCATATAAACTCTTCAAAAAAGGTAAGTGGACAACAGCTTTCGACATGTGAACTTAACCTTTAGAGAATTAGAAGAAAATAAGGATATTGCAATTCAAAGACTTTCCACAAAAATCTCAATATCTACCTGTAAGAAGCATTTTAGTGTGTGACTAATATCAAAATTCATTTTAAAAATTACTTTGATTTCTTTTTTTCAAAAAGGGGAGTACCTACAAAATTATTTGAAGACAAAAAGATTAATGTGTTAAATGGAACATTACAACCTAAATCACTTTGTGACAGCAATAACATTTTCCTCTACTCTCCCTTTATTTACTCTTGATCCTACCTAATGGTTTGACAGGGCCAAAGAATTTAAAGCACAAACAACCTCAATCACAATTGCAGAGGAATCATCACATTTTTGTCTGGGTTAATTTCTCTTTCCCCCCAATGCTTCAAATAAAAGTTATGACTTTACTGAGAATCAAAAAGTACAGATCTAAGCGAATTTTTGGCATAAAATGTTAAAATGTTCCAAAATTGAATACAGCTTATTGTTTCACTGCACACAAAGACACAAACAACACTAGACAAAAAAAAAACGAGGTTTTGCACATCATAACATTTACTTACTCTCAACAGGTGGTCTACCCTCAGCAACTAATAGTTTATTCTTGCGGTCTTTTAGGTATTCCATGACTTTATCAATTTCTTCTATGGTCAACTGCCTATTATCCGCAAGTAAATTCAAAAGATAAGCGATGTCAGCTGCAGGGGGAAGGAAAGGAGCAGCCGAAGAGCCTGAAGCAGCTGCACCACTAGCAGCTGCAGGAGCGGCCTTTTCACGTTGGGTCTGTATATACTTCTCAAAACTGGTTCCTACTAGTTTAATGGCATCCTCAGTGGGCATGTTTCTGTGTTCTGTGTAGAGAGGAAACGATACCACATATTTAATTAAAATGCAGTATCTTAGTCCGGAATGTAAAATAAAATCCTCATACATAAGCGTCAAAATGGAAAAATATTACCACAATCTGTTTAAGGGCATTCTTGTCAGTGCTATTAGTGAATTATAAGCGTTTTAATAGTTTATTGGACGACAGGTTTCCACAAACATATGGATATCCATTATCACTAATAGTAAAACTCTTGCCCATTTCTACAGTGTATTATGATAAGCCATATAATGAGCTCAATTGAATTGATTCAGCACAAGGTAAAGGAAGAAAAATGGGTCTCAAACTTTGCAACTTACCAGCTATCTGCCATTTGACAACCATTCTTGAATTATTTCTAAATCGCATACATTTATCCAAGGCATCATATCCCTTGCACATTTTGATCGTTTAAGCGTTTTCTACTTTTTCAAACAATGTTTTCAAAAACCTTCTTTATGAGGGTCAATTTAAAATAAAACTGATTGGTAAAAGATTACTGAAAATGCTCCAGTTCTAATTATTACAAATAAAATGACACTTGTCATGCAACACTGGCATCTATAAATGATACCAATAATTTTTTTTTTCCAGTATTAGTATCAATTCAATTATTCAATTTTTGAATTTCCAGATCCTCTTGGGACAAATATCATACACCACTTCAGACAGTATTCTATAGATCCAGTTGTTTTGTAGCTTTTAACTCTTTACCACACAACCCCTAGTTTTAATAACCCTGAAGGTAACGTCTTTTGAAAATATAGGAAAAGGACGAAATGCTGTTAACCAGCATTTTCTCCTACACCCGTAATGTTTTCTACCGTATAAAACATAAATTTCATCCTAGGAGCCACACTTAAATTGTCCTCAGCAAATGCTGTCAATTTGGTCAAGTGTACAGTTTGCTTATGTGATATAGTCAAATAGTCTACATTATAAAAATGTTTTTTTTTCAAAATATGCAGAAAGAATCGATGGGTAAATTAGTGTTAGAAATTAGTGTAAGAAATTGAGGGTCTTTGGGGCACAAAAAGCAAGGTTGTTGGTCATGACGAAGAATAGTCACTTAATGCAACAGTAGAATAAGGCAAATATTTTGGAAAGACTTGGATATGGTTGTTCTACAAAACACGTTTAAATAGCAAAGCAGTCAAAACATTCGGAGTATCTGCACTGTAGGATAAGCATCTAGGCACTCGAACGAAACTCGCGTAAAAACCATCTGTGACAGTTTCCATTTGATTATTATGGTACGGTTCTTATCCGTCTCCTTTTACATACCACAGTATATTTTTTAAACAAATGTTATTTTTTTCTCTCCGTTTTTCTGCGCTTTCGTTCTGTTAGATTAAGATTATGTAACTCTTCATAATTTATGTACCTTATAAACATTTTCTTAGTGATTTTTCATTTAATGAAATGATGGGATATACATGGGATTACAGAAAATGAGGATGGTGATTTTATTAAAACAATACACAACGCTTTTAGGTAAAAATGATACTCCATTTTTTTTTAATCACATTCTTCCCTGGTATTTAGAGTGGGAAATACAGTACATTTGTATTCAAAGTTAACAGGTTCAGTGTTTGGTATGATATGTACATCTTATATATTAACAGAACGGTTTGTCCCAACGTGATTTTGGTACAAATATTCACACATACAAGGTAATGTAGTATGTTTCATAGTATTAAATTAAAAAAAATGAATTTTGTATTAATGGTTACACAATGACATATTTTTTAAAGACAAGACTAGTAAAAAGTTTAGTTTAAACCGTTTATGCAGTTTATTTGCAAGTTTTATATAATTGACAAAAAAATTATGTCGCTTTTCACTCTATTGTGGTTAACTGTACAAAGAAACAAGAAAAAAAAAAACTTGTATCACAGAATTTAATCTTCTGTCGCTGGAGCAGCACCAGCATTTGTGTGTAAAAATCATATTCTACTTTGAGAACACCAGTTACTGTATAACGTTGTAGTGATATTTGCATAAATAGCAGGCATGTGTTCAGCAGGGGCACTTTGCTTTTTTTTTTTTTTTTTTTAATGTATATTGTATTTTGGCAGTATCATCCAGTCAGCTACAGCACAATTTCAGTACAAACTGAAATGTCTGAAGCTGCAATCAAGCCAAACTTACACATTTGTCCGCATGACAAACTTAAGACTTTCTGAGTTACAATTTCAAAATATCACAAGGCAACACTGATAATAAGATTCATCTGCAAGTTTTAAATGTGACATTGCCAAAAATAAATTGCAAGTCAGAAATACATTCTTTCTGCCTAAGAACATTTTCATGCCAGACCAACAATAGTGCGCATAATGTATTTTAACTTATCCCAAAGAACCAAAATTAATAGTTTCAAGGTTTAAAATTTCCGAAAAGTAACATATTCATAATTTGAAATACATTACAACATACTTCCATGCCATGTTCCTGTAAAAAAAGCATCTCCATGCTTACGAAAAATCTAACATGACTAAATAAGAAAGTACAAAAAATTGAGAAATTTTATTCAGATTCTATGATCACATCGTTGTTTATCAATATTACTTATGCAAAATAATAAATGTTTATTCACGATGGACAAAGCCAATAATCTGAATGAAAAAAGACATACCTTGCGGGGTCCCATGTAATATATTCAGTGTCAGCGACTTGTGTATCTCATTCTGACTATTGATAATGATGGCGAATAAAAACTTCATTCTAGCAGCTTCTTCCACCATTTGTGGGACTGTTAAATCCTCAGGTATGACCACAATTTCTGTTATCAGAGCATTCTGTCTCAGCCTTGCTTCTATTGACTCTGCATAAACCCTTTAATTCAAAAGATCATTTTCTTGATTTTAAATGGAACTTTATTCAAACACACAAACAAAACAAAGGCAAAAGAAGTTGCCCTAGCAAACCGTTTAGATTTCAACCCTTAAGAAGGCCTTTACTGTGCAAAAACCTTTTATGACCAAACACACGACAGCTTTTGACACCTGTGGTAGGAAGCACCAGCTCGTCACAGGTATTACCTCTTTTCCCTATGTTTTCATTAACTTTAGTCAACATATTTTCCTGTCCTTCATGAGTTTACCATTTTGCTTGCTGCAATCAAGAAATAAGAATGAAAGAAGAATGCAACCCCATGTTTCAACAAAGTCTATGTAAACAACTATGTAGTTTTTTCCTTCCTTACAATTTTTCCAAATAAGGACTATTAACCCTGTTCAGTGCCAAATGTTTCGACTGATGAAAATACAATCCACTGAAACTATGAACGACTGACTAAGCAGAAAGCAGAGATCCACATATCAGAAAGTGTGTTAGAGCAGTCTACACATCCTGAAAAGCCCCTGTTTTCATGCCTATGGAGCTGAAAGGGTTCTCTCTGAGATCTCTACGTAAATGAAAGATGTATCAACTGTAGCCATTTTCAAGGCCGTTTTGACCAGAAAATCTTAAAATATCTGACAAGGTAGATCAATAATCAGACTGCATTTTCTGTGCTGTGCGATGAAATTATATGATTTACTCAAGGCTGCAAAAATTGCCGATAAATTCAAATTTTATGCCCAGACACATGACAGCTTTTGACACCTGTGGTAGGAAGCACCAGCTCGTCACTGGTATACCTCTTTTCCCTATGTTTTCATTAACTTCAGTCAACATATTTTCCAGTCCTTAATGAGTTTTCCATTTTGCTTGCTGCAATCAAGAAATAAGAATGGAAGAGGAATGCAACCCCATGTTTCAACAAAGTCTATGTAAACAACTATGTAGTTTTTTTCCTTCCTTACAATTTTTCCAAATAAGGACTATTAACCCTGTTCAGTGCCAAATGTTTCGACTGTTGAAAATACAATCCACTGAAACTATGAATGACTGACTAAGCAGACAGCAGAGATCCACATATCAGAAAGTGTGTTAGAGCAGTCTACACATCCTGAAAAGCCCCTGTTTTCATGCCTATGGAGCTGAAAGGGTTCTCTTCGAGATCGCTACGTAAATGAAAGATGTATCAACTGTAGCCATTTTCAAGGCCGTTTTGACCAGAAAATCTTTAAATATCTGACATGGTAGATTAATAATCAGACTGCATTTTCTGTGCTATGAAATTATATGATTTACTCAAGGCTGCAAAAATTGCTGATAAATTTAAATTGCCATTTTTGATGATTCAGAAAAGGATTCTGTTTCAAGTCAGAACAGATTTTTTTTTTTTAAATTTTGCAGACGCTTACCACAATAAAGTGTTGGTTTTTTATTCTTTTTCAGAATGAGTATCAAGTTATCCAGTAACACCATTTAAAGATAAAGTACACGGAAAATAGATCAATGTAAAACATGAAAACACATGACAAACCAAATCTCAGCTTTATAGACTCTTCAGACTCTTTTTTTTTTTTCAGTATTTATAATGGTCTTAAACAGCAGATTTACACACATGCCGACTTAATTTTTAAACAGTAGCTAAAATATCAATGTAATCACAAGCAAAAGACTTTGATGATTTTTATGAAATGAAAATTATTGGACAAACAAACAGGGGAGGGGGGTTTGTCTTGCAGGATAAGAGCACAAGTGTATTAATTAAACATAACATGAGAAATTTATGAGTCATTTATAAACACTGTTGAATTGCATTCTGAGGAAAAAGATTGTTTTTAAACTAATTTTGCCCATAGTCACCAACACTCCAGATGGGATGGGTACTTGCTAACTTAAATCTTGATAAGTTTCTCTGCAGACTTGGGGTTTTCCTGTCTTTTGTACTTGTTAGAATCCATACTGTGGCAAATCTAATTAGTACCCACATTACTGCTTTTCTGTGCTATTCATGTGGCAGGATATTTTATTTTAAATGGTCCATTTCAAATTGGCCTAATTTTTTTAATGGGGTGGGGATTTGGCCCATTTTTCAATCCTAGATCCAACTCTGTAAAAGTTTGCAATGTAAGTTAAGCCTTCACAACACAATTCTGTGTTTAATATCTCTGAATTTGAAAGCTTTTAAAAGCAATGTGATGAAATTAGAAATTCTGGTTATCAGCACTGTCTGCGTTCCCCACATTGACTTCTACTCTGTTGAAAACAAATCCTATTATGAGCCACATTAAATTCGTTATCAACAAATGCTTCACAAAACAGGCGAGTATAAAGTTTTGTTATCAGGTAAAGACTTAATTGTAATCAACACTACTTATAAAATAACTCTATCCCTCTATTGACTTACATCAACTGTTTTGTCAAGCAAATTATCTGAACATCCGCTGGGTAGGCTTTCTTTGGTGGTGGTGGTGGTGGTGGTGGTGGTAGATAAGGGTCCCTGTAGGGGTCTCTGTAAGGATCTCGGTAGGGGTCATCAAATGGATCACGTCTGTATGGATCTCTTCTGTGAAAAATAAATTATTGAAAACTTGCAATGCACAAATTTTGGTTGTTTTTGCAAACAGAGTTGACCAGGATCAGACTACACTTTAAATACACCACTGTTATTTAAACATCTATGCCAATAACAGCCCTGAAATTGTAATATCTAGGTCTCTCATAATTATTTATTTATGTTAATCTTACACTTATTATGTAAACAACTTTTTCTCCAATTAACTTTCTACCAGGTGACAAGATGGTTAAATTGACTTTTGTCACATCTCGAATACAATCAGACACACCTGTAAGGGTCATCCCTGTAAGGGTCTCTGTATGGGTCATCTATTGGTGGTCCTCGTCTGTATGGATCACTCGCATAGGGATCATCTCTGAAGGAGAATACAAATGCTTGTAAGTACATCTACTTTGTCTCTTAAGACATTAATACCAGTAAGACTTACGATATCATCGTGTTAAAAGAAACAATTGCTCAAAACAAACAATTTCCTTTTGTCACATTTTTTTTTAAATACATATTCACATAATAAACCTTAATTCTTCTTCATCCCTTTGACATAGTTACGGAGCATAAAAGTGTCTGTAAGTGGTCAGACAAATAGATTTGATAAAACTAGAACACTCCTTTTGAACCCTATTCCAAACAATTTTCCAGTAAATGGTAAACCTTAACTCTTTACCAAACAACAAATTTTTTGACTGGTCGAAATTCCACGATTAGCAGACGTCAAATTAAATGTCACACTAACTATGACATCTGTCTTTGAAAGGGAAGAAAATATCGTGGGTTACCAGCATTTTCAATGTTTTCAAAAGTCCTTTTCCTTGAGGGTCGTTAAAACTCAGGATTGTGTGGTAAAGGCTTAAGGCATTACGCTTTTGATAATATCTAGGCGTTACCAACATTTACCCTTTTCCAATGGTATTCTCTACCCTATCAGTCACAAATTGAATTATCTCAGTTACATCCTGTCTTCTACAAATCCTTTGAGTCTAAAACTTTGTGGTAATCAAGATGACTTTATTGAAAAGACACAAAAGCACACCAAACTTACCTGGGTGGTGGTGGTTCCCTACGTGCATATGGGTCCCTATATCTGTCTTCATAGGGATCTCCTCCTCTGACTGGAGATCTCTCTCGGCCATCTCTGTAACTGATTAATAATTAAAAAACTATGGCTATGTGCATTCAAATACTCTACTTAGAGTGCAAATAAATAAAGTGGTCATTTTCAGACTGCAAAAAAATAAAGCGGACATTTACTGCAATTTTAACACTGTTTTGTCATAGCACAACATAGACTTCTGCATGAGCATATAAAAAGGACCATTTTTTTTTTTTTTTGGATTGTTGAAATAAAACAACATACATGTACTTCAATTAGGCTGTAGTTCTTAAACAGCAATGTAAATTAATATCTACCTTTTTATTCCGGAACAATGACTCAGTAATTATCGCTTCATGGCTGTTTTTGTCACATTATATTACATGATATATATGAACTGTCATGTGTTTTGAATGATCCAAATTTCGGTGTAAAAATTTTCTGCTTACATCCTTTAGCAAACAGTCCCATATTTAAAGACCTCTTGTTTAAGGGTTGTAAGAACATTGTATGAAACGGAGAATGTTGGTTACCAACATTTTTTTTCTTTTCCAACAAGTTTTCTAGTCTTTCAAAAACAAATGGCATCATTTGATTGATTGATTGGTTGGTGTTTTATGCCGCTTTCACATTATTTCAGTCATATCACGGTGACAGCTCACATATTCATGTATTTCCTGGGTTTTCCCAGTGCAAGGCAACATTTGAGCCTGACCTAATTTGTAACCTGAAAATGCATTCAATTTGGACAAATCTTCAATTGTGTTGTCTTGAAATTTGTGTATACTCCTACAACTTTTTTAGAATACAGTTATGATCTTTGCACCTTTTCTTTATCAAATCAAACTGTTTGTGTTTTACAACCCTTTCTACAATATTTCTGTCTCATCACCATTGCACATCATAAATTATGGCTGTGTCCTTCATTTCGTAAGTACTATGATGGTGCTCCGAGAGCTTTCCAAAGAGAAACCAGCCCCTTGTTTAATACTCACACCCTGGTTCCCTGGTGCCCCTGAATTACAAATCAACAAACTTTACTGAGCCTAAGGACCCCTAATTAGTTAGACAGACTGATCCATATCAAAACTTTTACCCTCCAACAGGTGGAGCTTCCTTGTCAAAGTCCCGCCCACGTCCACCTGATGGCCTATCTGATCTGCTAGAAGCACCACTTCTTCTACCTTCAGCTGCCATTTTCACAACTGAAATGATAAATCACACATTTCATTAAAACCCATATCATTCAAACATTGGACTATCTTGGTGATAACACACAATTTACATGAAATATTTTTACATATAGATGTTTCTTTTATAGATATATACAGGAACATGTAATCAGCCAAATAACATCTAAATTTGTTTTACTGTACAAAATACAAGCAATTCTTTTTTACATGTTCGCATAGAACAATCAATGTTCTGAAGCTAAGCTCAGCCACGAGTTATAATTGGTTAGTACTACCTAGACCTTTGGAGAACAGGACCTAAAATAAATCCTCAACTAGCTTTTCATCATAAATGAGCACATACATGTTTATTTTCCCCACATTCAAACTGATTGACTGCATGGCATTTGAGGCTGTTTTCAACAGTATTTCAGGTCTATTGTGGCGACCAGTGCTTTCCTGGGGTTTCTTTTATTAGTAATATGCACAATATTCTTTCCATGCCACTGGCTGCTTTCCCACATATCGTCAAAACAATGATTAGCAGTGAGAGAGGAATGAATCCTGTTGCAGTGACTATCATCAATCCTTGGAAAGAAACTGGCCAAGCCTGGGATGGAACCAGCGACCTCCTGTTCTCATGTCCAGTACGCTACTGACTGAGCTACCAGGACTCGGGCCCCACTTTCAGCACTACATCAAGTGTACCTTTCCTTATCAAACTGACTGATCAAAAGACATTCATTTACCATCATTTGCCAAAGGTGTTAAAATAGACAAACTGTGATATTCTGGTTTTGCAAACATGCACTAACTCATATAGACTAGACAATTGATTGTACCGGTACTTGCAGAAATGGACATGCTTTGACATAACCATGTATGATCAGTTCTGACTGCTTGAGCAATCAGTACTGCTGAACTGTTGTGTGAAACAGGTATTACAAGAGGTAGGATTAAGATTCTTGTGTGTGCTGAAATGGGTTAAATCAGCTTTTAAAATCAATACAAAGTCAATCAATATAATAATAAGAATGGTTTTAGTATATTTTATTTTATGCTCATCAACATGGAAAAAAAAAACATACAAAAAGATGACCTTGTACCATGATGTTTGTTTTGGTTTACACAAGAGTTATACCACGAAATATGAATCCATATTTCAATAATAATATTTACTTTCTAGTACTGACAACTTTTTCCCAAGTCACTGACTTCCTTTCTAACATGCATCAGAGGTGAGAGGCAAAAAATCACCCTAAAGAAAGTTATCCTCAGCCGGGTATCGAACTTGTAACCACCAGGTCACAAGTCAGATGCACTAACCACCAGGCTACCCCGGCCGGCCCTATGAGAAAGTGCATAACATTAACCCTTTCAAGGCTATAGGTAAAAGCAGTCACAGATCAATGGTAACAAGCATTTTCTCCTTTTCAAACAATGTTTCCTACCCTACCAAAGAGATAAATAATCATTTTAGCAACTTAATTTGCTCTGCAAATTCTTTCAATTATGTCCATTTCAAAATTTTATTTGGTAAAGAGTTGATCTGAATACTGCCTTCTGCTGCCTCATAAAGCTGCATACATGTATATAAGTTTTCTTTTAACCCTTGAGCTGCTAAGCGCGACTCACTGACCTACACTGGAGATACCTCTCCTCCAAAAATACCTTTGAAATAGGAAACTTGTGGGTTTTACTATCTGCTTGAAAGTTTCAATGTTTTCATTTTGCAGGAGAAGGGTTAATATTTTTACACTGAGGCACATAAACCTGTGCTAAAATTCCACTGTTTTATCTCTGCACTGATCATGTACATATCTCTATGCTTGTTATGCTGTCTCTTCATTCTTTACCAAATGACAAAACTTTAGACTTGTCCAAATTGTAAGATTTGCAGGTGACAAAATGATTTTGACTGAAAAAAATGCAATTTGTTCTCGGAGGGGTAGAAAACATTGTTGGAAAAGGAGAAAATGCTGGTTACCAGCATTTTCTCCTTTTCCTACAATGTTTTCAAAAGGCTTCTTTCTCAGAGTCATCAAAAGTTGGGATTGTGTGGTAAAAACTTAAAGATACTGGCTAAAAAGGTACCACATTACAACTTCACATGTCAAACTGAAACTAAAAAATGATATTGTGACATAGTATATAAAACTAACAAGGAAAATCAATAACAAACACTGAACAGTAGCTCCATTTTATTTTTCAATCAAAGCCATCGGTACACATCAATTACTCTCTTATACTTCTAGCTTCCTCTGAAAACAGGAAACAAACTTGTCTGTCATTGTTTGGCATAGGAGACATTGCTAACAATGGTGTTTGTTATTTGTAATGAACCTCTTTGTTATCTGTTAAACTGTGCTGGGTAAACACTTGGCAAACATTAGCTTGGTCCTAGGAATGCATTTTGTAATTTGGTCTGTAAATGCAATATTTAGGCATAAGCATACTAGACATAATACCAAAAATTGTTCTCATTGTGACAATAATTTCTTTGCTTTGTCTAATCTACTTTTTGGTCAGTATGGGCTTGATGACCACAATATTTTCTACCCTTTCAAGACAAATTCAATCATGTGAGTTACACTGAATCTGTCAATCTACAAACTGCAGTCTACCTTAGCATATTTTAAATTTTGTTGTATGGATAAAGGGTTACGACAGAATCAATTCCCAAATCCCCCATGATCAATCCATTGAGACCTGCAAATTGTCAAAACCAGATTGTTTTACTTCTCTCCAATGAAATCGTGTTCTTGCTACAACATTTCAAAATATTTCACAATTTGCCATTGCATGTGCAAGTTATTTTACAAGAATTAAGTCCAGAAGCAATAAAATTATCATGTTTGTGGCAAAGGTTTTAGATGTGCTTCATCCAATAGACTTGAAATTAACATTAAATCTGTACATAAACTGAAAGCAATCACCAAGGTGGTGGCAAGTATGAATATCTCTGGATACAGACTTGTCTCAGGTACAAATTGTCCTAGCCACCAAAAATTGTCCAAGGTACAAGTTCAGGGGTGTGGAAGTACCATGCCCAGCTCGCCCGACTCAGGAAAATTCAGCATCGGACAAGTGATTTTTTTTCAGTCTAGTTGTCGTCTGCCGACAAGTAGAAAATATGAGGAAAAATTTGAAACAAAGATCTGTTGTATACACATTTGGATCCAGTGAAATATGAATGTTCTAACTTCAAACAAACATTACATTTCGAATGATAAACAGTGTCTTGAGATCGTCCATGATTACTGGAAACCCAAAATACACATTAATTTGGCCTACCTCCATATTCATTGCATATGACAAAATCAGTAAAATATGTGGCTGTTTTTGCATGTCAACTTTAATTGTTGTGAAAAATGTCTAAACACCTAAAAGATCATACAATGATTTCATTAGTATCATTTGACACTGATTCAGAGGTCTTTGACAACAATGTTGCACACGTGAAAATTCTGGTCTTTAATCTAATTTTAAACAGCTTCGGTGCGAAATGGGCTGTGGTTTTACACCTCTGCCGGAAGCTGCCTCAATCCAAAAGTTTTCGATTCTCCAATCAACAATTTTTTTTTTAAATGAAATCTTTGATGCAAGTGGCAAGAGAAAGTTCTGAGACTCCGGAACCATTCAGCAGCTCCAAACGTACATAAGTTTTTGTTTTTTTTTTTGTAAGGATTGTCGAGAATATCTCCATACCGCTGATATGTCACTTTATGTGTGCCATTTGAAATGGTTTCGTTTTGGACAAGTGACCCACAGTGGCAGATGAGCAGATTTTTATAATTTACTTGTCTGTGGACAAGTATAAATTTCAAAGATTTCCACACTCCTGAAGTTGTTTAGACCAATTAATTCATTACTCCCTGAAACAAATTTGCTGTAGAATTCTTTGAAAACATCCTTGTAAAATCTTACCTTCTTTTCAATGTTTAATTCATGAATCTTGATAAAAAAATTGTGGCAAGAGCAGCTTGGGATTTACATGTATCTTTGAATGAAAAATATCTGGGAAAAGGAGAAATGCTATTTTCAAGCATTTTTGTCCTTTTCCAAATATGTTTTATTATCATATGTTTAAAGCCCTCTTTCTAAGGGTCAGTAAAACTATGGATGGTTTGGTAAAGGGTAAGCTGACCATCCAGAAAACAAACAGAACTTACCTTCCTACACATACCCGATCTGAATTAGGTGTCATTGTTTGTAGACCTCAGAGTCCCAAGGAAAGCTTTAGCTTTTCACCAGATGACCTAGTTTTAGCTTCCTCCATATTGAAAGCATTTGCAGATTACACATTATATATCACTCAAATGTTCAGACTTTTCTATATAACAGTAAAACCCTTGTGGTAAGAGGAGAAAATGCTGTTTTCCAGCATTTTACATTAACTGTTCCTTTTCTGCTGATATTTTGAAAGGTCCTTTTCCACTGGGACAGAAAAATACTGGCATAATTCATGAAGGGACTAGCTGCTTCTACATAAGTGTAGATTTAACTCAGGCTGCATTAAAAGAACAGTCTGATCGTTAATGTACCATGTAGGGGTATATTAAAAGTAAGAGAATATGCACTTTCCAATTTTTGACATGATCTTTTCTCCACCTTCTACCATGTTCCATGCTTAATGAATGGCAGATTAATGTCTGTCTTGGGCGACTATAGTATCACTGATATTTTCATTGCAAACAGAAATACTCTCTGTTTACCAATCAAATACATGTATGTTTATATCATCTTTATTAACAATTCTTTAGTTGTACCAGGATAATATCATCAAAAAAATCTGGCAGAACTGATCCAGAGATTATACACAACAAACCATTCAGCATTTTATCTGGATCAGAAAGCAGAGACAATATCACCACAGCCACAGCATAAGGTTCATCACATGCAATTTTCATGTACTAGATTCTGGGCAATAACTCACAAGACTGATCTCTGAAGAAAACTACATGCGACTGCTTTATGTAAAAATTGTTTCAGTAGTGAATATCCATGTACCGTCCTCGACTAATATGAAAAGAATTTATAAATTCATAATTCATTATTCCACCTGTAATTACCATTCTCCTTCCCAACATTCATTTTTTTCAGACCCCTCTCCTCCTTGTTCTGTAATGATAAGTGACCTATCAACCCCATTTTTTTTCAAATTCAAGATATATCAGCAGTTGTTGCCATAATGCAACACTAAGATAAATAGTTAAATACCTATACAGACTTATTTTAGATGTACCATAATTTTTTCACAAATACCCTGTAACTGACACTGCAAGAAAAGGAAAATCTACAAATTTCAATTTGTATGGAAAGCAGTGAGGATATATAAGCAGTTGCTTTTAAGAGGCCCATTTTACTTTCATACCAAAATTAGCTGATGGAAGTCAAATGAACTATCAAAACTATCAACTGTTTACACATTATTAGCATTGTAATCCATTTAAAACTTTGAAACTGATGCATTGCAATTGAGGTAATCACTATCACGATCCACTGATGTAACAACATATCGTTGCAACCCTATAGTTCAATGACAGTGATACAGATAGCAGGGTCCAGAGAAAACAAAAACAAGAAAAGGACCTGCAACTCAATACATCCTGCTGTATCTATATATTATAAAGGTTTGGCAATACTGATGGCAGAGTGACCTACTTTTTGACCCAGCATGACCAAATTTCAAACTTGTCAGAGACATCATCAAGACAAACATTCTGACTATGTTTCATGAGTTTCTGCCTGAAAATGTTGCCTCTAGAGTGCATACAAGGTTTTTCTAAAATTTGGTCTGGCACCCTACTTTTTGACTTGACATGACCCAATTTCAAAATTGTCAGAGATATCAAGACAAACATTTTGACAAAGTTTCATGAGTTTCTGGCTGAAAATGTGGCTTCCATAGTGCACACAAGGTTTTTTACAGATTTGTCCCAGTGGCCTATTTTTTTACCCAACATGACCCAGTTTAAAACTTGTCCGAGACATCAAGACAAGTATTCTGACTAAGTTTCATAAGTATTACACTAAAAATGTGGCCTCTAGAGTGCACACAAGGTTTTTCCTAAAATTTGATCTGGTAACCTACTTTTTGACCGAGCATGACCTGATTTCACAATGTCCAAGATTTTATCAAGACAAGCATTCTGACCAAGTTTCATGAGTATTAGAATAAAAAATATGGCCTCTTAGAGTGCACACATGATTTTGCTAAATTTTGACCTGGTGACCTACTTTTTGACCTGACATGACCCGATTTTGAACTCGTCCGAGATACTATCAAGACAAACATTCTGACCAAGTTTTATGAGTATTTGATTGAAATGCACTACAGATGACGCACACCAGATACAGCAGGCAAGACACAAATATAGAAACCCCCCTCCGAAAAAAAAAAAAAACTTATTTGATCTTGCTGTGACACATTATTTTCACGTGCTTAGCATTTGTTTAAAGTTATTTTGAAATTAAGTGATAGGGAAAAAAGTTACCGCACAGACAGAAAAATGTCATGGACAAACAGACCAAACAAAAACTGTATTTTGGGGAGTAGGGGGCAAAAAAAAAAAAGATGCTTATTTTGACTTATCAGGTATTTGGTTTTGACCAAAAATGATAAAATTAAAGTTTACCACAATCCTCATTTGATAATGAAGAATGACTATTATAGTGTAGCTAAATACATGTATGTCCAAATGACCTTACTGCTGCTAACTGTAAAAATATACAGTACTTACCGAGAACTGATCCTTTCAGTTTTGTTCCATTCTCAGAATCTTTAGCCTTAACAGCATCTTCTTCTTTTTCAAACTGCACAAAACCATAGCCTCTGTCATGTATGGAAACACCTAAAAGTAAATAACAAAGCACATGAAATGCAAGAGGATAAAGAAGCCATAACCATTTAAATTTTGGGCAAATACAGCTAGTCAACATACATGTACATGTAAATATCAGTTCACTGTCTGTCTTGAAAATACCACTGAGTACAACAAGTGGGATAGAGGAGAAATATGTGAACAAAAGGAAGATGTCTTTTCTCAATGATATGGAAAACACTGTGGAAAATGGAGAAAGAACTTGTAACAAGCAGACATTGCTTGTTATCTATCAATATTCTTGAAAAGATATGCTACATCCTGACATTCAACCTAGCATTTGTGGTATTTGGTTTTACTCCAACAATATTTTCAAGAGCTGAAAGCTGCAGAGGCACAAAATGTTGAATCTATATTACATTTGGTTCATTCTGGACTACAGATTCACAGTAATCCATGTATGCTGCTTACCAGGTCAGTTTTAATAGTAACTATCTTATACACATTCTCATGCTCCTTAACCCTTTCCCAAACAATGACGGGTTTTAATGACCCTAACAAAGAAGGCTTTTGAAAACATAGTAGGAAAAGCAGAAAATGCTGGTAACCAGCATTTCCTCCCTTTCCTGCTATGTTTCCTACCTTATCAAGAGAAATTCCATTTTTTGAGCCACATTCAAAGTGTCGTCTGCAAATGCTTTAAATTTGGACTGGTGCAAAATTTTGTGGTTTGGTAAAGAGTTAAAGCCACAGATGAACTGATCAAACATAGTTGAAGATGGAAATGTGGCTCAACACTTGGTTAAGTTAACCTTTGCAATGAATATCTTCTGCATATTTAGTAAACCAGATATAAAACTCAATCTTTCAATGATACCCGTTTCTTTAAGACAAGTAAATATAATGCTATTCCTTAGACTGCTTTGTAAGTGAAATAACTTTCTTTGTTGTGAGAAAAAAAAAATAATGCCAACATCAAGTATGGTTAGGCAAGAACATGTCACAAACTATCAGACAGTTTAGATCCTCTCTCTCTCTCTCTCTCTCTCTCTCAAGGTACATGCCTCTAAAATCCAAGTTAATGCTTTTAACAAATTCACACTCGAACTTCAGTTTCATTAACTCTTTACCAAACAATCCTGTATTCTCAAGACCTTCAGGCAGACAGCTTATAAGTATACAGTGAAAACTACTCTTTCTTGGCAAGTCAGAATTTTTCATCTGATGCAGACTTAATACTTCAGATAGTGAGAAAAATTTGAAATTACAACTTTAATAATAGGGGGGAAAAAAAAGCTCTTATTACCAGAAAATTTTCTTTGAAATTTCAGATTTCAGACTTGGCCAAGTTGAGCAGAGAGGAAGTTTTACGAACTCTAGCCTTGACTGCATTTTCTTTGTGCTTTGATTCTTGATCTCTATTACTTGCAAAAGCACATAAAGATGTAACTTGCATGCTTAAGGTAATGAGAGTAAGAGTTACAATATCCTGATCAGTGATCTGGGTCTCTTTTTTATATTCTCCTTTTTCTGCATTCAATAAAAATGATATGACCTTTTTCTTCTTCTTCAAAATTTTCCATACTTTACTCTCGAAAATATGAAAATCAAAGCCTTTGCAAATATTTGTAGCAGAATCAAAAGTGATTCTTCAACCACAAAATTGTCACCAGTCAAGTTAGGTGATATACCAGACATGATGTACCATAAAAGAAAAACCTAATAAGATAATCTTTGACATCAGTAAAAAGTATTGTAGTAAAAAAAAAGCAATCTTTGGTAAGGCATTTGAAACAGAAAGAAAGCAACAGATCATTACACGTACCTAGAATCTTTCCGTAACTTTTAAACAGGTTTTCAACTTCCTCTTTAGTAACTTTATCTGATGGTAAACTGCCGATGAAAAGTCTCGCATTTAAAAATTGTGGATCTTCAATATTAGTTGTTGTTGTGACAACATCATCACGCGCTTTATGTCTAGACCGCGACCGACTTTTAGATCTAGACCGACTATATCGTCTCCGATAGTGTGGTGACCTTGACCTTGACCTCCTCCTTCTTCTACTTGACCTGGATCCTGACCTTGACCTAGACTTTGACCTCGAACCAGATCTTGAGCGCCTTGGAATCACACGTCCAAACCTATCAAAACGTTCACGGGATCGACTCCTACTTCTGGTATGTCTTCCAACCATTTTAATTGTTTAGTAATCTGTAAAACATAAAGCATATAGCTAAAGTTTCATTTCAAGTTAAAGACAAGTATATCATAAGTATATATGCCACATAGACAATAAAGAAAGCAATTTGTGTATCTTTACAGTTATCTCCCTTCACTATTTTCCTGTAGATCTTACCTCAAAAGTCTAAAAATGACACTGTTAAAAAATGATGGGTCAATACTGAACACTGGTAAATATTTTAAACATTGAAAAATGAATTTAGGCCAGAAAAAAAAAACCTGTGTTTCAGATGACCCTGAAAAAAAAAATAGGATCGGTCCAAAAAAACTTTATTACAGATAACATCTTACAGGGTTCATACATGTATTCAATGACAAAATTTAAGCACTTTTCAAGCACATTCTCCCATTTTTCAAGCACTTTTTGTTGCATATGTATCACTTGGCCCCAATGACTAACAAACCTCAAAACAGTTAAAGCATTGAAAACCTTATGTTTGACACTAAAATAACAAAAACAACTGTTACGCGGCTCGAATGACTACATTTTTCTTTCATAGCTCAGAACATTGTGGAAAAGGGAGAAAATAAAGTTTTGTTTTTTTTTACTTCTAGTCTTCTTTAATTGTATTAATGTCCAATACCTTCAACACTTGTTCCAGTGCTATCACTGTGAGACAAGAATGCCTACCTCCTCCCCCCACACCAGTACTGACACAACTTTCTTTCCAGAGCCACTGACTACTTTTCTCACATGCATCAGAGGTGAGAGGCAAAAAATCGCCTGAAAGCAAGTCTGTCGCAACCTGGTATTAAACTCACAACCACCATGTCACAAGTCAGATACGCTAACCACTGAGCAACTCAGGCGAGCATTATCAAAAAGAAATTTAAGCTTCCACTTATTGTTTTACAAAGAGATGTGTGTAATTTTATGTTTTAAATTTATCATTCAATATGAATATGGACACTTTGAAGTGCCTCTGATCGGACAATGTCAAACTGACATTTGATGCGTCATGGTTTTTGCATTTTTTTCAGCGATCTATTTTTCATGTCTACTGATTTTTGGAGAAGTATTACCTCGTGATTTGATACGATCTTGTCAATATGGGTGGCTGGTAACTTTAAAACCTGTCATTTTAGGCTACCACATATGTGGATTAATATCTTTATCACGTTTTCATAAATGACTCGCCAGCTTGATGATCTGTGATAATCACAGATGCACATGTCCTTCACATGTTGATACTGCCAGATTGTGTTTATTATAAAGCCCATATTTCTACTGGAAGCACAGAAGTTAATCTATATAATTTATGTGAAGCTTCAGCCGATAACGGGGCTTTAGTTTGACCCATAAACCCAGGTCTTGACCCGAAAAAATCTTAAAATACCCTATTTTGACACACAGAAATTCTGATCAAGGTGTCATTTTGACCCCCAAAGAATTTCAGAGATGTATCAAAATATGAAAGGGGGGGGTCCTCTTTGCACTGTAGAATTTTACAAATCGAATGTTCACTTCACATCTTAGTGCAATATTAATAATAAGTCCAACAATAAAAGCAACAAAAAGCTGACTACAGACTCTTAAAGTTTTCATTCTGATTCATGATTTTTTTGGTTTGACTCTTGAAAAATTAGATTTGATCCCTAAAATTTTAGTGTCAAGGGACTGATGACTCCTGAATTTCAGAGGCTAGCTAAAGTCCTGCAATAATCTCATGTGACAGATTGATACTTTGGTAGAAAAACAAGTCAAAACAGGTCATTTCAAATTTCCAAACATCAAAACCCGGGGTCCCTTGTCAAATGAGAACCCTGTGCAGTGTTTCTGCTAGCTCATGAATTTTTGGGGTCATCTGTGACTCCCTGTTTGGAATTGGAGTCATTCAGAACTTTTCATGGTCTTTAACCTTTTTTTTTTACCCTTTGTAGATGTGGCATAGTGCTAGAAGTTTTATATGACTGTGGTATTAAAGGAAAAAGTTGAAAACAATGAACTCGTAGAAACTGTGCTGTTGGTCACCCCAAATACTCCAGCAAGTCGGTGATCAGGACCGAGCAGGGTCTAAAACGAGGACGAAAAGTTCAAATTCCATACAGTAATATGGGCGAGATGACAGCAATGTCACACAGAATGTCACATTGTTGACCATTACAGTGTAAACCAGAAATTAATAATTTAGTGGTTATCACCTTGACAATTAAATCAATCTTTTATTTTATTTTTTAGTTTTATGTTGCGTGAAGGAAGATGCGATGTATTGATTTTGTTGCTCCAGCCTTTCCTTTCTTTTTTTGCATCAAAAACACTGACTTCCTGAAATGCTGCCCGTTTATTTTCTCACATGTGCAAAACTTTGCCTTTATTTTATCCAAGGATATGTTAGCACCTGTTTTTTCATTGCAAATGCATTTTCCAGATGCCATTTCTTAAACTTGGTGCAACATTAACAATTCAACTGAGGGACGCAATAACAGGGTTTTTCTTATTTTTCTCATTTTACAGCACATTTTCAGACAATAATAAGCACATTTTTTAAGAGAGTGACCAAATTCAAGGACTTTAAAAGACTATTTCTTTTTTTTTCATATTTAACCCTTTACCATACAATCCGGACTTTTCACTACCCTTAAAGAAAAGGTGTCTGAAAACATGATGGGAAAAGGAGAAAATGCTAGTTAACTAGCATTTTCTCCTATTTCTCTGTTTTCCATCCTATCAATACAGAAATCACCATTTTAGCTACATTTAATTTGTTGCCTCCAAGTGCTTTCAATCTGGCCAAGTCCAAAATATTATCATTTGGTAAAGCACCTTTTAAGAGCGTGACTTAAAATTAAGCACTATTTAAGAATGTGCAAACCCCATTTTAATTAAGATTTCTAAACTAGTAAACATAAAAATAATATGTACTGGAAGTTAAAAATATGCTGCGGTATGTCATTTTCTCATGTGGCATACGAGAGGCGAAAATTACTGCAGTGGCGTATTCTAGTGTGACCGGTCGAGTGTGCATGTTAATATATTCGAACACGAATTATCTCCCTTGTATACCCCAATTTTTTCTATAACTAAAAAAAAGAATTTTTACCAAACATTTACCTTTCTCCAGTCAAAATCGAGGATATGAACTTGGCAGTATTGAAAAGTTCCGTCCAATGAGACAATAATGGCAGCGTACAAACAGATAAAATTCGTTATTTCTGCAGAAACTTGACAATGGAATGGCTCGAAAACTAAAGTCGCGTCGAAATGAATTGTATAAATAAATCATGTTTTGCACCGTTATGAATCACGCATGGTATACACTGGCAAAGGTTGAAAAAGATAAACCTGAAAAGCAGACTTTTGTTAGGCAATAATTTTCATGTTTAAGAAAAAAAAAGGGACCACACTCACCGAAATGCGGGGTTTCTTGCAGATATGGAACAGTTGCACAGTATACCGAAAAGGAATTTTTTCAGCGAAAAGAATTTAAATATCCGTCATTCGTCTGTCTGGAATCGATTATGAGTTTATGGATAATGTTCAGTAGTTCTGGGTTCAAATTATTTAAAAAAGGGGGGACAGAGCTATAGAAAAAATTTAAAGCAAAGGTACAAGCCTTTTGAAAATACTGTGGGAAAAGGAAAAATTGCTCGTAACGAGCAATTTTTCCTTTTCCCACAGTGTTTTCTACCCTTTTTGAGAACTTTCTGTCATTTTCATCAAATTTAAAACTGTCGTCTGCAAACACTTTCAATTTGGACGGGTCTAAATTTTATCGCTTGGGAAAGGGTTATCAGATTCAATTTTATCGGTCGAGACAGACCTAGATAGAACATTTACTATACCAGGTTAAAGTAAGAATATTATTGATTTATATAAAGAGCTCTCGATCTAACATTGCTTCAAAATACTAACCATACATAGGGGACCTATGGCTTTCCATCCCGAATTCATAAAGCTGGGTCTCTGTTCCTAATGCCTTACCAATGGCACTTTCTACAAATGACCCTGCTGTACCTCGGATGAGGATCAAGCCCAAGACATCGGCAAACTTAAATTAATTAAATAAATGGATAAATATGCATTTGCTATTTGAAAAGTGGGTTTGATTCATCTGCAAAAATTATCGCCCCTGGTTGACCTGCGTCAAAACATTTTGCTATTTGTATTTTTTTTTTACAATGAAGACACTACCTTTTCAAACTCTGTTTAATTACAGAACAATCTTAAAACAACATTAACAATTTTTCGTCAGTTCAATTCTTTTTTAAATACTTTTTCGGAGACCAATAACTCTTTAACTGCTGAAATTAACATTTTTCATTTATTTATTTATTTTTTTATTTATTTTCAGTTTTTTGATAATCAAAGACAATACAATCCATTGACAAACTACTGACTACATCATTTAAATTAAAGCAGTTAATTACAAGAAAAAAAATGGGCAGGTAAAATTTGTGAAAAACTAACTGTATATTTTCAATCAAATCAATCGAAACAATTATTACAACTTAACCGACAACTTGTTGCATAATTAAAAAATTTATGAAAGCAACATTATTTAAGTTGATCTACAATATAATTATAGAGATCTATACTATTTCTATTTATTACTAACAAAGAACACATTATCGGTACTCTGCATTTAGTTAAGATATAAATTTCCACCAATGTAGCAATTAACATTGAACATTGACCATTTGCAATAGAATAAAATAAAGAAGTAAGCACAAAGATCGGCAAAGGCAACTTTTGTTTATCTGTAAAAATATGCCCCAAATTACAAATTGGTGCATTTTATGACACACTGGGAGATAAGTTTCCTGTTTTTTTTTTTTTTTTTTCTTTATCTTTTTTTCGGATGGGGGATCAAAGGGTGTCGAAATGACCCTTTTTGCAAAAAAATATTGGATGTCGAAATGACCAAAAAGTGTCGAAATGACGGTAACAGGACGTTTCGCCCCAAAGACGTTTCCCCCCTGGTCGTTTCCCCCCTGGTCGTTTCGCCTCTATTTTTCACCCCTAGTCGTTTCGCCCCCGGACCCTAGTCGTTTCGCCCCCAAACCATTTCCTCCCCAAGTCGTTTCGCCCCCCTACCCTCTAATTAATGTAATCAGAGAGAGAGAGAGAGATAGAGATCGACAATATTTTTTCAAAGAACATCATATGACCATGTAAATTAAGATTTTTTCGGAAATGGAAAACAGTTTGGAAAAAGAAGAAAGAATCTATATACATGTAAATATGATTACCTATGTCGGTTTACCTTTTATAATTTTTTTTGGAAAAAAAGAAGAAAGAATCTATATACATGTAAATATGATTACCTATGTCGGTTTACCTTTTATAAATTTAATATAAAAAAAACTGAAATATTACGGTTTTTGATAGATACCGCTGATCACCTTGTTTATTTAGTTTGATTAATTAATCACACCATATTCACTCAATTAATCTTTTTTTTTTTTTTTTTTTAGAGTAAACCATTTCCGATTAACCCAACAAAGACAGACAACAAAATAAAATTGAATCAAAAATTTAAATTTTATTTGGAAAGGGTATAAAACATTGTGGGAAAAGGAGCAAATGCTGGTTCCCAGCATTTTCTCCCTTTCCTACATTGTTTTCAAAGGCTTCCTTCCTAAGATCGTATAAAGTCGGGATTGTGTGCTACAGGGTTAATATGTTGTAAGCTATGAACATGCAAGTGCTGTTTTATGCTTAATAAATGTTATGTTATGTTATGTCTCGGATCAGCATGCGCAGTCCTCGCAGGCTGGTGAAAACTGAAAGTGTCGTATGGGATTAACCTACGAGGGTTGCACAAAGTCATCCTTTCGACACTTTATTCAAATGTTGGGATGCCCCTTTTCGTGTGTTGCAAGCCATATAATGACATAATTACCATCTTGGTTACATAATGGAATTAGTACACCCAGTAAACGTGATTATTCGTTTTTTATTTTTGTTGTAAATGTGGTCAATGCTTGTTTAAGATTGAATTTAAGTACGGGAAAGAAATCATTAAGGGAAAATAATCATTTAGAGCTGTACTTCCTTTTTTTGTACATAACTGATATGTTGATTTTTTTTCTTTAAAAACATATTTGTATTTGGTTGTAATAGCGGACAGTGTAAGACAGAGTTACATATTCGTATGGCTCGATCTTGCTCTACACTTTACTCTATATTACTGCAATCATAGTCCACACTTCTTACAACATATATATATAGGCCAAAAGGTAGAGATTAAGAATTGTTATGACATTTTAGCCTTATCAATTGAGAGCCTTTCCAGATGACAATTTCAATGTTGCTAATTTTCTTTGATAGGGTAGATGGCATTTTCTCCTTTTCCCACAAGGCTTTGGAAAGACGTCTTTCTCACAATTGTTAAAACTCGGCATTGTGTGGTAAAGGGTTAAATGAATCAAGCTATCCAAAATTGTTCTCTGATTGAATGAGTCCACTGTGTTGCTGATTAAATGTCTTTAGATCACGTGCCGTCATAATCCTATTAGGGCCGATTATCAACATCGTTAATTACGTATTACGCAATCTATACCATTTGGACTTTGCTACTGCGAAGTCGTATGAACGCTTTTCGATTACCATTACTTTCACTCAATCGAGGATACCTATTTTTCATTTTACAATACAAATGTAGAAATACAAATTTGTTAAGAGATATCAATTCCTTAATTCATCATTTATATTTTTGAAGTTCGTAGGAAAAATTTTGCATTTTTACTGAGACTTGTTGCGCTTGAGAGAGAGAGAGAGAGAGAGAGAGAGTACTGCAACTTGCCGTCTGATCTTGATCCAGCCCAACATCCAGAAAAATTATTTATAGTTTACTCGATCATCTTACAATATCTGAAATCGATATTTATCCACACACACACACACACCCATTTCTCTCTCTCTCTCTCTCTCTCTCTCTCTCTCAATCGATTTCCCTGGTACCACCATTTGACCACCCAATCTCATGTAGTAGTGTATTTATGTAACTGAGAGAAAAGTATATTGCATTGTATTGTACGAAATGATCAAGTTTGTAGGTCGTATGCAAATGCTTTCAGTTTGGACAAGACTAAAACTCTGTAATTAGATAAGGGTTAAAATGACACTGACTTTTGAATTGTTAACTTTTGAAAACCATAAGTGAACTATAACTGAAAACAAGTGGTAATGTGCAAAATTATTATCCACGTTATAATACAGAAAAGGATGCATAGTAAAAAAAGCTACATCGACAGACAGTGGATGCACCATGCTATCTTCGATGTTCAGTCTTGGTGCATATTCGGAAGTACAGTTCGCACTAACAATGATGTCGAAGGTACATATACTCTCATATACTCTCATTCATACTCTCACTCTGAACATTGTCTTTCATGTCACTCGTTTGGTTTTCCAGAATAGAGTACAATATTCATATACATGTATATGTGAGCGTCACATGTTCGTCTTGTCTGGGACTGAGTAGTCAGCAATTCAATGATTCTTTTTCCACACATGGGTAATTTATCTTGCAGGGTGGCATCATCGTCTTAACAACAGAGCGGGCCACAAAGGACTGTCTTTTTACAAGATAGTGCCATTGTTGAGGAAAGAAGCGGAAAAAGTTACAGTGGAAATCCGCCTGATGACAAACGGGGGACTAACAGCGAGAGACACTAGACCGTCGTACCGCCGACTTGATAGAAAAATCCATGAACTATGGGACAAGTACACGTCTGGTGAGATTTCTACTGCACGACTTTTGAGGGGATGCAGCCAACTATATGGGCCGACAGACGACAGTAGAGAAATTCATGTAAACGAGGAAAATATTGTAACAAGACTCTAGTTGGATTTGCTAGCCTTTTGCGAAGTGACGGTTTTTAACGAACCTTGGGATAAAATGTTTGGAAAACATCTTGAGAAAAGAAGAAAATGCTGTTAACCAGTATCTTCCCCTTTCCTCGCAATGTTACTACCCTATTGAGTGAAAAAGGAAATGCATATTACTGACTTGGTAAAACATTATGGGTAAAGGAGAAATTGCTGGTAAACAGCATTTTCTCCTAATCCCACAATGTTTTTAACCTAGTGGAGGAAAATTGCACCACATCAAACCATCATTTGTTGTCTGCAAATGCTTTAAATTTGGAAAAGTCTAAAATATATATATTTTTTCTCTTTTTTTCTGGTCATAATATTGTAACAAATAAAATGCCTAGTATTAACAAACCTGCAAAAGATGACTTTAGAAAACATTATGGGAAAAGGGTAAACTGTGAGTAACTGGCAGTTTTTCCTCTTCCCACAAAGTTTTCTACCCTATCGTAAAAATGCACCATAAGAGCCACAGTTAAATTGTTGTCTGCAAATGCTTTAAATTTGGAAAAGTAAAAAAAAAAAAAATGTCTTTCTTTTTTTTTTGTCTTTTTCTTTTATGGTCAAAATGTTGTAAAAATCCTGAAAAATACAAAGAAATAAATATACTAGTACTTGAATAATATGCAACATAAATAAAGAAAAAAAAGTTAAAGGAAAAAAAAAAAAAAAAAAAATGGCCAGTAAATGGTTACGCCGAAATTTAATATTTCGGTGTAACAAGTCCTAGTCACACCTCCCCGAGAGGCCACTTTTTAGGCCCGGTGCTGGCCGGTAACTAAGGATAAAAATTATCCTTAGGCTGACGTGACAGGGCGATCATGATCCTGATATGTTTTCCAAATACCACTATTGTCCTGTTAAAACTGAATAAAAGTTCATTTAAAAGTGCAAACTAAGTTTAACCTTGTATTGGGGGCGAAACGACTAGGGGGGAAACGACCAGGGGGGGCGAAACGACTAGGGGGGGGGGGCGAAACGACCAGGGGGGAAACGTCTTGGGGGCGAAACGACTAGGGGAGGAAATGGTTTTGGGGCGAAACGTCCCGGAACCGAAATGACCGGTTACCGATGAGCGGGTACCAGCTTATATTCGCCACTCGCTGGTTCTCACTTTGGGAAAACATTTCGGACGGGATACTAGATCTATGTCAAAAGATGTCTTTGGAACAGACAGAGGGTAACCTTTATCATTCCATTAAATTGTTGAATTTATTCTTGGCAACACAATCAAACAATATATTGGTAACAAGACATTTCTCCCCCAAGACGCGCCCCCCCCTCCACCGTCGATTCTCCCCTAGTCGTTTCGTCCCTAATTTTCATCCTTGGTCGTTTCACCACCGAACCCTCGTCGTTTCGCCCCCAAACCATATCCCCGATGGCCGACTCGCCCCAAATTTACCTGTAGTCTTTATATGTAAAATGTATAACAGATTTACGAACTCCGTTTTTTTTTTTTTTTTTTTTCAGATCTGTCATCACAGGTTAGAACATTGTGGGAAAAGGAGAAATGCTGTTAACCATAAATTTCACATTTCTCACCAATGATTTCAAAAGCCCTCTTCCACAGATTCATTGAAAGTCATTATTTTATTGTAAAGGGTTCAAGTATCATTAGATTTTGTTTCCGTTTGGTAAAAAAAATAAGGATCTATGAAAAGGTCCTTTTAGTTTTGTTTCAGTTTTCTTTCCTTTTTTTGCAGATCCCCAGTTGCGGGACAGGACTTGAGAACAGGGGCTCACTCAATCCGCAGCTTCGCCAATTTCTGTCCAAGGATTGACGATAGTCATTGCAACGAGACTCATTCCTCTCACCGCTGGCCATTGTTTCGACGATGGTTATGTGGGTAAGCAGCCATTGGCTTATAAGGAATATTGTACTGAGTACTGTAAAACAAACTACAGGAAAGCATGGATAGGTGCACTGGCCGCCCCGGTATAATTGAAATAATGTTTAAAACGGCATTAAACACCATACAATCAATCAGTCAATCTTCTTTCTTTTTATGAATATATAACACCTTTGTTCCAGTGTTATTACTGTAAGTCAGAAGGCCTAACCCTCATTGTCCCTCTATAACTCGTAGGTTGTTCAATATTTCCATTTCATAAAATCACCCAAATTTTTTTCTCATTATTAGACGGAAATTTAAGCACCTGCTTATTGCTTTAATACTAATATTTAGGTCAATTTACTGCTAAAACGTCATTATAAAAGCTGGGACAATGTGAAACTGACATTTTGTTGTGTCATGGATTTTCACATTTTTCGCAATGATCTCTTTTTCAAGTCAATATTGATGTTTGGGTAAGTTTTTCACATGATTCGACATGAATTTGTTTTTGAGGGTGGCAGGTAACTTCAGAACCTGTCATTTTACACTAGATAAGCAGATCAACATAATTATTATGTTTTACATAAAGTTTTTTTAAACACATACCAGTCTGATTAGCTGTAATAAACAGTGGCATGTGCATCCTTCACACTTGAAACTTTTTGTTCTTGGCATAGTTTAGATCTTTCAAGAATCATTTATATGCATTACATGTCGCAGGAAGATTCGCCAGTGCTTCATTTTTGGAGAATTTTTTCTAAATTGTAGCATTTGTTGCCACAGGCAAGTGGCAATAGACAGTGGGAGCCCTGGTTTCAATGCAAACAAACGCATGATCAAGGAAAGTGAACCCTTTACCACAAAATTCCAAGTTTTAACAACCTTGAGGAAGAAGGCCTTTGAAAATGTTATGCGAAAGGGAGAAAATGCTGGCAACGAGAATTTTCTCCTTTTCCCACAATTTTTTCTAACCCTTTCAAAAACAATCTCTACCATTTGGGAAGCATTTTATTTGCTCTCTGCAAATGAGATGCATTTAAAAAAGTCCAACATTTTCTCGTTTGGTAAAGAGTAATGGAAATCCTACCCAATGGCAGCGCAAGCACTTGTTCTGTATGGGTCGAATAGCTGGGGGAGGGGGCTAAACAACTAGGGGCAAAACAAAGGGGCAGGGGGGGAACGTCTAGGGAGCAAAACGACTTGCGGAGAAAATGGTTTTGGAGTGAAACAACTCAGAATGCGATAGATGCACTGTTTAAACTGGTCTGCAAACACTGTTACAACACCCTATATTGACTAGGTTGACCCCTGTGAAGACAAAATATTTTTGTAACCAAACCTACTTTTCCAAGAATGTTTTCCAAAGCTGTCCTTCTCTGGGTCATCAAGAGTCGGGATTGCTTGGTCAAAATTTAACTTTTACTATCAAATAAATGAAGTACTCTTTTTCAAGGACTACGTAATAACTGTTGCATGCAGGAAAAACAGCTCTGTAGTTGCCTAGAACCAAGCAGTGGACAGTATCTATAAGAGATCAGACTGCACAGAAAGTCCACAAAAGTATCCTGTGTCATCTGTGGTAGGGAAAGAGATAATATACAAGTATACTACACACAGTTTAATAGGGATCATTTAGATATTTCAATACGGGTATACCTCATAATACAGTTTTGCTGTAAAAACATCTACATGTATTTCTCCAGGTGGTTTATTTCATCAGTGTGGCAATGTAACATATTGAAAAACCATACCTGATACATTCAACACATATACGTGTACTTATACATGTATATCCATTTAATAGGGTGTTCCCTTGGAAATTTTGAGTAGTATATTAGATCTACCACAATTTGGAGAAGTTTTATCGGTCTTGTAAGTTAAAAGACCACTTGAAACATTGTGGCTGTGGGATAGGGTAAGGAGTAATTGAAAAGATAGTAATGAGCAATTTTTCTAACCACAATGTTTCTTATATATCCAAGGGCTGTATTCACAGAATGGTGGTCAAAAGTTTCTCTGGTCATTATCCCCTACCCCTAAAATACACAAGGCAGTCAATAGCCCCTATGCAATTTTGCAATGGTGGACATCATTCCCTTCATCAGATCTTGGAGGTGGTCAGAAGCCCATTTGCAAATCCACACAGGCAGACATTATCCCCTTTAGTAAATGTCAGAGGCAGACAAAAGCACCTTAAGATAAGCCGACATTTACTGCAGTTATCCCTAATAGAGAAATGTTAGAGTGTCTTGTCTGTGTGTGTATTCCCCCTGCCATTTTCTTTGGAGATGATTTACTAATTAAAAATTATTGCCATTGGTCTTAATTCATTCAACATATAAACACTGGATCACTATGCCTAGAAATAGATAATTACATGTCTTGATCTGTCCACAGTTTGTCTAATTTACTCCAATGGACAACACCGGAGGACGGACGTTTTGGCCAGGACATTTTGGCCACGTACGTTTTGGCCAGCCTTATTGAAAAAACGGACGTTTCGGCCAAATTCAATTTATATGTACTTATAGATTATTAAGCTACATAAATGATATTTTTAACTGATTTAATTAATGATTTAGTAGGTTTATACAATGATGATCGTTAGATTATGATTTAATAGATGATTTCAACATTTTTGAATGTTTGATTTATGTGCTTTTATTATCTATAATAAGTACATATACTGATGGCCTGTGACCAATGGGGTTGAAATCTGCATAGTAAATAATTGGAAATGGGATCATTCTAGGAACTTCCCTTCAAATTTTCACTCTTGCAAGATGAGTTCTGGTCATTTCAGCCATTTAAGTAGTGTGAGTACTGGTGTAAGTAAACCAGGAAGGCAAGAAAAAGATAAAGAAAGAACTTATTAATTACATTAAAATTCTATAATGAAAGAATAAAGAAAAAAACAATCAACAAAATGATAAATAAAAGAAAATAAATAATATATTTGTTTAGCTTTTTCTTTACTTGGTAAACATAGTGAGAATAGAAGTAACTGCTAAAATTTCCAATTTTATTGACAGAATTTAAACATTCAAAAATGTTGAAATCATCCATTAAGTCATAATCTAACAATTGTCATTGTATAAACATTCTAAACCATTAATTAAATCAGTTAAAAATAATATTTATGTAGCTTAATAATCTATTATAAGTACATATAAATTGAATTTGGCCAAAACGTCCGTTTTTTCAATAAGGCTGGCCAAAACGTCCATGGCTAAAACATCCTAGCCAAAATGTCCTGGCCAAAACGTCCATGGCCAAAATGTCCTACATTCAACAACGCCTGTTCAACTTTAAATTAAGCAAGTGATCTACTTTAATTGCATTTTTCAAATCTTTAATCCATAATTAATTGGTGTTATTACACCAAAAGAATTTTATTTATTTATATACTGAAGGACTGTTACCCAATGTAAAAATTTCGTGATAGACATTGGATAATTTTACCCATTTAAAAGACTTGAGATAGACATCAGAAAATTTCACACATTCAGATCTAATATAGAACTTACGTATATTTCACAAGCGATCTGGTTTACTAGTGATTATCAGACTTAGGTCTATGAAGCTACCACATGGCTACCATTGATAAACGTAGGGACTGTTGTCTACCAATGGTGGAGGGGTTGTTGTCGGCCTCTCAGATTTGATGAAGGTGATAATGTCTGCCTTTACGAAATTGCGATGGGGCTTTTGACTGTCTCTAAGATTTGATGAAGGGGAATGTGTCTGCCACCGCAAAACTATAAAGGGGTTTTCGACTGCTTTGTTCATTTTAGGGGTAGGGGTTAATGATCGGAGGTGTCTAATTCTAGATTTAGAAAGTAACACAACTTCTGATTGGCTAAGCCAAATGGTTTAGTCAATCAGAAGTTTTTTTTCAATCAGACATTGTGTTACTTTCTTGAGAATAAGACTTAAAATGTTCTTAAGAATGGTTTGTGAATATTTACCCAGACCAGTATGCAACCTTAATTCAAGATAACTATCTATTATTATCTAAGGTGTAGTTCAGGGGTTTCAGTAAGAATAAAAGTAACAGGATGATTGAGTGAAGTAGACAAGGGGGTCTATGGTTCCTCTCCAGCGGGGATCATGAGAGCAGTGCTCCTATTTCCAGGGGGGCTTTGGGCCCCTGCCCAAAAAAAGATTTGATGCATTTTTAAGATAAATTGCGGGGAAAGGGGCATTGTTGGGAAAAAATGATGTTGTTAATACACCATTGTACAAAAATCCCCAGAATGGTGATGATGTACATCAGTGGAAGAGAAGAGAAGTTTAACATTGAATCTGTATTTGAGGGGCTTGATTTTCATCATCCCACAGAGCATTGAAAATATTGTAGCACTGGACAGTGGTGCATACTTTGTAAAATATCTACATATCTAACGATAGTATAAAATGCATCAAAAGAGTACTGTCACCAAGCCCTTAGTAAAACATGTATGGGTATGAGACATGGGCTGAATTTGTAACTGTAAAAAGTTATTATGGGCTGAACTGCCCGTGGACTAATGGGTTAAAGAGACAGTGGCATACCTGAAACCAGATCAATCATTTACGGATAAGTGCTTTGATAATATATCGTGTTCCAGAGATCACTTATCAAAAATAAATTTTGTTGAAAAAAAAAAAAAAGTCTTAGTGACAGGAAAAAAAGTTGCAGAAAAAAAATCAATTTTACTTTACATGGAGGTAAGATGTGGTCTTGGGACTATTCGGTCCATTCCGCTTGTTAGAGTTTTTCTTTTTCATTTCTGGAACACATGATATGATATCTAAGAGGGCTGATATGTAAACAATTGAAATGGTTTCCATTATGCCATTGTTTCCTTTATAACCCATTACACAGTTCAGGTAAACGCCTAAATGCAAGCTCAACAAATGTCGGTCTTCACTGTGTAGTATGAACAACAGCATAACAACTTGATATTAGTTCAACAGATGTTATTGATACTGGTATTGCATGTATTTAGAATAGACGGGTGGAATCCCTGGAACTGACCTTGGCTCAGATTGACATCCCCAGTAGTTAGTTAAAGATTCAAAGTTGTCTGCTTCAAGTTTGATGTAAGACATAATGAGGTAAATATTTTTATTTCAGATCTCAAAGCTTTCGAAAGAAGGCTGACAGAGGTGATTGATAAGCTACAACCGGCTGCTAGATTTTGGAGAAGTAAATGAGACTAATTACTTGATATGACCTGACATACTTATTCTTTGGGCCTATGTGGGCTTTATTTATGGCATCAGTGTACAAGGATGTGTCCGTAATTCCATATCAGATTATTCTGCGGCACTTTAAAATGAACATGAACGAAGACAGTCTTTTCCATTAGGGCGTAGGACAAAAGTCCTATAGGACAAAAGCCCCATAGGACAATTGCCCCATTGAACAAAAGCCCCATGTTATCCAATAAAGAAATATAGTACAAGCAATGACTTGCATCCTGAAATTTGCAAACTCAGTTTGGTTTTTATGATCAGTTATCTACGTTCTAGTAAAAGAGAAACTGCTTTGGTATATTTGCTGGTAAAAACTTCTTGTACCTTTTTAGCTCACCGTGAGCACAAAGTGCTCAAGGTGAGCTATTGTGATCGCCCTATGTCCAGCGTCTGTCGTCCGTCAACAATTTCTTTAAATATCTTCTTCTCCTAAACCACTGGGCCAATCTTGATGAAACTTGGCAGGGATGTTCCTTGGGTGAAGCTCTACCAAAGTTGTTCAAAAAATTGAATTCCACCCATAACTCGGGTTGCCATGGCAACAAAAAGGAAAAAAATGCAAAATCTTTGAAAATCTTCTTCTCTGAAACTAGAAGGCGCAGAGCTTTGATATTTGGTATGTAGCATCTCCTAGTGGACCTCTACCAAGTTTTTTCATATGATGTCCCTGGGGTCAAAACTGGCCCCGCCCTGGGGGTCACAAGTTCGAACATAGGAACAAAGAAGGAAAACTTTAAAAATCTTCTTCTCTGAAACTTGAAGGCGCAGAGCTTTGATATTTGGTATGTAGCATCTCCTAGTGGACCTCTACCAAGTTTGTTCTTATGATGTCCTTGGGGTCAAAACTGGCCCCGCCCTGGGGGTCACAAGTTCAAACATAGGAACAAAGAAGGAAAACTTTAAAAATCTTCTTCTCTGAAACTTGAAGGCATAGAGCTTTGATATATGGTATGTAGCATCTCCTAGTGGACCTCTACCAAGTTTTTTCATATGATGTCCCTGGGGTCAAAACAAGCCCCACCCCGGGGGTCACAAGTTCGAATCTTCTTCTCTGAAACTTGAAGGTGTAGAGCTTTGATATTTGGTATGTAGCATCTCCTAGTGGACCTTTACCAAGTTTGTTCATATGATGCCCTTGGGGTCAAAACTGGCCCTGCCCCGGGGGGTCACAAGTTCGAACATAGGAACAAAGAAGGAAAACTTTAAAATTCTTCTTTTCTGAAACCGAAAGGCATGGAGCTTTGATATTTGGTATGTTGCATCTCAGAGTGGACCTCTACCAAGTTTGTTCCAAGGATGCTGCTTGGGTAAAAACTGGCCCAGCCCGGGGGGTCACAAGTTCGAACATAGGAACAAAGAAGGAAAACTTTAAAATTCTTCTTTGAAACTGGAAGGCGTAGAGCTTTGATATTTGGTATGTAGTGATTCTCTTCTAAGTTTGTTAGCCCATCTAAGCACAACGAGTTCATTGAGTTCACCATAGCATCTCCTAGTGGACCTCTACCAAGTTTTTTCATATGATGTCCCTGGGGTCAAAACAAGCCCCACCCCGGGGGTCACAAGTTCGAACATAGGAACAAAGAAGGAAAACTTTAAAAATCTTCTTCTCTGAAACTTGAAGGTGTAGAGCTTTGATATTTGGTATGTAGCATCTCCTAGTGGACCTTTACCAAGTTTGTTCATATGATGCCTCTTGGGTCAAAACTGGCCCCGCCCTAGGGGTCACAAGTTCAAACATAGGAACAAAGAAGGAAAACTTGACATTTATTTTTCTCCTAAACGGGAAGGTGTAGAGCTTTGATATTTGGTATGTAGCATCTCCTAATGGACCTCTTCCAAGTTTGTTCCAAGGATGCTGCTTGGGTAAAAACTGGCCCAGCCCGGGGGGGTCACAAGTTCGAACATAGGAACAAAGAAGGAAAACTTTAAAATTCTTTTTTTGAAACTGGAAGGCGTAGAGCTTTGATATTTGGTATGTAGTGATTCTCTTCTAAGTTTGTTAGCCCATCTAAGCACAACGAGTTCATTGAGTTCACCATAAACTAGGTCACTAGGTCAAATTAAAGAAATACCTTGTGGGCACTCTAGAGGCCACATTATTTGCTCAATTGCCTTGAAAATTGGTCAGAATGTTTGTCTTTATAAAATCTCACAAAGAGTCTAAATATGGGTCAACTGGGGTCATAAACTAGGTCACTCGGTCAAATTAAAGAAATACCTAAGGGGCACTCTAGAGGCCACATTTATTATTGAGTTGATTTGAAATTTTAAAATGTTTCTTTTGATAAAGTCCAAGACCAGTTCAAATTTGGGTCACCTGGGGTCATAATCTAGGTCACTAGGTCAAATTAAAGAAATACTTTTAGGGCACTCTAGAGGCTACATTTTTGGCTCAGTTGACTTGAAAATTGGTCAGAATGTTTGTCTTTGTGAAATATGAGTTTGAAATTGGGTCACCTGGGGTCATAAACTAGGTCACTTGGTCAAATTAAAGAAATACCTTTAAGGCACTGTACTCAGGTGAGAGATCCAGGGCCATCATGGCCCTCTTGTTTGTATTTTCACACGACTTGAGATATTATTGATAATCAATTGAAATATGTATGAAATTATGAACTCATAAGCTGAGCTATTATTCCTGCTCTATAATGTCTTTGGGGAAAAAAAGAGACAGGATCGTTTGGTAAACCCTTTACCACACAACCCTGAGTTTTAACAACCCTGACAGACAAGGCTTCTGAACCATTGTGGGAAAAGGAGAAAATGCTGGTAACCACAGTAAAGCATCATTTTTCATCTGCAAATGCTTTCAATGTGGACCAGTCTGAAATTTAGTGGTGTGGTAAAGAGTTAGTGCATGGGGTTTTCATCCTATGGGGCTTTTGTCCATATCCCTTTCCATTATACTAGTCAGTGTTTAACCCATTACCATGCAAATTTGACTTCTTATGCCCCATCAGTAAACAGCTTTAGAAAATGGTAAGGGAGAAAATTACTTGAGACAAGCAGTTGGTTCTTTTCTCTCAGTGTTTTGCATCTTGATGAAAACAGAAACTGACAATCAAATCCATGGTTGGAAAACAAGCAGTTGCTGCTGAAACAATTTACTCCCTGTACCTGATAGGTCAAAACATACTATAACTGGAAATTACTTTAATGTTAGTCAACTCTTGTTATAAGCTAACCTCAATTCAACAAGCGGCTCATTCTGCAACTTGCAAATCTCCTATTATCAACGTCTTTTCCATCCTTCCATCTAATACATATAAGCTATGCTCTGTGAAAAGATGGATTAATACATGTGCAAAAATATCGACCCAGGTCTGCCTGCGCAATCCGCGGAGGTTGACATGGGCCAAAACTCTTTGCTTTTGGTTAATTTTCTGCATGTCCAAGGACAATTCTACCATAGGATTAAGTGATTTGTTAGACAAAATGGATTTTATGGATCCATAATTATGTGATGATTTTCATGGTATAATGCATCTGGAGATGCATTAAACTCTCTTTTGCCAGAGTGTGGCTCATTTCTGCTTACTACTCTGCCCCCTACACACCACACCCATCTCCTCTTTTTCTCTTCCACTACATCCTCCCAATCCAGTGTGGTAAAACACTGTTAGATTTATTTTTTATTGGGTATTTGTATACTGGTTACCAATATTCTGTCAAATTTTACTGTTTTTCTCTTTCCAGTTGTTTTGATATTTATATCTATATGTACAGCTGTTGTTGCATGGACTTGGCTTAGTGATCCAGAAACGTCCCAGGTAAATGTGTTAGACAATTTATGATCTCAATATTGAATTTGGTGTAACCAAATGCTGAAAGTGTGTTTTTATGGACATTACACAGACATCTTTTGAAAATATTGTTGGAAAGTTAGCTTTTTGTACACTTTTTAGACACTGCTTGGTCATGGTCACCAAATTGCAGGAGTAATCAGACGACACAGTTTCTACAGGGTCATTGTTTTTAACTTTTGCCTTTAATATCACACTTACAAAACATAAAACTTTTAACATAAAGCGACATTTACAAAGATGCAAAGGCGAACACATGAAAAAAAAATTGAAAGGTTAAAGACCATGACCCGTAAAATTTCCAGATGACTCCCCAGAATCCAAACAGGGAGTCACAGATGACCCCCAAAATTTATGAGCTGACAGAAGCACTATTTGATCTAACTCAAATAGTAAATTTTGTATTGTCAATTCGTTTAAATGCCTGCAACTACTTTTGATATGGATAAGTCCAAAATTTGGTCATCTAGTAAAGAGGAAAATTTGTCTAACCCTTTACAACACAATCCAGAGTTTTAACAACCCAGAGAAAGAGGCTGTGTAGTGTGATCTAGGAATGAGAAAATCAATCGACTCACGTTGTGTTCAAATATATTATTTTTATTGTACATAGAATCACAATAACATTGGAAATAACATATTGATCTTTTTCCGCAAACATCAATTTGTCTGCAGGCTGTGTTACCACCAAACGTAACATCATCTGTCTCACGTTGCTGCCAAATGTAATGTATTCACAACAGGCCATTTTTGAAAAAATTGTAGGAAAAGGAGATGTTGGTAACCAGCATTTTCTCCTTTTCCTACAATGTTTTCTACCCTATCAAAGACAAATTCCCTCATTTGGGCTGCATTTAAAAATTGTCTTCAGCAAATACTTTCAGTTTGGACAAGTCTACATTTTTGTCATGTGCTGAAGGGTTACGGAGGTAATCACTTAATCAGCGCATCTTTAAATAATCATAGTTCTATTATATGTACAAATGTATATTGTATTTTCTGTCTCAGCTACCTTTATCATATATACTTGAGCCATGCTCTGGCAAAAGGGAGCTTAATGTATCTCAGTGATGCATCATATCAAACAAGTCATCATATACATGTAATTGTTGACCCATAAAAACCAATTAAGACTAATAGTTGACTGGATCTGAAGATACAGAAAATTGACTAATAGCAAAATGTTTTGGCCCAGGTCAGCCTATGCGGTCTGCGCAGCCTGACCTGGGTTGATACTGTTTGCAGATGCATAAAGCCCTCTTTTCACAGAGTATGACTCACTTGCATTGTATGGTATATTTTAGGTATCTTGCATGCAACAAGCTGATTGCATTGTATGTTTCAGGTATCTTTCACCCAGTCGCTGATGAACCATCCCTTTTTCACAGTCAGCTGTTTATCTCTGATGTTTTTATTTTTATGTGGTATACATAAACGTGTAGTGGCACCATCAATGTATCCTTTCTGTGGAAATCTTTAACCCTTTACCAAGTTATCTCTTGTTTTCACACCCCTGACAAAAACGGCTTTTGAAAACATTGTGTTAAAAAAAGGAGAAAACACTAGTAATCAGCATTTTCTCCTTTTCCCACAATGTTTTCTACCATTTTAAGGACAAATCCTGTTATTTTAGCTACATTTAATTTTCCGTGTGCTTAGAATATGGCTAAGTCTAAAATTTTGTCATCCGGTTAAGAGTTAACAATACATATTTAGTCTTGAAACAAACTTGCATCAGGTTGCTTTAAAAAGCGTTGTAAAACAGGGGCACATCTTGGTAGCCCAGTCGGTAATGTACAGGAGTTGAAAATCAGGGGGTTGCAGTTTTAAGTCCCAGCTCTGCCAAATTTTTCCAAGGATTGATGATGGTCATCACTACAGAATTTGTTCATCTCACACTGCTGAGTTCTAACGACCCTGAAAGAGAGGGCTTTAGAAAACATTGTGGGAAAAGGAGAAAATGCTGGTAACAAAATTTAATTTGCCATCTGCAAATGCTTTCAATTTGGACTAGCATAAAATTTTGTAGTTTGGTAAAGAGGTAATTAATTTTTTACCAGACAACAAAGTTTTAGACCTTTTTACACATTGAGGGCATTAGTAGGCGAAAAACTAAGTGTTGCTCATATGATAGGAGTTGTCGTTGCAAGACAAAATGACATTGTGGGAAAAGGAAAAAGTGCTGGTTATCAACATTTTCGCCTTTTGCTACAATGTTTTCAGATGCCCACACTCTTAGATATCAGAGAGATCATTTGGTAGGGGCTAAACACAGTTTGGCAGGTTACCTAAGTATTTGCTTCCAGAGTCCAGTAAGTTTACCTTAGGAAAGCATGACTACTTGAGAAATAGTATAGTTTTATGAGTGTTTTAAAAGGCTCTGATTTTAAATTAAAAAATGAATAGTTACATTGATAGTTTAAATTACTTTAATATAAAGTGGCAAAATCACAGGAATCACAGGGAATTTGGTAGTGATGCAAAGTAAGACTGTATGAAAAAATATGTTGTCATATACGAAAATGTTGTTGTTTTTAGCTCACCTTAGCACAACGTGCTAAAGGTGAGCTATTGTGATCGCCCTGTGTCCGGCGTCCGGCGTCCGTCGTCCGTCAACAATTTCTTCAAACATCTTCTTCTCCTAAACCACTGGGCCAATCTTGATGAAACTTGGCAGGGATGTTCCTTGGGTGAAGCTCTACCAAAATTGTTCAAAGAATTGAATTCCACCCACAACTCTGGTTGCCATGGCAACAAAAAGGAAAAAAAAAGCAAAATCTTTGAAAATCTTCTTCTCTGAAACTAGAAGGCACAGAGCTTTGATATTTGGTATGTAGCATCTCCTAGTGGACCTCTACCAACTTTGTTCATTTGATGCCCCTGGGGTCAAAACTGGCCCCGCCCCAGGGGTCACAAGTTTGAGCATGGTCACAAAGAAGGAAAACTTTAAAAATCTTCTTCTCTAAAACTTGAAGGCGTAGAGCTTTGATATTTGGCATGTAGCATCTCCTAGTGGACCTCTACCAAGTTTGTTCATATGATGCCCCTGGGGTCAAAACTGGCCCTGCCCCGGGGGTCACAATTTCCAACATAGGAACAAAGAAGGAAAACTTTAAAAATCTTCTTCTCTAAAACTAGAAGGCATAGAGCTTTGATATTTGGCATGAAGCATCTTCTAGTGAACCTCTACCAAGTTTGTTCATATCATGCCCTTGGGGTCAAAACTGGCCCTGCCCAGGGGGTCACAAGTTTGAGTATAGTAACAAAGAAGGAAAACTTTATCAGTCCTCTTCTCTGAAACTTGAAGGCGTAGAGCTTTGATATGTGGCGTGTAGCACCTCCTAGTGGACCTCTACCAAGTTTGTTCATTAAATGCCCCTGGGGTCAAAACTGGCCCCGCCCCGGGGGTCACAATTTCCAACATAGGAACAAAGAAGGAAAACTTTAAAATTCTTCTTCTCTAAAACTAGAAGGCAGAGAGCTTTGATATTTGGCATGAAGCATCTCCTAGTGGACCTCTACCAAGTTTGTTCATATCATGCCCTTGGGGTCAAAACTGGCCCTGCCCCGGGGGGTCACAAGTTTGAACATAGGAACAAAGAGGGGAAACTTTGAAAATCATCTTCTCTAAAACTGGAAGGCGTAGAGCTTTGATATTTGGTATGTAGCATTGCCTAGTGGACCTCTACCAAGTTTGTTCATATGATGCCCCTGGGGTCAAAACTGGCCCCGCCCCGGGGGTCACAAGTTTGAGCATAGTAACAAAGAAGGAAAACTTTAAAAATCTTCTTCTCGGAAACTTGAAGGTGTAGAGCTTTGATATTTGGCATGTAGCATCTACTAGTGGACCTCTACCAAGTTTGTTCATATGATGCCCTTGGGGTCAAAACTGGCCCCGCCCCGGGGGTCACAATTTCCAGCATAGGAACAAAGAAGGAAAACTTTAAAAATCTTCTTCTCTAAAACTAGAAGGCATAGAGCTTTGATATTTGGCATGAAGCATTTCCTAGTGGACCTCTACCAAATTGTTCATATGATGCCCTTGCAGGGATCATTCTGGTTGGACATATATATGAGAGAAAATGTTCCATTTGCTAAAAAATTATGAGAGATTTAAAATTTTAATGAGATTTTTTGTTTCATTTTTCAGAAATCTAACTCTTCTCCAAACGACAAATCCAAACCTCTTTAAGACACTATTTTAAAAGTGACTACTTTCTCTGAAATAAGAGAAAACAATGTTGGAAAAGGATAAACTGCTCAATTTGAGCAATTTCTCCTTTCCCGACATTGTTTTCACAAGTCTTACAACTAAAAACCAGTGTATCAACATCAAAGTGGTGAACTTATTCAGAGGGATACTTTCTTTCGCTAACCAGTACACTGTTTGTAAGCATTTAATGATGCCAGTTTGCTCTTTATTTTCGGCATTGACTATAGCTGTATCAAAGCTTTTGGATGCAGAAGGGGCTGCTATAGCCATTTTGTGATCAGAGGATGAAATGTGACGTTGAAGTGTGGTTGTACGAAAATTGTCAGTTCCAATGGCCATGTTATTTGTCATATTTAAATCTCGACAATAATGGCAGTGCATTTCGTTTTTTGAATTATCAAAGCGCAACCACCCATGTAACTTAAGCCACTTTTCGTTAAATTTGACTTTTTTTTTTTCGCTATCGAGGGATCTAAAGGCAAAGAAGTAGCGGTGTCATCGTTGGACTTGGTCGGCGATTTATCATGTTTATCTTGACTTTCAGCACTGTCGTCAGTCTCGACTCGTGAATTCGTAAGAAAACTGGTTATTTTATTACAAGATTTTATTTGGTTCGATTCTACTTTCCTCTTCTTGGGAGGCATTTTCCTCGCACTGTGCCTGACACAGAACTGCAGACGACTTAAACACGAACTGCATTCGTACGCAACATCACGGTCCGCTAATGATAAGGAAAAACACCGAACAAGTCGAATGTTGCAAATGGTAATTTGCTTCCCGTATATCTTGTTTTACGACGCGGGGAACCAGTGTATAGACTAGTTTATTAAGCGGATTTCCGCTATGTAAGGACTGACACTCGAGTTCTATCCCTATCATCTGCCAAAAATCGGTATGCGAGATTTTGTTTCAATTGAGATTTAGAAATGCGATTTTTGCAATTTTAATGAGAGAATCTCGCGATTTCGCGGCCCAGAATGATCCCTGCCCTTGGGGTCAAAACTGGCCCTGCCCCGGGGGCGGGGGTCACAAGTTCGAACATAGGAACAAAGAGGGAAAACTTTAAAAATCTTCTCCTCTGAAACAGGAAGGCATGGAGCTTTGATATTTGGTATGTAGCATATCCTAGTGGATCTCAACCAAGTTTGTGCATGTGATGCCCTTGGGGCAAAAGTTGGCCCTGCCCCGGGTGTCACAAGTTCGAACATAGGAACAGAGAAGGAAAACTTTAAGAATCATCTTCTCTGAAACTGGAAGGCGTAGAGCTTTGATATTTGGTATGTAGCATCGCCTAGTAGACCTCTAAGTTTGTTCATATGATGCCCTTGGGGTCAAAATTGGCCCTGCCCTGGGGGTCACAAGTTCAAACATAGGAACAAAGAAGGAAAACTTCAATTTTTTTTTCTCTTAAATGGGAAGGTATAGAGCTTTGATATTTGGTATGTAGCATCGCCTAGTGGACTTCTGCCAAGTTTGTTCCAAGGATGCTGCTTTGGTCAAAACTGGCCCAGCCCCTGGGGTCACAAGTTCGAACATAGGAACAAAAAAGAAAAACTTTAAAATTCTTCTTTTCTGAAACAGAAAGGTGTGGAGCTTTGATATTTGGTATGTTGCATCTCAGAGTGGACCTCTACCAAGTTTGTTCATATGATGCCCCTGGCTCAAATGACCTGAAATTTGGCCAGAATGTTTGTCTTGATGAAATACCAGATGAGTTTGGATTTGGGTCACCTGGAACCATAAACTAGGTCACTAGGTCAAAATAAAGAAATACCTTGTGGGCACTCTAGAGGCCACATTATTTGCTTAATTGCCTTGAAAATTTGTCAGAATGTTTGTCTTTGTAAAATCTCACATGAGTCTGAATTTGGGCCAACTGGGGTCATAAACTAGGTCACTTGGTCAAATTAAAGAAATAGCTAGTGGGCACTCTAGAGGCCACATTTATTATTCATTTGATTTGAAAATTGGTTAAAATGTTTCTTTTGATACAGTAAAAGACCAGTTCAAATTTGGGTCACCTGGGGTCATAATCTAGGTCACTAGGTCAAATTAAAGAAATATCTATAGGGCACTTGAGGCCACATTTTTTGCTCAATTGACTTGAAAATTGGTCAGAATGTTTGTCTTCATGAAATATGAGTTTGAAATTGGGTCACCTGCGGTCAAAAACTAGGTCACATGGTCAAATTAAAGAAAAACCTTTAAGGCACCCTACTAAGGTGAGCGACCCAGGGCCATCATGGCCCTCTTGTTTTTTTTCAGTCCAGTAAACGTAATTCTCAGAGGCATGAATGGTATATGAATAAAAAGATTATTTAAGTGCTTAAAAATGACTTGAAGTTTTTTATTATTTCTTCTGTTCCCAGAAAGAATCACAGGTATTAACAAAATTTAATAGCGGTAAACAGTTTGATTATTACAAAACCTTGACAGTTTTCAGTATTGCAGCCAGAGTCAGACAAGTGTTAGCAGACTATAATATGTCATGTGATGATGTAAGTTTTTATACACTTTTTATATGATTCATGCTCTGGCAAAAGGGGTTTTAATGCATCTCTTGTGATGAATAATACCGAGCACATCATCACATAATTATAGACCCATAAAATCCATTTTGTCTATTAACCGACTGAATCATGAGGTTACATGGTCCTCAGACATGCCAAAAATTTACAAAAAGCATAAAGTTTCAACCCATGTCAGCCTGCACTCTGCATTAGATCCCTTTTCACAGAGCATGGCTCATATCCTTATAAATACATGATTTTTTAGATGTATACTTAACCCTTTACCAGACAACAAAATTTTAGCCTTGTCCAAATTAAAAGCATTTGCAGAGGACAATTTCAGTGTGGCTCAAATGGTGCAATTTTTAGCTCCACTGGCCGAAGGCCAGCGAGCTATTGTCATGGCGTTGTGTCCGTCGTGCGTCCGTCCGTCCGTTCGTCCGTGCGTGCGTCCGTAAACTTTTTCTTTAAAAAACTTCTTCTCAGAAACTATTGACTGGATTTTTACCAAATTTCACAGGAATGTTCCTTTGGTGGTCCTCTTTCAAATTCTTTCAAATAATTGTGTTCCATGAAGAATTCTGGTTGCCATGGCAACCAAAGTAAAAGACCTTTAAAAATCTTCTCCTCCCAAACCGCTATTTGGATAGCATTATTATTTTGCAGGAATGTTCCTTAGATACAGGTTTACAGAATTCCTTTAAAAAAAATGATCTGTCAAAAAACATGGCTTTTATGGGAGACTCATTTTCCTTTTATGGTATAAAGTAAAATCTTTGAAAAATTTCTTCTCTAAAACTATTCATTGGATTTCATTGTTGTTTTGCAGGTAAGTTCCTATGGTGGTTGTCTGCCAAATTGTTTCTATGGTGGTTGTATACCAAATTCCTTTTAAAAAAATGATACACCTAAAAACACATTTTTTTATAGACAAGGCTTATATTTCAAAAAAATGTTCTTCTCCAAAACTATTTATTGTGTTAGTTTTATCGACTAACAAAGAAAAAGGAAGAAAATTGGATTGACTTCACCTAGTCAGGGCTGTCCTATTTAAGCCCACACATTTTCCTTGGTATTAAGATCACAATTTACTCCAATGATATGCTATTAGTTAGTACTAGTAATGAATTATCACTGGCCATAAATAAGATAAAAGCTTGAGCACCTTTCACAACTTGAGCTTTTCAATTTTGCCTTTTTACTAAGCCTGAGTAACCATGCCAAGATAAAAAAGAAAAAGTATTTTAATAACAAAACCCCCATGTTGTAGGTACTTTATAGTCCTTTTGATATAGAACAAGAGAACCTCTGCACTTTTATTAGTTCAGGTAAAGGTTTGTTGACCTACTAATGAGTAAATGCAGAGTGGACAGAGAAGGGGTGTAAATCCTGGTGACCTGGTACACAGTGGGACAGGGCTTTACATTTGTGATAAGGCATTAATGTTACCCAGTCAAACTGATCCCGCAACTTCAGTACACCAGAATTAATCTGTGCCCTGGAGCAGGATATTTGATTTATGTAAATGCATTTGTAGACCATTTTGTGTTGTTTGCCACAGAAGACATTCTAACTGTGAAAAGTTGATTATTAGGGATTAGGTGTTCATTGTATGCCAGCATATTTCATTCTATCTGGTGTATTGATGTAAGTTGATCTATATTGCTATAACATTCATTCATTTGCCCTCCTAGCTGTTCTTTTAGATTACCCCTTTACCACACAATCACAACTTTTAACGACCCTGAGAAAGACATATTTTCTATATTTTGATGTTTCCCCACCCAAAATGGTTTGTGAAAGGACCTGTTGCAGACAACATATCTTCAAATTAGTAAGACATATATAAAAAAGGATAGAAATTATTGTGGGAAACTAAGAAAATGCTGGTTACCATTTTTTTCTTCTTTTCTCACAAGTTTTTTCCATACCTTTTTTCTTTAGTGAGCTAAAATGCAGGATTGAATGGTAATTGTTAAAAACTTCTTTTCGCCATTATAGAAATATCAGGCCTGTGGAGCGATACAGGCACTCAAGCGCCTCTAGTTCTTTGATGGGGTAGAAAACACTATGGGAAAAGGAGAAAATGCTGGTTACCAGCATTTTCTCCTTTTCCCACAATGTTTTCAAAAGGCTTCTTTCCCAGGGGCGTCAAAAGGTGGCATTATGTGGTAAAGGGTTAAACCAGGGTCAATCCTGCCGTGGGTATGCACACTGGTTATGTGTGCCTCAAACAGCTGTTTGACTGTCATTGTATTTTAACTTTGTATATGTATTTATTAACCAGAAATTATAGATGTGATACACTTAAATTTGTGAGTTCTGCTGTGGAGCATTGAATAATTATCTTCCTTTCAAATTGGATATTTTTGTGCATAAGACTATTTAGGTTTGAAGATTTGTCTTCCCTATCAAAGCACTTGATGGGGATTTTATGTCATTTATGTTTGAAAAATCCATCTCTCTATCAAAGCTTTTGGCATGGGTATTAGCCCTTTACCAAGCAATTCCTACTTTAACCCTTTCCCAAACAAGCCCTGGTTTTCACGTGTCTGCAGTACAAGTCTTTTGAAAACACTGTGGGAAAAGGAGAAATTGCTCGTAATGAGCAATTTCTCCTTTTCCCACAGTGTTTTCTACCCTTTTTGATAACTTTCTGCCATTTTCATCAAATTTAAAATTGTCTTCTGCAAACTCTTTCAATTTGGACCAGTCCAAAATTTGTCATTTGGGAAAGGGTTAAATGTCTCTAAGAGAGAAGGCTTTTGAAAAGATTGTGGGAAAATGAGAAAATGCTGGTAACCAGCTTTTTCTCATTTTCCAACACTGTTTCCCAACCCTTCTGAGTACAAATATCATAATTTGAGCCATATTTGATAAGCCATCTGTAAATGCTTTCAATCTGGACAGGTCTTATATTTTGTTGTCTGGTAAAGAGGGAGCATAATTTTTTGTGACAGCAAAGCCGTCTTCTCTCTCAGAGCCCTTGGTGAGACTATTTAGTTACTTTTTGTAAAAGTTGTACTTCTTTATGTGCAGTAGATATTAAGAGAATGGATGGTTGGTGTCTCAGATTTTGAAAGTTTACTGGGCAAGGCATCGGAATTTAATCTGGTGTGCTGAAAGCGAATGGGATAAAATTCTGGAACCCAGCCTGATAAACTTTCCCAATCCAAGATGCCAACCATCCTTTCCATTTGTCCTGTTTCTCAGTTTTAACCCTTTAATGCCCCTGAGGAAGAAGCCTTTTGAAAACATTTTTGGAAAAGGAGAAAATGCTGGTAACCAGCATTTTCTCCATGTCCCACAATGTTTTTCTTCCCTCTCAAAGAAAATTGCATCATTTGAGCCACATTGAAATTGTGGTCTGCAAATTCTTTCAATAAGGACAGTTCTAAACTTTTGTTGTGTGGTAAATAGTTAATCCATATGTGACTAAATTAAATATTCACTCAAAATGATGCACAAATTTTATACTATGAGTAAAAACAAAGAACTCTGTAAAGGGTTCTAATACTGTATATGCAGCTGCAATTAAGACATCATTATTGATACACATGGCATTTACCAATGGAAAAATGCTGTGTCAAAGGAAGACAGGTATTTCACTGCTTTTGCTGTTTTTATACATGTATATAAGCAAAGGAAAAAAGTGGGTCCACATTTTGAAACTACCAGTATTTACAGAAATTGTACATTCTACAGCAATTTTCCTTGATTATACTTTCATGCTTTCATTGAGATGCTTATTCAGACGTAGTCCCAGTTGGCAGGTGTGCACTTCTTTGGTCACTTTGATTTGTTAAACCCTCCGCCTAGTAATCAGTGATCAAGAAAGATGGCTTGATTTTCTCTGTAGAGGAAAAATTCTATTTGGGTGCCCTCCTTTGCCCCTATGACATAAGCTTTACTAGGAGTTATAACTGGTTTGTTTCTATTTTCAGACTGGCAAACTCATACTGAAACCACGACCAACAACATGATATTTTGTTCCAGTGCAATTTTGTGGCTTTAGCTGAACTTTCATCAAACAATATTTCATTCACCTTACAGACAGTACCATGTTCTGTTGGTTTCCTCATTTTTGGCAGTGTCTTTAGTCATGATACTCTTTCAAAAATGGACTGTTTTGATATAATCAGCCTCCGGGGCTGATTGATGGTGTTATCTCAGATAGTAAAAAACAACCATTATTCTTGGCATCGTTTGGGGACAGGTGGTTGTTTATATAGTGGTTAAAAAAATACTTCAGAAAACACAACTTGTGAGCTGTCTCTGTGATGAAATGATACTGTGTGACACTGGCAAGAGACAGATAGTGTAGTAATCACTGCTTACAATACATAACATTTGAGTCATGCTCTGGCAAAAGGGGGTTTAATGCATCTCTGTGATGCATGATACAAAGCAAGCTATCATTTTATTATGGATCCATATCAGCCATTGTGTGTAACAAATGATGGAATCATGTAGAAGACTGGTCCTGTGACATGTAGAAAATTTATCAAAAGTAAAAACTTTTGGCCCAGGTCAGCCTGAGCAGGCTGACCTGAATTGACACTTTTTGTAAATGCATTAAGCCTCCTCTTGCCAGAGCATGGCTTATTCTTTTAAAGTAAAATCCAATGATGGTACATGCTAGTTTTCAACCCTCTTTTAATTTTTTATTAGCTCCACTGGCCAAAGGCCAGCGGGCTTATGTCATGGCCTGGTGTCCGTCGTGCGTCCGTCCGTCGGTCCGTCCGTCCGTGCGTTAACTTTTATTTCAAACATCTTCTTCTCTGAAACTACCCATCCAATTTTCATGAAACTTCACAGAAATGATCCTGCCATGGTCCTCTTCAGAATTTCTTGAAAGAATTTGATTCCTTCAAAAACTCTGGTTGCCATGGCAACAAAACTGAAAAATATTGGAAATCTTTAAAAATCTTCTTGTCTGAAACCATAAGGCATAGGGCTACCAAATTTGGCATGTAGCTTTATGTAGTAGACTTCTATCAAGTTTCTTCAAATTATAGCCCTGGGGTCAAAATTGGCTCTGCCCCAGGGGTCACAAGTTTTACATAGGCTTATATAGAGAAAACTTCAAAAATCTTCTTGTCTGAAACCATAAGGCATAGGGCTACCAAATTTGGCATGTAGCTTTATGTAGTAAACCTCTATCATGTCTCTTGAAATTATAGCCCTGGGGTCAAAATTGGCTCTGCCCCAGGGGTCACAAGTTTTACATAGGCTTATATAGAGAAAACTTTAAAAATCTTCCTGTACCTGTGCCATAAGGCCTAGAGCTACCAAATTTTGCATTTAACTTGATCTAGTTGGGGTCTACCAAAAGTGCCCAAATTATAGTCCTGGGGTCAATTTGGCCTCATGCTGGGGGGGGGGGGGGTCACAAGATTTACATAGGCTTACATAGGGAAAACTTTTAAATCTTGGTGTACATAGCCATAAGGCTTAGGCTACCAAATTTTGCATAATTATAGCATTATCTAGTGGACAACTACAAAGAGGGCCCAAGTTACAGCCCTAGGATCAAGTTTGGCCCTGCACCAGGGGTCACAAGTTTTACATGGGTTTATTGAGTGAAAAGTTCAGAAACCGTCTTGTTACTAGCCATAAGGCCAAGAACTCCCAAATTTGGCATGTTATTCTTCTAATACACATATTCCCCATTTAGTCCGACTGTAGCCCTGGGGTCAAAGTTTTATAAGGGCTTATATAGTAAAGACTTCTCTTCATGGTTTATATTTATAAGCCAGTGAAGCGATACAGGGCCATCATGGCCCTCTTGTTTACTTCTTTACCATAATATTTTAAGAGCTGTTTACTGCAGGGGTCTACAATACATATTTTGTGTTAATAAGTTAGGATACAATTTCTTTCAGCTCCACAGAACTTATGGAAAGTTCCATAATTTTTCAATAGCTTTAAAAACTTGCTTTCATTGCAACTGTCCAAATTCCATGTATTCCTAAACTAGACTACTTTAATTCTATGCAAAATGACACAATTTTTAAATGTGGTTCAAATGTTGGGATTGGTCTTTGAAAGGGTAGAAAACAATGTTGCTAATGGAGAAAATGGTGATTACCAGCATTTTCTCCTTGCCCAACAGTGATTTCAAAAGCCTTTTTTCTCCAGGTCACTAAAACTTGGGATTGTGTGGTAAAGGGTTAAACTGAAAACAGGATGATATGGAGAAACCCACCTAGTATGGTTTGTGATTCCCGTTTCTTGAAGTAAGACTGTAAGGACATTATTGCATAGATGTAAACTGTTGTGGAAATATTATTGTGTTTGACACTGAAATCATGTTGACATAGGTGTATAGATTTTATGTATGACAAGTTTCAATGTGGACAGTGTCATGTCTTTTTCTTTAAAAAAATTGTTAAACCATTTTCCAAACCACAAAATTTTAGACTTGTCCACATTCAAAGTATATGATGACAAATTTAATGTGGCTCAAATAGTGGATTTGAAAGTGAAAGGGCAGAAAACTTTGGGAAAAGGAGAAAATACTAGTAACCGGCATTTTCTTCTTTTGCCACAATTTTTTCCAGAGCTTTCTCCCTCCAGGTGCTTAGGCCATGTCCAAAATTGAAAACATTTGCAGGCAACAGACTAAAGGATAGGAGTCGTCACTGAAAGGGCAGAAAACTTTGTCGAAAAAAAAAGAAAATGCTGTTTACCAGGGTTTTCTCCTATTCCCATGTTTTTTTCAAAGGGTCGTTTCCTCAAAGTCATTAAAACTCTGGATTGTGTGGTTAACCCATTACCACATAAAATCCTGACTTTTAATGACCTTAAGAAATTAGACTTTCGAAAACATTGAGGGAAAAGGAGAAAATGCTGGTCACCAGCATTTTCTCCAATTCCCGCAATGTTTTCTTACCATTCAGAAACAAGTCCAATTATTTAAGCAACATTTAATTTGTTGTATGCAAATGCTTTCAATTTTGACCAGCCTAAACTTTTGTTGTATGGTGAAGAGTTCACTCCCCACCTCAGGCAGACAACTTTTTTCTGTCTTGCTGTAGACCTCGTTACTACTGTTTTATCATAATGACATCCCTCAACTCTTTACCAAATGACAAAATTTAGGCCAGTCCAAATTGAAAGCTTTAACTGAGGAAAAAATAAATGTAACTCAAAAATTGAAATTTCTTTTTGGAAGAGTAGAAAACATTGTGGGAAATGGAGAAAATGCTGGTTACCAGCATTTTCTCCTTTTCCCACAATGTCATCAAAAGGCTTTTTCCTCGGGGTCATTAAAAGTCTGGTTTGTGTGGTAAAGTGTTAAATGAATGCGTAGGACTTGTAAACGTCAAGTCTTGGTTCAATTGAGGGTGTGGGTTTGAGCTAAAATTACTAATAGTCTTACGAGATGAGATGTTAAACCAAGGTCCGTGTGATTGTGCTGTTCACTGAGCACATTAAAGAACCAGGTGTACTTTAGGATAGGTTGTGTCCGGTATCTTACACTATCTCCCATAACAAAACCAACAGCCTTCAGGGCGTGTTGCCCATATAGACAACAGGTGGTGACAATAAATAAATGGAGAATAAATAAATCAATCAAAAGGCTTCTTTCTCAAGGTTGTATGGTAATACAATGCGGAAAAAATGTAGACACCTTCAAAGAGGAGAAGTGTGAATGTTAGCATAATCACCTTCTTGTAATGGATATCTGCTAAAGCTGGATAAAGGTATTGGCTTAAATGTGGATATACAGCATAGGTGTCTGCTGAACCCTTTACCACACAATCCCAAGTTTTAACAACCCTGAGGAAGAAGCCTTTTGAAAACATTATGGCAAAAAGGAGAAAATACTGGACACCAGCATTTTCTCCTTTTCCCACAATGTTTTGTACCCTATCAAAGACAATTTACAGCATTTGATTCACATTCCAATAGTCATCTGCAAATGCCTCCAATTTGGACCTGTCTAAATTTTTGTCGTTTAGTATAGAGTTAAATACCAGATGTCTGCTGAAATACAGTAAAGATCTCTGCTAAAATGTGGATTTTGTAGATACAATGGTAGAGGTGGATATCTGTGGAAGAATGGTAGAGGTTTCAGCTAATTACACACATGTGGATTTCTGTCGAAGAACAGTAAAGGTGTCGGCTAAAATGCTAAGTTTTATTTCAAGTTAATGTTAGAGACAGTCACATCCACAGATAGTATTTATTCATATAAACATACATTATAATAAGCTGTTTCAAGGTCATGGTCAGTGCCATGACAACCATTACATATAAAGATATTACACTGGTTCCCATGGTAATCAAAAATAAAGACACCATTATGTAGAGATGTCTAAGAGAACAGAATGGGTTAAAGACTTTAATATACACATGTTAGCATTTCAGATAATGTACTTAATACAGTACCATACAAATATGAATGGTTTAGCAAGAAGCAAAAATTACAAGACACTCTAAAATAGAAAGATATTCACCTAATAACGCATAAATAATCCATACTAAATTCTGCTGCTGTACTCAAGTGATGATGTCAAGAGGTCATGACCCCTATTCCTGATTAATTAAAAGCTTGTTTTTTTCCGTGACATATTTGAAGCCATATTTACCAACTTTTGACAACTTTATACTTCAAAGTGTGTTTTTTTGTTTTCTCATTCTTTCTTATTGATGAACAATACCAAGCATGTGCATCAGTTTTTCTCTGTAAAAGTAACTAGACAGAACCAACATTCATTATTTCTATCATGTTTTCTGATTCTTGATTTTAAAATTTGTGTTTTACTTATACTTTGTAGTGAAATGCCATACCATTGCTATGTTCTACAACAGTCCCTTTGACATTTTTCCTCATCCAAAACACTAATAGAGAAGGAGCTTTTGCTTGTAACAAGCAATTGCTGCTTTTTCTACCATCTTTTCCCATCCATTCAATGACATTTTTCTTTCCTTGGACAAAAAAAGGTGTGTTTGATCCTTTACCACACAATCCTGAGTTTTAACGACCCTGAGGAAGCAGCCTTTTAAAAACCTCATGAGAAAAGGAGAAAATGCTGGTAACCAGCATTTTCTCATTTTCCCGCAAGGTTTTCTACTTTCCCAGACAGTAACCATCATTTCAACTACATTTTTTTGTCATCTGCAAATGTTTACAATTTGGACAAGTCTAAAATTTTATTGTTTGGTAAAGAGTTAAAAGCAGCATATATGGTAAAAGGTTTAATTAACTCTTTACCAAACGGCAAAATTTTAGACTGGTCCAAATTGAAAGCATTTGCAGATGACAAAATAAATGTAATTGAAAAATTGAAATATGTTTTGGGAAGGGTAGAAAACATTGTGGGAAAAGGAGAAAATGCTGGTAACCAGCATTTTCTCCTTTTCCCACAAGGTTTTCAAAAAGGCTTCTTTCACAGGGTCATTAAAAGTCAGGATTGTGTGGTAAAGGGTTAAACACCTACTTTGTGCTAGACAGTACTGACATAAAAGTGGGAATTAAATACAGCAGCTAGGTTAACATAATCAATCAACAGTTCCATTCGAAAACAATTTGAAGGCTTGGAGTCTGAAACCAGGATGGGATTGGCCAAAAATTTAAACCTATCATCAGTCTATCTGCAGTGATTTCTCAGCTTTGAGTCCCTCTAAACCTTTCTCTATAAAAACTGATTTAGACCAACTATATAAATATTCAAACTTCCCTTTGCTTTTCCTAGCTTTGTTGGAATTTTTTATATGAGCTGCTTTACTGATGTATTAACAATTTTGACAGATTTTCAAAAGACTTCTTTGAGAAACACTACGGCAAATGAAAAAAAAAAAAATGGCTTTAACTTTTTACCACACAGTCCCGACTTTTAACAACCCTGAGAAAGAAGGTTTTTGAAAACATTGTGGGAAAAGGAGAAAATGCTGGTAACCAGCATTTTCTCCTTTTCCCCACAATGTTTTCTGCCCTTTCCAAAACAAATTTCAATTCTTGGGTTGCATTTAATTTTTCATCTGCAAATGCTTTCAATTTGGACTGGTCTAAAATTTTGTCGTGTGGTAAAGAGTTAAATGAGAAATTTCATCTTTTGTTTCTACGTTTTCCAAGATTTAACTGCAACCTGGTGTCTTTGATATGACCTTTAACATGAACTAGGTCGACCACTCCACATATATATATAATGGTTTTTAAGAATAAATTTTCCTCCAAAAACGTTGATATACATAAAATGTAGGTTTCAAAATACAGATAATCCTTCCTGGCCACTGCTTTGATTCATGCAACTGAATGACTAGTTTTACTATTTACCACACAATCCCAAGTGTAAATGACCCAAAGAAAGACATCATTTGAAAATATTGTGGAAACAGGAGAAAATGCTGGCAACAGGCATTTTCTCCTTTCACCACGATGTTTTCTCCATTTTCAAAGACAAATCTCACCATTTGGGCCTCATTTAACTTGTTGTCTGCAAATGCTTTCAATTTGGATGTGTCTAAAATGTTGTTTGGTAAAGAGTTAACTCGGACAAGTTTGTTTTAGAGCTTTTGAAAACAACATGGCAAAAGGACAGATTGCATGTGGCTAGCACTCTATCTTTTTTCCAAAATGTCCTTCACCACACGGCAAAATTTTTAACGTGTCATGTTTAAAGAATTTACAGATGACAATTCAAATGATAGTATTTGTCCTTGAATAGATAGAAAACATTGTGGGAAAAGGAAAAAATACTGGTTACAAGCATTATCTCCTTTTCCCTCAATGCTTTTCAAAAAGCTTCTTTCTCAGGGTCGTTAAAAGTCAGGATTGTGTGGTAAAGAATTAATGTATTCATAATTAATTGACTATTCATATTAATTTTTACAAGGGTGTAATTATTTTCTGTCTGAAAATTTGATCCAGGAAATATTGAGTCAAATATCATTGTGGTGGAAAGTTTTTCACCACCCTGAATTGCAACAGGATTTTGGCATATTTTGAGTCTTTTCAAATTGCATGCAATCAAGATAGTAGGCAGTGCTTTTTTTTTTTTTTAAACAAAAGTCATCAGTAAAATGGTTTTCATTATGTCTCAAAAGAAGATAAAGTTTTTTTAAAGGAAAGAATTATTGTACTCAAAAGTCATAGCTTTCAAAAACAAGCATATGCATATGTGTAGGCAAAAAAAGATAAGCCTCTTTCTTGTAATGTCTTATTCTTCAACTTACTTTCTTACGATCTTATATGTTATTAAATCTGAAATGCCTTTGTTGAAACATTATTGGATTAGGAAAAAATGTTGCATAACAGTCTTTTCATTGAAACAGCAAGATACATGAACAGTTGAAATGGCAGCAGTTATAAGGCTGAACACTTGTTGGAAAGCGGTGTTCTATTCGAAATATATTCACAAATGCAGATATAATATTCATGCAGTGATTTTTGCATGAAAACACTTCATTCAGTCTGCAAAGAAATGAGATAAAAGCCACATTCATGACCATAACACATAATATCAGTATATAGTATTTAAATTCGAGGAAATGAGCCATGTTCTGTGAAAAGGGGGCTTGATGCATCTGCAAAAAGTATCAACCAGGTCAGCATGCGCAGTCTGACCTGGCCTGAAACCTTTTGCTATTGGTCAATTTTCTGCAGCTCAAAGGACCATTGTACCTCATAATTCAGTTGGTTGTTTTACAAAACGGATTTTATGGATCCATAATACTGTGATGACTTGCTTGGTATCATGCATCACAGAGATGAATTAAGCCCCTTTTGCCTGAGCATGGCTCAAATATAACATCTGATTTAATTAAGATAATGCATCTGACAAACTTTTTGTTCACTAGCTGTTCAATTCATGTCAACAAATTTTGGATTTAACAAATTTTGAGCTTAGAAATATAATGGCAAATGGCGAAATGGCTCTGAACAAGCAATTTCTCTATTTGCTTAGATCAGAATACACAGAATTTGCAGTCTGACCTGTCTTTAACGAAACAGTCTTGCAAGGACAACTTTGCAACACTGCAATATGTAGGGCTTTTTTCCTGGGTTTAACTCTTTACCACACAATCCCGACTTTTAATGACCCTGAGAAAGAAGCCTTTTGAAAACATTGTGGGAAAAGAAGAAAATGCTGGTTACCAGCATTTTCTCCTTTTCCCACAATGTTTTCTAACCTTCCCAAAACAAATTTCAATTTTTGAGTCACATTTGCCTTCTGCAAATGCTGTCAATTTGAACTAGTCAAAAATTTTGTCGTTTGGTAAAGAGTTAAATGGTCAGTTCCATTGTCTAGTCTTCATTGGCATTGCAACAAGAGGAAAATTCTGCTGACAATTTGCGTTTATTGAGGACAGGGGAAATGGACTGCAGATTGCACAATTTTATCTTAATCTACTCCATCCAATACTTCACTGTTAACCATGACCAAAACTTGCAGTCCTTTCATTTGCAGTGGAACCTCATATTTAATCCTTGATCAAACTATCACATATTTTAGCAAAACTGGAAATGAAGCTTTTTGAAAACTCTGGGAAATGGCAAAAATGCTAGTAAGCATCGTTTTCTCCTTTTTCCACAGCATTTTCAGCTTTTTTTAAACACAATTAAAACCATTAAGCGCCTTTCACGACAATAATTTGCCTTTGCTGCCAGCATAGATCTAGATCAGACTGCACAAAACATCTGACCTTTGACCTACACTGCCTGTTTTGCCAAGATATTTTAGATAAAAGCAATATGGAAACCACAATTCTTAGGATCTTGTTTCTAGACTGAAAATACCTGGTAGGTTTATTCATGCTCTTAGGTTTAATATCGGTTGAGCCACTTTCAGTGCGATGTCTGCAGATGCTTTCAATCCACTCATATGACCTATGTTTAATTTGGATGTGTCATGTCATGCATCGAATAAATCTAAAAGTTTGTCATCTGGTAATAATAAACAAGGCATCCAATTTTTATTTAACTAAATGTCAAGGCTATGAGAGAAAGTATGGTTCGATACATGCTCCTGTGAACGAAGAAGCGTCCCTTGATGCACTATACTGATTAACTCTTCACCAGATGACAAAAGTGTGGACTTGTCCATACTGAAAGCATTTTGCAGACAACAATGAGATTGCTTAGGAAGAAAATGCTGCTTACTGGCATATTCAGCATATTCTCCTTTTCCCAAAATGTTTTTAAAGGTCTTCCTTTTCAGGGTGAAAAACACGGGATAGAGTGGTAAAGGGTTAAATTCACACCAATGATGAGAAAAGGAGTACAGTCAAAAAAAATGTCCATGCAGTTCTCACTTATAAAATGTATTTAATTGACTTACATATATATCTAGTTTTACCAAAAAAAAAAAGAATGACAACCATACAAACATAACACCTACATACATACACACTCAGATGCTTCTATATTTATCCTTTCCCATTTTAAAAGATGGAAAATAATTAGCCTAGTATATAAACCCATCATTTATCACACACATGATTTATCAATCAAAAATACATAAATGCACATAATGTTGACACAGCATAATTATAAAGTAGATACTATCTGATCTCTGTCTTTCCATGGCTCATCATGAAAAATCCCACAACAATCTTGCTTTCTCAATATCTGGTACAGTATGACAAATCTTTCCAAAATAATTTTTATTTACTTAACCCTTTCCTAAACAACAAATTTTAGACTGGTCCAATTTGAAGGAGTTTGCAGACGACAATTTTAAATTTGATGAAAATGACAGAAAGTTCTCCAAAAGGGTAGAAAACACTGTGGGAAAAGGAGAAATTGCTCGTTACGAGCAATTTCTCCTTTTCCCACAGTGTTTTTAAAAGACTTGTACTGCAGACACGTGAAAACCAGGGCTTGTTTGGGAAAGGGTTAAATGGAAAAAAATACAATCATTTTGTCTTGTAATGAAAAGAGTGGTGCTTCTTGAAAATTCAATGCATTTTTTGTTGGCTGTATTTTTTGACAGGCCATTGGTTAGGACAAAGGAAAAATAAATATTTTAAGGTCAGGATGTTTTTCTAGGAAAACTTTGAGGGAAAAGAAGCTAATGCTTGTGACAAGAAACTGCTGCTGTTCCTTCAAGGTTTTCAAAAAGCTGACTACTGCTGGGACGTCAAAAGTGATATCTGTAGGATATTTGACTCTTTACCAAATGACAAAATTTTAGAAGAGTCCAAATTGAAAGCATTTGCTGCTGTCTAATGTGACTGAAAATTTGAAATTTGTTTTGGGAAGGATAGAAAACATTGTTGGAAAAGGAATAAATGCTGGTTACCAGCATTTTCTCCTTTTCGTACAATGTTTTCAAAAGCCATTTTTCTGAAGGTCGTCAGAAGTCAGGATTGTGTGGTAAAGGGTTAATTAAACATTTTTTGGCTTTAATGACCCTGCTGAAAACAGACTTTAGGAAACATTGTAGGAAAAAGAGAAAATGCTGGTAATCATTTTCTCATTTTCCCACAACATTTTCTACCTTTTGAAGGCAAATCCCCTCTCTTTAGTCACATTTAATCTGTTGTCTGCATATGCCTTCAGTCTGGGCAAGTCTGAATTTTTGTCAGTTGGTAAAGACTTAAATACACGCCAATTGGCAGACATCTTTCAAACATTAATAGTTCCATGCTTCATGTATCAGATATCAGTTTTGCATTCTATGCGGCATGTGAGATAAAACTTGTGTAAATGCAGGAAATAAATACTAAGAAACATTGAAATATAAAGCTACAGAGACTGCCATTTACAATACAGGTTTATACAAATACATACTGTCTGAAATAAATTACAAAATAAATAAAAAAATCATTGCACATAGTCCGGTTGAGCATTTTAAGAGTGCCAGGTACTACATTTCAAACAAAATATATGGTCAATATTTTTTTGTGGAATTGCCATAGTCTCAGAATTAACTACCATATTTTTGGGTCAGCAGCAGTAAACAGCTTTCCAAAACATTGTGGGAAAAGGTGCAATTACTTTTGGCAAGCAAATGTACATACTCCTATAATGTTTTCTACACTATTCACAAGTACTGGTACTTAATTCCCTTTCTACAAGTATCTTCATGTGACACGCCTACGTGTCAGTGATTTGTCTAAAATTAGCTTGTGTGGTAATGGTTTATACCGGTAATTTTTGACTCATTACCAACTGTCAAAGTTTTGGACTTAACTAAACTGAAAACATTTGCAGAAGACCAAATAATAGCAGTTCATTTGATGATTTCTGTCTTTAATATTGTAGAAAACATTGTGGGAAAAGGAGAAAATGCTGGTTACCAGCATTTTCTCCTTTTCCCACAATATTTTCAAAAGTCTCCTTCTTCAGGGTCATTAAAACTCAGGATTGTGTGGTAACGGACTGACTGAAAAACAAAGTTTTAGACTTCTCCAAACTCAAACCATATAGAGAAAACAAGCTAACCTTTCAAATGGTGGGATTTTTCTTCATTTGTACGCAAAACATTTACCAACAGTGTTTTAAAAAACCTTTCTTCCTTGTGATCTTTTACATGAGAATGTTCGGTAAAGTGACAACCTTTGCAATAATGGAAAGGGCTCTTAATTAAATCTTACAAGGCCATTTCTATTTTATTTTTAAATACATAAAATACCAAAATTATATGAACCACACTCTGTGAAAAGGGGGCTTAATGCATCTGCAAAGAAGTATCGACCCAGGTCAGCCTGCGCAGGCTGACCTGGGCCGAAACTTTTCGCTATTGGCCAATTTTCCGTATATCCAAGGACCAGTCTACCTCATGATTCAGTCGGTTGGTTTAAGAAGTGGCTTTTTTGGATCCATAATTATGTGATGGCTTAATTGGTATGATGTTTGACGAAGATGCATTAAGTCCCCTTTTGCAAGAGTACAGCTCATTTAAACAAACATTATACATTTACACCACTTTGATTTGAAGTCTCAAATGCATCAAAAACAATATGAGCCATGCACAGGCAGAAGGGGGGGGGGGGGGGGGGGGGGGCTTAATGCATCTCCGTAACACATATTACATCAAGAAAGTGATCACCAAATTATGGTACCATAAAACCCATTTAACAACCAGCTGAGACTGGTCCTTGGACATGTAGAAAATTGTCCAGTAGCAAAAAGTTTTGGCCCAGGTCAGCCTGTATGGACTGCATAGGCTGACCTGGGTTGATGCTTTTTGCGGATGTATTAAGCCCCCTTTTCACAGAGCATGGCTCATGTACTTTTCCTGTACATCTGTGTATAAACCACCATCAGGGGAAGGTTTACCTAGATACAGAGTTGCATAAGTGCTTATGCCTGTGTTAATATGGAGAACAGATGTGAAAAAAAATTGTCCATAGGAGTCATGCATTTAACCCTTTCACCACCACAGGCAAAAAAGGGGCTTTTGTAGACTACATACAGACATGCAGCCTGATCTTGGATCAATATGGTCTCCTTGTTTAGTCAAGCCTATGAGGTAAAAAACTTTCTGTGTCCCAACAGATTGAATTTTCAGCGGTGGAAAGGGGTCAGATTTACATACTTTCTGCTGAAAGAATTGAAGATATCTTTGGCAATCACTATTGGCAAAAACCTAGACAGCTACATCATATTTAAAGTATGAAAACCGATTATGTGAAACTGCGAAGTTCAAACTATTAACCCTTTACCACACTATCCCGAGTTTTAACAACCCTGGGGAAGAAGCCCTTTGAAAACATTTTGGGGAAAAAGAGAAAATGCTGGTAACCAGCATTTTCTCCTTTTCTACCCTTCCTAAAGCAAGTTTTAAATTTTGAGTCGCATATATTTTGTCATCTGCAAATGCTTTCAATTCGGACTAGTGTATAATTTTGTCCTTAGGTAAAGGGTTAACCAAGAATCCTTTGCAAGCATTTTGTCTGAATAAATTTGATCCCAAATACAAAATACAAAAGAAGTAATAAGCCATTTTGGTAATAGCTACTCTTTCACACTTAGTAACTAGTTACACTCTTGCCTGATTTCTCCGTAATCCAGCAGACTCAATGCCACTAAGGCAAACTATGGACTTCTTAACACTCAAGAGTGCCAAATCAAACTCGAGAACATTTATAGTCTTGCAAAATGACCCAAATAATACTAGTTTCAAAGATACCATTGAACAGAAAGCTCTGTACAGCAGACAAGATAGATCAAAGATTTTTAGAATTTTGATCTCAATTTACACTGGCACTTACAGCAACTAGGGTTGTGAAAGGCATTCCAAGCATTATAAACTTGTAGAATTAACCCTTTATCACACGATACAGACTTTTATCTACCCTATGAGAGAAGGCTTTTGAAAAGGTTGTGGAAAAAGGAGAAAATGCTGGTAGCCAGCATTTTGTCCTTTTCCCACAATGTTTTCTACCCTATCAAATACAGATATTGCCATTTAAACAACATTTGTCTGCAAATGCTTTCAAATTTGTCCAGCCCAAAATTTTGTCATTTGGTAAAGAGTTAAAACACAGAAACATTTGAAGGAATGAAAATACTGTTACTGAATTATATGGAAAACATGGCCAGAAAAAAAGGATTGCTTGTTACAAGCAATATCCCATTTCCTTGAATGTTTTAAAAAGCTCTCCAATGTTTGAATCTCTGATGACATATTTTGTTCATTATTGGGGTAAGTTTACAGTTTAAATCCGTTCAAATCAACAAAATTTATACTAATCCAAATTGATGGAATTTGCAGATAACAGATGTATCTAAAGCGATAGGACCTGTTTTTGACATGGTAGGAAAAGAAAAAAAATGCTGGTTACCAGGATTTTCTCCTTTTTCTACAATCTTTTCAATAGCAGCTCTTCTTCTGAGTTATTAAAACATGGGATTGTTTGGCAAAGGGTTACAGCTTGTTTTTTTTCTTGAAGTGTGGCATAACTTACTTTTACGCTAAGAGAAAAATCTCAGTTCCTCAAACTAACAGCTCAAAAAAAAATAACACTAATTTCTCACAGAGGAGTCTGCACTTTAATAGAAACATTTAGATAAATAGATAAAAGTGCATATCAGCAAAGTCCCCTCCCCATTTCTGTATTGTCTGTTTGCATTTTCTATGGTATTCCACTGATAATTTAAATTTGATAGAGTCCAAAATTTGCAAAATGAGACATCTGGGATAAAGGGGGTTCTATTAATGGTAGAGTCCTATTTATAATGCCTTCATACACCATGAAATGAAACAAAACATCAACTACAGTTTAGCATATTTTGTGAATCTAAACACCACATCAAGAGCATGTAAACACCAACAAAATATTTTGAAAAGAATTGTAATAGTGCCTTTGCCTGACAACAGCATCTGACATTTTTTTTCTCAAAGAGAAGTAGTAAATTTGCAAATCCACATCTCAGCCATGCGCGTTTTTGTCCAGTACCGCGCATATGAACATTTAAAAGAAACAGGCGTGCTACTACACTTGGTCAAACATCACAAATGAATATTAAGTCACAAAAAGCATCAGTACACCAATACAAAAAATGACGCCATGGTACTTCTTACTTTCCACATTGGGTGACTGTTGTAGAAAAATCCACACAAGGATGGACTTTATGCATTCCCACCCTCAAGGCCATTAAAAGTGTTTTCTTTTAAAATACATTCAACAGTACACTAAAATTCATATCAATTAGTCTAAAAAAGCATTTTTGACAACAACAAATTCAATGTTGTTCCTATCATCAATGTTGCAGTCCATTTTCTTACTTCATTAACTATTGTCTATGTCACTCTGCCGATATCAATTAAAAAAAGAAAATAAACATTGTTCTGGAAAAAGAATCAACACATCTTTTGTGTATGCTGTTAACGTTTCCTCAGTAATATGACATAACAGATGGGTAGAACACACAGTTCAACACATACAACCTTAAACATTCAAATGTCATACCATCCAGACAATCTGTTGCCACCTCTGCAAGAAGATTTGTGTTTTTGTTGTTTTAGCAGACGACTCTAAGAAATATATTTTTAGTACAAGCCACACCCGCGTAGATTGTTAGCTATAATAACATCAGTGACAGCATCAAAGACAAATTGTATATTGTTGGTATCTGTAGCGCAAGTTTGGTGACAATATATTTCTTTCGTTGAACTTTTGTTCTTCGCCTCAAACTGGGCCTGAATGTATGCCGCCGCTTCTTCATATGTGTTCTTTCCTGCAAAAATAGAATGGTTAGTCATGAAGCACTAATAAAGTATGATGATTTTGTATAGTTCTATCCCTTAACCCTTTACCACAAAATCCTGACTTTTAACAACCCTTAGGAAGAAAGCTTTTGAAAACATTGTGGAAAAAGGAGAATGCTGGTAACCAGCATTTTCTCCTTTTCTCACAATGTTTTCTACCCTATCAAAGAGAGAAATCATCAGTTTAACCAAATATAAAAAATCTGCCTTTTTGAATTTTTTTTCTACAAGCATTTTTCTCCTTTTCCCATGCTTTTTACCCTTTCAAAGATGAATCCCATCATTTGGGCCTTAACTATTATCTTGTCTGCAAATGCTTTCAACTTGGACCAGTCTGAAACTTTAATTATGTTTTAACAAAACTTTTTTCATACTCTACAATTTTTCTTGATATATCCTATTTCTTTTTTGTGTGAAGTGACAGATACCATTTTACAATGCATTGCATCAAATCCCTTCTTTACCATATTTGCATATTTGTTTACTACTTGCTTTAACCCTTAACCCTTTCCCAGACGACAAAATTTGGACTGATCCAAATTGAAAGAGTTTGCAGATGACAATATTAAATTTGATGAAAATGGTAGAAAGTTCTCAATAAGGGTAGAAAACACTGTGGGAAAAGGAGAAATTGCTCGTTACGAGCAATTTCTCCTTTTCCCACAGTGTTTTCAAAAGACATGTGCTGCAGACACGTGAAAACCAGGGCTTGTTTGGGAAAGGGTTAAGCTGCTGTATAAATGAAACAAAATTTTCAAGTCAATTGTAAAAACCCAATTTTTGCTATTTCATAGGTATTTTTTGGGGAAAAATATCTCCATAGCAGACAGTGTAGATCCAAGATCAGACTGCACATTATGTGTTGTCTGATCTTGATCTACACTGTCCGCAAAAGGACAGTGAGTTGCGCTTAGCATTGTTAACTTTCTGTTCAGAGTTGATTATTTTCTTCATTGTATATAGAACAAAGCCAATTCAATCATGGTGATGAGAAAAAGTTTTTTTCCAACAATACAGATCTGTGCTGATAACAACAGGGATATGAAATGTGCAATACCTGATATTTTCTTTGAAAACAGCAGTGCCAAAAATAATTGATAATTTACCAAATACTGTATCTAAAACCTGGATATTGCAATTTCATAGCTGTTTTGGTATCAGTATCTCACAAGATAGAAGACCTTGAAGATAAAGATCAGACCCCTGTGTTTTTTTGAGCAATATCACCTTAATCTACAATATCCATAAATACAGCACAAGGGTTAACCCTTCACCAAGGAATCCCTAGTTTTAATAAACCAAAAGATGGTTTTTAAAAACAAAGACGGAAAAGGAGAAAATGCTGGTGACCAGCATTTTCTCCATTTCCCACAATGTTTTCTGCCCTTTCAAAGGCAAATCCCACCACTTCAGCAACAGTTATCTTGTTGTCTGCAAAGGCTTTCAATCTGGACAATTCTCAAATTATTATCTGGTAATGACTAACCATTAAGTGATTCATTCCATTAATAAGATATTTGAAAAAGTTCATAGTACAAGATGATTTAAAACTAGATGTTTATGTTTGGTGAAAAAAAAATGTCTCCCCTCCATGTGATCTTTGAACCCTAGCTGTAACCTTCACCTCGGAAACCCCTTCTCATCCAGGTGGACAGTGCGCAAATTTTTGAAAACCCAGGAGGGGATCAGGGTCTCTAGTCACCAACCATTCTTAAGAACATTCTTATTCTCCAAATTTTTTAAGTTTGAATTAAACATAACTTCTGATTGGCTGAACCAAATTGCTTAGTCAATCAGAAGTTGTGTTACTTTCAAAAGCCATAATTAGACTAAGAATGTTCTTAGAATGGTTGGTGAATACAGACCAATGTGTTATAGAACCAAAATGATAATGTGACAAACAAACAATATGCCTCCTCTAAGTCCTCACTGAAGTTCACTTGTTTTACCTTACCTGTGTATTCTGGGAAACATACTGTAAGCGAAGATTTCTTGATCTTTTCTTCAAAAAGGTCCTTTTTGTTCAGAAATAAGATTATGGATGTGTCAGTAAACCATTTGTTATTACAAATAGAGTCAAACAATTTCAGACTTTCCTGCATCCGATTCTGAAAACAAAAAATGGTGAAAAAATTTACATGTATTCAAACGTTAGTTCTATATGAAACTGTTTGTATGATCCTGAGGAAGAAAGCTTATGAAAACATTGTAGGAAACGGAGAAAAAAAAATGCACTTTTTCCCTTTCCTATGTTGTTCTTTCCCCTTTGGTCCTGTATGAAGTAGTAAAGTGTAGGACTCATAACCTGGAAGCTCAGGGTTCAAGCATCACTGAAAGCACTGTTGGGTTTTTTTTTTCATGGGAATATCCTTGGACAAGACATTTCAGAACCCTAGCCTAGTACTCATAAAACCAAGGAAATACATGAATATGTGAGCTGCCACCATGATATGACTGACATAATTTTGAAAGTGGCATAAAACAAACAATGAATCAATCAATAACTCAATCAATGTCAATGAACCAACCAACCACCCACCCACCCAAACAATCAATCAATTCATCGATCGACCAATCAATCAATCAATCACAATCAAGCCAGCATTTTCTCCTTTTCCCACAATGTTTTCTACCCTATCAAAGACAACTTCCACAATTGCAGCCACATTAAATTTGTCCTCTGACAATGCTTTGGGTTTGGATAAGTCTAAAATTGTTCCGCATGGTAAATGGTTAAATGGGTGATCAAGCCATTGCACACAACACATGCATTTTCAAACACATACTTTTTAGCAGCATGATCTGCTCTTTTTTCAATGATGGTTTTGATTAACATCTAATACATCTATTAAATCCTGAAAATCATATTTAACTGTTTTCCACACAATCCCGACTTTCAACGTCCATGAGAAAGAAAGCTTGAAAACTTTGTGGGAAAAAGAGAAAATGACGGTTACCATTATTCTCTTCTTTTCCCAAATGTTTTTGAAAGCCCTCTCTGCTGCAGGGTCATTAAAACTCAGGGTTGTGTAGTATAGGGTTAATCAAAGTGTAGAAGTAGTGAGCAAATTGCTCCTTTATACCCACAATTATTTTGCAACATAAGGGCATACAAAACTTGAATTTATATGGTATATATAGGATCTGTCATGAGTTGGTATCTGAGATAAAATTTCATTAAACCAGTCTACAAAAATGTTAATAAGTGAGCCTTTGGCAAGATTAATAACATTTTTTGTGGATAAGTTTAATAAATTTTTACCTCGAAAGCCAATGAATGTTAGATTCTTTTTATCACATAACTGTATAACAAGAATTACAGTCCATGACGTGTTAAAACATAGGCATACATTTACATGAAGCCTATTTTCTTCCTTGACAGGTACATCATGAACGAAAAAAAGTTCCAAAGAATACTGCATATATAGTGATTTTGTTTTGAATCTTAAAGTGACTAATTCGCAACTTAATCATGATGACCAATTTTGACCAGTTATTTCACACAGGAATCTAGGTCAGCTATGTTTTAGAAATGAGGTGTATAATTACAGAGTGTTGACCAAACATGGCACTATTTTCTTATTTCAAATGTGTGTAAGACAAGAGAATTCGTACTGGCTGTGTTACATTAAAAACAAGGGGAGTTATTTGATAAATATATTGTAAGAGTTAATTAACTTACAGTTGTTTCATCCTCGTGAAGAACTTGGTCATATTCACTCATAGCAACACAAAATATAATGGCAGTTACATCTTCAAAACAATGAATCCATTTCTTCCTTTCTGACCTCTGACCTCCAACATCAAATAATCTGAAATAAAAACCCCAAAACATCTGAACCATGCTCTGTCAAAAAGGGGGCTTAAAGCATCTGCATAAAGTATCCACCCATGTCAGCCTGCACAGTCTGTGCAGGCTGACATGGGTTGAAACTTTTTGTTCTTTGTAAAACTTTTGCATTTCCAAGGACCATTCTGCCCCTAGATCCTGTTAATTGCTAGAAAAAATGGATTTTACGGGTCCATAATTATGTGATGACTTGCTCAAGGAGATGCATTAAAACCCCTTTTTGCCAGAACATAGTTCATTTATTTAAAGGTTCCCATTATGTAAGGTAACCACTATAATATACGATAGTAACAAGGGGGGGGGGGGGGGTTTCATTCACAATGCATGCACAAAAATGTCTTATTATTTTAAGGGGAAACAATTCTTCAGTGCTTAAAGGCAGACCAGACACCACATTAATGCACTACCAGTCCTAAAAAGCCTAACAGGACTTGTGGGGCCGTATTTGGCAATAATACTGAGGGAATGAAATATAAGCTTTTCTTCAGATGTAATACATGTTTTTGAAATAACTTATTAAAAACAAAAAATCACACACAGAAAAATCAGAGTTGGTGGGCCCATAAAGTCCATTTTGTCTAAAAACCAGCTGAATACTGAGCTAGTCTGGTACATGGACATACAGAAGTTTGACCAATAGCAAAAAGTTTTGGCCCAGGTTAGCCTGCGTGGACTGCGCAGGGCTGACCTGAGTCGATACTTTTTGAATGTGCATTAAGCCCCCTTTTCACTGAGCATAACTCAAATATGCATAAATCTATGTGCATGTCTACAGATACTCCCCAAATTTCCATGAAATTAAAAGTGGCTTTTTTCTTTCTTTCAATTTACCTTTTTTATGTTATTTGTACAAGCACTTTTTACAGTGTGTCTTTGGCCTGTGTGGTAACTGGTTAAGACCAAGGTAGTTTCTTTCATAATTAAGTAACAGAGGGTCGGAGGAAAGAGAAGAGATCAGAGATGAACCCTCAACCTTACTTTCAACAAGAGCATCTAATGCACCAAATGCTGGGCTGCAGTTATTTGATTTTCAATGAATATTCCAAGTCAAAAAGGGGCCTAACTATATCAAAAATACTTTGATGGTTGCCTGCCTTTCTGTATGTGTTCCCCTTTTGATAGTTTACAATTAGATGAGTTTGAAGTAAATATCTTCTGTACTAACAGGGATATTAAAAAATGTCAAAGTTTTTGCACGACGATGCAGACTGGGTTATGACAATTCCTCAACATTTTTCAAAACAGCCACGGTCATATTATGAAAACACTTTATCAGGGAACTACTACTGCAGCTTTATACTGTAAAAGGCTAAAACTATTCGTTGACAACTCAATAAGTATAAAACAACTTACTTAAAATTTAAATTTTTAAAAGAAAAGTGGACCTCTACTATTCCCGTTGTTTTGACTCTTGTTCGTAAAATGTCTTGTTCTGTAGGTTTATAATCTTTAGCTCCCAGTCGGTCTAACTCATCCAAGAAACTGAAAATAGCGAAAAATCTTATGTGTTTACAACTATGAGACAGAACGATTATATATACAGAATATTGCATTGTAGTAAGTTTCCTGATGCTTGTATCTAATTCAAGCAGCATGAGAAAATTTGATATCATATGAGACCTAAGGTCGAGCAAGATGTCAAAATTTTCTTATGCAGCGAGAAGTAAATAAAAGCATCAGGAAAGTTACCACAACAATATTCCTTTTATCATATACCTACAACTTTCAACAGCAAAATTTGCACTTCTTGACATTTTATTTGTAAACTGGTACACAAAATAAAACAAACAATGGTGTAGTAGCCAGTAACATCATTTTTAGTCTAGCGAAGCTAGTCTATAGGCATCAAGACTGACCTAGAGTCAAAGTAAACAAAAGAGCCCACAGTTGCCAAATACTGCCTTACAGAAAAATACTTCTTTCTGTTACAAATCTTAATTCTTTCATATATGACAATTTTGACAAAAACCACTAAAACTCTACCACTCCAATTTGAATATGTTGTCTTACAAAGTAATAAACTGAACAAGATGTCATTTACAAGGTACCAGATCTTTGCTTATATGTAAATTAAGTGACCTATGCAAAGCAGAGAATCACTTTTTCCTACACCACTGTAACATTATGAATGAATCTATTAACCCTTTCCCAAACGACAAAATTTGGACTGGACCAAATTGAAAGAATTTGCAGACGACAATATTAAATTTGATGAAAATGGTAGAAATTTCTCAATAAAGGTAGAAAACACTGTGGGAAAAGGAGAAATTGCTCATTACAAGCAATTTCTCCTTTTCCAACAGTGTTTTCAAAAGACTTGTACTGCAGACACGTGAAAACCAGGGCTTGTTTGGGAAAGGGTTGATAGATACACCTAGGTAACTTGTAGCAAATCCCAGTTACATTAACCCTCACTGGACAGGGAACCCTTGTCACTCCTTCAGTCATTCATTATTTAGATCATTGTGTACAGTTAAACTGTCATGTTTAACTGTTATTCTAGTCTTGAATATTAACCCTTTACCAAGCAGTGCCAAGTTTTAACAATACTGGGGAAAAATCCATTTGAAAACAGTGCGGGAAAAGGAGAAAGTGCTAGTAACCAGCATTTTCTCCTTTTCCCACATTGTTTTCTACCCTTTTGGAATCAGGTTTCATCAGTTCAACCACTTTTAATTTATGGTCTGCAACAGCTTTGAATTTGGACTGGTGTAAAATTTTTCATTTAGCAAAAAAGAGTTAAATAGTTAACTACATCTTGTGCTATTGGATATTGACTAATTGATTGCATGGTGTTTAAGGCCATTTTCAACATTATTTCAGTGATAATGCAGCAGCCAGAGCACCTATCCGTGCTTTCCTGAAGTTTCTTTTACCATCACTACCGCAACTCAATGACGTTTTGCAGACAGTGTGGATTAAGACCAGACTGCGCAGAGCATGCAGTCTGATCTTGGATCTACACTGTCCGGTAAGAGGATATATTATTTTCTCCAAAATTTAACTTTGAAATAGCAATATTCAGGTGTTTACCATCGGCTTGAAAGTTTCGTTTATCATTTTTAGCAGGTTAAGGGTTAAACTTAAACTGGATTACAGTTAACCAATAACACACATAGCCCCAGCAGCTCAGTCGGTAGTGTACAGGACCTGGGAACAGGAGGTCGCTGGTTCGATCCCCGACTCGGCAAGTTTCTTTCCGAGGATTGATGATAGTCATTGTGACAGGATTCATTTCTCTCTCACGTTTCGATGATGGTTATAACATAAATGTGGGAAAGCAGCCAGTGGCTTGGAAAGAATATTGTGCGGAGTACTGGTATAAGAAACTCCAGGAAAGCATGGATATGTGCACTGTCCACTGCTACATAACCGAAATAATGTTGAAAACAGGGTTAAACACCATATAAACAATCAATCAATCAAATTCGCTAGTCTGTCAGTACTTTCAGTGCTTTGATTATGAATGGCAGATCAATATCACGGCGTAAATTTTGACCAATCAAATCGCAAATCAATATGTATGTTTTCAGCGGGTGAGGTACATCACACCATATCTAGAACATTATTTCACAGTGTGTAGATAGCTATTTTTTTTCTGTCATGTGTGTTACTTTATCAGCATGTGACACATGTATTTGAGCAGTAAAATTTTTAGGTATAATAATCAAAACCTTTATTTCCTCCATATTTAATTTGTTGTGAGCAAATACTTTCAAGATGATACTGAGTTTAACCCTTTACCACACAATTCCATCGATTAATGACCCTGAGGAAGAAGACTATTGAAAACATTGTTGGGAAAAAGAAAAAAATGCTGGTAACCAGCATTTTCTCCTTTTCACACAATGTTTTGTACTCTATATGTGACCGACAAATTTCATGTTTTGAGTCACATTTATTTTGTCATATGCAAATGCCTTCATTTATTTGGACCAGTCTAAAATTTTGTTGATTGGTAAAGAGTTAACCCTTTACCACACAATCCCTACTTTTAACGACCTTAAGAAAGGAGCCTTTTGAAAACATTGTGGGAAAAGGAGAAAATGCTGGAAACCAGCATTTTCTCCTTTTCCCACAACGCTTTCTACCAATTCCAACACAAATTTCAACTCAAGAGTCAGATTTATCTTATCGTCTGCAAATTCTTTCAGTTTGGACCAGTCTAAATTTTTTTCGTTTGGTAAAGAGTTAAAAGACCCTGAGATGAGTGGCATTACAAAGCTTTGTAGGAAAGGAGAAAATGCTGGTTAACATCATTTTTGGCCTTTTCCAACAATGTTTTCTTCTCTTTCAAAGACAAAATACATCACATGAGTCACATTTCATTTGCTGCTTGCAACTACTTTCAGTATGGAGAAATCTAAAATTTTGTCAAGTGGTAAAGAGTTTACCCTAACAGCACAACTTAACCCTTTACCACACAATCCCGACTTTCAACGACCCTGAGAAAGAAATCTTTTGAAAACATTGTGGGAAAAGGAGAAAACGCTCTTAACCACTTCTTTTCCTTTTCCCACAATGTTTTTGACCCTTCTCAAAACGAATTTCAATTTTTGGGTCACATTTACTTTGTCATCTGAATCTGCTTTGAATTTTGACAGGTCTAAACTTTTATCATTTGGTAAAGAGATAAATGAACTTCTAGAAAGCAATTAAAATGTGCATGCCCTATATGCCAAATTCAAGACTGTATTAGTCGGAATAAAAGATATCACACAGCATAAATTCAAACAGCAAGATCTGATCTTTACCTACACAGTTCACAAAAGGCACCAAGACTGTGCAAGGTGCTGTAAGTGTTTGAGGCACAGTTTAACTTTTACAATTCACATGACTTTGTGACCTTTACACAAAAATTATGTTGACCTTTAAAGTTTTCATGTAAATAAATTAGACTTTACCTTTTCCAGTCTTAATTTCTGAATAGCAGATGACTTTTGAAGTACTTTAATTATTTGATCCTTTACCAGACAACAAAATTTCAGACATGTTCAAATTGAAAGCTTTTGCAGATGACAACCTAACTGTAGTCCATGAAAGGGCAGAAAACATTGTGAGAAAAGGTGAAAATACTGGTTACCTACATTTTTGCCTTTTTGCTGTGACCTTGTACATAAAACCTGGTCCTGGTGTCTGAAACCTCTGCTCTGCATGTGGTTGCATCAGGATGCACATGTGTGAAATATTTTAACAGCAGACAAGGGGTTAAAGAGATATACTATAGCAATGACTCGAAATTGCCAACACTCTGGTGGACGAGCAGGGCATAACATGATACATCCCTTTGGCCCTATTGAAACTTTTTACTCTGGGAAAGGCCTAGCTACAAATGAAGATTATACTCACTATTTAGCAGAATCATTCAGCTGATACTCATTTGCGCGGCCAAAACTTTCTTGCACACCAGCATCTGCCCAAAGACGTTTCATAGCTGCTAACAAATCTTCTGAGAAAGGCTCAGTGTCTTCCATACGGGCTATAACATCTAAAACCATCTTTGCATCAGACTGTAAAAGAAAGTATAACTGTTTGATTATATCTGAACTACTGTAAACTAAAGACAACATGTGATTGGTTGATTCCTCTCTGACTCTAAAAGGAAAAACATGTTTACTAGGCTATAGATTAGGCAGAAAGATTCTTTAAGTGATTTTCACTTTACCATAATGTGCTCCAAGTCTTTACAAGATGATAATTTTTTTATGGAATTGTCTCGAAAGGGAAGAAAACATTGTGGGAAAAGAAGAAACAGCTGGTTACCAGATATTTAATGAAAAGAAAAGGAAAATGGACCTAAAGTTCTACGGGCTGTTTTACATATATAAGTACTTGCACAGGGGCAAGTCTAAAATTACGTTTTTTTTCCCTATGTCCAAGTTTTCTGTTTTACTAAAATTTAGGTAATTTGGATAGCTATGTTTGAAAATATGTTTTTCATTAATACTACATTCAAAAATATTGTTAGAACGTAGGAACATAGGCTGAAATAGAAAGGCACTCTTTGTACTGCTTTTTCTGAGAAATAGAAATTTGAGAGAAATGCCTGTTTTATTCTTATAGCCATATTGGCATAATAATCTTTTTTTTTTTCTTTTTTTGTTACAATTCATCATTTCTTCACTGTAAAGTATCCCTATTTGACAGTATCAGCCAACATACTGGATGACATAAAGCCTATGAAGGGCATTACGCCATATTGTAAATCCATTTTCCCATTAATTACCACATAATTCACACTATTAATGAAAAGGCCTTTTGAAAACATTGTGGGAAAAGGAGAAAATGCTGAAAATCAGTGTTTCCTTTTTCCACAATGATTCTACAGTTTTAAAGTAAATACTATCTTTTGAGTTGTATTGAAATTTTATCAGAAAATGTTTTGAATTAAGGACCCATCTAAAAGTTTGTGGCTAAGTACGGCAAATGAAACATATATTCAGTCAGTAGATCTAGGCAAATTTCTCCCATTTGTAAATATACAACTGTTTAGGTCAGTGATCAGACTGCAGTCTGATCTAGATTTTCACTCTCCACAAAAGCATTGGCTTTCATCCTTAGCAACCTAAAAGTAAAGAAAAGGCCACAGAAGCTACATATGGTATGGTGGTATAAATCTAGCTGTTGTAGGAACGCCATCATGGATATGTCAAAATCAATAGCTTAGCCTACACATTGGGAAAGATCAATATTCTGGGAGATGTAGCTACATACTGAATTACTGATGGTCTGTAGTTTTGCATGAAGTCAGTATGACTGTTTGACTCCTTACCTCCTGAAACAACTTTGAAGCAGACGGCTTTTGAAAACTTCCTTGTAGAATACAGATAACACCAGAAGATAATCAACACCAGATAAGGATTTAACCCATATCCTGCTAAATAGAATACTTTCAATGAAACTTTCAAGCTGATAGTAAAAAACCAGAATAGATCTAACACCATTTCAAACTCATTTTTTGGAGAAAATATCTCCTTCTCGTACAGTCTAGATTAGACTGCACTTTCTGCGCATGCATAATGTCAGGGAGTCACACTTAGCAACCTAGGGGTTAATGCAATAAATCTGTGAAACTATGGTGACAAAAGGATAAAATTGAAATTCATCCCAACTCTTTTCCAGATGACTAAATTTGAGGCTTGTCCATGTTGTGAGCATTCGCAGAAGACAGTTCTAATGGGGCTCATTGATGTAATTTTTCTTTGAAAGTGTTGAAAATGGGGTGGAAAAAGAGCAAATGCTGGCTACCAACATTTTCTTCTTTTCCAACAATGTTTTCAGAAGCCATCTATTTTTCATCAGCATTTTTCTGAAAGAATGTTTTCAAATTTGTCTGAAGCAGTTTGTCTACAGGCATAATGAATTATCCTTGATAAACAGAAATTGCCAATCCTGACCATTCTGTCAATCTACCACAATGTTTTGATGACATTTTGACACAGATTATCAACTGGGACCATAGGCACAGTTTTCTTGCATTTAACCTTTTACTTCCATATCACTTTTGTCCACCTACGGAAGAACATTGCTAATAAGAACTATTTTTGCCTTTTATCATCAAATTTTCACCCATTTTTTCAATCCTTGTAACACTTTACGAAACAATCCCCAGTTTAAACAACGCGGATGAAAAATGCTTTTGAAAACATGGGAGGAAAAAGAGAAAATGCTGGTAACCAGCATTTTCTTCTTTTCCTACAATGTTTTCTATTCTTTCAGAAAAATATCATTAGAGCCATATTTTATTCGCCGTCTGTAAATGCTTCCAATTCGGAAAAAGGCTAAAATCTTGTTGCGCTAACCGTAAAGGCTTAATTAAATACCTGTTGATTATCCATATTGAAAATGACTGTTTTTAACTCTATACCAAACAACAAAATCTTAGACTTGTCCCAATTGAAAGCAACAGATTAAATGTGGTGCAAGTGTTGGAATGTGTCTCTCAAAGGGCAGAGAATGTTCTGGGAAAAGGAGAAAAACTGATGCTGGTTACCAGCATTTTCGCAATTCCTCATAAACACAGTGTTTTCAAAAGCTTTATTCCTCAGGTTCATTAACCCTTTACCACACAATCCCGACTTTTAACGACCCTGAGAAAGAACCCTTTTGAAAACATTGTGGGAAAAGGAGAAAATGCTGGTAATCAGCATTTTCTCCTTTTCCCACAATGTTTTCTACTCTTCCCAAAACAAATTTCAATTACTGAGTCACATTTATTTTGTTGTCTGCAAAAGCTTTCAATTTGGACTGGTGTAAAATTTTGTTGTTTGGTAAAGAGTTAATACAACACTGGATTGTTTGGTACATGGTAAACAATGTCTGCTGCAAAAAAATTGTTTCTGGAGGTTAAAGATAATCCTTACAGCCAGAGAGAAAAAAACGCTATTAAAATTTGATAGACTGTAGAATGGTTCACTATTTAGTCAGCTGTGTAAACATAGATAAATTACCAATATGTATGGTGTAAGGGATAAATACATATATCTGAAATTTTCCATTTAAAACCTGAAACGTTACAACAGTGATTTCTTTGATGGCCTCCAAAAAATGAAATGCATTTTCTATCGACATATGTAATGCAATCTTTCAACCGTCAGGGGCAACATTTGGCATGAAGATACAAGATTTTAATTCGATAAAATAAAGACGAAATGGGTTAAAACGTGGCTGGAAACAAGTATAGATATATCTTTTAAATGTAAGGCCTTGGATCAGAAATCCCCATAAAGTACAATAAAATGATACAAATTGTCAATGTCATCACAAAAACAGTGTGACATCTTCTGAACAGGGAAAATTCACACTTACCTAATTAAGTTTCATTTCTTTCTAAATTTATCTAACACCATCACCTAAAGCTTGAAAATTACAACTAACATCATTTCCCCATTTTAATCCTTTTCCTGCTGAATCAATATGAAACTTTCAAACCAATAGTAAAAACCTGAATAATGCTATTTCAAACTTTTTTTTTAGGAAAAAATATCTCCTTATCACAAAATGTAGATCCAAGATCAGACTGCATGTTCTGTGCAGTCTGATCTTGATCTACACTGTCCGCAAAAGGCTTAGCTGCCTAAGGGTTAAAAAGCCAATGGCACTTATCATCAATCTTCCAAATAATAAGTATTTCTATGCCTGCGGGTAATAATAATTATGAAAACATTGAAGGAAAGGAAGGAAATATCAGTAACCCTTTCAAAGACAACTGTCTAGCATTTGGGCCACATTTAATCCTTTACCAAACAATCCTGAGTTTTATTAAAAGGGCAGAAAACAATGTGGGGAAATCGAAAGCATTCGCAGATGACAAATTAAATTCAGCTCAAACTATGATTTTTGTCTTTGATAGGGTATAGTACAATGTGGGTACAGGAGAAAATGCTGGTAACCAGCATTTTCTCCTTTTTCCACAATGTTTTCAAAAGCCTTCTCTTCCTTTAGATCTTTAAAACTCAGGATTGTCTGGTAAAGGGTTACAGGCTTGGGACATCATTTCCAATGATAAATGACAACCTGTCATTGTAGACCCAAAATCAGGCAGCAAATCACATGCGGTATGATCTTGGTCTATCAGTGTCACTTCTTCTTTTGATTTATTTCCTAGGTTTCATCAGTACTAGCCTGGGATCTGCCTGTGGTACACAAAGCAAAAACACTTCAACGCCAGCTGGGATTGAGCCTTATTTAACCTGGGTACAAATCCAGTGTCTTAACCCTTTCCCAAATGACAAATTTTAGACTGGTCCAAATTGTAAGAGTTTGCAGACGACAATTTTAAATTTGATGAAAATGGCAGAAAGTTCTCACAAAGGGTAGAAAACACTGTGGGAAAAGGAGAAATTGCTCGTTACGAGCAATTTCTCCTTTTCCCACAGTGTTTTCAAAAGACTTGTACTGCAGACATGGGAAAACCAGGGCTTGTTTGGGAAAGGGTTAACCCTTTACCAACTCAGATTCAGAGAAATGATTGATTGACTGATTCATTGATTGATAAGTGTTTTACAGCACATTCAACATTGTTTAAGTCAAATCACAGCAACAGCTTGCATATTCGTATTCCATATTTCCTGAGTTTCGCCAGTAAGGCTAGGGTTCTGAAGTGTCTTGCCCAAAGACACTCCCACAAAAAACCCAGTGGACCCCATGAGGTTCAAACCCGGGGTCTCTAGGTCACCAGTCCTTCACTTTACCACAGAGCCAGGCAGGACCCTTAGACTCTGAGAAAGAAGGCCTTTGAAAACATTGTTGGAATCAAAGAAAATGCTGGTAACCACTTTTTTCTTGTTTTCAAAGACAAATCTGATCACTTTAGATACATTTGTTGTCTGCAAATGCTTTCAACTTGGACATGCCTAAAGTTTGGTAATCCCATACAGAGTTAACCATTTAACAAACAAACCCGTTTTAACAACCTTGACAAAAAAAGGCTTTTGAAAACATTTTGAGAAAAAGAGAAAATGCTGATAACCAGCATTTCTTTTTCCACAATGTTTTCTACCCTTTCAAAAACATAGTCCATCATTTTAGTCACATCCAATTTATCTTCTGCGAATACTTCTAATTTAGATAAGTTTAAAGTTTTGTCATCTGATATGACTCTCTCAAGAATGAATTATGACTAATGCAATGTTGACCAGTTAACTCTTTAGCAAACAACAATTACTGTAGACTTGTCCAAAATCATAGCCTTAAAGTTTGCAGATGACGAATTAAGTGTATCTCAAGCTAGTAGCGATATTTGTTTTTGAAAGAGTAGAAAATATTGTGGGAAAAGAAGACAATGGTGGCTTCAAGTATTTTGTCTTTTTAAACGTTTTCAAAAGCCTTCTTTCTTAAGGTTCTTTAATCCACTGGATTGTTTGCTAAAGGGTTAAGTTTAAGACAATCATATCTTCAGGGTGTATGGTAAAATTCAAGTGAAAAATTAATGATTGTCTCTAACTTTTCCCAAAATGTAAACCACAAAATGTACATTGCACTCTCAAAGGCAACAACAATCAACTAGACCTAAAAACAGTTTCCATTGATAAAGTAAGTCTCAGTGGCACTACTTTACAGGTAAATAGTTAAAACATGCACAGGAGGTAACCTGCTTAACATTTCCCATTAAACCCTTTTCTTTATGCATGTGCCATTTGCAATCTACAAAGTGCATGATATTTGAAATCTTTTTAATTAATGCAGTAATAGCCCATAGTGATTTATTAATTCATGATATTGTTTTCTTAGTTTTCTCTAATCTGCAAGTAAAAAACAAGATCAAGATTTCATTCTTCCAGAAAGCACAAAATATAAGTAATCCAAAAATTACATTTGGAGTTGTACATGACTCATCACATGCTTTTGAAATAAGAAAGGTTGCTATTTTTAGACACAGGATTGAAGATCCAAGTGAATACAAGATACACTGATACTGTTTTACATGTATAACTTCACTTTATTCAATTTCTGTTCAACCCTTAACCTGCTATATATAACTAAAATGAAACTTTCAAGTCAATAGTAAAAACCTAAATACATGTAATGCTATTTCAAAGTTATTTTAGGGGAGAAAATCTCTCCTTATCAGACAATGTAGATCCAAGATCAGACTGCACATTCTGTGCAGTCTGATCTTGATCCACACTGTCCGCAAAAGGTCTTTGAATTGTGCATAGCAGCCTAAGGGTTAATCCTTAACTTACATGGGCCCACGGAATATGAAATATGCTGGTATGCTACTACAGGATAAAGAGCAACAGCATTCCTTTAACCGAAATACGTTCGTTTCATTTTCAAACTGCAGACAAATATCATTCTGTATTCCAATGGGGAATATCGTCCAGACAGGTCAGATGCACATTTTGCTATAGCACTCAATCTGATCTACAGCATTTGCTATGGGTAAGTGTGCTAAATAAACACTCCTGATTACGGTGAAGTTTTTTCCTCAATTGAAAATGGCAAGTGTTGCAGAAAATAAAAATCTGAACAAGAAATGCTGGTATCTTTAAAAAAGATAGAGGGTGTAAATTTGCCAGCAAATAGGCAGGGGCCCTTAAAATAAACATGTCTACACTTTTGACCAATCACAATTTTCTATTTATTCATTTGTTATCAGTACCAAAGAGTAGGTCAAAAGTTAGCACATTCAGCTATGCTGAAAAATGATAGCCAATGAGTATCAAATACTGGAGGACACATTCTAATTTTGAGTTAGATCTTGAAATCTTTCAGAAAAAGAACCTCATATTGAGTTGTCAACAGTATATTTTACACGAGCCATTCACCACAAATGAATGTGTTTTAACAAATCTGAAGAGGAAAGCTTTTTAAAACATTGTGGGAAAGGAGAAAATGCTGGTAAGAAGCCTTTCTCCTTTCCCATGTTTTCTACCCTTTCAGAGAGAAATTTCATTTTATGAACTACATTTAATTCATCCTTCTAAAAATCTTTCAGTAAGGACCTGTCTAAAATTTTGTCCTCTGGAAAAGACTTAACCTATACGACATGGACTTTCTCAATGAGGAAGACTGGAAAAAGCATTCAAATTTTGAAGGAAGTTTTTGCCAGATTATCTTACAAAAAAGCTGACAGTGTAGACTAGATCTAATTCAGATTGCACATCTTTTGCACTCTAATCTTAATCAACATTGTCATCAAAGCACAGTCTGCTGCTGATCTACACTTTCCAAGAGGACAACAGTCTGCTGCAACTTTGTTCAGGAGGCTAGCAGTTGACTCTATACGGGCCAAAATGGCCATTCCTGATAACCTAGTCCGTTATGCACAGGGCTTGACAACAGCGGTTTATGTTTCCAGTCCCCACCTTGGCCAATTTCTTTCCAAGGATTGGTGATAGTTATTGCTACATGATTTATTCTTCTCTGACTGTTAACCATTGTTTTGACGATGGTTTCATGTAAAAGAAGCCAGTAAATTGGAAAGAAAATTGTGCAAAGTTCTGGTGAAAGAAACTACAGGACGGCATGGATAAGTGCACTTGCCATCGCGTCATAACTGAAATAATGTTGAAAACGGCGTTTACTCGTCAACAAAGAAACTATGCGAAAATTTTATACTGGTCCACATTAAAAGTATTTGCAGAGGACAACTAAAATTAGCTCAAATATTGGAATTTGTCTTCGAAACAGTAAAAAACAAATCTGTGACTTCCTTCACAAATCCAGTCAAATTTCGAAAAAAACGTACTTTATTTTCTCAGTTTTAAAACATGATAAAAGATTTGAACAGCGATATATCAACTTAATTTGAGTATTCGGTGTATTTCTGCTGACGTTATCAGAACTAAATACACGTATAGGTTATCGAGAAGTTTCAAATGTAAAGAGTAACAACGGGATCAAGATGTCCAAAACTTTAAAAAATGCGTTCCATGTCAATCACCTCCTTGTTAGAGGGTTTCATAATGTTTAATCAGCGGCACCAGGTGTGGCTCAGGACCAATGTTGATAACATTTATGACGACTCTTGTTTTACAAGTGTCCAGTCATTTTCACGACATACATAATTTTCAGAATTATTTAGGAACTAGATCTAGCTTGAATCATTGACAAGTACCGGCATAAGCAGCCAGTAGTTTTTCCCTGAAAAAAAGGAAGAGAGGGGCTGAAAAACTATTTCTATGAGCTATTTAATATAGATCTAGATCTGACCGGAAAAGGGGAAAGTCTGTAAGGCTTACTAATCATAGTACAAAAATTACAAGCCCATGTTAAGCATTGCGTATATTCATGTAGGAACCAAGCCCAGTTTTGTAACAATCCGCCTGTTGTTTTTTCCCGTTTCGTATTTTTCTCTTTTTGCGTTATTTATGCTTCGACAATGTAAACGCGGGAAAATTACCATCGATCGTCTGCAAGACTCCATTGATGTTAGCAGACATAGCGACGAATGCGTAGAGAGGAAAATATACGCGGTATAGGGCACCGGAATATTGATTTGTGAGGAAATAACCATTGATTTTTGTCTGTGTGTAGTTGCAGGAGAGAGGCGAATAAAGATTTCAGATAATTCGCCACGAATGCGCCGTTCTATGTGTTTGATATTACAGTTTCTAGTGCTTCGCGCCCATCTCGCCCTTTCTAACGATGTATAGCATATTATTCTTATTCTTTTTTTCAACGCTCCTTTAAAAAAAAAAAGCAGTAATACACTGAGCTAATCACGCGTAAATGCAACCGTCACGAGTCTAAAGTGAATGAGAAATTAAGAGATACGAAGTTTGAACATGGACGCGAGATAGGGCTAACGACGAAAACAAAGACAGAGAAACAGAGGTCTAGATGAACTGAGAAAAGGAGGAAATTTCTTAACTTTGGTGAAAGACGGTTTAGTTTTGTTCCTCCTCCTGGGCAAACGATCGCTACTGTTAACTCTGTTAAAAGTACGGCCCATGTTTATCACCAAGTTCTCATACTGTTCTCTGAAGAAAAGACTTTTTTTGTATGGTACTCTCATTTCGAAGTCTTTTCGTTTCTTTTTTCTTCTCTTCGTATATTTTTTTCGGGATGTTTGTGTCCATAATCTTGATCTAATTACTGTACATTATTTCAGACCTCAAATAGTTCAACTAAAATCTAATATATCTAATATAGTTTCACTTTTTTAAATCTCTTGAATTAGAAATCCAGCGTATGTCGGAAACCGGGAGATTAATCTGTTTAATGCATCACCTTAGGCCTAATTTATATCACTTGGTAATTACGATTCTCTCTTCTCACTTCATTCATTCTTGAACCTAAATATGTGTTCAATGGAATAAATGCATTTGAAGTATAAATAATAGAACTCTAAATTCCAAGACCAACAATCTGACCAGTTTAGACGTTCTGAATGAACCAATCAAAGGGCTAGATTTGAAATTGAAATTGAGGACTGTATATGGAATGTTTGGTGAGTAGGCCTATGGTTCCTGAAGAACAGGACCCATATTCACCAACTGTTCCTAAGTTGGTTTAGCCAATCAGAAGTTGTTACGGTTAGTATATTTTCAAATTTAGAAAATCTTAGAGAAAACGACTAAGAATGTTCTAAAGAATGGTGGTGAATACTGGCCCAGATTTACATCAGCACCTGTGTTAAAAGAAAGATGCCGGCAAAAATGCCAGCAACATTAGTCCTAAATGATATCCAAACACATGATCCATATAGTACGACTACCTCTTTATACTACGTGTAATGGACTCAACACACATTCCCCAGAACACGGAAAGTAATAAATTTGTTACATTCGCCTTTACGCCTATTCATCGGTGACCGTTCAAATTTAATCAGACTTAAAATGGTTTGAAAGTTTTATCTCAGCTAACCAGAACCCCAAGTCCTAAGGCTGAGGTTTGACGCAGATCGATCTTTTTTCAACTGCTATGAATGAGAGAGAGAGAGCGATCCAAGTCCCGATGACTGCCAATAAACCTTGCAAATGTATTGGTCCTATGGTCCCAGCTGCAATATTTGAGCTCTCAAACCCCTAATTTCACATTTCGTGTCTTTTCGACGGGACTCGGGCGTCAGCTCATAAGGTTCACTGCCAACAAATACGTACGGGTCTAACACAGTATTAGACAACATGGATATTAAATGGATCCATAATTATGTGATGACTTGCTTGGTTTAATGCATCACGGAGATCCATTAAACCCCTTTTGCCAGAGTGCGGCTCATTTGCAGACAGTGCTAATCAATATCAGACTGAAGAGAACATGCCCACTATAAATCTGATCATCTGACCATGACACCACTTGATGATAAATAGGAGCTTAGTCTTTGTCAATGATCAACATTTAAGTCTTTACCTAACAATGAGGTGTTTTAACGGCCTTTGTGTGGAAGGCTTTTGAAAACTTTGTTCGAAATGTAGAAAATGCTGGTCACAGCCATTTGCTCCCTTTCCCACAATTTTTATATCCTTTCAGAGACCAGTCTAATTTATTTTAGTTTATCGTCTTCAGCTGCTTTTGTTATCTGGTAAAGAGTTAAAAGGGCATTACTAACGGTTAGTAAAATTTAAGTTCTGCAACTTAACGTTTTATTCGCCTGGAAATTCTCACTGTGTCGGGCATTGTAGATCCAAGATCAGACTGCAGGTTCTATGCAGTCTGACTGTGATCCACATTGTCCCCCAAAAGCCCTTTGAGTCACGCTTAGAAGACTGGGTGTTAAATGAGTCTCAGAGTTTGTGCCCGAAGTGTGTTTCAACATATAGCGCCAGGCAGGTAAAACCAGGGGCTTTTGTGGACCATATAAATCAAGTTTACATTAAACAGAACGTGCAGTCTGATCTTGGCCCTATACCTTCAGCTTGTAAAAGTCGGTAAAAGTGTAATTAATAATTGATATAAGCTGTAAATCTTGTTTCACAACCAATATAAAATAAACAGGTCGAAACTAAACCAGAGGGCAGGCTGATACACTCATTTAGGTAGCATAGGTTTACTCCAAGTACATTCATCTTACTGCTGACTGTTGCCTTTAGAAACAGACGGGTTTTTTGTGTGTCATGTTTCGTAGGTATCTGAGACAGGCCTGTAGGAAGCAAAATAAAACTTGGGGTGGAGAGCACAAGTCTTGAATAAAGTATGGTGTTTGTTCATAATGTGTGTTTGAGTTGGGGTGTATCATTTTAATTTTGGGACGTACTAACGATTATGCGCGGTGTTTGCCGAGAGAAAGTCCTACGAACAAGCTTTTATTGAAATAATACAAGAAAAGTATGGACCTAGCCTCGGTTCAAGCCTGATCTCTTTTCCAGTGATATTTTCTGAAATTTCTCTGTTGGTGAATATGGAAGAGATTTAAAGATTAAGTAACCAAAAATCTATGTAAGCGATGCGCTTTGACAAGGGGGCTTAATACATCTCCGTGATGCATGATACCGAGCAAGTCATCACATGAACATGGATCAATAGAATCCATTTTGTGTAACAACATACTGAATTATACAGCCCTTTGAGCTGCAGAAAATTACCAGTAGCAAACAGTTTCGGCCCAGGTCAGCCCGCGCGAACTGCGCAGGCTGACGTGGGTGGATACTATTTGCAGATGCATTAAGCCCCCTTTTCACTGAGCACGGCTCATACAGACTGTAATAAAGAGTAGCTTTATGGGAAAAAATATTGGCCAAAGTACAAGGGCTAGAATGGACAAGAAGTGTATTTAGGCAGGCAGAATCATATTACATAAAATTAATGTCTCATATGCAAAATCAATATTGAAAGACATAATTTCTCACTCTTTTTTGTCGGTTATTTCAGAGATTCTATTTTTTTACCTACAATACCTGGTGAATTCAGTGACATTGGACAGCGAAGAAAAGTTTTCGTTGTGAGAATAAACAAGTAAAAAAACAAAGGCTCAGCATTTATTGCATTAAAGATGGGGCTTATTTTACGTGCGCATGCGCAGTAGAACTTTAGTTTATACTTTGATGATAGAGTTCATTTGTTGGTTCAAAACAATTGCTCCGTTTCCCCTGCAATATTTCAACATCATCGATTCATTTTCCTCTCCCTCCAAAGCTTCTCATTTCTGTTTGTTGTGGATCTATTAGTACTCTAGGACTAACTTTATAGCCTCTAATAGCAAATTTTCATACGCTCTGTAAGTTTGACGCAGAATGAATGTGACCATGTCACTTACCTCTCTTTCGATCGCTCCAAATGGAATATTTAGAGTTCCCATAGCACGTATAACAGCCACTAGTGATTGAATTGTGTTACTGTATACCACAGGTTTATACTGTTTATTGTCTTCCGACGTGAATCCACCCTCGTGGATAATCCTGAAATGACAAAATTTGAAGAAATGACATAAAACGTTGAAAAAGAATGAAAGTGCTGAGAGTACCGAGCCCTTCCCGCCCCATCCTTGTCAAAAACTATATTGACATAATTCCCCAACTCCGTTAGCGCAAAAACAGTCGGTGCGTGATTGACAAATTTCCAACTGTGGTGGAGAACGGCGACGTTTTTCCCATATTTCTTATTTTTAAGACAGATGCATGTTCCTACCGTGTTTGATTGTAAGAATAGCGTCGAGAATGGTGCAAAAGTAGCCTATCCAAAGTGTGAAGGGGATTGACCAAAACGCACAAGTCACTTTGGAGTTGTGAATATGAGGTGTTTCAACCGAGCATAATATAATTAGTCTGAACCCTTATTCTGCTAAATAACTTAACCCTTAAAGAGCCTTTCAAAACTATAGTTGCCTTTGCGAACAGTGTGTAGATCAAGATCAGGTTGCACAATACGTGCAGCCTAATCTTTGATCTGCACTGTCTGCTTTACTGAAACATTATATAGACAAAAGCAACCATGAACTTGCAATTATTTGGGTTGTATTTATAGGATGTAACAAACATTTTCTCATTTTCCCACAGTATTTCTACCGCCTTAGAGAACAAGAGGGCCACGATGGCCCTGTATCGCTCCACTGTCTTTGAAACAAATGTATCATGCATATAATTGAAGAAAATAGCATACCCCCCCCCCCCGCACGCACAACAACAACAACAACAGCAACAAAAGAAGCCATATTTTTTTCCAATTGCAAAGATGATGTCAGTGAACACCAGCATGGTCTATCAAATATCAACATGCTCGAACACAAAGTGCTTTGACAACCAGATTTCAAAAACTTTATTAGCAGAATTTTTTTTTTTCAAAAGCATGCATGGTAAAGTTCTGGAGCAAAAAAAAAAAAATGAATGATACAAACCTCACTTCATATTATACATTCAGTTCTCATCTGAAAATCTAACAATTAACGTCAAAGTGAATCACTCTCACTGAAAACTGAACATTTTCTACCATCTAAATATACCCAACACCAATCATGTAATAATGCAGTTTGATTCAAAGGGGAGGAAAATGGTAACAACCTACTATATCTGTCACGAGTAAACATGAATTAATACTGCTTCTACATGTCTCCAGATTTCCCTTGACCAGTATATAAAGTCATATTGACTTCATGTACTTCCATATAAAACATGAAACCCCCAGGGGGAGGCTGATTTTGTCCTCGGGGCAATAGTTGGGACATCATTGATAGAAGTAGAAGTCTGTCTATTAGATGAAGGTGCATACTAACTTTTGTAGCCCTGGTGTTACGGTTAGGAACAAGAGGATTATTGAAGTTTTCACTATATAGGCCTATATAAAACCTTAGCACCCCTGGGGCGGGGCCAATTTCGACTCCAGGGCTCTAATTTGAATTTTCTTAGTAGGGGTCTTCTATATAAGGCTACTTACGAAATTTGGTAGCCCTATGCTCTATGGTTAAGAAGAAGATTTTTAAGTTTTGACTATATAAGCCCATGTAAAACTTGTGACCCCCCCCCCCCGAACAGAAGAGCCAATTGTGATCCCAGGGCTGTAATTTGAAGAAAACTCCTAGAGGTCTACTAGATGAAGCTACACTCCAATTTGGTAGTCCTAGGCTTCATGATTTTGGACAAGAGGATTTTCAAGCTTTTTCAAAATATTTTTTTTTTTTTTTTTTTTTAAGAAATTCTGAAGAGGGCTATGACAGGAACATTTCTATGAAGTTTCATCAAAATTGGATCGGTAGTTTCAGAGAAGATGTTTGAAATATAAGTTAATTAAAGCACGAAGATGTTCGAAATATAAGTTAATAAAAGCACGCTCGCAAGCACGGACGCACAACGAACACAGAACCATGGCATAAGCTCGCTGGCCTTCGGCCAGTGGAGCTAAAAATACCATCATCTGAACCATATTGAATTTGTTGACGGCAAATGCATTCAGTTTGAACGAGTTTTAAATTCTGTTGCACGGTAAAGAGTTAACCCTTAGACTGCTCTGCTCGACTCGATGCACTTTTCCGGACAGTGCAGATCAAGATCATAATAATATTGGACAGGGCGTTTCCGATACGGCGACATTTCCTGACAAAATATAATTTTGAAATCACAATATTGGGGTTCTTTTCAACTGGCTGGAAATTTTCATGTAATTCATTTAGCATTTTATTCAGTGAATACCTTTTTTGTTTTTTTTTTTAATGGTGTTTAACGCCGTTTTCAACATTGTTTCAGTTATATCGCGGCGGCTGGTGCACCTATTTATGGTTTCCTGGAGGTTCTTTTACTACATGTATATCTCTTATTTTCAAACTATATCTCCTTCTTTCAAACAACATCTGCATCTCCTTTCAAAATGTATCTCCTTCTTTCAAACATCTGAGCGTCACTCAGACAAAAGGGGGTTTAACGTATCTTCCGTGATGCATTATACCAAGCAAGTCATCACATGATTATGGATCCATGAAATCCATTACTAGGACCTCCGACTGAATCTGGAGATACACTGGTCGTTTGACATGCAGAAAATTTACCAACAGCAAAAAGTTTCGACCCAGGTCAGCCTGCGCATTCCGCGCAGGCTGATCTGGTCGATACTTTTAGCAGATGCATTGAACTCCTCCGATTCAAAGAGCATGGCCCATTTTTTTCTTAAAGTCATCGGGAGCAGCATGCCCCAGTTCTAATTACAGTCACAAGTAGTTGATGACTTTGTTTTCCCAGAAATCTTACAGTAGACCAGTATTCAAAAAATTTTTGGCTTTATAGGAGAAAAAAGCTCGTGACTGGCAATTTGTCTTTTTGTCACAATATTTCCACATGTTTTCATGTTTAAAGCTAAATTAATACTGCTTCTCCATATCAAACTACGACATTTTCTATGCAGTACGTGCTGCATGGTTTTGAGTAAATGATTAATACCCTTTAGCATAAAATCCCGAGTTTTAATGACCCTGAGGAAATGGGTTTTTAAAAGCATCGTTGGAGAAAAGAAGACAACGCTAGTAAGTAATGCCGTTATTTTCTCTTTTTCTCACAGTAGTTCTGTGTTTTATAAAGATAATTTTTTCAGCCATATTTGTCATTTGCAAATGCTCTCAATACGGATGAGTCTAAAATTTTGTCGTCTGATAAAGAGTTTATCGTGAGCTAAAGTCTTTACAAGACAACAGAATTTTCGACATATCCATTTCAAGCATTGGCATACGTCAAATGGAAAGCAGCTCAAATAATGACAGTTGTCACTGAAAGGATACAAACACTGTGGGAAAAGGAGAACTTGTTCGTAATCAGCATTGTCTTCTTTTTCCACAATGTTTTCAAATGTCCTCTAGCTCAGGGTCGTAAAAACCTGGGAGTGCTTGATAATGGATAAAATGTATGTAGTTGCCAATAACACACAAATGGTCAATTAAAGAACATTGCTATAATTCTAACATGGTCACCGTACACCCACTAATATTTTCTGTAAAAGTGGGCAATGGCAAACACCTTAGATTCTGATCAAACACCAAAAAACGCAACGTCTGATTCCGATCCACTCTATTTGCCATATGAATAAGTGTATCTGCATAACACACAAACAAAATGACACTGGCAGTACAGAAAAGCTGATACCTAGACCACAGGCACGTGTTTTTCTTTTTTTTTTTAATAACTTCGATATCTGTTACCTAATATTTGTCTAAAAATGTACTTCTCATTTATTAGTTTATACGGGCAAGGTTCGACAAAAATCAACTGCCTGTGGCACAGATTCATCGGGTTTAACACTTAACAGCATGATCTCGTGTATTGACGATTTTGAAACCGTCGTCTGAAAATAACAAAATGCTGATTACCAGTATTTTTTTTTCTTCTCCAAAAATGTTTACACTAACAAGGACAAAGTTCCCATCATCTGAGTCTCACTTCATTTGTCGTCTGCACATACTTTTAACTTTAGCAAGTCTAAAATTCTGTCGTAAAGAATTACACTAAGTGATTTTTTTTCTATTATGCAGGCTAATATAGGTGAAAACAGTGCACCAGTTGGAAATAATCAATTATCGCTTTCAGCGCTAAGTACGTCTGTTCTTTACCATGACAACAAAATTTTAGAGTTCTAAAAATTGACAGAGTCAGCACACGATAAATTAACGAACCCTTTAATACGTGACAAATTTTAGACAAATTCAAATTGAAAGCATTTGCAGACAAACAAGAGGGTCACGATGGCCCTGTATCGCTCCACTGGCTAATAAGTAAAAACCATACATACCAAACATTAGAATTCTAGGCTAAGTAGTTTTGAAGAAGTAGGCTTACACTGTTTTCTCTACAAAAGTCCATGTGAAAGTTGTGACCCAAGGCTGGGCCATTTTTGACCACTGAACCACATACTAAACAATACAAGTTTAGGACCTATGGTTATAAACAAGAAGATTTTCAAAGTTTCCTCGAAATAATAAAGTCCCTGTAAATCTTGGGTCATCTGAGGAAAGGTAATTTCAATCACAGGGCAAAATTTTGAACAAATTCAGAAGTGATCCATAAGATGAAGCAATGTGCCAATTTTAGCCCTGGGATTTCTTGTTAGGAACAAGAGGAATTTCGCTCTATAAGCACTAGTTGAAATCATGGCCCATGAAGTGGGGCAAATTTTGACACAATGGCTTTGATTTGAAAAAAAAAAATGGAAACACTTACTATATAAGCCTGTGTAAAACGTGTGACCTGTGGGGTGGTGCCAATTTTGACCCAATGGCTATAATTTGACGAATGTTGGTAGAGGATTTTCTAGACAAAGCTTCAAGAAAAAATTGGTAGCCCTAAGCCTTATGGTATGAACCAGAAGCTTTTTAAAGCTTTCACTAAATAAGCCAATGTAAAACTTGTGACGGACACAGCGCCATGAAATATGCTCTCTGTCTTTCGGCAAGTGGAGCTAAAAATGAAATATTCCTGAAATAATGGAATAGAAAAGGAAGAAATCGTTTGAGGAGGGTAGGGAAATGCCGATTACAAGTACTTTCTCCATTTCCCCCAAAGTTTTCAAAAGTCTTCTTTCTTAGGGTTATTAAAACTCGGAAGTGAAAGATAAAACATTAACTGGCTAAGATGATGTTTGTGGTAATTACAATCATTTCTCCTTTTCTCGTGGTGTTTCTCGTGCACAGTTTTACACACCTCCAGAAAAGCCCATGTTTTAAGTCTTTGAGGTCCCAAAATTCATTTCCACGGCAAATTAAGAGACCATTTCATTTAGAGAAAATAGTTTAGAAGTGGACGATATAAATGTATATTGAAGATTATATTGGCCGCGAAGGGGATAAAGTAAAATGAGGTAAAATGCATTCCGCAATTTCCGCTAAATTTATGCGACGATTCCCAAACTTTCGTTCACACGTCGTCTGAACTAACGATAATTTACGAAATAGGACAGAGTTTACTGAAAGAAGCCTGTCGCGAAGATCACATTGGTAGCCTGTAATCGATCTTCGTATCAGTCGGACGGTCCGAGAGTTCAACGAGTACTAGTTTAGGTCTACGATCATGGAAGGAATGCTTGACTTTGCGGATTGAATTATACACAAAGACACCTTATTCCATTAAGCGTTAAGCAAGGTTCTTGGAAACTCTGCAGACAATGTAGATCTAATTCTGCAGATATAGTTTTAATTGCGGTCCGATCTTGATCTACAATCTGCATTGCTCGGTTAAATATTAAAAAAAAAAATCCCAAACTGAAAATGTCAACTGCATCTGATACCGCGGTGACCAGTGCAAATATGCATGCTTTCCTCGAGTTCCTTTTATCAGTAGAGAGAATTTGGTCGACCTGGATATAAAACCAGCGACCTCTGAGTTTCAAATCTTGTACTTTACCGACTGAGTTCTATTCGGCTTAATCTGAGCATTCATAGCACAGGGACATAAGCCTTCACAATGACCCACCATTCATTGGCATATCGATACATTATTTTCGCATAGTGTGCATACGTTCTTTGGAATGGCATTTATTTCTGAGCTGTATATATGAGCAGCACTCTAGGAAAGGGGGGCTTAATGCACCTCCTTGATGCATAATACCAAGCAAATCATAACACGATTATGGATCTATAAACTCATTTTGTCCAACTATCGACTAAATCATAAGGCAAACTATCCCTTGAAATGCAGAAAATTGCCCTATAGCAAAGAGGTTCCATCCAGGTGAGCCCACGCGAACTACGCAGGCTGACCTGGGTCGATAATTGCAGATACATTAAACCCTCTTATCCCCACCTCGGATCGTAAATTTTGTTTACAACGCCAGCAAGAAAAAACAAATGCAATTTTTATTTTTTGTTTGTTTAATCCTCTACCACACAATTCCGAGTTAAATCGACCCGGAGGAAGAAATCTTTCGAAAACATTGTTGAAAAAATAGAAAATGCTGGTAACCAGCATTTTCTCCCTTTTCCACAATATTTCTATCCCTATCAAAGACATAGTACATCAATTCAATAAAGTTAAATTTGTTGTCTGCAACTGTTTACAATTAGAATAAATCTAAATTGTTGTCGTGTGGTAAAGAGTTAATTATGAGAGGTGGATGGTGTTAATGCCGCTTTCAACACTATTTCAGTCATATTACAACGACATCTGTTTTGAGTCGTATCCCTCCTGGCTTTGGACCAAGTTCTTTTTTTTTTCTATCTTCTTTGTCAACTACTTCGAGATAGAATCCCCCTCCCTCCTCTAAAAAACCGAATCATTTGAAAAAGCGATTCCTAGAGAAACTTCGCTAAAATGTGATCAGGGTCGGTATTCACCAATCATTCTCCAGACCATTCTCAGTCTTATTCTCCAAGATTTTCTAAATTTGAAAGTAACACAACTTCTGATTGGCTAAACCAAATGGTTTAGCCAATCAGGAGTTGTGTTTGTTTCAAATTAAGAAAATTCTGGAGAATGCAACTAAGAATGGTCTAAAGAATGGTTGATGAGAACGGGCCCTAATCACCCCAGTGTGTACAAATGACAGAAGAAAGTTGCTGAATACGTCAAATTGTGTCACAAGGAAAATGGAGTACAGCAATTATGAGGACTTGTAGTTCTCGTACAAAATGTGATTGTTTTAGAAATAAAGTCTAGCAGCAGCTCTGATAGCTAAAATGTGTAATCAGAGCTACTTCTGCTGCTGCTGCTGCTGCACTGTTTTCCAGATGCACGTCCATTTTAGCCTTTAAGTTCGAATTTACCGATACAATCGAGATATCGCGTGTTCGAATTATCGAGGTTTCAGTGAATCTGTTAGCCTGTGATGTTTTCGGATATGTTCTAACAATTCTCTTTTTGCTACAATGTTTCCATACGTAAAGATGCATTAAAACATAATACATGTATAATTATGCTGATTATCCATATTTCACAAGGATGCTTTCAAAGTCGTCTGCTGTAAGTTTGTTTTGAACAGAACGTAATGAGTAAATCGAAAGGGAGTTCCTATATTAATATTATTGAAATAAACCCACCAATCAGCAGACAGGATATATATGTGTTTAGCGAAGTCTTTTCTGGAAAACAAAATTTGCGGGTCAAACTTGTATTTTTGTGAAGAGATTTTACATATAGGCCATCTAAGCTCGTTAGGAATAATACTTGTATGAAACCAACAACATTTTTTGTCGAAGGGCTATACGGGTATATAACAGGATGTAACAGGATTTTGTGGATGGGAATGAAGACACCATGGCAGAGAGCAGGATAAGTCTACACCACAGAGTCTCAGTTCGATCAAATTGTAGATTCCAAAACTAGCCATGTGATTGGCTGAGACGTTTTGTCTCAGCCAATCACATGGCTAGCTTTAGAACAGATATTTAGAATTGTTGGATAAGTCTACACCACAGAGTCTCAATTCGATCAAATTGTAGATTCCAAATCTAGCCATGTGACTGGCTGAGACGTTCTGTCTCAGCCATTCACATGGCTAGCTTTAGAACAGATATTTAGAATTGTTGGTGAATACGGATGAAGATTCCGCGTATAAACCATTCTGAGTGTAATTTCAAGACCAGCCTGCTAATTAGCTGGAAAAATTATTAAAACTCCAGTTCACATTATCACTTTTCAAGATACTACAAACTTTAAATTCATACTTCTGTCATATATACGATAGGTATAAAGATGTCCATGTAGCTGACGCTAATCGCCTACCTAACGTGGCTAAACGATTCACTTCAGACATAGATACCAAGACTTTGCCTCCAAAAATGAACGGTCAGTTAACTAATTCCGAAGACAGCAGCAGTCAATTAAACTAGCTTCCTATAAATCTCATTCATACCCTCTCAAAATTGAAAGGCCATTAGGCATTTAATTGTCTAAACTAATAAATCAAACGACTAAGTTTCGAAAAATCACCAGCCTGAATGTTTACCTCAATAATTCGACAAAACTTTGAACATAATAGAGCTATTGCAGATTTTCGCCTTTGTTAGTAAATGTCGTGCAAGCCTAAATAAAAAGTAATAATACAGCTAAAAAAGAATAAGTATTCGCGTTGAGTTTCTCTTGCTAGATCCTCATCCAAATGTGATGAAAGCAGAGGGTTCCAAATGAAGTTGTTCCGACCTTTGTCGTGAAATTGTTAACCCCAAGGCTGCTAAGCGCGACTCAAGGCGCTCTTGCGGCCAATGTAGATCAAGATCAGACTGCACAGAACGTGCAGTCTGATCTTGATCTACACTGTCCGATAAGGAGATATTTTTCCCCATAAAATATAACTATGAAATCGCAATATTTGGGTTTTCTACTTTTAGCTGGAAAGTATCATTTAACTCTTAACAAGTTAAATAAAATTTTCAAGGTGATAGTAAAAACCCGAATAATGTTATTTCAATTTTTTTTTTTGAGAAAAATATCTCCTTATGGGACATTGTGCATCCTAGGTCAGACTGCACATTTTGTGCAGTCTGATCTTGATCTACACTGTCCGCTTAAGGGTCAGTGAGTCGCGCTAAGCAGCCTAAAGGTTAACTTATTAAGCAGGTTATAGGTTAAAACGCGGCACCAAAGGAGAGACCGAGGAAACAGTTACTATAAATATACATGTAACAGCAAAAACTATTTTCATCCATTTTGTTCGGCTATGATAATACCGCCTACTAAGACTGTTGGTTTATCCGACAGGTGTTGGAGGTATTCTTTTCCATTTATCTTACCTCTAGCTTACTTTACATGTGTGTCGCTCTGTGAAAAAGGGAATTAAATGCATCTTCGTAACGCATTCATATAAAGCAAGTCGTCGCTATATATAGATCTATTTAGACTTATAACTAACCAAATCATGAGGTAAGAATGGTCCTTTGACATGCAGAAAATTTACCCATAGCAGAAAGGTTTCGATTTAGGTCAGGTTGCACGGAGAGCGCAGGCTAACACGAGTCGATACTTTTCACAGATACATTAAGCCACCTTTTCACAGAGCACGACTCACATACTGACTTGTATTCGCTCAAAACTATCAGTTACACTTGACGTGACTGAAAGGTTAAAATCGGCAGAATACAACATTATTAAAGTTACGTGACTCGAAAACAACCCAGCAATAAAAATCAAGTCTTGCATTTCGAATATAGGGTGTATTTTGTGTGTGTGTGTGTGGGGGGGGGGGGGGATCCTGCGCTCATGGTCCAAATTGAGAGAAAAAGCTGAATAATATATTTGAGCAATGCGCTGTGAAAAGGGACTTAATGCATTTGCAAAAACAATCGATTCGGGTCAGCCTGCGCAGTCCGCACAAGCTGACCTGGGCCGAAACTTTTCGCTGTAGGTCAATTTTCTGTATGGCCAAGGACCAATTTGCCTCCTGATTAGTTCGGTTGTTTAAATAAGTGGCTATTTTGGATCCATAATTATGTGATGGCTCCATTGGTGTAATGCATCACAGGGATTCATTAAATCCATTTTGCCAGATCATGGCTCATTTCGTTTTAGCAACTAAATATAATTATGAACTAGGTCATGGTGTAAAGTGAAATTGTTTGGTTTCCTCGTACACGCTTTTTGTTTTTCAGATCTTTTGATAGTGTTTTAACCTCGAATATTTGAAATAAATTATGGACGCATTTTTTTGCCGATGCCATTTCGGAGATCTTTTTTTACCTCGGGGGTTTAAAAGTAGTTCTCTTTTAGAAATCTGTTTTACCCATTCGGCATACCTCGGGTGATCCGTTGATCAAGTCCCTGTATCACGTAGCTTGTCGTGCGTTCAAAAAGACGGGCGCACATTTCTTCGCCGGAAATACAGCGTTTTACCGATCTTAAAATTGTAAGGCTCCTCTTAAAATAGAAAACACGAGTCAAGTTTCTATTGAAATTATTCCAAATACACTTCCATTGACAAACAGTTTTTACATTGAATGGTTTATCGATTTTGTTGAACGTTTTCACCCAAAAATTGATCTATGTGTATGACTTCACCGTGCTTGTTGATGTCGTAGCTTATAGATTTTCATGGCAGCCGCCATATTTAAGATCATGTGACTGCCAGTTCAAAATGGAAACCCTCTTTATTCAGACGAAGTTAGATGGAGTTACGGAATCGGCCGAGTTGTGACGAGTGACGTTTTACCCTTGCACCGCTATGTACAATGAAAATTTCCAGTCAACAGTAAAGCTTCAAATATTGTAATCATAAAGTGTTTTTCACGAGGGAAAAACACCCCAACGGGCAGTGTAGAATAAGATCCGGGTGCGTATTCACCAACCATTCTGAAGAACACTCTTTGTCTTATTCTCAAGAATTTTTCTAAATTTGAAAGTGACAATTGATGTTCGAGACGTTTTGCCTAGGCCAAAAAGAATTTAGAATTAGTGATGACCCTTAAACTGCTAAATAGATCAAACAATTTATTTTTACTCAGTAGTATTTATTTTTATTTATTTATTTATTTATTTATTTATCCTCCTCGTGGGAGATTAAATTACATACATGTATATAAATATGAAAGAATAACACAAACGAGGAAAAAAAAAAAAAGTACAGAATTCAGGTACGCTACAACCCTGTAGTCCTGCGAGGTTCAATCCTTACCGAAAGCCGGTTATTTCATATGCCTATCATGTACACTAATGTGATAATATAAGTCTCTCATATACAGTAACAGTCTGTTTTACAAAGCTAAATAAGCATCTGTAAAACTCACTGTCATGTATATGAGATAGATCGTCACAGCTTGCTCTCTAAAGTTACGAAGCTGAATTGTTCATGTCCGAATCCTTCCAAGGTTGCTGCAGCTTGATATCCAAACTTATGAAGGATTTCATCGAAAAGACTGTATTTGAAATTTATCAAATATATGCATTCTAATAGGATATGAGCATATTGTTCTCGTACTCGTTTTCGCACAACTTACACACTGACCGGACTCGAACAGCTTTCTCAACCCATATTTTTGAGATAAATTTGGATAGCTTTTGATCTTGATGAAGCTTAGAAAATGACCAGCCAACTGCGGGACTAACTGATGTGTGTATTCTTCGGAACAATGTAAAATCGATATCGTTATGAATTCTTTGAATCCAAAGATTTTGCTCAAAATTGGTTATTGTGCCACGTAGACGGCGTTTCCACTCGCATTTCGCAGGTGACTCTGTGTTTTCCGTAAAGACATTTAAAATGTCTGCCATACGATAACGTCCGAGGATCGTATAAATATCAGGTATAAAGCCTTTCATCGGATTTTGGCGGGAAAAAAAATCTCATATCGGACAGTGTAGATCTAAGATCAGACTGCAGGTTCTGTGCAGTCTGATCTTGATCTACACCGTCCGCAAAAAGGTTCGTGAGTCGCGCATAGCAGCCTAAGGATTGAGAAATGTTGGCAAATCCTTCCGTAACAAAAAGTAGATCTGTATACTAAAAGGTCGATATTATGCCACTTATAATATGTCAAATAAAAAAAAAAGACTGGCATTATGGATTTCGAAATTATTGTTTATGTAAATCTGGGAATATACTTTATTGTGTATATGACTTATTTCAGTTTTATCGTATATGTATTTATACCCATAAACCGTTTGGTTTAAAGGCTGTCCAAGTGTCACACTATATAGCCGTTGTACTATACCAAATAACACGAGCAACATGATGACTGCTCATGATGTTTACGTTCGTCTACTTATGTTTCACATCTGTTTGGGATTGGCTATATAATGGTTCTGTCACTTCTGTTATGACTGTCTGAAATTTAGACAAATGGGTGGTGAAATAAAAGCAGTCATCCGAGTACTAGATCGTTCAATTATATGTAACTCTACGCAAGCGCATGGCAACCCGGATTGGTTTATCGATCTTTTGTATTATAAATCCTGCCTCCCTCTTTGCAAATGACACAACATATGGCGGATGTTTTTGCTGGAGATGACGATATCATTCAAGCACGCCTTTGTCCCTCGTATAGATATTTGTACAGAACAGCCCAAAGATAACTGAGCCATGCTCTTTGAAAAGTGGGCTTAACACATTTGCAATAAGTATCGACATGAGCCGAAGCGTTTTGCTTTTGGTCAATTTTCTGCATGTCAAAGGACCAGTGTACCTCATTATTCAGTAGATTGTTATACAATACGGATTTTAGGGATGTACTATGATGAGTTGCTTGGTATCATGCATCACGGAGATACATTATGCCCCCCTTTGCCAGAGCATGGCTCAATTATAATTGATACAAATAATTAATGGATAAACAAATGAAATGTTGGCGAAAATTCATTAGAGGGGAAAAGAGCACCAGTCTCTTATTTCAGTGGTTCTTGTTTCGTATTCTGTGATGAGCGGGGTTAACTTTTGAACTAACCGAATTATGGTGCGAGTATTGGTTCACTTTCCAGACAGGCAAATGATCCAAGGTAATTGGTAGAAGTTGTAGAACTCGTTTCACAACTGATGTAAAATCAACAAATAAATTGTGCATTCAATGGACACAGAAGTGAGCTTCAAAAATACCGACAATGTCAGTCAAATATCAGGCTGCACAGAACGTCAATGTCCGCGTCAAGCACCTAATGTTTGGCACAATCCTCATGTATGGGAAAAAACGTCAATACCGTTGCGATTCTAATGACTGCAAAGAGTCACTCCATTGAATATAATGTCACGATCCTCATGAATGCAAAGAGTAACCTTATCTGACGTTGTTCTGCGAATATATGCAAAGAACCACTTCATCTACGTTTGCCGTCCTCGCAGTACTCAAACAGTTACAACATCTACAACTGAGAGCATCCGAACTTTTCAACTCTTTATACTCCAAAGATTATGTAATGTAATGACCTAATCTCTGTTGCAGTAAAATGCAATTTTACAAATCCTTGGAATAGTCAACATCACGGCGCGATTACTGGTTAAGTTTCAAGGAAACAATTATCGAGAGTGATTGATCAAGGTTGTGTTAGTATTTGTTTAACATTCGATATAAAATAAATTTACCACATAAAACCTCCTCCGGCAATATGTTAACACCGTGACTTATTTTTTGATAATACACTAGTGTACTATCGTTTTTCGGTTTCCGGTTCGGACCAGTTTTAGTCATGAGCGCGTGAAGCCGTAGAAACAAGCCACAGCACGTACTTGAATTTGTACTACTACGACGTTTCGCGGAAAAATGACGCCATTGTTGCTAAGACGTATACGAGTGGAAAGTTTTTGATCTTCTAGTTTCGATTACCTGCCCCTACCACTACTTTTGAAGTACGGCGGGGCACCAGACTATCGATTTTCATGTCTAATAAAAACCAGTAAAAGCTTTTTTTTTAAATCAACAAAACTGCGGAAATAGGTGGCCTTGCCCCCTCTAGAAACTGTTTCATCCTACCTCCGGTGTTACTAAAAATTATCTTTTGAACGAGTATTAGTCATGTGACTGCATGTGAATCATTGTGACCATTGTCCAGTAACCAAACGAAAATGGTAAACTACATTCGAGTTTGTTTCATGATAAAAACACCTCACTGACAAAATCATTTGCCTGCTAACTTTTGGGGTAGGATCTGGTACTATGACCTTGCTGCAATATCATTGTAATCCTGTTGATACACTAATTCCTAAACTACTATTGCACTCAAAAATGAGAACGAAACACTGACTTGCATCTAGGATGGCAATGTTTCCTTGATTTGATAAACCGTTCTAGTGCTAAATGAAGGAAATGGACTGTTCTCAGTAGGTACCAAAGATGTATACATTGCAATTTCAAAGCTGTTTTTGTAAGAATATCTGGCAAAGGACAGTGTAGATCAAAGTTAAGACTGTATGTTCTGTGCAGTCTGATCCTTATCTAAACTGTCCGTATAAGTAATCAGATCGTACTGCAAGGTTGACGTATTTCATTGTCACGCCATGTATTTGGGGTAAAAATGTGTTTCCCTTTTTAAAAGGACCGAAACAATGGCCGCATCATTCGTGCTAATATGGGCTAAAGTTTTGTTTCACTTGCAAATGAATCCTTGGCTTAGTTCATATTTATTCTACTTGGAATAAAGCATTGGTAAGAATCCCAAATACTGTTTTTAACAGGAAATAATCTAAAACAATCAATTGTGTATCGAATGTATAACTGAGTGGACCATACAAACATTCCCGGTAATTCTTTAACCAAGCACTATATTCCTTGCAAGCCAGTGACCTAATATAGCCTACACCAGAGTTAAAACAATATTAAAACGTAGTGGGATTAATCTTATTGCAATGATTTCAATCTATCTGAACCAGCAACCCATTGCATTATCCACTGAATTATTAGGGCTCAGTACTTAGAACTACCATACGGTTTACTTACTTTGTTTCCCTGACCTAAAACATAATCAAACATAATGATTGATGTAAAAGACGAAAATATTTGTAGTTTACGCCAATAAGTTGTTGTGTTCCGTTCTATTCATAGATTCAATCACGTCAATGTTGTTTATCACAAATTGTACCATAGGCTTAACTTTTAGCTCAATAAGGAATACATTGGGTGCCTTCATGGACAAAGTAGATCGAATAAACAAGCACACCTTAAGTGCAGTACACTTCTGATTGGAGAGATCATCAGACCTCTCCAACAGTGGTGAGTTTAAAAGGCAGACTGCCTCAGAAATTGCTGCCTAACTCCATGCTTTCTGCGAAATCGTTCTGATACACAGTCTGTTTCGTCATGGTTTTATAAATAAACCGAAATCAAAAAGCTGAAATTGGAAATAGACGTGTTTTGTTTTTATTTGACGGATTTCAAAAAGGATTTGTTACATTGATTTGATTGCAAATGACCTTTCCAGTGGTTGTAATTTTTCATTAAACAAATAAAGCTACGCACACAAAAAAAGAATTTCGTTAAAAAAGAGAACACCGCGGGAAAAGATCACGCGACTTGAAAACGTTGGAAAAAGGTCACGTGTCTGTCATGTAATGAATAAGAGGTTTCTCCTTTTTACACAGTGGCAGTCAAATAATGCCTTACTTATTTTATATGTACCAAAATATATTGAAATTAAAAGCAGTAAGTTATTTGAAAACAATGATGCTGACCTCTCCTAGCTTCTTTTTTGAAGAAGCCAACTTGTCTTGGATACACACTGCCTATATTTGTACGGATTGATCTTACTATATACACTGTTTAATATTTTCTAAGATATTCCGGCAAAAAAAGCAATGGCTTTGAAACAGTTTCAGTCTATATTACTGACTGAAAATATTCAGTCCATTTCTGCAGCTGGCATGTAGTCAGTGCCAAACATATTCACTTGATCAAAACAATGATCGAGACACATTACATTTCAGTACTTTTTCGGTCAGATTGACTAATAATTCATCGGACAGTGTTGACCAAGATCAGACTTCACGTTGTGTGCAGTCTGATCTTGATCTACACTGTCCTCAAAGGCGCTTACAATCGCCGTTGGCGAGGAAAAGGATTTATGCACATAACGCCAAAAGGCGATGAAAAACAATTATTACAAACTTATTGACTTATTGAAGATTTCAAGAGGCTGCTTTGTATAGAAACTCTAGTTTGTTTGCAATCAAAATAAGAATGTAGTAAACTTACTACACCACTTCTTGGACCTCTACAGTTTGTCTAAATATATACTATGTACATGTATATCAGCCATGCTCTGGGAAAAGGCGGGTTAATGCATCTCTATGATGCATTGTACCAAGCAAGTCATCAGACAATTATGTATCAATGAAAATCCATTTTTGTGTAACGATTGACTGAATCTGGAGGTACATTGGTCCTTTGACATGCAGAAAATTGACCAATAGCAAAAAGTTTCGGTCCACGCAGGCTGACCTGGGTCGATAATTTTTGCAGATGTATTAGGCCCCTCTTCAAAGAGCATGGCTCATATACAGACATCTCGTTTTGCTATCTGTATATTTGCAACTGTTACACATTATATGTTGATCAAGAGAGGATTTTTTGTCCGCATTTTTATACATAGACCTAGATCTATATGTAATGTTAGTTTTCAGTTTTCCTTATGGTGATCCATGTATCTTTAACAGAGAACTAGCTTTAATGACAATAAAACAGTACAGCTACACCAAAGTATTTGGAATTACATCAGAATGAATAACACACGCCTATCTAATGTCGAACTATGACTGAGAAACTCAGTACCGGAAGTCTCTCTTCGAAAAAGTACCATAGGTACAAAAACCGGAAAAATAGTCTATGACTTTCTATGACTGATACTTTTCAATAAAATTATGTTCACAAAAAAGTATTATTTTTAAAACGAATGTAAAACATATAAACGGAGGCGATCCTTCTCTAATTCACCTTGTCGACAGTAACATTGTAATAAATATCGTCAACAACATCAGCCATACTTTACAAAGACCATCTTGTCGTTTTGGTGTACCTTCTTCCGCGACATAGGTGTTCGATTTTCCGTTCGTGCGTCCATCAACAATACAAGTGGACGATAAGTTCAATATTTCCTTGTTACTCCTATTGATCCCATACAGGTGCGATAGTGCTTTCCTCAGATTTCCTGCCTTTTTGTTTATTCATAACAGTTTATCATGGAAGAAAAGGTACAAAGTTATATTATGTACATATTATTAAATAAGTCGAATGCCCCCATTTCATTTGTAGTCTCTCAGTTTTGAGAAAGATCACTATTTTGTGAAGTGGCTTATGGGAACAACAACAACAAAACAAAAACAACAACAACAAGATGTGGTACTAGTACTGAGTCATGACAGAATATAAATTTGGAAAACAAATATCTTACTTCATTTGTTTGACGATTGTACTCTTTCCGGATTCTCCGGCTCCTAAAATAGACAAGAGAGCAAACAAATTATTGCAGTGGCATGTTGATTCTCTCTTTACCAGGCCAAAATGTGCAAACGAAAAATTAAATATGAGACGTGCTCTGTGAAAAGGGAACCTAATGCATCTGCGAAAAGTATCGACTTAGGTCAGCCTGTGCAGTCCGCGCAGGCTGACCTGGACCGAAAATTTTCGCTTGTCAATTTTCTGCATGTCAAAGGACCATTTCACCCATGATCCAGTCGGTTGTTGGACAAAGTGGACTTTATGGATCTATGATCACGTGATGACTTGCATGGTATCATGCATCACGGAGATACATTGAACCCCCTTCTGCCAGAGCGTGGCTCACATACATGTCGCTCAAATCATTGATTTTTTTCCTGTAAAAGAGGAGAAAACATCGTGGAAAGAGGAGAAAATGCTTGTAACTAGCAATTTCTCCTTTTCCCACAATGTTTTCAACAGCAAACAATTCCCTGGGTCGTCAAAAGAATTATACCAATACCCCCCTGAAACAAACCTCTGAAAATAAATAAAATGGACAAAGTTTTAGTCGGTAAATAATATCTAAATAATGCAATGTCATCGCTATCTTATGTAAGAGTATTAATAAAATGACAGACAAGTATCCATCTCAGATCAGACTGCACGTTCTGTGCAGTCTGATCTTGATCGACACTGTCTGCAACAGAAACCAAATTTGTGAAAGAGTGAAAAGTTTAGTTTACAGTAAGTGTTCAAGAAAATGTTTATTTTTACTGCATGTGCAAATCTGCAATCCCCAGGTAGAGAAGAGCGCTTACACTTATGAACAGTCATGTCGAACCGGCAACGGCAGGAAGGTACGAAAGAAATCAAGGGCGTTTTCTTGTTAGTTCATGTGTAGTTAACGCAGTATTTCAATCATACTACGGCGGCAAGTACACCCTTCTGTGTATTCCTCGAGTATCTTCTTCAGTACTAAGCGCAACGCTCTTTTCAAGAAACCGGCTGCTTTTCCACATCAACCAAGTTGGATAAATGTTTAACAGTGACAGAACATTTTATCATGTCACAATGGCTTTCATCACTTTACGGAAAACATTTTGGCCGAGTTGATTTTCGAACTTACGACCCCTGGGTCAATCACCCGGTACATTACAAATGAGCTATCGAGGCCCGACGGAAAAATTGAAGGCAAGACTTGAAGAGAGAGAGAAATATTACAAGCACTGCTCGTTACCACCGAGAGACTGTACAACGGTTTACTGTAAGGACCTAATTAACTTCTGTTTATTTTCGATGTCTGATGGGGTGAGCCGTGTTAACAATTTTGTTTGTTTGTATTAGAGTTTAACACCGTTTTAACAGCTTAGGTCATATCACGACGGTCAGTGCACCTACGCATGTGTTTCCTGGCTTTCCCACACCAGTACTGACAATCTTCATTCCAATTCACTGACTAGTTCTCTCACATGAATCAAAATGTAAGTGGCGAAAAATCGCAATAGCTGGGCTTGTTCTTTCATAGCACAAAGATGGCCCGCGAACTTTCTTTTTACGCTCGGCGTTAAGAAAATCGATTTACTACTATGTAACACACGTTTATTTCTTTGAATCAGTTACCAAAGGTAGGGTGCTCTGGTACTCGTCAGATAGCGCCGTGATAAATTCCACACAATCAAGTATTTTAATTACGCTGAGGAAGATGGCTATTAAAACATTGTGGGAAAAGGAGACCAGTAACCAGCATTTTCTCGTTTTCTCACAATGCTTTCTAATCTTTCAAAACACACATCCCATAATATGCGACACATTTAAATTGTCGTCTGCAAATGTTTTCAATTTGGAGGAGTCTAAATTTTTGTCATGTGGTTAGAAGTTAATCCTTTGACCATGAGAAAGAATTCTTTGGAAAACGCAATGGTAACCCTGATGTGCAGAAGCAGACATCCAAATAAGAGGGAGTGACAGTGTTCTAAATCCATATTTCTCTTCCAAACCCTATGTTGTGGGTACTCATTAGAATCGTCTCAATGAGACGATTCTAATGAGTATCCATTAAATAGGGTTTAGTGGAGAGTGACAGATATTTTCAGTTTTGAAATCAAAATCACTCCCTCTATGTGGAGCTGAAGACAAAACCCATCACTTGAGGTACATACATTTTATGTTCTGCAAATGTTGTAAAAACGGACAACTGTTCAGTTTCTTGTCTCATAAAAGCCAGTCTGTTGGCATGAACAAATACTTCCGAAACTTTCTTTCATTATTAATGTGAAAACCCTCAATAAAAGCGTCTGCTAATTAATCAAAACTTTGATTGTGTTATTCCAAAAATCTCAAAGATGTTATTTATATTTTAGGTGACGGTGAATTCTGTTGCACTGCCAAGAATGTGGTTGTGTTCTGGGGGACGGTGGCTTCATGATAATTTAAAACCGTATATGATTTTTTTCATGGTGCCATATGTACCGATCCATGCACTCATTGGCCAGCACCACACACGACCAAAGTCTGTTTTTCATTGTAGGGCAGTATATATTGTGGAAATGGTCAGAGGCCGTATTCCCTAACTAAATGTATCCCTAAATTCTAGTTCTAAATATCATGACTAGCCATGACTAGCCAACTGATTCGCTGAGACAGATCGCCGCAGCCAATCAAATGGTAAGTCTTTCAATTTAAGAATCGTTGGTGGGTACGGTCCCCAGCAGTCACAACTTCCACCAAAATCTTTTTTCTCATTGAAATAAAATATGTGTCAATTAGGGATTTGGCGGTCAGTATTAATGTGTGACCTTAGGTAATCATTAACGTGCCACTCTATAAGCGCTTGAAGTTCACTTTTGTCTTACCAAATTTCTGCAGAAAATTACTTCATAGACACTTTCTTCCTTACTAGCAACTGATAATTTCGAAAAGTATACGGTAAATATCACAGTTTGTGAAAAGCACGAAAAAAAGGGGGGGGGGGGGAAAAGACCGAACGTTTTTGAACTTTCATTAGTCTTTACAGTGTCAAAATCTTTCTTTAAAGTATCCGATCCAAGATTTTGTTGCATGCACTATTTTGCGTAAATAGGATGAAAATATATGAAACATTGATCATGCTCTTGTAGCTGAGAAAAACATAGACCTGCCCACCAAAGGATGCTTTATTGACGACCTGGTTGGAGAAATCTATTTATAGATCTCTCGACGCTTTGCGTTAATAGATACACGCTTTTCGCATCAAAATCGATGTCGCTAAAATGAAGTCATCGGTAATCAATACGAACAGTAGTTTTTCCGATGATATCCGCTCTAATGTATGCAGAATCTTAAACGAAATTCTGGTTAAATGATAATCTGTTAAGATAATAACAAGCAAAGATGTAATAATACAGATAACATTGATAACGGTAAAGGTAGAAACAGTATTAGAAGAATCTGAACTCAAGTGGCACCTTAGCATCATCAGTTATTCAATATGGCCGCCACATTCGTTCGGATCACCAGATTTTTGCAATTTATGATCTGTATTTCTTTTCTTGCAACAGTATTTAAACAAATCTGTGAAAATGCGTAACTTTTAGAAATGAGTAGAGTAATAGATCTAGTTGGAACTATTTGCCTGCCAATTTACACTTCTATTGTGTATACATCCGCATATGCAAAGTAGATTATCTTGTCTTGTAAAACAAAATGGTAGCTTTCCAATATTTATAACAGAGCATCTAAAAATGCTCCTTTAATTTAAACTTTAGCAAAGAATAGCAAACATTAGTGTGTGCCACAATGAGCAATGAAATGAATCTGAATAAAGATAACATACCGGTGAGAAGTTCGCATCCCGGGGAGTGTGGGGTTATATAGATTGTTGGATCAGATCAGACCAGATCTGATCAGATCAGATAACAATCTAAAAGGAGACTGTGTCAGAAAAAGGAAAGGTCGGGGGGGAAGAGAGAGAGAGAGAGAGAGAGAGAGAGAGAGGGGTGTGTGTGTAAAGGCAAGCTGTTTTCATGACCTACCTAACAGGAGTAACTTAATATCCTTAGCGGCTTGGATCCCATCTTCTTTTAGCCCCTTTTCAATGGCTTTACTCCGCTCCATTGCGGTTCGCTCCTCTGCGCTGAGCGTGCACCCCATGGTCTATGTTTATTTTATAACGGAATCTTATTTAATCAAATGAAAAAGAGCCCCTTTCAGGATCCCTTAAGGCCTGCCTATCTATCACTATACGCACACAGGGTTGGCCCCTCTATTCCAGGTACTACAGGGGCACTATAAAATGGGTCTGCGAAAACGCAATGGAACGTATATATCCATAAATGAGTAAGCGGTTATATATTCCAAAAGATGGGAGAAGACACAATACCGGTATATATTATCAATTCGATCGCTAAACTAGCATACGGGAAGAAAGTGTCTCAAACAGATGTGAAATAATGGTCCTCCTGTTATTCTATTTAAATCACAACCACAAAAAAACTGAACTCACTGGTGGAAAATAAATAATTATACTTTCGATAGCCCAAATGGAAGCGCGATCAAACGGGTGCCCCGCCTTTTCGTGTGGATGGTGGTCGCACAAACATTATCTTTCACTATCTGAAACTCATCATCCCCGCACTTTATTGCAAAAATAAACTGCTAAAACATCCAAAAACCGCAACCACCGTTTTTCCCCTTATTTCCCTTCCTTCAGAAAAATTCCGGGCGAACTTATCTATGCAATAAAAGTCCCCGTGTAGATTCTACCAGAACTGTTAATAAACCAAGCTAGCTTTTCCAGTAGAAATTCGTATAGAACGATTTAAGCCTAGGCACTAATGTACGGAAATTTGCGGGTTCCTCATGACGTCAGCGCTAGCACGGGCTCAATATCATTAATATTAGCAGACGTGCTTCAAAAATTATGAAAATCACATGGAGAGAACCGATTCTCTGTTCTATAGAGCTAAAGCTAACTATGACTGAATGCGGTACATTATCGATAAAGTGCACTGTGTGGAGATATCGGCCAAACTCGGCTCTATTTATATACTTTCCAGTCAATACTTTTCTCAGTGAGGGAAAAAATGATGAATACGTTGTCATTGGCAACCGTATCATCGTCTTTTTTTTTTTTATTTTGTTTAAAACTCTCTCTCTCTCTCTGGAATTCACTCTTTACCAGTTTACCAGTCGACAAAATGTTGTCCAAATAAAAAGCATAATATTGCAGACGACAAATCAAAAGTAACTCAAATGAGGTATTTATATATGAAAAGGTAGGGAAATTGTGGGAAGATGAAAATGTTGGATTCCAGCATTTTCTCCTTTTCTCACGATGTTTTCAAAAGCCTTCTTTCTCGGGGTATTGAAAACATGGGACTATTTGATATTGGATACATCAAAGAACTAGAACACTATTTTGAATGCCGGCTGGTCACGGAATACGTGTAACATTCATGCACAACTTCTCTTGAGGTTTCCTCAACGTTTTCCGTAGTCTCTTATTTGCTGCGATGGTACTGAACCCTTAAATATACCCTTAACCCTTTATCAAACGACAAAATTTTACACTTGTCTACATTGAAAGCATTTGCAGACGACAACTTAGGTATGGCTCATATGGTGAGATTTGTCTGTAAATGTATAGAAAACATTGTGGGGAAAGGAGAAAATGCTGGTTACCAGCATTTTCTCCTTTTCCCACAATGTTTTCAAAAGGCTTCCTTCACGGGGTCGTTAAAAGTCGGGATTGTGTGGTAATGGGTTAATCTTTTTACATCCCCTGTTACGCTTGTTCATCCTACTTCAGTAATAACCCTTATCCTGCCACATAAGTTAAATGAAACTATCAAGCCGATAGTAATAAACCAGAATAAAGCTATTTCAAACTTATTCTTTGGAGAAAAAAATCTCCTTATCAGGCAGTATAAATCCAAGGTCAGACTGCACGTTCTGTGCAGTCTGATCTTGATCAACACTTGCTGCAAAGGGTCAGTGAGTAGCGCTTAGCAACCTAAGGGTTAAGAAGTGCAAACAAAGATCATATAGCAACATCTTGAGATCTCTCAACAAATAACCGATGGCCTGGTTTGATCGGGAATGGTACCCATGAACTTTGAACCTGATCATAGTTATCTGGTGACCGGCACTTTGCCTTCAGTTAGATGGGTTGAGAACATGTTTCCGGTCTGATCTTTTTTTTTTTCCTTCACTTTGATTCTGACATAACTTTTTTAAAAAATGATTACGGAACAGATTAAAAGATTACTGCCTAGGATCTATACCAGACCACGATAAAGAGTGAATATGAAATGATTGCCGCATGGGCTCAGACTAGCCGATGATAAACGTACAAAGAATGAGATCATCGAACCGCTCTTGGACGCATAATAACGGAAAGCAGGCTAGCGTCACTTGGCAGTGCGTTTCGCTCGCTTATACCGTGAACATACCGATTTGTAGCAACCAGCTGCCACTTTCCGATAATACTTTCGAACGTGCATTTTTGTACTTTGTACGGGTTTGGAAAGGTATAAGAATAACCTGCACAGCGAAAGGTTAAAGATACATTCTTACAGCCAACGAGAACAGAACGCCCTGAAAACTCGAAAGTGTGTAGAATGGCTCAGAATTTAGTCAGCTTTGTAAACATAGATAAACTACCAATATATATGATGTAAGGAATAGAGAAACTCAAGAGATTTGTCCTCATTTAAAACCGGCAACGACAACAGTGGTTTCTTTGAGGGCATAAAAAAATGAAGTGCATTTTCTGTCCATCTTAATCTTTAGAACCTTGCAGCTGTCAGGGGCAACATTTGGCATTAAGATACAAGAATGATTATAGTTTCATAAACTACAAATGGGTAAAAAATTGCTGAAAACGAGTATAGATGTATCTTTAACTCTCACACACGCGTACTAGTGAAAAGTAACAACTTACTAATGAAGGGCAACACGGGTACGATTTAACCCGTAGGCTGCTAAGCGCGACTCACTGACCTTTTGCAGACTGCGTAGATCAAAATCAGACTGCACAGAACGTGCAGTCTGATCTTGGATCTACGCTGTCTGATCAGGAGATTCATGTATTTTTCTCCAAAAATAAACTTGAAGTAGCATTATTCGGGCTTTTACTATCGGCTTGTAGGTTTTTAATTCAAAATACATGTATTTAGCAGGATGAGGGTTAATTCTGAATTTTGAGCATACAACTTTGAAAACATCCTCGAAGAATGTGGACAATCAGCATTAACTCTTTACCAAACGACAAAATTTTAGTCTGGTCCAAATTGAAAGCATTTGCAGACGACAAAATAAATGTAACTAAAAATTGAAATTTGATTTGGGAAGGGTAGAAAACATTGTGGGAAAAGGAGAAAATGCTGGTTACCAGCATTTTCTCCTTTTCCCACAATGTTTTCAAAAGGCTTCTTTCGCAGGGTCGTTAAAAGTCGGGATTGTGTGGTAAAGGGTTAATCGAAGCTTGACTCATTCATATACATTTACCTCGTGGCCAAACAACAAAATTTTAGACTGATCCAAATTGAAAGCATTTGCAGACGACAAATAAAATATTGATCGGATGGTAAGATTTGTCTGTGATAGGGTATAAAACATTGTGGGAAAAGGAGAAAATGCTGGTTACCAGCATTTTCTCCTTTCCCCACAATGTTTTCAAAAGGCTTCTACCTCAGCGTCGTCAAAACTGGGGATTGTGTAGTAAAGAGGTAACCGTTGTGGCAAAAAGAGGAATTGTCCGTTAGAAACAATATTTCTCATTTTGTAACTAGGTTTTAACTTGCGTTGCTGCCGGATGCAACAGTTAGATTGCAGGAGGTAATGAGTTAAAGAACATGATACGTCAATTTAATAGACGGCTGTCTATCAAAAATTTAAAACGCAAGAGGGTGAGATTGGACGATAACCGGTCACTAACACTTTCCACACATAAACTCCGCCCTGAGCTCGAAATAGTGAGGCACAAAGGCACAGCAAGGCTGTAAAACCAAAAGTTATATCTGTAGGTCGCTAACACGCATTCAGACTAGGAAGCAATAGCGCACTTTACGTTAACATTTGAACATTTTCAACAATTTCTTGTTGTAATATCTATGTGTGAAAAATTAAAGCCAGCGGGCGAATCGGCAAACTCTTGACTTTTAAGAAGCTACAATATAATGATACATAATTTTATTAGTAAATAGAGTCCACATGACCACAATGCATAAGCTCTATTTAGCAAGGTTATACATAAGGTAAGCTAAATATTAAGTAAAGGTAATCATCAGATAATATTGACTGTCACTTTTTCGGTATAGCTATATCAGCTGGCTTTTAACCTACTTTTTGGTATTAGCCTCGAATGAATTAATAACAATTTACGATTGGTAGAAAATGTGGATATGTTTATTCTGCGGGCTCTTTGGATCTATTTGCAGACCAATTTATGACACCAATACACAAGGGTTGCTACCTAGAATGCGTTACCCTATAACCCAGTCTACATGTTTTTTTTTTTTATTTATGCCCGTTTTAGCAGCAACTGCTCCTTTTCAAACGATGAGTTGGGCTAATGTCTAATCTTGAAAATATACTTTATTGAAAAAAGAGGCATTTGCTAGAGTGTTACTTTTCATTAGTTCTCATTTCATTGAACTACAAAATAGTTTCAATATTCATACTCCAAAGCCTCTGACGCCGTCCAGGGATCGTATATAACAATTTACGATCCCTGCGCCGTCAAGTATCTTTTTTTAAAGATATATATTTTTTTCCCGAAATATTACGAAGATTTAAAATGAGATTGGAACAAGGAGTTTGAATATACTAGTACATGTATATTCAAAACTGTTTTAACAGTATTTACCCATATCAGAGTAATTGTTCACTCAGCCATGCTTCACGCGTCCATCCACCAGCAGAAGGGCTTTTCACTCTGTACAAAACATTTTGTTTACATATTCCAAAACAAAAGTACTTGCTGACGATAGTACACCTGTGGCTAAAATAATCAGATTTAATCTTGAAAGGGTTTAAAACATCATGAGAAGAGGAGAAATTACTGTTTCCAAGTTTTTGTTTCCCTTTTGAAATGGTGATTCCAAAAGCTTTCTTCTTGGTGTTGTTATTTATAACATTGGATCATCTGACAACGGGTCACAAATAATACTTTGCACAAAGATACTGAAGCTATGACATTTTCTAGAAGGGATTGAACTCTGAGCACTCTTGCGACTTTTACCACGCCTCAAACCATTACCAGACGACAAAATTTTTACTTGTCCAAGTCCAAAGCATTTTAAGACAACAAAATAAACGTGGCTCAAATGTTGGAATTTGTCTTTAAAAGGATGGAAAACATTGTGGGAGAAGGAGAAAATGCTGGTCACCAGCATTTTATCCTTTTCCCGTGATGTTTTCTGAAGCTTTTTTTTTTCTTAGGTTCGTTAAAGGTCGGAATTGTGTGGTAAAGGGCTTTAACCCTTAGGCTGCTAAGCGCGACTCAAGAACCTTTTGCAGACAATGTAGATCAAGATCAGACTGCACAGAACGTGCAGTCTGATATCGGATCTACACTGTCCGATAAGGAGATATTTCTGCAATCCCTATAATTTTGAAATACCAACATTTTGTTTTTTTACCATCGGCTTGGAAATTTCATTTAAGCTATCTAGCGGGATAAGGGTTAATAATGATGCAGTCGATACAACTTTACGTGTATATTTCTCTGACGGTTAATTCACCAGTTATTACGAAAGAACCAATTACGCTTTATTTTATAAACCTAACCTCATGAAGAAGAAGGAGAAGAAGGAGGAGAAGGAGGAGAAGAAGAAGAAGAGGAAAGAGAAGAAGAAGAAGAAGAAAGATGATGTTGGAAAAATTTTGGTGAAACAAGGACAATCTAAATGAATTCGGATTTCAGGCATAATAAACTATGAAAAACATTGTGGCAAAAGAAGAAATTGCTCTTAAAGAGATTTAACTGTTCCAAAACGAAAATAAAAAACGTCCGTCAGTGGTCCATAATGTGTCGACTATCGTCACGCAGTTACGACAATTTAAGCTGCAGTTGGTGACAGTTTTTGAAGGCAATGTGAGGGGAAAAATGATTGTATGGTGTTTAACACCATTTTTCAATATTATTTCAGTTAAATCGTTGCGACTAGAGAACCTATGCATGCTTTCCTGGAGTTTGTTTTTACCAGTACTGCGCCCACTATTCCTCCCAAGCCACTGGCTGTTTTCCCACATAACCATCGTCCAAACAATGGTCAGTGGTGAGAGAGGAATGAATTCTGTGGCAATGACTATCATCAATTTGGAAAGAAACTAGCTGAGCTGGGAATTCAAACCAGTGACCCCCTGTCCTCAAGTTTATGTACGCCACCAGCTGTGCTACCGGGGCTCGGCGAGACGAATAAAGCAATAGGTCATTGATATCAATTGCTTCCTTTCGCCAGTTTTACTGTACTTTAAGATCTTAGATCCTCTCGGGATATTTACTATTGTTACTTGCTTGTTTAAATCTTTAACACACAATCCCGAGTTTTAACAACCCTGAACCTGAAAGGATTTGAAAACATTGTGGAAAAAGGAGAAAATGCTGGTAACCAGCATTTTCTCGTTTTCCGATGATGTCTTCTACCTTTTTAAAGGGGGTGGGGCGGCGGGACAACCATACTTTGAGCCTCATGTAACTTGTCTGCAAATGCTTTGGATCTGGACAAGTATAAAATTTCGTCTTTTGGTAAAAAGTCGGAGTGGCCGTGTTTTGTCACCTGCAGCAGTATTTGAAGCCATATCACAGCTCTCCTGTGGTTTTCCAGTACTAGGCTGGGGCTCTGTTGTGCTTTGCCCAGGAACACTTTAATATGACTAGCGCCACGAGCTCCCCCTAACATCTCAAAAAAAGAAAAAAAAAGAAAAAGTTGTGAAAGAAAAAATTGGTGAGAACAATCGAATCCATTCTTAATTCAAAACATTAGAAAGCCCGCTAAGTCTTTGAAATAGGCAAAGATTTCCGGGCATACAAGGGTAAAAATGATAAAATATCAAGACGAGTCATAAAACTACAAGGGGGGGGGGGGCTATTTTCTTTCAAACATATTTTTTTTTCCGAATTGCATTTTGTATATAATATTCGCCAGTTAGATCCAGACAGGGTCGTTTTGAGCTGAAGGGTTGAAATTTTTGTGGTATGAAAGAGATAATCGCAGGGAAAGCTATCGGAAATCAATAAACATTGATCGGACGGAGTTCCGAATGGCAAATTATCTATAAATTCTGTTGCCGAGACATGGCGATAACACACGCCACATATTCAGCATCCAAATCAATATTTCATACAGATTCTCTTTTCCCCGAAATCCGTCAATTTCATGAATGAAGTATAATGGGAGAGAAACAGATGGCTCAAAGATTCCAGGGCGATAATTCAAACCACTGGCTTTGTATGTTTCAGAATGAGTTACCTCCCATCAACATTCATTTTCACAGTGACAAACATTTATTTGCAATTTTGGTTGATGTAGTTTCTTTTTACATATTTTTAAGTGAAAGCTTCTTAACATTTTCTTCAAAAATTTAAATGTGACAGACGTGTATATTACTCTCTCCAAAAAGTTTCATTGGCTTTCATTCTGCGTCCTTTGCGCTCATTTAAAGGAAAATGGCAGCCTCAGAATCAGACGACGAAGAAACGTTTGTTACTATTGGGACTGCTGTTGATGTCCCAGATCAAGGTATTCATTGTAAAAGCACACAATGTTCCAGAACGATGTTCGTTTTCATTTCTTTTCAACTGTCCATAATGTGAATAAGGCATTAGTGCACGAATATGAAAATATAATGTGTTTTCGCGATCTGAGAAATGGTGCTGTTTCTTAATCTTACTCGTCGTACAGTACAGCGAAGGTAACGAACGATGATACTCTGCCATAGATTATTCAGGGAGGGTGGAATTACGCTAGTATATATTTCTCAAAATGAATTCTAAACTGCATCAGGCTACAAAGGATATATTTCTTGTTAACTCTTTTCCAAATGACAAAATTTTAGACCAGTCCAAATTGAAAGCTTAAAACGTTTGCAGACAACAAAATAAATGTCATTCAAAAATTAAAACTTATTTTCAGAAGAGTAGAAAACATTGTGGGAAAAGGAGAAAATGCTGGTTACCAGCATTTTCTCCTTTTCCTGCGATGTTTTCAAAAGGCTTTTTCCTCAGGGTCATTAAAAGTCGGGATTGTGTGGTAAAGGGTTAAATGGAATAGTCTTCCAGAGTCCCTACCTATATAGTTAATGCTGTGAAGTTTATGCTGAAATCTTTTTCCTTGTGTTCATACAAAAGGTTAAGAAAATTGTCCTTGCACACTGTTTGCATTATACCATTTTCTGTAAAATCTAACCAATAGTTAGACTCAAATGTAACACAAACCTGTATCTACATATCTGGTTAGGGGCAGTAGTACTCATGGCACTTTAATCATGGGAATGGTGTTAGTTATTTTGATGTTATTAACCCTTTACCAAACGACAAAAATGTAGACCAGTCCAAATTAAAAGCATTTGTAGACGACAACATTAATGTGACTCAAAAATTAAAATCAATTTTGCAAAAGGTAGAAAGACATTTTGGGAAAAGGAGAAAATACTGGTTACCAGCATTTTCTCCTTTTCCCACAATTTTTTCAAAAGGCTTCTTTCTCAGGGTCGTGAAAACCCGGGATTGTTTGGGAAAGGGTTAAACTCCAGGGAGCTACTTTCAAGGTGTTTGCTGTCTCTGTGCATATGTGGAGTATCTTTTACAAGGAATAAATTTTAAATTGCTCAGTATTAGCCAGTGACGTACCTTAGGGTACCAAATAAACTATATTTACAATTCCATGGTAGCTTTTGTTAATGGTGTTTCAGCAAAGCAGACTGCAGATTCAGAATAGGACTGCACTTTTGTAGTCTTATCTTGATCTACACAGGCCACTAGTACAGATAACTGTCCCTGAAGGCGATTTTAGTTTTTGATTGGTCGCCTGCGGGTACAAACATGATCGTGAAAAGAAAACAGTTGAAATCTGCGTACAGATTTTGTTTGCACTTTGAAACTCTCTTATTTTCACAAATAAAACATCAAACTAGAATTTGAACATGCATGCTGCTTAAGTAATGATCCTTTGTTTCAAGTACAAACATTTTCAAATTAAACGCTAAACATTTGAAAAAAAAGTTTCATGCATCTGTTGCTTGAGGTGTTTACATTCCCAAAAATACACACAAAATGGCTGCCAAATACGATGAGTTTCATTTGTTCTTTTGGAGATTTATGTGTTATAAAAGACTTCTACATGGGCTTTAGGTAATGAAACATTTAATAATTTGTCCTTTTGTCATGTGTGTCACAAAAAATTAATTGTATTTTACTGTAATGCAGATTGAACAAATGAAACAGAAAGTCATTACAGTGCTGTAGCTTTGCTACTGGAAAATTCACGATGGACTTGAGACGGTGCGGTGCACAGTAAATGTCCAAATAAGAAAAGAAGCACTCTGTCTCATTGTTGAGGCCACCAAGGCAACTATAGTTTTGAAAGATGATTTATTCTTTACCAAACAACAAAATTTTACACTTGTCCAAATTGAAAACATCTGCAGATGGCAAAGTCAGTGTGACTCAAAAAGTGAAATTTATATTAAGAGGGTTAGAAAACCTTGTGGGAAAAGGAGAAAATGCTGGTTACCAGCATTTTCTCCTTGTCCTACTATCTTTTCAAAAGTCTTCTTTCTCAGGGTCGTTTAAAGTTGTAGTTGTGTGGTAAAGGGTTAAAGGATTAAAGCACCCATTTTTTTTAAGTGGGACAACATCTTCGATAGACTTACATAGAGATGTGTGACTTAACTTCGCAAATTACAGAAAGAATGGAAATAGATAATCATTGTTTACCAATTTCAGATGAACCACTGAAAAAACCAGTCTCCTTTCAAGATGCCCCAGTCAAAGATAGTAAAGGCAGGCAAAGATTTCATGGGGCTTTTACTGGTGGATTTTCAGCAGGTTATTTCAACACTGTTGGAACACAGGAAGGTATAAGCATGTTAAAGAATTACCAGTTCTTTACTTTTTCTGTTGTTATATTATATTAGATCTTAATTCATGTTTGTTATCCATATTTCACAAGATATTTTTCAGTTATCTGCTGCAAAGTCATTTTGGGGAATGGTAATTTAGGATTTATATCTTCCTGTACTTTAAGTTGGTACCTTCTATGATGTTTGTCAGAAGATGTATTGCTTAGAATAACTGTTTTAACTCACCATCTTCTGCAGACAATTTTCTCCTGCTTCACTTTCAGTGAAAAGAGAAACAGTGTTCAATCTAGAGCACGCCATTGTGCCCTAGGCCCCTGGAAGTCCCAGATGGCGCAATTTTAACCAACCTTGGGCCCATGTGGTGCACTCGATCAAACCATTTGGCGAATTATGGTCCTTTTGGTCAGTTTCTGCTTTTTCTGCTCAATAAACATAATACTGAGCTTGCCAGTGAAAATTTATCGATAAGCCGATGGATGTTATGGTTAACATAAAACTGGTAGCCTGTTATCGGTCTTTGTATCGGATGGTTACTGGAAATACAAAGCGTACCAGAGGTAATAATTCCGTGAGCTTCCGCTGATCATTCAAGATCGCAATGAAGGGATTTTCTGAGTATTTTGGATGTAGCAATGGTGCATAAAAGGCAAAATCTGTAGAAAGTATTAGCTCATATAGTTCGTGGAGCACAATCAGGCCAGTCCCTACCCCTAGTTCAAGCGACGAAAATAATACCCCACAGTAACGAGAAAATGGCTGTCGGTTTAAAGATGGTTAGTTTATGACGAGAAAATGGACCATAGTTTGAGTGATTGACGGAAAAGTTAAATCCCTTTGTGATGGGATGTCAGAATTTCGAAAGTCTACCATTGACAGACACATTTTGTCATTTTTTAGGTTCAAATTAATGGCGGAAATAAGGTTGTGTCAATTAGCAGTGACAATTTCTTTAGTTTTGCAGTTTTATTATAATAGTATCCATAGATAGCTACATGAATGGGAATACACTTGTTAAATAAAAAGGCAACACTTGTTAACCCTTTACCACACAATCCCAAATTTTAACGACCATATTGAAGAAGGCTTTTGAAAACATTAGGGGAAAAGAAGAAAATGCTGGTAATCAGCATTTTCTTCTTTTCCCAAATGTTTTCTACCTGTCTAGAGGCAAATTTCAGATTTTGAATCACATACAATCTGTCTTCTACAAATGCGTTCAATTTGGACCAGTCTGCAACTTTGTTGTTTGGGAAAGAGTTAAATAAAAATTATTTCAGTAATAAAATATTTTTTGGGTGTGGCCCCCAGTTTTCCAACATGGCCCCCTATTTCAATGTCTGTGGGCCAGATGGGCCCCCTTACAAGCAAAGCTAGATTGAACATTGCTCATAATGAGTATTTTCCTCTTACAGAGGATGTATTCAATGGTTAATTGTTTTTCTATGAAATACCACCTTATGTCGATTATCCATAACTTACAAGGAGTCTGTCATTTGTACCCTAACCCTTTACCACTCCATCCTGACTTTTAATGACCCTGAGGTTAAAGGCTTCTGAAAACATTATAGGAAAAGGAGAAAATGCTTGGAACCAGCATTTTCTTATTTATCCACAATGTTTTCCACCCTTCCCAAAACAAAATTCAATGTTTGAGTCACATTTTATTTTTTTGTCTGCACATACTCTCAGTTAAAAGTTTTTTTGTTTGGTAAAGAGTTAGGAAGGTGTTACAGGGCTCACTGCTAATATTCGGACATGTATCCTAAATTTTGCTGAATTATATAGCTTTCTCCCATAGCTATGATTTATGAAAATTTGGGACACCTCGCTGAGTACCAGATGTACCCAAATTTTAGTATCCTCAAGATCCCTATAGATTGTTAGTGTAGACCCCAGTAGTAGGATAATATATGGAATTGAGTGGTTTTGAAAGTGTTAGAAACAACAATGCTAAGAAAATAGTACATTAGCCATTATATACTTGTCTTTGGAAATACTTAATACACTTTGTAGACATTGAGAAGATAGAATGACCAAGAAGCATCATTCAGTAAATAAGTATACATTAACTCTTTATCACTCAAGAAAAATTTAGATTGGTCCAAATTGAAAGTGTTTGCAGACTACAATTTAAATGTGACTAAAGTAATGGAATTTGTCTTAGATTGGGTGGAAAACATTGTGGGAAAAGGAGAAAATGCTGGTTACCAGCGTTTTCTCCTTTTCCCACAATGTTTTCAAAAGCCTTCTTCCTAAGGGTGGTTAAAAGTCTGGATTGTATGGTAAAGAGTTAACTCTCTACTAGATGACAGCATTTTAGACTTGCCAAATTAGTAGCATTTGCAGATGAGAATTTGAGTATGACTTAACTGTTTACCACACAATCCCAAGCTTTAAAGACCTTGTGAAAGACAGCTTTTGAAAGCATTGTTGGAAAAGGAAAAACTGCTGGTAACCAGCATTTTCTCCATTTCCCACAGTGTTTTCTACCATGTCATGGACAACTTTTATTAGGTCACCTATTTTTGATTTGTCATCTGCAAAATGTCACCTGCAAATGATTTGAATTTGGACAAGACTTAAATTTTGTTGTTTGTAAAGACTTAAATAACAAGATTTGTCTATGACAAGTTAAAAAAATGATGGGGAAATAAGAAAATGCTGACTACTGTTAAAATGGGGAAAAACAACTTTATGATCCATAACATGGATAATTGTGAAAAACTAGAGACAAAAGCAGAAAGTACAGTTAATTTCTTTGTATGCCACATTGCTTTTCATGAATTGTCTTCTGTCAGATGAAAATAGTTGCATGCTGGTGATGAGGTGTTTTATTCTTCACCACACAATCTCGAGTTTTAACAACCTTGGAGAAGAAGACTTTTGAAAACATTGTGAGAAAAGGAGAAAATGCTGGTAACCAGTTTTTTTCTCCTTTTCCCACTGTATTTTCCAGCCTATCACAGACAGAAATCATCATTTGTGCTACCTTTAATTTGTTGTCTTTTGTTAGATGAAAATAAATGCATGTTGGTGGTGAGGTGTTTAATCCTTCACCATACAATGTAAAGTTTTAATGACCCTGGAGAAGACATTTGAAAACATTGTAAGAAAAGGAGAAAATGGTGGTAACCAGAATTTTCTCCTTTTTACCACTATGTTTTGTAGCCTATCACAGACAGAAATCATCATTTGAGCTACCTTTAATTTGTTGTCTGCAAATGCCTTCAGTTTGGTTGACTGCAGAACTTAGTTGTTTGGTTCAGACATTTCTTCTTACAACTTCCTGTTTATTATTATTATGTACAGTAACTGTTGTTTTACTCCTTTAGGATGGACACCTTCAACATTTATTTCCTCAAGAGGTGATAGATCTAAATCACAGTCTACCCAAAGACCTGAAGATTTCATGGATGAAGAGGTAAACCCCAACTATAGATCTTTTTTAATCAACATGCCAAACAAGATCAGCAAATGCTTTCAGTTTTGCCAAGTCTAAATTTTTGTCATTTGGTCAGTAGTTAATCCTTTAACAAACAAGGCTGACTTTCAATGTCCCTGAGGAAAAAGGCTTTTGAAAACATGGCTGGTAACCAGCAGTTTCTCCTTTTCACACAATCTTTTCTACCTGTCCAAAAACAAATTTCAATTTTCGAGTAACATTTATTTTGTGGTCAACAAATTTTTTTCCATTTGGATGTTTCGGGAATTTGTTGTTTGGTAAAGATTTATTACATGAATACAGATGAAAACATAGAGATTAATGGAGAGAAATTGCTCATTTCAAATGATTTCTTCTGTTGCCTGGCTTAACTTATTTCATCCTTTTTTTTTCACTCTCAGGACCTGGGTGAATATGGCATTGCACCTAGGAAACATGTGACCTCATCAACTTTTGCATCTGAAGAGAGAAGAAAACGGAGATATGATGAAGCCAAGCTTGCTACATCTGATACAACTTTACTTGGAAACTCTGCCTTGCTTAACCTTATCATTCCAGAGAGGTAAGCATATAGATGAGTGGCACTCTGGCAAAAGGGGGTTTAGTGGATCTCTGTGATGCTTTGAAGCAGGCAAATCATCACATAATTATGGATTCACAAAATCCATTTACTCTAACAATCGACTGAATCATGAGGTAGAATGGTCCTTTGACATGCAGAAAATTTACAAATAGCAAAAAGTTGCAACCTACATTAGTCTGTGCAGACTGCACAGGCTGACGTGAGTCGATACTTTTTGCACATGCATTCAGCCCCCTTTTCACAGAGCATGGCTCAAATTATATCGTGCTACAAATGCATCAGGTTTTTTTGTGTCCATCTATCCACTTGTTGTCTAATGACAATTCAAATTTACCCCAGGGTTGAAATTTCCTAATAAATCCTATTTTAGAGTACTTTTTGAAATGGAATTTTAAGGAATGGATGGGCAGCTAACAGAATAACTATAGAGTAGCTGAAGTACATTTTTCTGTCATGTACCGATTGATTTGAAATGTATCTTAGAATGGGCCCCTTTTCAAAACAAAAATAGTGTAATAGCAGTTCAGGTTGTGCATGAAAGAGCAGTTCAGTGCTGTGTAAGAAATAAACTTTATGAACAGGTACCTGAGGGCTAAATGAGCTGACAGACAGTTACACTCATTCTTTTGCCATATTACAAATTTTTAGAGATATTTTCAGCTTGGCTGTTTTCAAAGAAATCCTGTAGGTATGTTCATAGCCCTGTCATCAGCGTGTGCAAAAACTTTGATGTTTTATGATACCTCTGTCATTACTGAAGATAATCACTTCAAAGTAGGGCTTATTTATTTACATAACCTTTACTCATTATCATATGAAAATGACTTCTTATACCCTTGCTGTAGTACAAATTTAGAAAACATGAGGAAAAAAAAGCAGTTGCTTCAAGAGGTGTCTTTAAAAAAAGGTATTTTCTTTCCATCAAGACTTTGTTCTGAATTTTCAGTAACTTGTTCTTGTCAGCGATATGTTTAAAAATAAACTGTATGTAACAAACTGATTCATTTATTTCCTGATAAATCAGAAGAGTTGCCAAGGTAACCTTGACAGTAAAATATAATGCTAAACAAGCAGAATAAACAGTGCATCTTGCAGCATCTTTTTGGCAACCTTTGCTTTTATCTAGAATTACGATTGGCATTAAGTTACTTCGAAAGATGGGATGGAAAGAGGGGCAAGGAGTTGGTCCAAGAATCACAAAAAGGCAGAAGAAACACTTAGGTTGGTAATCCTTTTTGCATTCAAGATTTCCTCAGTATTGTTATGGAAAATTATCACACTAAGTGGCTACTGCCAAAAAGACTGAACCTTATCTAGGAGATGGTCATTCTACCGATATTTAGAGAAGTTTTAGTAAACTAATCTTTATATATTATATTTTTTTATTCTTTTGTAAAGCCAGTATTGTTTGTTTCAATAAAATTATTTTAATGAGATAATTGCATAATTATTCAAAGCTTCAAAATGTTTTAGGTTGATCAAAGCCCCTGTTTTAATTGACTTTCGAACTTTCTGAATTCTGGACTCAGCCATAATAGCTTTTTCAGGGTCAATATAGATACAGCCTTGAATCTGCTACATTATTTTTTCTCTACTGAAAGAAAATTGCCATTTCATTTATATAACATTCCAAGGAGTGCAATAGTATACAGCTTCAAATAAAGTGAGGGTGATACACATGAAGGAAAAGAGTAAACAAGAATAAAGACACTTGCAATGCAATGAAATGTGTGAAAACCCACTTTTACCAAAAATAGATATTCTAGGTCCATCAGGGTTAGTTTTCGAAAACATTGTTGGAGAAAAAAGCAATTGCTTGTGTTTGCTCCTGTTTTCACAGTCCTTTCAGTACCATGATTAACCCTTAAGCTGATAAGCGTGACTCACTGACCTTTTGCAGACAGTGTAGATCAAGATCAGACTGCACAGAATGTGTAGTCTGATCTTGGATCTACGCCGCCCAACAAGTAGATATTTTTCCCCTAAATATACTTTTGAAATAACAGCATTTGTGTTTTTACTGTCAGCTTGAAAGTTTCATTTCATTTATTTAGCAGGATAAGGGTTAAAAAAAGTTATTTTCTTTCTTTTTCCATTATCAAAGGGCCATCTGTACTAGATAGTGGTGTGTTCAAAAACAGTTGTATTATTGTGAGATAATAATGTTTCCTTTAGGCATCAAAAAGGTGTATGGATGTGAACTTCCACCGGAAGATATGGATGATGATGATGGGTTTGATGATGAGGCTGTACTTAAAGACATTACTTTTGCACCCAAAGACTCAGCCCATATTTTATTGAATGTAAAGGATAACACAAAAGGACTTGGGTACAGGGGGTTAGACCCAAACAAAGCTCTTCCATCATCTCATATAAGTCTGTTTGGAAAACCTGTTCCATCAAAAACTGGGAGAAAAGGAATAAGAGGCCAAGTATGGATTTTCAGCAGTATTACCCTATTTATTTTTAAAAGGCTACATTTTTTTCAATAATGATAAAGAACATAAAAGTTTAAATGTGTAGTTCTGACCCATTTCCAACATTTCACTTCTTGTAAGGGTAATATGGCATTCCTATAACCTGGTTGAACTATTCATTTACTCTTTAACACACAATCTTGAGTATTAACAACCCCAAGAAAAAGGACTTTGAAAAGATGGAGGAAAAAGGAGAAAATGCTGGTAACCATCATTTTCTCATTTTCCCACAATGTTTTCTACCCTTTCAAAGACAATTTTGCTCATTAAACTAATTTAATTTTTTGTTTGCAAATGCTTTTAGTTTGGACAAGTCTAAAAGTTTGTCGTTTGATAAAGACTTAAACATTCAAGAATACTTATGTTGAGTGCTTTTATTATGTAGAAAGTAATGATAATAAAAACAATAATATGACAAACAATGTTTGTTTCAGAATGTAGACAGTCATCGTAATTATAACAATAATATGAAAAACAGTGTTTGTTTCAATATGAAATGTTCATATATTTCCCTTGCAAGCATTGAAATCTGACATCAAGTCAGGTAGAATGTGTTAGCCAATAAGAAGGCTAGTCTTGAAATTTAGTATCAGAATAATAAATGATGAATATGGCCCAAGATCTTGCATGAAAAAAAAAAGAAATTATCAGCTATATATGGACTTTCCTGGTGCTTGTATTTAATTCGAGCAGCATGAGAAAATTTGATATTGCACAAGACCAAAGGTCGAGCAAGATGTCAAAATTTTCTTATGCAGCGAGAAGTAAATACAAGCACCAGGAAATTTGCTACAAGATAATATTCCTTTTATTATATACCTACCACCTGCAATTATTGACAATTTATTTGATAACCGTAAACGGAATAAAAGAAATAATGGTAAAGTGGCCAGTAACTTTGTTTTTTTGAATGGCATATTAATATTATAAAGTAACATTTTGACCAATCAAATCGTGAAACAATACATATGTATTCCGGGCGAGAGGTACGTCATTATACCATATTTGGAACCGTATTTCACATTGTGTAGATACAGAATTCTTTTCTGTTGTGTGTTATTTTATCTGCGTGCAAGACATGTATTTGAGCCAGAAAATTTTCAGGTATATAATAAAATAATTTATGATTACAGGCCTTTGGTGTTGGTGCTTTAGAAGAGGATGATGATGATATTTATGCTGTTGATGACATGTCAAATTATGACATGACTATGACAGCTGAGAATGAGAATGAAACATTTGGTTGGACAGGATCTAAGTTTAAAGGCAAGTTTTTCCTCTTTATTTTCCAGGTGGTAGTGTGATGACCTATTACTATGCAGATATTACATTTTATACCCCTACATGGTTTTAGACTTGTCCAAATTTAAAGCATTTGCAGAACCCAAAAAAAATGTAACTTAAACACTGGAATTTGTCTTTGGTAAAGTAGAAAACACTGAAGTGGAGAAAATGCTGCATTTGCTTCAGCATTTTTTCAAAGGCCTTCTTTGTTAGAGTTGATAAAACTTGGGACTGTGTGGTAAAAAGTTAAAGCACAAATTGATTGAAATGGACTTTGACAATCAGGGGAATACATGTAAGTAAGGCAATTTTAGAGGTGACTATACAAAATGGTGGTCAATGTCAATAAAAGATCAGACTGCATATTCAACGTAGTCTGATCTCAATCTACTGTGTCCACAAAAAGTAGTCTGATCTTGATCTACATTGTGTACAAAAAATGACAAGCGTTGCACTTGGAGCTTTGTGTTGAGTCTTTACCAAACGACAAAATTTTTGACTTGTCCAAATTGAAAGTATTTGCAGACAATATATTGATTTTAGCTGAAATGATGGAAATTGTCTGTGAAAGTGTAGAAAACTTTGTGGGAAAAGGAGAAAATGCTGGTTACCAGCATTTTCTCCTTTTCCCACAAGGTTTTCCAAAGGCTTTTTCCTCAGGGTCATTAAAACTTAGGATTGTGTGGTAAAGGGTTAAGCAAGTTGACGTGGGAGCATAAGGTGGTGACAGATTGGCCCCTGTATTGATATTGTAAGATGTAATGAACACTGAGAGCACCAATCACAACTCTAGGTCCTGTTGCAGACACTGTAGAGCAAGACTGGAGTGCACAAAACATTACTTATGTGTGTCAGATTGTTTAACATTTTACTAAACAGCAGTATTTTAGAATGGTCCAAATTGAAAGTAATTGCAGACGATAAATTAACATGGCAAAAATGATTGGATTCTTTCCTGAAAGGTAGGAAACGTAATGGGAAAAGGAGAAAATGCTGATTACCAGCATTTTATTCTTTTCCCATAATGTTTTCTAAGGTCTTTTCTTTAGGGTAGTTAAAACTCATGATTGAGTGGTAATGGGTAAAATATATAGATGCACTTTTACATTATAAATGGATATAGAACTGCACAGAAGTGGTGATTTTATAGCAGTGAAATTATCAAGTTATAATTCTCTGAGATACTGTATAAGTTAAATTTTATGCAATGTGGTATTTTTTGTGAATTTGAAAAATTTGCAAACTTTTCTGTTCGCATATTTTACCGCAAGCATACCAACAAATAACCAGTGTCTTGAATTTGCAGATATTTCCGTACACAAAATGCCAGTGATTGGTAATTCACAAATTTTTCAAAATGCAGTTACATCCACGTATACAGTACCGGTATTTCTAAAATAATGCTCAGTATCATGTCTGAAAATTTCCTAAAAGCTGTCTTTTCCACAATATTTCCAGGTGAAACATCAACTCCAGTTGGATATGTAGGAAAACTGTTAGAAGGGTTTAAACTTTCATCCGAGAAGTTGATACAGAAGAAAGACTTTCCACCTCCAAAACTGCCTCCAAATTTCAGGTAAATTAGTTCCAGAATGTAATTGATCAGTTTGAAATGACAAACACACTCATTCAAAGATACTAATCAACTCATTCATCATGTATTAAACATACATTTCCTCATTAGATTTGTAAGTTTGGCTTTCTTTTTGGTGGCAGAGATTATTATTTTTCATACTCTTGATTCATGTTTGATTCTAGGTTCAAAATAAAGCAGCCTGTCAGCTTTCGTCTGAAAACTCTTACCCAGCAGCTTTCCATTGTCAAGTACAACACTCACCTGCTTTAGCCCATGTTTGTTGTTGTCTCAAGAAAGTAGTCTTAGTGCCCTTAGAGTAGATGAATTCTCCATTCAAAAGTTTTCAGCAAGGAAAATAAGCATAATTATCTTTCAAAAAGAATAAATGTTCAGTAATATCTCTCACCATCAGAAGTTTGTTGTCATCAGTGACTTTCCTCACAAAGATAAGGAATGTTTGTAATGATTCGTCATCCCAAATGTTAACTATCTGCAGTATGAATTGGAGTTTCATGAAATTTTTGATACCTTTCGTAAAGAAGGGCCAGTGAAATATTTTCCTGGTCTCCCATAGTGATTTTCAAAGTTACATCAAAATGTTAATAGTATGTCCTGTCAAGGTGCCTGTCCTTGCAAACTTTTGGAAATTTTCATCCATAGTCACCCTCTGTTAATGTTATAACTTGCCAAATGTGTATTTTTTACACAATGATGTTCTGGGTCCATACTCACCAACCATTCTTAAGTACGTTCTCAATCTTGATCTCTAAGACTTTATAAATTTGAAAGTAACACAACTTCTGATTGGCTAAACCAAATAATTTAGTTGATCAGAAGTTGTGTTGCTTTCAAATTTAGAAAATTTTGCAGATTAAGACTGAGAATAATGGTAAGAATGGTTGGTGAATACGGACCCTGACGTCTATCGTCACAAATTTTTGCAAATTTTCATCCACAGGTTACTGATGTTATGACTCATCAAATGTGTACTATTCATAGAATGATTTAAACATCATCCTGCATTTTTAATAACATTTCCCACAATGTTGATGTCTTTTGATTTACCTATATAGACAAGGTTCAAGATCTTTTGTACAAAATGCAACTTGAATTCAAGCATACTATGTATACCCATGTATAGTAATTCTACAGAAATGATTTCACAAGTATTTTTATCAATTTCACATTTTTTTTTCTTCATTAGTGTAGCCAGTTATCATGGAAGTTGTGTGCAGTGTAAAATTTAGTAATTCAGGAAAGCACATGTTAAGTAATTCAGTAAAGCACATTTTTAAGGAAGAAGTGTTGGTTGTCTGCAAGTTTGACTGACAACACTCTTACACATGAAAATTGGTCTGCTTCAAAATGAAATAAAGAAATATGTGTGTTGGAGGTTATTTAGTTGAAGACTGCAAGGATGTCTGACAAACAGTTGACAGCATAGATGAAGAATAAGACTGCATAGTGTTCAGTCTGATGATGATCTGCAATAGCAACTAAAATTGTGTTGAGTACTCTAGGGGTTATGTCTTTACCACATGACAAAATTTTAGACCAGTCTAAATTGAAAGCATTTGCAGACAACAAAATAAATGTCTCTCAAAAATTGAAATTTGTTTTGGGTAGGGTGGAAAACATTGTGGGAAAAGGAGAGAATGCTGGTTCTCCTTTTCCCACAATGTTTTTATAAGTTTTCTTTCTCTTGGTCTTTAAAAGTCGGGATTGTGTGGTAAAAGGTTGATATTTTTTTCTCATTTGAGTAATAGCACTAACAAATGATATTCGGCAAGTTCTCCCCTTAAACCTATTTGAAGACCTTTATCATTACAGGCCTATCCATGTTTTTCATAAACATGAAGAGACAGTTTTGACCATGTCAGCAAAAGGTGGTGTGGATTACAGACAGTTTATGAAACCTAGAGATACAGATGAAGACCAGTCAACAAAATCTACAGAAACCCTTCTACGGTCTGCACAGTTTGTTCAGAAAAAGTCTGTCAGTGATTCAGTTTCAAGAAGCTTGGCTCTTGGAGAACAGCCATTTGTTGGTGAGAGTTTTAAAAATGCATAACAGGTTCTGCTGCCAAATACGCTTTTTGTTGCTCCATCATTAAAACACAGGATTTGTATTAAATAAATTCTGCTTTCATCCATTCTAGTAGCAGGAGTGTCCATGGACAAGGCACTTAACAAAGCCTAATGTAATGTATAGGAAACACATATAAGTAAGTTGCCACTGTGATAAGACTCAAACACTGTTTAAAGCAGCATAAGGCAGAGTTAAAAAACATGAACTGCCATACTTTGAAAATTTTGACAAGTGCCATATTCAGCACAAATAAGTGTTGATTTAGGTTTTTACTTCTAAGATGGAGACAAAGTAAAAAATAAAAAAAGGTGTTTATTGTTCATAATGTGCATTTTTTATCATTGAACTTTATGTTCATGTCAGCCGCTTCATTTTGTTATTAATATTTCTTCTATTCTTTTATTCAGATACATATATTTCACTTCATAATGAGATTGTCCAATAGTTTTAATTATTGGTCAACCGTATACAAGGTTTGTCCTAAAACTCCATGACAATTTCATTTATAAAAGAAAATGAAACGCTACAGATACAATTTTCAGATATGTTTTTAATTCATATAATCCAAACATATAGATAAAAAGTGGCACTAAAATCTTTACAAACAAGAAGATTGTAGCATAAATACCACAGCAACCACACACACTGCGGCACACATCAGAGGCATAGCATGCTCACTTTGTCCTTTAGTAATCTGTGGATATTAGACCTTTAAGGGGATGACGATGGTATCTCTCGCAATTGTTAGTCTCCGATCTGCGAAAATGCATCTCTTTACCAAATCACATGATTCTTCATTTATAGAAATCGGCCTTCCATTTATGCTTTCTCCTTTTCCTGGCGTCTTTTTCCTGCCATACCATTTTAGACCAGTGCCCAAGAAACATCTTCAGTGTGACACATTTGTTTTATAGTCTGGAAGGTTGTCGTTCCGAGATCGGCATAAATTTTATAACTGTCTGTTGCGCTGTATGATCTTTTGACGTAGTCATTTCAAATTTCCTGTTTTCAGCTGATCGTTTCTGTTTGTCTGTATACTGTCTACTGTTTAGTGATCACATTCAAATTTTCTGTGATGACGCCAAACTACCAGAAAAATATGTCAAAGTGATATTTAGCAGAAATAACTACAAACATTAAAAATATCTGTGCATGACTTGCATTCATACTAAAACATAAAATGATAAATTGACGTGCGCCAGTAAATGACACCTCCTCATTAATTATGTAGATTTGAAGGAAAACTGAAGCTAATATTTTATTAAAGACTTAATACAATGTGAGATAACATCTTCATAGATAAGATTTGTGAAAAGGAATGTCCAGGCGCTAAAAATGGACCATTTATAAGATTTGTTACTGAGTGATGGGACAGCCCTCATACTGTACAAATACGACTCTTTGTACTTCTCCCGTGATCTACCTTTGATAAAACATTGTTTTTTTCACATATTACATATTATCAAGCAAGATATTTTTCATCTATTGTTTTCCACATGGCTGAAATAGCAGTCCAATGTACAGGTGTATATATAGATCTAACATGTTTGATTCTCTATTCAGGGTCCATATTTGATCTCATCCCAGAGCATGACAAGAAAAAGATGGACAGGATTAAAGCAGGAGATGCTGTTGACCCAGAAGTTGAGGCTTCAAGTTTAGCTCGAGGTAACTGTTCAGCATGTTTCAATCAATAAAAAGGGATTAAGGTACAGTAAAACCTTACCTACGCAGTTTCGAAAGTGAACAAATTTAGATAACCCCGTGTCAGTGTAACAGTAACACAGACTTGCTGTTGTTAAATGTAGGATTAGGGAACTTTAAATTGTGATTTAACCCATTGCCAAACAATCCTGTGCTTACAGTACCCTGAAGGAGAAAGCTTTATTTTGAACATTGTGGAAAATGGAGAAAATGATGGTTACCAGCATTTTTTCCTGTTCTTACAATGTTTTGTATCGTTTTCAGTCATATAATATAATTTATGGGCTGCAATTGCATTCATTTTTGACAAGTCTAAAATTTCATTGTTTGGTTAAGAGTTAACCCTTTACCACACAATCCTGAGTTTTAATGATCCTTTAGAAACAGGCTTTATGAAAGCATTGTGGGAAAAGGAGAAAATGCTGGTAACCAACATTTTCTCCTATGCCCACAATGTTTTCTACCGTATCAAAGACAAGTTCCATCACTTTAGCCACTTTTAATTTTGTCGTCTGCAAATGCTTTCAATTTGGACAGGTCAACATTTTTGTAGTTTGGTAAAGAGTAAATACAGGTGTTCTGCCTAATTAAAGAAGCCATAACAAAGTAAGGACTGTACTTGATATCGCTGGAATTGTGCTTTGAGGTAAGCATCCTCATTCATTCAAATGAATAGAAAGTAGAGATGGTATTGTGTTGGTAGATCGATGACCTCTCACATTAGAGGTTTGGGTTTGAACCCTGTGATGGGAAGGCTTAACCTTTAAAAGCATCCATATTGTGGTACAAGCACTTGTTAGATATTCAGGTAGCGATCATTGATAGTGATTTGTACAAGTTGTGGAACTTGGTTTACTGTCAATGTGAATTAATCCTGTACTGCACAATCCTGAGTTTAAACAAAACCCAGGAGAATAAGACTTTTGAAAACATTGTGGAAAAAGGAGAAAATGCTGGTAACCAGCATTTTCTCCTTTTCCAACAATGTTTTCTACCCTATCAAAGATAGCAATCATCATTTGAGCTACCTTTAATTTGTTGTCTGCAAATGCTTTCAATTTGGTGGAGTACAACGTTTTGTCATTTGGTAAAGAGTCAAATACTTGTAATCTTATTGATGGTCTGTCTAGGCCTATAGGGTGGCAAGTCAGGGAATGAAGTTAGATAGAATGGTGAAGACAATGTCAAGTTTGATACCAGCTTTAGTGTGTCATATTCGATAATTTTGCCAGAAAAAACTCTTTGTGCCTTTATATTTAGATGCAAGTGGAAATTCAAAAGGATCGGCAGACTTTGAAGTGACAAAAGCTGAAAACTCTTCTAAAGAAGAATCGTCTGTGTGTGAAACATCTACCAGTAGTAGTAAACCTTTTCACCAAGGTGGTGCTATGGGATTTAAACCATTTGTAACAGACAGTGCCAAGCAAGAGAGATATGACAAATACCTAGCATTAGTAAAGCAAGGACATAAAGGTTTGATAAAATGTTTTTTTTTTATTATTTTTTTCAAAGACTAATCCTACCACTTGAACCACATTTGAATTGTCACCTGCAAATGGACAAGTCTAAAATGTTGTAAAGACAAAACCCTATGGCTCTAGCAATTTGAGCTTGACTTGAATAAGAATATTTTTTGTATGTTTTCATTTTCCATGCTTAAAGCTTCAAAATGTTCATTTTAAATTATAAAATTAATGAAAAGAAAAAACAACAAGTGTCATTTGATGACTAAGTCATGATTTTACTCAACCAATTCCACATTGTTGGTCCCAGTTTTGTTCGAAACTTGCAGGGACTGTGTAATGCAATGATTTCTAGTACCCTATCAAATTTGGCTAGATGCAAAACAACTGGTCTGAGAAATTGCACAATTGATTATTTCACTATGTATTCAAGCTATGGTGACTACTTACTATGCTGTCCTAGTGGGTTCATACCAAGTTGCAACATTTTGTGTTTGTCTTTTTCCTTTTTGCATCATGAATTCATGATGTATGCTAGAAAATGAAAAGAAGAACTGCCAGTAGAGCAATTCAGGCCCTCGAGGGCCTGTAGTCTATATCGCAAGAATGCTTTCAAGGTTGTCTGTTGCAAATTACTTCAGAGTTAGAACTTGACACCTTAAGAACCATAAACTAGTGACATGTAACTAGTGTATTACATACAAACAAGTCAAATTCCATTATGACATTATACCTGTGCCATGCTTTGGTAAAAGGGGGCTTAATGCATCTCTGTGATGCATTATACCAAGCGATTCATCACCTACTTATGGATCCATAAAATCCATTCAGTCAAACAATGCACTTGATCTGGATGTAGAATGGTCCTTTGCCATGCATGAAATTGACCAATAGTAAAAAGTTTCGACCCATGTCAGCCTGTGCGGACTGGGTCGATACTTTTCGCAGATGCATTAAGCCCCCTTTTAACAGAGCATGGCTCCTCTATATTGAAATTTTCTAGATCCCTATAACCTGATTGCTGTGCCTGGGCAGACAGAATGGGAGATGGAGAGGGAAAAGGAAGAGTTTGCCCATGCAGCAAGACTTTTCAAACCTCTAGCATCCATGATGGCTATGAGGTTCACTAGTGCAGGCACTGAAGATAAAGTTACAGAATCAAACAAGCAAGATACTGTGAGTTTTTATCTTAATTCAGATGTTTTCTCTTTAACACTTTACCAAACGACAAAATTTTAGACTTGTCCAAATTCAAAGCATTTGCAGATGACAAAATAAATGTGACTCAAAAATTAAAATTTCTTTTTGAAAGGGTAGAAAAGATTGTGGGAAAAGGAGAAAATGCTGGTTACCAGCATTTTCTCCTTTTACCACAATGTTTTCAAAAGGCTTTTTCTGTGCGGTCGTTAAAACCTGGGATTGTGCAGTAAAGGGTTAAAAAGTGTACCCCTTCAATCAGTTTTCCTATAATACACTTGACAGGCTAATTGTAGAACAATTGAAATCTAATACATGTGATGCAAAGGAAAAATAATTGAAAGACGAAAAAAAAAAAATCACTTTCTTGAATAATATGAAAATATTGAGACAATGGTGAAATTGACTTGTGGCTAAAATATGAAGGTCTTGCGATATCCCTGTCCTAGTTTGCATCTTCATCATGTAAAAAAAATTTGATATTTCTGTCATCATTAAAGATATTAAATTCCAACTTAGGCTAGTTGCCACTTCGATAAGGTGAAAGCATACCATTTAATGTAGGTCAAAACTTTTTATTTTACGTCGATTGACTTATACTAATCTCTTGATTCTGCTTCCTGGAAAATATGCTAGTACTCACGCCAAATGTATGGGCCAATGAACGGTCCCAAAGTTGACACCCACTCTCGGGTATTGAACCCCGAACCCTTATGCTAACGAATCTGCCCCTCCAGCTCTCAGCCATGTACACCACATACCATTTGGGCTGGTAGCCCTCAAAGAACCCACATCTCAAAGAATTTCTTCTTTTGTCACAAACTTTCCAAAAGTAATTTGATGTGAGATGCAAAAGGTTGTCTGCAGGAGGCAGAGAGTTAACTCTGTACCACATGAAAAAATTGTAGACTTGTTCAAATTGAAAGCATTTGCAGACAACAAATTAAATGTGGTTCAAAAGATGAAAAGATTTACCAGTAATTTGTTTTAGATAAGATAGAAAACATCATGGGAAAAGAAGAAAATGCTGGTAACCAGCATTTTCTATTTTTCCAACAATGTTTTCCAAAGTCATCTTTCTCAGGGTCATTAAAACTTGGGATTGTGTGGTTAAAAGTTAAAAGTTAATGCATGATAACTAGTGATGGAATTGTTATTTTTGACACATATGTATCTTACAGCAGAGAGAACTGAGTGAACCAGCCAAAGCTGCAGCTATGAAAATGTATGGAAAGTTGACAAGAGAGGTGATGGAGTGGCACCCTGACAAATTATTGTGTAAAAGGTTTAATGTTCCTGATCCTTATCCGCAGTAAGTACTTGTAGGTTTGTTTGTTTTTTTTTAGGAATGTCATGGACAGCAGTGCCCATTGCAGTCAATGTTCAGTGTTTTTCAATCATCATAGCCAGTGTAGGGTTTAAGTCTTTCAATGACAAATTATGAATAAATATTCAAATCTTAAAATACAATTCACAGCAAAATTTGACAATTTTGGACACAACTTAGAATGAAAGTTTGGATGTTGTAGATCTAAAATAGGCTACAGAATGTGAATTCTGTATTTGATCTATTTTGTCCACAAGAGCTACTTCTGTTTCCCATGGACTGCATGGATCAAGATCAGACTGCACAGATATGCAGTGTGATCTTTGATCTAAACCATCCACTTTTTCCTGCCAAACTTTGAAAAAGATATCAATTTTACTTATTCATGGTTTGTTAGTAAAACAGTTAACACAAAAGTTCAGCTTTGATGATCAAAGAAACAAGGATACCTGTTGCAATTAATATCACGGCAGCTGTTATAAATTTTCGTTAAGCACTGTATGCCAGTTTTTAAAACTATAATATGTAAGTGATTTAATCAATCTTGTTGGAATTATGAGATTTATTTGTTTGTTCAGTGTAAACTCTTTGCCAAGTAACAAAATGGTGGACTTGTCTATATAAAGTATTTGCAGATGGCAAATTACACATAACTGAAACGGTGAAAATTGCCTTTGAAAGGATGAAAAGCATTTTTGGAAACGGAGAAAATGCTGGTATTTTCTCCTTTTCCCAAAATGTTTTCAAAAGCCGTCTTTCTCACGATCCTCAAAATTGTGGATTATGTGGTAAAGGCATAAGCCAAATTTTCAATATACGTTAAAGTTAAATCATTGGGGTAGATGCACTTATCTATGTGTTCATGGATTGGTAATCGCAGTCCCTGTGTAAGTTGCTCTGAGGGCTACCACTGACTAACCAAGGCTTCGAAAGTCCATCTGTTTTTTGTTTCCATGCTCTTACTCAAAAGCTAGACCTAGAACACTAAAATTTTATGCAAGTGTTGCTGATGACCCAAGGAAGAGCCCATAGTTTTTGGGTCACATGCATCCAAGGTCAAAGTCACTGGTGATCTTTGTTTCTGTTCCCTGATTGTGCTGCTTCATTGACAAGGTGCTGATGGGAGGTATTTGTCAGCTTTGCCACAGTTCTAGTTTGTATTTGCAGGTCAAATATGATTGGATTAGCATCTCTGAGACGTGACAAATACTCTGTCTTCAACTTTCTTACATTTGCAAATCCAACTGAAGCTGACAAAAATCAAGGAAAGATGGAAGATAAAACTGACAAAGACATTAACAAGGATTCAGAAGCAAAGACAACAAACAGAACTCTGAAACCTTTACCAAGCTTTGCTGGTACTAAAGGTTTAAAATCAATTTTTACACATCTGGTTGATCCTACTAAAGGGAAAAGCCAAAATACAGAGACTAAAAAGACAGGATTGTCTTTTAGTATGAAAAGTAAAGCCACTGAGAAGTCAAAAGAAGTTGCTTCAGTGTTTAGTGATGAAGGAAAGAGTATTGAGGATGATTCTAGTCAAAAGAAAAAACTGCCAAGAGTTGCCTCTGTATTTGAATCAGATGAAGAGGGAGATGGGATTTCATCAAGAAACAAGGTAGAAAGTTAACTTTTATTATGCTAAATAAGTAAGAAGAAACTTTCAGGCCTGCAGTAAAAATCCACATTTTGCTCTTTCCAAGTTACTTTTTGGGGAAAGACATCTCCTTATCGGACAGTGTAGATCCAAGATCAGACTGCACATTCTGTGCAGTCTGATCTTGATCTACGCTGTCCGCAAAAGGTCCGTCCTTGAGTTGCACTCAGCAGTCTATGGGTTAAATGTTATTGTGGAAAGTAAAGAAGTTGATATTTTTATTCATGACCTCCTGCTAACGAAATTTGAAAACACTGAAGCAGAATTAGGAATTGTATGGGAAGGAGCAAGTCCTCCTTTTACCACCACGTTTTCTCACTCATGCATTAAACCTAAATTGATGATCTAATATTCTACAGATGTTTTCAATGTTGCAAGGTGCACATTTGTTTAATGAATTGGGTTATATATTTCTTTCCGCTTGGTTGAAAAAAAATATGATGATTGTAAGAATGATAAAGAAATGACATAGAGTGATAAACATGTAATCAAAGAAACTGGAAAGAAATTCATTCTGTTAAATTACCAGTCAACAACACACACCTGTCAAAATTGAAAGCACTTGCAGAAGACAAATTGAATGTGACTCAAAAACTGAAATGTGCTAGGAAGGGTAGGAAACATTTTTTATACAAAGTTTTCTTTCTCAGGGTTGTTAAAACACTGCATTGTGTGGAAAGGGGTTAAAGAAATTGTTATTTGTCTTGTACCTTTATTACCAGTTATTTGATTCTTATACTTTTTTTATTTTCAACTCACCTGGACATAAACCTTTACAGTTTTGATAAACGCAATTTTGTACACCACTTAAATTACTTTCTTCACTTTTACAGATTTTTTTTCCTTACATTTAAGCTGTAATAGCAATTTTTTTTAAAGCAAGAGAAGCCTGAATGGAACTTAAGAATTTCAGTTTGAATTCATTTTTATCATGAACTGAAGTTTTATAAGTACAAGCCTACTCTTTGAATTACTTCAAATGATTGATTGCCAGTTACATGAGCCATGCTCTTTGAAAAGAGTGCTTAATGTATCTGCAAAAAGTATTGACCCATGTCAGCCTGAGCAGTCCATGCAGGCTGATGAAGGTGGAAACTTTTTGCTATTTGTAAATTTTCTGCATGTCTAAGGAGAATTCTACCTGTACATCCAGGTGATTATCAGACTAAATGGATTTTATGGGTCTATGATTATGAATTGCGATGACTTGCTTGGTATAATGCATTGCAGAGATGCACGAAACCCCCTTTTCACAGAGCATGGCTCACATGGGATGTCTTCATAACTGTGATTTATTCTATGCCCATTATACAGAATTCAGGTGAAAATGAAAAAAAAGGAATGGATTTGTTCCGGGCCATCTTCAAAAACACTGACTCTGAGGAGAGTAGTTCTAATGATGATGGTGATGATGATGTCAAAGATGTTCGTAAAGAAGAGACGGCACACAATGTGATAGATTTTCAAATTGCTGATACTGTGATAGATGACAATAAGATGGAAGAAGAGAGTGAGACAATTACTAAGATAGCCAGCACTTCTCTAGACAAAAGTGAGGTCTCTAATCCAGGTAAGTTTACGTCTGTTTTAAAGGTTTAAGCATATTTATTATATTTTGATTGAGAAACAAGTTCTTGCATCTTATACTATCTCTCTTGATTCTGCCTCCTGAAAACTCTAAAGGCACTCACGCTGAATGTGTGGGCCAATGAACAGTCCGAAAGTTGACACCCGCTCCCAGGTATTGAACTCAAGACCTTCTGGTTACAAGGCCGATGCTCTATCTCATAAGCATGGACACTATGTCCTTGCTATGCAGCCATTTAGAAGATATCTTTATACTTCTATAGCTCGTTGTAACAGTGTCTTTGTTATGCAGCCATTTAGACGATATCTTTATACTTCTATAGCTTGTTAATTTGTTACCTCACAATCCAGACTTTTTGTGGGACAGAAGACTTTTTAAAACAATGAGGGAAATGGAGAAAAGTGTGTTGTTTGGTAAAGAGGTAAAAGATAGAGTGGGATTTGTTAGCTAATGTAGCCCATAGGAAGATAAATTAATGTCAATTGCAGCCAATAAGAAGATATATAAACAGCTACCATAACTGATGAGAAGATATTTTGTAGGTGATAAGAAGATATCTCAATGACTATTGTAGCCAGGAAGAAAATATCTTGTTAGGTATTATAGCTGATAAGATATCTTGATGGATTGTATAGCAGATAAGATCTCTTTATGACTTTTGTAGACCATGAGATAATATTTTAACTCTTTACCAAATGACAAAATTGTAAGCTTGTCCAGATCGAAAGCATTAACTTTGCAGACAACAAATTAACAGTAGCCCAAATGATTACTTCTATCTTTGAAAAGGTAGAAAACTCTGTGGGAAAAACAGGATATTCTGGTTACCAGCATTTTCTCCTTTTCCTACTTTGTTTTCAAAAGCTGTCTTCCTTAGGGACGTTAAAACATGGGATTGTTTGGTAAAGGGTTAATGGCTGTTGTAGACCAATAGAAAATAGGATGATGGTCATAGTAGCTGATAAGAAGATATCCTTGTGCATATTGTAGCTGATATGCATGTTGTAGGACCTGGAGTTACTGCCTTGGAGTTTTTCAAGAGTTATTCTTCTCTCCTTGACTGATGAAAATTTTAATTAATACAATACATGTATATTGAAACAGTTTACTTATTGAAGCACCAAATGAATAATTTTTAAGATTTCAAAATTTACTGATATGGTTGAGTCAGATTGTTGTTTGACCCTTTACCAAATAACTGAGTGTTTAAATAGAGGAAGATTTTTTAAAACCCTGTAGGAAAAGAAGAAACCAATATTTTTCCTCTTTTTTTAAAGTCCTCTCTAGCCTTTCAAAGCAGATCCTATTATTAGTGCCTTAAATAGTTTGTTACCAAGAAGGGAATAAAGAATTGTCTTAAATTTTGTTATCATGAACATAGTTAATGTCTGTATTATTCAGTGCCATCAGAAACAAGGATTTTACCAGGAAGTGGCAAGAACATACCATCGATCGACCAAAGGTTGTCTCCAGATGTGGATAGTGATGGTTCTGAGGCTTATGGCCCAGCATTGCCTCCACCTTCAATTATTAACACAGGTGAACTATATGTTTTGGTATTTGAATGTCTTTATGTGAAAATAATAATAGAGTCCTTGAGGTTTCCATGTAGTTCAATCATTTATGATTTACATATTTTAATTTTTTTCATTTTCATATTTTAATTTTTTGGTCATGCTTTCAAGAATACAAGAAGATGAAAAGAATGTTGAAAAATCACATATGTTTAAAAACCTTGTGTGTTTAAAAAAGAATGCACATTATTTATCAGGTTGTTGATAGATGATCTTTACCAAGGTTCGAAATTAGCAGTAGCAAGTAGTAAATTTGCTACCTGAAAAACAAATTTTGCTACCTGTGCACAAAAGTAGTAGCAAAAGGTTGCTACCTGTTAATCTTGTCTGCTTGAAATGTTTTGCCAATTTTCAATTGAAATAATCTTCCACTTGTAATTTAGAAATCTGTTGAAATTGAATTGTCCACATAGGTACACAAACATGCATCACCGACTTGCGCAATCAAACATGTCTGTGCTTGGTGATGACTTTATTTTTAGCATCTCCGTTTATAGCTACCTTTGTGAATCATTGCTAATGTCCATTTGAAAACAGTTTGCATTATAACAAATGGGCGAAAACATACAAGTATAAATGAGCCACCTGTGACAGCAGTTGCCAAAAAGCACAGTCTCTATGCCCATGTTGTTGAAGACTTGCTGTTTTTACCTCTGCTACGCAATTCATGGGCAAAGGCAGTAATTGAAGCATGATCCTATTGGTGGGAGGGAGGGCCATTATTTGTCTGCCCCTATTTGCTCCCAGAAAAGTTCCTTTTGCTACCTTATTTTGAGCAGGGTAGCAGGTACTTGCTACTTGCAAAATATGTTAATTTCTAACACTGTTTACTGAGGAAAAAAGCACATTATCAGTTTTGATAGCCAGTACAAGCAGTCAGAAAATATACTGCTTTATTTTTCCATGTGCAAGATTATTCTGGCCAGTAATTAAAATTCATCCAGATAGAGCAACGCGTGCACAATAGATTAATCATTACTTTATTTAACCCTTTACCAAAGAATGTGTTCAACGACTCCTAGAAATAAGGCTTTTGAAAACTTTGTGGGAGAAAATGATGGTAAACAGCATCTTCTTCTTTTCCCATTATGTTTTATACCCTTTATATCATTTAGGCCACATTCAATTTGACGTCTGCAAATGCTGTCAGAGCTAATAAGTCTGAATTTTTTCATCTGGTAAAGAGTAAATGTTTTCCACATTGACAGTAATGGGGATATTTTTTTTCAGGATCTTCTCTGAAAAAAGTTCCAATCAATGAACCATATATTGATTTAACCAAGGGCTCTGGAAGGAAACACAAACATAAACACAAGGATAGACATAAAGACAAGAAGGAGAAGAAGGTACACAGCTTAAGATCAGAATGTTTCAGGGATATTAGGAACATTGCTTCCTCAGTTTTCTTTTACAGTAGTGTCATCTCCATGCCTGAATCAGAAAAAGATACTTTAATGACAAAAGACAAGATATGAATGAAAATTGTTTGTCATAGTTTCAAAACCACCGTACAGTAGAAACTTTATAGACCATACACTATAAGCAGATTTTTGTGAAGAACCAAAGAGTTGTAAACTTGTAGAACTTTGAAACATTTTAGGGTAAAAAACAGCATAATTATAATGTTGCTACAGATTTACAGGATTTTATTCCTTATTGTATGTTTACTTTAATAGATAGGGTAGATCTAGATCATGACTGCACAGAATGTAAAATCTGGTCTTGGACCTACACTGTCTGATACTTATATACAGTCAAATCTGTGTACAGCAGCCAGCCAAGGGATGTGCCCAAATTGGCTGCTGTACACAGATTGGCTGCTGTTCACAGTACTTATTTCTCGCACATTATTATCATACTATAGTTGATACATTGTACGTTCACCGCTTTGTTTCTTAAGCACAATTTGATGTCTCTTTAAGAAAGAGGTAAGCCAACCATGTGATGCCTTGAAATCAGAGTCATTTAAGTCTGCAGCGAATTTGAGTGCTTTCTCTTTGATTAAAGGACCAGACACATTAATTTGCCGTGATGTGGCATCCAGAAACCATTTATAGCACAGAGCGTCAATGTTTTCATACGAGACATTCCTTTTGATTCGTTTAGCACAAGGGTCACCACTTTCGTACTCCTCGAGAATTTCTCGTTTGCGTTTTGCAACAGTCTGAATTTGTGTGCGGCCTACACCAAACTCAGTAGCAATAATCCGTGAAGAACGTCCAGATTCAAGCATTTGAACAACTTTCACACGGTCCTCTAGAGAGAGGAATTTACGTTTCGAGAGCGACATGATAGCAAGAACTGAATGCAACAGAAAATTTCCATCCATTTTTAAAAACAACGGGTTCGCAGTTTAGTTAAAGTGTAAACAACTTCGATTGACGTGATGTACAATTTCATATTATTACAACAAATTACCCATCTGCAAAAATACCGACAAACTTTCATTGCCATTCATCCTTTAAAGATCAAACATGAAAATAAACAACAATTGTCGGTCATTTTAATCGTAATTAGGTGTTGTATAATCTGTAATTGTCTGTTTGCACGTTTTACATTGTGTTAAGTCGACTTCGTCAATAACTACGGTATAGTGTTAATTATCGATTTTTCATATCCGATAAATTACGTCGTGTGTTGTGTCAGCTGACCTTTGTTTAGGTGTGATATACTGTTGATCCCGACTTATTAATGTGACCGTTGGCTGCATTTCACGATATCACGCTACAAACAGTGCAATGAAAGAAGGAAATTGCACGGGGGGGATTCGAGTGGCCGTTGTCGATAGATCGGCCGCTGTTCAGGTATGACCGCTAACTCAGATTTGACTGTATTTACTTTTGGAAGTATTCAAACAGAAACAGCCATTCTGGTAACTTTTTACTGCAGAAAAAAAAAAAAAAAAAAACGAAATGTGGACCCATTTATATTGAAAGACTTTGAAGCTGAAATTGAAAAGTTAAATGTGGCATAGATGAAAGGATTTGTGTTTGATCAGATAGAAAACTTACTGGTTATCAGCAGTTTATATTTTTCTCCACAATTTCAAAAGTATTTTCCCTCAGGGTTATACAGAGATGGAAATATCTATTAAAGTGTTTAAAGTACAATGGTTAAGCCTTTTTCCCAAACTTGATATTTATATATAAATATCATCCATCTGATTGATTGATTCTGTCTTTATTTTTCGTTGTCACCACTTAATATGAGTGACATCCCCAGAAGGCCTTCATGTTACAAGGGATAGTGCAAGATACAGGACAAAACCTATCCTACATTATGCCTGGTTCTTTAACTTGCTCAGTGCTTAGCACGGTACCTTGCTTTAACCTCTCATCTGAAAGACTAGTAGTAATTTTAGATCGCCAGCCATCTATGATTTGCAGAATATGACCAGTTTATATGACCACCTATGGTACATTTCTAGATCTGTTGGAAATTCTTCATTTATCTGTTCACTTACAGAATAAAAGCAAAAAGAGTAGACACAAGAAAAAACAGAAGAAGAGAGAAAAGAAAGGAAGGAAGCATAAAGAACGAGAGAAGAGTGAGACAGATAGCTCTGACACCACAGATAAAGACACTGATAGTGATTTAGATGTCCCTAGTGATAGAGATCTTCTTGACAAGTATGTGGAAATGATCTTATTGCAGTTATGTGTACATGAATTTTTTTTTTCAAAGATTTGTTTTCTATATGTTATTTTTGTAATAATTATTTGTCTTAAGTAAATATCTTTTATCCCTTTACCACACAATCCCAAATTTTGAACGACCCTGAGAAAGAAGCCTGTGGAAAACATTGTCAGAAAAGGAGAAATTGCTTGTGACCGATGACTGACAATGTTTTTACCTCTTCAAGGACATATACAATCATTTGTGAAAAATGTTTGAATTGTCGTCTGTAAATTCCTTCAATATGGATGGGATAGATCCATGATCATACTGCACATACAGTGCAGTGTGATCTTCAGCTACACTGTCAACAAAAGCAGCTTAACCCTGCAACAAACAATTCCAAGTTTTAACAATCTTTAGGAAGAGAACTTCTGAAAACATTGTGGGGAAAGGAGAAAATGATAGTATCCAGCATTTTCTTCTTTCCCTACACTCTCCTACTGTTTTAAAGACAAATTCTTCAGTTTCAACCTCATTTATTTTATCCTCTACATGTAATTTGAATTGGACTAATCTAAAATGTTTTTACATGGTCTAGAGTTCAGCTGTGATACACATGCTTTGGATCAGGATATTGTTGAACATTAGCTTTTTCTCCATTTTAATGTTCGAGTTGAGAATGTCCTTGATTTGTCAGTGTGTTATCTTTTGTAGCTCACCTGAGCTTTTGTGATTGTCCTGTGTGTGGCGTCCATTGTGCCATGTTGACTTTTACTTTGTGTACGCTGTAGAGGCTCAATTTTGAGTTGGATACACATGAACCTTGGTCAGAATGTTTGCCTGTTAATATCTCAGTCGAAGTCAAAGTGGGTCATGCCTGGTCAAAAAGTAGGTCACTGGGTCAAATCATTGAAAAAGGTTGTGGATGCTTGTAGAAAAATGGATTTTAAAAAGTTGCCAGGTCGCTCTGGTTTTAGATCTCATTTTTCTGCCATCGACTAACACTTGGATGGACCATATAGATTGTTATTTTCATAATAATCTCCATACTTTGAAAAGGTCTGATTTAAATTCAAATGCATTTTAACACTTGCATTGTTTACTTATGGCCACTACTAGGCCTTTAACATAATTTTGGACATGAAATGTTGAGTTGGTGCTTGACAGTGTGTTCAATAGTTATAGTAAAATCTATTATTGTGGTCACCTGTGTTAAGTGGGCAACCTGTATTAAGCAGGCATGTACATGTATGTAACTCTTTACCCAACAACAAAATTTTAGACTTAACCAGGTTGAAAGCATTTGCAGACCATAAATATGGTTTAAATGATAGGATTTTTTTTTCTAATAAAGTAGAAAACATTGTTGGAAATGGAGAAAATGCTGGTTACCAGCATGAGATTTTCTGATAAAGGGTTAACTCTCAGGGAAGGCAGATATGGCACCTATGCTAAGCAAGCAGGTTGAACTGTACTTGGATAAAACTAACTTCCTTTTTGGTCCTTCTTTGGAACTACATGCACATGTTTTCTCATTTTTCTTTTTTTCTAATTAAGTATATGTATATTTTCAGGATGAAACATTTAAAGCCAGGACAAAGAATGAGAGCAGCTGATTTTATCTAGTTGAAGTTAACAGTTATCGAAAGTTGAATGACGTACAATGATGATCTTGATTCTATTCACCTGTAATCTTCTCATCCAGAGACCTATTTTTGTTTTTCTAGTGATGATAGTTTTCTGAACCTGGATGCCTCTTATTTATCTTTGTATCAGCAACAGATATTGTAACACAGAAATTCTACTGTGCAGAGTTCTGTCTGGTTCAAGAGTGCAATAGACATCGCAAGACTTACAAATTCAGATGTAGCATTTTTGTAGTAAACATTGGCCTTGTACCAACAGATAGATGTTAGTTTGTGCACCTAACATTGACTATGTATACATGTAGAATAATTTTTGTCTAAAACCTTTACAACAAAGTTGCAACTTTTAACAACTAGGAGAAAGAAGCCTTTTGAAAACATTTGGAAGCATTTTCTCCTTTCCTACTATGCTTTCTTGCCTATGAAAGACATATTCCATCACTTGAGCCACATTCGAATTGTTGTCTCTAAATGCTGTCAAATTGGGCAAGTCTACATTTTTTTGTGTGTGGTAAAGACTTGAATGAAAACTGTGTTTATGTGGAATTTATCACAACCTGTTACACATTGTTGGCTTGATGCTCACAACATAAACATTGCTGCCATCCATGGATTGGATGTTGTCAGTGAGACAGTGTTAGGATATACAACAGGTTCTAGCTTACCCTTTGCTACATGGCAAAACTTTAGACTTGCCCAAATTTAAAGCATTTTCAGACAACAAATTACATGTGGATAAAATGATGGGATTTGTCTCTGAAAGGTTAGAAAACACTGTTGGAAAAGTAGAAAATGCTGGTTTACCAGTATTTTCTTCTTTTCCCTCAATGTTTTCAAAAGTTGTCTTTCCCAGGGTCGTGAAAGGTCGGATTCGTGTGTGGTACAGGGTTAATGATTCTCTACAGTTACAGTAGACCAATCTGAGAAGGTGGCTGTTGTAACCGTTAGAATTTCAAATAAATAAACTGAACATTTTCCATCTGTAAACCAAGAGCCATATGTTTGTTTTGTGATAGTATATCACAAGATATTTGACAGTGTAGATCAAAGATTAGACTGCTGGTCTGTTGAGCTACAGTGTCTGCAAAAGTAACTGAACCTTTGCCCAGCATTCTAATGGTTTCTGGTAAAATTAGTAAACTCATTACCTCCTGGAAAAAGATGGCAACTAACGACTTTAAAACATACTTGTGAAGTAGGAATAATCAACTCATCTTGTTTAATATATGATTATATATGGGGGGAGAAACTGCTCTTTATGGGTAATTTCTCCTACTGCCACAATGTTTTCAAAAGTGGTCTGCTACAAGACAAAAGTGTTTGTTAGAGGGGATGTTTTAACCTTTTAACAGACATTTTCAACATAGAAATAGCCATGAAAATTATTTTCGTACTTTTTGATAAATATGAAATAAAGAAAAGAATGAAATTTGTGAAACTGTTGTCATTTTCCTTAGGGTTACTAGCCTTTGATGTACAGCTGTAATGTACCGAGTTAAATTTGTTACTAAAAATTATGTGAAACATGTTGCAAAGCCATTTTTGATCAGGCCTGCTCCTCATTGTTTTGAGCAATTTGTGCAGTACACAATCAAATTAGCTACTATCACTACCAGATGTTTGTGAAGCTGTGTAACAAAAGTGAGTATAACTGGACATTATTGCAACTTTTGTAAAAGTTATTAAGTGGCACCAATTGCAGTTTTGAATAAAAGAGAGTACATGTATTTGATCTTAGAAAGGAAAAAAAGAATATCTGTTAAATGTTTACCAAATGACAAAATTTCAGGCTAGTCCAAATTGAAAGCATGTGCAGACGACAAAACAAATGTGACTCAAAAATTAAAATGTATTTTGCAGGATAGAGAAATTGTGGGAAAAAGGAGAAAATGTTGGTTACCAGCATTTTCTCCTTTTGCCACAATGTTCTCAAAAGCCTTGCTCCTCAGGTTCAATAAAACTCTGGATTAGGTGGTAAAGGTTTAATTTTTCCTGGATTGGGCTTTTTTCTACAGAAACAAAAATCAGGCAGTCGTACTTAAACACCCCCCAACAAAGTTTTTCATTCTTGGAGCAAGTCACTTAGAAAGACAAAATGAGAATGAGCAGATAAATGATAATGAGCACTTTCTCATACTGCAGCAATGGTTTCATCTGTATTTATGTCATAACCCTTTACCAAACAATCACAACTTCGACTGATGCTTGGGAAGGTTTGTGAAAAAATTGTGGGAAAAGAAGAATATGCTGGTAACCAGCATTTTCTCCTTTTCCCCCAGTTTTCTAACCTTTCAAATCCAAATTTCAATTTCCATCACATATATTTTGTTGTCTGCAAATTGCTTTTGATTTAGGCAGGTGGTAAATTTTGTTGTTTGGTAAAGAATTAAAGCTTAAACCTTTGTTGAATGCAGGTATTTTCAATATGAAGAAGTCTCCAGTTTTGTATTCGGGTAGGGAGCTACATAAATGAGATGTATGAGAGGGAGGGTTAACTCTCTACCACACAATCCCGACTTTTAACAGCCCTGTAAAAGAAGCCTTTTGAAAACATTGTGGGAAAAGGAGAAAATGCTGGTAACCAGCATTTTGTCCTTTTCCCACAATGTTTCCTACCTTACCCAAAACAAATTTCAGTTTTTAAGTCCCATTTATTTTGTCTTCTGCAAATGCTTTCAATTTGGACCATTCTAAAATTTTGTCGTATGGTAAAGGGTTAAGACTTGTACTGCATACAAGATACCCATCCAAGCAGCACTTGGGATTCAGAAGTTTATGAAGTAGGATGAGTCTAAACTTCCTGAGGAAGTAACCTCAACATCACTTTCCAGGCAGGCCATTTGCAACTTGCTATCACAGCCACTTTTTATCAGTTGAATTCATTGTAAGGTTAAACTGTTGATTACAACCCGCACAACAAAAAAACAAGAGGGTGGCGAGTGTATACTGGAACTAGTGGCTAAGCCTGCATGTTTTTCCATCTGTGCATGTGATAAGCACAAGTTACTTCCTTTGCCTTGGTAGTCAGTGGAGATGTGCCTTGCTTTTTGTCACAATGTTCGCAAATGTCAGTTGCAAGTCACAAAATACTGTCTGTGTTACAGTATACATTAAAGTAACAATAGCTGCCAAAAGTAAACAAAGCAAGTGTTAAAATGCATTTGAATTTTAAGTCATACCATTTAAAGGTATGGAAATTATTGTGAAGATGACTGTTGTTGTACAGTTGGTCTAAGCGTTAGTCGCTGGCAAAGAAATTCATTGCAAACCTGGGTTAAAAGTTGCCAGGTCACTCTATCTTTTGTTTACTTTTTGCCAGATTTTAAAATTCATTTTTCTGCCAGTGACTAACACTTGGACCAACCACACAATAGCAGATTGTCATCTTCATAATATTTTTCCATGCTTTTAAATAATATGATTTAAATTTAAATGCATTTTAACACCTGCATTGTTTTTGGCCACTACTGGGCCTTTAAATCATAGCTAAAAGGGTCAATATTCTACCATGTCATCATAATAAAAGAAAATTTTCTGAAATATTAATGACATGCTCAATACGACAAGGAAACATTATATACTGATATTTTTCCAATATTTCACCCTTTTCCCCCGATACATGACATAGAGTTTATAGATTCTAAATTTAGTAAACTAGAATTCGATGGAAAAAAAAAAAAGCTGGAGCCTGGGGTCAACCAGTTCAAATCAAGTCATTTTACCTTCACCACACAATCCCGTGTTTTAACAATCCTGAGGAAGAAGTCTATTGAAAACATTGTGGGAAAAGGAGAAAATGCTGGTAAGCAGCATTTTCTCCTTTTCCCACAATATTTCCTAACCTTCCCACAATAAATTTCAATTTTTCAGTCACATGTGTTTTGTCGTCTGCAAATGCTTTCAATTTTGAATAAGATGAAATTTTGTTGTTTGGTAAAGGGTTAATTCAGTTCTTACCCTGAACTGCAACACTAGCCTTTTGATTGGCCCAGACAGAGCATCTTAACTCTTTACCAAACAATCCTAGGTTTTATCCAACATGAGGAAGAAGCCTTTTAAAAACATTGTGGGTAAAGGAGAAAATGCTGGTGACCAGCATTTTCTACTTTTCCCACAATGTTTTCTATCCTTTAATAGTCAAACCACTAATTTGAACTATGTGTGTGTCCAATATGTTGTCTGCAATTGCTTTTACTTTTGGCAGGTCTGAAATATTGTTGTTTGGTAAGTTTTAACTAAAATGATAAGTCATTGGTTGAAATCTAGAAAGCCCCTTCCTCTTGGTGTGGGAAGTTGAGGTGAAATGATGACCCATCAGAAAAAGTTTTGTTTGAATATTTGTAATAATTTTTTTTAATCATATCAAGGCACCAGCTAACTTCTTCCTATAGTTCATTGGAAAATATGTCAGGTTAAGACTTCATTGTCTTGCATCAACAAAACATCAATGAGTGTCAACTGGGATCAAATTAAGTTTTCATGAGTACAGATCTGGTACTTTGTAGAGAACTCCACCCTGGAAAAAAAAAGGGATAAAGTCTGTTGGTTTTGCTATCCAAAGAGTTTTAGTTTAATGTAAAAGCAACTAGTTTACCTATCTATGCCTTTATCACTGCTAGCTACAATGACTTTATCACACAACATTAACTGAACCATTACAATGATCTATGGTTATACAGCAGTAATTTCATATTTCAAGGACTTTCTTCCGACCTCAGAAAAGCATTGACAAACCGTATCAGTGTCTGCTAAGGTAACTCTTTGTATTACCATTGAGCTACTTTCATGTTTTAGAGAAGACTAATACATTCAGTGTATGAAGGAAAGAGATTTATTCATGACATTTTTTCCTATATTCAAATATTTATGAAGGTAATTTGATCAAGCCACTAACTGCCACAATGAAAAACAATGGTTGGTGAACTTAATTATTGGTATAAAACCTTTTCTTTGGTGTAGTCATATTGACTCTTTACCTAATGACAAATTTTTACACTTGACCAAATTGAAATAAATTGCATATGACCAATAAAATGTGGCAAATATGATGGAATTTGTCTTTGATAGGGTACAAAACATTGTAGGGGAAGTAGGATATGCTGGTAACCAGCCTTTTTCTCCTTTTCCCATATGTTTTCAAAAGCCTCTTCCTAGTGATTATTTAACTCTTAACCAAACAACAAAATTTTAGAAGTTGTCTAATTTGAAAGCATTTTAAGACGATAAATGTTACTTAAATGAAAGAACTTGTCCTTGGAAAGGTAGAAGACATTGTGGAAACGGGAAAATACTGGATACCAGCATTTTCTTTTTCCACAAAGTTTTCAAAAGCCTTCTTCCTCATTGTGGTTAAAATTTTGGATTGTTTGGTAAAGGGTAAAGTTGGGGATTGTTTGGTAGAGAATTCTAAACCCTTTGCCACACGGCAAATATTTTGAGAAGTCCAAATTTAAAGCATTTGCAGACAACAATTTCAGTGTGGCACAAATGATACTTATCTTCCTCTGAAAGAGAAGCAAACATTGTGGGAAAAGGAGAATATGCTGGTTACCAGCATTTTCTCGTTTTCTCACAATGTTTTCAAAGGTCTTCTTCCTAAAGGTCGTTAAAGTCAGGATTGTGTGATAAAGGTTTAAACCATTACTGTTAATGCTAGTTTTTGACCAAGAGAACGCTATTAGGCAAGTAGTTGAAGGAAAGAAAACAGATTGTTTATAATGGTAGGAAAAATGTTTGGAAAAAAAAGTGATTGTTTGATAGAAACAATTTATCTTTTTCCAACACTTTATTCCGGAAGCTGTTAATTGCAGATATTAACCCTTTCCCAACCAACAAAACTTTGGACTCAACCACACTGAAAGCATTTGCAGGCAACAAAATATATGGAACTCAAATGATGATTTGTCTTTGATAGGGTAGAAAACATGGTGGAACTAGGAATTGGTTACCAGCATTCTCTCCTTTACCCACAATGTTTTTAGAAGCCCTTTTCTTCAGGGTCTTTTAAAGTTGGTATTGTGTGGTAAAGGGTTAAAAGTTGTACAATGAACAAAATTCAGGAAATTGTGAAAACACTGGGGCAATGAGAGAAATAGCTCTGATTTGTTTGAATGAGGGTTTAAACTATTTACAATACAGTCCATGTTTTAACGACCCTGGCAGAGAATGCATCTGAACACATGCATTTGAAAACATTGTGAGAAACGGAGCTTTTCTCACGAAGTTTTCTAGTATTTAAAAGACAGCATCTTTTGGGCCACAATGAACTTACTGTCTGCAAATGCTTGCAGTTTTTGGTTAATCCATTATTGACAGTATTTCAATCAAGATATCAAGATATCTCAGTCATGCCTTTCTTAGATTTGAAGAATACATTTGAAGAGGGCATTGCCCAAAGACACTCCCACAAAAACAACACCAACTAAACCAGGATTTGCTGCCAACAATTCAAACACCTTAACCTAGTCACAGAACACCTGATGTATGGCTCAGAGTAGGCTATGTTTGCATTTACAATAATGCTTTCTTGACATCTACTGTCCAACAGACAGTACTAAAGATACATCTCTACTCGTTTTTAGCCTGTTTTTAACCAGTTACATCTTAATTTTGCGAACCTATAATCATTCTTGTATCTTCACGTCAAATGTTTTTCCCGACAGCTGCAAGGCTGCACAGATTAAGATGGGTAAAAAATGCCCTTCATTTTTTGGCAGTCTTCAAAGAAATCACTGTTGTTTTTCGTTTTAAGCGAGGACAAATCCCTTGGGTTTCTCTATCCCTTATACCACATATATTGGTAATTTGTATATGTTTACATAGCTGACCAAATTCTGAGCCATTCTACACATTTTCAGGTTTTAATAGCGTTTTTTTCTCTCTGGCTGTAAGGATGTATCTTAAAGTGCTGATTTCTTCAATCTTATTTGCAGATCAAATATTAGTTCTACTTTTCTTTTGTCTCAAGGTAGCCCATTTAACCCTTTACCAAACAACCTGACCTGAGTTTTACTGACCCTAAGGAAGAAAAGTTTTGAAACAATTGTGGGGAAAAAGGAGAAAATGCTGGTAAACAGAATTTTCTCCTTTTCCAACGATGTTTTCTACCCTTTCTAAAACAAATTTCAATATCCGAGTCACATTTGTCATTTGTCGATGCTTTGAATTTGGGCAAGTCTAATTTTGTCATTTGGTAAAGAGTTAAAAAGAAAATTCTTCCTTTGTAACAATGTGTGAAAAGGAAATCCTGTGGAGGTGGTTGGGAATAAAACAAGTAAAACCAGTAAATGTAACTATGTTTTATTTCACAACAACGGGGTATAGTTCACTCTAGTAGTTATTTATCACAAGAAAATCTTATACTTCTGTGCATGTGTCAATCGAAAAATGATGATAAACGAAGAATGTGATAAAATATTGAACATTTGACATATTGCAAAATCCTAATTCATACATTATCAAACATTAGCGTGTACTGCTAAGGGTTAAGTAGTTTCACTTCATTATGTAAATATACAAAGTATTGTTTACATTTTGAACAATCTAATTTCCCACTTTCAGAGCATGTTTACAACAGGTTTGTTTCATGGTATTTAACTGCACTGCAGAGGATCACATTCATTTTCTGAAGCAATTTTTCTGCATGATTGATTGATTTTATTTTCAATTGTACAGAAAATAAGCCTGTTAAAAGTTTGTACAGTAAACAGATGAAACAAAAAAACTTGACTCCCAGACTGCAATATTTGTTATAAATGACGGCAGAATTCTGTTCATTAACCCTTTACTGCACGGTGCCAACTTTTAATGAGCCAAGGAAAGAAACTTTTGAAAACATTGTGGGAAAAGGAGAAAATGTTGGTTAACATGCATTTTCTCCTTTTTCCTCACTGTTTTCTACCCTATCAAAGAAAATTTCCACCATTTGAGCCACATAGAAATTGTCATCTGCAAGTGCTTTCAATTTGGACAAGGCTAAAATTTTGTTGTCTGGTAAAGAAAGGGTTTGGGAAAATTTTGTTGTTTAACTTTGCTCTACCAAAAGTGCATCCGATAAAATGTTTGATAATGTATGATATAAACACTGTTAGTCTGAAGTGAAAGAAAAAACATGTCTACCATGGAAAAGAACAAAAACACTACAGCTGTGTCATCACCAAAACATATTAGTACATGTATGATTTCACCATAAACACTCATGCTGTATGTACGAATTGAACATTTGTTAGTTCAGCATTTTATCAGAAGAAAATGTTTTCATTTTTTTTTACAATATGAAATCTATGAGACTTACTGGTGATAAGACAAGATTATTTCACTGTTATGCATTTACAAAAATTGTTTATCCGAAGAAAAAACTTTCGTTTTTCACATTTAATTGTATAGAAAGAAATACCAGGTACTTATTCGTGTTAGATTGGAAAGATTTCAAAAAGCATCTATGTTAGTGTTGATGACTTCCTGTAATTAATTAAGAATACAGATTTTTGAACAGTTTTACATAATCTAATTCCAAATACATATAATGTTTATGTTAAAGAGATATCAGATCAGCCATTTACCTTGTACTCATTCTACTGCACACAAACACTGACACACACTCAAGACTTGAAAGGCACTATGTTACCTGGGCAATTGTGAAAAATTGATTAGACAGGCCGAGATGTTTTGATTCCATACTGACTAGTTTACTTGTCAAATACGGCAAGGATCAGACTGAGACCTTCACATTGACAAATTTAAATTTCTGATTTTGGAAACTTATTCCAATCAAAGGGCTGAAAGTTTTATTGTGATATATTTGCACTTGTTTGATTGAATGTTGTGGTTAGTTAGAAACTTTTTGTCCAATATAGGCCACCAGTTCCCAGCTATCAATCTCTTAACTTGAAAACAATTAGGAACCAGTAGCCATTTGTCTCATACAGTGAGAATCAAAGCTACTCACTATATTTTGAAAATGTCACTTTAATAGTTGAAAAAGGAAGAAACAAATCTAGATCAATAGGAAAAAAGCCCTGTTGATTTCTACAGACATATTTATGAGAACTAAGTCGATTGCCTGTCTGTGATAACACACATGATTAAATATGCAAAGAAAACAAATCATTCAAACATCTACAGGTACAAGCTTTTTATCAATAACCAAGCTTCTATGTCAAATGTTTCAACCTACAATTTAAGCTTCTTATGCTGTGAATTGGACCTACATTTCATGAGGAAGGATAATTTTTTTTTAAAGAATACAAACTACAAACATGAACATATTTTTTTCCAATAATTTAAATAACATCAAATAAAATTATATACAGTCCACATTTCCCTGATACAGTGACATTATGTTACTTCCTGATTTAAGTGGCTTTCTTTGCTTATCCAAGGAAATAATTATTTTTTTCGGATGGTAAAGATTCAAATTGAGCAATACACACAGAAAATACATGTACATCCAAGTCAATCAAATCAGCAGTCAAACAGTTTTCTCCTCAGTTGTAGTTGTTGTAAAAATGGTCCCTGAAGCTTGGTTGTTGCTAAGGTGAAAAAAAGAACAAGATAAATAATTTATGCCCTGTCGTCCACACCAGCTTGTGTCATCAAATCGGCAATATTCTTCTCCAGGTCATCAATGCGATTGCCCATATCATCTAGTGATTTAAAGTTAAAGAAACAATGTACATGCAGATGTATTTAAACTGAAATACATTGATACATGTTCTGATGGCATGCAGGAAAATGAAAACAGTAGAAAGGCAACTGTACCCCAGCCTGTCTGAGTCATCCCCTAGTACTACACTAAAAATCTGTAAACCCTGACAGGCACAGTAATAGGCAATTCAAATAACAATACTTAAGCACCGAACCCTTTATCACAAAATCCTGAGTTTTAACAACCCTGGGAAATAAGACTTTTGAAAACATTGTGGGAAAAGAAGAAAATGCTAGTAACCAGCATTTTTTCCTTTTCCCAAAATGTTTTTCAACCATATCAAAGACGAATTCCATCTTCTGAACTACATTAAAATTGTCATCTGCAAATGCTTTCAATTTGGACCAGTTGTAATTTTTGTCATGTATAAAGAGTTTACCAAACAACAAAATTTTAGACTTTTCCAAATTGAAAGCATTTGCAGATGATAAAATAAATGTGACTCAAAAATTGAAATTTGTATTGGGAAGGTTAGAAAACATTGTGGGAAAAGGAGAAAATGATGGTTACCAGCATTTTCCTTCTTTTCCCACAATGTTTTCAAAAGGCTTCTTCTTCAGGGTGGTTAAAACCTGTGATTGTGTGGTAAAAAGTTAAACTAAGCAAATATTTGACCAAAAAAAGTCTCATCCAGTAACTACACTAGCATTACTAGTACTTCATTTGTATTATTTGAACTGTTCCAATCCCAAAGTTCTGTGCAGTCTTTACAGTCAGAATGCAACTTCAATTGTATGGAATTTGGAAAGGTCTGTCATAAACAAATCAGTATTTATTGTCAGTATGGCAACAATCAAAGCACTTGAAAACTGATAACAGCCTTAGGTCTTTACCACACAATCCTGAGTTTTAACGACCCTAAAGAAATCTAAACCTTTTGAAAACGTTATGGGAAAATGAGAAAATACTGGTAACCAGCAATTTCTCCTTTTCCAACAATGTTTTATACCCTATCACAGACAAATTTTGTCAACTGAATTATGTATAAATTGTTGTCTGCAAATGTTTTCGATTTTGACCAGTCTAAAATTTTGTTGTTTGGTATAAAGCGTTGACCCTTACAGTATTAAAATAATGATAGACATTGTCAGGCAATTAGTAAGACCCATAGGAAGATGTTTCGCAAGCTTGTCTCTCAAAGTATTAGCATAGATCAAAGATCAGACATATTCTATGTGGTCTAGCATTGGTCTACATATTTTTGTGACAGTACCTGATGACCTTTTAGTATCTAAGGGTTAACACGGTGCTAAAGATCACATAAAAGTGCAATAAATATTCTTGATAGATATATGTTTAAACTTGATAGAATACCGATCTATTGTTGCATGCCACTAGCTTCTGTGTATGGCATTTAATGCCATTTTCACAATTATTATGTCATCCAAGTTATACAGTCCATAAGATTCTTTTCCCAGTGCTTCTCACATTATTCTTCTCAAGCCATTGGCTGTTTTCTCATGTAACCGTTGTCACAACAATGATAATTTTTACTTTCAGGAATGTTGCTTTAAAGATGTCTGAGCTGCAAACTTGATTCAGTAGGCAATAAGTTTATTATAAACTCTTCGAAGTAGATCTATTACCTAATGCATTGCTCTGCTCTGTCAGCAAATATTCAGAGAGTTGGCAACTGTCCTATAAACTAAAAGAAAAAGTTGATATTTTCAAGAAAACTTTCAAAAGGATCATAAATGCCCACAAAATTGACTTTGAAATACTGTAAATCTAGATGGGACCTAGCTGCACATGTGTGTGTTGCAACTAGACACTTAACTCTTTACCGCACAACAAAACTTTAAACCAGTCCAAATTGAAAGGGATTGCAGACGACAAATAAAATAGGGTACAAATGGAAATATCTGTCTTCGAGATTGTTGAAAACATTGTGGGGAAAGAAGAAAATGCTGGTCACCAGCATTTTCTTCTTTTCTCGCAATGTTTTCAAAAGCCTCCTTCTTCAGGGTTGTTAAAATTCTGCCGGATTGTGTGGTAAAGAGCTGACTAATTCAATTACGCTATCTTGGCAGAAAACTGTTTATGTGTATCTCTATTGTCCTTAACCCTTTACCACACAATCCCAACTTTTAAAGACCCTGAGAAAGAAGCCTTTTGAAAACATTGTGGGAAAAGGAGAAAATGCTGGTAACCAGGATTTTCTCCTTTTCCCACAATGTTTTCTTACCTTTCCAAAACAAATATTAATTTTTCGGTCACATTTATTTTGTTGTCTGCAACTGCTTTCAATTTGGACTAGTCTAAAATTTTGTTGTTTGGTAAAGAGTTAACCCTTTACCAAACAAGGGTCCCTATTCACCAGCCATTCTTAAGAACATTCTTGGTCTTATTCTCCAGAATTTTCTAAATTTGAAAGTAACACAACTTCTGATTGGATAAACCAAATGGTTTAACCAGTAAGAAGTTGCGTTACTTTTAAATTTAGAAAATCTTGGAAAATAAGACTAAGAAATGTTCTTAAGAATGGTTGTTGAATACAGACCATGATTTTTAACAACCATGGATCAAAAAAGGCTTTTGAAAATAGTTAGAAAAAGAGAAAATACTGCTAACCAGGATTTTCTCTTTTTCCAAAAATGTTTTCAATCCTTTCAAAGACAAAGCCCGTCATTTGAGCCACATCTGATTTTGTCTGAAAATGCTTTTAATTTAGACAAGTCTAAAATTTTGTTGTTTGGTAAAAAATAATTAATTTAGGCCTATTTCTTTTTTATCTTTAGCTTAAGATTCATTCTTAGAGGCAAGAACCCTACAAAACCATAATGGATAACCTTTTGCAAGTAAAATGACTTCTTAATTCCATTCCGAGCTTAATTCTTGCTTTAGAAAGTAATACAACTTCTGATTAGCTAAATCAATTATTGGTTTAGCCAATCAGAGGTGGTATTACTTTCCAATTTAGAAAACTCATGTGACTACAACTAAGAATGTTCTCAAGAACGGTTGATGAATACAGACCCTGAACATGGCAGTTTCCTGGCCTTTTTAGCTATGTTATTTCACACAATTGCCAATAGTATTAATCCACGATCCAAGTACATGTTCTGTACAGTCACAGTTATTTATCTAAACTGTCCCTGAAAGCTGAAAAAGTGTTTTGTTATGGTATTTCTCACAACTGAAACACAAAAAAGGATATTTCTTGTGATGATTTGATCAGACATGTTCTGAAACTTGTCCTGCATCTGTTGAAGTAAATTTTGGACCTGAAAAGTAAATTTGAGAACTAATAATTTCAATCATACTTTTCAATCACAAGTGAGTCATATTCTGGTAAAAGGAGCTTCAATGCTTCTCTGTAATGCATTATGTCATCCAAGTTGCCACTAGTTTTAATGACCCTGAAGACGAAAGCTTTTGAAAATGTGGGAAAAGGAGAAAATGCAAGTAACCAGCATTTTCTCCTTTCCCACCATTGTTTCCTACCCTATCAAAGACAAATTCCATTACTTGAGCCACTATTTTTTTTTTTTAAATTATCGCCTGCAAGTGCTTTGAATTTGATCGAGTCCAAAATTTCGTCGTGTGGTTAAGAGTTAAAATACAGAAGGCCCACTAAGCAATGATAGTAATCAATAATAACTTGATCAACTCTTTACCTGAAAATTTGATTAACCCACCAAACAACAAAATTGTAGACTCGTCCAAAGTGAAAGTATCTGCAGGGCAACAAAATAAATGTGACTGAATAATTAAAATTTGCTTTTTTAAGGGTAGAAAACATTGTGGAAAATGGAAAAAATGGTGGTTACTAGCATTATCGTCTTTTTCAAAATCATTTTCACAAGTCCTCTCTATCAGGGTTGTCATAACTCTGGTTTGTGAGGTAAAGGGTTAACTCTTTACCAGATAATTTGATTAACTTCTGACCTAACAGCAAATTTTCTGACTTGTCCATATTGAATGTACTTGCAGACAAAAATGAAATGTGGCTCAAATTATGAAATGATTAAGAGTGGAAAAATCATGAGAAAAGGATGAAATGCTGCCTATCAGCATTTTCTCCTTCTGCTATGCTGTTTCCAAAAGCTTTCTTCCATTGGTTGGTAAAAGGCAAACTGTTAGATGGTAAAACTGTTACAATTTGCAAATGAAAACTCAACAGTATGGTTTACTTCATACAGATCAATAAAATCAATAATATCTACAATGGGACAATACAATACCTTTCTTTCAAATATCTAATCTTACAGACCTGTGTTAACCCTGCTAAACAAGCTACTAAATGTTCCTTTTCAGAATAGATCCCTTAGTTTACCAAACAATTGTGTGTTTCAATGACAAAGAAACTTTTAGGCTTTTGAAACTTTAGTAATTTTTGTATTTTTCTCCACTTCCCATGTTTTCTACGCTTTCGAAGATAAATATCATCATTTGAGCCTCAGATAAAGTGTGATGTCTGCAAATGCTTTCGACATGGAAAAATCTAAAATTTTACTTTCTCATAAATACTTAATCCTGCTAAAGTTTAAACAAAAGATATTACTTATTTTTTTAGAATACAAAAAGAAACCCTATTGGTGGGGTTCATCTTTGAGTGGATACCGGTAAAAAACATTATTAGGAAAGTCTCCGTTTTCCACAATGTTTCAAAAGCTTTCGTAACCACTTACCAGACATCTACATGGTTTAATGACACTGAAGTAGAAGGCTTTTGAAAACACTGTGCGAAAAGGACAAAATACTGGTGACCAGCATTTTCTCTTTTTCCAGCCTTGTTTACTTTCCTTTCAAAAACATGTCCCTTCTTTTGAGCCACATTTAAATTATTGTCTGCAAATACTTCCATTTAAAGCAGTCTAAAACTTTGTCATCTGGTGAATAAAGTGGTTAATCAGGATCTCCTTTTTCCCATAATAATTTCTACAATTCGGCCTGAAAAGAAACTCCAATTTTCGAGTCAAATGTATTTTGTCCTCTGCAAATGCTTTCAGTCTGGACAGTCCTAAAATGTTGCCATTTGGTAACAGAATTAATGTATAGATCTGACAATTCTTGGTGTTTATGCCAAGCCGTTCTTTATGTTAACTCTTTTCCACACAATCTGAGTTTTAACAACCATGAAAAAGAGGGCCTTTGAAAACATTGTGGGAAAAGGAGAAAATGCTGGTAACCAGCATTTTCTCCTTTTCCCACAATGTTTTCTTCTTTGTCAAAGATAAATTTAATCATTTCAGCTACATCAATTTGTCATCTGCAAATGCCTTAATATGGACAAGTCTACATTTTTGTCACATGGTAAAGAGTTAATCTCATATACAGAGAATCTCTGACTGTCTTAGCCCTATTGATGACAGAAGTGTGAGAGTCAGTACTGTCCAATTTTCATGGAAATAATCGTTAAAATTAACTTTGGGTTGCTTTTTAAAAACACCTGTACTATAATAAGCTCATTAGTTTTCTGTTTCTTCACTTAGTTGTAAAAATAGGGTTCAGGTTTTTGCTGAACATTAAACTGTAGTAAACTATTGATTGAAGTGAATTTACCTTTCGTTATTGAATTTTCACCTTACAAAATCTGCTTTACACCCTTTGTGCTTCACTCTCTAATCAGGATCATAGAGCTTGTCAAGCAGAGGTTGTAAGTTTGAAGAAGACTGGCTCTGACTGATTGAATTTGGGTTTATTTTTGGTCGCCACCGGTTGCCCATATGGGTGATGCCCCCAAAGACTGTTAGTTTTATGAGGGACAGTGCAAGATACAGGAGGAAACCTATCCTAAGTTACAACTGGTTCTTTAACATGCTCGGTGTATAGCACCATCCCACAGGACCTTGGTTAAACATCTCACCCAAAAGACTATAAGTAACTTTAGATGGCCAGCCATGGGGCTAAAACCCACACTCTCAAGTAACCCAAGACTTGATGTTTACAAGTCCTATGCTCTACCACCTGTGCTATGCAGGCTAGTCAGAGACTGGCTCTGGTTAGCCTTTCTACCTTTTATTGGCAACCAGTTAAGAACCTAATAATTACCGTATATACGACTTGGCATTACAAATTTTTGATAAAGTGCAAAGACAGAGAGATCACCCAGTGTGAAAATTTTTACCAGCAAACTGGACAATCATACTATAGGGCCAAATAAGATAAATATGTATTAGCTCTTTACCAAACGACAAAATATTAGCCCTGACCGAATTGAAAGCATTTACAGATGACTAAATAGACTTAGCTCAAATGATGACTTTTGTGTTTGAAAGGGAAAAAGCATTGTGGGAAAAGGAGAAAATGCTGGTTACCAGCATTTTCTCCTTTTCCAACAATATTTTCAAAAGCCTTCTTCTTCAGGGTCGTTAAAACTCAGGATTGTGTGGTAAAGGGTGAATATGATGTAGCCACCAATAGATGTTATGCACAGAACTATTAAAAGTGCTTAGCACAACTTGCTTTCAAAAACAGTTGAGATCATGAACAAGCTGTAAGACTGTGCAATCAGATCTTGAATCTACACTGTCTAATTTCTTGTCAGATATTCTGACCAAAACAGCTTCAACATTAAATATCTTGATCTTGTTTCATACTGAAATCATGCATTTATCCATTCACTCCTGACCAAATGACAAAAATTTGGAGACGTCTAAAAACTGCATTTGCAGACAACTATTAAATTGTGGCTAGAATGGGGAAAGCAGGTGAAAATGCAGTTAACCTTAATTTTCCCCTTTTCCAACAAATTTTTCATTGATTCAGAAGCATTTCCCATGTATCAGGTATGATTTTTATTTGCTGTTTGCAATTTACTTCAACATCGATAACACAAAAATTGTGTTGTCTGGTGTACAGTAGAGTTTGATCTATTTCCTTTTCAATTGTTTTTACCTAATAGCACCAAATAAGCCAAAGAATTTACAGCCTAGAAATAAGACCCAAGCTTTTGTAATTATAAGTTTTTGTTGTGCCAGAATGTGTCAGAAAACAGACATTGTAGATAAAAAAATCAGTCTGCACCTTTTGTGCAATCTGGTCTTGATCTACATTGCAGCAAAAGCAACAGACGTGAAAGATTTTTTGAGGGTTTTAAAAGTTTGGTAGATACAGCTTCCGTATTACAGAGACGATTAAGTTTATTTGATATCACAAAATGGATTGGGTGTATCTAAGAATGAATTCGATACTAGGTTATTGAATATGGATGTTTTAAACTTCCTTTTATGTTAGTGATCATCCGGGAAAATCTTCAACAAGTCAAGACAAGTTTAAACTTTAATGATTACAAAAGTGCTGACAAACATATAATCCACAACTAGTTCGATAATATTTACAAGCTAAATAAAAGTAAAGATTTACTTACGAATGATGTAAGATCCTGAATATTTTTCGGATCTGCGCTGTTTGATATGTAATCTTTTCCAGTGTCAGCCATTGTGTGTTTTTCCAATTCTATCAAAGCACGGATGGAGTCGTCCGAATATATAGCTATATTGCCTTGACAGACTGGTCTTCTATAATTTACCAAATGTCCATTATCACTGAAATCATTCCTCTGCAGGGAGAACCAGTCAAATCCTATTGGAGGAAGATATTTAATGCCTCCTTTAACGCGTCTTTTAATGTTGAAATGCTTCAGATCCTTGAAATTCCGTGGTATTCTCTTGTCAAAAACGGTGCGGGATTTAAGAAGAGACAACTGATAGCGAAAGAGGACACGGGGAAGAGAGCTGAATGACCATATCGAGCGGTCTAAGGGAGATAAACAGTAGAAAACAAAGTCCGTTTTTTTGTAGAGTTAATGTTCTTGGTAGCAGTTGCGAGATTTTTTGCATAGCTCACAAGTGGCACAAGTGGCACTTGCTTAAAAAAAAATTGATTTATTATGAAAAAAAATTCTTTCCGAGTGAGTAAATCAGAAGAAGTATACATGTGTAGATCTATCTAGTTGAAAGTTAGTAAAACGGTACCTAATCTCTTTAACATATGACAAAATTTCATAGTAATATATGGATAGATCTACACTAAAGACAATTTGCAGATGACAAATTTATAAATCTTTAAAGGGCTGGTGAAAAGAATGCGGTTATTTGCAGACAAAAAAATTAAATGCAGCTAAAATAATGGGGTTTCATCTGTTAAAGGCTGGTGAAAAAAAGCGGCTATCCGGATTTTTTCCTATTTCTAAGATGTATTCGATTGGACCTTCCTCCGCAGTGTCCTGTAAGAAGATAACAGTCTGTAAAGGAGCTAGGAAAACTGTATTTAGTTTGATTTCAAGAGAGGCATTCAATGGCTCTAATACAGTGCTTGAAACGGAAATATCATACGATGAACTTACGGTTTAGAGATAGATGACCCTTAGTCTGGTAACTGCGTCTCAAGTACCATTTGCGGATATTGTAAATTAAGATAAGACTGCAAAGAACGTGCAGTCTGATCATGAATCTTCACAGTCCGATAAGGAGATATCTGTTCTCCAAAATACCTTTGAAATAGCAAAATTTTGGTTTTTAGTATCAGTTTGAAAGTATCATTTCACTTATTTAGTAGGATAAGGGTTAAATGATAGATAGAATTGCCAGGTTGTGCATTTTGTGTGTTGAATTACATACTAGCTGAGCTGTTTGGTATTTTACATTACTGACTCCAGAAAGTTTTTGAAAACGTTGTGGGAAAAGGAGAAAATGCCGGTAACCAGCATTTTCTCCTTTTCCCACAACGTTTTCTACCCTTCCCAAATCGAAATTCACTGTTTTAGTCACATTTATTTTGTTGTCTGCAATTCCTTTCAATATGGACTAGTCTAAATTTTTGTTGTTTGGCAAACACTTAAACTTTTTCTTGAATTCAAGCGTTGTAAACGCACATTATATCGCTCTTCTCCAACATAAAACGTCGCTTATTTTGGAGCCGAAATAGCAGACAGCAAGGCTGCACATTGGGCCAAATAAATGCGATCACCTGATTGGTCAAATATCGATTTCCACGGATTCATGCATTATTCTCATCCGTCTAAGGTCCACAACTTCTAGGCTGCGAGCCTCTGCAGCACAGGAAGCTGGCATGCAGCTAGTTCCACTAGTAAGGATCGGACCTTCATTTTCTGATAACATATGAAGCCGCTGAACTACGGATAAGACTTCAGCTGTACACAGATACATGAATAGATATGAAGATGAGGCTCCGAACGACCGTAGGCGCAACATAGGTAGAGCGGAAGATTGCCGAATTGGATATTGCCATTCTAATTGATGCGTGAAACTGTAAACTCATCAGAGCATGTATGAAACTTCATGAATTAGAGCACTTTGTTAAAAATTGACGTGTGTCTGCAGTCATGGGTGTGTGAAGCGGTTTTGTGGGGGAATATATAGATAGACGTACTGACAGAGCCGTTTCCCGTTTCGTCTCTTCGGTTCACACTGAGGCCAACTTACATTTGCGAACTATGAACGATGGACAAGGAAATGGCTGAAAGGACAATTTTGTTATTAATCAACTGGAGAACAATGTGGGACAAAGAGCAATTGCTTTTAACAAGCAACTGTTCCTTCTCTACAATGTTTTCAAAAGACTGTCAACTGGAGGGGCGTAAAGATTTGTACACGTATTTGTCAGTAACTGATTTAAACAAAAATGAATTCGACCTAGATACTGAAATCTCAGTCGAGGCTTCTAGTCAGAATACCACTCATGAATATAAGCAATATTATCTTAGAACCAAGACGAACTTGCACTCTTTGTGAAGTCTGATTTGTTAAGGCTTTAAGATGGCATAATTCATGAGTGATAATGAAGGAAGCTAGTGCTACCGCTGTTGTATGGACCTGGTATAACCTTTGCGGGACTCAACTCTCTCGCCACCGTGGGCTGCAAAAAGGCTTTTTCGGACGGTGTAGATCAGGATCAGAGTGGTCAGAACATGTATTATGATCTTGGATGTACACCATTAGCAACCTTATCGCATGGCCAAAACTGAAAAAGTTCGATAGATATTATTTGGTTGCGAAAAAGTTATATCCTTTTATACACAGTTTGTAGTATTCAAATGAATTCAACTTCACCAGAGAGTTACATCATTTGGATGTTTATAAAACCTGACCTTGATCTAGTAAAACTTTTCGTTCAGGTTAGACGAATCAGATGTTTGCACAAAGTGCATTGGCCAGAGGATGCAACTTAGGCATGTTTGGGTCAGCAATGATTTCCAGTGAATCTAACTGATATAAACTGTTGAAGCAATTTGGTATTCGTTAAAGCTGAATTGGTTCCAGGTTGTTCACGCCTTCGTTAAAATCGAACAGGCGTCTTTAAAAATTGCTCTGGTCAAGGAATATTCTCGTATTTGGCTTTGTCGGTTCCAATGGATCCAACTAACGTAGAGTGTGAAAGTACCGTGTAAAAACTGAATTTATGAGAGACACTATCGTATCCCTTAAAGTTAGACGTCTCAGTCAGTTGTCTGCATAAACCCTTTACGAAACTATTCAGAGTGTTAACCACCCTGCGGAAGAAGGCTTTTGAAAACATTGTGGGGAAAGGAGAAAATGCTGGTAACCATCATTTTCTCCTTGTCCCACAATGTTTCGATCCTATCAAAGACAAATTCCATAACATGTGCTACATTTAATTTGTGGTCCGCAAATGCTTTCAGTTTGGGAAAGCCTTAAAGCCAGGGGAAGAAGTTTTCATACGTACATTTCGCTCAGTGATTTCCAACGAGACCAAGTGGTATTGAGTGTAAAAGTATTTGGAGATTTGTTAAAGCTGAGGTTCCAAATAATAATTAAAAAAAAAAACAAAAAAAAACCAAAACAAAAAAAAAAAAAAAAAAAACCCTAAAAGTCATGCTCTGTGAAAAGGGGGCTTATTGCATTTGCGAAAAGTATCGACTCAGGTCAGCCTGCGCGTTCGGTGCAGGCTGGGCCGAAACTTTTCGCTACTGGTCAATTTTCTGTATATCAGAGGACCAGTCTACCTTATGATACAGTCGGTTAATAGACATAATGGATTTTATGGCTCCCTAATTATGCGATGTACATGTCTTGCTTGGTATGATGCATCACGGAGATGCATTAAGCCCGCTTTTGCCAGAGCATAGCCCTTATATAAAAGTTAGATGACTTAGGCAGTCTGTATCTAGTGCTCTAGCGAGGGGGTGTCGTCATATCAGGCTGATTTTGGTTTCTTTGACTATGTGCTGGTAGCGGCCTCTGGTCATAGGTCTTGAGCAGAATGCTGATAGTAAGTTTGGCACAATGAATTTTATTCAGGATAAATTAAAATCTTGTTGACAGATAAACAGGTTAACGAATTATCACACACAACATAGTTTATAACATCTATTAACAATGGATAGTTTATAGCGTCTATTAACAATGGATACTCAACAAAACCAGAAAGCGTTTACTTTTTGTTGGAATCTTGATCTTTCCAGCGGGCCGACCAAAGCAAATTACAGATTAAGTCAAACTTTACGTCACTTAACAACAGACCAACAATCATATCTAGCAAAGTTTCCTTTTGACACTATCTTTCAAATATGTATAAAATCTAAAATCTAAAATCTATTTATCCCTTTGCTCGTGTATCTAGGTACTGTTCCTCTGCAGAGTGGATTATCAATGATTTACAAGGGAAGCAAAGCTTTCTCGTTATTGTCGAGTATTCACTCTTTCACTGCCGATGCCATTGAAATAACTTTTGCGGACGGCGTAGATCAAGATCAGACTGCACAGAACGTGCACTCCGATCCTTGATCTTCACCGTCCACTATCTATTACTAAACTATTATAAAAGTCATCTTTACTTGCTTTGGAAATCTACGTTTAGGCCTCTGTAAAAATTCAAATTTATTCATATGGCGGCGAAAGAGTAAAATAGTAATGCTATCTGGAAACACAGATTGAGATATATTTTGGTCCCTTCTTTCTATCTACACCATTTCTCTGTACAGGTCTTGTTCTCTATTTTAACTCTTTATCTTTACATCTCATCTTATGTCTTCCCCTGTCTCTATATATACACCCAGTGTTCTCTCTGTAAACAGAAAATATAGCAAGAATAACCTTAACCCTTTACCAAACAATCCGATGCTTTAACGACCCTGAGGAAAAAAGTTTTTGAAAACACTGAAGGAAAAGAAGAAAATGCTGGTAAGCAGTACTTTCTCCTTTTCCCACAATGTTTTCAACCCTTTCAGTACAACTCTTATCATCTGACGTACTTTTAATTTGCCGTTAGCTAAAACTTAAAATGAGCTATTCTAAAATTTGTCGAGCGGTAAAGGGTTAATTCTTTATGAGCCAGAAAAAAAAAAAAGGATTTGTAAATTTACAAACGAAACAATAACTGAGGCTCAAATGATGGGTTGGTTACTAGTACCAGCATTCCTTCTTTCCCGCAGAGTTATCTAAATCCTCCATCCTCAGGGTTGTAAGAAGTGAGATCGTTTGCTAGGCTACAGGATTTATAATTTTCCATTACGTTAGATCCAGATCTGATGGCAGTACATGGACATGTATTTATTATCTATCAGTATAACACACTTTTTGATAAAAATGGACCATCTCTGCTACATTGCACAGTGTTTAGATTACTTTTTTTTTGTCTAAACATTGCAAAAACTACTGACAATCTTACGAAGTATGGTGCTGACATGACATGACATAATATGATACGATTACCCTGAATCGTTTAATTTCTCCTCTATCCTTGATTGTTGAGTGTTCCCATTTCGGTGATATTCCCAGCGATAAACGCTGTAAGAAGAAAAATGTAATATACAGTAGTAGTGTGGGCAAATAAAGCATTTTATATGAACACAAGTAAAAAAACAATCAACTTTATATATATTATGGAAGAAATAAAACCAAAGTTAGATGTAGTTTTAAATATGCTCGTACAATGTAGAATAAATTTTTGCTGAAAAGTTGTTTATTAAATTCGTAAAATGAGGCTGGAAGCTTGAAAGTTTTTCATAAGCTATGTTTAACTCCACCGCCCTTGAAGAGTCAACAATAAATAAAACTACCGATATGACATATGAATACATATGAAAAGATTATGGCAAGATGAGAAATTTCTTGTTCCAAGCAATTGCCGTACTTCTTATGTCACAATTTTGTAAAATTATACCTAATCTACTGCAAGACGCTTAAAGTCGTCTTTAAGATACGTCAATGCAGTAACAAGTCAAAAACCACTGTGCATTTGGATTTCAGAATTAGCATACCTCTTTCATATTGCCGTTCTTGTTAAAGAGATAGTAGAGGGCGTACAGAGGAATCATCATCATGGAAGAGGCAGCTATCATCCAGCCAATGGCGTTAATATAGCCCGGATAAACATAGGTACCAGAACCGCCTTCATAGACCAGAGGTTTAAAGTGTAGAATACTGGATATTACAATGATCTGTAAGATACATGTAAAGAAGAAATATCTTTAAAAAAAATAGACGGCGTAGATGTGCCAGCAAATAAGCAGGGGCTCTTAGAATAAACATGTCTACATATTTGACCAATTACAAATTTCTATTTATTCAATTTTTAAGAAGTACCAAAAGTAGGTTAAAAGCTGGCGCATTCTGCTACACCGAAAATAGATTATAATCCTACTTTTGACCCTGAATTGCATGCCAATAACCACAGTAGGTTATCAACGTAAGTATCATACAATCTTTGCTTCGACCGTCTGAAGTCCGCTTTTTGGAATGGCAGAATACAACTCAGGGAGAAATGATTGAAAGTTGTATTCATGTTTTGCGAAGTTGGTTGTGAGGTGAATCGCCGACCATTTTTTTCCTCGACGAATAGTAGTTAGAATACGGGTAATATATACATGTAGTGCTGCTGAACTGTCGCCGCTAAATTTTGGAATACACTGTATTTTGTCAGGACCTGAATTCACAAACCATTGTAAATTGCATTACCGGTCTTATTCCAGACCAAGAAAGTAACGTAAGTTCTGATTGGCTAAACCATTTACGTTAGCCTAGCTATCAGAAATTGAATTAGATGTACTTTAACCCTTAGGCTGCTAGGAGCGACTCAAGGACCTTTTGCGGACAGTGTTGATCAAGATCAGACTGCAAGAATGTGCAGTCTGATCTTGGATCTACATTGTCCAATAAGGACATATCTTTTCACAAAAATACCCTTGAAATAGCAAGAAATAGAAACAATACTGAGTCACTAGTATCTTTACTCAAGTGTACTCTAGATTTAGATCTACTTACAATTAGGAATGTTGGGCTCAGATATTTCCAGCATATACGCCAGTACAGTCCGGGTAAATATCCAGTCATTTTGTGTATATCTTGACAAAACTGGTCAATCCCTACAAAACATTTATAAGCTAAATACATGTATATATTTAACCGTTATGCTTTTGCGTGAAAAGAAGAAATTACTGAGTCAGATCCACTAACTGATTGTAAATGTATATAATATGCCATAATTTGACAATTATATTGGTATCGAGGGATACAGATTAAAGTCATCCGGCACATCCGTCACCGGGTAGTCTGATCGTGGTCTGCTCGACAAAGGGTCATAATGTTGTTTGTATATTCAAATTTATGAGTATGATATGGGCACATGAGTGACAGACATTTTTATTGGAGCAAAGTAGGGAAAAAGGTAGTTCACTGTTAATTTCATATTATTGTTGAATTAATTTTTTTCTTTATTTATAATGAACATGCAATACATAATGAATGTGCAGGCTGGACGAAGCCGAGTACTTACCGTAAAACCATGCTATAGCAACAACTTCACAGAGGACTGTGAACAGAATAGAGGTACCAGCTGCAAAGGTGTCAAGGATCCTGAATACGTACATACCGCCCTGTAACGAGAAAAAATGTAATGGTTGTGATTCCTCAGCCTCGTTTAAGGTCCGTTTATTCCTGTAATACATACTATGAAAATTTGAACCATGCTTTGTGAAAAGGGATTGAATGCATCTGCAAAAAGTATCGACCCAGGTCAGCCTGCGCAGTCCGCGCAGGCTGACCTGGATCGAAACTTTTTGCTTTTGATAAATTTTCTGTAATTTAAAGGGACCGTCTATCTCATGTTTCGATCGGTTGTGAAACAAAATGGATTTTATGTATACGTAATTACGGACGACTTCCTTGGTATATAATGCATCACGGAGATGCATTAACCCCCTTTTGCCAGAGCATGACTCATTTATATTTGATAATATGTATCACCTGACTACTATAACAGTATTAAGATGTTCAACTTGTAATTTCACTCTTTTTCTTCCAAAAGCTTTTTTGGTCACTTTTGATACCTTTTTTTTTTAAATGTTATCTGAAACTGCGCAGTTTAGTGTCAGTGATAAAATAAAACAATAAAACATTTTATATCATATTGTTACGAACGAAAAACCTTCGTAGTCTGCTTCACTGATTTATCGGCCTGTGTACTTACATACGTAGTGCAGGGAATGGAAAACAGGAAAGCTGATCCAACAATGATGAGAGTCAGGACCTCTCTGAAGCATCTCTTCTGAAACACTCTATAAAAGTGATCCGATAAGCCAGTTAGAGGCGACTCCAGACCACCAAACTGAAAATAACAAGAGCATCTTAGCTCAAGTGATACATATCGCAATCTCTGTTGGTCTTGGCGAAGATAGAAGACTAAGATCAGCGTCCATGCATTCTGATCTTAGTGTGCGCACATTGACACCCAACTAGTTGAGCCATGCTTACTGCATCTGCAGAAAGTATCGACCCGTGTCTGGAGTCTGCAGAGGCTGACATGGGCCGAAACTTTTTGCTATTTGTAAATTTTTTGCATTTCAAGGGACCATTTTACCTCGGGATCATGGATGGCTTGCTTGGTATAATAGATCACGGAGATGCATTTAACCCCGTTTTGCCAGGGCATGGTTAGATTATTCTAGCTGAAATACTATATCTATCATAAATCAGTAATGACATCGTTTAGTTTGGCCAAAAGTAAACGATGTGGGTGATAAAATGCATTTAAATCTAAACCATACCATTTAAAAGTATGGAAATTACTGTGAAGATGGCAACCTGTTATTATACGGTCAGTCCAAGTGTTAGTCGCTGGCAGAAAAATCAGTTTTAAAACTAGGTTAAAAGTTGGTAGGTCGCTCTATCTTTTGTTTGTTTTTGTTTTTTGTCTGGTTTTAAATTTCAGATTTCTGCAGGTGCTAAAACTCTGACCGACAGAACAATAACTGGTTGTCACCTTAATAAGTTTTAAACTTTTAAACGGTATGGTTTCGATCGAAATGCATTTTAACACCAGCTTTGTTTACTTTTGGCCGTTACTGTGCCTTTAATTCATCAGGACAGAAGTAAACTCTTTACCGGACTAAAAAATGTTAATCTCGTCCACATTGAAACCTCTCGAAGAGGATAATTTCAGTGTGGGTCAAGTAATGAAAGTTGTCTTTTTAGGATTAAAAAAAAAAAAAAAAAAATGCGGATAAATAGGAGAAAATGCTGTTTACCAAATACTAATGCAACATTCTAAGATGAATTCAAGACACCTTTTGAAAACATTGTAACAAACAGATAAATCGAGAAAGACTTCTTACCGCACTGTCCATTCCCAACGTTATCAGCATCAAGAAGAAAATGACAGCCCATATTGACGAACCAGGTAGAGTAGCTATTGCTTCCGGGTACACAATAAATACCAGCCCAGGACCTGTAAGAATGGGAGATGTCAAATACAGTTAACTTATCACACAACAAAATTTTATATTTGTTCAAGATGAAAACATCAGCACACGACTAATATCGAAGAGTTAAAGTAGGTAATGTGAAATTGATGTGTTTCCTTAAAACTCTTACTACACAATCACGAAGTTTAGCGATCCCGAGAAAGAAGGCTTTTGAAAACATTGAGGGAAAAGAAGAAAATCCTGGTATCCAGCATTTTCTTCTTTTTCAAAAACGTTTTCTACTCCATCAAAGTCAGAAATCATATAACCTACATTTAATTTGTAATCTGCAAATGCTTTCAATGTGGTCAAGTCAAAATTGTTCTCATATGGTAAAGAGTTTAAATCGGAGTCTAGGTAGCCTTGGTTCCAGTCCGTTCATTTCTTTCCTTTTCTTTCATTATGACGTTACTTTCAGATGGGGTAAACTAGATGTCGCTGCGATCTGATTTCGGATGTCTACAGGCCGTTATTTTTGCCGGGTGCCAGTGAAGACATGAACCAGTAAGTTGTCTATGCGATATGGATGAAATTCTGCTGAAAGCAGAGTAAAACAGAATTAACATAATAAGGATTTTATCTACCCTAAGCATAAATGAGCTAAATGAGAATTAGAGACATGTATACAGCACTGAGCCCTTAATGAACCGTCAACTCGACTGAGTCTAACAAGGGAGGCTAATACAGCATATAGTTAATACTATTTATAGAGTTGTTTCCCTTTGACCACGTTCCGCGATTAGTATGATCATGTGACTCTCATATGACGTCATGTAGCATATTTTCGTCGTCTGCGTCTTATTTCCTTTACTGACATAAACAATCATTTATGGTGAGCAATCGAAAGGAAATAAGCAACGACACAAATAGAATTATAGTATCACTTTTGTAATAATGAAATTCTTACAGCGGAGATGTTTAGAAGATTGGCCATTCCTGCCTACAATTAAAGGTATTTTGAAAAGATTGAAAGTCAGGGGGAAAGTGCAGAACGTCTAAGACCTGGAGCACCTGTCAAACTGAGCCATCGCATGCGATCAAATTTGGGGACTGCGAATGAAACTGAAAAGAACATCACTGGAAAAAAAGCGCTGGTTAATGAAAATAAAGCTTCCTCGACTGCTAAACCACCATTCCGAGAAGATCGTAACAGAAGACATGCAAGGAAGGGAATTCGGGAGATCAGAAGGAGAAACATGATCTTAATGGTGTAAGTTCAATAAGTAGGAACAATGACCCAAGTTGATGGAAATATAAATGAGCAGCGTTCTGTGAAAAGGGGACTTAATGCGTCTTCGAAAAGTATCAAACCAGGTCAGCCTGCGTAGTCCGCGCAGGCTGACCTTGGCTGAAACTTTTCGCTATTAGTCAATTTTCTGCATGTCAAAGGACCAGTGTACCTTATGACTCGGTTGTTATACGAATGGATTTTATTGGTACATAAATGTGTGATGACTTGCATTAAGCCCTCTTTTGCCAGAGCATGGCTCAAATATAAGTGTTGTGACACAATATATGGTTTTCCTTGGCCAGTAGATCTAGATCTAATTAGATTCCAGATTCTAATTTTCTTATTCCAAGATGCATTACATAGACTATTTCAATATGACAAAGACTCATATGGTTTGTTGTTTTTGTTTAAAGTAGAAAACAAGTCATTCACAAGTGTGCCAGAGGCTGGTTTAAGGGAGAACTTAAAAATCACCATCAAATTTACTAAATCCATACAAAAAACTAACTTGAGTGAGTCATTAAAGGCCTTTGGACAATCATTCCTCAAGACTAACATCAGGAATTGCTGATCATGGATTATCAGAAGAATTTGTACAGGTCTGAGATCAAAGATATATCAAAGTATCAAGGTAGGACAGTTTCTAGGTTTTCTTTTAAAAGCTGTTTAGCCCTTTACTGCACAATGCCACCTTTTAATGACCCTGGGAAAAAAGCCTCTTGAAAACATTGTGGGAAAAGGAGAAAATGCTGGTAACCAGCATTTTCTCATATTTCCCACAATGTTTTCTATCCAGTCAAAGAAAACTTGCACCATTTGAGCCACATTGAAATTGTCGTCTGCAAATGTTTTCAATTTGAACATGGCAAGAAATTTGTCATCTGGTAAAGGGTTAATTTTATTTGTTAGTTTTTGTTGCTCATAACCAATTTGTATCATACCTTGACTTGTGGCATATAATTGTCCATTCTTAAATCTCTATTGATACCCATCAATGTCATAGCCCCAATTAGATAATTACAGTCCTTTTCATGGTATTTTAAGACATTCTGGGACTGTATTCACCAGCCATTCTTCGGAATGTTCATAGTCTTATTCTCAAAAATTTTCTGAATTGAAAGTAACACAACTTCTGATAGGCTAAACCATTTGAGCCATGCTCTGTGAAAATGGGGTTTAATGCATCTGCGAAAAGTTTCGATCTAAGTCAGCCTGCGCAGTCCGCACAGGATGACCTGAACCGAAACTTTTCTCTATTGGTCAGTTTTCTGCATGTCCAAGGACCAGTCTATCTCATGATTATATTGTTATTTTTAGACATAATGGGCTAAATGGATCAATGATCATGCATCACAGACATGCATTAAGCCCTTTTTGCCAGAGCATGGCTCATTTGGTTTAGCCATATAGAAGTTTTGATCCTTTCTAAATCTAGAATAAGACTATGAATGAAACTAAGAATAGTTGGTGAATACAGGTCCAGGTGAGCTATCGGAGTAGATCTCATATACTGTACATTGCAGGTAAGTTAGAGGCACACTTAACTTGCACTCCAGCCCGATTATTTTTTCCTTTTATAAATTCGGATGTTACTTTGTCAAAAATGAGGTAATAATTATGGAAGTGATGAACCTTTTGCCACAGATCTGTATGGATTGTGAAAGGAGACTGCAAGGAGTGATTTACAGATTATTACAGCTTGGATCCAGGCTAAGGCACACTATACAAATACATGTATGAAGAATAGTTTGAAAAAAAGATGACTTTTTCAGGTCCTAGATGTGTTAACCTCTAAAGTACTGAACCAAGGTTAAGTTGCTTTTGTGAACAGTGTAAATCAGGATCAGACTGCATAGAACAAGCAGTCTGATCTTGAATCTACACTGTCCCTTTTTTGCCCGGTTTTTGACAAAAATAGCATTGGGATTGCATTTTTTGCATTGACTGGGAATGTCAATCTCATCTATTTAGCTCTGTTAGGGTTAAGCCCATCTGGGTTGCCAAGTGGTTCACATATCTGACTAGTGACCTGGTGGTTGTGGGTTTGATACCTGGTAGAGGCAAACTTTCTTTCCGGCAGTTTTTCGCCTCTCACCTCTGATGCAGTGAGAAAAGTAGTCAGTGGTTTGGAAAGAAAGTTGTGTCAATTCTGGTGTAAGAAAGCCAGAAAACACATGCATAGGTGCACTGACAGCAGTAATATGACCTAAGCTGTTAAAACAGTGTAAAACTCCAATACAAACAAACAAGCTGTTAGGGTTATCAACATAACTAGTGATACTGTCACATTATTATCTTCCTTTATGCAAGGTTTCTTGGTGGTAAATGCAAATAACTTTCATGTTACAGAGTACATGTATTTGGAAGTGGATAAAAACTGAAGTTTATGATATTCGATCATAATGTCGGATGTCCTTCGCTTTTTTTCTCTGTATTCAGTACTCTAAGCTAGGTGATGTTGTATTTGCCAAGTCGTTTTCTTATGCTGTGCATAGTTTGAGGCTGTTAGTCTACAGACTAGACAAATGGAAGCTGTAAATACTTGTATATATTTACCTTCCTGTGCAACCGTGTCAATGTCTTTTTCTTGTCTGGCGGCCATGTATCCAAGATAGGAAAAAACAACAAACCCAGAGAATATACTCGTAAAACTGTTCACAGCTGTGGTGAATAGACAGTCACTGTTTAAAAAGGAAACCAACAAATTTAGTAGGATAAATTTCCTCAATGACAATATTTCTCATCTTAAAGCAAATTTTTTTTAGACAAGATGGTTGGAAAATGGAGTAATTGCTGCAACGTATGTATGAATGGATCAGACAGTATTGATTTTCCTTACTTTGATAGGTGGTTTTCCCAAAGTCTTATTATGCAATTTGAGAGCTGAATTTTGAACTATTGAAGGAAAGGTCAGTTGAGGGTCACTTACTACAGGTCGTCCTCAGGTCCACAGAAGAGGAACTTAATTATTCTAGCACTTTCAGTACCATAATATTTTAGCTCTATCCTAGTTCGACAGTGAAAAATACAATCCACTAAAAGACTAAACATGCAGAGGGTATAGATCCAAGATTAGATTGCACCTTTGTGCAGTCTTATCTTGATCTATGCCATCTGTAAAAGCCCCTGGTTATGCCTGTGGTGTTGAGAGAGTTTAATGAGATAGTGGTTACTATGTACTTATGACCAGTACTCACCAACCATTCTTAAGAATGTTTTAGTCTATAAAGCTCCATGCTTTTCTGAATTTGAAAGTAACACAACCAAATGGTTTAGCCAATCAAAAGTTCTGTTACTTTCAGATTTAGAAAATTCTGGAGAATAAGACCAAGAATGTTTATAAGATTGATTGGTCAATGCTGGCCCTGAGCATTCCTGCTTTAGGTCTATGCAAATAGGTCATATTACACAGCTTGACCCCTGTATGTGTAAATGTACTGTACAGCCTGAAATAGTTACTTTATAGATAGGTTTCCTTAACCCTTTATCACACAATCCCGAGTTTTAACAGCCCCTGAAAAGAAAACTTTTGAAAACATTGTGGAAAAAGGAGAAAATGCTGATAACCATAATTTTCTCCTTTTTCCACAATGTTTTCTACTCTGTCAATGACAATTTCCATCATTTGTGCCACACTGAATTTGTTATCTGCAAATGCTTTCAATTTGGACCCGTCTGAATTATTCTTTAGATTTCTCAGTCTCAGTTGTTCCTTCTAAAATTTTCGTGGCCTCAAGATCCCGGGACACTAATTTACATAACTGTAAACAGAAGTTATGAAGAATGATCAGAGGAGAAATATTTAAGGCAAATGCAAAAAAAGAAGCAAAAAAGGTTTAAACTTACGCATAACAGTTATTGTTGAATTTATTATGGCTCGCATAGGCGATGTGAGTCCCGAACCCTGCTCCTATAGAGAACATGATTTGTACTGCAGCATCTATCCATACCTGTAAAGTACTTGTAGTTTTACTTCCCCACCCGTTTCTGTAATATTACACATCTAGAGTTGACAGATTCGGAAACATTGTGGAGAAATGAGCATTTATTAAATGTACATGTAGCTTCTTCCAGCAATGTTTTTCTGTTGAATATTGCTTGACAGTGCGTTTCCTTTGTCATGTTAAAGTTTGTGGTGGGTAATAGAAGCCTGTGCAGGAATGGATAAAAGAAGTTTTCAACTTTTGGATGTCAAAGGCAATTTAAGTTAATTTTGCAGACAGCATAGTTCAAGATCTTGGTTCATATTAACTCTTTGCCACATGACAAACTTGTAGACCTGTCAAAATTCAAAACATTTGCAGACAACTAATTAAAGGTGGCTCAAATGATGGAACTTGCCTTTGATTGAGTAGAGAACATTGTGGGAAAAGGAGAAAATGCTGGTTATCAGCATTTTCTCCTTTTCCCACAATGTTTTAAAAAGCTTTATTTCTCAGCGTCATTAAAATTCGGGATTGTGTGGTTTAGGATTAACTGACAATTCTAAATATTGTGCAGGGTATCAATTCCAAGACTAGCCCACATTTAATTGGCTGATAGATTGTGTGTTAGCCAGTGAAATGGTTTGTGTTGGAAATGAGAATTTGAGCCTGATGATCAAAAAATGGCAAGTGCCTATGGCACCATATCTTGAATTTTCACTTGCAGATATAATTATGGTGCAATGTTTTGAGCAAAAGATTGCCCCCGCAATATATATATTTTTTTCTCTTACTGAATATTTCCAACAAAAGCTGCCAAAGGTAAACAAAGCAGGTTTTAAAGTGCTTTTAAATTCAAATCATACCAATTAAAAGTATGGTACATTGCTAAATCCTGTAGAAACTATGTTCTTCTTAAATTGTAAACAGGCACAAAGATGTCTTTAACGCATTTCCAGTTGTATATGACTTTCTTTTTTCGTCTTGCAACATACGACTCTTAGAATAGCATTGAGGAAAAAGGAGAAATTGAAAGATCAATTTCTCCTTTTGTCACAATGTTTCGACATGTAATAGACCACAACTTAATTTTACCATCCAAATCTCAGAAGGATGTTTTGAAAGTCGTCGCAGCCAACTTGTTCGAGGAAAAAAATGAATGAACGATACTTTATGATATAAACAAACTTCCGTTAAACCTGTTATAGATTGATTTCTTTTGTAAACAAAATTAAAAAAAAAAAAGGTACCTGGATGGTTTGAAAAGGTTTATGAATTACTCTGACACAGGTACAGACTGAGGGAATATGTATATGAGCCATGCTCTGAAAAGGGGGGCTCATTGCATCTGCGAAAAGTATCCGATTGTTCAGGTCAGCCAGTACAGTCCGCGCAGGCTGACCTGGGTCGAAACATTTCGCTATCGGCCAATTTTCTGTATCCAGTCCACCTAATGATTAAGTCGGGTTATTAAAAAAAAAAAAAAAAAATGCAATTATGGATCCATAATTATATGATTACTTGATTGGTAAGCCTATCATGTATCGCGGAGATGCAGTAAGCCCCCGTTTGCCAGAACATGACTAAATTGATTTTTTTTTTTCATGGGATAGGGGATTTTATTTTGTTTGAACGGTGTTTTATGTCACTTCAACAAATTCAGTCATACCGTGGTGATAGATCAGTAACAAATGTGTCTCGTTGGCTTATTCTGTGCTAGACCAGGGCTCTTAAGCCATGGCTCTGCCGTGACTCTTCCAAGGACACTCAAACGAGACTATCGGCGCCAGAAGGGATAGAACCAGGACTTCTTGATTAGAAACCGAACGCTGCCGTAATCTCTGAGCCACGGCGGATTTGACTTCGAGCAGGACCAATAATCACTTAGACACGTATACATGTATAGATATAGTGGATATTTTTTTTTTCCCGGTGAAAGATCGAAATTTATTTCATCGAGTGAACATCATCGGTAATATTTTCACGAGTGGCTACGTCATATTTCCCTCATGTTGAGTGGCTTGCGCCGTTTACCTTGGGAACTAGTGCGCGGAACTACTGTTTTCGTCTTCAATAGAAGAGTTAGAAAATATAAAATCGTAATTTTCACTGGTCGTAACCATGAAATACCAAACCATAATCCACCATTATTTCTCGATAAACTACCGAAAAGCATGAAATAAAATGGAAATCTTTTAGGGTTTCAGAGTTATATCACTTTATGAATGAATGTTTTTTTTTTATTGCGCATGGATAGTTTAGGACATCAAGCGCGGATGACCATTATAACCAAAGTTCCTTTTAAAGACCTATAGCTTTAACAAACGACCATAAAATAGAAGGAGTTTTAAAAACATTGTAGAAAAAGAAGAAAATGCGGGTAACTGGCATTTTCTGCTTTCCCCACAATGTCTTCTGCCAAAGCAACATCAGGATACGAGCCAAGCTCTGTAAAAAAGGGACCTGGGCCGAAACTTTTCGCTACTGGTCAATTTTCTGTATGTCCAAGGACCAGTCTACCTCATGATTAAGTTGGTTGTTAAAACAAGTGGCTATTATGGATCCATAAGTACATATATGGGATGGCTTGCTTGGTATATGCATTACGGAGATGCATTAAGTCCCCATTTTCCAGAGCACGGCTTATATATGAAAAGGGAAAATGAACAGACTGTAGAGTCCCTGAAGACAGCGACCTAGAAAGCAATTTGGGGAAAAGAAGAAAATGAGAGAAACCCAGCATTTTCCTCTTTGCCACAATGTTTTCTACCCTATTTAAGACAAATCTCATCATTTGAGTAACATTTGTCATCTGCAAATGCTTTCAATTTGGACTTGTGTAAAATTTTGTCGACTGCTAAAGAGTGCAACAGATTCGTGAAAATCTACACGGATAATTTACCAGCTGCATTCTACTACATTGTAGATCTGGAAAAGTAACCATCTTGACGATTTTTTACTTGAGTATAATTTCGCGTTCATTTGCATTTGATATTACTTGAAATAAAATTACCACGACCCATTAGTATCGGAACATTTCCAGGCACTTCAACACTTTACCAGACAACAAAATTGACCATACTGTGTGAAAAGGGGGCTTAATGCATCTGCAAAAAAGGATCGAGCCATGTCAGCCTGCGCAGTCCGCGCAGGCTGACATGGTTCGAAACTTTTTGCTAATAAATATAAATTTTCTGCCTTTCCAAAGACTATACTAGCTCATGATCCAGTTGGTTGCAAGACAAACTAGATTTTATGGATCCATTATTATATGTTGAATTGCTTTGTATCTTGCATCAGAGAGATGCACGTAACCTTCTATTGCCAGAGCGCTGCTCATTGATATTTGTTCAAGAATTTACAGACGACAGATTACGTGTAGATCAAATGGTGGGATCTGTTTTTAAAAAAGGGTTGACAATATTGTAGGAATAGGAGAAAATATTGTTGAGCAGCAATATTTTCCTTTTGACACAAGGTTTTCCAAACTGGGTCGTTTGGTAAAGAGTTGGGATTTTTTCAAGCGCTGCGGAAATTAAATGTACCGGTAACTTTATGACTTGATTACCTAAAACGAACGTATAACTGTAGTGCGATTAGTCATGACACATTAACTTTTGACAGCTTTTTTCCCCAATATAGATCTATCATGTAAAAACAGAGATCGGTAACTCATTAGCCACTAATAAAATAAAATGGCATTTTTCGGTCAGCAGAAAGGACTAAACTTTTGCAAACCTAAGGTTGTTTTGAATAAATTATCTTTTACAATGTCAAACATAGACCGAGCGTTCTGTGCAGTCTGTGACGCTCCCATCCGACATGCCGCACACAGGGCTACAGCGATATTTACAGACGCTGGAGTATCAACTCTTTCAGTGCCAAATAGATAATTGAGCCATGCTTTGTGAAATGGGGGCATAATGCGTCTGCGAAAAGTATCGACCCAGGTCAGCCTGCGCTATCTGCGCAGGCTGACCTGGGCCGAAACTTTTCGCCATTGGTCAATTTTCTGCATTTCCAAGGACCAGTTTGCCTCATGGTTAAGTCGATAATAAAAAAAAGGTGTTTTTATGGATCCATAGTTATGTGATGACTTGCATGGTATCATGCATCACAGAGATGCATAAAGCCCCTTTTGCCAGAGCATGGCTCATTATAAACCCGACTTCTTACGTCGGCTGAAAATACAATCCAGCGAAACTGAGAAAAAATTTTATCATGCGAGTATATATAGGCATAACTAAACAAGCGGACAGTATACATACAAAATCAGACGGCACGTTCGGCTGAATGAGCCCTTGTTTTCGCTCATGGCGCTGAAATGCTTACATATATACATGTATAATTGCTATTTGACGAGAAAAGCTGACTGATGAAATGACTGGATCACCGTCACGTAGGACAGTGAAAATCGAAAACGGGATACAACTGTGGCAAAAAAATATTTTCATGGCTACCTGCTCCTTTGTATGGGTTCCCCTTTCGATATTTATTAACAACTAGTCCGAGTTTGAACAGAGATATAGAAATGTTAAAAGTTTTTGCACAACGACGCCGACGCAGATGACAGGGTTATGGCATTACCCCGACATTTTCTTCGAAAACAGTCGAGCTAAAAATCAAGTAACCTTTAGAATCGTCAAAACACGAAGAACATTTAGTTACTCTTTGCAAAGTTCTTTAACAAAAACTGGCCACAAAAATATTTTTCCTTTAGGAAGGGAGATCACACTATACCTTTAGCAAGCATTTCTACTTACATTAGGGTCGCTGAGTCTATCCACGTTTGGAGTAATAAAGTATTTTATTCCGTCAACCGCACCTGGCAGCAAGCAGCCTCGGATTAACAATATTGTTAAGATGATGTAGGGCAATGTGGCTGTGACGTAAACAACCTAAAATATAGAGATTTTGAACTTTCAATCTGATTTCAATTTTCATCTACTATCGCGACTCTAACTTATTCCACAGGTTTAACACACTACCTCAGACAGACGACTGTTTTCTGTGTTGCAGCAGATCTCTTTTTTCAAAACATTGTGGTGGAAAGAGAAATAAGCAATTTCTCCTTTTGCTGCAATGTTGTCATATGTACTCGTGTATCAAACATTTATTAATGTTTGTTATCTGTATCTGTATTGCTGAAAACTAATTTCGGATTGCATTGAGTTAAGTAACGTTCAGTAAGATGTATAGGAAAGTCGTAAATACCGGTATGCTGAACTGATTGTCTTCAACCCTTTCGGCGCAAAAAAATGTGAACGCGACCTCTTTTTTTCAGAAATTACAATCTACAAAGAGGCAGATTTCTATTATATAGGCTTGACTTACTTATAGGACAGAATAAATCAAACATCATACTGCACAGTCTCAGCGACCTATATAGTCTGATCTTTATCTATGCCGTCCGCGACAGCTCCCATCATTTTCAATCACACTTAATTTGTCATCCGCAATTTGTTTAAGAATTAACCCATTATTACATAATGCCGACACTGAGGAAAAAGGCTTTTGAAAATATTGTGGGACAAGGAGAAAATGTTGATAACCAGGACTTTTTCCCTTTTCCTACAATGCTTTCTTCTCTTCCCGATAAAAGTCCCATCCTCAGTGCCACATTTAATTTGTCAACTGCGAATGCTTTCAGTTTGGACCAGTCTAAAATTTTGTCGTGTGGTAAAAGTTAAAGGGTAAGAGTCTTGCTTTTTTTTTTCTTTGACTGCAGCACCTGTAAGTTATATTGTTCCTATGAAGTAATACCCTCCTATAGATAACATGAGACAGAAAAGTAAAACAGCTTATACAGGGATAACTTCAGGCGATTGCTTCTATTTTAGTTCTAAATATTTTTCAGGTTTTGTTCATCAGTTTGAAGTCTGATATTAAAAACAATGGATTGTCTGATTGTGACAGAATGCTTACCACACTTTAACCTTTTTTTCTACTCTGTGACGGATAAAAGTGAGCCATGCTCTGTGAAAAGGGGGCCTAATGCATCTGCAAAGGAATCGACCCAGGTCAGCTGGCACAGTCCGCTCAGACTGACCTGGCCCGAATTTTTTTTGCTTTCGGTCAACTTTCTGCATGTCAAAGGACCAGTGTACGTCATGATTCAGTCAGTTGTTACAGAAAAAAATTTTTATGGACCCACAATTACTACTGTATGATGACATGCTTGGTGTCATGGGTCACGGAGATGCATTAAGCCCCCTATTGCCAGAAAGTGGCTCAAGAAAACCATGTCTAGAAAAGTAGAGCTTGTTCGATACATAAACGTATCCGTTGTATCTCCCGCGTAAATGTACCCGTTGTTTCCAGTAACCGGCCGATGGGGTTGATACGAAGATAGATAACAGGCTGCCAGTTTAACTCGAAATGCAGGAAAGCTCATTATCTAGCAGCTTCTAACCCCTTTTTGTTGGGACTTACATCAAAATCCAGTACAGCTGTTTTCGGTAATTCCCTGTGGCTTACTCTCAACATAACCGCATTACAACAAGAATGTATTTACCAATTCACAAAGTAAACAGTTTGTTTGTAGAGGCCAGAGTTATAAGAGAATCGATTGTGTTTTAATCGATTTTAGAAAATATCACGTTCAATGAATCATTTTAAAAAGACAATAATCAATTTTCAAATTAACATTTTTTAAACCTTATCTTCCGATTGCCAAATATATCCTTCCGAGTTAGTGTCAATAGTGTCCGCCATTAATTTACATTCGAAGTGACACAACAAATCAACAAAACTCATAAATATGGAAAGGGCAATGTTACAAACGTGGTGCAAGAATCTAAGTAGTTCCGTACTGTTTGCTATCAAATCGGACCTAATCATGAATTATCAAACCACAATCCACCATTATTTCCCGATAAATTACCGCAAAGCATGAAATAAAGTGCCATACCCGATGATAAAAATAGAAATAAATGCAGAAAATCCCTTCATATGTGCCTTTTTTCATAGCATTGCTGGTACCATTTTAGGAAAATAGCAAAAAAAGGCTATAGCTATTTATCATAGGGCTGTTCCAGAGTTGAAATGGAGATACAAATTAGGTCGTTCATAGAGTCTTCATTCGTGTGAAAAAACCTATAACCCACGTGACCATGATTATGTTATCAAGGCAGTGACTACTTTTTGCACAAGAAGAATATACTGTCGATGCTATAATGGTAAACTGAGAATGTAGTTTTCAGCAATGGTTTTTAAAAGCTTCCTTGTTGTTGAAAGAGAGTGAAGTTTTTTTTTTTTCAAATATACTGTTAGAAAGTAGATCTTAATTCAACTAAAAATGGTAATACTCGTGTCATTTTTTTTTCTTGTCTTGCGCGTGAAATTGCAAACACATAGCCTTATGGGGTGGAAGGGTGCTGTGTAGGAAAACTTAGAATCAATTTTTCACCTATTTCAAGTATCGAAGTGAAACTCAAGCTAATTCCTATTATAAAGTAATTCCAGAGTATGATAAAATATAAGTTTACCTCATGCATTAACATTAATAAAATCTTTATGTTGCCATAAATAGTATAACCCTTGACTATGAAAGTGCAAGCGCATTAATTTGACACTCCGATTAGGTTTTGATTAGGTTGTTACAATTCAACAGCGGGGTGAACGACCTTCAGAATGAAGTTGTCTTCCTATATGAAAAGGAAAGTAGTGTAGGCACCAAGAAGATAACGATGCGATAAAACGGAAGAAACATTCAGCGAAACAACGAAAAAAATTGCTGAATTCCCAGTTCTCTCATAATTAATGTTACGCATAACATGCAACGTTTCGCATTAACCCTGTACAAAACACTCCACAGTTCTAACCAATCTGAGGAAAAAGGCTTATGAAAACATTCTGGAAAAGGCAGAAAATTTAGGTAAGCAGCACATTATCTTTTTTCAAGAACGTCTTCTCCTCTAGCAAAGACGAATCCCTTCACTCGAGCTACTATGAATATGTAGCTTTTAGACAAGTCTGGAATTTCGTCGTCAGGAAAAAAGTTCAGATCTATCAGGAAACACAAAGTTATGAAAGTTTAACCTGACCTTGACAGCTGTATGTCATATCACAGTGTTTACGGTATTTCAAAACACTTCACATAAAAAAATGCTGGTCATGCATTAACGTGCATGGTACTGCAATACAAAGTTTTGCCTTTTGGTTTCAAAATGTAACAGTGACTTTTTTTTCACGCTAGAAGATACAACCTGGAGAGATCATATCCTAAGTCCCTTCTTTACAGGCATTTTATCATAATGCCTTGAATACGGTATTGCGCCAGGAATAGGCGATTTCATTGACAGCACTACTTTGAAAACTTGGTGAACAGCACAAACATGTAAGGTGTATATTTACGTGTCATTACAGTGCTTAACTCTTTCCCGACAAATTTTAGACACTTTCAGATTCAAAACATCTGGAATAACAAATTCAACATTGGTACAAATGAGCTCTAGCTCTCTGACAGGTAGAAAACTTTGTGGGAAAAGGAGAAAATGCTGGATACCAGCATTTTCTCCTTTTCCCACAATATTTTCAAAAGCCTTCCTTCCCAGGGTAGTAAAAACACGGGATTGTTTGGTAAAGGGTTAATTGCGGATTAATACAAGATGTAATTTTTCCTTTTCCAACTGGGAGAAAAAGACGACAGACTTTTCTTTCACAAGAAACAAAAACTTTTTGCTAGGCTGTCGAATGGACATAGGGATATACTCTTTGAGACTATCTGTTTACACACAAACACACGCACACAAAAAACCAAAACAACACACCTTGCCGGAACTTTTCACGCCCTTCCAAAGGGAGAAATACAGGCAAGTAAAGGTCAATAAGGTGCACAGTAATAACTGCCACCGGATATTACCAAGGTTCTCCACTCCTTTACTCAGGTGCAAGTGTAGCATTCCGCGTCTGCAAAAGAGATAAAACAGGAAGTTTTGAGACTGTACAAAGCCTGGCTTTTTCTTTCAAACATTTCAAAATCTAAAACACAATGAAAGCATAATGGCTGAATTTCGGATTATATTCATCTTAAGTAACGATTTCTGAGTTAAAACAATGGGGTGAAAAAATTACTTTCGATGCAGCAGTGCCTTTCGTCAACAGTAACGCGCCTTGCATCTCCAGTTGAACACGGTAGCACTGTAGGAATAAAACAGACTAAATCTTGGTTTAAGCCAGATTAAATTTTGAGAAATATAGTAGTTATTGTACTAGAAAACTCAAAGTCCTACGCACCTAAAGTTACCCAATAGTTAAGCCCTCTGTAGCCATTGGCAACACAGGAAGGTTTTGGGGCGGTTTCGGTCAAGATCAGACTGCAAAGATGATTAATACAACTATACTATCCGCTGCCTGGTTCTAAACGTAACCACCATAATGTGACCCAAACGAGATTCAGTCGATCAAACCGTTTGAAGCGACGTTTTTCTTTTTTTTTTTGTGTCTGCCATGTAAATAGTTTCATTATGATGAGCTGATTTTAGCCCGCCGATTTTTCTTGTCAAAATCTTTGTAAACATGATCGTCAGAACGCATGAAATATGTCGATGACATTCCTGACGGTCATACACGATGATGCACCGAGTGGTTCGCAATCAATGTCGAATTTTTCTGATTTACAGTTGTATCCACGCCTTAAACGCCTCAATCAAAATCTTTGTTTATTGGTTGGAATTTTAAGTAATGAAACTTCAATGATAAATTTTTGACAAAGGTTAATTCAGTTACGTGCTAGTAATATTATTTGAAAATGCAGGCCTTTTATTAATTTAGTAATACGAATTGAAATCATAATTTTCATATGTAAACCATTGAATGATTTGAAACACTGGCAATTTTTTTCAATCAGATTAAGCTAGTCATAGCTAGGAATGAAAGTTCAGACGCAACGAAGATAAATCTTACGAAATGACTTACTTCTGACATTTTTTTCTCAAACGTAAACAGAAGAATTATTAGTACGCTCGATTAATGAAGAAGAATCGACCTTTGGCAACATATCAGTAATTTCACATTCTACAATGGCATTCCAAAATATCCAAGCAATTAGACAAAAATAATATTGATATCATGTACGGGTCGACCTCACAGTATTTGCAAAATTAGCGATAAAAAATATTCATAATACTCCCACCCGCATACACGCAACTGGCAAAAATAATCATAATAGAAGTTATTAGAAACCGTTCGCATGGAGTAGGAGGCGTTCATAAAAAAATCAAATTGTTTTCGGATGATTGAGACCACAGACCTCGATAGATTTGCTAAAAAACTCACCCGCTGTTTAATTTCATGTATTATTTGGGCACATCTTTACCTACTTAAATCGATGCAAATCCAATGAGGAGCCATGCTCTGTAAAAAGGGGGCTTAATGTATCTGCAGACTATCGTCCCATGTCAGCCTTCGCAGTCGAAACCTTTTGCTGTTGGTCAATTTTCTGCATGTTCAAGGACTTTTGTTCCCCTGGATTCAGCCTGTTGTTAGACTAAATGGATTTTATGGATCCATTTATGTGATGACTTGCATGGTATAATGTATCATGAAGATGAATTAAGCCCCCTTTTGCCAGAGCATGGATTCATTTTGTAAACACATCATCAAAACAGCATGTGACGCCAAAAACGGCCACATTTGTCACCAAATTAAATTAAAAAAAAAAACGATTTGCTTACTCATAAAACTCGTACGAAGAAGAAACCGACGAGTTTGTTCTGGCTGTGTAATTTGATGTGGTGGCATTTATGTCATACTCTAATGTGTGAATGGTTTGGCAATTTGGGCTGTTCCATACATGATCACATGACTTCCATGGTAACTCAAGCGTGAAGGAGGAAAACAAGTAGTAAAAGGCCCATCCAATGACCACGTTATAGTAAAATGCCACGATGTACGCCATGTAACAGGATGCATAGCCTATCCCTACAAGAAAGGCAGTTTTACATACAATATCTGGCTAGGAAAGAAATAAATCAAGCATAAGTTGAAGCTCTATAAGACCAACCTGCCGTAAACGCAGACTGACCTGCCCTAGATTCCAAGGCGAGCTGTTCGACTGACTATGATGAATCTTCCAAGTAAAATAAAAAAAAAAAAATGTTTTGAAAAGTTTTCATCAGCAAAAGCCACGAATTTAATTTCCGCCCGTAATGACAGTGAAATGTTGCCGAAAGCATTTGTTTAGCCTCCAAACCAGCCAGTTAATGACAGGAAAATAACTCTAAAAACAACAATTACAACTGTGTGCTCAGATCCACTATTGCCCACTTCATTTAACCTCATCCTGACCTTGATGCTGAATATATAAGTAGGCTTGTAAATAGAACTCCGACTTTTAATCGATAAGTTTATTTTGCATTCGCTGAAGTTACGGAAGACTTCAGCCAGTTTTCTGGTATACTTATATACACAGGTAAGCAGTTTCATTAATTCGCGCATACCGAACGAAATATTTCCTTGACCAATTGGGACATAAGCCGTAGGGAAACCCGTGCAGTGTCGAGGGTAAAAATAGAATCTTGAATTATGTAAATGATGTTGGCCTCGGTCAGGTTAAATGAAGTTGGCAATACCTCACAGTAACACAACAAAAAACTATGTCGTATATCAAAGTCGTTGAAGTCGTTTCCTTCCCTGTTTCGACACTGTCTTTGTTGAAAATTTTTCTACATTAAAGTTTTCTTTTTCAATACGTTATGATGGTTGTAAATGTAACAACAAATGCATACATGTATTGGTAAGTCAGGAAACTTATTTATTAAATGACATTATTTCTCTATGTCAAAAATATTAGCAAATGAATGTTCACCTTTGAACATTGGAACTATTTTCCAGACTGTGATTGGTCCCTCTCTATGGAACTGACCCATTGCCATCTCCATGAAAAAGATTGGCATTGCTCCGAATATCAAAACCGTGAAATATGGAATTATAAAAGCACCTGAAACACAAAATAACATTAAAACTCTATACCAAACGACAAACTTTATACTCGTGTCTAAATTGAAAGCGTTTGCAGACGACAAACCAAATGTGACTCAACGATAAGGTTTTTTTAAAGGGAGAAAACATTGTGGGAAAAAGGAGAAACTGCTGGTTACCGGCATTTTCTCCGTTCTCAACAATGTTTTCAAAAGCTTTCTTTGTCAGGGTCGTTAAAGCTCGGGAATGTGTGGTAAAGGGTTAATGCGCCATTAATGCTAAGCAGGACATGGAAATTAAAATAACGATATATCGAGACGATCGATTTTAAAATAAATGTTCAAATTAAAGGAAACATAACCAACAATATTCCCTGAAGATCTGCTGATTAGACATCCCACGCTATCACCATGCTTTTCTTTTTCTTCTAAATTTATTTAAAATATGAAAATATTAACGGCATACTGTATATACGATTTAACAACTTGTTGGAGACTTGATATAAAGTTAAAAAACGACTTCATATGTGAAATATGTGAAAATAAATATCCTTACGCTAAAAATGGCCTATACATAAAATTTGTCACGGAGTTTTGGAACAACCCTCGTACGCGAGTAGTTTGTTGAGTTTAACATAAAACCTCCTGAATTGGAAAAGAAAACCACATATAAAAACAATTAAGTGCAAGAAATGCGAGGAAAAAGAAGGGGGGGGGACGTATCCACTTTCGTTTTTCCGATTACAAATCAGGAAGAGTATTTCGAATATTTCCTGAAGAAATTCGAATTAACTAACAAATAGTGCTTTTGTTCATGATACAGTTCATTATCTTTCAACGTCACATCTTTAGTAATCGACGCATTTAATTTTTTCATAGCACTACTTTTGTTTTCATCTGAAAGCCATTTTTCCTTTACATTTATACTGACAAGTTTAGATCTAAAACACACGGAGAGATAGGGAGGAAGTACAGAGATGCAGATATACACAGGCGTCCATTAAAAAGACTATGGGGGCTTATGTCACACAACTACCTATTTCATAGCAACACAATTAAAACATTAGCCCATCCTAAATGTTTAATAAAGGTAGTCTGTATGCGAAAATAATTTGAACCGCGCACAGTAAATTTCATTGAGCTCACAGCGTGGGAAGCTGGTTTCGGAATTAGATAATCAAACACGGGATCTCATGCCAAACAACTATTATCACATACTGCAGTTTTGAAATAAGTTCAAAGGCATTCATGCATTCACTGGTTACAGACATTTCACGTCTGTTCATACTTACAGCTTATGATTTCTTCCAAGGTTAGCTTTCATTTGCAATGATTGTTTCCTCTCCATTTTATCTATTTACTAGTATTTACTTTTAAAAATCACAAACTTGTCAGTTCTTGCATATGATAAAAACGCCCTTATAAATTTATTGAGTAGCATGTCACATATGTATTTGAGAAATTATGAAGTAAACATGCATCTCAGAATTCTGAGTTCTTCAGAATTTCCAAAATTTGATAGGACAGATTGGAATTCAAAGCAATGGTTAGCCAATCAGCGGAATGGGGTTTTTGACAAGAAATATTTTACTGTTTGATAAATATGTTTTCTACATATAATGACGGTCATTAAACAAAGTTATTTAGTCTTTTCTCGAAAATGATGGAATTTAAAATTAGCTAAGCATATTCTGCTTGTAACAAAAACACTCTGATGCGTGACAATATTTCTTATATCAACTGGTTTTTATATAACCGAGTGTCTACAGTGAAGTAAATCCACAGTAAAATAGAAATAAGTAAATATTTACAAACCTCCGCCGTTTTTGTAACAAAGATACGGAAACCGCCACACGTTTGACAAATCGACAGCATAACCAATGACTGCCAACAAGTAGTCCGCCTTGTGACCCCAGTCTTCTTTCGGCGGATGAATACTATCTGTACTTTTATTGTCATCATTATCTTCCATATTATCTTTGTCACTTTTATCACTATGCTTACTCGTAAGAGAATGGTTATCGCCGTTATCTCCGTTTTCAAGCGTTTTCAGTTTGTCCTTTTCTAGAACAATATCACCATTGGAACAATTCTGAGGTTTGATTGTGTTGTCGGTTTTGATTGGTTGATCACTATTCTTATCATTGTTGTCCATTGGTTGAAGTTCAACTGCACTATCACGATCTGACATTTTGTCTTCAGAGTTTTTCCGTTTCTACAATAATTCAAGGGAAAAATATGAACAGGTACATTGTGTAAAATTTTGGTAATGGGTACGAAGACTGGGTCCCGAAAACCATAACCACTCCTTCTTGTTCTCCAGCATCAGATATTTACATGCAGCGTCCGCTAAAGCAACATGTATTTCGGCAATGACGGTTAAATATTTGAGACATTCTCTGACAAACGGGGTCTAAATGCATCTCCGTGATGCATTATACCAAGCCTGTCATCACATAACCATGGACTCCTCTAAAATCCATTTTGTCTGACAACCGACTGGGTCATGAGGCACAATGGTCTTTCAACATGCAGAAAGTCGACCAGTCGAAAAAAGGTTCGACCTAGGTCAGTCTGCGCAGACTGCACATGCTGACTCGAATCAGTACTTTCTGCAGATGCATTAAACCCTCTTTTCACAGAGCATGACCCATACATATGAAAGTTAGAACACAAAATTTGACAATGGCTGCGGCGACTGGGCTTTAAGACTTACAATTAGTCTGATGGCCAGTATTAGGACCTTTTAATGTAATCCTAACTTATATGAATGTGCCCATAGAAGTTGTTAACCGCGACTCAAGACGCTATTACGGACGGTGTAGATTAAGATCAGGCTGTGCAGAACATGATGTCTGATCTGGGATCTACACTTTCCGATATGGTTAGATCACTCTTTTAAAAAGAACTTTGATGTCTCAATATTTGGGTGTTTGCTGTATAGGCTTGAATTTTTATATTTTATTCATTTTGCAGTTTCAGGGTTAAGGCATTATAGATTCCTGGATCAATTTTGCTGTAGATGAATTAGAAAAGTATCTAGTAAATGATGGGCAGTTAATACGAAAAAGAAAGATAAAGAGATATGAAAACATTGCGACAAAACATAAATCCGCTCTTTACGAACGTTTCCCCAATTACTACGGTGTTTTCAAAAACTCTCTGTTTTCAAGCCGAGAAAAGGCGTTTACAGGAGGAAATATATTAAAGAATATCTTACATATTTTTCTGTTGTTTGAGCTATTTTAAGAATATTTTGGAAATCATTCAATGTGCTGTAAATCCCAGTATGAAACCGGATTTATCAAAAGATTTTGAACCGCGTTTATAGCCTAGCTGTAATTGCAGCCTAGTTAACGATCATCTTGAAAGTTCAGAGTATTGCGAATTAACCCTTTTTCGACCGTTTTCTTTTTCCTCTATACTGCATACTGGCTATATTTGACATTCAAATCGATTTAACAGTTTACATTTTCAGGTCTATATCATGATTCCTTCAGTTTTTTTTTTTGACCGAAAACGTAAGGCTGTATTGACTGTGCTGACTCCAACTTTACTGTGCTAACTTAAACTTTAAATTCCACGAGTAGCGTTCTGATAGGCTCGGACTTCATGTGTAGGCCACTCAGATGGCTATTTTTGGAATTCAGAATTATTTTTTTTATTTAAGAATGGCTAGTGAATGCGTCTCTAGGTTCGTTATTCGTCTAGATATGTATGATATACGAGTGAAAGATCGAAAAGCTTTATTCGTTTGCGTTATCTGGTCTTAGTCTATTTCATTTGAGTCAGTTTATAAACATTATTTGTGTTACTGGTCCGATTGAGTGTTTGAACATTATTTCTCTGGCTGATTCGAGTCAGGTTTTATCATTATTTGCATCATTGATCCGAGTAAATTTTTGGAAGTAATGTTAATAACTGGTAAGGTAGCAATGACCTCTGTCGCTTTTTTCTGACAAGAGTCGTTTTGACGAGACATGATTTAAATTCACAGGACCTGGATAAGTAGTCCTGTGCGCTCACACTCAGCTACCGAGGCTCTGCTCAAGCATAAATTAAACAGTCATCAATGTTCATTGTATCACCCTAACTTTTTTTTTTCTTAAATCAAGATTCATTAATTTATTCTTGCGTAATGATTTTTGCCCGAGAAACTTCAAAGACTGCACTTACGTAGAAGGTAAAATCATCACAACTTATATTTTTCTGAACTACAGTTTTCTAATAGATGAAAGAATCGTGAAAGAACGTTTTGTATATCCAGCAAGGCATGCCAATTTGCAATACTATTGATAAGTTTAGTAATACATTAACCAGCCGCAGACACACGACCAATGTTGAAATTAAATGTGGCGAAAGGAAAAACACCATCGTCACGAAAATTGAATAAGGTTATATTGTCTGTTATCAGTCTGTGCTAATGTAACATAATTTCGTTGACAAATAACGGTGTCAACACAATTCGTGTTCAACTATTGGAAGCAATATAAGATGCTTTTTGGAGACAACGTCGATCAAGGTCACACTTGTACAGAAATCGCAGTCTCATCATTGATCTTCATTCTCCGATAATTTGATATATATATTCTGGCCATAAAAGTTTTGAAACTACTAGGTGTTTTTTTTTTGTAATAAATGAAGTAGATTTGCAAAGAGATCTAGGATGAAAATAAGTACAACGAGAACTTTTATGTGTGCTTTTGCGGAACAATCTGATAGGTATTTACGTAGAAGAAATCAAGGATTCATTTCAAACGAATATATGTGCCTGTATTTTCTATTTGAACTATTTTTCCTTTTGCATAAACCGTATGAATTTCGTACACGAATCTTATGAAACAGTGTTTCACGGCTTCACAGAAAACTACTTAAGGTAGAGGTGAACTGAGAAATCATTTTAGAGTTCCTGGTTTCGTTTATCCTCCCCGATTATCTATGAACAAAAAGGTCAAGCGTTTGAAAAAAAATATTGTAAACCATATTCACTCCAAATCCACATGTTTACTCCAATAGGTTACTTATTTTCATGACAAACTCTATTTTATACGGTTCTTCAATAAGTGATTGAAGGCACCAAGATATCGCACACTTTGCTTTGATTTGTCACTCATATCTATCACGTGACATCTATCCAGTATTTGATTGGATCAAAGGAGCGAATACCTATAGGACAGCCGCGAAGTAGGACACCATGATCGGCACTCGTATACCAAGTACCTCTTTCCTTCGTTCTTGTTGTCACCACCAGATGTCTCTCTTAATCTCTTCACTAAAATCTGACGTCTTTTTAAAATCTCTGGTTGGACGACATGACAGAAACGTATCAAGGGCTAAGAGAAAGACCTTAGAAAACTACGCGCCGAAATACTGAAGATACATTAGGAATATTTTTAAATTTGAATTTCAGAATGGAAGGAACCCTAATTTGCAAGGCTATTTGATTGGAAGAAATGAAAAGATCGTCCATAATACTCGGATGACTTTTGACAAATTTGCAGACGTTTTGTGCGGTGAAGATTTGGGGACGCTCATAGTTGGAGAAAATCTCTTAGCAACAGTTAATTGAATTATCAACTTTGTGTATGTGATGTGACATATTGACTCGTGCAGAAAATGTTGACGGTCAAAACCCGGATTATTGAAGGAATATTAACATCAATACTTCTCCTTCTCTACAACTGCTGAGGAAAAAATAAAGGGATATCTGAATTCTGAATTTTGAATCAAAATATACACATTTTTCGTAGGATCGAAACAAAATTGGAGACATTTTTACAATTTCTGAAAATGGCTGACAAAACAATTTCACGAAATCTACTTTTTTGGTTTACTTACTTTCGCTTTTTGTACAATTCTAAAATGTGATATCCCAGCAAAGAATATAAAGAGACAACTGAGTTTTATGGTTGTCTTTCGAACAGCATAAATTTCTGTTATAAGATTTCAAATTGCTCGTCTCCTAGGTTAAAGAAAATGTACATCATATTATACTAGTTTAATATGCATAACCAGCAATAATTATGTTGTTTTCACAGTTCCAGCTTTCAAAGTATTTTTTTTTATTTGTGTCATACATACATATCCAGAGTGCATATACATCTTACGATATCAGAGGATATGCAGTGTAGTCAAAGTACATGCACTTCTGACTGAAGCAAAGTGTATGGAGTGTTATCAAAGTGCATGTGCACTGAGCCTAAACAGGCACATGTCCCGCTATAGGTAAAGGAGTAAGAGCCATGATATTAATAAACATGCACACCTAAAAAAAAATATGTGAACAGCTAAAGATATCAGAGTTGATGCAATCACACACACACACACACACACACACACACACATATATATATATATGACAGAAATAAAAAAAAAAAATACTTCGAAAGCTGGAGCTGTGATAACAACATAATTATTGCTGGTTATGCATATTAAACTAGTAGAAGTACTGGTATCAATGTGAATGTACAACTTGGTCAGAATATTAAATTTATCTTTAATATACCTATGACGAGTAGGAAACTGGCCACGTTGGGTCAAAAAGTAGGTCACTGGAACAATTCTTAGAAAAACCGTGCGTTCACTCTGGAGGCAGTATTTCGTGTTTGATTCTTAAGAAAGTTGGTCAGAGTGGTACCTATTTATCGATGAAACAAGTACATGTACCACAAAGGCGTCAGAGTAGAAGCAACATTATTAATTTCTTCCTTGCTAGAATGTTATCAAAGGCGGTCTACTGCATGACGAAAAGAATCGAATGCAGGATTTTCGGCACATTTCAGCCAGTTGGATCGCCATTCCAGGAATTTAATATCGGTACTATGTTTAGAAGGGTTGGTTATACAGAGCTTTTTTATCGCTATTAAAAAAACAAATTTCATAGTAAATTCAGTAGTACAGTGTAGCCTTATTGAACTTGGACCATTGTACTTTGGTAAACCCTCCGTCCGTTTCCGTGAAGATGCGTTTTATGTATTTTTAATAGCATTGGATAGGAGTATGTTTTAATAATTGTAGTAAACTAGTCAGTTTGGAAGAAGGGCTTTACCAGAGTAAGCATCACGATATATGCAGATGTCTCGGTGAAATTTTGTCAAGTACCAGACTGTTGCATTCCTATGATCAAAATTGTGTCAAGCTTTCATCGCCGAGCCTGGTGGGAATTCGATAACGTCAGGGCTTGTAATCCAGGGGTTCCTGAGATCGGATCCCAGCCCTGATGAACTCTTTTCGGGGAATGGTGATAGTCCATTCCTCTCTCACAGCTGAACACCGTATTGGCGATGTTTATGTCGGAAGACACACAACAGCATGGAAAAAGCATTGTGCAAGGAATTGATAAAAGAAACTCAAGATACGCATAGGTTGGTGCACTGGTCGCCTCTTATATGACTGGAATAACGCAGAAAGAAAGGGGGTAACGACCAAACAGACCGACAAAACGATTTAACTACAAATATCACATCGGTTGTAGGTGAACCAAAGCTACAGCATCAAATAACGAGCAATGTCTGCAATATTTTAAATGTTATTCTAAGCACTGAAATCACCTGTAACACGTCAGAAAACTATCTGTTAATTTAGATAATGATCTTAGTAATTACATGTATACCCTCGTAAACTACATTTTTTCTAGGGTGAACTGGAATTAGATTGTTCTTCAGTCTCTCCGACTTTCTTGTGTCGCGAAATTATCCCTCAGGTTTGGCGTCATTGTATTGGAACTTTGTGCATCTATTAATTCCGAGTTTTGACGATCCTGAGAAAGAGAGCTTTGGAAAACATTGTGGGAAAAAGAGAAAATGCTAGTAATCAGCAATGTTTTCCACCATTTCTGGTACAAATCCCTTCATTTAGTTAGACGATCTAATTTGTCATCTGCGAATGGTTTGAATTTGGACCAGTCTAAAATTTTGTCGTTTGGTAAAGTTTTACGGTACGCTTTTCATGGATATCTACTTTCAAGGGTGTCGGAAATATCTCCACGAAGAGATTTCTGCCAGCCAGGTCTGAACACCTGTCCTCTCTATCAAAACTAGTTTTTGGAAGGGGGTGTTACTGAGTCACAATTTGTGACAGTTCCAGCTTTGGAAAATGAGATAGTATCAGGTTGAAGTACATGTTAAACTTAGTCAAAGCTTGTATGCTTCAAAATGGCATGGAAATTTATGGTGTAATATTTCAGTTGTTTTGTTTCTTTTCCAAACAATCTCAAATATAATATGAGGGGTGCTCTGGGAAAGGGGAGGGGTATAATGCATCTCCGTGATGTATTATAACAAGCAAGTCATCACATAATTATGAATCCATAAAATCCATTTTATCTAGCAACTGGCTGAATCCTGATGTAGAATTATACATGGATAAGCACAAAATTTACCAAAAGCAAAAAATATCGACCCAGGTTAGCCTGCGCGGACTGCGCAGGCTGACCTGGGTCGATACTTTTTGCAGATGCATTGAGCCTTCTTTTCATAGAGCATGGCCTACATCTCATTACCAAGAATGCGTCAGAGAATTTATAACACCTTTTTAACTACAGGAGTAAAAACAATTAATATAACTTGTTGGAGTATACTTTGTATTACTTTCAATTTCCCTTACTATTTTAGTATTTGTCAGAAATTACATCAAGTTCCATCAGGTTAACTCTTTCACCTTATGTTGAATGAGTTCGACATTTCTTTCGATGACCAAAAATAGAAATTTGCTGCAACCAAAGACACCTTTTTGTCATAGCTTAGGATCCCGAAGCGGTGGGTGTACATCCAAGGTCAGACTGTCGTCTGATCTTGATCTACGCCCGTCTACAAAAGCTACTTATTGCCATCCACGGCAATGGAAGGGTTAATTACCGTTTGTTCTGGTATTTTCATTGTCTACAAATCATTTGTAAGGCACTTGTCAGTCAACGTCATGCTTTACTGTATTTCTGCAAGTCCCTATTTTTGCAAACGTTAATACGCAATCATCATTCTTCACAATTGTTTTAACCCACTCCAGAAAAAGACGACTTTTATACATTGGTGCTTTTACGATATAAACGGTGCTTTGGCAAAAGGGGATTTGATGTATCTCCGTAAAGTATTGTACCAAGCAGGTGACCACATAGTTATGGATCCCCGAGATGCATTTTGTGTAACAACCGACTGAATCATGCGGTAGAATGATCCTTTGATATGCAGAAAATGTACACATAGCAAAAGTTTTGGCCCATGTCACCCTGTGCAGGTCGATAGTTTTTGCAGATGCAGTAAGCCCCCTTTTCACAGAGCATGGCTTATATTTATTGAAAGCATATATTCAGGTGAAATCAGTATAGCAAAAGGAGATATATCTGTTTCCTCGCTACAAGCGATTTTACATTTTTCATTGTTTTTGATATGGAATGCTTCTAACACTTATCCTGTTGAATAAGTTAAATAATACATTCAAACCGATGGAAAGAAGCCAAATGTTGCTACTTCAAATACATTTTCGGGGAAAAATATCTGCCAGTCGGATAGTGTAGATCCAAGATCAGACTGCACGTTCTGTGCAGTCTGATCTTGATCTATAATGTGCGGAAAAAGGTCCTTGAGTCGCACTTAGCAGTTCTAGGGTTAATATGGACCAGTCTAACAGTTTGCCACCTGGTAAAGTGATATCATCAAACTACAACATGTGACCAGGAGAAATCGTAGCCAACATAACTGTTTGTGAATCATTCAAAAAGAACTGCAGGAAACGGACCAATTGCTTGTTTCAAGCAATGACCCGTTTTCCAATAAATTTTGCCCGGATTATCAAACGATCCGGTAAAAGGTTAATCCTTTAAAAACCACAGCAAATAATCAGTTTGTTTGGCTGATGTAAAACGATTTCAATTTGCCTATAAAAGAGAAGGCGCATGCATGTATCCTTTCCGCAATCAACATCCAATATAAAAAAAATCGATAAGCCCGTATTATTGCAACTTTTTCCTCATGGTTGTGTTTATTTTCGAAGAAGTGCAAAACGATTGGCTGAGATAAAACTACACTGCTAAACGATTAGTATTACGTTTTATATCGACTACTTTTTGAATCGAGGTTTTAAACTAGTGTTGGTTTGAAGTCTCCTAGCCATGAGATAACATGACATCTAGTTTAGAAAAGAATATAGAAACAAGTTCAAAACAAGTCTCTTTTATGTCTAACGTTTAAAGAGTAACCATCTAATTGGTTAAGAGGTCGTTTGATTTCAGCCAGTCTCCGTGATGTATTATAACAAGCAAGTCATCACATAATTATGGATCCATAAAATCCATTAAATGTAGAATTATGACGGTGTTCATGGATTATAAATACATAATGGCCTGATACTCGGGTCCGTATTCACAAACTTTTCTAAAATTTGTTTCAATTCCAATTTCAAAGACTAGTCATCTGATTGGCTGAGACAGAACGTTAGTCTTGAAATTGAGAATAAAATTTGATTATATGCTTGTAGATACATACACTCCTTGAAATACAGAGTTATGTAACATCTTCGACTCAAAAGCACTTTGGAAGTAAAGTAATAAATTACAGAAATAGCAATGGCAAAAAGAAGACTTGATCATAACAAGAGTCTACAGCTGCTATCTCGTGTGTACAACAATTGGCAGGCCCACAGCAAAACTGTTAATTATTTGCTTGTAAATGTCTTGTAGATACTGTAGTAAATGCTTTTCGTAATGAGTGAAAGGCTGACAGTTGCGCGTTTGAACCTTCTTTACCCTCTGTGTTCCGTGGTTTAGAAGTTTACTGCAAATGTGATGAAAAATAACAACAGAAATTGAAATACAAGGAAATCTCCTTTGTTAAAAATGCGATATTTTGATATATCTCTTCGGTTGGAATAATCGCTTACACGGAGACGTTTTGAGGAAACAGTGTATCGGCACTTTTAGTTGCTGACGGGAGAAACTAGCCTGGGTTCTAGTCTTATCATTTCTTCCTTTGAGTACGAGGTAATGATAACGGAATCGATAAGCAGTTTTGCCACAGATCTGTATAAACCGTGGAAGGAGACCGCGATCAGCAGTGCTTAAAACGTTATTACCGCCTGGACCCAGGCTAGTGGGCAATAAGAAGCGTTGTATTAGAATGAATGTATATGAGCTATGCTCTGGCAAAAGGAGGCTAAAGTCTGTTTTGTATAACAACCTACTAAATCATGAGATACACTAGTCCTTTGACATACAAAGAATTGAGAAAAAGCAAAAAGTTTCGGTCCTTGTCAGCCTGCGCGGATTGGGCAGGCTGACCTGGGTCGATTTTTCTTTCAAATGCATTATGCCCCCTTCTGACGGAGCATTGCTCCTCATAGTCATTTACTTATGCATGAAGACTAAACAATCTGATGAATTTTTCACATATAGATATATATCGTTGGAAAACTCGAAAATGCTTGAAAGGTGTCCCCGTAATGCGTGATACCAAATGAGTTTTCACATAATTAGGGATCCATAAAACCCAATATGTCTAGGAACCGGCTGAATCGTAAGGTAGACTGGTCCTTTGACATACAGAAAATTGACTAATAGCGAAAAGTTTCGGCCTAGGTCAGCCTGCGCGGACTGTGAAGGCTGACCTGGGCCGATACTTTTCGCAGGTGCATTAAGCTCCCTTTTCACAGAGCATGACCCAAATGTATTGTGTGAGTTGATGACGGTTGCATGTAACGATTGTATTATATCGACATAGAGCATGTCTTGAGGCAGAAACATGTATACACTATAAGTTTTTCGAGAAGACAAAATTTAAGACTTTTTCGTCTTGAAAGATTTTGCTGATGCACATTAAATGTAGCTAAAACGGTGAAGCGTATCATGGAAAGAGTAGAGAACATTGTGGGAAAAGAAGAAACTGCTGGTTACTAGAATTTTTTTCCTCACAGTGTTTTAAAAATTCTTCTTTTTCAAGGGCGTTATAACCTGGAATTATTAGGTAAAGGGTAATCAACTTGTACTATTATCTCTCATAGAAATTAAAAGATATAGATCGTTACGTTTATTGACATATAGTTCTCATACAGATTTATTACGAAAACCGATTATATAGAAAGTGAGTTGTAGATCAAGATTACGCGGCACATAGGTGCAGACTGATCTTGGGCTACGCTGTCATCAAGATGCATCCGTTAGCACATTTGCCACGACAAGTGCTAGACTGATAAATCTTAAACCCTTTACCAAACAATTCCTAGTTTCACCGACCCTGAGGAAGAAAGGCTTTCGAAAACATTGCGAGAAAAGGAAAACAGCATTTCTCCTTTTCCACAATGCTTTTTTTTTCACTTTAATAGACAAATTGCAGTTTTGAGTCAAATTTACTTGTCGTTTGCAAAAGTTCGCACTTTGGACAAGAGTTTTGTAGTCAGGTAAAGAGTTAATGGAAAAGCCTGTGGAAGCGAAAGCTCACAATAGAAATACGTATGCACATGTCCAGCCTAAGTTTCCTGTTTTAAAAGTCAGAAATACATATTTTTAATATAAATACATTTTTTTTTAAAATAGGTAACTTTGTTCGTAAATATTGTCTCTTTTCTATTCCTATTATGTAACATTTAAATACTAATCTCTTATAATTCTTTTGTAGAATGGTCATATCCTTTTTCCTGGAATTGTTCCTAAATGTGTTTTAACTTTGCTTTGTATATGAATGAGACTTTAATAAAGATATATATATATACGAATCCTGGCTGATATACTGTATTATATTTTTTATCTTAATTATTTTTTTCACGCCACAACACAAAAAATTAAATAAATTGTATATCGTCAAACTCTCTAAAACGTAATGAAACTCGAAACACATAGACATCAGCTGAACTTCTGTCGGCCTCTATTATGTTGTATTTCTGTGACGTAACGACAGCGTCAACGTTCAAAGACTTAACATAATTTTCCCAGCCGCCAACGTTAGTTACAACGTCACTATCTGGTCTCTAGGGCGAAAGCTGCGTATTTCTCAAGACAGTCATGCCTAAAACATGTCTGTGAAATCACCGACATTGAATATACGGTACGAAATTTACAAAATGAGCGTGAATCCGTACAATACTAGAGCAAACTACAGATATAAGTTGGATTTTTGGCGGGCTTTAGAAAAACGGTACAACGAACAGAGACAAAAATGGATAGAGGCAAACTCACAAATGATGGCCGCAAAGCTGGCAGCCGAAAAAGCGAGAAAAGGTCTTCAAGCGCTAAACGAGGCTAAAGATGGAAAGCAGACTGAAAAGCATCTGGCAGAAAATGAGGAATTTTCAGACGTAGATCCAAACGGGTTTGCCGATCCAGGGGATCAGCGCTACTCGTAAGTATAGTATTAATTGTTCTTTTAATTTCGCAGCCGCTATTTTCAAACCGTTAGAATACCTTAACCCTTTACGAAACAAACCCGAGTTTTAACGACCCAAGGAAAATAATTTTTGAAAACATTGTGGGAAAAGGAGAAATGCTGGTCACAAGCATTTTCTCCTTTTCCCACAATGATATCTAAGACAAAAGTCATCATCCGAGCCACACTGAATCTGTCGTCTGCAAATGCTTTCAATGTCTAAAATTTTGTCATTTGGTAAAGAGTTAAACTTTTCTTCAGCCTTTTTTTGGTTGGCTGAGACAAAAACGCTTGAAAATTTTTTAAGTCATGCTGTGCGCCGTCCACGAAGGCTGACCTGGGCTGAAAGTTTTTGCTATTGGTCAATTTTCTGCATGCCCAAGAACCATGCTACCTCATGATGCAGTCGATTGTTGGACTAAATTGATTTCTTGGATCTATGATTATGTCATGACTTGCTTGGTATGAATGGTATCAACTCTCCCAGTCTATTATTTGATTCCTATACAAAGAATCCATCTCTCCCATTTCCCCACCAATCAGATTACTAAATATCGAGATACTTAACATTCTGTACCAAATTGTCTTACATCTTATAAGATTTTCACCCTTAAAGTCCTAAATAAGTGAAAAAGGACACACTGACTTCGTAAAAAAATCAGATATTGCAAGGTAAATCGTGTTTTACCTGTATCATTTACAAAATATTGGGCAGAGTAAATCATGTATCAAACTGCGCGTTTCGTATAGTCTGATCTTGACCCTCACCCTTCATAAACGTAAACGTAGTTGTGATAACCGATGTTAAGATTAAACACGAGCTGACGTTGGCCACATGTTAATCAGTAGGCAGACACTTTTATTGCAAATAAGTTTACTTTTATTTTCAATTTCCAATAAATATTTGAAGTGAACCAATTAGTTTGAACCAAGACTAGCCGTGTTCTAGGTAAACATATGCGCATGTTGAGATATGGACCGTAAAGATCAGCCACCCTGGTTTTGGTTAGGTTAGAGCAATCGCTTCTACAGTGTGATGTCATAGGTTAAAGCCCTGTTTCATTACAGAAAGCCGTTTTATTACAAAAGAGGTTCTAACAAAGCCCCTTTCTGACCGATACCAACAGTAATAGAATGGCATTTAGCGACACAAAATTTATGGTATCCCATATTGAATCAATGGTCTACGATTGTCAAGGATCTTCAATGGATCAGTACATAAGGCGTCGGATTTCTAGTCTTGAAATCGAAGTCCGATCCCTACAGGTGGCTGCAATCATTTTAGAGAGTCATCGGGTTAGCAGGACAGAACCAACAGCCTAAAGTGCTGGTGAATTCAAGGTAAGAGAGGAATGGATGAACTATGACCGAGATATGACTGAAATACTGTTGAAAATAGAACAAACCGGCAAATGTCATGTGATAGGGCGAATGGCCTGGGGAGAATAGTCAAAAGAATTTTTACAACAGAATAACTGAAATAATGTTGACTTAGCAAAGCATGACCAGAACCTATTCAAGTCAAGGGACTGATGGAATGACTCGATCGACTGCGAAATGTATATAAGCGTTCTATTTTATGTTAAACACATTTTTCATCGATGCTTTTGCAAAGTTTCATGCTATACGCTGTAAATGGAATGGCTATTTTTTTTTTTTACATTTTACAATCGTCCACATTTCAAATTTTTATGTTTGACGAGATATTCCTATTTAATTTTTGTCGTGATACTGTGATTTAGGCCTTACATTGACGAGCACAACCCTAGCTGGTTTTGCAGACATGGATCGATTGATTGGATTTGCGTTTATTTATCGTCGCCACCGTTTTCTTATATGGGCGATGCTCCCAGAAAGCTGTTGGATATCCTACGGGGGATAGTGCACAGATACAGGACGAAACCCATCCTAACACTTAAGCTGCTGAAGAAATGAAACCCAAATTTCTACTCAATACTAAAAGCTCAAACATTGCGGTTTCAAAGTTGATTTCACCGAAAAGAAAATACCGTATCGGACTGTGTAGATCAAAGATATACTGCACGTTCTGTGCAGTCTGATCTTGATCTACAGTGTCCGCAAAAGGTCAGTGGTTCGCGATCAGCAGCTTAAGGGCTAAGTTACGCCTGGTTCTTCAACGTGCTCGGTGTATAGCACCGTCACACAGGGCATCGGTTTAACGTCTCATCAGAAATACTTTCAGTGATTTTAGATGGCCAGCCGTGTGAATCGAACCCACAGCCTCAAGTGACCTGAAACATGGCGTTTACGATTCCTACGCTCTACCACCTGACCTATACGGGCTGGCCAGACATAGATCAAGATGAGAGGAACCCTTTTACCAAAAGTCTAAATCAAGACCAGACTGTAAAGAAAGTGTAGTCTGATCACTGATCTACATTTTCCGATTAAGTTAAATACTATGGACAAAATACCCGTGAAATTACGGTGTATTGATCTTGTCAAAGTTCTTTAACTTACCCCTTAGGTTGCTTAGCGCGACCCAAGGACTTTTGCGAACAGTTAAAATCAAGATCAGACTGCACAGAACGTGCGGTCTAATCTTGGATCTACATTGTCCGGTAACGAGATACATATCCTCCCAAAAATACTTTGGAATACAAAAAATTGGGTTTTCACTAATTGGCTTGAAAGTTTCATTTCACATACTTAGCAGCTTAAGGTTGAACTTGTTTTACACAGCACAGGGTTAAAGCTGTAACGAGTACTGAGCCCTGACTATTGCAATCTAAGCGTTAAAAGCACTGGTGTGGCATTTGTCAAGGAAGCCATTGCGTGGAAGTATTAATTTGAAAAATAAACCACAGAAACAGTTTCAAAATATTCGCTTGAACGTCAACCTATTATATAGTCATGCACAATCCAATAGAGTGAGTAGCGTGCAATCTTGTGCGACGAACACGTCCTGGCGAACAAGTCCAGGAACGAACTTTTAGTAAGCCCAGGAACGAACTGGATTGGGACGGACTCGGGCGGTCAGGAAACAAAGATTGTATCATTACGCCAATAGAAGACCATAGCGGATCAAGCTCTTTTTCGATAAAAAAGAAGTATTTTCATAATCGATGGCCTACTCCGATTTATTTTAATACGCCATTTTCATTTTCATATCTGAGTGCTATCGAAACACTTATTTGTCTTAGAAAAACTGAGATTAATTGGGTTTACTTCCTTCGGTTTTGCACAAAATACGATACATGATTTTCTAAACGCCGTATTGAACCCATAGAGGCATTGTCTTTGTCAAATGCCACAATAAAAAGGAAATATTTGAGCCATGCTCTGTGAAAAGGGGGCATCTGCGAAAAGTATCGACCCAGGTCAGCCTACGAAGTCTGCACAGGCTGACCGGGGCTGAAACTTTTCGCTATCGGTAAATTTTCTCTATGTTCAAGGACCAGTCTACTTCATGATTCAGTCGGTTGTTTAAAAAGGGGCTATTATGTGTCCATAATTATGTGATGGCTTCATTGGTACAATGAATTATAGAGGAGCATTAAGCCCCCTTTTGTCTGAGCATGGCTCAAATATTTCTTAATTAATCAGGAAAAATCATTTTAGAATGCTCTGAAGGCATTCCTGTAAAACTTTAAATCCTCCAAATGTTTAGTATCACTTGGTCCTAAAATGACAGAAACATCACTTCAAAATCTTAAAAGTTAATCTACATGTCAAATCAAAAGTCCACAAATCTTAAGTACTCATTTGAAACGTCAGAGTTCAAACGAGAAAATGCCGTCGGTAACTTGTTCCCTCTGGTTTTTGATGTTTATTGCTTTGGGAATAATGAAAGCGAAAGAAATACCAGTTTTAATGAGAGGTTTTTGGCGGACTTTGTTATTAGGGTATAGAAAATAAATATTTTAGATATGACCCATGTCATGGCAGAACATGCTTTGTAACTCGCTACCCAGAATGTTAATAATCTATGTGCTCTAACCAAGGAAACAGCAGACCAGTGCTTACTTTTTTTCTTTCCGTGTTCAATACAGCTTGGCATGAAATGTTTAAGTTCTCTCAGGGTAGTTAGATGTTAGTTTAAATTTGTTTATTTTACATCGATTGGGATACAAGTTCTACAATTTTTATTCACCACTGTCAACAGTTGTTTCCTGGAAACCAAACCAGAACTCGCGCCGTGATTTGCGTAGTTCTGAAGGCTCATCACAGGCTTAGAATCTTGCACCTCTGATCTAAGAGATCGACGCCCTAGTCCCACACCACTGTCTTCCAATTATTGAAGCTATACATTATGTTGACGGTAAAACGCTCTTTCAGTTCGGGTGAACGATCTATCAAGAGCAGCTTGAAGCATGGCTAAAAAGCTTGTCATAGTAAATTTGGCATAAACGTTAACTTTGTAATAAAACAGTCGTGAAATCGTAATCTATGGGTCATCTTTACTAACTTGAAATGTTCTTTTTATTTATTTGGCACGTTTACGATGTATTTACACCCCTCAATATGATTATTTACGAGTAGGGCAGGTGTTATATAGTGTGTCTATTTGTGCGTACGTCTGTCCATACACACATGAACCATGCTCTAGAAAAAGGGGCTTAATACATCTCTGTGATCCATTATACCAAACCAGTCATCACATAAATATGGATCCATAATAGCCACTTTTTTTAACAACCGACTGAATCATGAGGTAGACTGGTCCTTGGAAACGCATTAAATTGACCTGTAGCGAAAAGTTTCGGCCCAGGACAGCCTGCGCGGAATTAAGATAGAGCTACCTGGCAACTTTTATCCTAGTTTTTAAATTCATTTTCGTGTCAGTGACTAAGACTTGGAACGACCGCACAATAATAGATTGTCATCTTCACAATAATTTCCATACTTTTAAATGGTTTGATTTAAATCTAAATGTATTTTAACACCGGCCTTGTGTACATTTGGTCGCTACTGTGCCTTTAACCTTTGTATAAATGTTTACCAGATTGTGCAGATTGGCAAAACTGCGAAACTATTAAACAAAGAATAATTATCTGCCCCTAAACTTAGATGGTTATTGTGCATAATGCACGTCGCGTTTCAAAATATATAAATGAGCCACGCTCTGGCAAAAAAAGGCTTAATGCATCTCCGTGATCCATGATACCAAGCCGGTCATCACATGATGATGGATAAAAAAATCTATTTTGTTTAACAACCGACTGAATCATGAGGTTCTTTGACATGCAGAAAATGTACCAAGAGCAAAAGGTTTCGACAAAAGCAAAAGGCTGACCTGTGTCGAAACTTTCGCAGATGCATTAAGCCTCCTTTTCACAGAGCATGGCTCATATCTTTCGATTCTATTTAATTCTTTAACAAATAATTCCGAGTTTTAACGATCCTTTGAATAAAGGCTCTTGAAAAATTATGGGATATGGAGGTAACCAGCATGTTCTCTATTTCCCACAATGTATACCACCTTATCAAAAATGGATACCGTTACTTGAACCAAATTTAATTTCTCATCTGCAAACTCTGTCAATTTGGACTTCGTCGTCTGGTAAAGAGTTAAAGCACATGACGGCGGGTATTAATTAAATGACCTTTCATGCCAGTTTCCAGTTTCCAAACATGATTTTGTTTCAGAAACTTAGAGGCCGACTCTTGGCAGCTCGTTAAGGACGACCTTATTAGCATTCACTTTCGGAGTCAGGAGGAGATGGATAGACATCGAGCGTTGGCCAGACGACGGATGATTTGGTCACTTAACTTTCTGGTTGTCGTGCTTTCCGTTGCATGCTATCTCTTGATAAAGGTAATGTATTTGAATTCTTCTATTGTTTCAAACGGATATAAGGTATCAGCAGAAGCATTTTATTCATTTATCTATATATAAATAGTAATCAAATCATTATATATCTATAAATGATCTAACTAAAGTATCGATGTTACCGGAAACATATACAACAGACCAAAAAAAAAAACGATTTTACTATTACGCACGTACCCTGTGTCGGGTTTTCCCTATCACGCATGTACTCGGTAGCAGAACAACATCGTGTTCACAGAATACTTCTGCGTATTCGCCTTCCGGCTCTTTCCGTCTAATCCCGATTGTTATTTTCATTATTTTGTGATGACTTCTTACAGGTTATAAATGGATATTACAACAGTCTGCATTTCTGTGTGTTCGGATCAGGTCTCGTTGCGTGGTAACAGGTTTGCATCGGATTCGACCCTCGGTCTGATCCGATGCGCTTCCCTTTTCACACGCAACTGGACATGATCCGAACACACAGAAACACAGACTGATATAACATTGCACCTACACTATCACCTCTTTCTGGTTCATGTGTAAGGAGAAGGTATTGAAACATTCAAGATTTACAAGTTTTTGACCATTGAAACCAGTTGAAGTAAAACACTTGAAATGAACTAATTTCTTGACCCTATCCGAATTCAAAATCAAGGGATTTTTTTTTTGCTCATTAAATAAATTCATTTATATGCTTACAAATATTTTATTAAACTGAAAAAAAAAAAAGATCTAGCATGTAGGAATCTGTAGAAAAGGTAACATAAAATTCATCCTCAAGTGGGCCATTGACTTTTCAGCGCAAAATATGGACATTCTAACTTTGCCGACGGCTTAAAATACAATCCACATAAACCCAGAAATAATTCTGTTTTATAGGCAAGAAGCGGACGGTATGGATCCAAAAATCAGATGGCACTATTATGTACAGTCTGATCTTAATTGATTTCGTCTGCAAAGGCCCCTAGTAGGGTTAAAACGAAATTCATGATGGAAAAATAGTTGTGTGGAATCCAGTATCGTTTTAAACCGTGTGTTAAATTGACTCAATAAATCTTTCAAAAACTGATTTTGTAACGAAGAAGATTGCAATGATCAGCATGCACGATTGTACAAACTGATATTGGTCTAGACTCATCTTCGCACATGACATAAAAAGTCGTTATAGGTGCGGTATTAGGCCACGTACTCCATTCTGTTTACAGCTAATAATTGATTTAGAAGACTGCTGTGGGAGTCTGTATTTAGTTTTATGGACAGACCTCTTCGAAATAATTTATAGCAGTAAATCATAAGCGAAAACAGACACTTTTTTGGATTGAATGGATCAAAATCAGATTACACTGAACGTGTAGAATGCTCTTGGATCTATACCGTCCGTTTCTTTTGGTAAAGCCTGCTAGGTAAGAATGTTAAAGTGGATAGTATCTTAAGCTGTCGAAAGAGGTCTAGTTTACATATTTGAATGTAAGAGGTTGTTGGACTTTCTCGCATTAACCCTTATCCTGCTGAATATGTTAAATGAAACTTGCAAGGCAATAGGAAAAACCCGAATAATGCTATTACAAACTTGTTTTTATGGAGAAAAAAAATCTCCTTATCGGACAGTGTAGATTCAAGATCAGACTGCACAGAACGTGCAGTCTGATCTTGAATCTACACTGTCCGCAAACGGTCAGTGCTATTATAAACTCATTTTTATTGAGAAAAATATCTCCTTGTCGGACAGTGTAGATCCAAGATCAGACTGCCCGTTCTCTGCATTCTGATCCTGATCTACACTGTCTGCGCTTAGCAGCCTAGGGGTTAAGAAATATTTCTTTCTGTTAGTGTGCTTACGATTTTTTCATTTTTAAAGAAAAAACACCACAGTACATGGAGAAATTTGTCGTATTCAATTAAGTAGCCAGTTCTCAACACGTTTTTAGCTCACCTGAGCACATAGTGCTCAGGGTGAGCTATTGTGATCGATCGTTGTCCGGCGTCCGTCCGTCCGCCCGTGTGTCCGTCCGTCCGTCCGTGAACAATTACTTAAAAATTTTTCTCCTCTGAAACCGCCCAACAGATTTCAGTGAAACTTCACAGAAATGATCCTTAGGTGATGCACTTTCAGAACACTTCAAAAATTTGAATTCCATGAAGAACTCTGGTTGCCATGGCAACCGAAAGAAAAAACTTTAAAAATCTTCTTGTCCCAAACTGTAAGGGCTAGAGCTTTCATATATGGCATGTAGCATCATCTAGTAGCCCTCTACCAAAATACTTCAAATAAAGGCCCTAGTGTGGAAATTGGCCCTATGTTGTGGGTTCTCGGATTTCACATATAGATAAAGAAGGAAATCTTTAAAAATCTTCTTGTCCCAAACCATAAGGGCTAGAGCTCTCATATATGGCATGTAGTATCATCTAGTGGCCCTCTACCAATAAACCTCAAATAATGGCCCTAGTGTGGAAATTGGCCCTATGTTGTGGATTCTCGGATTTCACATAGAGACAAAGACGGAAATCTTTAAAAATCTTCTCGTCCCAAATCGTAAGGGCTAGAGCTTTCATATATGGCATGTAGCATCAGCTAGTGGCCCTCTACCAAAATACTTCAAATTATGGCCCTAGTGTTGAAAATTGGCCCTATGTTGTGGGTTCTCGGATTTCACATAGAGATAAAGAAGGAAATCTTCAAAAATCTTCTTGTCCCAAACCATAAGGGCTAGAGCTTTCATATGTGGCTTGTAGCATCATCTAGTGGCCCTCTACCAAAATACTTCAAATATTGGCCCTAGTGTTGAAAATGGCCCTATGTTGTGGGTTCTCGGATTTCACATATAGATAAAGAAGGAAATCTGTAAAAATCTTCTTGTCCCAAACCATAAGGGCTAGAGTTCTCATATATGGCATGTAGTATCATCTAGTGGCCCTCTACCAAAATACTTCAAAAAATGGCCCTAGTGTGGAAATTGACCCTATGTTGTGGGTTCTCGGATTTCACATAGAGATAAAGAAGGAAATCTTTAAAAATCTTCTTGTCCCAAACAGTAGAGGCTAGAGCTTTCATATTTGGCATGTAGCATCATCCAGTGGCCCTCTACCAAAATACTTCAAATTATGGCCCTAGTGTTGAAAATGGCCCTATGTTGTGGGTTCTCGGATTTCACATAGAGATAAAGAAGGAAATCTTTAAAAATCTTCTTGTACCAAACCATAAGGGCTAGAGCTTTCATATATGGCATGTAGTATCATCTAGTGGCCCTCTACCAAAATACTTCAAAAAATGGCCCTAGTGTGGAAATTGGCCCTATGTTGTGGGTTCTCGGATTTCACATAGAGATAAAGAAGGAAATCTTTAAAAATCTTCTTGTCCCAAACCGTAAGGGCTAGAGCTTTCATATATGGCATGTAGCATCATCTAGTGACCCTCTACCAAAATACTTTAAATTATGGCCCTGGTGTTAAAAATTGGCCCTATGTTGTGGGTTCTCGGATTTCACATAGAGATAAAGAAGGAAATCTTTAAAAAAAATCTTCTTGTCCCAAACCGTAAGGGCTAGAACTTTCATATTTGGCATGTAGCATTATGGTGTTGAGCTCAGTTGCATTTCAGGTGAGCGATTTAGGACCATCATGGTCCTCTTGTTCTGCATATTTTTTTTACATGGCAATTTAATTTGCAAGCATCCTATTTTTTTTAGATGTTTTCCATAACAGGAGCTTAGATACATGAACATTTATTCGGCACAATTTACAACATAAAATCATCGCAATACAGCCAACGATCTATCGTATCATAAGAGTGTATTCCAAGTTTTCCATGCCTGTCACGACCTAGCCGAAAATGACACTAAAATTTGAGAATTTCTTCTTTGTATTGAAGTTCAAATATTGCTTATGGAGTTGTGGGAAAAATGGGTATGTGGGTTTCTGGTTTTTCATAACTCTGATGTACATATGAATAGTTGCCCTCTGTTTTTTGTTTTTATCTAAATTCTTGTATCGATTTCTGTCTTCTTTCTTACTAATTTGGTTTACTTTTAAACAAGAAAGATCTTTCTTGTTTATAAATAAGCATTACTTTTTTTTTAAAACTCGGTTGTTTTCGAAGAAAACGACCAGGTGTTGTCATAGCCCCGTCGTCGTCGTTGTGCAAAAACTTTGATATTTTATGCGGCGCAGCTGAATGCGCAGGCTTTTGACCTACTTCTTGGTGCTGGTAAAGAATGAAAAGATTGTAATTTGCGATTGGTAAAAAATTTGCACATGTTTATTCGGCGGGCCCTTGCTGGCATATTTGCTCACACATTTATGAAACCGCTATTAAATAGCGTTGCTACTGGTTATCGATATCCCGGGCCTTGATTCATACCGTAGCAAAATCATGTAGTATAGAATGATTGTTTTCTTGTTCTATTAGAAATTTAATATTTTCCGATAACCCAGTACTACTTTTCAACAAAATGAAAAACAATGAAGAAAAAGAGGCAATTGCGCGTGAGGATACTTTTCATTATTTTACTTCATATTGAGCCACAAAAGAGCCTCAATATTCTTTTTCGAGTATCTCTTACACCGTCTATCTTTGTTTTAAGGATATTTCTTGTAATATCTCTGTCATTACTGAAGATATTTACTTCAAACTCTGGATAGTTGTTACCTATGAGAAATGAGAAGCCAACAAGGGCAGGTAACTATCAAAATATTTTTGACACAATAACGCCTCTTCTTCGACTTAAAAATTTTCACTAAAAATCATTTTATTTTCTAAAAGCAACTGCAGCCGAACTTGGCATCCGCAAGCAGTGCTCTTGTTTTCTATTGAATTTTGTACCCCAGAGCCTGACACGATCTTATAGGATTAAAGAGTAATATTCTTGCGTAGACTTTAATAAAACCAAATGCTACAAATTCGATTATCTATTAAACCTTATCCTACTAAATGAATTAAATAAAACTTTCAAGGCTATAGTAACTACCCGAATAATGATATTTTTAACTTCCTTTTTCGGAGAACATCTCCTCATCGGACAGTGTAGATCCAAGATCAGACTGCACGTTCTGTGCAGTCTGATCTTGATCTACACTGTTCGCAAAAGGTCAGTGAGTCGCGCTTAGCAGCTTAAGAGTTAATATAGAAAATGATGTAAAATACAGACAAAATGCAAGTGGTAGAAGATTTGCCCATAGGCGAAATTTTCTATACCTTGTATCCATGTGTGTTAATTTTCGGTAGTGTCAAAAACTGCACCACGGGTCTATTTTTAGAGCATGTTCGTCACTACATTCATTTTATTATGTAATCTGTGCTTCCTGCCAATAGTATCACAATTCCTCATAAATGTTTAGAGCTCCGTTTATCTAAAGTATTTCATTCATAAATATAGAATTGGAGAATCGCTACAGTCGTCAAAATATAAAAGATCTCACCCGGTGCGGCGAAGAAATAAAAACTGACACGTGAATCTAACCCTTGATCCTACTTGTCTGATATTGTTTGCGAACCATGCAGAAAAACACCGAGCTGCACATCCGCGCAGTCTGATCTTTTTCTAAATTCTTCATTACCAAAAGTATAGGTTTAAGCGTTGCCATACACTTTCCACCTTCATGAATTGTTGAAAACGATAGAGGTAAACAACAGTGCTTTATTTAGACATCAGAGGTTTACTGTACTCAAAATATTAATGAGCCTTGCTCTGTAAAAAGAGGGCCTAATGCATCTGCAAAAAGTATCGACCCAGGTCAGCCTTCGCAGCCCGCACAGGCTGACCTGAGTCGAAACATTTTGGTTTTGGTAAATTTTCTGCATGTCAAACGACCAGTGATTCAGAAGGTTGTTACACAAAACGGGTTTTAAGGTTCTACGAGGTATAATACTGCAATGACTTGCTTGGTATCATGCATCATGCAAGGTGCATTAACTCTTTACCACACAATCCCGACTTTTAATGACCCTGTGAAAGAAGCCTTTTGAAAACATTGTGGGAAAAGGAGAAAATGCTGGTAACCAGCATTTTCTCCTTTTCCCCACAATGTTTTCTACCCTTCCTAAAACAAATATTAATTTTTCAATCACATTTATATTGTCGTGTGCAAATGATTTCCATTTGGACCAGTCTAAAATTTTGTCGTTTGGTAAAGAGTTAAGACCCCTTTTCACAGAGCATGGCTTATATTTATGACAACTTTGGAAAACATCAAGGGAAACTGAGTGATTGCTTCTCGCTATCTTTTCAATACTGTTGAAAAAAAAAAGATATTTTCATTTCCTTCTAATAATGGTCCTTTGTACAATCTTTAACGTGTTTTGTTAAGAAAAAACAGCCGGTTCAGTGATTTGTTAACTTAAGCTATGCCATCACAAATGGGTCCCTATAAACTTAGAAACGGACCCAAAACGAAACGAAACGGAACGCAACGCAACGGAACGAAACGCAACGAAACGAAACGAAACGAAACGGAACCAGACCCAACGAAACGAAACGAAATAGAACGAAACAGAACGAAAGAGAACGAAATCTAGCAAAGTGAGTTTTATTCCACTATTTTTTTTTCTCAATTTGTCATATTTCTTTTGTATCATTCTTCTTGGATTATCCCACATTTTTTGTGGAGAGCACATAGAAACAACTGAAATTTTGCGTGATTTGCCGGTTTGAAAATCTAATCAGAATCAAAATTAGTCCATCTAAACGACAATCCTTTACCAGGACTTGTGTTTGGGAAAGTTGCGCAAACTCCAACATATTTGATGCAAGATTTTGGACGGAAATGGGATTATTTTTTCTTTCTACTCTGTTCTTCTTTCATTTTGGTACCCAGCCCCTGTAGCTCAGTTGGTGGCGTATAGGACTATAGAACAGGGGGTCACCGGCTCGGCCAATTTCTTTCCAAAGATTGATGACAGTCATTGCGACAGGATTCATTCCTCAGTGACCATTGTTTCGACGATGGTTATGTGGGTAAGCAGTCAGTGGCTTTGAAAGAATATTGTGCTCATTACTGTCAAAAGAAACTCCAGGAAAGCATAGATAGGTGCACTGGCCACTGCGATATATCTGATATAATGTTGAAAACGGCCTTAAACATCATCCAATTAATCAATTTCACTTTGATATCATATCACTCTCGCAGGTAGCGGTCATATTACGCATGAACACCATATCATGCCGTGAATACCTTTGAGGTTTTCAGTCGATGCCCTTCAAGATGCTTTCAGTCGACCCTTGCCTGTATATAGAGTACCCACAGATTTTTGTTTTTCATTTGTACATTTTCCTCATGATAATAAATCAATGTAATGAAGTCTCGGCAGAACCTGTAAGATAAAGAGATGGCTTCAGGTCTGAAAAGAGAAAATGGGTAGGGCTGTTCGTTCGAACCGCTTTAAAGGTGAATGACTGCACTGGCAGAGGGAGATAAGAAATCATCTTCAGTTTCAAAGGCATTACTTTGTTACAAATAAATGTACAGCATGTTAATAAATGAATCCGAACATTCGCACAGGATCTGACTGTAAGCAGTAGCTTATCTTAAAGTCATCTGAAAATGTTAACCCTTATCCTGCTAAATACGTGAAAATGACACCTTCAAGCCGATAGTAAAAACCCAAATATTGCTATAAATTTCAAAGGTATTTTAGGGGGAAAAGTATCCCCTCATCGGACAGTGTAGATCTAAGATCAGACTGCACGTTTTGTGCAGTCTGATCTTGATCTACACTGTCTGCAAAAGGTCCATGAGTCGCGCTTAGCAGCCTAAGGGTTAAGTATGTTGCAACACCGCTGTCTGGCGAGTAAGAAACCTTACCGCACGACATATTGCAGATAAAGATAATAATTATTATTCGCACGACAACAGTAAGGTTATTATTTTCTACGAAAGAAAAATATGAAAAGATTCACTTTTCTTATGCTAAATTGCTGTCTATGTGAAAATTACATGAGTTAAAGACCCAGTAGCGGCCAAAAACACAATGCTGGTGTTGAAATACATTTAAATTTAAATCATACCAAATCAAAAGTATGGAAAATATTGTGAGGATGACAATCTGTTATTGTATGGTAAGTCCAGTTATTAGTCGCTGGCAGAAAAATGAATTTTAAAATCAGGAAAAAAGTAAACAAAAGATGGAGTAACCTGGCAACTTTTAGCCTGGTTTTGAAATTAGCTTCTCTGCCAGCGACTAACACCTTGACCGACTGTACAATATCAGATTGTTATTTTCGCAATAATTTCCATACTTTTAAATGATACGATTTAAATCTAAATGTATTTCAATACCTGCTTTGTTTACTTTTGGCAGCTATTGTTACTTTAAGAAATTCGGGAACTGACTGAACTAGAACCCAAACCTTTTCCCCCAACATCGAAGGAACTCACAATGTTCACGTTTTAAAAAAGATAATACATGTTATAATTAAGGATAAACACCGTTGTCAAACGAAGGCCGCGAATGTTGAAGCTGCTCCGGGACCAAAGATTTTTGTCTATACAAAACCAAAAAAAGAAACTTTCGTAAAGTATTTGCAAAATTTTCAAGGTTACCTTTGAGACGTACCTACATGTGGCTATTTAAGGCAAAGTTCGAGTTTCGGTAGATGTAAGGGATAGACATATCCAGTCGAAGTACTGATCAGAAATATTGATGCCAAGACTTAAGGAAAATTTACCAGAAAGAGTCATAGGTATGCTGGAGGCTGGGCTACCTACTACAGAGGTTGCAATTCATGTTGGTGCATTCGCGCAAGCAGTCGGCAGCCATCTGCGGCGATTTGCGCAAACCTGAAGTGCAAAAGACTTACCTGTAGCGGCAGACCGCGCGTTACGACTCGAGCCTAAGACCAATATATCGCGAATCAGTACCTACGAGCAACAGTTACAGCTGCTGTTATCCCCGGAATTGTTTAGCTGATAACGGTTTGCTCAGACGTCGCCCGCACGTTCGCTCGGCCATCGCAATTATAGAGAGAAATTGGCCTTGGGACACATAAACTGGACAAGACAGCGTTGCGGACAGTTATTATTCTTTTTCTGATGAGTCGAGATTTGTATTGTCTCGAGCTAATGGCCATGTACCATTGTTCCGATACAGGAATGAACGTTATGCTGACTGTTGCGTGCTGCAACGCGATCGTTTTGGGGGCTGGGGTCAGTTATGGTGCGGGCGGTATTGCTTACGGGTATTGTGCCCCTCTCGTCGTTATTGGATGAAATTTAAATGCCCCCTGAAAATAAGGAAAATGATCTAAGCCCTCATATTGTCCCTCTGCTTTGACTGAGCAGCGACATAATTGCTTCACTGACAGTTGCCCCATAAATGAAAAACGTTTTAATGATGATTTATTTCCATAACAAGGCGAACAATAATTCAGATTCATTGCAATAACGCGATCTTCGTGCGAACAACTGCTATCAAATTTTAATATTTACCTATTTGCATTAATTGCAATCAAGAGGAAGATGATTTAAATAAAAAAAAAAAAAAAAAAAACTAAGTTAGGTTTTACTTTTGCCTTATTTTGTTCTATTTCGTTCTGTTTCGTTCTATTTCGTTTCGTTGGGTCCTGTTCCGTTTCGTTTCGTTGGGTTTCGTTCCGTTTCGTTTCGGTTCCGTTTCTAAGTTTATAGGGACCCCATCACAAATACGACTTTAAACCGCTCGAGCTTGAATCACGAAATTGCTTATTGTTTTTTCTTAATAGTATCAAGGCGTACCCTTGACTGTTTTGAGTTACCAAAACAACACCAGTACCATTGCCCCATGGAACTTTGCTTTTCTTGTGTAAAGCTTTACAATTTTTCTATCGCATTTATCCTTTAACCCTTTACCAAAAATCCCGACTTTTAACGACCCTGATAACATTGTGGAAAAACGGGAAAATGCTGGTAACGAGCATTTTCTAATTTTCCCACAATGTTCTCTTTCCTTTGAAGTTTCATCTAACACGTCTTCTGGAAATGTTTTCAGTTTAGACCAGTCCAACATTTTGTCGTCTGGTAACAGAGTTAAACCGCCAGTGCTAGAGTCACCGAACTTCGCAGAAATTGTTAACTGACATGCATTTTGATCCAAATATAACGGGTGTATCTAGGGCACGTTTTACTAGGACACTTTTAAATCACGGAAATGTCGTAAGTTGAAACGTAAGTAAAATATGATTTGTAGGTGTGTTTTTTGCATGTATCGTAAGTTACGAAAACCTTTTGAGCTGTGCTATGTGGAAAGGGAGTTTGATGTATCTGCAAAAGAAGTTTGGACTCAGGTCAGCCTGCGCGACCTGGGTCGAAACTTTTTGCTGTTGGTCAATTTTCGTCATGTCACGGGACTATTTTACCTCATGATGCAGTCAGTTGTTAGACAAAATAGATTGTAATGGATCTGTAATTATGTGATAAATTGCTCACTACAATGCATCATGAAGTAGGCATTAAAACCGCTTTTGCCAGAGCGTGGGTCTTATTTGCATCTTAGCAAAATGATATGTGAGGATGGAGAAAATCCTTTTCTTGCACTAATGGCATTAGTAACTTTTCACGGTTACTCTATAACTTATTTCTGTGCAGTCTTTATGTATTTGCAGAGACACCACTTTCGGAAGCAACCTTTCCTTTTCTCAGGATGAGATAGATTGCTATCCAATCTTAAGAGATACATCGAACTGAACATTTCACTTTTCAACAAGATGAGGAAAAAGAGGCTAGTGCCTCTTAAGCTGTCTATTTTTTTTTTCAATAACGCACTACCATGACTGTTGGTTATTTATGGACGTACTAATAACACGATAGGACGTGATGTCTATAAAGGAAGAATATAAACGAGAGGTTAATTACTTGTTTTCATAATATCTGAAACGGTGTTAAAAATCGAGCGAGGATTCACATACGTGTAAGAAAGCTATGCCTCCTTTTCCATAGTACCGTCAACTGCGACAGAGTTTTATAAAAATCCTGTTTGTATAATGATGGTTTAACACTTTACCAAACGACAAAATTTTGGGCTTGTCCAAATTAAAAGCGTTTGCAGAAGACAAATAAGATGTGGCTCGGATGAAGATTTCTATCTTTAATATGGTAGAAAACAATGTGGGAAAAGGAGAAAATGCTCAAAAGGCTTCGTCTTCGGGGTCGTTTAGACTTGGGATTCTGTGGTAAAGGGTTAAATGTTTCCCGAGGAGATAATTATTCAGTCGGTTTAGATTGTATACTTTGGCAAGCAACGGTCTCGTTAACCCCCTTAAAGCGCTATATACGAGTTATTATTTTTTTCAGACTGCGTAGGTCAAGATGAGACTGCATAGAATGTGCAGTCTCGTCATGGGTCTTCACCCTGTGCTTCTTTGTGAGACATTCTAAGCAAAACAACCTATGAATTGCAAGATATTTGTCTGTTTCTCATCAGTGAAAAGGTCCATTTCATTAGCCCACTACCAGATAACCACGAGCTTTGTTGAAGATGAAACTTTTTAAAAACATTGAAGAAAAAAGGAAAAAGAATAGTAGCCATCATTTCTCCTTTTCACTTGATGTTTTCTACCATTTCAAAGACAGCCCATCATTGAACCACATTTAATTCGTCGTCTGCATGCTTTCAATTTTGAAACGTCTAAGATTTTGTCGCTTGATAAAGAGTTAATTAACCCTTTTGCTGCGCGACTCAAGGACCTTTTGCTGACAGTGTAGATCAAGATTAGACTGCACAGAACGTGTAGTCTGATGTGCAGTCTGATCTTGGATCTACGCTGTCCGATAAGGAAATATCTTTCCCCAAAATACCTTTGAAATAGAAAAATTTCGGCTGTTATTGTCGGCTTGAAACCTTCATTTCAGGTATTTAGCAGGATAAGGGTTAACTGTTCTATGGGTTAACATACAAAGCGACCGCTATTTCGGGTTACATTATCTGTGAAATGAATTATGCTGACATTCAGTCAACAGTTATAATGCAATCTACTTATTGCATTATCATTCTTTCCTTCCGAAATTTCCTCCTCGTGTTTTTTTTTCTTCTGTTGGAAACAGATAAATCCGTCGCGTAAAGCATGTAAATAGATTATTCATGTGAGAAAGTGATCTTTGGGTAGAGAAAGTCTTTTCTGGTCGCAAGTTCACATTTAAAAAGTTTATAAATAAATGTTACTAACTCTTAACCTGCTATATAACTGAAATGAAACTTTCAAGCCTATAGTAAAAACCGAAAGTTGCTATTTCAGAGGTATTTTGGGGGAAAATATTTCATATCGAACAGCGTAGATCAAGATCAGACTGCACTGAACGTGCAGTCTGATCTTGATCTACACTTTCCGAAAAAGGTCATTGAGTCTCGCTTAGCAGCCTAAGGGTTAAGGGTCGACATTTTTGAGTTGCCTGGATCTTCGATTCTATCACTGGTATAAAGGGAGCGAGCGTCAAACCATGCAGTTTCTGGTATACATACACTTATGTACATGTATCTTGAAATTGCACAGTCTAAGAAGATACACTCTTGCAACGAAACACTAAAATAAGGAACAGATATGATTTTTGTCGCTTCTATTTCAACAATCCTACCATTGTCCTATGTCTGCATCCACCGCATAAACGCAGAAGCCATTTGACACCCCTGCGGTGCAATGCTTTGGTAACATTAATGGCTCCATGTACAGCTGTCAAAAGTAAAAGATGTGGGTGTAAAAATGCATTTGTATTTAAGTCATACCTTTTAAAAGTATGTAAATTACTGTGAAGATGACATTCTGTCATTGCACGGTCGGTCTATGTGTCAGTCGCTGGTAGAATCAAAGCGCTGAAGGCCTGGGCATCAGAACGGGTGAAGAGGTAAGAAGCGTATCAGGACAATTCCCCCCAGACAACTGCCCCCTGGACAACCCCCCCCTGCAAATTCCCCCTGGACAATCCCCCCCCGACAATAGCCCCCCGAGACAATCCCCCGGGACAATTACCCCCAAAGGCAAATCCCCCCCCCCCGACAATAGGCCCCCCCCAGGACTATTACCCCCTGGACAATTCCCCCCCAGACAACTGCCCCCCAGACAACTCCCCCCTGCCAATTCCTCCCGGACCATTGCCCCCCCCCCCCCGGACAATTGCCCCCGGACAATCCCCCCAATCTAACTCGAAATTTCTTCTGCTTTTGCTTTGGGACGAGGTCATTGTCGGCTTTCAGCGTCAGACCTTGGGTTCACTTCCAAGGCCGAGTTCAACTGAAACTAGATTAGATTAGATTACTAGATTTTTCATGTGATCACATTTGAAGTACGCACGTCGAGTAGGAGTTCCTCGCGAACAGAAAATTGAGTTCATCGAGCTGTGCATATGATGGTATGAACATCCTGGTGGGAATTGTCTGGAGGGGGGAGTTGTCGGGGGGGAATTGTCCTGGGGGCAATTGTCCTGAGGGGCAATTGTCCTAGGGGGTAATTTCCTGGGGGGGGGGGGGATTGTCGGTGGGGAGGGAAAAAAAAAAAAAAAAAAAAAAAAAAAAAAAAAAAAAATCATCCCCCCCCCCCGGGGGGGGGGGGGTTAGTTGTCCAGGGGGTAATTGTGGGGGGGGGGGGGGTTGTCCAGGGGGTAATGGTCCAGGGGGTAATTGTCTCCGGGGGCTATTGTCTTGGAGGCAATTGTCCAGGGGGGAATTTGCAAGGGGCAGTTGTACGGGGGGCATTTGTCGGGGGGGGGGGGGAATTGTCCTAGACTCGGTAGGAAGATGAGGCCCAGAATCTCAAAGTTGCTATCACTTTTGCACAGGTTTAAAAACTGCTATCACATTGCACAGACTAATACAAAAATATCTACATGTCTCACACTGACAGTCTGCGGAGTTGACAACAGAATGGAAATAACATAAATTTGTAAAGGCCAATATAATGAGTATTTCTATATAGCCTCGGCCTCGTGGTCTTTATGGATTGAAAGGAGATAATTTTCAAAGGATTTTCTGTTTCCTATTTTCTTACTTTACGTTGCTTTGGTAACAAAATGGTCACAAACCAAAATGAGCTGCGTGCAAAAAATCGCTGATAGAGGACAAGTCCAGGGAATATTTATGGAAAGTGCAAAAAGTCCACAATGGCCAAGCAATGAATCATATTTTTCTTTCATTTTTACCATATTCAGTCTATAAGTTGAAATAGTAACCATGCCCTTTGAGCAATGACAAGGAAAAACACAGTCTTTAATTGTTAATATTACATAGCATGATTTGGTGTCTGAGAAGACAATTTTTAGGTATTTCTTCTTATTTTTGCATTTTGGTTTCTGTGGCAATAAATAAAAAGACATCAGTACTCAGGCGCCGATGCTCGGCAACAGCTGTGTTTGGTAAGATGAGCACCATATGCGGGTGCCAACGCTCGGCTGCACTTGCTTGATTTTCAGTGAAAACACAAAGTTGAAAAATTGGCATAACTTAATGGTCATTTACCCTTATTGTTTATGTTTCCCTTTTGATCGTTAAAAACTTGTCCAAGTTTGAAGTAAACACCTTCGGTAATAACAGAGATATTGTAAAATGGCAAAGATTTTGCATGGCGACGACACAAACGGCGAAGATGATGACACTAGGATTATGAAAATACCATATTTCTAAAACAGGTGAGCTGAAAGGTCTTAGTCGAAAAAGGGGCATAACTAATTACTTTGCCAAAAATATTTTGGTGGTTACCTGCCTCGGTTGTACTGATATAAATTCCCCTTTTAATAGTTAACAAAAAGTCCAAGTTTGAACTAAGTATCTTTATTAATGACAGATATGATAAAATGTCAAAGGTTCTGAAAATTCAGAGTAATAAAAAAGGGCGTAAGTTTGTCAAAAATATTATGATGGTTACTTGCCCCTGTTATATGGGTACCCCTTTTGACAGTAAATGACTTGTCCAAGTTTGAAGAAAATATCTCCAAGAATAACAGATATGTTACAAAATTTCAAAGTTTTTACACGACGAAAATGAGGCATAGCGTTGACAATAGATTAAAGTTTTCTTCGTAAACAGATAAACTAAAGACTACCAGTTGAATAAAATCATATAGATGATACAAGTCTGCTCAAGAAACATTTCTATAAAAGTTTTGTCAAAATATCTGCTGTAAATACCACTTTTCAATTTTCCCCATTGAAAGTTTATGGAATCTTTAAGTTGCTATGATCAAGTTGTTTCATAAACAAAAGGGTCGTTGGACCTAAAGCCCTCGTCTGAGTAAAGTCATCTAGGATTGATAAATTTGAAGAGCTCCTGGTTGTGATCATGGAAAACACAAATGAGCCATGCTCTGGCATAAGGGGGTTTAATGATCTATCATTTCAAACGAGCCGTTATATATTTAAGGATCCATAAAATCCATTTTGTTGAACAACCGACTGAATCATGAGGTACACTGGTCCTTTCACATGCAGAAAATTTGCCAAAAGCAAAAAAATTCGACCCAGGTCAGCCTAAATACCTATGGCGATCAAGATCAGATTGCACTGAATGTCAAGTCGGATCTTCGATATAAAACGTCCACTGGTCACTTAACTCTATACCACACAATCACGAGTTTAAAGGACTCTAAGGATATAGCCTCATGAAAATCTTTTGGAAAAAGAAGAAAATGCTCTCTTTTTTCCTACGAGGTTTTCTGCACTTTCACAGCCAATAACCAACATTTCAGCTGAATCTAACTTGCCGTCCGCAAATGTTTTCATCGTTTTATAAAGATTTACTGGTTTTCAATGGCTCATGTTACAAACTTTAATATATATTTAATATTGTATGCTCCGAATTTGCTATCGGTCGAAATAGTTATGAGCCGAGAAAATATCTGGACAACTCTGACCGGAAGAAATAAGGCATATATACCAATCAAATACATAGTTAAAACTTCAGACACGAGGTACAGATTAATTTTACGAAAATTAAAATATTACTAGGTTTTGAGACACCTGTTTCAGAGAAAGAGCACGCCGTCTGCGTAAAATACACTATCATTATTTGTCATTCACATGGTGCCTAGAAAAAGGATAGAAGAACGACCCCGATTAGTGCTCGGCAACAGCACTCGTCACAACTCGGTCGATTGTGTACCTACATCTAAACATTTGATCAACGATACCTGAGGTTTGCCAATTGCTTCTTTCACTGTTAAGGGCATGAATTTGCAGTTATGAATAAGCTCACCAAGGCCCACAATTCCCAGTCAACACTTTCGTAAGATTAAAATCGCTCACCTGTCAAAGTTTGTTGTGAAATTAAACCTTACTATGATGTGCAAATCGAAATATTGTTATCATTTTTAGGGGTCGTTTCTTTCAGCGTAGTGAGATGGATTGCAGGTTGTACTTTTCACTTTTACTCGGTTTTTTTCCGTAAATTCTTGGATGGGGGTTGAAATTTTGGTATACGATTCCTATGGCCTAGGGCTTGGCAAGCCAAGCCCAGGCCAAAAATAAAATCTTAAACTAGGGTAATGAAAGAAGGAATGAAGGAAGACAGGTTTTGGATTTTATTTGGAAAAAAGAGAAATACTGGTAGCCAGCGAATTTTCCCTTTCCCAGAATATTTAGAAACAAGTACCACCATTTTAGCAACCTTCAGTTTGTATTCTTTTAACACGTTCAGCTTGGACCAGTATAAAATTTTGTTGTCTGGTAAAGTGTAAAATGTACGGAATCAGTCATAAACATCCGTCCTTCAGTTCTCTGCATGACGAAAATTTCTAGCGTATATGTAGGTTATTTACTTACGTCACGCAAGAAGCATAAATCGAGGTACGGACATTACGTCGGGGCTAACTTAAAGTTTGATCTATGCGGCAAACAACGAATGCAAGCTGTTGCATGAATCACTGAATTAAAGATATTTCTCTCCTGATTGTAAACTTGAGTTGACTCATCACCTTCTAAAACAAATTTGAAGCAGGCGACTTTGAGAACACTCCTTTAAAATATATATATATACATAAAAAAAAACATCATCAATAAAGATTCATGTATTAATTCATGTAAAACGTTTGGTTAAGTGGAGATAGAGCTCATTTTGTCACACTGATTTCAAAATCAGAATACTAACAGACAAAACAGTAGTCGGCGGGAACAAAAATTGGTGTAGCAGGTTTACTTTTCGTTGTGGCATCTCGCTTTGTTTGCACCCTGCGTTCATGGCTGAAGAGCATGGCAATAGAGGGACGAGGACTGGCTGAAACGTAGTAAGATACATTTTAAAAAGGTTTTACTCTATGTTTCAGGTCTTTTCAGAGCCAGATATAACGCCACAAGCCCGGGCATGTGGGGGGTGTAAACAGGAAGTAGATGTTCCACTTCGAGGCTTGCTTAACACTCTTTTTCCAGTGGCCAGCGATCTAGATGAGGTATTCCATATATTCAGCACAATACCAGAGATAATGTAAACGAAGTGTATTAATTGTGAAGTAGAGATATGAGTTATGTCGTTGAAAATCTTTTCGATAAAAATGGAACAAATTGATTAAAAAAAAAATCAAGTTTTTTTGAAAACACTCTATTGTTTAGTTGTAAAAATTTGATTCTCCGTTTATGAAATCCATTTAAAAGTCTTTTTCATTTAAGATTAATAAATAAGAAAAACAGAGAAAGGTTTGAGTATGATAAATATGAAAACTGATGAAAAGATTTATCCTGACACTGTATTCTCTTTTCCTTTCCAGGTTTAAGGATTGGATGGGGATCCCCATTTTTTGTGAAAATTTTACGAACTTTTTGACGGAATATTGTCCACTTCCATGATGGTAAAAACTAAACTAAAATAAAGTTACTTTTATTATTATTATTATTAAATTTATTATTTTCAGTTTCTTTCTTTTTTAGTTACTCCTCTGCATCAATTTATTATTGGGATAAATTCATTTATTGTCTACTTCTATTGGTCCACTAAAAGCATACAGTTTTTATTTAGTTGAAAAAATAATCGCATATTTCTCACAAACAGCGTAATGGAATGCTTGGTTCCAGATATGATTTACATTTTTAGCTCACCTGAGCACGAAGTGCTCTGGGTGAGCTATTGTGACCGGTCATCGTCCGTCGTCCGTCCGTCCGTCCATCTGCCCGTCCGTTACCAATTTCTTTAAAAATCTTCTCCTCCAAAACCAGATGGCCAATCTTGATAAAACTTGGCAGGAATGTTCCTTGGATGAAGCTCTACAAAAATTATTAAAAGAATTTAATTCCATGAAAAACTGTGGTTGCCATGGCAACAAAATGGCTGAAAATGGAAAAAATCTTTAAAAATCTTCTTGTGACAAACCATAAGGCCGAAAGCATTCATATTTTGTATGAAGCATCATTGGGTGACCCTTTACCAAAATTATTAAAATTAATCCCCTAGGGTCATATTTGGGCTTTGCCCGGGCGCACCCTATTTCACATAATAACAAAGAAGGAAATCTTTAAAAAATCATCTTCTGGCAAACCATAATGCCTAGAGAATTCATATTTGGTTTGTAGCATTATATGATGATCCTCTACCAAAATTGTGAAAATTAAACCTCAGTGGCCATATTTGGGCTCTGCCAGGGCACACCCTATTTTACATGGAAACAAAGAAGGAAATCTTTTAAAATATTCTTGTGACAAACCATATTGGCTTGAGCATTCATATTTTGCATGTAGCATCATCTAGTGACCCTTTACAAAAATTGTTATAATTATCCCTTTGGGGTCATATTTGGGCTCTGGCCGGGCGCACACTATTTTACACAGAATTAAAGTTGGAAATCTTTTAAAATCTTTTTGTGACAAATCATAAGGGCCAAAGCATTCATATTTTGCATGTAGCATCATTTGGTGACCCTTTATAAAAATTGTTAAAATTATCTCTTTTGGGTCATATTTGGACTCTGCTCGGGTGCACCCAATTTTACATGGAAACAAAGAAGAAAATATTTTAAAACTCTCGTTCTGACAAATCATAAGGGCTAGAGCATTCTTAATTTGTATGTAACATGATCTTGAGACCCTGTACCAAAAGTTTAAAAATTGACCTTTGGGTGGAGTTTGGGCTCTACGCGGGCGCACCCTATTTAACATTGAAAAGGAAGAAAGTTACATGAGCTTTGATATTTGGCATCTAGCATCTCCTAGTGGACCTCTACCAATTTTGTTCATATGATGTCCCTGGGGTCAAAACTGGCCCCACCCCGGGGGTCACAAGTTTTGAACATAGGAACAAAGAAGGAAAACTTTAAAAATCTTCTTCTCTGATTCTAGAAGGCGTAGAGCTTTGATATTTGTTATGTAGCATCTCCTAGTGGACCTCTACCAAGTTTGTTCATATGATGCCCCTGGGGTCAAAACTAGCCCCGCTCCGGGGGTCACAAGTTCGAACATAGGAACAAAGAAGGAAAACTTTAAAATTCTTCTTCTCTGAAACTGGTCGGCGTGGAGCTTTGATATTTGGCATCTAGCATCTCCTAGTGGACCTGTACCAAGTTGGATCATATGATGCCCCTGGGGTCAAAACTGGCCCTGCCCCGAGGGTCACAAGTGTCTAACATAGGAACAAAGAAGGAAAACTTTAAAATTCTTCTTCTCTGAAACTGGAAGGCGTAGAGCTTTGATATTTGGTATGTAGCATGACCTAGTAGGACTCTACCTACTTTGTTCATACGATGTCCCTGGGGTCAAAACTGGCCACGCCCGGGGGATCACAAATTTCGAACATAGGAACAAAGAAGGAAAACTTTAAAATTCTTCTTCTCTGAAACTGGAAGGCGTGGAGCTTTGATATTTGGCATCTAGCATCTCCTAGTGGACCTCTACCAACTTTGTTCATATGATCCCCCTCGGGTCAAAACTGGCCCCGCCCCGGGGGGTCACAAGTTCTAACATAGGAACAAAGAAGGAAAACTTTAAAATTCTTCTTCTCTGAAACTGGGAGGCGTAGGGCTTTGATATTTGGTATGTAGCATCTCCTAGTAAACCTCTACCAAGTTTGTTCATACGTTGCCCCTGGTGTCAAAACTGGCCCTGCCCGGGGGGTCACAAGTTCTAACATAGGAACAAAGAAGGAAAACTTTAAAATTCTTCTTTTCTAAACCTTGAAGGCATAGAGCTTTGTTATTTTGTATGTGAACCTGTTCTAAGTTTGTTAGCCCACCTGAGCACAACATGTTCAGTCAGTTTGAAATTGGGTCGCCTGGGGTCATAAACTAGGTCACTCGGTCAAATTAAAGAAATACCTTGTGGGCACTCTAGAGGCCACATTCATTGCTCAAATGACCTGAAATTTGGTCAGAATGTTTGTCTTGATAAAATCTTAGATGAGTTTGGATTTGGGTCACCTGGGATCATAAACTAGGTCACTAGTTCAAATTAAAGTAATACCTTGTGGGCACTCTAAGAGGCCACATTTTTTGGTCAATTGACTTGAAAATTGGTCAGAATGTTTGTTTTGATAAGATCTCACATGAGTTTGAATTTGGGTCATTTGGGGTCTTAAATTAGGTCACTAGGTCAAATTAAAGAAATACCTTGTGTGCACCCTAGAGGCCACATTTATTGTTCAATTGATTTGAAAATTGGTCAAAATGTTTGTCTTGATGAAATCGTAGATGAGTTTGGATTTGGGTCACCTGGGCTCATAATCTAGGTCACTAGGTCTAACTAAAGAAATACCTATAGGGCACTCTAGAGGTCACATTTCTTGCTCAATTGACTTAAAAGTTGGTCAGAATGTTTGTCTTGATGAAATATTGGGTGAGTTTGAAATTGGGTCAGCTGGGGTCATAAACTAGGTTACTGGGTCAAATTTAAGAAACACTTTGTGGGCACTCTAGAGGCCAGATTTATTGCTCAGTTAACTTGAAAACTGTTCAGAATGTTTGTCTTGATAAATTTTTTGATGAGTTCTAAATTGGGTCACATGGGGTGATAAATTAGGTCACTAGGTCAACTTACGGAAATTCCTTGTGGACGCTCTAGAGGCCACATTTTAAGCTCAATTGACCTGACAATTGGTCAGAAATTGAATTATACACGGTGAGTGAATTTCGCCTATTGACTCAGGTGAGCGTCCAGGGCCATCATAGCCCTCTTGTTTAACTTGCCTCTTCAAGAATTCGAGCCAATAAAAGTCACATTCTTTTGTTTCGTGGGTCCGCATTCACAGACCTTTCTAAATATTATTCTTAATTCTAAGTCTAAAAGTGTAACTGTCTGAAACGCTCTTTCTGAGCTTGGGTGGCTAACCTTGAAATATAGAATTAGATATGAATTCAAAATGGATCGTGAATTAGGGTGATCCGGTGATCAAATCCCTCGGCTGTATTACGATGGGTGCCGTGTACCTACACAATACATTTCTCTGCCACAAATAGATCATTTAACCGTTGTAAAAAACCGCGAGACTCCATTTTACAAAAAGTAAAAATACAGGAGTACAATTTTCCATCAGTTTTTTTCTTAATACATTTCCGTTGACAAACAGTTCGGGTATTAATTTTTTTATCAATTCCTACCAGTCTTCACCGACAGATTGATACATGTGAATTGCTTCACTGTGCGGGTTGCTGTTGTCGTTGCTGATCGTATTTCATTGGTACCGCCATGTTAAAGATAATCTAACTGACAGTATTTCAAAATATAAATATCCTTGAAACGGACGAGGGTAAGTAGTTACGGAATCGGCCGAGTTGTGAACGGTGGAATACGACCTTAAGTATGGACCGACCAAGGAGTTGAACCGTGAACAGAGAACTAGAAAAGAGTTCCATATGTTCAACATTAGGTTCATATCAGTTATTAAAGCAGTCAAAACAGTGACTCTCCTAGCTGTGCGAGTACTTGATATACATTATTCCATTGCGTACTCATTCTCTGTTCACGATACAGACATTCTTTGTTTCATGTATGTGACGAATGTTTCATGTTCAGAGATTTATTTAAAGCAACACACGAGGTTTTTATATCATCAGTTTCATTCACAATTTGCCCAATGAGAATTTGTTTACAATCAAATGTCCATAAGGAGGCAGAGCGGGGTAAGATGAGTCGTTAACAGTAAATAATCGGTATTAGATAAAAAGAGACATTTCTGGGCTGATCATGCATGATTACAGTTGCGTATGCCACAAGGTTACTTATCTCGCAAACGAGGTCATGACGTCATCTAAGTTATAGCATTCGTCTGCGTTGTCTGTTGAGAAATGCCATGCTTTCAAGTACTTCTGCTATATGTTTGTTAAGAATATTCTTTTGCTCGTAAAAATGCTGCATGATGAACAAAGCACTTACATTTATGTGTATTGTTTTCCCTAAGCAAAATGAATTATATCTGTGTCATATTTTTTTTTAACGAACGAACCAAGAAATCTTTAAAACGAGCCTTTATGCCATATACTGTCCATCCCTTAATCAATTGGAAAACGATAGCCAACTTTAGATTTAGAGAATACGATTATATGTATTTACATAGATTGCTTACCTACCTTTATTGTAGAGTATTTGCAAAGATTTGAATCCTTCATATTTATTGTTTTTCAGACTAGTTATATTATAAGAACTCAAAAATGGAAAATAAATTGTCTATAAAAATTAATTACAAAACATATTAGAGTAAAATGGGTCATCTTTTACTTTTTGTCCCTCATAGTGACATTTTATTATTTAACCATTATCCTGCTATATAAGTCAAATAAAACTTAACCCTTTCCCAAACAAGCCCTGGTTTTTACGTGTCTGCAGTACAAGTCTTTTGAAAACACTGTGGGAAAAGGAGAAATTGCTCGTAACGAGCAATTTCTCCTTTTCCCACAATGTTTTCTACCCGTTTTGAGACATTTCTGCCATTTTCATCAAATTTAAAATTGTCGTCTGCAAACTCTTTCAATTTGGACTATTCCAAAATTTGTCGTTTGGGAAAGGGTTAAGCTGATAGTAAAAACCCGAATAATGTTGTTCAAACTTATCTTTTGGAGAAAAGCAACTCCTTACCGGACAGCGTAGACGTTCTGTGCAGTCTGATCTTGATCTACACCGTCCGCAAAATATCAGTCAGTTGCACTTAGCAGCTTAAGGGTTAAAACAAAACATCGCTTCGATAATTTTCTGCGTGTGATCTTGCTTTTTAAAGGTTTGGCTGACATGACGAGAACCAGCCTCCATTTATAAATCAACCCATCAACAGCTCAGGACATTTCTTTAAACAAAAACAATAAACGCTCTTCAAGTTAACACTGACCATCCGGCCTGATCCTGAGTGGCACACAGTTGTCAGAGAAACATAATGATAACAAGAGTTTGCCTATATCACATCAAAGAAAGATTTTAAAGCGTTTGAATCCAATAAAGATTATCTTGTTACTGCAGATATTACCGTGAAATTAGAAACCGCTTAATCCAACGTGTCAGAAATGTCCATCGTTAGTCTACAAATACTTCTTTTGGTGACGAGATTTTCAGCCTTGTAGATAATGAAAAGAAAATTTCAGCCGTTCATTCTTATATTACGGACAGTAAACGATTTAAAATATGAAATAGCTTCAGTTCAGATACTTTGATAAAAAACTCTGCACTTTCAGATATACAGGTACCAACGTTGCTTATATTTGTACATTTTCTCTTCCTAAATTCTTATCTTGCTTTATTGCTTTTCTAAGGTCAGACTCTGTTGTAAAGGGTTGATAGCTAATGTTTTTTTTTTCTTCCTCAAATGTTGTTTAAATGTCACGTGAATATTTGTTGGTGACACTCCACGCCCCATACAATCACGCACATACACACACACAACTGACCATATTTCGTTCTTATTTTACTACTGTTAAATAGTGACGTCTTACAGGAGAGGAACTTTATAAGCTTATAGCTTTCGTTCCGATCCTTTTCACGTAGTTAGATGTTGTAAATTATGAAAATGTATGTTATCAATATATGAAGTATGTTTAAAGCGTTTGAATTGATTTGAATTGATTTGTTTCCAAGCAAAGATCGTTGCGAAATGGTTTCAGTACATTTAAATACAGTCTTTGTCTATTGAACATTGTTTGATCGAAATGTAACGATTCAATAATAATATGTAACCCATGCTCTGATAAAAGTATGCTTAATGCATCTCCGTGATGCATAATACAAGCAAGTCATGACATGATTGTGGGTCCATAAGAATCCATTTTGTCTAAAAACAAAACTGATTCATGAGGTAGACTGATACCTTGACATTCAGACAGTTTACAAGTATCAAAAAGTTTCGACCCATGTAAGCCTGCGCGGACTGCGCAGGCTTACATGGGTCGAAACTTTTTGCAGATGCATTAAGTCTCCCTTTCAAAGTGCATGGCTCATGTCTTTTGGTAGGGTCAAACACCTTACCTTAGAGTTTTCAAAGAAACAATCAAATGAGACCGAAAGGAACATAAGGCATTCCTCTCTTGCTGTTAAATATCGGTTCTACTTTTATTTTGTGGGAAAACATCCTGAAAAAAAAGACATGGGTGGATGTACTCATCGCCGTGATATAAATAAACCTAAATGGGCACATTTTTCGCATTTATGTGAAAAGTGACATAACTTGATGCTAAAAACATCATGCAAACGAAACAACTATACTGTTCAACGAGTAGTTGAGTGGAAAGGTAATGAGCCCATTGAAATATAAATTTTGTTAGAATTTAGCGCAGAACCCATTGGTTCACAATAAAACACTTTAGTGGGTCGTTCCGATGACTTAACTCGGCATCCACACGAAAAGGGGGCCCAAAAGCAAAATAAAGGCAGACAATCCATTCGCAAATTTTCCCTTTCTTATCAGAAAGTAAGTGATCTTGACATAAAACGAATGATTTCGTAATTTTAAAGCCCGGACGTGAAACATGTGTTTATATTTATTTTTGTCTAATATCTAAATTCGTAAAATGATAAGAACTGATAAGTACGTGTAAAACTTTCTAATCTTCTTCACTTTTCGTCTTGGTATCAGCATTTCAAAACACTCAACCTTGAGTGTGCTCAACTCATGAAACGGAATTTTTAGTAAGTAAAACAGACCAAAGTATTAAAGTTTCAAAGTATTTTAGTGATAAATGTCATAAAACATAGATGGTGTCAATTTCAGATCAGACTGCACTTTCTGTGCCGGCCTGACAGTAGTATAGGAGGGTAGACCTCGGACAAAACGCGTTTTGTCCGAGGTCTACCCTCCCTGAGTGCCATTTTGTCCGAGGTCTACCCTCCCTGAGTGCCATTTTTGTCCGAGGTCTACCCTCCCGAGCAGAAAAAATGCCGCATCACTGCAATTTTGGCGTGATTCGGTTTCCGCGACATATGAATACAATAATAAATAGTCCGTTACTAGTCTCGGGAGGGTAGACCTCGGACAAAAGTAGTTCCGGCAGTTGGTTCAGGTAGAAACCCTCGTTGGACTTAGTCTTTTTTGGAGGATTGATCTTTCTCTATTACCGTCGGACTTAGTCTTTTTTCCACAATTGGATTAAAAAAGTAGTTCCGGCTGATGTAAACAAGTAGTTCCGACTGATGTAAACAAACGTAAACAAACGTTTTGATTGGTCGAGACGTTTTCCCGCCAAAATTCGTCGTTTTGATTGGTCGAGACGTTTTCCCACCGAAATTCGATGGGATTATTTCCCTTTTCAGCTTGAATCAATGCAAAGACCTTTGTTGGATTTAGTCTTTTTCACAACTGTATTAAAAAAGTAGTTCCGCCTAATGTAAACAAACAGGCTGGTTTAGGCAGAGTCTATCGTTGGACTTAGTCTTTTTTCCACGATATGGACTATATTCTCTACTTACGCTGGGTCAGGCAGAGAGCGTCGTTGGACTTAGTCTTTATTCGCCTCAATCTTTCTCTATTACAGTTGGACTTAGTCTTTTCTTTGACTCCTAGCAATATGATCTTTAGACATTACCTAACTATATGATTTGAGTGTGGATTTTTCCGACATTTCCCGGAAACCACTTCGTCTAGACTTACCCAATCTTAGGTTTTATTCGTCCCTAGTTTTATTCGACCCTAGTTTTTTAATCTGCAGAACTTTTTAAAAATTGTAAAAATTTTTATCCGAAAATTTTTATCCGAAATTTTTAAGCGTAAAATTTTTTCTATTGGTGAAATTTTCTCTGTAAGATTTTTTGAAAAAATTTTTCTTGCAAGATTTTTTATTTGAAAAAATTTTTTCTATCGATAAAAAGTTTTTCTCTCTGTAAGATTTTTTAATCTAAAAGTTTTCTCTCTGCAAAAAAGTACAACAACACATCTACAAATTGACAATTGTTAAAGATAGATTTTTTAAGGTTTTGGTTAGTCCTGAAAAGGACTGTTTTTGAGATTAGACTGTCTTTTTTCCTCGTCTAATGACAGCAACCAAAATTTGCATGACAGATGGGACAACTTCCAGTTCTTCTTGTGATTGTTATTGTACCATCCTTCGTGGTGATCTTTCTCCCGAGTTCAACGTCAACTAATATGAGCTCTGGAGTTGTTGTCTGCATAAACAGCTCAAGTAATTTTTCTCCGAGCTCTCTGTATGGGTGTGTTATCTGCTCTAGATGTCTTTGAACTGCTATGAGTTGTCTTCTTAATACCAACAGATCTTCACCAGCATTTAAATAGTCTTGGAGAGCATCAATTATTTGATGGTTTATCTGTTCCATATTTTGAATTCTTTTTTCGCTTTGGTTACTTTATGATTTATTCGTCTTACTCGAGAGAACGAGAGTCGAATGACTATAGAAGAAGTTCACTGATTTTATAGCTTGGTAGAGGGATTGACCTACTTTGACTTGGAATTAACGTTAACCAATCGTTAGTTTCGTTACATTTTTTTGGAACTGATACTCTTAGACATTGTAGATAGATCATATAGTACATCACGTTCTATCTACATGCTCTCGCCCACGTTCGCGCTTTTAATTCTAACGCAAAGTAGGTCAATCCCCCTGTCAAGCTATAAAAGAGGCAGCATTTTTTATTCTTGTATTAACTCATTTCACAATGAAGTTATCGAAATTCTGCTGTGGGTTGTTTGGTAGTAAGAAGAAGAATAAGAAAGAAATGAAAGAGAAATGGGAGCAAGAGGCCATGGAAAAGAAAGAAGACGAGGCAGAAGAAAGAAAGAGACTAAAGCATAAAGCTCTTCGGGAGTTCTTCGCAAGACGAGGGTATGAGTTTTATACTCGTACTCCAATCGTCAAGATGGGTAATATTTACCCGGACTTATCAGAACTGATACCGCCAACAGAGCATCGCGGTTGGCAGAATAAATTAATGAGAATGTATCCTTCATTGAAATGGTGAAGAATACGTTCTCTTTAATTTTAAAAACAGTCCTTTTCAGGGCTACCCAATACCAAGAAAGTTTTACTTTCTTCAAATTGTCAAAAACAAAAAAGTCAAGTCCTATATGTTTTTATATCTTTTATTTAAAACTTTTTATTTAAAACTTTTGTACAATAATCATTACAATGAAATTTTTATTTAAAACAATAAACTGGTAAAATATATACAATGAAACATTGAACTGTAGAAATATTTGAATCGTTTTTGAAAACAGTTCTTTGAAACAGTTCTTTGAAAATGTTTTTCTGTTTAGAATTACAGACATGTTTTTCTTTTTTTCTTCGGAATGTCAGGCTCACATTCACTCTTGCGTTTCCTCTTACTGTTTCCATTATTGTGTTCGTCATTGTTATTTTTCAACACAATATCTGGACAGATTTTTGCGTCATGTTTTTTTGTTTTGCAGAAGAAACAGTTCTTCTTTTTCTTTTCTCTTTTCTCGTTGATTTTCTTTTCTTCAGATCCTGAAGATTTCTGAGATATCTGTTCGTTGTTTTGCTCCTCTCCAGACAGCGAAGAGGGTTCATTGTTTTGATCGAGTATAAGAGTATCCTCTGAAGAAAGTTTATTTTTTTGCGAACTTTGTTGCGGCTTATCATGTATTTCTACTTGAATTCTACAGATTTCTGTGTCGTTGATTTCTGTGTTATCATGCTCCATATTTTCGATCTCCTGCTCGATCTGATCTCCTATCAATGAAGTTGTAGTCTGTGACGATTTTGTCTTCCATTTATTCTCGTCTACTTTATAGGATAATAGAGCCCCAACGTATTTCATATGTTGGAATTCTCTCCCGGTTTCCATTGTTGGCGAAATTTTAACATCGTGACTGTAGGGGTCCACGAAGACAGAGACGAATCTCCACATCATTTTTTCTTTTTCTGGACATTGTCTAGCCCAATGTCCTGATCTGTTGCATGTAAAACAGATATTCGTTGTCATATCACTCACTCCATGGCGCTTGTCGAATGTTGCTTGATCCAGGACTCTGGTGATACGATAGGTATTTTTTTCTGCAAAATGTTGGTGGGATAGAAATGATCCCACGTAGTTCCCAGTATGGTAGACTTGATATCTTGACGGTATATTGGTGATCTCATAGTCGTGAGTGTATGGGTTAACATACAGGTACATTCTCTTTGGTGTTGTACTTTGTAGCTTGAACCCACTCATTTTTCTACCAGTTGTCCTGTTTGAAATCTTTCCGAAGAATGATGAAGATTTCAGTCGTAACGCCTCTTTTTATACACTCTTGGTCTGAAAAAAGATATAAAAAAGCTAGGATTTTTTGAGTTCTGGGACATTACTTGACTCGCAATCGGTCATAAAACCATGTCTAAAAGGTTAGTACCGTATTCAGACAGTACAAGTGACGATGAGACAATTCAGCCGATGTCAAAGAAGAGAAAAAAATTACTACCGGCAAAGAAAAGAAAAAGAATCCTAGTCTATCCAGATAGTAGCAGCAATGGTGAAAGCGATGATGAGAAATTTCCACCCAAAAAGAGAAAAAGTTTACCATTGAAAAAAGAAAACGACGGTGAAGTCAAAAAATCTTTGAAAGAAGAAAACGATGAGAAATTTCCACCGTCAACCAAAAAGAGAAAAAATTTGAAAGAAGATAAAAAATCTTTGAAAGAAGAAAGTCATGCTGGGCTATTTTTACCCAAGAAAGAAGAAAGTGGAGACAAAAAATCTTTGGATATGAAAAGTCTATACGTCTTAAAAGAAGTGGGAAAAAAGAAGTCAAGAAAATTCAATACAGATTCCCGTGTGCTGGCGGCGTGCTTTAAGAAATTCGATGAGTTACAACCCCAGCAACTGACTGTCTTATTCGACGATGTTATCCAACAAATCGTTCAAAAGTTAAAGGCTGAATCGAGGGATATGATCAGAATTACCATCAATCACCGTTCATTGGATATGGGGATTCATATACCCTTTCTATATGTGGAGGAGTTGGAGAGTCATACTATATTGGACGAGATTGAAAAAGTTCTACAGTCGAATGAGAAATTCGTCTTGAACGATGGTCACATGACATTCGATATCACACATACGGTACCCCCAAGTGGAAGCGGTAAAAGAGTTAGGGGTACAGAAATATTGGATTCAAAAGTTTTCGCAAAGAAGAAACAATCGATTATTGAAATTAATAATGAAGATCATCTATGTTTTGCAAGAGCTGTTGTTGTGGGGATTTATCACCATGAACGTGAAAACACCCAAGAATGGAATCGAAGATGGGATATCATCAAAAGATCAAACAGACCGCTTCAAAAGATTGAAGCCGAGAAATTGATGAATGAAGCTGGAGTTTCGCCAACACAACCTGTAGGACCTGAAGAATACAAAAAAATTCAAGATTTCTTGTATGAAAAAGACTATGTTATTAAAGTCCATCAACAGCAATCGAGAATGGAAAAAGTGTTTGAACATCCAAAAGTGAAAGATAATAGTAAAATCATACATTTGTACTATCATCAAAAACACTATGACTACATCAAATCCATTACATCATTTCTTGATTGTGGTTATTATTGCGAGTTCTGTGATATACGTTACAGGAATCGGGAAGACCATGTTTGCTCAAAGATCTGTAAAGGTTGCTTTCGTACTGGAAAATGTCCATCGAAATCAAAAGAGTATGTCTGCTCCAAGTGTCATAGATGTTTTTTCAGTGCAGAATGCTTGGAAAAACACAAAACACTTCAAGGTAAAGAGAAGAAGACCATTTGTGAATTAGTGAAACTCTGTTCAAAATGTGGAGGCCAGTTTTTTGTCAGAAAGAAAAATCATGTCTGTAAGGGAAAGAAAAAGTGTCATCTCTGCAAGAAAATAGTTGACTTCTCTCATCGCTGTTTTATTCAACCTTACCAGAGTAAGATGAAGCATGACAGCGACGATGAGACGAGTTCTTCTGTAGTCAAAAAACCTTTGTTCATTTTCTTTGATTTTGAATGTCAGCAAGATACAGGGATACATATTCCTAATTACTGTATTGCACACCGAGCCTGTGCTGAATGTATCGATAAACCACTTGATTTTCATTGTTCCACATGTAGTGAATTCGAAGAAGGAAGAGAAGTTATTTTTCAAGGAAAAGAAACTTTGAGTCAATTCTGTAGCTGGCTCTTTACAAAGCATCATAAAGGAATCATAGCTATTGCCCATAATCTCAAAGGTTATGATGGTCAATTTATTCTCAATCATATTATCAATGTTGGGATGAAAGAACCAGAACTGACTATGAATGGGAATAATATTTTGAAGTTAGAATTGAATGGTGTGTGTTTGATTGACTCCTTCAGTTTTATGAACTTTGGTCTGGCAAAATTTCCGACTACATTTGGACTTCAAGAAATGAAAAAAGGCTACTTTCCTCACTGGGCAAATACAGACGAATTCTGGGATTACGTTGGGCCATACTTGGATATGTCTTATTACAAACCCGATTCAATGTCTGAAGAGGCTCGATCGAAATTCATAGTCTGGTATAATGACAAAGTTCAAAATGGTGAGGAATTCAATTTTCAAAAAGAGATGGAGATGTACTGTCGATCGGATGTTGATATCCTAAGACGAGGATGTGGTGAATTCAGAAAGTTGTTCATCGAACAGAGTGGAATTTGTCCATTCACAGAGGCGTTTACTATCGCCGGCGCCTGTAACAAGATTTGGCGAAAAGATTATTTACCAAAAAATCAAATAGCTATCATTTCAAGCAAAGACCCAGTCAGACGTCGGTTTTCTATGAAAGCAATACGATGGATTCAAAGTATTGCTAGGGAAAAAGGGATTCATATTCAACACGGTAAAAATGGTGGTGAATTTCAAATAGGAAGATATACTGTAGACGGTTTTCACCGTCAATCAAACACCGTCTATGAATTCCTCGGGGATTTATTTCATGGCTGCCAGACATGTTTCAAGGATCGAAAATATATCAATCCCATCAATGGAAAAACAATGGATGAATTGTACAACAATACCATTGAACGATTAGAAACCATCAAAAGAATGGGATATAACATCGTGACCATATGGGAACATGAATTCGATACCAAGATGAAGAAGGACAAAGAGTACAAAAAAACCATTGAAAGTCTATATCCGAACTGTGACCCCATCGAACCAAGAGAGGGTCTGGCTGGAGGCAGATGCAATGCAATAAAAATTGCTTATGATGTTGAGGAAAACAGTGAGAAGGAAATCAAGTATATCGATATCTGCTCTCTGTATCCTTACGTATGCAAACATAAATTCTATCCTGTAGGTCATCCCACAATCTTGACTGCTGAGAGTATTGATATGAAGAATATTCGTCAGTATGAAGGACTCATTAAATGCAAAGTTCTACCCCCAATTGATTTGTTTCATCCTGTTCTTCCAGTTCACTGTAACAACAAGATGATGTTTCCACTCTGTATGAAATGTGCACAAGAAAGCTCAAACGTTTGTAACCATAAAAAAGAAGAGAGATCCTTGGTTGGAACTTGGGTTACATTTGAACTGTTCAAAGCTCTCGACTGTGGTTATCAGCTAATACAAGTGTATGAAATCTGGCATTTCCACTCTGTTTCGGATCAATTCTTTAAAGGCTATGTGGATAATTTCTTGAAAATTAAGCAAGAAGCTAGTGGATATCCCAGTTGGTGTCAGACAGACTCGGAAAAGAATCAATTCATTCGCGAGTATGAGGAAGCTGAAGGGATTCGTCTCGACCCCAAATGTATTCAAAAAAATCCTGGTAAAAGATCGTTTGCTAAGATTATGCTGAACTGTCTTTGGGGGAAATTAGCACAGCGTGAAAACATGAGCAAGACGAAATACATCAGAGAACCATCTAAATATTTTGACTTGATTACCGACCCGAAATATACGGTAAAGCATGTGGAAATTTTTGACAATGAGTGTCCATTCATTTTAGTCAACTATGAAGAAAAGATGGACTTTGTCGAAACACATGCAACAGCCAATGTTATTGTAGCATCCTACGTAACAGCTTATGCAAGGTTGGAACTGTACAGCGTTCTTGAAAGATTGGGGGATAGAGTTCTATATTTCGATACAGATAGTTGTATGTACATTCATGATCCTGAATTGTGGAACCCTCCAATCATTAACAGTAGGCTAGGAAAATGGACCGATGAAGAGCCTGATTGTAGAATAACTCATTTCAGAGGATTAGGCCCCAAGAATTACGCTTACAAAATGAGAACAAAAGATGGAAAAGAAAAAAGCAAATGTAAAGTCAAGGGAATTACTTTGGATTACAATACAAATCAGATGGTAAATTTCGGCACCTATTCAAAATGTGCTTTGGATCGTACAATAGAAATCAAAGTTCAGTATGACTGTAGAATCAAAAGGCATAAAGACAGAACAGTAACCAGTGAACCACAGACAAAAACCTTTCGCTCTGTATACACCAAAAGAGTGATTGTAAACGATACTGATACTGTTCCCTATGGTCATAAAAGTTTGAGGGTATAAATATCTGTAAGAAACAATATCGTGTTACACTGTTTTGAAGTGAACGATCGAAGTAAGACGCTTTTTAAAAAACAGTGAAAACTATCAAAAAGTGAGAAATCATGTCAAGCGAAATGCTACCTTTACCGATAGAACTACGTGAAAAAGTTTATAGAGATTTCATCCATCAGCACACGCTCGATGAACAAGTACAGTTTGATATTAAATTCGCCTGTGTGAAATTTTGGATAGATAAATTGCATAAGAGAGTTGTAAAAGGAGAAACATCCTGCAAATTGTATAGAATACACAGTTTTATTGTGATGATGGTGGATGATACAAATTTTGATCTTCCTCTCCAAGCTTATTTAGCAATTTGTCTGTTGAAAGACAACTATGTTGCTAAGCAGATGGATTCCACAAGTCGGTGGCAATTCATTATCGTAGGAAGAACAGAAGAAAGTTTTCTGAACGTTCTGAAAATGAAATCAGTTCTGTTTAACTTTTACTTACGCTACAAAAAAGGATCCATTCAAGATGGTGAGGAAATAGTGGATACCATGGAAGGGTATATTCTTTTTGATAGAGATGTTACAGAAGAAATCGTATATTCAACTCTTTCGACAAAAGATATTTCAAAACATGTTTTTCCATTTAGTGGAGTACGTGAATATAGTGAAATGGATAGCAAATTTCCATTGTTTTTGGGTAATGATCAGTTGCACAAAGTTATTGTGGAACATGAAGTCAAGTGGAAAAATCGAGGTATCTGTGAATTTGCATTGTAACGATACTGCACTCTATGACCTATAAGATTTGAGGGTATAAATAACTGTAAGGGGGCAACACCATATTACACTGGTTTGAAGTGAACAATCAAAGTAAGACGGTTCTATCAAAAAGTGAAAATCATGTCAAGTGAAATGCTGCCTTTGCCAATAGAGCTACGTGAAAAAGTTTATAGAGATTTCATCCATCTGCACACACTCGATGAAGGAACACAATTCAACCTTAAATTCAGATGTGTGAAATTTTGGATAGATAAATTGCACAATGGAGTTGCAAAAGGAGAGACATCCTGCAAAATGTATAGCATGCACGACTTTATTGCAATGTTGGTGACTGAGTCAGACTTCGATACCACCATCAAAGGCTATTTGACAGCTTGTTTGTGGAAAAGTGACTATTTCGCTAAGAAGTTGCAAGCCACAAGCCGATGGCGATTCATTATCATAGGAAGACCAGAAGAAAGTTATCTGATCATGCTGAAAATGAGATCACTCCTGTTTAACTTTTACTTACGGTATACAAAATCAAGAGATAATGCAGAAGGAGTGGATATCATGGAAGGCTATCTCCTATTTGATAGAGATGTCACAGAAAAAATCGTACTTTCAACTCTTTCGACAAAAGCAGTATTCAAAAACGTCTTTGAAATTAGAGGAACGTGTGAATATAGTGGATTGGACAGTGTATATAGTTTGTTTTTGGGCAATGAACAATTGCACAAAACTGTTGTGGAACATGAAGACAAGTGGAAAAATCGAGGTATCTGTGAATTTGCATTGTAAAAATGTTCTGTCATTGTTGTAAATAAGAACTGTATTGTCAATACTTTGTATATAAAAATGTACCTTCATTGTTTTGTATATAAATTGTCTTTGTATATATGAAATATAGTGTTAGAACATTTGATTTGTTTTAAACGTTACTGTTTTTCATGATATTGTTAAGAACTTTTGAATGAATAAAGAAATGATTTTTAAAAAGGTCGTCTGTTCTGATTTCTTCCCAAAACTTAAATAAAGAAAAGTTCAGACTTAGAAAAATGTAGCTAGATCATCACATTCTATGTGAGATCATATAGTACGTTATGTTCTATCTACATGCTCTCGCCCCCGTTCGCGCTCTTAATTCTGTATCAAAGTAGGTCAATCCCCCTACCAAGCTATAAAATGTTGACAGAAATTTTCCTATCTTTTATTCTTTCTCTATCTTTTTATCCTAGTGATATGTCTGTGAGACAGGGTTTTGGCACTCCGCCTCAATCTTATTATAGTGGGCAATATTTACGCTATAAGAAGTACTTCAATCATGAGCATTTCATTAGAAAGCATTATTTCGATGCAGAGCGATACTTGGATGAATCTCAACCTAGTTTGTTCTCTAGAAGATTTTCCGTTTCAGAAATTCATGAAATGGTAAAATCTACTGTAGAACATAGCGATAGTATTAAATTGCAAGGTTTCAACAAGATAATTTTTGAAATGAAATTTCCTGTTGAAATCGGAAAAGATTCAGATGGTAAAGAGGCGTATGTTTGTAAAGTCGTCGCCTGCTATGATGGATTTGAGTTACCGGATGTAGTCAAGTATAAAGATCTTTCTGTCATCACGGCATATCCTGTATAATGGATAAAAACAATGGTTCTTTTTAAGAACCACTCTCTCCTTCTTTTTAGGATTGAGGGCTCTTTTCAGAGCCAGCCAATACCCAGGAAGTCTGCTTCTTCAAATTGTCAAAACCAAATGTATTTCTCAGATCGAAAGATTGCTTGTATCAGACTCAAAAAAGACTAAGTCCTATCCGAAGAGTTGTCGTTTTTCCCACCCGCCAAGATCAACCGTTTTTCCCACTCCCGCCATTTCTTTTCTACAAAAGAATATAACAAGTCTGACGATTGGTCTACGTTAATTCTGAGTCAGAAAAAGTAGGTCAATCCCTCCACTAAGTTATAAAAATTCAGTGAACTTTTCCTATAACCATTCGACTCTCGTTTCTCTCGAGTAGCACGAATAAGAAAAATGCTTATAATTTTTCCTTATTGTCCACAGTGTGATAGACCATGTGCAATAGAGTGCGGAAAATGCTTTCATATCCTACAACATCTTGGAGAAAAGCATAATTGTCCAGAACCAGATGAGGGATTCTATGACTATGATGAAGACTATGGTGTAGTGATTTGGTGTTATCATTGCTGTCAAGCTTTCATCGTGGTCCAGTTTGAAGAAGAAGAACATTTCGATCGCAGCCAGTGAAGAATGAATCTTCATAAAAACAGCCCTTTTCAGGGCTAACATGCAACAAGAAAGTTTTCTACTTTTCTTCAAATTGTCACTTCAACTCAATTCTGAATTAAGAAATATAACGAAACTAACGATTGGATAACATTAATTCCGAGTCAAAGTAGGTCAATTCCTCTACCATCCTATAAAAGACGGGGCTCTTTTTCTTTTTTAATCAGTTTTACCCTCTCAGAACTCAAAAATGAAGACCCTCGACAAACGGTTCAAATTGCTTGAAGCAGAACGACGACTTAGAAAGGGGTGCAAACAGATCGAATTGCTTAAAAATCGTCTGAGTGGAATAGAAAAACGATATGATAAGTGTAAAAGCAGAGCCGTGCAGTATAATCTGAAAATTCAACTTTGTTCAATCAAAGGAGTACTCATTATGTATAATGAGTATGTCCAAGGCAAAGTTGAAGAAATCAATGAACTTCGGCGTGAACTATTCCCCGAAGATTCAGATGAGGAGGTTTAGAGTCCTCGATCTTTTCTCTAGTTTTGAAATTAAGTTAACCGATAGTTAAATTAATTTCATTACAGAGAATAGTGAAAAACAGTCCTTTTCAGGGCTAACATACACCAAGAAAGTTTTATCTCTCTTCAAATTGTCAACCCAAATCAATTCTGATTTTAAGAAAAGGTTAATTTTTACTTCAACTTATCAAAAAAAGACTAAGTTCATCAGAAAACCTTATTCCCTACCGCAACGTATAGACTTGTTTTCATCTATCTTTTACTTATTCAAAAGAGAATATAACAAAACTAACGATTGGTTAACGTTAATTCTGAGTCGAGGTAGGTCAATTCATCTGTAAAAACGTATAAAGAAAGCCGGTCAAGTTCTCATTTAATCATTTTTTACCTCTCAATACTCGAGGATAAAAATGTTTTGCATGTTCATGTTTGGATCTGTGGCATATTATTCGATACTGAACTGGTTAGAAGATTGGTTTCGTCGACGACAGATACGTCATAACCTAGCACTACTTATTATGTTACTTGATGAGTTAGAGGCTGCGAGAGATAGACGAAGAGGTTAAAAAATACAAATCTTCAAAAAACAGTCCTTTTCAGGACTACCAAACGTTAAGAAAAGTTCTATCTTTTCAAATTTTGTCAAGCAAAATTCTACATAACTCTAAGAAAATCTCATACCAAATAATATTTCCTAATATAGTATAGTTCATTCTTTTGCAAGTAAGCAGTATAACTATGTAAAAACCGAAAGATTATCATTTCTGCTTGACTAGAATTCAGTTGTTTTCGTTCAATCATAGGATATGTTACATTCACAATAGAGCTCAGACCAATCGGTTAGCTAGCACCCCAGATTTCTACCATTTCTCTCTGTAAGTGTTATAATCATTCGTGGCTGCTTCCGACCGGGTCCGCGCTCTTAATTCTTTATCAAAGTAGGTCAATCCCCCTACCAGCCTATAAAACGTTGACGATATTTCTCTACAATCATTCGGCTCTCGATCTTCGAGTAGTACGAGTAAAAACACACTGTTAACGGGAAAGATGAATCTCAACTTAGCCGATTACAACTTAACCGACTATATCTTAGACAACTCCTTGCCACAGAGTGGAAACAGTGGAGATATTCTACCGTCAGCCATGAATTCAACATTCATTGAGCCGATGGCACCACCAGTTAACAAATTCGAGGAAGAGATGCGACAGATGATCTCAAAACAAGATGCTACAATAACTCAGATTTTAGAGGAATTGAAAACATTGAACAGAAACATCGAGACAATATGCCAGCAAAGACAGTCAACTACACCTGTTATTGTGAAGATTCCGGTGGAGTTCGACTTTGATAAAACCAGCCTTCGAAGACTAACAGACTCCCTTGTATCAGCTGTAAAAAAGAAAGATCAGAAGTCAAAGGAAAATCAGTCGAAGGAAAAGCAACACTCAAAGGAAACACAACCAGAGAAAGATCATCACCCAAAGGAAGAGAAGATAAAAAATAAAAAACGAGAAATAGAGAAAGACGATGATGAACAACTTCACAAAAAACAACGATACGAGCCCATCTATGTATCACCGTCAAAAATAGGGCTGGGAAAACATGGGAAAAATATTGACAACTTCAAAGACTTCAAGATCCCAAAGATTCCAAAACTCAAACTCAAAAAGATACCCAAAGAAACAAAGAAAAGTTCTCAATAGAGAAAAAGACAAAAAAAGACAGTTCAATCTCCAAAAAACAGTCCTTTTCAGGACTAACCATTCCCCAAGAAAATCTATCTTCAACAATTGTCAATAAGTAAGTCAAGTCGCCTCCAGCCGTATAAAAGACGATGATATTTTCAGTAATTAATCATTCGGCTCCCGAATAGATGACAGCTAAAGAAATGATGGGCTATAGTGTACAATTTCTACTTCTCTCGATGACAAAATGGTATCTGACAACCTTTCTACTGGCCATGATGCATGACTCCACTTTACCCATGCATAAAATAAACAAAATAAGCAGGTTAATAGCAGATCGAAGAAGAGTCGTGGAGTGTCCTATCTGTCAGACAAACTTTGGATACTATCATTAGAGGAGGAGGAAAAACAAACTCCAAAAACAGTCCTTTTCAGGGCTAACCATTCCCCAAGAAAAGTCTATCTTTCTCAAATTGTCAATATCGCTAAGACCAATAGAAGAGTCTTTTATCTTGGGAACCATATCGTGGAAAAAAGACTAAGTCCAACGATAGACTCCGCCTGAACCAACCTGTTTGTTTACATTAGGCGGAACTACTTTTTAATACAATTGTGAAAAAGACTAAGTCCAACAAGGGTCTTTGGGTTGATCCAAGCTGAAAAGGGGAAATAACCCATCGAATTTTGGCGGGAAAACGTCTCGACCAATCAAAACGTTTGTTTACGTTTGTTTACATCAGTCGGAACTACTTGTTTACATCAGCCGGAACTACTTTTTTAATCCAATTGTGGAAAAAAGACTAAGTCCGACGGTAATAGAGAAAGATCAATCCTCCAAAAAAGACTAAGTCCAACGAGGGTTTCTACCTGAACCAACTGCCGGAACTACTTTTGTCCGAGGTCTACCCTCCCGAGACTAGTAACGGACTATTTATTATTGTATTCATATGTCGCGGAAACCGAATCACGCCAAAATTGCAGTGATGCGGCATTTTTTCTGCTCGGGAGGGTAGACCTCGGACAAAAATGGCACTCAGGGAGGGTAGACCTCGGACAAAATGGCACTCAGGGAGGGTAGACCTCGGACAAAACGCGTTTTGTCCGAGGTCTACCCTCCTATACTACTCCTGACTTCATCTTGTTTGCCTGCAAAAGAAACGAAAGTCGTGCTTAGTGTCAAACGTTTCACCTGTTTTATATCCACAGGTGGTTTTCAGTTTATCAGTGTATGTTTTGGTGTTTATCGGATTAATGAGAAAAGATAGTTTAATTCAGATTTCTCTATCAGATTTAAACAGCTTATTGTCTAAGAAGTGATTGATCAATGAGAATTCACGATGCAATCCTGGCATAGTTTTGGCCCATCTTGAATTTTAATGTGTTTTCACTGTTATATCACCAGGACTTAAAGCGCTCGCAGAGAACCAGTTTGATCGCAGACCGATCGTCCTCAGTCTATCTGTTCGTCTGTGGATCCGCAGTTACCTAGGGTCTTTCCTTCAGAAACTATTTAACTAAAGTCGGGTTTCAAGTATAGAAACCTTTGAATAATATGAAGGAAACTTTCAAGCAGATGGTATAAACCAAAATGTTGGTATTTCAAAGTTATGGGGGTTGGGATAATATCTCCTTATCGGACAGTGTAGATTCAAGATCAGAATGCACGTTCTGTGCAGCCTGATCTTGATCTACACTGTCCGAAAAACGTCCATGAGTCGCGCCTAGCAGCCTAAGGGTTAAAGATTATATTACTGAATTAGTCGCTGTTATTTTTCCTGGTGCAAAGCTTGTAAAGGTCTTTCTCTCCATAACCGTTTATCAGTCTGAAACTTGGCATTGATAATAAGACTAGCATCAGGGCCTTTGTTTAGTTGGGTCAAACTTGGAAAATCTTTTTGTTCGAAAGTACCAGGCCTAGAGTTTTTATTTTATTTATTTATCTTGATCTAGGGATCATTAATCAACCCTTATCCTGATGAATAAGTTAAATGAAACTTTCAAGCCGAATGTAAAAACCCAAATAATGCTATTTCAAACTTATTCCTGGAGAAAAATATCTCCTTATCGGACAGTGTAGTCTGATCTTGATCTACATTGTCCACACAATGTCAGTAAGTCGCGCTTTGCCGTCAAAGGGTTAAGGTTATCAGAATTATGTCCTTGAGGTCAAAGCATGCCTTGCTTTCACCCCTTCAAAGGGGATCAAGCAGAATTTTTTAAATTTTGTACGAAAATCAGCTGTTGGTGGTGTTAGATAGAAATGAGCCATGAGCTGGCAAGAAGGCACTTAATGCATCTCCGGGATACATTATAGCAAGCAAGTCATCACATAATTATGGACAAAAAAATCCATTTTGTAGATCAACCGGTCGAATCATGAGGTACACTGTCCTTTAACATGTAGAAAATTGACCAGTGGCAAAAAGTATCGACTCATGTCAGCCTGCGCGGACTGCGCAGGCTGACATGGGTTGATACTTTTTGCAGATGCATTAAGTCCCCTTTTCATCCCGAAAATTACGAATATGTGGGCTGCTACAGTAAACCACCGGATACTTTTGTCGTCAGCAAGGTTCTTACATACATGTTAGCACATCACTGAATCTTTGAAATACTCGTAAGCTCCTTATTTTAAACTTTCGTTCCGTTAACTTTTCTACAACCATGGAAATTGATGTCCTTGTTTGGCCAACTGGCATATCATTTTTAGCTCGGCTGTTTTCGAAGAAAACGTTGGGGCACTGTACCCCTGGTGTCGTCTGCGTCGTCGTGCGAAAACTTTGACAGTTTATAATATCTCTGTTATCATCGAAGATATTTGCTTTAGACTTGGACAAGTTCCCCAAAAAGGGAACTTAAACGGTAAGAGCAGGTAATCATCAAAGTATTTTGACAGAGTTATGCCCCTTTTTCGACTTAGAATTTTCACTAAGAATCAAACATCCGCAGCCGAGCGTTGGCACCCGCATGCGATGCTCTTGTTATTAAACTGATAAAATTTACTACGAAATCTGCGTAAAATTATCGCGATAGAATTCGACTACAGTAAATAACCAATGAATTTTGTAATAAATTTTGCAAATTCATAACATTGACGTCACACTGTTTGGCATGTCAAGGATTTTGTATGCCTTTCATAATTGAAAACGAAAATGACGGCATGAAAGTTGCAATTCGGAGCTTAATTCGAAGTGTTTGCGTCATATCTATATCGAAATCCTGACGGCGGAGACAGGATTCCGTAGTGGAAAGGGTTTAACGAATTACCGAGCTAACCCGTATTTTAATAACTCTGGGGGGAGAACGCTTTTTAAACTATTGTGAGGAATGGAGAAAATGCTGGTAAACGACAGTTTCTCCTTTTCCCACGATGTTTTCTGTTCCAATTATAGACAAGTAAAATCATTTGAACTACATTCCATTTCTCGTATGCAAACGCAAGCTGAGCTGTCTGAAAGAAAGTCCAGTTTTTTTGTCGTGTTGCAGAATATGGGTCTAAGGAGACTCAGTTATAAATGAGCCATGCTCTGTAAAAGGGGGACTTAATGCATCTGCAAAAAGTATCGACCCAGGTCAGCCTGCGCAGGCTGACCTGGGCCGAAACTTTTTGCTTTGGTAAATTTCCTGCATGTCCAAGGTCCATTCTATCTCTGGATTCAGTCATTTGTTAGAGAAAATGGGTAAGTGGAGCCAAAATTATGTGATGACTTGCGTGGTATAATGCATCACAGAGATGCATTAAGTCCCCTTTTGTCAGAGCATGGTTCAAATCATGATTCAACAAAGCTACAAGTTACGTGAAGAAAATACTTGATACTTCAAATGTTTTAGCTTTAGACGGAGATAGACGTACATGTAGGTCAGCCGTCTTTGCCAAATGTCGAATACGTTATAGAAATCAAAGAATTGATTCAGACTGGTCTGTTTTACCCTTTATCAGACGACAAAATTTTACAACGGTCCAAATTCAAAGTATTTGCAGACGACAAATGAAGTGTGTCTCAAACGATGCGATTTTTCTTAGAAAGAGTAGATACATTGTTGGAAAAGGAGAAAATGATGGTTGCCAGAAGGATTTATCTCCTTTCAAAAGCCTTCTTCCTTAGGCTCGTTAAAACAAGGGATTGTTTGGTAAATGATTAAACCCGTGTTTAACCTTTTACCACACAATCCCGAGTTTTAATGATCCTGATGGAAAAGACTTTTGAAAACATTATGGGAAAAAGAGAAAATGCTGGTAACAAGCATGTTCTCCTTTTTCCACAATATTTTATACCCTTTCATGAAAAAATTCCGTCATTTTAGTCACCTTTAATTTGTTGTCTGCGCAAGGTTTTCAGCTTGGGCTGGTGTAAACTTTTTTGTGTGGTAAAGAGTAAAATTCTTCAATGTTTTAGGCGTTGACCTGGGATCAACACGTAGATCTCAATACTCTCTTAATGGTTTATTATAATTGTTTATAAATATAGCAGGTGTCAATAATTTATCTCAGACATGTTTTTTTCTTGAATAGACATGCAGTACTAGACACGGTTTTCATGATTTAAACCCCTTTAAATTTTTTTATTCCTACACTTAAATCCTTTAGTGGACAATGTAAATTGAGAGACAAAATGTGTAGTCCGATCCCAAATCTACACTTGGTCCGGCATTTATCAGATTCAGATTGCATGGCACGTGCAGCCTGATTTAGGATCTAGATAGTTCGCCTGTTATACCCCCCACCTACGAAGTAGAGGGGGTATACTGGTTTCACCATGTCTGTCTGTCTGTCTTTCCGCCCGTCAATCCGTCCGTCTTGTTTTCGTTTTCGTGCTCTAACTCAAAAGTAGTTTGACATAGGACCCTGAAACTTTATATATGTGCTGTTCATGACCCAAGGAGGGAGGTGCCTTATTGTTTTGGATCAGATGGGTCAACGGTCAAGGTCACAGATGAACTTTGTTTGAAAATCGTTTCCGTGCTCTAACTAATTAAGCCGTTTGACCTAGGACTCTGAAACTTTACACAAGTGATGCTCATGACTTAAGGAAGTGCTTTATTGTTTTTGGGTCACGCTTTGCGACAGTTCTAGTTTTGTCAAACCTATTAAACAATGATGAAGAACTTTCTGAGTTTCAGAAGATTGTACATTCAGCCGTCGACAGACGAAGAGTTTACATATTTGGCTCTGAAACAGTTAATCTGCACTGTTTGGATCTTTTGTAGTGACTAAGACAGTTAATTTGCATTTAATTCGTTTATCGCAGGATAGATTAAGAAACGCATTCTTTTGCAAAGCCGGAGGCACCTTGTCCTGCTTTGTCGGCTTAAATGCCCCATTCAACAGTTGTAACGGTATGGGCTACGTAGACCAAGTTTTGTAAGTTAATTTAAACATACTTATTTCTAAAGTATATTACAAATGGATTTGGACTACAGCTAATGGAGGCTGTGTGTTTTAATCGGCCTTACAAACTTCCTCGATATTGAAGAAATCACTGCGACTGGGCTCATTCTTTTGTCAGTACTTGGCAGAGTTTCTTGAAAGAGCCAAGTGCCTTGGATAGAGTGTTGCACGTAGTACCCGTTGAAAAAAAAAAAATCCAGAAATACGAAATGGGGAGTGGCCAGCGTGACGTAACTGATTGTTGTTAGACACGACGCTATACAACAACACAAACAACCATCTGTGGTTGGCATGGAGAACCATACAAGTGTTTATAACACAATGTCAAGTAGAGCTTCTCGTAGGGGCAATTAAAGAAGTATCTCAGGTTGCCTTGAGCAAAGAGTTAATTTGTTTTACATGATTTTTTCTTGTCTTTTCCTTCATCTTTTTCGATGTCAAATACGAACACGACCGATGACAAAACGCAAATGTTTAATCTCATGCTTCAATGTACACGTTAACATCTTTGGTCACCACTGAGGGAAAAGGAACTTATTCTTGTAGCATGCAATTTTTTTCTGCAATATTATTTCACATGTAAAAATGAAATGCGCCTTCCCTTGAACCATTTACTAAACCCCTGAGGCAGAATGCTTTTGGAAACATTGTGGGAAAAGGGGAAATTCTGGTAACCAATTGCTCTACTCTTGCGAAGACAAATGCCATCACTCGAGTCAAATTTAGTTTGTCGTCAACAAATGTCTTGTATTTGGACAAGTCTATATTTTTCGTGAGGTTAAAAGATTGATCCAGGGTTAAGCTTTGAAAAGGTATTATTGTCTACTTCCATCCATTGACAGCTTAATACAATGTATTTATCTTTTGTCTTTGATAGGATATAAAACATTGTTGCAAAAGAGAAAATGCTGGTTACCAGCATTTTCTCCTTTTCCAACACTGTTTTTAAAAGGCTTTTTTCTCAGGGTCGTTAAAACATCGAATTGTATGTAAACAGTTAAGCAAGCACCTACGTGACACTCAGAATGTGCTTTCCTAACCCTTTCCCGAATAAAAAAAAGTAAACTCTTATAAGTTGAAAGCATCTGCATACAACAAATCTAAGATTGATACAAGGGGTTGTTTTGTAAAGGGTTACAGACAAGATTATGACATTCATTAGCAATACTGTAGTACTGTCATAAAATTGAAAATCGGAATAAGGCGTTAGATTTTAAATTCTGCCATTAAAACCTTCATTTGTAGTTTTTATGTGAGTTTATAAAAGACTAAATGTAGTAAAATTTGTAGAATGCTTTCCGGCCAATGAGCCTTTGCATAGAAAAACACAAATGAGCCACGCTCTGTTACAAAGCGGCTTAACGCAGGCTGATATGAATCGAAACTTTCAGCTATTTGTAAATTTTATGCATGTAGAAGGACCATTGTACCTCGAGATTCAGACACAGTTAGGTACTATGGATTTTGTATATTACTTATTATGTAATTACTTGCTTGGTACGATGCATCACGGAGATGCATTAAATCCCCTTTTGCCAGAGCATGGCTCAGGTGTTTTTTTCTTGACCGAAAGTGTCGATTTCATCTTTTTTAGGTAGGACCTTTTGCGGACAATGTAAATCAAGATCAGACTGCACACAGCGTGCAGCCTGATCTGGGATCTACAATGTCCGATTGGGAGATACTTTTCCCCAAAATTACCTTGAAATAGCAACATTTGGGTTTTTACTATCGGCTTGAAAATTTCGATCTTAACTTATTTAGCAGTTAAGGGTTAAAGAGGTCATAATATAATCACCAACCGTTTTTGAATCAACCTAATCAAATTCCAGGACTAGACAACTTACTAGATGAAATATTCAGTCTCTGTCAGGCAGGTGGCTAATCTGGGCATTTAGAATTAGTGTAAAAACACTATTTGAAATTGTTGGTGAATACGGCGAGTTCGTGAACTTAATCGAAGAAGCTTCTGGATGTAAACTTTTAAAAGCTTGTTTGTTACAAAAAACTCAATGAAATGTTTCAACTGCAACATAGAATGCAGAAATCATTTTTCCCCCCGAGATCAGACTAAATAAGCAACACATATTTAATTCTGTGTATTGAAACACATGTCTCAAATCAATTATCAACACTCAAAGAATTATAAACATTTATCTTGCAGAGAGGGCCTCTGTCTCGATCAAGGTTCATGCCACAATAAAATATGGTATTTTTGATCCGACCACCAAGACGAAGTGATTTAGAATATTAAAAAGGCTAAAACCAAAATTAATTTGGGCTCTTGACCTTATTTCATGTTTTTGTTATATAGGTTTTTTTTTTGTTAAAAGAAACCTAATATCTGTTGGTTTAAAGTTTAACGCCATTTTCAACAGTCCATGTGTGTTACCCATACTATGGCGATCAGTACACCTTTACACGCGTTCTGGGAGCTTCTATACTGTAAAGTCGAGCATCAATTTTACTAAAAGTCTGGCTTGTTTTCCTGACAAACGAAGATAACGTTGAGTGATGAGAGAGGTATGAATTTTCTTGCAATGGCATTCATAAACTACAAGTGAAAATATCGTTGATATGACATTTATCAATTAACAGACAGAATGATGTTGTTGGACACTTTTCAATAGTCATACAAAAATACCGAGTATTGTCGGTTTGAAATTTATCAGCCGCCAGACAAACTGTTGTCAGTATGACAGTTATTAGTTGCAAGACAGAACTTTGTTGATACCGGTATGACATTTAACGAACATTAAAGAAATTATTGTCCTTATGACATTAATCAACCACAAAAGGAAATAGTGTCATTATTCCTCGTATTGGTCACCAGATAGAATATTGCTGGTATGTCATTTATTAACCACCAGACAGAATATTGTTTCATTTTACCATTGCAAGACCGAATATTGTCTGTAAGACATTTATTAATCGCCAGACATAAAATTGTCGGTATGACAATATCAACCGCAAGACAAGGTATTTCAGTATGGCATTTATCAACCGCCAGATAGTACTGTAGGTTTGACATTAATATCAACTACCAAGGAGAATTTTGTCGGTATGTCATGAACCACTGGACATGATATTGTCTGTATGACTTTAATCAACCACCAGACCGAATATTCCCTTTATGACATTTAACAGTTACCAGATTGAAAATTGTCGATTTGAGAATATCAACCACCAGACAGAGTTTTGTCGGTATGATATTTATCAACCGCCAGACAGAGGATTGTAGGTTTAACAACATCAACCACCAAACAGAATTTTATCCGTATGCCATTAATCAAACACCAGAGTATTGTCTGTATGACATTTGTCAAATACTAGACAAAATATTGGTGGTTTGAGAATATCAGCCGCTAGACAGATTTTGTCGGTATGACTGTTTTCGTTTTCAACTTTAGATAGAGTATAGTCAGTGTGACATTATCAGCCACCAGGCAGATCTTTGTTGGTATGACATTTATCATCCGCCAGACATGGTATTGTTGGTATGACATCTATTGACCACCAGATAAAGTATTATTGGTATGACATTAATCAGCCGTCAGACAGAGTGTTGTTGGTATGATATTTATCAACCACAAGACAGAGTATTGTCGGTATGACAGTATCAAGCACCAACCAGAATGTTGTCGGTATGTCATTGATTAACTAACCATCGAACTGAATATTGTCTGAATGACATCAATCACCGGACAGAATATCTGAGAATATCAACTGCCAAATTGTCGGTGTGACTTTTATTAACTACCTGACAGTGTGTTGTCGGTATGCGGTATGACTTTTATCAATCAACATAGTATTGTCAATATGGCATTTGTCAACCGTCAGATAAGGTTTTTCGGAGTGACATTTATCAGTCACCAAAATAATATTTTCTGTGTGACTTTTATCATTTACCAAACAGATTATTGTCAGTGTGACGTTTATTAACCACCAGACAGAATTTTGTTTGAGCCCCGGATGCGAATTCGCACCAATTGATTGAAAGCGTGGCTAAATATTTCATTGATTGTAGGAATACTATGTCTTGGATCAAAATCAAATGCAAGAAAGCGTTAAAATATGTTGAACAAAGCCCGTTTTCATGAATGAAAAAATATGTCATCTAGAATTTTCTAGTCTTGCAACCGCTTGTGATGTCTCTTTAACTACCATTCCGGGCAGAATTATGCCCGATTGGAATTGGATGTTACCTGCTGTTAATGCAGAGATCGCTTAAAGGCTGCCAGGGTAAGTCCTTCGGCTCCTTATACATGAGAAATACACGTAACCTGAAGGACAGGAGTTGCATAAAAAAGAACTTTACAGAAACTGCTGGTAATGTATTAAAATATCGACTGGGTCAGTCAGAAGGCTTGTCTTTGAAGTTTACTATCGGAACAATATTTAGACTTACATAAGCTGGTGAATGAATTTCGAGATTAACCATCAGAATGTTTTAGCGCGACTGTAGGAGCTTTTCGGACAATGTAGATCAAGAAAAGACTTAAGAGAGCTTGTAAGTCTGATCTTGGTCTCTCTGATATGATTATCTTTCTGAAAAAAAAAAAAAAAAAAATCCTGAATGTAAAACCGCTGTATTTAGATGTTTGCAGCACGTAGAAAGGGTCCATTTCATTCATTCAGCAATCTACGGAAAAGCAGAAAAGCAGAACCAGACACTAAAATGTTCTTTAACATTGTATTTTATCCTGAGGTGTTCCAGGCGATACTTGTCATAAAAAACGGTAACATCTCGCGGGCTTAACGTAAACCTTATGTCATGTTCTCGTGAAAAACGAGATGTACCTGTTTCCGTTTATTTGATATATATTCCTTGTGAACTTTTTCTCGTTGTTTCTTTGGGTTAGTCCGCCTTTGGTTCGTTACGAAACTACAGTCTGATAGACGAAACAAAGCTGTTACAGGTAATGTGATCATATGAGCCATTCTCTGTGAAAAGAGAGCTTAATGCATCTCCGTTACGCATGATACAAAGCAAGCAATCATATATATGTGATACAGCTACCTTTTTAACAACCAACTGAATCATGAGGTAGAATGGTCCTTTAGCACGTACAAAATTGACTCATATGCGAAATGTTTCGGTCCAGATCAGACTGTGCAGTCTGCGCAGGCTGACCTGGTCGATGCTTTTCGCGGTTGCATTAGGCTCCTTTTCATAGAGCATGGCTCATCTACAAGTGCAGCCAAAACTTGATTGTTCGAATACTGTTTAACCATTCGAATACATGTATATAGCTGAATTATTTGCTCATTCGAAGTTTTTTTAGTTCGAGTATGGCCACACAATTTTTAATGAGTGACTGGAATCGACATGCACAGAGAAAACAGTGAAGCATTAGTTCTAGGTCCATATTTACCGACCATTCTAAACTGCATTCTTAATTTCATCCTAATTTCTGATTGGCTAAACTGTTTGGTTTGAAAATCAGAGATTAGGTAACTTTCAGATTTAGAAAATTCCTGAGAAATAACTAAGAACCGAATTTAGAATGGATAGCAATTATTGGCACGTACGAGTAATTAGAACTAATGCTAAACTGTTTTCCTTTGACATGTTTTCTACAACGTGCCAGATTGTTTGTCGGACATTTTTCTTTCTTTGAAATTAGCAGTTAGCAATCAGAATCGCATATTTCAAAATTTCTAAGATGAGAGAGAGAGAGAGAGAGAGAGAGAGAGAGAGATCACCTAGTAAATTGTTTATTGATTGTTTATTGTATAAACGTACCTCTGATACATGTAACTGCGATGAATTTCCAATCATTCAAACATTGTTGAAGTACATGTGCATGAAAATATTTTTTTTCAATTATTAATAATTCGGAAACTGTTGGGGGTGGGGGAAGAAAGCAAAAGCATTGAAAGTGCTCCTTTTTTCGCCTATACACTTTTCTCTTCAAAATCTGGATACTGCATGCCATAAAAAGTAAAATTGCACAGTATTAGATTATTTCTTTACCGAACGACGAAAAATTAACTCGTCCGATATTGAAAGTATTTGAAGACGGCATATCAAATGTGCGTAAAATCAAAGAATAGAAATACACGAAAGCATTGTGGAAAAAGAAGAAAATGCTACTTCAATAGCAGTACCCCTTTTTCCACGGTGCTTTCAAAAATCTTTTCCCTCAGGGTCTTTAAAACACGGAATCGTTTTCCAAAGGGTTAAGTAAGTTAACTATTTTTTCGCCGAAACCACTTACTTGGTTTTTGACAAGCTTCACCATCTATAAAGCATATTGGACGAATCTGATTGGTCTAAACTATCTTTAGCATCTCGCCGACGTTTTAAACAAGACATACAGATTTCATTGACCAATCAGATGTGTTCAATACATTCACTGTGGTATTAAAATTTCCATCTCATGGTGAGAAGAAAAAGTTTGTCCACCTTCAAAGTTTCGACATCAATTACTCGCTTAAAATTCATTCCTTTTTTTCCCATTCTAAATATCAAGTCAGAGATAAATTACCATTGAACACGATAAATTAACGACTTTTTCCATCCCACTTTAGATATGTGTGAAAAATACTGAAGAATGATAGGTGGTCATGTACGGAAGGTAAATCCATGTGGACACCTTTGTTCTGTTCTGTTCTTATATATGAAGTTACAGAAGGCTAAATTCTCAGTCCATAAGCTGCTAAGTGCGACTCACTGACCTTTTGCGGATAGTGGTGCAGTCTGATCTTGGATCTACATTTTCCGATAAGAGGATATCGCTCTCCAAAAGTAAGTGTGAAATAATATTATTCGGGTTTTTACTATCGCCTTGACAGCGTTTTTTTTTTTTGTGTGTGTAACTTATTTAGCAGGATAAGGGTTAAAATCCAAGTGCTTTGGCCGAAACAAAATTTATGGTATGCACAGCATTAATGTAAATTTACACAATCTAAACGTGACATATTTTATTTAACCCTTTAAGCCCAATAGGCAAAATCCGGGATTTTGCGGGCGGAATAGATCAAGATTCGACTGCACAGAACGTGCTGTCTGATCTTGGATCTACACCCCCCTTTCATTAAGTCAAGCATATGTGATTATAAAAAATTTATATCTGGGTTTCAGAGGATTGTATTTCCAGACGTCAGATGAGCTAGAATTTATGTAATTGGCGCTCAAAGAGTGAGATAAAGGTGGTCCATATGTTATCAGATTCCCCACTACGATTTATTACGACCGAATCGCTTTATTTAGCTCTTTATCGATGATTTCAACTTCCCATTGATTAAACTAATCTTAACTTTCTGGAATTTATTGGCTTTTCAACTGGTATTTCGGGCATTTATTCGGAAAAAAACAATTGTTGAATTCTTCAGGTGTAACAACTTAACACATGTAAAATTACCTAGGGCTAAACTTGATATCGTGGTATTATGTTTACCCATTTTAGCGAAAGTTACATTTTTTTTGTTAATAGTCAATCGGCCTTTACCAAACATTCCCGAGTTTGAATGACGCCAGGAAAAAGGCTTTTGAAAACAGTGTGGGAAAAGCAGAAAATGCTGGCATTTGGGCAACAATTTATTTGTTGTCTGCAATTACTTTCAATTTGGAGAAGTCTAACTATTTGTCGTTTGGTAAAGAGTTAACCCATAACCACACAATCCTGAGTTTTAACGACCCATAGAAAGCTTTTGAAACCGTTATAGGAAAAGGAGAAAATGCTTGTAACCAGCAATTTCTCCTTTTCCCACAATGTTTTTTTCTAAGCTTTCAAAGAGAGATATCGTACTTGTGTAACATTTGATTTGTCGTCTGCAATTGCTTTCAATTTGGACCAGTCTAATATTTGGTCGTTTGGAAAAGGGTTAATACAATCCGACAAGTCTATATGCCATTATAATGGTACAAGCTTCCCCTTACTGCCATATTTTTACTGCAAAGTATCACCTCTGTAACTACCTTGAAGAAGGGCCCTTTTGAGAAAACATAGTGGAAAAAGGAGAAAATGCTGGCTAACAACATTTTTTCTTGCTTCAACAATATTTTCTAATCTTCCAAATTCCATTAAGTGACTTGCATTTAACTTACGGTTTTCGTCTGCAAACGCTTTGAATTTGGAGTAGTCTAAACTTGTCTGTTTTTTCCTGGCAAGGAGATAAGATAATTTCATGCTGCAGAGAAATACCTGCATTCCTGGGGAAATCGCTATTGAACCGGATCAGACACTGCGATTCGGGGCATCTCATCTCGGTTAACAGTGTTTGATTGTGCTACTCTTTACATTCAATAGGCATTGATGGGTTTTAAACATACTTAAAGTATGATCTAATATTTCTTGTAAAAATACCTACAACCAAATCGAAAATCAAGCTTTACTATGAAAAGACATAAAAATGAATAATTTTTTATTAATAATGATTATTTTTGGGTTCCTTTGCTTTTCTTAACTCTTTGCCACACTTTCCCGGATTTTTACAGCCGTACGGAAAGAGCTTTTGGGAGCATTGCGGGAGAAGGAGAGAATGCTGGTAACCAGCATTTTCTCCATTTCCCACGTTGTTTTCTACTCTTTCAGGGATAGAGTCAATTATTTAAGCAACACTGAATTTGTTGCCTAAAAATTTCTTTGAATTTTTGAAAACTTTTCGAGTGGTTAAGAGTTAAAAGTATTGGTGCCCATACAGCTTTAATTTTCATTTAATGTGATAGTTATTACAGGCGTTTTAATATCAAGCTATGAAAAGACATGCAATAGCATCCATTTTTGAAGGAATGATTTCAAAATCCTCTACCGCAGATCAGAATTATAAGATATGGAGTTCATTTCATACACTCCGGAGGTTCTGAGCTCGACTAATGCTATTGGACCTAGCCGCCAGCAAATGTCCTGTGGCAACAGTGTCTTAGCCTTGTAATTTGGAAACCAACAACACATGAATAACTGAACTGTTGCCGTGACATGACTGAAATAATGTTGAAAGCGATGTAAAACACATCTTATAAGTTGTATCATTCAGCTTTCTTTCATCAGAAGTTTTGGTTGAAAACATAATTGGAAATGAGAAAATATTGGAAAACCAGCATTTTCTCCTTTTTCTCAGTTTTCTACTCTCAACAAAGATAAATTCTATCATTTGCGCCAAATTTAAATTATCGTCTGAAATTGCTTTCAGTTTGGACAAGTCTAAGATTTTGTCGTGTGGTAAAGAGTTAAACCCATTATGAGAGGCTGCGAATTGCTATAGCCTTGTTTATAAAACGTAACGATACAACAATGTAACATGGAGAATTGTTACAAGTGCAACATTAAAACTGTACCGACTCCCACGGAAAGTGCAATATAAAATCTTTTCAGCATTTCAAGGTGAACTTGGCTACTTATCTACATTCCTACAAGTTAAATGCATGGCCAAAAGAGCTGTGTGTAATTTTGAAGCTAAGGAGATGCACGTGTTTGGGTACGTCACTTGTTTCTATTTTTATTCTTTTGGCGTTTGATACAGCTTTCTGACGATCTCCTGTCTTCTAAGTGTTGTAAATAGTGTTTTCACGGAATGCATTTAAAAGAAAAGAGAAATGAGCCATGCTCTATGAAAAAGGAGCTTAAAGCATCAGCGAAAAGTATCGACCAGGTCAGCCTGCGTTGTCCGCGCAGGCTGATGTGGACCGAACCTTTTCGCTATTGGTTGAATTTATGTATGTCAAAGGACCATTCTACATCATGATTCAGTCGGTTGTTAAACAAAATGGACTTTATGGATCCATGAGATGACTTGCTTGGTGTCAAAACAGCATTTCCTCCTTTTTGCAACAATTCTTTCTACCCTTCCAAACACCAACTTCAATTTTTTAGTCACATATGATTTGTCGTCTGCAAATGCTTTCATTTCGACAAGTCTAAGATTTCGCCTTTAGGCAAAGAGTAAACTAACTGTGAAAAAGTAGCAAAGAAGAATGCTTCGGAAGACGTCGTAGATAGTGTTATAACTTTAACTAGATGAGAGAATTTTAGACTCATCCATATTAAAAAAGAAAAGTACAGAGACGGTAGATCAAATTTGGCTTAAATGATGAGATTTATCTTTGGAAATGAAAAATGCTGGTTGCCAGGATTGTCTCCTTTTTCCCACAATGTTTTTAAAGGCTTCTAGCCCAGTGTTTCTTTAACCTTTACCACACAATCCCTACTTTTAACGACCCTGAGTAAGAAGCTTTTTTGAAAGCATTGTGGGAAAAGGAGAAAATGCTGGTAACCAGCATTTTCTCCTTTTCCCACAATGTTTTCTACCCCTCCCAAAACAAATTCCAATTTCTGAGTCAAATTCATTTTGTCGTCTGCATATGCTTTCAATAGGGACAGTCTAAAATTTTGTCGTTTGGTAAAGAGTTAAACCATGGAATTGTTCAACGTAACCAATTACGATACAAATATGTAACATTTTAAAACCCCCCTGCAACCGGGATCCGTATTCACCAACCTTTCTTAGGGACGTCGTCGGTCTTATTCTCCGGAAGTTTCTAAGTTTGAAATAACATAACTCCTGATTGGCAAAACCATTTGGTTTAGCCGATCGGAAGTTGTGTTACTTTCAAATTTAGAAAATCTTGGAGAATAAGATTAAGATTGTCCTTGAGAACTGTCCGTGAATACAGACCCGGGTCCTCTATGGCATTTTAGTTAAAACACTGGATTCATAATAAGGCAGTCCTGGTTCGATTCCTGTTAGCGGCGTGCTAGTCGCGTTACAGTTTTCTTGAGCAAGGCACTTCAAAGCCGCAGCATAGTACTAGCGAAGCCCAAGTAATCCATGAATAATTGAGCTTGAGTCTTGAGGTGATAAAAATTGATGAAAGCTGAGAAAGAACGCGCATGCGAATAGATAAACTCGTTGCAGTGGACAACCATTTAAAACATATCGGTAAAGGGGGCTACATGTGCTTGTTATTCAAGGAATTGCTCCTTTTTCTGCAGTGATTCCATAAATACAAAACAGGAGATATTTAACTTACTTAAATTACTTCTGCTATATGCAAACAGCACTTGTTTATTAGGTTAAAAAAAAAAAAACGTATCGTAATAGATTTACAAAGAGTTATCTCTGGACCTTAGGGCAAATCCCAGGAATTTCAAACACGTTCATTTTTCTTCTTAATCATTCTTCCAAATCTGATTGAAAGCTGAATTAAAACTTGGTCGAAATTAGCATTTGAAACAGCAATAATGTTTGAGAACACCTGTGGATTGTACAAGGCGTGTTGCGCGTTTCCTTAACCCTTTACCAGACAATGTCGTGTTTACCGATGTAAGGCAGGGAGGCTCTTGTAAAACTTCGCGGGAAAAGGAGAAAATGCAGTTAACCAGAATTTCTCCTTTTCCCATAAAGTTGTTTATTTACCCTGTCAAATACAAAGTTCGTGGCATTTAAATATACCCAACATTTGACGTTTCATCTGCAAATGCTTTCAATATTGACTATTCTAAGATTTTTTTCTGTTTAGTAAATACTTCAATGTTTATTTCCTGGCTTAACAGGCTATTTTCAGACTATTTCTGACAAAGCAGTGAAGAAGAAAAGGAATAACTTTTCTAAATGCTGCGAAAAAAATGTTAGGAAAAGGATATTGCAGTTCAATTCTGATGCAGATATTTTGCCAAGATCAGAATTTTTAAACGTTCAGTTACATGTACTTAGGAACAGCTGTAAACTGCATTTTGCAGTTTTTCTCAATCATTTAATGGGCTTTTTGCGGAGGGCATAGATAAAAATCAGACTGCACGCAATACAATGTCTGATCTAGGATCTTTACAGTCAACTTGATTAGTTAAGCCTTTAAAATAAGATCTTTCCGAGTATCAGGGGAATTTATATCAGCAATCGAAACGGGTTGGAATCTAACAACCGACTGTATCTTGAGGCTGAATGGTTCTTGGGCATGCAGAAAATTTACAAACAGCAAAATGTTTCAACTCATGTCAGCCTGCGCGGACTGCGCAGGCTGACATGGTCGATACTTTTTTGCTATTACATTAAACCTTCTTTTCAAGGAGCATGGCTAATTTTTGAAGCATCATGCCCATACTTACAATTTTCACTGAAACGCAACTGAAGCCGAGCATCGTCACCCGCATGGCGCACGCTTGTTTCTAAATATTTTCAACTGCTATCTTCTGTAGGGTTGCAAAAACTCAAAATTGTTTTGTAAAGGAATGGAGAAAACAAAACTGAACATTTTTTTTGTTGACGGTATTGACTGCATGCACTGTAAGGGAAGAAGTGACTGCTTATAGTTATAATCTTATAATACAGAGCTGAATCAAAACTTTAGGCAGAAATCCGTATCACTTGAAGCGGCAATAATTTTGGGAACACCTGTGGATCGTTTAAGACGTTTTACGTGTTCTCAAATGTTTATCACATTACCAAACAAGCGTATTTATGGGCAAACCTTAAACTGCAAACGAGAATTCTAGAATTCTTTGACGCGCGGAAAATTATTGTTTTTGATTATATGGAAAAATACTGCGAGAAAAAGAGCAATTGCTTGCAACAAGCCATAGCTCGTTTTCCCATACTGTTTTCAAAAGCTTGCTGAGCAGTCAAGTACAATGTACAGAAATGTACGCAGAAGACAAGTTGCAGCTGAACCGAAAATTTAGAACAGGTTTATCAGCTTTACTTTAAGTTCTGCTATTTTCGAAGGAAGCGTCGAGGTATGACCAAAGCCCTGTCGGCGTCATCGTCGTTGTCGTCGAACTGACATTTTCTGGTATATGAGCCGTGCTCTGGTAAAAGAGAGTTTAATGCATCTCCGTGATGCATTATACCATGCAAGTTATCACAAAATTATGGCTGCATAAAACTCATTTTGTCGAATGACACACTAAATCATGAAATAAACTGGTCGTCGGACATGCAGAAAATTTACCAACATAAAAAGTTTCGACCCATTACAGCCTGCGCGAACTGTGCAGGCTGACCTGGGTGGAAAATTTTTTGCAGATGCAAACCCACTCCTTTTCACAGAGCATGGCTCAATTATCTGTGACATTACTAAGATATTTACTTCAAACTTTGACTAGTTATTAACCATCAAAATGCAACTTAGTCAAACCAGTGTCTTCTTATTGTCTAGACAGGGTTTTGGTACTCCGACAGACCGACCGACAGACATACGGAAAGACGGACCGATCTTCTGACCATCCGACTGATAAGACCAGCTGAGTGTACCACTTCTTTTTCGTTTTCCTAGACAGACGGCGTAACGATCAGCTGTTTTATATCACATATATTAACACACATCTTACTATAAACAATTAAAATAACAATAACTTAAGTTTACCAAGAAATTAAACAATCTATGGTCAGATATAGCAAACTTTTATTTTTCACCTCTGACATTTGACCTTTTAGTTATATATTCTAAGCCAATCAAATGTATTCTCTGACCTCGTGCGTTTCGTATTAAACCAATCAATTGCCTTACAGTTTACGAATTTGTTCATATTATACAACCCGTCTGTGTCTCCCAAACACCGCACTGCTGAGCCGTAGACCTGTATTGGTGAAACCAAGGAAACAAACGCATAAATTAACTGTTGCTGAACATTAAATGAAATATTGATTAAAGTGGAATTAAACACCATTTTAACAAATAAACTCGCAATCCTAAAAATATATTTTCTAAACTTTAGATAAGATGTGTTAGACGTTTATTGTACCGGCTGAAGACGGCCCTCCCATACCTGCGATTTTAGGTTCAAATGCAATACATGAGAGTCAAGTTGAAACAACCACCATCTTTGGCGGGCACATTTTCTAGGTTGACCGTTCCGGCTACAAGATATCGACAGTAATTTTTTCATACACTCCTGTGGGAATTTTTTTTTTTCATCTTGAAGCAGACCACTTTTGAAAACATTGTGGTAAAGACGAAATTTTAGCAGTATTAACAAATCTATTTTGCACTGTTTGTGCAAAATTTTCTCCAGTTAAAAAAAAAAAAAACTCGTTCATTTGCAATGAAATGATAAGAAAATATAGTGTTATTTCTTTCCATCAACGTGTAAACCAAGATTTTGGCAAATCAAAAGTAGATGGCAGAATCGTGCACCATGAATATGAAATGCATTTTTTTTTTTGGTATCAGCTCTTTAAGTAATTTTAGTTTTCACTCCAGAGTTTTGCAATCATTTGTGGAAATGTCACATGAACGAACGAACGAACGAACGAACGAACGAACGAAATATTTTAATGACAAAAATTTACATAGTTTATAGTCACAATAAGAATAAAAAATACATGATCAATAACACGTGCCGATTACGAGAATTCGTATCAATTAAGATCAGTGTAATGACGTCATTTCTGATGTAATGAAAAATTACGGAACTACAGATTGCAAAACTGCCATCCCATTCTTCAAGAGCCCCATATCGCACCTTTTTATGGAATGAAATCGTCCGTTTTATACGGTTGCGAAGAAAAATATAACTAGTTGCATTTATTTGTATTTTAAAAGAAATTTTGATTTACGACATAACACTTTAAATATGCCTCTTTAACCGTCGAATTTATAAGAATTGGCTTTTTTGACGGCTGAAAACACAATCAACAGAAACTCAGAGAAAAAAAATAAAATCTGCTAGGCTTGGCTAAACAAGCAGACGGTATAGATCCAAGATCGGACAGCACGTTCTGTGCAGTCTGATCCTGATCTATGCCATCTGCAAAAGCCCCTGTTTTCGTTTGTGGTGCTAATAACGTAGCAGTTCACGATAAAAAACTTCATAAAAAGTCTATAGCTATTAATTAACGTTGGAAAACTTCTACGAATTAATTTGAACACCTGTTTCGTTAAACGTACCCAATTATTCCATCCTTTACTATACGTATTCTGTCGAGTATACATACGTATACTGTAGAGTATACATATATACTGTAGAGTATACATAATGTGCTTTATCTTGGACAATGCAGATTAAGATTGGACTGTGGAAATTTCTTTCTGATCCTATATCTGTACTGAAATAGTCTAAACGGTGCTGCTTGAAATAGTTGTAATCATCAAAAATATATTTGTTATATAATAGTTATACATATGAGCTGTGCTCTGGTTAAAGGGATTGGTTCAGTGCATCTCTGTGATGCATTTCTACCGAGCATATTATCACAAAACTGTGAATCCGCAAAATCTATTTTGTCTAAGATCTGGTTATATGGTAAAGTATACTGGTCCTTGGACATGTAGATAATTTACCCAAAGCAAAAAGTTCGACAAAGTTTCGACAAAGGTTAGCTTGCGCAAGCTGCGCAGGCTGACCATGGTCGATACTTTTTGCGGATGCATTAAGCCCCCTTTTTCACAGAGAAAGTGTCATATATATCTGTCGATGGGTTAATAGTCTAATAAAGTATGTTTTATCCACAGTCAACTAACCTTTAGAAACTCGATCACAACTTTACGTTAATTTACTCTTACAGAAAGTGCATATCAAGATCAGACTGCGAAGAAGAATTCAGTCTTATCTTCGATCTACCCTGTCTGCTTATATGTAAGACATTCTAAAGAAAAACCGTCATGGAAATAGCGAACTTTTTTGCTCACTGAAAATCTCTCTTTTTGTTTAACTCATATTTTTATTCTATGCTCATAGCTTTGAACGTGTGTACAGATGACGCATTTGCGGAGGGTGTATGGAAAATAGAGATCAGCCTAAACATACGTGTAGTCAGATCTTTCTTCACTCCTCGCTTCTCAGTTAATGACTTCAGTCAGCTGAACGAAATCTTTTCTTTTCTTTTTTGTAGTTGTCATTTTAATGTCGGCAAGAAACGGGTCAAAGTTATAATATTCGACGAATTTTAAGATCTACTTTTAATCTACTTTTAATATCATTACTTTTAGTCCCGTAAATACCTTATGTTGACGGTTATGCGCCCTTCTTTTCCGGCTTATTACCGTAGTGATAGCTGGTTACAGTTTGGCTGGAAAATAACGGTTGCTCCCTCCTTGTTGTATTATTACGCATGATCTTAATTCCGCAAGCGCTTCGATCTCCGTCAGTGGCGCAAGTCTTAAGCATGCAGTCTATTCGACCTTCCAAGGGTTAGACCTTACCAAAGTCAGCAAATCACAACACAGAGTGAACAGAACAAGTTCTACTAGATATTCTATAACACTGACATGGAATAAGTCATAATTTACGTACGATAAGATCAAAGCACTGCAAGGGGGCATACCGCAAAGGGTGTATAATTTATGGGAAAATTTTGAAGCTATTTTCATTGACGATGTTCTAATTGTGAGAAATATCACTAGCCTATTTACAATCCTGACGTCGTTTAACCCATAGGCTGCTAAGCGCGACTCACTGACCTTTTGCGGATAGTGCAGATCAAGATCAGACTGTACAGAACTTACAGTCTGATCTTGGATCTACACTGTCCGATGAGGAGATATCTTTCCCCAAAAACTACCTTTGAAAGAACAAAATTCGGGGTTGTACCATCAGCTTGAAAGTTTCATTCCATTTGTTTAACAGGATAAGGGTTAACTATTTCGCACGAAAGCAATAAATTCATCTGTATTCAGGGCTTCGAGTACAATTCAACTGCAAACAAAATCCAAGAGTAACAACTTACATCAAAGCCTCAGGCTACGCATTCTATACAGTTTGATATTAACCTACGCCGTCTGCAACAGCCACTGTTACAGCCCATGGCAGTGCCATATACCAAACGAAACTTTCATCCTTTTCCCATAATGTTTTCAAGAGGCTTCTTCCTCAGAGTCATTAAAATTCTGAATTTTGTGGTAAAGGCTTAAACCTAAACTTAGGTCGGTTATCCATATTTTACAAGGATGTTTTCAATGCTGTCTGCTGCAAGTGCAGGAGGTTATAAGTTAAATTAATTGTCAAGGTCACCGTAGATAAATATACTTCAGAGATATAAACACTCAAGTCACTTTTATTTCCAGTCATTTCTGTATACCTGGTTAATGATGTTTGTACATGACAGATTGATTGATTTTATGGTGTTCAACGCCGTTTTCAACTTTATTTCAGTTATATCGCGGCGGCCAGTGCACCAATCCATGCTTTCCTGGAATTTCTTTTACCAGCATCCCAAAAAACATTCTTTCCAACCCACTGGCTGCTTTTCCCACACAACCAGCCTCAAAACAATGGTCAGCGGTGAGGGAGGAATGAATCCTGTCGCAATGAATCCTGTCATCAATCCTCGAAAAGAAATTGGCCGAGCCGGAGATCGAACCAGCGACCTGTTCTCAAGTCCTCTCCGCTACTGACTGAGCTACCGGGGCTCGGCTTGTACATGGCAGACTTTGTAAAAAAGAAGTTGCTGCGTCATGTAAGTAGTGGTGCTTGCATTTTCAGTTAGTGTCATGTTCAGATTGTATCCTCTATGGTTTACTTCCAAGTTTCTGTCGGTCTAATCATTATTCCTCTTCCCCTAAATAATCAAACCGTCTACAGCTTTAGTCTTCATCACAGAATGTATTAGATGGAAAACTTACCATGAAAATGTTACTTTAGAAATGGGTCATGCGCTGGGAAAATGGGGCTTAATGCATCTCCGTGATGCATTATACGAGTACATGTGTACTAAGCAATGCATCACATAATCACGGAACCATAAAATTCATTTTGCCAAACAGCCGGCTGAATCCTGAGGTAGAATGGTCATTGGACCTGCAGAAAATTGACACATAGCAAAAAGTTTCGACTCATGTCAGCCTGCGCGAAGGGCGCAGGCTGACATGGGTCGGAACTTTTTGCCGATGCATTAAGCACCCTTTTCACAGACCATGGCTCAAATACATTTAACGCCAAACATGTTCAGTAATACTCTTAGATCCATGAAGGATATTGCTTTACTTATTATCTTATCGCTTTACCAAAAAATCTCGAGTTGTAACGGCAGCTCTGAGGGCTTATTTTTTTTAAGAAATCACTACGGGAAAGGGAGAAAATGCTGATAACGAGACTTTTCTCCTTTCCCGTAATCTTTCTTCTCATTCACAGACAAATCCCTACATTTGATCCACATGTAATTTGTCGTCTGCAAATGTTTTTAATATGGATGGATGAGTCCAGAATTTGTCGTCTGGTAAAGAGTTAATTTAAGTGTCAGACGATTTTAGTTCGAAAAAATGGGACTCGGAGATCAAAACTTTCAGTGATGAATTTGGTTTCCTAAAGGACATTGTAGATCCCTCATTCGACTCTTATTCCTGAGCAGTGTGACCTAAATCTACGCTGTCCACAGAAAACGGGTCGGCAAAACATGCTAGAGATTTAAAGTAAAGAGATCATAGCACTCTTGGTACAATTGTGTTCATTGCTCGAAAGGCCCGCTAAAAACGTTCAAAATGTTGATTTAATTAAACTAACCTGCGGAGCCGTTTCAAATCCATCCGGAAGACACAGTTCCGCCAGGTTTACCGTCAGTTGTACGTCAGATGCGACAAACAGCACGGTAGCCCGCCAGTGGGAGGCCCGCCGAGTGTTGGTTGGCGACGACAAAGAAATAGTTCCATCTTCATCAGAACTTGAGTCACTTTTGGCTGGAAAATTTTCGTTTATGTCCACAGACACGTCAAACAGATTAACAGAACTCGTATCCTCATTTAAACTATCAGAATGGGATCCATTGACAGATTTCGTACGGTCTCTACTACTTGTGGAATCTTGGGAGTCAACTCTGACTGGATAATGTTCCGATTTCCGAGGTTTTTCGGGTCTATACTGTTCAGGAATTATTAACTCCTTTGACACATCTATTGACTTTTCGAGCACGTTAAATAATGTGTTCGTATTATCTCCCTCTCTTACATGCACGGCGTTGGGCACATGGTCGGGACCGTGATTGGGTGTCGAGGATTCAAGTTTGTGCAGTAATTCCGGGGACATAGTTATATAGTTAGATCTTGCCGTCATCGGCATTCTGGTATCAATCTTGGAAATTGGAACTGACAGGAAGTCATCCTCCGCGTTTCACTTGAAAATTAAAAAAAAAAAACAATGAAATCTCGCTTTTTCGAACATCCAATAATTCGAATGCGGTGGTGGAACCCTTTATTGACACAATCCCGAGTTTTAACAACCCTGAGGAAGAAGCCTTTTGAAAACATTGTGGGAAAAGGGGAAAATGTTGCAAACCAGATACTTCATCATTCGGGTCTCAATTTGTCGTCTTCAGGTACTTCCAATTTTGATTTGTCAAAAAATTCTATCGTCAAATAAAGAGTTAACTATTTTCTTTGTATCATTGTCTCTGACTATTTTCTTTGTAGGACTTGCTTGGTATACTGCTTCACAGAGATGCATTATACCCCGTTTTTTTCAGAACGCCGCCCGCATACAATACACTTTGGCTTTTGAAACTTTTTGGGTAATCTTATCCGATAATCAGGGTCTGTATTCACCAACCATACTTAAGAACATTCTTAGTCTTGTTCTCTAAGATTTTCTAAATTTAAAAGTAACACAACCGCTGATTGGCTAAATCAAATGCTTTAGCCAGTCAGAACTTGTGATACTTTCAAATTCAGAAAATTCTGGGGAATAAAACTAAGAACATTCTTAAGAATTGTTGGTGAACACGGACCCAGAACATATTCGTAACTTGATCTGAATCTTTTTTTATTTCTCTGTTTTCAATAATCGAGGCTTTGACTGTGTAGCAAATGTGCTCCTTCGAGGCTCTGTGGCGAAAGCCTTGGATTTGTAATTGAACGATCCTGGTGCGATCCCTGCTGGCTGCACTTGCCACGCTGGAGTATCCTTTTGCAAATCACGACCGATACCTAGCCAGTAATTGGTGAAACTCGTGGAAGCTGTCTGTCATGACTGAAGGTACCTAGTAGAGTAAAGTATTAAAACGATTTTGGGCATGGCCCGCCGAATATTGAATTCAAAACCGGTCGCACTTCTAGGCGGTCACAAAGTACTCGTTAACAGAAGCATTTTGAAGAAAAAGAAGATGGAAAAAAGAAATCGCGTGTTCCGTGAGGTGAAAGAGGAATGAAAGTATTTATGTTCACGTGAGATCTGCTGAGAGCTCACCTCAGAGCAAGAGCTGCATTGGTTGCTTTTGCGAACAGTCTAGATCAAGATCAGACTGCACAGACCGCTCAATCTGATCTTTGGTCTAAAAGTCTAACAGAATGTAGATATTCCAACAGAACAGCTCCGAATTCTGCAAAATTTAGTCGTTTCATTCCAGCATATACTTCGAGTTCACTGATCTAGATATATTTGTGTTATTACGAGTTCGAAAAATCGATATTCATTGTTTATACTTTTCTTTTTCACAATGTAAATTATACATCGAAATAGCCATGCCAAAATCGAATTATTCCGCATCACAGCACTTTTTTTTTTTTAAATTAAACATGTAAATCCCAACAGAGAAATAGGAATTCAAAGAAAAAAAGAAAAACATTTACTATAACAATTCCCAAAACTTCTACAAAACAAACACACTTAGAAAACTTTATACTATTTACGATTTTCTGTTATTTCCGCTTCCTTTAAATTTACAGCATTTTGTAACATAGTTCTAGCGTCTATATACAAGTAAAAAAATAAAGCTCGAGATAGGCTCACACAATAAACGGAAAATCGAAGGTGCCTCACGTTTTATCAAAGGTAAGGCAGATAGTAGGGAAAAGTTCTGAACTATCGCTATACTTGACTGCGTCATGAATACTGTCTATGTGGCGTTAACCCATTGTTTCTCTTCCAAGTTATTGACTATAAACCCATTACGGAACGTTTTCATGCTTTTTTGGGCCAAACAAATTTGCACTGTCACAAACTTCACGCAGGCAAACACTTAGAGAAAAAGAAAATATTGTTCTTTACAAGAGGAAAAGAAATAAAAACATCGGCACAAGTATTACTTAGCAAAATTAAACCGAGACATTTGCATATTCAATGACCTTACTTTGGCACTTTGATTACAACCCCACACATTGCACGGGAACTTACGAATACGATACACGGAAATTAATCAAGTATAAGTTTGATATTACCAGATAACAATTACTCCTTTTCCCAAGATGCATTTGGCAGGTTATGGTTTTAAAATACGCAAGTTGTTAAAGAGGTCAGAAAATTCTAGTTAAAATTTCACTAAGAAATTAAAAATCACAATTTGTGACTTGTCAAAGATTTACTTTTCAACTCGGAATTATATTTTGATGCTGGCAACCCGTCCTGCACTTCCGGTTATAGCAGGCTGCAGACATGCAATGTGATATTTGTCTACTTTCTTTGTAAAGTAAATCTCAGGTTGCGATACGCCGAAAATGGAATAACTCTTTTCACTTTCGGGGTCAAACTTGTAAGCCAATTAGATGACTAGTCTTGGAACCAAGAATTAGATCAATAGTTAAAAGTCCACTAGCTGCCAAATGTAAACAATTCGGGGTCAAAATGTGGGCAAACTTAATTTGTACCATTTTGAAGTTTGGATAGTATAAGTTTTCAACTTTTGTTATAGTTTTACAATACATTTTTCTCTGTCAATGACTTGAACTTTGACATATTGCTCTGTAACACATAGTCAGACTCGTAATAACATCCATACTTTTAAATGCTATGAATTAAACCTGTCTGCATTTTGTTTTGTCGAATTGTTTACTTTTGGCCGCTAGTGTGCCTTTTATATATGTGAAATGTTGGTCGGACTTTACCAAAAGGCGGACTTTAATTATCGCCCTTATATATTGACCTTATACATGCGAAGTAATTCTTCGTAAGCACTCATAAGTATGGAGAGCGTCTAGACAAAAAACCCCACTTTTTTTCGGCCTATGTGAATGTGCTGGCTTTTGACCTACTTCTTAAAATAATAAAATCGAATGAATAAATGGTAATTTGCGATTGGTAAAAAATGTGCATATGTTTGCGCTATTTGCTCACACATTTATGACACAAATAAACAAGCGTTGGTAACGCTAATCGTTACCCTATGGTCTTTATCCACACTATAGCCAACTAATATTACAGGGGATGGTCCTTTTCTTGTACTATATGATAGTCTAATATTTTTCTAAGCGTTACCCAATAACCAAATACTATATGTCTAAACGAACGTAATTTTCAAGCATCTGTCACAGCTGTATGCTGCCCGACACTCCGATGAAGTCAAGCGACGTGCACCGTGGTTAGCGCCTGGATGGGTGACTAAATCATGATTCAAACTTGCAGTATCCGTGTTATGTTTTAACTTTTTTCCCTTTTTTCAACGATAGTTTGATTAACTTGTAACCTTGAAATATATGTCTAATTTTAAAATTGCACTTTTCAACAGAATCAAAACAATGAGGAAAAAGGTAATTGCTGTCGAGGTTATTTTTTACCATTTTTCTTCGTATTAAGCTACAAAAAGAATTTAAATATTTATTTTCCTCTTCCCGTTACGCTGTGTTTTTTAAAAGATAATTCTTGTACCCAATATCGGGCATGTACACATTTAGTACCGTTGTTAGTTCGCATGACACATTGGCTCGTAATCACCCACTATTATAAATGCTATACATTCACAGATGAGACACCTGATTGGCTGAGGCGTTTTGTCTCTACCAATCAGATGACTAGCTTAGAACGAGAATAAATTTAGAACGATCTGCGGATGAATACTACAACTGGCGGTCTAGAATTTTGCAATAAAAGGAGGGAACTTTTGACTCCAGTATATGAGCCCTGCTCTGTGAAAAGAGGTTTTAACGCATCTGCAAAAAGTATCGACACATGTCAGCCTGCACAGTCCTCGCAGGCTGACATGGATCGAAACATGTCGCTATTGGTCAATTTTCTGCATGTCCAAGGACCATCTTACCTTCAGATTCAGTCAACCCTCAGACTAAATGGATTTTATGGATCCATAAATGCGCGATGACTGCTTGGTTTAGTAAATCACGGAGATGCATTAAACCCCATTTTGCTAGAGCATGGCTTAATCATAATTCATACTCAGTATCGTACACATAATGAATCTATCGCAACGCAAAGGCAAGACAGAGATGCTCATCGGTTTTATTTGTCGGTTTCATTTGTATTTACGCCGAATTCAACAGTATTTCAGTTATATCATGACCACAGCTAGGCTACTCATATCTTTCATGAGTTGTACCAGACATTACCAAGCCGAGACTTTACATTACATTGCCAAAGAACACTTCCATAATACAAGTGTCACCGTGGAAAATAGATTTGCTTGTCTGGGCTTTGACGCCCTTTACAAAAGTATTACAGTTTTTTAAGGGCGACCAGTGCACCAATTCATGTCTTCCTGGAGTTTCCTTAACCAGTCCTACGTAGAGTACTCTTTCCTGAACAGTGGATTTCTTAATTAAAAAAAGGTGAAAGTAAGGCCAGCGTTGAGAGAGGAATAATTCAGTCTTACTGACTTGCATCAGTCGTAGAGGAGAGTTTATGCCGAGCCGAAATTCGAATTCCCATGTACTATGGTAATGGGGGGGGGGGGGGTACATAACAATAGTAAAGAAGTGTGACGTAATGTGAAGAAAGCAGTATCAATCATACTCACTTCCCACATTCGCATTAAGAGAAAAAAAATCACTATGCTATTTCGAATCCTTAACATCGATAGAATTAGTACAACATAAGTCAACCCAATTATCGCTATATCGTACAGTCTACACCAATGCTGAAATATGTCTAGAACAAATGGTTCTGCAGTTTACAGGCAGTCTATGTCGTAAGTTTTTTTTATCCTGTTCTTTTACAAGAATCAGCAGACCATAGACAATCTTTGCTTACACGATATCGGCAAGACTTCGAGCTGAAAGTGATAATGGCTAACCCATTCCGCACTGTAAACTAATTTGAAAAACAGGTGCTAGTGACGTCACTTTGGAATCTGAACTCAATACGGCGGTATTGGTGTCTGAAACCCCATCTGCTGTTCTGGCAGATTCTCGACAGATATTCATCAAATGGCCAGTATATAGGTATATCAAGGACTGCGTGCATATTTTATTTCATTTCACTTGTATTCGAACCAAAAACTTCGGTGATACATTGGTCGTCAAATACAAAAGAGTCATGATCTGGCGTGGTGGTTTAATGCATGTCGGTGATGCATCATACCAAGCAAGTCATCACAGTATTATGGATCCATAGAATCCATTTTGTGTAACAACCGACTTAATCATCAGGTTCACTGGTCCTTTGGCATGCAGAAAATTTACAATACAGCAAAAAAGTTTCGACCCAGGTCAAGCTGGGCGGACTGCGGAAGCTGACAAGGGTCAATAGTTTTTGCAGATGCAATAAACCCCCTTTTCACAGAACAAGGCTCATATAGTCAAGATCAGTGAGGTCATTATCTATAAAGATTCAAAAGTAAAATAATAAAGACAAGGTTAAGTTCAGATAAAGGCTTATACCAAAATGCTAGAAATAGTATTGGTTTTTCATAAATCAAATATACAAACACTGTCGGCCATCCTGTTTTAGGGTAACCAAACAATACCGAGCTTTAACGACCCCGACGAAGAAGTCTTTTTGAAAACAATGTGGGAGAAGGAGAAAATGCTGGTAACCAGCATTTTCTCCTTTCCCTACAATGTTTTCTACCCTCCGTAGGTGAAAAAAAAACACGTCATTTTTTGCCAGATTTGTTTTGCCATCTGCAATTGCTTTCAATATTTGGACAAGTCTAGAATTTTGTCGCTTAGTAAACAGTTAATTGCGTGTTTTGCTTATACTTCTAGAAGGGTGGTAGAAAGTATTGTAGGGATAGAGCTTTGACAGTCTCTACTAGAAGTTCTGTGTGGTGTCTGTGGGTGTGAGGTAGAGCGTCGGCCTCGTAATCATAAGGTCTTGAGTTCGATACCCGAGAACGGGTGTCAACTTTGGGACTGTTCATTGGCCCACACTTTTGGCGCAAGCATTGGTGTACTTTCCAGGAAGCAGAATCGAGAAAGGTTAGTATAAGTTGCAAGAACTTGTTTCTCAATCGACGTAAAACAAATATGTTTAAACTTATAAGTTTTCGACGTGGTGAGTGGAATGGATCCTTTACCAGATGGCAAAACTTTAGACTTGACAAAATTGAAGGCATTTTGCATACGGATGTGATTCAAATAATTGATTTTCTCTTTAAATGGTGGCAAACATTGTGGAAAAAAAGGAGAAAATGCTAGTTACTCTCATTTTCTCACATTGTTTTTATAAGTTTTCCTGCCTGGGATCGTTTGGTAAACGGTTGAACTTTGAACCTACCGATACCTTGGTGCTAGCACCGATTATGAGTGCAGAAAGAATTAATCGAGAGACATTGACTTTAGTTGCAGAATTTTTTTTCAAATTTGGTGTAAAATAATTTTGAAAACGCTTAAAGATACCGCCATACTCGTCTTCAGCCAGTTGTTAACCCATTTTATCTGTACTTTATGAAACTATAATAATTCTTGTATCTTCATGCCAAATGTTGTCCCTGACGGTGCAAGGTTGCACAGATTACGACGGATAGAAAATGTATTTCATTTTTTGGCAACTTCCAAAGAAATCACTGATGTCGTTTCCGGTTTTAAATGAGGACAAATCCGTTGGGTTTCTCTATCCCTTACACCATATTTATTGGTGATTCATATATGTTTACACAGCTGACCAAATTCTGAGCCATTCTGCAAACTTTCAAGTTTTAACAACGTTTTTTCTGTCTGGCTGTAAGGATAAACTTAACATTGAAAATGAAACTTTTAAAGGTATTTATTAAAAAAAAAAAAAAAAAAAAATACTGATTGTGTCGCGTAGTCTGAATGCAAGCGGTTCAGAATACGTTACGAGCTGGACAAATCTTAAGAGCTGCCTCGAGGTGGTGAAATGGCTAAAGTCGTGGTCATTTTCATTCAAGAAGTCGCTATCATAAAGAAACTGTTTGCGATCGATGTTAGATGAAGACCGTCTTTTCTGTCTTGCTGCAGAACACAAGTTAAATCAGTGTGGCAAAAGAAGATATTGCTCGTAAAGAACAGTTTCTGCTTTCTCCACCGTATTTTTAATTGTTTTTAACGTATTGAACGTTGATTGTTCCGTACAGAATTTGCAGTCTGGTCATGGATCAACAGAATTAGATTGTGATCAAATCAGCATCAGACTGACTGAAAACAACCGTTTCGCCATACCTAGCATTCTTAACCTTTAGGCTGATAAGCGCGACTTAGGGGCCTTTTATGGACAGTGTAGATCAAGATCAGACTGCACAGAACGTGAAGTCTGATCTTGGTTCTACACTGTCCGATAAGGAGATTAGTTTTTCCCTCAAAAATACCTATGAAATAGCAAAGTTTGTGGTTGTACTATATCGGCTTGGAAGTTTTCTATAACTTATTTAGCAGGTTAAGGCTTAACTCTTTCAGCGCCAAATTTCTAAATTCAACCTCTTTCGACAGCTAAAAATTCAGTCTACTGACATTCAGACTGATCAGTATCTTACAGGCTTGACTAAACAAGCGGACGGCATAGATCAAGAATCAGGCTGCACGTTCTGTGCAGCCTGATCTTGATCTATGCCGTCCGCAAAAGTCCCAGTTTTCGCCTGTGGTGCTGAAAGGGTTAAGGTTACTAGGTAACAATTCAGTTGTTTCAGAAAAATAATTTTTTCAGTCTAGATTGAAAGCTTATATCCCAAGTTTAAAAATAGAAATAGTTTAGAAAAGAGAAATGTGCTTCAGTCAGTCAGTGGTTAAGGTATTTGGGGCAAGGAAATGCTAGTTCGATCCCCACTGGCGGCCCTGGCCTCGTAGCAGTATATAGCCCTTTACCACGCGTCAAAATCTTAGACTTTTCCAATTTCGAAGCATTTGCAGCCGAAAAATTAAATGAAGCTCAAATGTGGAATTTGTCTTTGATGGAGTAGAAAGTATTGTGAGAAAAGAAGAAAATGCTGGTTACCAGCATTTTCTCCTTTTCCGAAAATGTTTTCAAATGTCTTCTTTCTCAAGGTCGTTAAAAGTTGGGGTTGTGATGAAAAGGGCTATACTTTGGCAAGCCGATGCAGAGCCCACGCAACCCAGGAAAGATGAACGAGTCAACGGCCTGATAGGAGTCTAGTACTGTTGAAATGAATACTATTTACCAAAACCTCTGCCTATCTGTCCGTTCGCCCGCCCGCCTGCATCCGTCCGTCAGTCCGTCCGTCTGTCTGTCTGTCTGTCTGTCCTCGAAGATAAATCGACACAGTGGTTACTGGACAGACTGAAAGATGTTTTTCGCCGCTTTATACACTATTTCAGTCATATCACGGCGACAGCTCACATATACACTGACTCGTATGTCCAGGGTTTCACTCGTACTAGGCAAGGACTCTGAAGTGTCTTGCCCAAGGACACTCTTACGAAAACCTAGCGCTTCGAGTGAGAATCGAACCCGGATCTCTCGATTTCGAATCCTACCGCTTCACTACTGAGCCACGTAGGACCAATCGTTTTCTTTGGAGTGTGTGACTTCCAGAATTATTTGTCGTGCAGCTTTTGTGCAAATGTGTGAACACATAAAAAAGAAGACAAGAACAAAAGGCAGTTTTTATGTATCAATCGCCAGCGATATTTATTGTTAAAATGTACATAAAAAGTCTCGGCAATGCTATTCAAAGAAATTATCAGATAAATTATGAATCTCTAAAAATTGCACTCGTTGAGGTCAGGACGGAAGATCAATGAATGGTTTAACCCTTATCCTGCTGGATAAGTTAAATGTTACTTTCAAGTCGATAGTAAAAACTAAAATGTTGCTATTTCAAAGTTATTTTGGGGGGAGAAATATCTCCTTATCGGACAGTGTAGATTCAAGATCAGAATGCACGTTCTGTGCAGTCTGATCTTGATCTACACTGTCCGCAAAAGGTCCGTGAGTCGCGCTTTGTTAGCGACATGAAAAAGATTAAATGACAAGGGAGATCGCCTTATAGAGAGTTAGTTCAGATCTAACCCTTAATCTGCTAAATAAGTTAAATGAAACTTGCAAGTCGATAGTAAAAACCTGAATGTTGCTTTTTCAAAGTTATTTTAGGGGGAAAGATCTCCTCATTGGCCAGTGTAGATCAAAGATCAGACTGCACTTTCTGTGCAGTCTGATCTTGATCTACATTGTCTGCAAAAGGTCAGGGAGTCGCGTTTAGCAACCTAAGGGTTAAAAAATCAAACCTGTATTTGATATTCATACTTAGGCGACACTGTGTCCCTTGTTTTTCAACATAGGTCCATTATAGAAGCATGGAATGGGTGTTGAAGAATTCAGAATATTTGTATGTGTATATTTTGAAATGTTATCTTTATCGTTTTTAAGATTTAATCAAGCATCGTTTTATACCTGCTCTGTCTAAAGTCTTTCGAGCAAACATATACAAATGAGCCATGCTCTGTGAAAAGGGGTCTAATGCATCTCCGTGATGTATATAGATCCGTGATGTATATAGATCCGTGATGTATATATAGCAAGTCATCACAGGATCATGGATCCATCCATAAAATCAATTTGTCTAACATCTGACTGAATCATGAGGTAGACTGGGGGTCGACTGGTCCTTAGACATGCAGGAAATTGACCAATAGCAAAAGGTTTCGGCCCAGGTCAGCCTGCGCGGACTGGGCAGGCTGACCTGGATCGATACTTTTTTGCAGTAGCATTAAGCTCCTTTTCACAGAGCATGGCTCAAATTTTATGCATACATAATAAATAATATAATAGTATATACGGCTCTTAACTTTTGATTTTACTACAAAATTTTAAATGAGTTTATGACGAAAACAATTGCAGACAATAGATGAAGTGGAGCGCTCGTGATAAGATTTTACTGTGATTGGATAGAAGGAGAGTGTAGGAAAAGGAGAAAAGAAATGCTAGTTACCAGCATTTTCTCCTTTGTTCCACAGTTATTTCAGACGCTTTCTCTCTCGAGATCGTAAAGAAAAAAACAGCAGTGTATTGCAAAAAGTTAATCCTGTTATGCGTCTTGTTCTCAGAAATTGGGGCTAGATTCAATTTGATGAGAATGAGATAACGAAAATTATGAGTTGTCTTCGATAGTTCTCTTTTCCAAGCAACATTCAGAAACGTGTAAAAGATTAGGAGAAATTCACGGATAAAAATCTTCTGTACACATTGCCTTCCAGTTATGCGACTCTGTTGAACAGGAAAATAAGATGTGTTAAATTCTATTTCATTGACGAGCAAGTCCAGATTTGTTAAACCTGTGTTCATTTACGAGTTAAGTGTACTACTGGAAACAAATCGTGTTAATGTTAACCATATATGCACTACTAGTTGCCTCCCTTCTTTTAGTCTGTCTCTGTTTCGTAGGCCTGATTTTCGAATCCTGTTGCATGACTTGAGTGGGATACTTGCGAACCTTGGACCGTGTTTGTTCCCACCTTTCTGGGATCTTGATAAAAGTTTTGGAACCTGTAAAAAGTGATAAAGTATTGACTTAACTTTTTTTTCCAAACAATCACGACTTTTAACGCCCCTGAGAAAGACAGCTTTAGAACACACTGTGGGAAGAGGACATAATGTTGGGAACCAGCATTTTCTCCTTTGTCTACAATGTGGTCTAATATTTCAGAAACAAATTTTATTTTTTGAGTCACATTTATTTTGTCATCTGCAATTGCTTTCAACTTGGACAAGTCCAAAATTTTGTCGTTTGGTAAAGGGTTAACAAGGCAACTAACTTAACACAATAAAATCTACTTTTTCCGTCTCGCAGTACACCACCTTTAAAAGGTGAAGCAAGATGAGAAATCCTACGTAACAGGCATTTTCTCCTTTATGACACATTGTTTTCACTTGTTTTCACCATTAAAGCTTTTGCTTATCTTCATGTTTTAATCCTTATCCTGCTAAATAAAAGAAATGAACTTTCATGCCGATAGTAAAAACCCATACTTTCCTATTACAAAGGTATTTTGGGAGGAAAGATATCTCCTTATCGGACAGTGTAGATCCAAGATCAAACTGCACGTTCTGTGCAGTCTTATCTTTATCTACTGTGTCCGCAAAAGGTCAGTGAGTCGCACTGAGCAGCCTAAGGGTTAAAAGTTGGCTTCGACATTTTTTATCAGGGGATTTGAAATCAGTTTCCTTGTCAACTTTTTCTATCTATCCGTTTATGTGAGAAATAAGCAAGTGGGCGGGATAATAGGCACGAGACACTTTACAGTGTCATGTCCCACAATACACCCTCGTGACTAACGCCATCGAGGCCATGATCTCCTGATTTCATATACAACACTTCGAAGACAACCGGAACACAAGTATGCAGCAACTAAAATGAACATCTTGGCTGATTGATCTTACCTGGATGAAAAATATCACTATTGAGTTTAAAAAAAAAAAAAAAAAAACGAAACAATATTCGGAAATAGAGAAGAATACATACTTTTCTTTGTAGTATAAGTTCGTTACAGGATAGGTTGCCTTGTACGTTATTGGTTCAAATTCTATTTCCTTTGCGTTGATTGGTTTAGCGTGGAAAAGGCGCCATCTGTAGTATTTCCAGAGCTGCACTCCGCCCACCAAACACAAAACGAGAAATATAAATCCGCCTATAATGGCTCCGGCTATCAGTCCGGCGTTCGAGCTTTTGTTTGTAGATGGTACTGTGTCTGTGGTATATAAAAGATGGAACCAGACTGAATAAATAAATAAATAAATAAATAAATGCCAGAGCGTCACTCAAGAAGTTCAACTTACAAACACAGTTGTTTTCGTCTAGGCCATCGCCGCATTCGTCCACTGTATTACACACTAAGGAACTGTCTATGCATATACTTGTGTTAACACAAGTAAACTGGGAGGAGGTACACGTCCCTGAAATCACCAATGATTAGATATTACCCAAAATATACAGTGAAAAAGTATGAACTCTCTTAGGACGAATCCATCTGATAGCAAAGTGTTCTAATACTTATATACTTTTTCTACAGAGTAAACTAGAGAATGCAACTATCGATTTGTACAAAATTTAATTAGACCTATAGCAAATGAAAAAAAGTTTGACGTTATTATAGGTAATAAAGCTAAGAAAGAGCAAGGTTAATTGGTTTGTCATCTTCGAAACTCGGAAAGAAAACCAAGCAGCGCCATTCATTTTCAATATGACGGAACTCTCGGTGGTACGATTTTCTTTAACATTCCGTCCTTACGTTAGATTTCCTTTTCCAGCTCTCATTAATCTGTAATACCAATTTTTGTGTATCATGCAAATCAAACGATTCGTGTTTGTACATTCATCTTGAAAGTTATTGCATCACTTTCTAGAGAAAGCCGTACCCGTTGTTATAGCAACAAAAATGAAATCGAAACCGAGGCTCTGGCCCGTGGAATCACTCTTAAAGTAAACCGTCATTTCGTTTCCGGTCGAGGTGTAGTTGGATGCAGCCGTTCTACCACACAATGGACTGGTATTCAGTGTACTAGCGCTTGTATCGGCGCCGTCATGGATGTTCACGTAGTCAACGCAGGAGCCTAGTACTGTATTTTCTAGATCGAATATCCTGAGAAAATCAATTTAATATTAGGACTGGTGAGAATTGGATGAAGCAGGTTCACCATAGCCGCTCATGATATTCCGAAAGATCTGACCTATCTCCTTTTTATACAAATTACTGTTACCTCCGGCCTTAAAAGAAGTCCTACAAATTCTATCGCTACTTTATTCTGAACTGTTTACAGTCAATCGAAATTATATATTAATCAAAGCTCGGCAATTATAGAGGCTGCTTTTTCAAAACTATATAGGAAATGTGTAACACGTGTATTTCAGATATCATTCCTCTCTGATGACGGATCAGACTGTGCAATCATTTACCGTCACAAATGGCGTAAGATGTTTACGTTTTACTGCACCAGTGCCTATTTGTTGTTGATGATACGGCAACTACTTCCGGATTACCAGTTTTACAATGGCGGACAGAAGCCTAACTAAAATGACTTATTGATAAGGTTTTCCAACATAATTGTGAAAAAATCTTACTATTTTATCTATGGCTGAAATATTACTGTAAAATAATTGATAAATAGACATCACTCGTTGAAGCATATACATACTCTAACACCCTGTGCAAAGCCAAGATTTTTTTAAACAAGTTTAGTCCACGCATTAAACCGCTTTCAATGTTATGCCATTGATACGAGTACCACGTTTCACTCTTCCTTTAGAATAACAGCCACATTTTATAAGAAACATGCAAACGGCTCATAGGCCTGAAATGATTCTAAGGATGTGGGTTATTCAACACCCTTCAGTGCGCATGAATACATGTTTATTTATATTACTGCTTCTCATATCTATTTAAGCAAATTACTCGAAAATATACTTAATCCGTTATTATTATCACTCTTCCCATAAGCTGCAAATACATGTATATATTTTTGATAGGTAAGATACTTTTCATCTACATTCTTATTTCCCCCGCTGTAACTTTATAAGATGTAAAAGTGTTCTACAAACCTAACGTGAAGCAGGACTACTTTTCCGGTATCCGCTACCACGTGATAGAAACATGAGGTATCTGCGGAGTAATGTAGACGGGTACTCGATTCAAGGCGTAGACTTGTAGACAAGGTTTTTGACGTTACGTTACACACTGTATTAAAATAATCTGACCAAAAGAGAAAACACATTTAGTATATTTATTCTGTGTTTAGCCCGTTCATCTTTGAACTTTTCGTCATGGACCCTCTGTGTCTAAGCAATTTTCTACCAAACAACGAAAATTTTACAGATGTGCAAACTGGAAGCATTTGCAGACGACAAGTTAGATCTGACTCAGGTGAGGAGATCAGCCTTCAAAATGGTACAAAACTTGGTTGGAAAGAAGGGAAAATGGTTTTTACCTTTTCTCTAATGTTTTCAAAAGGCCTTTTCTTCAGGTTCTTTAAAACACGGGACTGCTTGGTTGAGGGCTAACATGTTCGATCTAAAGTTTTGAAGTCCCGGGTTCGTATTCACTTTTAATTTCATTACAAGTCTAATTTTAGATTTAGAAAGTAACACAATTTCCGATTGGCTGAACCATTTAGTTTAGCCAATCAGAAGTTGTGTTACCTTCAAATTTAGAAAATTCATGAGAATGAGGCTAAGACTGTTCTTAAGAATGGTTGGTGAATACGAACCCTGGTTCGATTTCCGCTGATGGCGCTGGTTATGCTAGAGTTTCCTTGTGTAAAGCATTGTATAACGCCAACCTTGTACTGGCAAAATCCAGGACAGATATGAATAAATGAGCTGACGCTGTGACAGGATGTAAATATTATTGAAATCGACGTATGGTCTTCAGCACAAATGTTGTTTGTATAGAACAGCTCTGGTTTTATCTCAAAATGGGACATTACAGACGTAAATAGCAAGTTGGTTTTATTCAACGCCCCTCTCTCAATCCACGAATGTTGCACCTGGCTTCAGGTAGTAATGAAATCGGAGCCGTTTCGCAAGCTTATTGAATGTTTACGATACGACATTAACATTTCAGTCGTGCTCTGTGAAAATAGGGTTCAATCTATATACAAAAATCATTGACTCAAGTCAGCCTGCGCAATCCGCTGTTTTTCTGTTGGTCACTTTTCTTCATGTCAAAAGACCAGTCTACATCAAGACTCAGTAAGTTGTAAGACAAAATGGATTTTATTGATCCCTAGTTATATCATGACTTGCTTGATATCGTGCATCAGGAAGATGCATTAAATCCCCTTTGACCGGAACATGACTCATTTATTTTAGTCTGACAACTAGTGCGGTAGCTATGGTTCAAACCAAACCATTGTTCAAACCAATTATATATTCACACTGTAGATGTACTTAGAATGTTGATGGCAGAATAAGCTTATATTTGCGATAAAGGTAGATCAAGATCAGACTGCAAAGGAACGTAGGGTATAATTATAACAGTAGACCAAAACTGTCCATTGCCCTCAGAGATATTCAGGTATAAAAAGTCTTAAAATTGCAAGATAGGTTTCAGTCATTTGAATACTTCATCATAGTAATAGTAAAGAATCCTCAAACTTGTACCTTTTTGTCATGGTATTGGATTATGTAATAATCTAAACCTGTGACCAGCGTAAGACAGGTTACAGCTTCAAAATATAATGAAAGTATATCTTGAGCAGTCCTTCGTTCAAACTATTATCATACAGGGATTAAAGCAGAAATATACGCGTAAAACTACATATACCTGTTGAAATTCCATAACTCAAGCTTGGACACAAAACTGTCACTACGAACCCAATCAAACGTAAATGCTCAGCCATCATAACTTGCTAGTTGTTCACATTCAAGTCATAGAAATAAACATATATTGTTATTTTACATTATTTTCTGTATTACTTTCCTACATTTATACAAAAGATTTTTGATGTGTATTGAAACCTGTAGAAACCTGTATCTATCGATTTGGTATTATCTACACCCTTTGCGCTGTCCCTTAGTGTCTGTCCTGATACAGGTGTTTATTTTTAATCCTTTTTTCTTTGTCCAGTCGTATAAAAACTTGAAAGCAATATCATTTGCTTTTTCGGACAGAAGGAGCAATTTCATATTTAATCTATATTTCCTATACTTTGTGAGAAATTCAGACTGAAATAGCCTGAATTTGTGAGCCCGAATCCTCTTAATTAACTGAATACAATCAAATTCACTTACTTGAAAATTACATGTTGAATGATTAACGTGAAAGCGTATAGTATTTTAAAAAATAAAAGTTTTGTAACTGAAAAACGAAAAAAAAAAAAAACTCTAAATACCCAGTGACATTGTTGGTTTGTTTTATATAGATAAAGTGTGAAAGTATACCTATAGTGTTAATGTTTCTATAAATAGCAATCGATTTCTTACAGAATGGCCGTTGGTTTTACATGTAGGCTAGGCCCTATATACGCGGGGAGGAATAGGCAAATAAAATAAATAGATATTGAAATAAATATTCATCTATCAAATTGCCAATAATAACTTAAGTTCTTTCAATTACGAACAACGTCTCTGGCAATTTGATGACTAGTCTTTGACCTTAGGGTAAAAATGATTTTATTTATTTATTTATAGAAGTTGTCGGCTAAATCCTCAGGTACAGTGGTTCTTGGACATGCAGAAAACTACCCAAAAGCAAAAAGTTTCGGTCCAGGTCAGCCTGTGTGGACTGCACAGGCTGACCTGGTTCGATACTTTTTGCAGATGCATTAAGCCTCCTTTGCAAAGAGCATGGTCCATGTTCTTGGCGCGGAATAAGTGCACGGTGTTTTCGACAGTTTTTCAGTACTAGTATCACGGCCACCAGAGCTTCTTCTTTGCTTTCATGGACAACCTTTGCAAGCACTCCACCCACCACGTTTTACACGTTACTGGATTTTTTCACGCGTAAACATAGTCTTGACTCACGTTTAAACATAGTCTTGTGATGGTCGGCAGTGAGGTAGGGGTGAATCTCTTGGGAATGACTTCCATCAATTGCCGAAAATGATTTTGGTCGGGCTAGTATTCAAACTCATAACCTCTTTATAGCAAAGTCCTGTGCACTGAGCTGCTGTAGCGTGACAAATTCAAAATCAAACTGCATTTTCAGTGCAATCTGTTCTTGAACCTCTATAATTGTCCGTCAGAGAACCTTAACTTTCCCCTGGCGTAGAAAAACGGCATTACATTTCACTCTTTCATAATGACGGAGTAAGTCTCAACTTTCAAAATATTAAAAAAAAAAAAGAAACTGAAATACTTACATAATGTAGGTCACACCACCTAGTTTATTTTCTATGGCAGCTGTCCCACAATTTAAACTTTTGAATAATGATACTGCTTATAATAACAAAGCTGTGTGAACAGACCCATTCTATTTCGACCACCTGACATTTGAAACATAACCGCTTGTTTTGTTAACTGACATTTTCCGACGTAGCTGAATGTGCTGGCTTTTGACCTACATTTTGGTACTGATAAAAAATGAATAAATAGAAATTTGTGATTGATAAAAAATGTAGACATGTTTATTTTAAGGGCCCCTGCCTATTTGCTGGCAAATTTACGCCGTCTATCTTTTTTTTATAAAGATGTTTCTTGTTCCGTTTGCCTTGCTTTGCGAAAGAGACACTCTGTACCCAGGAAACAGCGTTTATTATATTGCACATTTCCGAATTTTTACATTCATGGAGTTTGGAAAAGAAAGCCAGTAAAGGAGCAACTATTGCTATTGGTAACCAGCATTTTCTCCTTTTCCCACAGTGTGTTCTATCCTATCAATGATAGATTAAATCATTTGAGCCACAGTTAAACAGTCGTCTGTAAATGCATTTGATTGGGCATCTTCGTAAGCCAAGGTGACGATCACTACGTGGATCTTACCACTTGGCTGATCGAGTCGAAATTTGTTAGCTCGGCGACGCGCCACCTACTGGATTTTGACTGTTATCACCCATAGATTTACGTCATCGAAAACCAACCAAACGTCGCGTAACATAACTTTTTCGGTAGTTCGTTTATGATTTATTAAGCGCTTCGGTTTTGTTGTTTTAACGGGGTCCTTGACAATTGGCCACTAAGGTTTGGTCGCAATCTTGACAGACGATTTATCAAGCCAAAATCTATTTTCGAATCGTGCTAAATTCGCGAAGCAAAAGCCACACGCGTACTTTGATAGTCCATGTGTGTTGGGATGTATCCTGAAATTTCATTTAATTGATTTGTGACTGTGAATGTTGTAGAAAATAGTGTTCGTCTGTACTTGTTTTGTCATAATTCCCAGCATACTAGTTAACTTTCTCCTATGGTCGCCATTTTTATTTACGTTCTGCTGATATTGAATAGGAAATGTAACGCGCTATTTGATCGGTGCTTTCAATCCTGACTGCAATCAATAATTACACGTATCGCGAAGCTAACAAATTTCGACTCGATCAGCCAAGGGGTAAGATCCACGTAGTGATCGTCACCTTGGCTTGCGAAGATGTCGATTGGGACAAGTCTACAATTTTGTCGCGTGGAGTTAAAATTATAAAGATTACAAACTCTTAAAATATTGTCGTATTGGGGTAATGCGGAGGCCATGCTAGATTCGAAGAAGCTGAAAAGGTTTTTGAAAAACGGAAAAAAGTTTTGTAACAAGCAATTTCTCTTTTTCCATTTCTTTTTGGAGATGCGTTATATCAAGAAAGTTGTCTCGTATAGTATGGATCGATTTTGTTTAACCCTTTCCCAAACAAGCCCTGGTTTTCACGTGTCTGCAGTACAAGTCTTTTGAAAACACTGCGGGAAAAGGAGAAATTGCTCGTAACGAGCAATTTCTCCTTTTCCCACAGTGTTTTCTACCCTTTTTGGAGAACTTCCCGCCATTTTCATCAAATTTAAAATTGTCGTCTGCAAACTCTTTCAGTTGGAAGGATCTAAAATTTGTCTTTTGGGAAAGGGTTAAGAACTGTCTGAATCATGCAGTAGGATGATCCTTTAACATACAGCAAAAAGGTTTGACACAGGCTAGCATAAGTCGATACTTTTTGCCTTTTCACAGAGCATGGCTCTCAATTTTATTGTTACCTCTTTCTGTTATCCATGAATGAAAATTTTAGTTTTATACATGCTGCAAAACAAACTCATACAAAGAAAATGGCAACCTGGCTCCGTATTCACCAACCATTCCTGAGAACATTCTTAGTCTCATTCTGTAAGATTTTCTAATTTCGAAAGTAACACTACTTCTAATTAGCTAAACCGAATGGTTTAGCCAATCATAAGTTGTGTTACTTTCAAATTTAGAAAATTCTGGAGAATAAGACTTAAAACGTTCTTAAGAATAGTTGGTGAATATGGACCTTGTTGATTCCAACAAACAGTACAAGTATATCTTCTGGTACACTCGGTGTGCCTGAATTGTATGTGGGGGTCCCAAATTGAACGTTTACTCGAAATGAAACAAAACGGATTATATATGATAGTAAAAAGATACAAATACGGAGAGACAGACAGTAACACTCAGGCTTTGTATGTACATAACTATGGATAAACGTTAACTAAGGCTATCGAATTACTATTTGAAGCTGTTTTTGTGTAATAGATACGTTCTATAAAAGTACACGAAACGTTATAGATCTAGATATGAGCCATGCTCTGTGAAAAGGGGTTTAATGTATCTCCAAAAATATCGACCACGGTCAGCCTGCGTAGTCCGCACAGGCTGGCATAGGTCGGAACTTTTTGCTATACGTAAATTTCCTGAATAAGAGGATGCTATAAAGCTGAGATCAGACTAAAAGGAATACATACTGTTTGATCTTTATCTTTGCCGTCTGCACAAATACATGTACACGTTTTTTTTTTTTGCGCACTGCGCTGAAAGGGTTAAGGGTTGTAAGTTCGAATCCAAGTGATTCTTTCCGATATTACCTTACCAAATATTCTAAACGCTTAAAGCGCAAAGTCGTTTGTGCGGCGGATGTAGATTAAGGTCCGACTGGCTTTTTGATTACAGTATAAACTAAGATCAGTCTGCATAGAACATGCAGTCTGACCTTAACTCTATACTGTCAGTAAATTTGTGAAATATTCCAGTAAAAGTACTCGTTTAAATTGCATTGTTGTGGTCGTACCTTCCTCATTGAGAAAGTCCATTATCATTTGAGCAGCGCTCTGGCAAAAGGAGGTTTAATGCAACTCTGTGATGCATTATACCAAGCTAGTCGTCACATGATTATGGAATTATGGATCCGTGAAATCCATTTAGTCTAACGATGGACTGAATCATGAGCAAGAATGGTCCTTTGACTTGCAGGAAATTTACAAATAGCAAAAATTTGATACTTTGTGCAGATGTATAAAGCCACCTTTTCACAGAGCATGACTCATTTGTTCAGCGCTTTTAAAAAGATAGTCTCCTTTCCCTTGAGACATTGTTCAAATGAATCTGAATCAGACGGCGTGTTTTGGGCTTCGGCTGTTGGGTAGGGATTTTGAACGTTGTTCTCTGCTGAATCTCGCTTAATTCACGGCACCTGTCTATGTACGCATTGTGTGTCTTTTATTTAGAAAAGAAAAATTGAATGGTCATTTTGTCAGATCTTGAGCGAATAGAGCGAATTGGATTGATAATGAAGAAACAGTAACGAAATATTTTTTGTAATTTAGCAAAACAGCTTATTAATTAAAAAAAAACAAACCCTCCTTGTATTCATTCATTAAGCACTACGCTTCACACTCTTCCATAGATATCTGCAACATTGCAATAAGCGCAAATCAGTTCATTGTTCAACAGTAAGACGAAATGATATCTGTTGCAGTAACTAGATCTATCATGTTTTTGTCTCCTATACCTAAGATCGCAACTAAGAGATTACCTCGTAAAGCAGTCATTTTTTTTCTTCGTCAAATAAAGTGAGTTGGCGGTCAAAAAAACCCATTATTTCTGCATTTGAAAAGACTTTTTTGGTCCTTGTTCAGAATTAAGAAGCGGACAGCGTGGATTCCAGATCAGACTGCACGTTCCGTGTGGTCTGATCTCGAATCCACGCCGTCTGAAAAGAAAAAAGGATTATATCGCTAGTTAAACAGAACGGATAAAAGCCTTTACTAGACTGTGTCATTGTCAATAAACGTTTTATGTTTTTATGATACTCATTCTGAGAGGGCCTCTTTTTTAACCTTGAATAGACTGTGCTACTTTATACGGGTAGATCGGATTACATTTTCTACCTGCTAAAGATCCAGCGTCTCTCGGATTTACTTCAGTGTTCTTTCGTCACATGATGGATCAGGTAAGAAAGTGACTTTTGAGTTTTTATAATTTACTTTTCCTTATTTCTTATTGTTTGTTTTCCCGCTGCGTGTTTTAACCCTAGTCCGTTTTTAATGAAGTCTGAGAATACAACTTTTGAAAACATTTGGGGGGGGGGGGGGAAGAAATGTTAGTGACCAGCATTTTTTTTCTTTTTCCCACAATATTTCATACATTTTTTAATACATGTTTCACCATCTGAGCGACATTTTAATAGCCGTCCGCAAATGGTTTGGATAGTGAAAAGTCTAAAATGTTGTCGTCTGGTGAAGAATTAACTGTGATTCGTCTGGGTCCCTATTCACCAACCATTTTTAAGAACGTTCTTAGTCTTATTCTCAAGAATTTTCTAAATTCGAAAGTAACACAACTTTTGATTGGCTAAACCTAATGGTTTAGCCAATCAGAAGTTTGTTACTCTCAAAATCCATAATTAGACCAAGATTGTTCTTAAGAATGGTTAGTGAATACGGACCATGGATCCGTATTCACCAATCATTCTTAAGAACGTTTTCAAAACGTTGACAAAACCATTTGGTTTAGCCAGTCATTGTGTTACTTTCACATTTTGAAAATCTTGGAGAATAAGAAAAAGAACATTCTTAAGAATGGTTGGTTAATATGGACCCTTGGTGTCGTTTATTTTCAGTTTATATGCCTAATTTCATTTTACTATTTTCAGCCATACCGCAAAAAAATAATTTGCATGTAGGTCAAGATCAGACTGAACAGAACATGCAGTCTGATTTTGCGCCCATACTCACCGATGAATGCTTGAAACATTTTTGCAAAAATGGCTCTGAAATTTCCATAATCTAGTTTTACAGACAGCAAGTGCATAATTTATTAATTTGTCCGCTCTTTCGTTTTCGGAGGTACGATTTTAAAGACAAATTTTATCATTCCATGCATTTATGATGCATGATTTGTCGTCTGCAATACTTTTAAATTTGACCAGTTTTTTTTTCGTTTGGTAAAGATTTCAAAAAGTCGTCTGCAAGATGGTGACATGGAAAGGGTAAAATACAAGTTAGATAGTCAGTTCAAAGTTGAGCTTTTATGCAAATCCGATTAGAAAACAAATATTTACTTAACGCTAAACCAGACGATTTCAGACTTGTCCAAACTGAAAGCATTTGCAGACGACAAAATTAACGTGCCTCAAATGATAGTGTTGGTCTTTGAAATGGTAGGAAACAATCTGGGAAAAGGGAGAAAATGCTGGTTACTGGCATTTTTCTCCTAGGCATATAACGTTCAATAAAACCCCTATTTTGAAGGTTTGTTAAAACAAGGAAGTGTTTGGTGAAAAGTCCACAAGTAAAACTCTGTGCTATAAAAAGACTAATCCAATTTTATCCTCCATACCTTTTTTTTAAAAATCTTTACCAGACCAGCCACGGAAAATCACAAGGACTATTTTATTTGCCTTTGTCTGGATAATGTGACTTTAACCCACCCTTTGAATGTCAAATCTTACTACTTCAGTCGAATTTGTCATCTACAAACGCCTTGAATTTGGATAAGTCAGAAATTTCGTCGTCTGGTTAAGGGTTAAAGAAGGAGAAGTTGGTGGTGGTATGAAGCCATGTTCAGCAACCATTCCATATTTCCTTCTAATTCTGATTTCCTAGACTATCCATCCAGCTGGATGAGACAGAACCTAGCTTGACTGCTGTATACAATGCAATGCATTTGAGCCATGCTCTGTGAAAAGGGGGCTTAATGCATCCCCGAAAAGTATCGACTCAGGTCAGCCTGCGCTATGCGCGCAGGCTGACCTTGGTCGAAACTGTTCACTACACCATTTTTACCAACAACTACCCTTTTTCTAACGATAAGCTTGATTAACATCTAATCTTGAATCGTATGTACTTTTCAACAATATACAAAACAATGAGGAATCAAAGCGCTGAAACCACTGATTGGGCCAGGGGCAGTTCCATGTTTTAAATACCTCTACGCTTTTAAAACCATTGTGGGACAAGAAAAAAAATGCTGACAGTGAGAATTTTTCGTATTTCTCCAACATTTTTTCCATTGCAAAGACAGAAATTATCTCCTGGGCTACAACGAATTTGTCATTTGCAAATGCTTTTTATATGGTCAAGTCTAAATTTTGTTTGTTTGGTGCTTAAAGAGTTAAACTGTAGCCGGCCTCGTTCAGCTATCACACACTGATGTATACTCTAATGTACTGTAAACCTTCACCAAACAATACCCAGTTTTGCCGACCCTGTGGAAGACAGCTTTTGAAGACACTGTGGGAAAAGGATAAAATACTTGTAGCCACCATTTTATTACATACATGTATATACTACTTAAAATTTGCTAGGGATCACCCTGTTAGATTAAACTGATATGTATGTGTTGCGTGTAAAAGGTATGGTTTTTGTTTTCAATTTGAGTATGTCTAAAACTTTTACCAACCTTTACCAAACAACTGATTTTAGACTTGTCCAAGTTGAAAGGATTTGCAGAGAACATATTAAATGTCCACGGCTAAAATAATGGTATAAATGGCAGAAAAATTACGGACAAGGAGAAAACTCCGATTACCATCATTCTCTCATTTTCCCATTTTTTTTTTTTTCAAACAACATCTTACACAGTGTCTTTACAGCACAACATCTTTTTGTTGAGGATCGGATTGAAGCACGATAGGAATATAGTCGCTTCCTTGCCAATTATATGTACAAACATGTCAGAGCGAGACTACTTGAATTTTAAGAAATACCTTCTTCACATTTGCTTTTAATCATAAAATGTATGGACAAAAGCAAGATTTTTCACCTAATAATCATCATGATAACTTTTGCAATTAAGTAAGATGTACCCCACAAACAAGAATTCGATATAGCATTTCAGTGAAATGTATCAAAATGCCAGTTCATACACTAATAAAACAAATTGTATCAGTATAATTTCGTCAACTCCTAGTGCCAGTTCTAAATGAATATTGTGGACACCTTCTTACTATTTACCAAACAACGAAATTTTACACTTGTCCAAACTAATTTTCAAACATTTGCAGACAACAGATTAAATATTAATCAAATTATGTGATTTGCCTTTGGAAGGGTAGAAAGGTGGTAAACAGCATTCCTCCTTTTCAAAGGCTTTCTTTCTTGGGTAGTAAAAGCTAGAGATAATGTGGTAAAGTGTTACTTAGATACAGTAGATCTTTTTAAAAAAGGTTCTTTGTTTATTTCAGATGAAGAATCGACCCGCCAACAGGAAACTTGATCTGTAAATGACATTGTAAATCCTTCGACGAGGGAATTTCGATGAGAAAAAAAAAAGCGCTAGATAGTTCTTCCTGCATAAGTCTGTCAGTACTAAATTGATCGTAGTTAAGGGAAACGTATTGCAAAGATGTTTCTAGTGCGATTGTTGCAAGTTTTGTCGATTTCCACCATGGCATCTTTAGCAGCTTCGAGGGAAAGACCGCCTAGGTATCTTAGCTTGGACATAAATACAACCGAGGATGAAACAGGGGTGCAGTATTTCACACTCGACAACCAAGAACGAATTTCTCTAACCATGTTTGATGTTCTTACAATTTCTGTCAATTTCACATTACCCTGTGAACATTCCGGTGATGTAATCAAGGTTAAGGTCAAATCGAATGATACAGACATATTTGAAATAACTAAAAATAACACGTATAGTATAAACTGTTCAAATGGGAACAACTTTACAAAGACGCCATTGACCGTTGGACCATGGCGTGATTATACCGAAGAGTTTGCGCATGGGAATTTTGAACTCGCTATAAAAGGAAAACTTCTTGGTATTTCTCAGCTAGATATAAGGGCGACCACCAACAGCAAAAGTGACGTGATTGATGCCAACCTCCGCGTCTTTGTTCTCAGAAAAATTCGGATGGTTGATCAGGTCTTCTTTGTCGTGGTGGCTGTGTTTCTGTTTGTGATTTTTATTGCATTTGGCTGTAAGCTTAAGCTTGAGGTTGTAAAGGAGTGTTTGAAGAAACCGATAGCGCCCGGGATTGGCCTCGCATGCCAGTACCTTGCCATGCCGTTGGTAAGTTACTTCTTAGTACCGGCCTATGCAATCGTCACGTGTTACACTTCTACGTGCAATATGTAAGCCTTTTGGATATACAGAGTGTTAAGTAAATCTATAAGACGATAGTAAAAAAGTATAATAAGGTTTTTGCAAACCTACTTTTTGGAGAACAATATTTCTTTATCGGACAGTGTAGATCCGTTCTGTGCAGTCTGGTCTTGTTCTACATTGTCCGCAAAAGTTAAGTGAGTCGCGCTTAGCTTTAAAGCGTCATTTCTTCCCGCATACCTATGTCATAGGTACCCATTAGAACAGTCTCAAGGAGGAGGAAGAAGAAATAATATGATTGCCATCACTCTTTCATCACAGACAATAACCTTCTTATGTGTACCTCTAACTGTGATAATTGAATCGACGATGGTTATGTGGGAAAGCAGACAGTGGCTTTGGAAAATACTGTGCGAATTACTGGCAACAGAAACTCCAGGAAAGCATAGATAGGAGCACTTGGCTTCGCGATATAAGTGATATTATGTTGATTGATTGGTCGCTTATATTTAAGCTGTTTTCAACATCATTTAAGTTATATAGTAGCGGCCAGTGCACCTATCCATGCTTTCCTGGACTTTCTTATACCAGTACTACGCATAATATTCTTTCCAAACCACTGGCTGCTTTCCCACATAACCATCGTCGAAACAATGGTCAGCAGTGAGAGAGGAATGAATCCTGTTGCAATGACTGGTTCTAATGTTCAAAACGCTGCGTTAAACATCACACAAACAAACGTACATGTGAATGATACGTTTGTTTATCTCTCAAAAGCCAGCTATCCACTTGTCTCGGGCATGTTTTAGAGTTAAAGATCCTTTACACTCACTTTTTCAAAATCGATGATCTAAACATCACGCTTACCCTTCAAGCGCTATAGGCTAATACTGAGGCTGTTGTGGGCGGCATAGATCAAGTTCAGACTGCACACAACGTGCAGTCAGATATAGGGTCGAAACCATCCGCGTGTTTAGTCAAACCTAAAAGATGAAAACCTTTCTGAAGTAATGTGGATTATACTACAGTATTTTACGAAAGAGGTCAAGTTAAAATATTTGCTTTTGAAAAAAGTTACCAGGGATTACAAATGAGCCACGCTCTGGCAAAAGGGGCTTAATGCATATCCATGATGGATATACCTATCAAGCAATCACATAATTATGGATCCATGATACCACTTTTTTAACAACCGACTTTATTATGAGGTAGAATGGTCCATGGACATACAGAAAATTCGCCAATAGCGAAAAGTTTCAGTCCAGGTTAGTTTGCGCAGGCTGACCAGAATCGATACTTTTCGCGGATGGATTAAGCCTCCTTTTCAAAAAGCATCGGTCAGATATTGTGAAATTGGAACTGTTTTGACACAGACTTTCTGAGAAAACAAAGGACAGTTTAGACCGTACACCAGACTGCATGTTTTGTTAAGTCCGGTCTCTCTGTCGGCGCTATTCACCAAAGACACATTACGGTCATCTCAAGATAGGGGAAGGGTAACAATAGATTTGAATCTGTTTTTATCGTCCATGGACTTACGTAACATTACAGATATACAAGGGGGCCACAATATTTAAAGGTCCAATAGGGCTAAAAGTAAAAAATGCTGGTGTTAAATGCATTTAAATTTAAATCATAACGTTTAAAAATATGGACGATGACAATCTGTTATTGTACCGTAGCTCCAAGTGTTAGTCGTTAGCAGAAAAAATGAATTTTAAAACCAGGTAAAAAGTAAACCAAAGATAGAGCAACTTGGCAACTTTTTACCTAGTTTTAAAATTCAGTTTTTAGCCAGCGACTTACCCTTGGACCGACCGTAAAATAACAGATTGTCATCCTCACAAAAATGTGCATCTAAATTATCCTCATACTTTTAAATACAATGCGTTAAATCTAAAAGCATTTTAAGACCTTTATTGTTTACTCTTGGCCGCTACTGGGTCTTTAATATATCAATGGTTTGATATATCAATGGCTTCCTGTTTAGTTGTCTGACTAATTGTTAATCTGTCCCTCGCTGCGTGCGTAATTCACTTTGTTTATACTTTCGTCTGTCGGACAGTCTGTCTGCTTGCACGCAAGCGTAGATGACCGTAGCCATGAACGCTTGATTAATTGATTGATCGATTGATTGATTGACTTAGTGGTTTTGTATGCCGCTTTCAGCATTATTTCAGTCATATCACGGCGACAGCTGGTGTTTCCTGGGTTTCACCAGTACTAGGCTAGGGCTCTTGCCCAGGGACACTCCCAAGAAAAAAACCAGTAGATCGAGAAGGGCTCCCAGGTTACGAGTCGTTCATTTTACCATTGAGCTACGCAGGACCCTTAGCCATGAACGCACGTTCGTACCTGTGTATTTGTGTGATTACGTATGTATGTCTTTGCACGTAGCGAGCCGTCCAATTAGCCTTCCTACCAAAACGTCTGCAAGTATTTGACCCTTTACCAAACAGCTCTATGTTAGAACGATACCAGGAAAAATACTTTTGAAAACATTGCGAGAAACGGATAAAATGCTGGTAACCAGCATTTTCAACTGGCCCCACAATGTTTTATACCCTCATGCAGACAAATCCCATTTTTGAGCCACATTTAATTTGTAGTCTGCAGACGCATTCAATATAATTCAGAGTAGTTTTTTATTTTATTTTCTGGAAAAGATTTGATCAAGCTAGAAAGCATATCAATGCTCTAAAAAAGTTGCCATATTGTTTTTCGTTGCGTCGAGATAGCGATGTTTATGATATACGTTCAAACCGCTCTCTTGGAACAGTGGGTTTAAATTCACCTTTATGATGCATCATACCAAGCAAGTCATTACATATGAGCCATGCTCTGTGAAAAGGGGCTTAATGCATCTGCAAAAAGTATCGATTCAGGTCAGCCTGCGCAGTTCGCGCAGACTGATCTGGGCCGAAACTTTTTGCTATTGGTCAATTTTCCGCATGTCAAAGGACCAGCCTACCTCTTGATTCAGTCAGTTGTTAGACAAAGTGGATTTTATGGATCCCAAATTATGTGATGGCTTGCTTGGTAAAATGCATCAAGGAGATGCATTAAGCCCCCTTTTGCCAAAGCATGGCTAATATTTTTTGATCCATAAACACCATATTGAATCCTGGGGTAGAATAGTTCTTGGACATGAAGAAAATTTAATCAAAAGCAAAAAGTTTCGACACAGTTCAGCTTGCGCGGACTGCGCAAGCTAACCTGAATCGATACTTTTTGCAGATGCATTAACCCCCTTTTCACAGAGCATGGCAAAGGTATCTTAAACTTAACCCAATACCCAAAGATCCGGTGTTATACGACCCTTAGGCAGAAGGCTTTAGAAACATTGTAGATAAAAGGATTTCCTATATTCCTTCTATCTTTCCAAGAACAAATCTCGAACATTGAGCCACGCAAAGTCAGTTGTCTGCAAATGCCTTCAATGTATACAAGTCTAAGTTTTGTGGTCTGCTATTGTTTAAGTCATTTGTACAATTTATTGTGTTCTTTTACAGCTTGGCTATGGAATAGCAGTTCTGATGCCAATCGAAAACCCAAGCATCCGTTTGGGAATATTTGTTTGTGGGGTGTGTCCTGGGGGCGGAGTGAGTAATGTATTGACATACCTTCTGGGTGGGGATGTTTCCCTGTCTATTACCATGACATTCATAAGTACGATGGCATCAGTGGGTAAGTTATCACGTTACATATATACTTTTCAATACATACTAATTTTTCTTCTTTTCTGTAGTTCGCAGTTTTTTTCTCCGCGCCAAACTGCATAATTATGTTTTTACTGTCTTTTGAATAGTTGTAACTTGCACGTCCCCCCAAAAACATTTTTTTTTTTTAAAGATTTTTCGGTCATTATCTTCATGATTGATTCATACGTCATACACTTTTCCAATAACGCGTTGGTGTAACGACTCACGTTTTCATGTTTTTTTTGTAGATAGATAGATAGATAGATAGATAGATCAATTTATGATATTATAGTGCATTGGCTATATTAGAGCATATATACGCGTCGAGAGCCGAGGGTTTAGTAAATGTGGTACGCTATCAGTAAACTTATATGTGACCCTCCTAACTACAAGTTCGACCATTAGAGTATATATCCCAATGATGATCTACCTGATATCCATCTATCATTTTGTCAAGAGGAAAAACTGCTTCAAGTCCTATGCAGGTTTCAATATTCAAACCAAAATGTTAGCCACACTTTGGCATAAGTCGGCTTCATGCATCTTCGTGATGCATGATACCAAGCAAGTTATTGTATAAAATCATGAAATCCGCTTTGTCTTGCAAACGACTTAGTTATGATGTAGAATGGTCCTCGGACATGAAGAAAATTTATTAAAAAAAAAACAGACCCAGGTCAGCCTTCGCATTCCGCGCAGGCTGACCTGGATCGATACTTATTTTGTTTTTTTTTTTTCTCTCTCTCTCTCTCTCTCTCTCTCTCAGATGCATTAAACCCCCTTTTCACAGAGCAGGGCTCAATATATAGCTCAATCCCTGCCATAGTTCACCTTGTGTATGGCACTTCGATGTCCAAAGCTAGTCTCTGTGAAGCCCAGGACTGATGAGTCGCTGTGCTATCATTGAAATACTGTTGATAGCAGCATATAGCATTATTCAATCAGTCAACCTAATATTTCTCTGCTTGTAACACGTGATTTTACGTCTTTTTCTCACCATGTTATCCTTAATGCTCTACTGCAAAACTGAAAATAATTGTCAACAGGAGATAACGAGTAACTTCTTCTTCTTCTTAATTTCTAGCGTTCATGCCGCTCTGGATCTACACTCTTGGCAAAACCTTGATGGACGAAAGCATGAATTTGACGATACCTTTCGCTCAACTCTTGCAGACCATTGCTTTAGCCACGATACCTGTCCTAATAGGTGTGTTTATCAAGTACAAGTTTGTGAAAGCAGCCTCCGTTATCGTCAAACTACTTAAGCCAGTAACTGTCGTATTTATGCTAATATTTGTCGTCATTGCAGTTATATCTAATTGGTATTTGTTGAAACTTTTCAAACCGGTGTACATATTATCAGGAAGCCTGTTGCCATATATGGGATACTTGATTGGTGGAATAGTTCCAGCTGTTTTACAGCAACCATGGAAGCGTGTAAAAACCATAGCCATTGAGGCCGGAATGCAAAATGTGGGCTTGGCTTACATTTTGTTGCTATGGTCGTTTCCACCTCCCCTTGGTGATATAGCTTCGCTAACACCAGCAGTTAGCGGTATGATGATGCCCCTTCCTGGTCTACTAGTTGCCATTCCTTACAATATTTACCGAAAATGCATTAAAAAGTACGATCCAGTAAGTTCTTCTGATAAAGATCCAAATGAAAATTCCAACAAAGACAAAACAGATGAGAAAATATCCATCGAGAAATTAAGCGCTGTTTGAGCCCTATCAACGTGTATTTATGCAAGCAACATATGTGTAACCCCTGGACCTCCCCTTTTATTCTGCTGCCGACTCATTTCAAGGACTGTTGTGTACTGTTGTAGTGTTTGATCTGTAAACAGAAATACGATGGTTTGATTTTCTCTGTCCGCGCTGATTTCATGATGATGTCCGTGGCTAAGATATTCCAGTCATCGCGCAACACGAATGGCTCGCAGGAACGGTATGTGGATTTGACCCTTAACTGTGATATGAAAGACTGAAATTCTGTAGTAAGCGGCACAAACTCGTTGAAACACACATTTATTTCCATCTAAGAAAAATATTTAAAGATACATCCTTGCAGCGATAGAAACAAACACTGTAAAAAGTTGATAGACTGTAGAATGGTTCATAATTTAGTCAGCTGTGTAAACGTAGATAAATTACCGATATATATATGGTGTAAGGGATACATACATGCATCTAAAATATTCTATTTAAACCGGAAACGTCAAAACACTGATTTCTTTGATGGCCTCTAGAAAATGAAACGTATTTTCTATCAGTCGTAATCTATGCAACCTTGCAAACGTCAGGAGCAATATTTGGTATTAAGATACAAAAACGACTATAGTTGGACAAAATAAAGATGAAACGGATTTAAAACTAGGTTAAAAAGAGGATAGATGTATCTTTAAGTGAAAATTTAGAGCCAGAGATCAACCGAGTCGGCTCACTCGAGTTAATGCCGTTTAAGGTCGTTTTAAATGGTATGCTTCAGTCCATGCATTTTTGAAGTTTCTTTAACCAGTTTTATGTATAGCAACCTCTCCAAGCCACTGGCCCCAAGGGTGTCGAAACTAAACTTAGCTTCACAGAGATCCTGATGCAAAGACTTTCATCAGTCCAAATACAGACAAGCTGGAACTAGTTTGAATCCACAACTCTTGATTAATAGTCCCTATTGTTACCATTGTTACTTATTGGGGCTTGGCTAGAGGTACTTGAATCAGCCTATTCTAGCTTTCATCAGAAGAAGATGGAAAAAGATTATTTGCTTGTAATGGGCAATTTCTCCCTTTGCCACAATGTTTTTTGTGTATTTATATATAAACCATTAAAAGGCCATTCACAACTACAGTTACCTCGTCGGCCAGTGTAGATCAAGATCAGACTCTACATATTTAATAAAAATATCTGTTGGGTTTAAGGGTTAACTTAATCCATTTTAGATGGATATTTGCCAAGTCGTCTGCCGCATGTTGGTTTTAGCAAATGTATTCAGTCTAGTTTTTCATCATAGCGTATTTTTATGGGTATAAATTGTATTTTTCTACGTATTTGTGTAATATATATAATGCTAAAGGGGAAAAATAGAATTTTAAATCGAATAAAAAACCCGCTCTGTTGTTACATATTTTGCAACCTCATTATTTTACGCTATACAATAGATATACGATCAAAAGAATCGAGATTCTCAGTTGTATTGTGACGTAAACAGCTGTGATGGTCACTATCCTCTTTCCGATTGATTGTATGGTGTTTAACGCCGTTTTCAACATTATTTCAGTTATATCGCGGCGGCCAGTGCACCTATCCATGCTTTCCAGGAATTTCTTTTACCAGTACTCCGCACAATATTCTTTCCAAACCACTGGCTGCTTTCCCACATAGCCACTGTCGAAACAATGGTCAGCGGTGGGAGAGAAATGAATCCTGTCGCAATGACTATCATCAATCCTCGGAAAGAAATTGGCCGAGCCGGGGATCGAACCAGCGACCTCCTGTTCTCAAGTCCTGTACGCTACCGACTGAGCTACGGGGCTCGGCCACTATCCTCTTTAATCTTACTGTTTCAACCTTTTTTTTTAAAAAAGCAAACGTCCCTTTTAAAGAAATGTATCAAGAGCAGTCGAGTAATATCACCTTCTGTCATATTTCTTGCTGATTATTTAAGCCATGCTCTGTGAAAAAGGGGTTTAATGTAAGCCTGCGCTCTTCACGCAGGCTGACATGAGTCGAAATTTTTGCTGTTTGTAAATTTCCTGCATGCAAAAGGACCATCCTACCTAATGATTCATTCGGTTGTTAGACAAAATGGATTCTACGGATCCATAATTATGTGATGTCTTGCTTGGTATTATGTATCATGGAGATGCATTAAACCCCCTTTTGCCAGAGCATGGCCCATGTATAGTTTACAATGAGGTTTTGAAAGTCGCCTGCGGCAAATTTTGTCCAGATGATATTTGCTTTAAACTAGATAACCAGCTACTGTAAAATAGGAAGTTTCATCATGTCTTTACTGGAAAAAGCTTTTGAAAACAGTGGAATAAGGTGGAAACTACATGTAAACAGCACGTTATCATTTTTCCATCCACCATTTTCAAACAATTCAAGACAGGCTTTTTGTTTTATTTTTTCCTCTTTTTCATCACTAGTAACAGTTTTGGCAGAGCTATCAACCGGGGCAGGAATAGATCAATTAAAACCTAGAACATATCGCTCAAACCACGTAGTCACTCTGGGCTTGTAGCCTCGCTCCTCTTTCAACTCATCGATCGGGAAAAAGGCTGGGGCTTCTTGTTTCCACGGCAGCATATGGAAGTTCTTTATAATTGCTATTACTGGTATCCAGATAACGGATATTAGAATAAGTAAAGCGGCAAACATCCGACACCACCATGGCCATGGAAGAAAAACGGAAGTTCCCTGAAATGAAATTGTATTAAGGTATTGGACCCCCAACAAGAAATGTCAGACTCTACAACAGAAGAAAAAGGATCGATAATTTTATGTCATTTCTTCCCTCCTGTTTATGCACAGTGCCGTCCGGGAAGTCTGCGCACCTAAGCAGTTCTAAACCAATATATTGTCACAACTACATTTAAAAAATAACTGTAGTTATTAATAATAGATTTAGGGTCTAATTTACCGAGACCATCAGGAAATAATTAAATATTATTTAATCCGACAGTTAATTTGAATTTTAAATCTGCTTAACCCTATGATTTTCAGACAATTTCCCTGTCCGGTAAGTCTGCACAGGCGCGTTTTCCGTAGGAAATATGCAAAAACATAGTGACGTCATATACATGTAGTTAATGAAATTGAGGGTGTCTGCAACGGTTTAAAAGTTACTGCAGTTGAACACCGATTAAACTAAGAATTTTCGTGAAAGGTTATCAATCAAGAGGCAAGGGCATTTAGAATTGAATATTCGTAAGATTTTTATCATTGGTCTGCTTTTACTTCGTGTCATTTTTTGCAGGTGTGTTAAAAGCTCAAGGAGTCGGAGATTCAGTCACAAACTAGGTAATATGAATATTTAAGATGGATATTTTAAAAATTGATGCCAGCTGTATCCTTTTGGCTTAATCTATTTTTCACATATTAGAACGGTTATTTGATCTTTTTTAATAATTGCCAAATCAGTTAACCAAAACACAAAATTCTTTTTTTTACTAAAGAATACGGCACACGCTTCTTTTTTGACAACCAGAAGTGAACCGCTTTGTTGATGCGCAGACTTACCGGATGCGCAGACTTACCGGACTTGACTGTAGATTTCAATGATCAAATCGTTAAATAATACAATACCACGGCCTAACATTATTTACCTGAGAAAACATAAAACTGATGAAAATAAGTAGTTTGCAGCCGTTATGATGTTATAACAAAATGCTTCACGAGGCATATTCAACAGAACAGAATATAATTAGGATACTTAGTTTATTTATAAAATCCTTTTGGATTACAAAAATGTTTACATACATGACAAAACGACGACAAAGACCATGATTTACATGAATTATCATGTAATTTGCAAAAATGATATGAAATATATATGAGTAATGCTCTGTGAAAAGAAGGCTTAATGCATCTGCAAAAAGTATCGACCCATGTCAGCCTGCGCAGTCCGCTGACCTGTGCTGAAACCTTTTGCTGTTTGTCAACTTTCTGCATGTTAAAGAACCAGTATACCTCTATACATTCATTAAGCCACCCTTTTGCCAGAGCATGGCTCATATATGATTATATAGTTATCAATATGCATGGTAATCGGTTAAGAGGTTACGAAAAGTCATGGGGTATTTTAAAGACTGAATTTAATAGAGACAGTATTTGTCCATCGCTTTTTTTGTAAACACGCCGTTATTGTAATCACGTATAGTACAGCGGCGATAGTGTGTCACTTGGAGAGGGTTCAGACAAAGGGTTTTAAGGAAGAAGTATATTAAATAAAACAGTGAAACAGAACTGCATTACGGAAGCCTTCCTGAGTTCTCGGTCTTACTTGAAAGACTAAATATTGGTCAGTTCTCATGAACAGTCAACTTGCTGATTAAAAACCACCAAAGTACAGAAGGATTATTTCCTACACAGCAGGATTATGAACTGATGACTATTATTGAACGCTCTTTAGGCCAGACGAAAAATTAAAAATGTCCCATAAATGACGTGACGTGTAAGTGCAAGGTTAGGAATTTTTGTGGGAAATGGAAAAAAAAAAAAAAAAATGCGAGATACCGACATCTCCTTTTTCCTACAATGATTTGAAAAGTGTTCATCTTCGTAGTTGTTAGAACACGAGATCGTTTGGTAAATGGTTAAACACGAAACAATTACAAAAAATATCGCTTTCATGTGGAAAATTGATGTTGTGAATGACTTATCGACAATTCCGTGCATAATAATCATTCAGCTAAACTAGTTACCAGAAAAAAGTACGCATTGAAAGCACATTCAGAAGGCAAACTGAAGGTGGCTCTTATGGTGGGGGATTTCGCTGAAAGAGAATACATAATTTTTTGTTTTATAAAGCTTTCTTCCTGGGGCTCGAAAAAATCAAATGCTAGAAAAAAGTTCTATATATTCCCAACTCGTATTCACAATTTTACAACAACAACATTACAACAAACCTGATAAGCATCCCAGGCTTTGTAGACTGTGCCGTTTTTGGCTATCTCTACCAAGCTGGCAATAAGTATACCGCACATGGCGACGGGACCGATGTATCGCCAACATATCATCCAAAAATAGCTCGGGGGACTTCCTATCATTAGTTCTATATCTTGACTAAATCTGTAACAAAAGCAAAAAATATTAGGGACATATATTAGAGTTTGGGTAAAGGGTCACCCTTTCACAATAGAGTTTCAAGGTTCGAGTTCTGTTGATTCGAGGGACACAAGTTTGGGACTACATCTTCTAAAAACGGGTGGAATTCTGCCCGTCTATTTTTAGAACAGCCATGACGCTAGACTAACAGAGATTCAGGGGAGGTCACTGTCAATTCCAGAGCAGCAGATTTTCCGATATTTTCGACCTCACGAATAAGTGAATTGTATTTTTGGTATCACCTTTTATGCGTATGTCTGCTAGTTTCGATTACCAATCTCAAATTGTGCAAAAAATCGCAATGTTTACCTCTACAGCCAAACTGGAAATATGTATGCTGCTCTGATTGACTCTTTTGTAAAATACATGTAGCCCAATGAGAAGCAACGACACAATAGCCTGTGCCAGTTGTAATATTTATATCTACAACGGGGACCAGTTCAATCTTCGCATGGCAAGGGTCACATTCTACCGCCTACAATACTAAGGAAGCAGAGTGGAGTGTCACCCTTGTCTCGCCAAGATGACACTCATTAAGCTCCCAGGAAGCTGTTATAAAGAGCGAATGGAATCGATGTGAACTATAAAGGTTTTATCTTACAACAAGAAAATATTTAAGCGTGATTCTCAGAATTAATCATAAAAATAAGGACAAAATCTATGTTGACGACAAAGTGATTATCTTCATTCAATCTGAATGAGGGACCCTCATGGCTCACTTAACAAACAATCCCAAATTTGTGTGACCTTGAGAAAGAGGCCTTTTGAAAACATTTTGAGCAAAGAAGAAAATGCTTGTAACCAACATATTCTCCTTTTGTCCCAATGTTTCTGCCCTTCTTTAAGAAAAATTCCATTATTTGATCTACAGTTAGTTCGTCGTCTAAACAATGTATTGAATACAGGCGAATCCCAAGTTTTGTGGTCTAATACATGATTAAGGTGTTCAGTTTGTACAAGATATTTTCATTCGATCCCTGCTGTCAGCGCTGGTCATGTGTGAGAATCCCTTGACGAGGTTTTGCAGAGTCCAGCCTTGGAAAGACACAAACAAGTAAGATGTGGCTGTGATGAGACTGAAATCCTGTTGAAAGCGGCTTTCGCCCTGGATTTCCGAAAACCCTTAATCATTAATGAACCATGCTCTGACAAAAGGGCGTTTGGTGCATCTCCATTGATGCATTATACAACGCATGTCATCACATAATTATGGATCTACGAAATCATTTTCTCTAACGATCGACAGGATCTGGAGGTAATCAAAAGCGATACCAAACAAATAACACCAGAAAAGAACATTTCTAACAATCGACTGGATCTGGACGTAGAATGGCCTTTTAATATACCTTTTAACAAAATAGCAAAATTTTTCCATCCATGTCAGCCTGTGCAGACCGCACAGGCTGACATGAATCGAAACCTTTTTGCAGATGCATTAAACCCCCTTTTCACAGAGCACGGCTTAACTTTGCCAAGGACTTGGTAAGTTTTTGCCCACCTTTGAAGTCCGTATTTATACGATATGGCTATACATTCCATCATAGCTATGACCAGTAGAGGTATATTGGCACAATACGAGTCAAACAGGTCAAAGACGTACGGGCCGGTAGTGGAAGCAAATGCCAGTGAAATCAAAAACGATACCAAACAAGTAATACCTGAAAAGGACATTTACTCGTTGAATTCATTGATCGAATACAAGCAGATGACTTTATGAGAATAAGAGATGCTGTAATTATCGTTAATTAATAATGTTTAATACACGAGATCAAAACGGAACCAAACAAGTAATACCTGAAATGAACATTTACTCGTTAATTCACGAAACGAGTCGGAGCAGACAAAGATATTCAACGGTAATAATATTCAATAGACGAACAAAGTCAAAAGGCGTACAAAAAGAGAAATTGTTCTTCATGAGTACAATACAATACAATACGATGTTTTTTGTTGTAAATGTATGCCCCGGCCAAAACTACAGCATTACAGAAATATGCATTTAACATGTTATATGTCCCCCCATATATAATGTTATTACATCCAGTTATCTAATCTCGTTACCAAACAATCGGACTTTTTAATGACTAGCAGATAGAATGTATGTGATTATAATTTTATATTATGATGACATACATGAATGTGAAAAATGTAAGAAAAGGACAAAATCTTTGCATCCAGAATTTTCTTCCCTTTCATCAACGCCCCCTATCCTTTCAAAGATAAAATCTCGTGGATGCGGCCACTCTTAAAATGTTGTCTGCCAATGCTTTCAACACGAACAAGTCTAAGTGTTTTTTACTGTCTGGCAAAGTAACGGTTGCTTAAAACTATACACAAAATATTTCTAATTAGAGAATAACTCTTGTGTAAGTATCAGGTAAAGATACAAAAGAGAAAATGAAAAATGGCATACATCAAGATCAAACCGTAAGAACCGTTTTTTTTTAGGGGGGGGGGGGGGTCGTGAACTCTCCTTTTGTAAAAAAAAAAAGTCCAAAGTTTTCTGCACTCTTACAAAGGAGGTTTAATACATCTTAATGATCCATTGTACCAGGCAAATCATCGCACAATGATGGAACTTTGTCTTACAACAGGCCGAATCCTGTGATAGACCGGTCCTTTGGCATGCAGAAAATTGATTCATAGCAAAAAGTTTCGACCAGGTCAGCCTGCGCGGAATGCGCAGGCTGACCTGGGTCGATACTTTTTGCAAATGCATTAAACCAATTTTTCACTGAGTAAGGCTTATTTCTTTGTCCTGCTGAATAGTAAACTAGCCTGCTTTCAACAGTATTTCAGTCATATCACGTCCACGACTCATGTCTTCACATCTTCCCTAAGTTATATAAGGTACATTTATTATGTCTTGCAAATTGTAACTGCAACTTAAGGTTAAAGCAATAACTGATGTAAATTTTACTGATACCGAAACCTGTGTAAAATACTAAAATTAGCATTACATAAATATCAGAGCTTTGGAACAGTTGTATCCCTATTTTGAAAACAAAACTTAATTTCCTTCGAAGTCCATGCTTTTAATTTAACAACCATGTTCGTTAATATTGTGTACGAAATTTATAATAATGCTTTACACAAACACTGAAATCTAATGATGTTATAGAAATAGTAATTTTGTGTAATTTTGTGTACACCAACCACAAGTGAGCTCTTTTCTAACCCCAGGAAACACCATCATGTCATTTATAGCAGTAAGAGCGCCCTCTAGTGTCCCAAACATACTGTCCAATCCGAGCGTCAGTAACATCAGAAAGAATAGCACGGACCAGAGCTGAGCGATAGGAAACTGGTTTATGGCTTCTGTAAACACAATAAATGCTAGCCCGGTTCCGGAGGCAGACTGAAAGTAAAAGCAGAGATTATACAATGCTGATAAAAGTGGGCCATTCTGTTCTTCTCTGGTAAAAAGTAATGAAAACGGTGTTTTTTCTGTTTTCTCGTTGTTGTATCTTGTTAAGGGTGTTTTTTTTGCCCAGAATCCAAATTGCCATCAAAAGTATTTTTCTTGTTATGTCTTCGATGGCGCGTTCTTCGTTGTCGGATCTTGTAAATTGTGTTCTTTTCGCAAAACAATAGTGCTCTAAGCATTGAAAGGTTATATAAGGTTTTCTTTTTTTTCCAAAAGAAATACCGAAAGCAAATCAAAACAACTTTGTCTAAAAAAGCTTCTGACTAAAAGTGCCCCCCCCTCCCCAGTGATAATGAAAGCTTTTGTTATTGGAAAGATGATGTGCGTTGTACTTTTAAAAAGGAATCCAGGAAAGCATGGATAGGTTCACTTGCAACATAGAATCGCGGCACATGAAACGGTGTAAATCGCCAAACAATTCAAGGAATTCATATAGCCTGGTGGAAACATTAATAACAACAAAAAAAAAATCATACCCCTTCTAGAAATGTTTTGAAATCACAGACAGTCCTGTTGTTGCGATGGATTGAAATTAAATTTGGGGCTGATTCAATGTTCTTGTTGGCTACAAGACAGTCTTCATACTTAAGGGTTGCTTTAAATCCTGCAATAGAATACACTATCAGTGTTCTCATAAAAATGAGCCGTGATGTGTGAAAAAAGGGGCTTAATGCATCTGCAAAAAGTAAAGACCCACGGTCGATTCTCTGCATGTCAAAGGACCAGTCTACCTCATGACTCGGTCGACTTTTAGATAGAGTGGATTTTATGGATCCCTAATTATGTGATGTCTTGCTTGGTATAATGCAGTATGGAGATGCATTAATCCCCTTATTTGCCAAAGCATAGCTCAGTTTTAATCGCAGCAATATAATCAACAAAACGATAATTATTTATGGACAAATTGTGCTTATGCCGTAGTGCAAAGTTTAGATTCGCTACCGAAACGTAACTTTCCGAAATTTTTAAGCCACTATTGAATACAGAACAGGTTCGGATTTTCGTTAGTCATGTTTGGACCACGGAATGCTTTATTTTTTTCATATCCCACGTCAGATATCTGTTTACCTATATATTTGAGCCCTGCTCAAAAGGGGGTTTAACGCATCTGCAAAAAGTATCGACCCATGTCAGCCTCTGCGATCCGAGCAGGCTGACATGAATCGAATTTGTAAATTTTCTGCTTGTCCAAGGACAATTCTACCTGGGTCCGTATTCACCAACCATTCTTAAGAACGTTCTTAGACTTATTCTTCAAAATTTTCCAATTTTGAAAGTAACACACCTTCTGATTGGCTAAACCGTACGGTTTAGCCAATCAGAAGGTGTGTTACTTTCAAATTTGGAAAATTTTGAAGAACAAGACCAAGAATGTTCTTAAGAATGGTTGGTGAATACGGACCCAGCTGATGATTCAGTCGATTGTTAGACAGGATGGATTTTATGGATCCATAATTATTTGATGTCTTGCTTATGGTATAATGGATCACGGAGATGCATTAAACTCCTTTTGCCAGAGCATGACTCATTTATTAAGTTGTATCCGTTACATGAATACCGCCTGAATGAGTGCTTTTACGTTTTATTAATTTCGATTGTGAAGGACAGTCAGGGATACATGAACTGTTTGTTGCGGTCCATCACGGATTGGCCAGTGGTAAGGAGCAGATGCAGTAATCCAAGGGTAGCAAATTCGAATCCGCGAAGGCTGACATTGGTCGAAACTGTTTGCTATTTGTAAGTTTTTTGCATGTCCAAGGACCATTTTTCCTCCAGGTCCAGATCAGTTGTTAGAATAAATCGATTTTTATGGATGCATGTGATTACGCGCTTGGTATAATGCATCACGGAGATGCATTAAGCCCCTTTTTGCCAGATGACGGCTCATATTGTTGTAAATATCTTTAAACACCAATAACCCCCCCCCCGCGAAAAAAAAATAAAGTAACAATAATCGTCAACAATTTTCTCTTACCTAGAATTGAAAACACAACTACTGCAGTAAATATAGATGTGAAGAAGTCGGCCACTGACACAGTGATGGCTTCCTTGACGAAGTTAGTGCGAACGGGGTTGTATGACGACAGGGCAATGAGGCATCCAAATGCTAGCCCGAATGAGTAGAATATCTGAGTGGCGGCGTCCAACCATACTTCAGCGTCTAAAAGTCGACTGAACTGCACCACGAAAAGATACAGCGTGAACAAAGTAATGGTATTCTCAACTCCTACCTCTTTACCAAACGGCCTAATGTTAGACTTGTCCATATTGAAAGCTTTTATCGATTGTATACACCGCTTTCAACATTAATTCAGTCATATCACGGCGACAGCTCACTTATTTATGTATTTCCTTGGTTTTACGAGTACTAAGCTAGGGCTGAAGTGTCTTGCCCAAGTACACACCCACGAAAAACCCAGCGGATCAGGTGGGGCTCGAACCATATGGAAAGCATTTGCAGATGACAATTAATTGGAATTTCGTTTAAAAGAGTAGAAAACATCGAGGGAAATGGAGAAAATGCTGGTTACCAGCATTTTCTCTTTTCCCCACAGTGTTTTCAAAAGTCCTCTTCCTCATGGCCGTTATAACATGGGATAGTGTGGTAGAGGGTTAGCCTGTTAAACAAATGAAATAAACATATTCTGCCAAAAGTACAGGCTGCATTATTGCGACTTGTAAGTTTGTTTTGCTGGAATAATCTCACCGTAACAGACGGTGTACATGTAGATCCAAGAACTGATGCACGCTCTGTGCAGTCTGATGTTATCCTACGCTGTTAGGAAAAGCGTATTGGTTTCCGCTGAGCAGCCTAAGGGTAAAAATGCAAAGAATACTTTTTGAGGGTTTAACAGCCTTATGAATAATACATTGGTTATATCAAGGGAATCAGAGCAACTATTCTTGTACACATGGTGTCACTTAATGAGTACCTCACAGAGTATTCAGTGACAAATTCCTACCCCCCCCCCCCCCCCCCCCCCCCCCCCAAACAAAGTAGATTCAATTGTAAAGATTCTCGTGGCAATAAGAATCACTGGATACCTGTATATTCGCAAGATCTTGGTCCGTGTTTGAAATAGGAAAAGTCTAAGCTATTCACTCACTCACCAGTTCGACAAATAATTATAATCAAACGGAGAAATTAGGCCGAACTGCGATGAATAAACGTGGCCGATTGTATGGATTATCGAATACCTCTCCCATTCTGAAGGAAGTGCAACAATTAAGAACAAACAGAAATAATACGTGATGTTGAATAGAGCTCGCCATATAAAGCCGTAATTCAATCCTGTTTTCTCTTGGCGTTATAATAAAAGTCATTGCGAACGTCTGTCAGCTTCAAAATGAGTTACTGGAAATAATCACGCTCTGAACGGCGCTGCCTGTCTCCTATCTGGGTCTCTGTTACAAAGTAAAGATAGTGCTGTAGACTTGCTTTTTTTCATGCAGCAGGCTATAGCTATAAGCAAGTACAAATGCTCTGTCGGATGGGGGTGGGTCAAAAATTTAGACTAGGAATTAAATTGAGAATGATTCATGGGTAAATATGGACAACGCAAGTTGGCCCATAAGCTGCAATGTGCGACACATTACGCTTTTGCGGACTGTATCGAACAAGATCAGGCTGCATACAACGTGCGTTCTGAAAATTGATCTACACTTTCCATACCAAAAGATTAGTTTCCGGCAAATGGGAAGATTTAAAACGGCAATCTTTGGGTTGTTTACCATTGACTGGAAATCAGAAATGTCTGTTTAATTTTAGCCGTGCTCCTTGAAAAGAGGGTTTAATGCATTGGCAAAAAAACAAAATTGACCCAGGTCAGCCTGCACAAAACTTTTTGCTTTTGGTATATTTTCTGCATGTCCGAGGACCATTCTATATCAAGATTCAGTATGCTTGTAGATGAAATAAATTTTATGGATCCGTAATTATGTAATGACTTGCTTCGTTTAATGCATCACGAAGAAGGCCCTCTTTTGCCAGAGCACCACTGATTTATGTAACAGTTTTAGGGTTGGTCTTTATTTAATTAAATCACACCAATAAAAGTTTTTTGAAGACATTGTTGAAAAGAAGAAATTGCTTATAACCAGCATTTTCTGTTTTCCCCATAATGTTTTCCACGCTGCTAAGCACGGCTCAAGGACCTTTTGCGGACAGTGTATATCAAGATCAGAGTGCACAGAAAGTGCAGTTTGATCTTGGATCTACACTTTCAGATAAAGATTCCCCTCCCCCCCCCCAAAAAAAAAAAAAAAAAAAACCTTTGAAATTGAAAATTTGGGTTTTTACCATCGGCTTGAAAGTTTCATTCAATTTATTTAGCAGGATCTACACTATCCGATAAGATTTCCCCCAAAATACCTTTGAAATAGCAAAATTTGGTTTTTTACCATCGGGTTAAAAGTGTCATTCTATTTATTTAGCGGGATAAGGGTTAATATGATGACTTGAGCCATATCAGTCTGTTAACACTTATCCTGTTAAGTAAAAGAAATGAAAATTTCAAGCCGATAGTAGACACCAAAATTTTCCTATTTCAAAGGTATTTTTTTTTTGGGGGGGGGAGATATCTCCTTAACGGACAGCGTAGAACAAAGATCAGACTGCACATTCTGTGCAGTCTGATCTTGATCTACGCTGTCCGCAAAAGGTCAGTGAGTCGCGCTTAGCTGCCTAGAGGTTACGTACATATAGACGGTTGATCCAACTTACCTCTGGAACAAATAGATATTCAAGGCCTTTGTCGAATCCCTTCAGAGTGATACCACGGAAAAAGAAAATCACAAGCACAAGGTAGGGAAACGTGGCTGTAACGTACACTACCTGATCCAAATATAAAAGGCGAATTAATTAGTGCTTTACCAAACAATCCTGTGTATTAACGGCCCCGAGGAAGGCTTGTTCGATTAATCCAGGGTCCGTATTCACCAACCATTCTGAAGAATATTCGTAGTCTCATTCTCCAGAATTTTCGAAATTTGGAAGTAACGCAAGTCCTGATTGGCTTAACCATTTGGTTTAGCCAATCAGGACCTGTCTTACTTTCAAATTTAAAAAGTCTTTGAGAATAAGACTGAGAATGTTCTTGATGATGGTTGGTGAATGCGAACTCTGGTTTTATTATTGTCCCAGAAGAACGTATATATCAACAAACATTGCGAGGTTTTATTATCGAGACTGTTTGCTTGTATGGTGTTTAGCGCCGTTTTCATCACTATTTCAGTTATATCACGGCGGTCAGTGCACCTACCTTGGAATTTCTTTTACCGGTACTTCGCACATTTTTTCCCCACGCCACTGGCTGCTTTCTCATATAACCATCGCCATATTAGGGAGAATTTATGAAATCGTGATTGTGTTTGTACCTCGGAGGTTTAACGCATGAATACACGTACTATCACGAGAAATTTCTCTTTTTGCCACACTACTTTTCATAAGTGGTCAGCAAGACGAAAGCAGTCGCCTGGTGGTGATGTTGGCGCGAATTGATAATTTCTAAAGTTGGCTCTCCTGTTACGGAGCATAACATGTTTTCCTGCGTTCACTATTATGCGGGGCCCGTATTCATCCGTTCTAAATTGCATTCTTAGCCTAATTCAGAATTAAGAAAGTAACACAATTTTGGATTGGTTTAATCATTTGAAACACGCTCTAGCCAAAGGGAACTTAATGCATCTCCGTGATACAGTGTAACTGGTAAGTCATTAGTTAATCAAGGATCAACAAAATCCATTATGTCAAACAACCGACTGGATCGCGAGGTAGAGTGTTCCTTTGACATACATAACGTTGACCAATACAAAAAAGTTGGGCCTAGATCTGCCTGCGCAGGCTGACCTAGGTCGATCCTTTATACAGATGCATCAAGCCCCTTTTTCACAGAGCATGGCTCATTTCGTTTTGCCAATCAGAAATTGAGCTACTTTCAAAATTAGAAGATTCTCTCAGGATAAATTCAATAAGAACGCAGTTCATAATGGCTTTTGAATACGTACCCTCGGCTAACTGTAATTGTACATAAATACGGCATTCGGAACATTTTCCCATGATGCATCGTTCCTTCCTCAAATAAAATCTCTTACAGTCGGCAGTCAGCCATCTAATTCAAGAACAAATTGTTGCGCACTTGGGGGTTGTTATTCTGGTAGGAACCGTTTTTTCTTTTACGGGGAACATACTTTAAGTCTATAGGCAGACACCAAAGTACACATTTCTTTACCAGATGATAATATTTTAGACTCATCTATACTGAAAGCGCTCGCAGACGACAAATTGGATGTAGCTCAAATGATGGAGTTTGCCTTTAAAAAGGGAAGAAAAATCAAGGAAAAAGGAGAAAAAGCTGGTTGTGAGCATTTCTCCATTTCCCACAATATTTCTAAAGGCTTTTCTTGCTTATGTTTGTAAAACACAGGATTATATGGAAAAGGATAAATAACGAGCCTTTCACCAAACAATCATCTCGAGTTCTAGACCGAACGACCTTCAGAAGAAAGACTTTGAAAACGTTGTGAAAATAGGATCAAAGCGTTGAAAGTACTGGTGAGGCATTTGTCAAGGGAGCCATTGTGTGGAATTAATAATTTGAAAAATAAACGAAAGAAATAGTTTCAAAATATTCGCTTGAAATTCAGCCTACTATATATAGTCATGCACAATCCAACAGAGTAGCGTGCAATCTTGTTGGACGAACAAGTCCTTACAAACAAGCCCAGGGACGAATAAGCCTAGGAACGAACTGGTTTGGAACGATCAAGCTCGGAATCGGATAGTCTGGTACCCCGCCGTACTACAAGAGTACGTCATGCAAAGCATAATAATGGCGGCCCCCATTGGTAATATGCAGAGGAGACGAGATATTTTTATTTCACATGATCAAATCGGATCATAGGCTGAATTCAAAACAGATCGATTGCGATAAAGTCATGGCAGTGAGTTTTTCTACATGTCGTTCTTATTTAGCGAGAAAAACTACAAATCAGAAATGCTTTAAGGAACCGAAATGTCATTAGACCTATATAACATCCGAAAACAGGGCTACTTTTAAAATGATTCGCGGTCGAATTTATATTTAAACTATACCCCAAAAACACGTTTTAGATTCGGTAATGTGTTTTTTGTACAAAATTGATCTCATTTTATTAACTGATCAAACTGGATCACATGAAATTGGGGAAAACGGGGAAGCATGTGGGGGCTCGCTTGGGGGCACCTTGGAGGCCGTCATTATTGCGCTTTGCCTGACCCGATAACGTAGTGGTAGGGGCAGGTAATCCAGACTAGGAATCGGGCACTCAGGAAACAAAGATTGTGTGTATCATTACGCCAATAGAAGACCATAGCGGATCCAGCTGTTTTCGATAAAAAAGAAGTATTTCCATGATCAGTGGTCTATTCCAATTTATTTTAATACGCCATTTTCATGTTCATATCTGAGTGCAATCTATACACTTATTTGTCTTAGAAAAATTGAGTTTAATTGGGTTTACTTCCTTCGGTTTTGCATAAAATACGATACATAATTTTCAAAATGCCGTATTGAACTCATAGTGGCATTGTCTTCGACAAATGCCACAAAAAATGCTGGTAACTAGCATTTTCTCCTTTTACCACAAAGTTTTCTACTCTTTTGAAGATGAATGAATCAATCATTGGAGCCTTATTTAATTTGTCGTTTGCTAATGCTTTCAATTGGGATAAGCCTAAAACTTTGACGTCTGCTAAAGATTTAAATGAGGAGTATTTCAGGATGATCTGTGACAGAGAAGGAAAACATAATTCTGGGAAAGATTTCGGATGGAAAATCAACTTGTTTAAGATATCGGCAAGCCAATTAATAGACAGGTTGTTAGTGTCAAACACAGACTCTACTGGGAAACGTGGTCGACCATCATTGTCATCGCAAGATAATGCGTATTGACTGGTTAATAGAACATAAAGAACTACAGTCTAAACCAAGAACAAATCAAACAGACCGCAGTACATCTAAAATCGAGGCCGAGACTTTTCCCGTTATTTTTTTGTTGTTGTTAGAAAATACAAAAATGGATTTAAATCTACAGTGCCAATCAAATAACAATCAAACAGGTTACAAAAACGAGGCTGATTGTTTTATCTTCTATTCCTGTTCTTCTTTTTTTTCATCCTACCCCGACGCAGAGGTCACCAATGGCTCTGTGGTTATTGGTTTGGTCTTGTTATCAAGAAAACTTAATTCGAACAACGCTGGCTGCGAAGCGCATGTGGAATTGTCCTCAGGCAAGCACTAGAAGGCTCAAGCTTGAGACTGGTGAAACCTATAGCAGATATACAAAGTGCTGTCGCCTTGGGGAAAAACACAACTTTCTCCTCTTTATCCTACCATCGTGTTCTCAGCCCCCCCCCCCTCTCTCTGTCTCTCTGTCTGTGGTTCTCGCCGCCTCTCTTTTCCTTGCAACATTTTCAACATGATCATGATTGATTCCCTCCACAGACGTCACATGCAGGGACAAATCAATTAACAAAATGTAATTGCAACTAGATCGATACTGCAATGAGCTGACTAATGGAAATCAACGAAGACCTAACGTCAGCCCTTTTTCTTCTTAATTCTCAGTCTGCTATGATAATGTAGATCTATAATACAATGATTATTTCTGTTGTCTTCGCCACTCATGAACATATCAATTTTTATGTTCGTTCAATGAAATATATACCCCGACCTTACATTGATACAAACAAGTTTTTCTTTCGCTATTTCAAGGCCAAAAGCGACTCAGGCAGCTATTATGGACGTCGTGTGTCAAAAACAGACTGCACAGAAGGTGCAGTCTGATCTTGGATCTATACCGTCCGTTAGCTGATGCTAAACTATGGCAAAACAGTATCTTGTGTTGGGAAAGTGCTCTTCTAGATCTTAAAAAGGTCGAATTTGATTGGCTGGCAACAAAAATGTTGATATTTGGGAGTTCCATTGAATAGACTTTTTGTTTTCACAAACAATTTATCAATCTAAGAGGATATAGGGAGATATCATCATCCTCTATTTTCTAGATACATACGAATTGTGAAGTATTGGTTTAAAATTATGAATTCAGATAACATAATAATACAGAATGTTTATAACGATGCATATGGTGATTATCTTAACGGGAAGAAAAAATGGGTTTCAGACGTTAAGACTATTTTTGATGATTTTGGTTTTTCCGAAGTTTTTTTTAATCAAACATTTGATGTAAAGGAATTTGTGCCTCTTCTGAAGGAACGCATAATAGATTGCTTTAAGCAAGAGTGGTTTGCAAAAATCAGTAACAGTAATATACTTACTCTTTACAAACATATTAAGGCAAATTTTGAAAGCGAAGAGTATTTAGACAAATTGCCTCTTTTAACCCGTTCATATATTTGTAAATTAAGGATTTCAGCCCATTCCCTCCGGATTCAGACTGGAAGATTCTCTAGAAATAATATACCGAGAAATGAAAGATTATGCCAAATTTGCCACAGTGGCGAAATTGAGGATGAGTTTCATTTTTCGCTAGTTTGCCCGAAATACAAACACTTACGTCAGAAGTACATAGATAAGTATTTTTACATTAAACCTAGTATGTTTAAATTCATCTCTTTACTGTCGAGTATCGACCTAAAGGTATTGTCTATGTTCGATAATTATCTGACATCAGCCTATTCACTACGGTTTAACACTCTTTACAGTGAGTATTTTTTTTTTCTCTATACGAAGATTTACAGATACACTATATTCATATATTTTCATCCTCAGTTGATTCCTTATACTTGTTGTAATTGTTAAATTAGCATTTATATCCAATGAATGTTTAAATGCCTCGAGCAGAGTGATAGAGAGAGAGAGCGCGCTCGAGAGAGTGAAAACGAGAGAGAGAGAGAGAGAGAGAGTGCGCAAGAAAGCGAAAGCGAGGGAGATAGAGAAAGAAGAGAGAGAGAGAGGGAGAGAGAGAGATAGATCGACCTTGGAATTTATGTGACTCTTGATGTAAATGTGACTGTGTACTGTGTACACGTCAAATAAAATGTTGTTCTGTTCTGTTCTATTTTCGGAAAATTTTGAATTGCAAATCAGATTGCTTCTACTTTTGTTCATGTATTAAGTCCATATGACAATAGCTACTATCATCTTCTTTGTCTGGGTAAAAGTTGTATGGGTTCAGAGTTGTATGGAGTGTGTAGGAACCCTAACCAAAATAAAAGCCTGACAAAGGTTGTCTATACCTACCTTGCCAGAACTTTTGAACCCCTTGATCTTACAGAGATACACAAGTAGCCATGAAGCCAGTTAAGGTTGTCTATACCTACCTTGCTAGAACTTACACAAGTAGCCAAGAAGCGAGTTAAGGTTGTCAATACCTACCATGCCAGGCCTTACACAAGTAGCTAGAAAGCCAGTTTAGGTTGTCTATACCTACATTGAAAGAACTTTTAATCCCCTTGATCATACAGAGATACACAAGTAGCCATGAAACCAGTTAAGGTTGTCTATACCTACCTTGCCAGAACTTTTGATCCCCTTGATCATACAGAGATACACGAGTAGCCAAGAAGCCAGTAGCGCAGCAGCCAGTTTCATGTTGAAGCCCGGAGTGGAATCGACCGATGGGGCGATCTGCAGTGTCTGTCTGTACCAGAAATAAGTCGTGGGCCCGCTTCTCTTGCAATGTAAAGTTTCAAAATTTACGCTTGACAGTCTTTACAATAAGAATGCGTGCTTAAAGATGTTATGACCAAGATTCGCTGTCAGCTTTTTAACGACACTGAGAATAAATGATTCTTACTTTGTGAGAAGGGAGCTTAACGCATCTGCGAAAAGTATCGACCACGGTCAGCCTGCGCAATCCGTGCAATCTGACCTGGACCGAAACTTTTCGTTATTGGTCAATTTTCTGTATTTCCAAAGACCAGTCTACCTCATGATTCATTTGCTTTTTTAAAAAAGTGGCTATTATGGAACCACGATTACTGAGTGATGGCTTCATTGGTACAATGAATTAAACCCCCTTTTGCCAGAGCATGGCTCAGATTTTTTTTTGAGTAGATTGTTCGGCATAGCTGACTACGTTGGCTTTTGACATACTTCTTGGTATTGCTATACCCGAATGAATGAATGGTACTTTACAATTGGTAAAAAAAAGTGAACATGTTCGTTTGGCGGATCCTGCTGGCCTATTTACAGGCACATTTAAAAGACCACATAAGTTTTAGCAGCAACTGTTCCTTTTCTAACATCTGAGCTTGAAAAATATAATTTATAATAATGTATATAACTCAAGATTTCACTTTTTAACAATATACAAAAGAATGAGAAAAGGGAGGCCAATTGAAAGCGAGATTATTTTTCATTATTTCTATTCATTTTTAACCATAAAAGAGTTTCAATATTCATATTCTGGTACCTCTTCCGACGTTTATCGTTTTTTTAAAAAAGAAATATTTCTTGTTTTCTTCGCATACAACATTTCTATCCTTTCAAAGATAGGTCCAATAATTCCTGCAAATTTTTGTCTGCAAATTTCTTTAAATATGGACGAATCTATTTTGTAATCTTGTTAAAAGTTAAACCTTTTGACACCATGAGTAATGAAAAGTTTGTTTTTTTTTAAATCAAGTGTTGATGAGAAAGTAGGTCTTTAGGAATGAAAAAGGCTTCAGTCAGAAGTTAACTATACACAGATTGACCTGTTATTTTAAAAAGTCATGTGACTTTAAATATGAATTGTATGCCAGTCACGAAAAGTTTAGACTCGTCCATATTGAAAGCATTTGCAGACTAAAAACTCGGACTTACACGGTGGTATTAGTCTTTTAATGGTAGAAAACATTGAAGGCATGGGAGATACTAATGTTTTCAAAAGCCTTGCTCGGGATAATGAATAACACAGTATCGTTTAGCAATGGTTTAAAACCTTATACTAAATAATCCCGAGTTTTGAATACGATGATTATATATGCTTTTGAAAACATTGAGGGAAAAGTCAGAGATTCTGGGATTGAATCCCATGGTGAGCAGGGCCAACCGTTGGGACATCCAAGATCAAAGTGCTAGTTCAGGCCCCAATTTTCGAAGTTACGATTAAACAACACTTTCACTAGTAGATTAAACACATCATTTTATATTGCAAAAAACAGGTAGGGATAAAATGGTGAAATGGAAGTCATTAAAATTGATCAGACTTAAAACAGAAATGCAACTCGTCTAATTAAAATCACACGTTTAACTGCAGTCGCTACCTCCATAAGGAAGCAAAAAACGAACTACGGTTATATGATAATCAAATTAAAATGCCACGTGAAGCGAAAGGCATCTGAACTTTAAATAGATTCTATGTGAGGAGCCTCTCTTAGAGTAGTGTCTGACATGCCATTTACCTATCGATCACATTTTGTTGTAATTAAATGTTTTGCTGTAGCTTGACTCTCAGTCTAACTGAAGTATACAATCTACTAATGTTAGAACTAACGACAATCACTTCTTTTTAACAGAAAATAATAATTCAGCTAATCAGACAAGATGAGAAAAAAGCCTTTAAAACCGTAACAAAAAAAAAAAAAAGTCGAAAGTGGGACGTACGATTCACCCTCAATGGTAGTGGACTTACACTGTGAGGTAAATCATGTTTCGCTTTCAAAAGCTTCAATCTATATTTATTGGCTTGCAAAAAGGTCAACAGAGGCTTATTCTCTGCGGGCTGTACTCAGAGAGCTTATGTTAACATTTCATTTGTCATCTTAATTACTATAAAATGGCACAGTGATAGTTTTGTGTATTATAGTGGTGATTTCTTTAGTAATTTGGTATTCAATAAGCGATTGTAAAAATGGCATGATATTATCAAATACACATACACGTATTACCATATGCATGTGAGTCAAGCTCTGGAAAAAGGGCGCTTAATGCATCTCTGTGATGCATAATGCCAGTCTATTTTGCGTGACAATTGATTGAATCATGGGGTAGACTGGTCGTTTGATAGGAAATGGACCCATAGCAAAAAGTTTCGGGCCAGGTCAGCCTGCGCGGACTGCACAGGCTGACAAGTATCGATACTGTTTGCGGATGCATTAAGCCCCCTTTTCACAGAACATGGCTCATATATACATACTTGTATACTTCATAAGGAAGAAAAATAATATTCATACATATGGAACCGTACCTGACACTCGTCATCTATAATGGTCACGTTGTTGTGGTATACAGACGGACACATCGACCAGGGTAGCGGATCTTGAAAACTTTGAACCAAATAGAGCATACACCATGCCATGATAGTATTATAGTACAGCGCTACAGTAAACGATACCACTACTGATGCAATACCGATACCTTGCAGATATGGCGATACCTGCAAACACAGATGGTCAATATGTTTACATGACAGATCTAGAGTGCCGTCTTTTCGCAAAATGGTTCAGACTTGCCAATGCTACATCATCACTCGGTGTGTTAAGCTGTAGGTTTAATGCTTAAATATCAAATTCTGTCGTCATGAAAAAAAAAAAAAAAAATCTTTGTCCTCAGGAGCAAGGTTAAAGAGATATGTCTGTATTTGGTTCATCGACGTCTTCTCCCTGAACGTAAGCGTATAAAAAAAAAGCTCTAAAATACTTCTGATATCTTAATTTTCTGGACAATCAGTCATAACTGTCTTTGACACTGAATGGAGTAATCTTACAAAACAAAATAAAAATGACATGTTGAGTTTTCAATACCTGCAGTCCTTTGAAATTCTACATATACTGAACCAAAAAAGAAACTTCCGAGTTCTTTACATATTCTTTAATGTAATGAAACGAAATCAACATGTCCAATGCCCTACATATGTTCGGTCGAACGATTATGTGTCAAATAAAACCAATTGTAACTAAATTGAACGAATTACACAAACAAGAAAACGTTAAACTCGATTTTGTCGTGTATGTACGGACCAGTATAATCCGTGTTTATAAAAACAAACCTTTCAGTCTGATTTTCTAGACTTTGTTGTCAATAAGGAAAAGACGTTGAAAAAATTATAAAGTTTTCTTTCTTTTTGATATGTTAAGAATTCCACCAAATTTACGTGAATGTGCCATTAGAATGCATAATGCTGGTATGGCGACGAATGAGGTTGCTAGGGTTGTTGGCAGTTCTAGCCGTTCTATTCGATACGTTAGGCAACGTTTCCAAGCAAAGGGCGTACGGAAGATTTACTACGTAGTGGACGTCCGCGCGTCACGACGCCTGGTCAAGACCGCTATAATCATGAACACACACCTACGCAATCGTTTTCAAACTGCCACTGCCACTGCTGCTAACACCCCTGGTGCACATTACAACCGAATATCTGCACAAACTGCATGCAAATGCAATCGTCTGCGGGAAGGTGGTCTACGTGGACGTCGTCCTTACGTTGGCTGTGTATTGACGCAACATCACCGTGTAAATCGAGTTAATTTGGCACGTACACACCATCGCTAAATAAGGCAACAATGGAATATCGTTCTTTTCTCCGAAGAGTCGAGATTTTCCATTCATCGAAGTGATGGAAGGGTTCGTGTATACCGTAGAAGAAATGAACGTTATGCCGACTGTTGTGTACTTGAACGAGATCGTTTTGGAGGCGCGGGTTCCGTCTTGGTTTGGGCAAGCATTGCGCATGGTTATCGCACACCTCATATCGTGATCGATGGCAATTTGAATGCCCAACGCTACCGAGATGAGATTATTGCGAGGCACGTCATCCCACTATTTCAAAATAATGCCAATATCACTCTGTTTCAACATGATAATTCCACAAGCCATAAAGCTAGAGATACTGTGAATTTCGTCAGGACGAATAATATTGCATTCATTAATGATTGGCCCGCCAAAAGTCCAGATATGAATCCCATCGAACACCCGTGAGATAACTTGGACAGCGTGATAGACGTCGCCCTGTTCCACCGTCGAACATCAATGAACTAACACAAGCCTTAATCAAGGAGTGGAATAACATTCCACAGGCAGAAATCAACACACTTGTCGAACCTATTTGCCAACGATGCCAGGCAGTACTAGATGCTCAAGGTGGCCATACCTGGTATTAATGTGTGATTTTGGTCTACGATCCCTACCACATTTAATCAGCCATTTCATCAGTTTTCCGTGAATGTAGAGCGATAAAATTTTACACACAAAATCACATTGAAATACTCTTGGAATAGAAGTAAAAATGATTTAACCCTTCTTTCCGTATTTACGTATATCTGCAATTAAACGCAGCGGAAGTTACTTATTTTGTTCAGTATATATATATATTTTTTACCTCGCTCCATGCTCCAACCGAACCCTTGCGTAATCTCTGACCTATTGCTAACTCTAGATAGAACAGTGGAATGCCTTCTACAACAATCATGATCGCATAAGGTATTAGGAAAGCCCCTGAAATTTGGAAAAGGAATGTCTACAAATACTACCTGACAAAAAAAAAACACGTGTTTTTCCGTTTTAACAAAATACCCAGAGAAACAATTTGGCTGCAGACGACTTTGAAAATCGAATATGGTTAATATAGTTAATATTTTCACATAAATAAACGTGAAAATGAAAAGCAATCTATCGTTTTGCCACAATGGTTTCAAAATGATGTGGCACAAGAAGCAAAAGATTTGTGAGATTTAATGAGTTTATCAACAATAGTTTTATTTCATTACAAATGTGAATTAAAAAAAGACGAAAATTGTCGTTGAAAAAAAAAAAAAAATTTTTTATACTTTTCACAGATTTGTCCAATTGTCTTTTTGGGAACCCAAGTAGCCCAATGGTGACTGATAATCAATAGGTTGTGAGGTCGAATTTTAGCTAAAAGGATGCTCATTTCCCGGACAGATGAAACCATAGGCCGCTGAAACTTCATTAGTCCATTACGGATTAACAAAAATTTCCTTATCGGACACCGTTACTATAAATAGCACATTGGCTACTGCCTCTATATTGTATAGATCATTATATACAACATAGAGGCAGTCGCCAATGTGTTATTTATAGTAACGGTGTAAATGAAAATTTGAGTATTCCGTGACATACGGGCGATGCACCAACGTGCAAAAGTGTTCGATGATCAAACAAGGAAAATTTTTGTGTTCCGTGATAGACCAATAGAGCTGCAAAGGCCTGTGATGAAACTGAGTTTGACAAGGTTCGTTCACTTCTCATCACTCAGAACATAATCTTGACTATGTTTATGTGGGAGAGCATGCAATAGCTCTGAAAGAGTATTGTATCCGTTAAAGAACTGTCACTCTAGTGCTGATTAAAGAGACTATAAAGGCATGGAATGGTGCACTGTCTGTCTTTATGCAAGTTAAATATATGTCATGGTTATATCACGGTTACGATGTTCCCTTTGAACCCCTTTAATCAAATATCTCTTTACAGTGCTTTCATTAGGCTAACTGTATTAGATACTTTGATTCACACTCATGGATCATGTAAAAATGTTATCACTGATTTTATTTGAGCCATGGTCTTTTAAAAGGGGACTTAATGAATCTCCATGATGCATTATACCAAGTAAGTCAACACATAATTATGGATCCATAAAATCCATTTTGTCTAACAACTTGCTGCATCATGAGGCACACTGGTCCTTTGACATGCAGAAAATTGACCAAAATCGAAAAGCGTCGGCCCACGTCAGCCTGGGCGGAGTGCACAGGCTGACCTGGTCGATACTTTTCACAGAGAATGGCTCATTTATTTTGTGTTCAATAACAGATACTTAATAAGAATTAAGCAAACATTTTAGACAAATGTTAAAAACATGAGAAAACTATGAGGAACAAGGAAACATTTTTTCCAGGGATTACTTGCCATAATCAAAGTAAAGGGTAAGTATAGCGCTATTTGAGAGAACACTGCACACTGGCACGTGACGTATATGCCTTAGGGTCATGTGGTTTACTTTGAATTATTGAACAGTCTTTTATCAGGAGATGGCAGCCGAGCCGCTTACGTCCTCGGTGTGGGTTGACTGTTTACCAGACGACAAAACTTAAGACTAATCAGCATGGAAAGCATTCCCAGACGACATATTAACTCTTTACCACACGACAATATTTTAGACCGGTCCAAATTGGAAGCAAGTGCAGGCAACAAATTATATTTAGCTCGAATTTTGGGGCTTGTTTCTAAAATGTTAGAAAACATGTTGGGAAAAGAAGAAAATGCTGGTTACCAGCATTTTCTCCGTTTCCTACAATGTTTTCAAAAGTCTAATTTCCCAGGGTCATTAAAACCCTGGATCGTGTGGCAATGGGTTACATTTAATTCAAATGATTGGATTTGTCTTCGAATGAGTAGACGATTTTGTAGTGGACAAAAATGTCGATAACCAGCATTTTCTTCGTTTTCCAAGATGTTTTCAAAGTCCTCCTTCTTCTGGATTTGTAAAAACACGGGCTGGTTTGGTTGATGGGTTAATTCCATTATATTGTTGAGTGCTACGTGAACACGTTCTGAAAATTCAGCTGAAAGTCTGTAGGAAGTAACGAATTAATTTCAGGTTTGTATTGACAAGAAATCTATCAATTAAAACTCTAAGTCTTTACCTGACGACAAAATTTTAGATTTGTCCAAATTGAAAGCAAATAAATTTGGCTCACATGTTGGGATTTTTATTTGAAAAGACAGAAAACATACTGTAAATGGAGAAACGCAATCTATCACTTTTTTCCTCTTTTCCAACGATGTTTTCCTTTCCTCATGGTCATTAATACACGGGATTGTTCGATATAGAGGATATTTGTATTTTTTTGATGAAAAAATCAATATTTATTTCATCGAGTGAACATCATCGGTCATATTTTCACGAGTGGCGCAGCCACGAGTGAAAATTATATCGTATGATGTTCACCAGATGAAATAAATTTCGATCTTTCATTGAAAGAAAAATTCTGTTCATTTCATGCTTCTATCGCCCTTTTTTGTTGGGACTTGCGCAGTACACGGGAGCCCTCGGTATTTCCCTAACTTTAGTTTATCAACCGGTAAAGTCACTGGTCGAAACGGTGAAATTATCAAACAATAATCTACCATTATTTCCCGATAAACTACCGAAAAACATGAAATAAAAAGGGTTAATTAAATAGGACAAGAACAGCATTCTCCAATCGTCTATAGAAATTTGTATTTCTCTCTTAAATGTGTCTGATTTAGGTAACTTGTATTAGTTCTTGACTGCTCATGACTTAGGCTATACAGTAATTGTTTAAATTCCACGAATAGCATTAGATTCACGTTTCACTGCGCGTCAAAACATTTTTTTTCCGCAAACAACCCTGATTAACTCTTTCACTGCCGATATCGCCTTGGATAGCTTTTGAGGACGGTGTAGATCAAGATCAGACTAAACAGACGTGTAGTCTGATCTTGATCTACACCGTCCGCTACCAGATGCTAATCTATAACCAGAATCAGCCAGCAATGCAACGAATATATACCTCCAGACCCAGAGAAAAAGTCTAATCCATTTAGTTGGCAGCGAAAGAGTTCATACATTGAACGGTTTTTGTTTTTTAAGCTTTTAACGAACAGTCCCGTGTTTAAACGACCCTGTACAGACCAGCTTGAAAACATAATGGGCAAAGGAAAAATGCCGGTAACCAGCAACTTTTGACACGGTTATGCCCCCTTTTCAACTAATTTACACTGAAAATCAAGCCACTGCAGCCGAGCGTTGGCACCCGAATGCGGTGCTCTTGATTTTATTCTTTTCAGTGTCAAAGAATTGTGTATTCTGGTTCAAATATGATAAGTATTTCACAAAACCTTGTTTTGTTTGTTAACCCTTTACCGAACAATGCTGCCTTTTAACGCCCCTGGGAAAGAAGCCTGGTAACCAGCATTTTCTCCTTTTCCCACAATGTTTTCTATCCTATCAAAAGAAGAAATTCACCATTTCAGCCACATTTAAATTGTCTTCTGCAAATGCTTTCAATTTGGACAAGGCTAAAATTTTGTCGTCTGGTAAAGGGTTAATTCCTCATTTTGGAGAGTGTGATAAAAGTCAGTTCAGTCGGTTTTCAACAATACCGCTGTGGACTTAGACTGGCGTTCGGAAAGAATGGTGTGTGTCATTCTTGTTTGAATTTTCGCGACATGTGGAAGCAGCTTGTGGATGCATCTACTTACTGCTTCTAAGTGCTTGGAAACGAATATAAGCAGCATACATTTTTTTTATGTTAAAATGGACCATTCATGGATCAGGACAGTTGCTATCTGATTAGCTGGGGCAGAATTCCAGTACTAACCATCTGGTAGGCTGAGACTGGACGTATACACAAGCCAATCAAATGATGTTTCTTGGAATTAAGAAATAGAGTTGAATTTAGAATGTTTCGTAGATACAGACCCATATTTCCCGCTATTTCAAGCATAACATGCATGATGTATCAATGACAAAAATATTATGGAAATACTCGCTGATCTTTGAAATAACGCCTGTGCAACTTTTTGAATTGAGGATCATCTCATGGGTCTACATTTTGTCGCAGAAGAAATCTCCGAGAAGGATTCGTTCTTTCTAGGCCGACTATATTTTCAGAGGGAATATAACATTCAAATAGAAGCAAACCGCTAATGTAATTCTGTAATCCCGACCTGATCCTCCCTTACTAAAATCTAATGGACTTTGATCTTGTCCGTGGTATCCAAGTAAATGAGTTAGGGTTTAGAAACGTCTACGATCTAAAAAAAAAAAAACCTTAGAATTGTGAGGCAACGCCTACAATTTTGGCTTCTTAGAATCTAGATGTATATTTTGATCTACATGTAAATGAAGGAATAATGCTTTTAAAGAATCATTTATGAATGGTTGTTTGTTTGTTTGCCTGTCGGTCTGTTTTTTCCACATGAATTTGTCTTTGGTATGACGACCATTACATTTGTTCTAGTCCAATGATAGTAAACTACTGAACTTATTCACGAAAGTATGTATGTTTATCCTGTTGGATAAAACCCTAGCAGTCATCATAGCATTAACTCTTTACCACACAATCCCGACTTTTAACGACCCTGTGAAAGAAGTCCTTTGAAAACCTTGTGGGAAAAGGAGAAAATGCTGGTAACCAGCATTTTCTCCTTTTCCCACAATGTTTTCTATCCTACCCAAAACAATTTTCAATTTTTCAATTACATTTATTTTGTCGTCTGCAAATGCTTTCAATTTGGACCAGTCTAAATTTCTGTCGTTTGGTAAAGAGTTAATCCTTAACCTGCTAAACAACTAAAATAAAACTTTCAAGTGGATGGTAAAAATTCTAAATATTGCTATTTCAAAGTTATTTTTTGGGGAAAAGTATCTCCTGATCGGACAGTGTAGATCAAAGATCAGACTGCACGTTCTGTGCAGTCTGATCTTGATCTACATTGTCCGCTAAAAGGTCTTTGAGTCGCGCTTGGCAGCTTAAGGGTTAAATTTTTTACAAAACGCTAACTTTTTAGACTGGTTCAAATTGAAATTGTGAGAAAAAGAGAAAATGCCGATAAATAGCATCTTCTCTTTTCTTCACAATGTTTTCAAATGTTTTCTTCTTTGGGGTCGTTAAAACTCGAAACTCAAGATTGTTTGCACCAGGCTTAATTATAATTTAATGCATGGTTAGTGTCAGTGTTTTCCAATGTGAAAGCTCCCCGAATAGTGCCTGATATGGCAAACAATTTGCTAGTTGGGATTTGTGCAAGTTTTACATATTTATTCATTTATCGAGAAGAAGTGATAATCAAACACTTTGAATTACAAATTATTAAAGATACATCCTTACAGTCAGAGAGAACAAACGCTGTTAAAACCTGAATTTGTGTAGAATGGCTCAGAATTTGGTCAGCTGTGTAAACATTGATAAATTACCAATATATATGTTGTAAAGAAACTCAAGGGATTTGTCCTCATTTAAAACCGGAAACGACAACAGTGATTTCTTTGAAGGCTGCCAAAAAATGAAATGCATTTTCTATCCATCTTAAATCTGTGCAACCTTGCAGCTGTCGGGGTTAACCTTTGGCATGAAGATACAAGAATGATTATAGTTTCGTAAAATAAAAATGAAATAAGTTAAAAACAGACTGAAACCGGGTATAGATGTATCTTTAAGGTTGACTCAGTCTAAGCTTTTAGCAAGATTACATGTATGTGAATGCATTCAATGCAACTAACCTTTGCTCTACAATACATTCTTACAGATTGTACTGACTTTTAACATATTCGAGAAAAACAATTCAATATTGACAGAATAGCATACATAGGGCCTAAACCCTTTGATACTGTCGGTATTGATTCAGTTATCACTTTCATTAATGAGATTGGACTTTGTAATATACTCTATGCTCTGACGAAAGGGGGCTTAATGCATCTACGTGATGCATAATACCAAGTAAGTCGTCACATAAATATAGGTCAATGAAAGCCTTTCAGTTTAACGATTTACTGAATCTGGAGGAAGAGTGGTCTTTGGACATGCAGAAAAGTGGCCGCTAGCAAAAAGGTTTTGACCCATATCGGCCTGCGCAGACTGCGCAGGCTGACACGTGACACGGGTCGATACGTTTTGCAGATGCATTAAGCCCTCTTCTTACAGAGCACGGCTCCTTTCTTTATCACTTGTTTCATCCACTATTTTCACACATCTTTACTTTCAACATTTTATACGTCTCTTAACTGCACTCGGTCTGAATCTATTTTCACTAAATTAACAAGACTTCTTTGTTTCCAGGGAATCGCCAATGGATTTTTGTGAATAACAAGATCACAAACCCATATTTTCAATTATATGAGTCATACTCTATGAAAAGGGTGCTTAATGCATCTTCAAATTGATCCAGGTCCGCCTTTGCAGTCCGCGCAGGCTGACCTGGGCCGAACCTTTTTGCTTTTGGTCAATTTTCTGCATGTCCAAGGACCATTCTACCTCATAATTCAGTTGGTCGTTATATATTGACAAAATAGATTTTATTTATCCATGATTATGTCATAACTTGCTTGGTATACTGTAGGTCATCACGGATGTGCATTAAGCTTCCTTTTGCCAGGACATGGCTCATATATATATGAGCTATGATCCGGCAAAAGGGGGCTTAAGGCATCTCCGTGATATATGATACCAAGCAAGTCCTCACATAATTAGGGATCCATAAAATTCGTTTTGTATAACAACCGACTACACATCATGAGGTAAACTGGTCCTTTGACATGCAGAAAATTGACCAATAGCAAAAAAAAAAAGTTTCGACCCAGATCAGCCTGCGCGGACTGCGCAGGCTGATCTGGGTCGATACTTTTTGCAGATGCGATAAGCCATCTTTTTACAGAGCATGATTCAATTACATTTTGTCTATTAAATTATCTTTTTGTTAAACTCGACTAAAGCTCAAATATTTCCCTTCTAGCACGCTGTTACACTCCTTGTCCTTCCACCACAATGTTACCTGTCATGCTAGCTAAATCAGCGCTAACATTAGCTGTCCACGTGTCAATAAACAACATTCTTTTGTTCTTTTCACAAAATGTTTTCAAAACCTATACCCTGCAGTTCAAAACAACAACAACAACAAAAGTCTTATGTATGCGAAAATGTTAACAAATTGCAACTTGTGTCTCTTAAATTAGATTTAGAAGTCTAGCATCCCTCCAATTCCTAATAGGCAACAAGATTAGACTCGTAAAATCTTAAAGATACATACTTACAGCCGGAGGAAAAAAGCGCTGTTAAAATTTGATGGTGTGTATAATGGCTCAGAATTCGATCGGCTGTATAAAACATAGATAAATTACCAATATATTTAGTGTTAGGGATAGAGAAGCTCAAGGGATTTGTCCTCATTTAAAACAGGAAACGACAACAGTGATTTAATTCAAGGTCTCCAGAAAATGAATTGCAATTTCTATCCATTGTTATCTGTGCAACCTTGCAACCGCCAGGGGCAACATTTGGTATGAGGATACAAAAATGATTTTAGTATCATAAAATAAAGATGAAATGGGTTTAATACTGGCTGAAACCAGTATCTATGCATCTTCAACTCTTCGAATACAAGCAGGACCAAAAACTTTTATAATATATTTTAATTTCTGGAAATGTGCCGATTTTACGCGTACTTGAAAACTCTTTAACTAACGACTCCGTGTCTGAATGACCCTGTAAACGCTAAGTTTTGGGACATTGTGGTAAAAGGGGAAAATGATGGTAGCCAGCTGGGCACATTTTCACACAACGTTTTCTACCCTTTTAAAGAAAAAGCCGTATAGATTTGAGCCATGCTCTGAGAAAAGGGGACTTGATGCATCTCCAAAAAGTATCGACCCAGGTCAGCCTGCGCAGTCCGCGCAGGCTGACCTGGGCCAAAACTTTTTGCTGTAGATCAATTTTCTGTATGTCAAAGGACCAGTCCACCTCATGGTTCAGTCGGTTTTTCGACAAAATGAATTTTAGGGACCAATAATTATGTGATGATTTGCTTGGTATCATGGATCCCAGAGATGAATTAATCCCCCTTTCACCAGAGCATGGCTTATATATGTTTTTGTAAATGCCTTCAATATGGGTCCCAGGTCTAACACTTTATGTCTGGTACAGAAAGGCTGGAATAAAATGGTGTCGCAGCAGTTCAACCTCAACCCCATACCATTAGCCACAGGTGGACTACGACCAAGAAATTAATTTGAATTCGGAAAATCACTCAAAACTTTGGACAGATTGAATAAGTTGTTATATGAACACCAAAATTTTAGACTAGATTTAGTCCATGTTGAATTTTTTTGCAGACGACAAGTAAATTCTGGCTTAGGTATGTTGAGATTTGTCTAGATTTGATGTGAATTGAAAACATTGTGACAAAAGGAGAAAATCCTGGTTACCATCAATTTTCTCCTTTTTCCCACAATGTTTTCAACTGCATTATTTCCTCAGAGACGTAGGCCCAAACAAGGATCTGCTGATGGGCCCAAAGGTCTCGTAATTTATAAGTTCTAAGCTCGATATAGGCTGTTTGATTTACTTATGTACAGTCTTACTTGAATGCGTGCAAGGACCAGATCAATATGCCACAAAGAATCTTGAATAATGTTCGATTTGTTTACGTATTAAATGAACTAGCTGATCAGCCTGAGTCGACAACTCATTGAAAATCGGCCCATTACGTTATTCAGTCGGGAAAAACTCTGTAATATTGCGATACAGAAATAGTGAGAAATAGCTGTCTAATTCTCTAACTTGGTCGACTGGAGCTTTCACAAAAAAGGCGATGAAGTAAAATGTGGTCCCGACAGGATTACTTATTCATACGAGACGTCCTTTTGAGAAAGTCTGTGCAATACATCTTCATAAAAAGCTCGCGTCTGAATACAAATTGATCAACAAGTCGTCAATAAGCCGGGCTATTTTTTCTTAATCTCCCCTATTTGATAGACACCAGACAGGTCTGTTCCTTCCACACTTCAGATTATTTTGTCCAGGGCGACTCCTAAATAAAGCTTTTAAAGTGTGTGTATTCTAATGTTCTGATTTCCCAAACATTTGTTCGTCGATAAAAGCTATGCAGTTAGAGCACATTCCTAAGAATTTTCTCAGTAAGATGACTGGTAGTCTGGTAACCCGCCGTACTTTAAAAGTACGTCAGGCAAAGCGCAATAATGGGGGCCCCCCGTTGGTGATATGAGGAAGTAAAGGATTGCTGTTATTTTACTTGATCAAATCCGACTATAGACTGAACTGAAAACATATAGGTTGCAAAGAAGTAGGCCTAATGGCAGTTAGTTTTGTTTAATTGGCGGTCTTATTTAGCGAGAAAAACTATATATATATCAGAAATGCTTCAGTAGGGCCTATCCGAAATGTTAATGGACCGATATAACGTCCGAAAAAAGGGCTACTTTTAAAATGATACATAGTCAAATTTATACTTAAACCATACCCCAACAGCACGTTTTAGATTCGATAATGTATATTTTGTACAAAATTGATCTCATTTTATTTATTCACTGATCATACTGGATCACATGAAATGGAGAAAAACAGGACAGCATTAAGGACTAAGCCTGAGGTCGCCATGGAGGCCGCCATTATTGCGCTTTGCCTGACCCTATAACGTAGTAGTAGGGGCAGGTAATCCAGACATGATGACTAGGTGGAAAAACTCATCGAGAGACCATTCAAACAATAACAAAATAGGTTACAATCAAAAGGCATCGTGGAATATCGTTGTTGTCACGTGAAGCAATGAAATTAAAGTATTCCGACAACAATAATGATAATCATGATGATGATGGTGGTTGTGGTAGTAGTCGTGATATTGATGACGGCGACTATGATAATGGTGATGACTGTAAAAAACAAGTCAAACATCTCACCTCCACCATTTTTCTGTGTTAAATACGGAAATCTCCAAACATTTCCCAGGCCAACAGCGTAACCTATCAAAGAGAGCAGAAACTCTGCACGATTGTCCCATGTTTCACGTTCCTCACCTGTGTGCCTATCAATAGACTGTTCCAAATCGATCTTCAGTAAATTAGCAGTCGACTGACCGGGGTCTATACTGTGTGTACTGCCCAGAGTACTTCCATACGAATTTGGAAGGGATGGCACAACCAGTGAATCTTTAATAGCGTCATCTTCCTCAGTGGCCGCATTTTCATATCCTTGTCTAATGTCATCTTCTATGTCTTTCATTTCTATCTTTTCGCGTAAGTTATTATCCATTTCTTCTGTACTTATTTTTCTTTTGTCAAACACCTTAATGTCATCCTATTAACTCACCAACCCAGAATAAATTTGTAAAAACGACTTTGAAATCATCCTTGTAAAATGATGGATGATCAACAACAACCAGGATTTGGTGCCTTAAAACACATGAAAGCACTGCGACAAAGGTGAAATTGATCCTTATGAAAAAAAAAAAAAAACCAACAACAACCGCGATATCAATTCTCCATTAAATTACCTATCTAATACAATATCTCATCTACGGAATGGATATATATACTTTATTTTACTTTGTTCGTTTATATATTGTAGTACATGTATACAGTTTCACATTTACGCTGATAGAATAACACTTTGAGAAAATAATTTACACGTGTGATATCTAAAAAAAAAAAGTCGGCGTATAAAACACAGCTTGCGAGACAGATACGGGGTAACTTTGTCTAACTCAAATAAAGTGATTCTGATCACATTTAAAATCTGCCGTCTGATAGAATTGTCTGTCGATTTTTCACGACAATGTTTCATAATAAAGTAACATTATTCATCTTTGTAGGATATATAATAAAGACCAAATTTTATTTTCTGTCAAAAAAAAAAAAAAGCCTGCATTGAGAAAGGGCGCGATAACCACAAAGGCTCATTAGTTATCTGTGCTGTTTTCTACGTCAAACAAAAAGGCAGGCAGCTTTACTCGACGATATATACACGGTTTTCCTTGTGAGAGAAAAAAGGCAATCCACCTTATGCATACTCGGTAGATAACACTGTATTCACTTTTCTCACATCCAGATTTAGCTTTTTTTTTTTACAATGATTCAAATCGTGTCTACTACAAAATGTATCATACTATCACAGTAACAAACATTTTCCATGCACTTAAATTTAGAGGGCGATTTGCGCTCGCGTTGTCCAATACCGATAACGCTGACATGACTGTAAGCCACGCGGAAATTTCTGTTCTGCAAATTACCAATACTGTCAACAGGTTTGAAATAGGAAATTATACCCTTCTATTTTATTACCTTCTTTGAGACTCTTAAAGCATTGCTCTTACGGCTTTTATTACGTTCTTGATTATAAAATGTCGCGGCGGAACCCGACGTGTTTGTTTGAGGTACCTAGAATCTAGATCAAGTCTTTGATAATTCATAACTTGTATGAATGTAATGTTTGCTGTTTCCAAAAACAGAAGAAATCAGTGAAAACTGACTATAATAATACTCGTTTTTTTTTGTATTTCCATTTTGTTTATTTGTCCTTATATGATCATGGACAGGCGTAGTGCTAGGCCTGTTTGAAGGTGTCAAAACGATTAGAAATGAAAGAGAACACAATTATGGTACTGAATCATCATGCTTACAATCTATCCATAAATATTAAATATATGGTGTATAAAAAGTTTTTTGTTGTTTCAGTTAGAAATGAAAGAGAACACAATTATGGTACTGAATCATCATGCTTACAATCTATTCATAAATATTAAATATATGGCGTATAAAAAGTTTTTTGTTGTTTCAGTTAACTCTTTCGCTACGAACTAAATGGATTCAACTATATCTCTGGGTATGGAGGTATATATTCGTTGCGTTCCAAGCTGATTTTGGTTAAAGATTAGCATCTAGTAGCGGACAGTGTCTACATTCCATGCAGTCTGGTCTTGATCTTCGCAGTCCGCAAAAACTGTCTATGGCGACATTGGCAGTGAAAGAGCTAATAAAGACAAATGTCATGATTATAAAGCAATTGTAGGTATAACTGGAAAACATCGTATACAAATGTTTGCGTTTTATTCGTCTTGTTCGAATATGTGGACACATGGTACGCGTTTTTGTGCATCCAAGTGTGAAATCTTATGCTTGATATCATATTATTGATACAACGTATTGATTATTCAATTTAAAGCTTTGAATAGGACAAAAAAAAAAAAAAGTATCTTAGACCTACTTAAGATGAGAGCTAACTATTATTTATGCATGTAATTATGTACAAAGTCCTCTTATAAATCTATCTCCAGTCATCACAATGTAAAAACTAATATTATCTAGAGTGGCAAATACATCATGTAGCGGTTTAGCGGGACACAAACATGCACTAGGTTGATAAATTATGTGTTTTAAAATAGAATAAGATGAAAGGACGGAGAAGAGAGAGAGAGCAGAAAAGTCCTAAACATAGGTAAATTACTATTAATTTGGTCATATATCCCTCTTTAGTACTATATTCTACATTGTATAGAGTTTTATACATGCCATTGAATCCTATCAGATGAACTTGTCAAATCTTCTTGTATTCTACAGGATCAAGTAGAATCTAGATTTAGTTCATATATGAATTTTGAACTTTGCAAAAATATATAGACGCTCTTTGTCGAATCAGTACATATTATAAAACTTTTTCTGTCAGTATCATATCTCCAGGATCTATCAGGTGTATTTTTTTTTTTTCAATATTTCAGATATTATTCCACCACAGCCTCTTTTCGAACACCTACCGACATGTTCAAGCGGCATCCCTAACAGACAAATTCAATTAATTACTTTAATGAAGCATCTTTTCTATCGATCAAGATGTAACAAATCAACAACAAATGTGATTAACCTAACCCCGTGTTTGTCTATCAAGAGGCGCCATATTGGAAACAGTCAAAATCTGATGGCCCCTAGAGATACACAACCTAAATTCGTTCATATATGTCAACTACACTGTTCACGAAAATTAAAGCACCAAATAACATATTATCATTAAGCTAGAAAAGACTTAAAACTGTTGGAACAAGGATTAACCATGGAAAGTCTAATTCAATATATTTACAGTGATTTTGTCCTACATGTATTTCTGGTTCAATGGTAGCTTGGGATCACAAATGGGCCACAAGAATGTGTCGCCACTTCGATTAACCCTAACACTATATAGCAGAAAGACAAATTAATGAACCCACCTAATCTTTATTGACTGATTCTTGTTCAGACAAGTGAAATTTGTTAATGAAATTGGTTTAAATCATCCTCACAAATTTTACAAATACAACCAATTAACTCCCAATTAGCTAAAAAATGATAACTAACACTCAGGGACGGTAATCACAAAATCGTGCTTTATTTATTACGAGCGACTTACTTTGGCAGCTAAGGGCATGCGGATCTGGGGACAAATACTTATGTAGAGCAGACGCAGTGTTGACATTCACTGATATTTCATACATGCATGATCTCTTGTGATCCAAAGTTTAAAATTATACGGTATTAGACAAACTGTACCAAAATGGCGTCTTTGAACTTTAATAGGAAAACTTTTAGTGCCTTTCTGATCTCCATATTTTGACTCGGAAATGAGTTTGATGTTTCTTATCCAATGTAAACAAAGGGGTAATACAAAAATCTGGCAAGCGTAAAGATTTTCCGTTTTCGGGGCCGGACGAAAACATGTTGTGGATGAAATCAAACACCAATCAGACAACAATGATCGGTTTCTGTAGGTTCACTTGATCGGCTATCAAGATAATCAAATGCACCTTTGAAAGTCCAAACGGCGCCATTTTTTTCAACTTTAATCTCGGGATAAACACATTTCGTTGATACATGGAGGGTGATACAAAGAAATGGAGAGGGACCTCTCTATCTCAGAAACAATATGACATTATTGTTTCTTGCCTAAGCACCGGATATAAACCCTCGATAGAATCACTGAAAGCTGCAAATCTTTATGGTAAACTAAATGGGGGCAAACTCAACAAACCATGTGGCGGCTACTTCCGGTTTAAATCGATTGTGAATCGTTTAGACGTGCGCAAGTCAGACGGGGCATTGATCTTTAAAGGGAACGGAAAAATTGTTCTTCCAAACTCAAAATTTGCATCTGTTGTCCTTGAAGCTCATAAAAGTCCTGGGCCAAGGCATTTGAATATATCAGCAACCCTAGCAAAGGTAAACGCTAGTTTTAACTCTTTACCAGCGTACAGGACTCGAGAACAGAAGGTCGTAGGTTCGATCCCCGGCTAGGCCAATTTCTTTCTGAGGATTGATGATAGTCATCGCGACAAGATTCATTCCTCTCTCACTGCTGACCATTGTTTCGACGATGGTTATGTGGGAAAGCAGCCAGTGGCTTGGAAAGAATATTGTGCTGAGTACTGGTAAATGAAACTCCAGGAAAGCATGGATAGGAGCACTGGCCACTGTGATATAACTGAAATAATGTTGAAAACGGCGTTAAACACCATACAATCAATCAATCAATCATTTAACTCTTTACCAAATGACACAATATTGACGCGACCAAATAGAAAGCATTTGCAGACCTTAAAATAACCTAACTCATAAAACTCGTGATTTCTGTTGCTAATAGAGCTCTAGGATAAAAACATTGTGGACAAAGGAGAAAATGCTGGTTTTCGGCATTCCCTCCTTTTCCCACAATGATATCAAAAGCCTTCTTCTTCAGGGCCCTTATAGCTCGTGATTGTGTGGTACAGGGTTAACAGTGATGTGGTGAGATTGTGTTTTGCTCTCTGCTCATACTGAATCTTGTTCTGTCCACTAGTAGAATGGGTGTACCTATTACCGAACACCTAAGCTGCATTTTTGATTGTTCATTATTACAACCACATATGCTGAACTGCTTGTAGCCTATGACAACATTAGTGCATACAACACATGTTTATTGTATATCGATGCCATCATGTAATACCTAACGGTAGATATGTGCTTCGGAAAGCCCAGTGTAAATGGTTGCAATTCTAAATGGTGGTTGTTAATCCAAACACAAGCAGTTCAAATTCCATCCTCGTTGACCCGGTTTCGATGTATTGCGTAAACTACATTCATCGGCCCTGGGTTATCTCGTGTGTGTTTTCTCATTCTCATGAATTATTCATGAGGCATTTTGATTGGTAATCTCAGTTTTTCAGTGAGAAAATTTAATCTATTTTTATCAACCAAATGCCATCATTTCTATTTTTACCTCGTCTACAACCAATCAAATCGATAAATGTTTATGGAATACATTGGAACTGGGTCAACGAGCATGACGTCACCCCTGCTACATACCCCTATGGACTGCAACATTACGCTGTATTTCTGAATATTTGCCTTTGTATACAAGGATTTGTAATGTCTGCCCTGGATTGTTGTAAGGCAAATGCCACAGAGGGAAGGCCCTCCAGCGGCCGCCATATTCGTTGACAATGATGTGGGTTTTACCCGGTTTATTCATAACAACGGAAGAAATGTGATTATCCTCCTCTACAAGAGAGTATTATTATGTCATCGACAATTCGATTGGCTATTGGGTGTAATTCGCAGTCTTGTGAATATTCATAGAAACGACAATTTCGCAATTGAATGTCCCAGGAGTGATGAATGGTAATGCTTCACACCTGGGTTAATGAGGGTGTTCAAATTCCAAACAGTAATTGTTTTCTAAAAGATATAGCAACTATTCAATGTTAGTCATTGATTTAAATCAAGTTGTGAAACTTCATTTTACGCTGATTTTCAATAAGTAGGTCCATTTCATGAAACCAAAACTGAAATATGAACTTTCTGGTAAGGTTATATCACCAATGTCAAACAAATTTAATGTCTCTGTGGATTGTTGTCCGAAAATTTTGAATGCATTGCTTGTCTGGTAAAGGAGATATGTACATCTAATGGAGGCCAAGTCTTTTCCTAAATTTCTGTTAGAAATAACTTTCGTGACTAGGCGCATCTATTTTTAAATCCTGCTTCTGACATCAAATACGTCTAAAACCTAGGTGAAATAAGTTCCATACAACCGATACACATATACTTCTGACAAAGGAAAATTAAGCATATCTTTTCTCTGATACAGCTCTGCTATAACCTTTAAATTAAAAGGTCTCGTTTTAAATATAACAACCGATTAATAACTTATAAATTCACCTATTCTTGCAGAATCCATACTAGAAAATATTTCAGACTTAAAAATATTCTATGCCTTGTAAAATCAACATTTGGTATGTATTATTCGAAAAAAAAGTGAATTCGCAGTACTATACTAAGACATAAAGTGTGCAGTCTAATTAAAGACTCGTCAGAATGAAGTGACAAAAGTTTAAGGCGAACTTGAAAACAACTGTAAACGTCTTTGAATGTAAATCAAAATATTGCCCGTATCTGGTTCAATGTAGTTCTACACAGAAAAAAATCAGTTTTAAGTGTTTTATGTCACAGCAGCTCATTTTTCGACCTTAAACCTTCGTTAGGCTGGCAAAACCTTCGTTACACAAGAAAATGCATGTATTTCAGATGAACTATGTTTCGGAAGAATCGTTGGTCTGCTTTAAACTGTAATCAACACTTCTGACAATTAAACTAGATGCCTCTTAGATAGCAGCATGACACTAAATGAAATCATCGTTTCATCATTCCAAGCAGTTTTCATTTGATGTGGTTTTTGTGGATGTAGTTGTAGTTATAATTAAGTTTAGATCTATCGTGTTTCATAAAAACACAGCAGACGAGAATGTTTCGACCAGATGTACTTGAACTTTATGGATAATTTTATAAAACCTTCATTACATCACTGTAACAATGTTTAAGTTTAGTCTAATTAATAGTACAAGTAAAGTGGCTTAGATGGGTTCTGGTTTTCAGTTAATCATAAAATTTGATTTAGTAACAAACACAGAAAATAACTTTTAACAGAAAAAGTATGTTTTTATGGGGAAAAAATAAACCATGCAAAAGTACGCCCTCTCTCCTGAATACATATTAGTGAATGCCTCAAATCAGGTTTAAAAACTGTGTGTCATCGACCTTTCTTGTCTGTGAAACGCCACGATGATAACTTAATAGTGACATCAGCGTTAGAGTCTTGTTTGCCATTGAGAACATGATGGCATTAGCGTCTTGTTTGCCATTGAGAACATGACTTTTCCTCAAGTTCCGTATTTTTAGTTCTAAAAGTTTTGAGTAACGAAGAATTTACTTGCCCATTATTTCATCAAAAGTGTTTTAATACAAAGCTGAATTCCAAACATCACCATGTTACATTTTAGGGATCTACCATGTACATACCATGGAAATAAAACGGAAACTCAGAGGGATAAGTGATTGTTTGAAATGTGCGGTAATGCAGGTTTCGAAGTTTACCTTTAGATCAGACGTTACTAAAGTCGCTTTTCTTTTCAACTAAGTGTCTCACCACTACAAATTTTGCTATTCTAGATGCCCTATATATTGGTTACTTATCAAGTTCACCTTATCCTTTCAATAAATCCGAGTATAGGAAATAAGTAATTAGTACACAAAGAACATACATTGAAGGTTTTGTGCTTTTTTCAAATTTCAGCGACAGCAAGACATTGCTTCGGCACTACTTTTTTTTTGAACGTTTAAGAGCAGCTTGCTACATTATTTTACACAGAACAATATCAGACCTTGTCTTTACTGTGAATGGTTCCCATACAGTAATGATCTATTTGCCAAATATAAACTGCTAAAAGTTCAGCTCTCACTTTGGGGACAGTAACGAACATTTAAAAATGAATACTCAACTCAAATTTTCTCAGTGAAATATTTTTCAGGATACCAAAAAGTGACTATTTCTTGAACACCTGATTGTACTCAATTGGTTTGTGCAAAAATACATGCTAATTTGTATTTGAATTAAAATTTCTGAAGGGAAACACTAAATGGACCTACATATTGAAAAGAATGTTATTCAAATTCTTCGATGTACTTTCCAAAAAAAGCTTATATGAGTTCAGCATTTTAAGTGGTTGTATTAGCGAAGAGTCAAAATGCCTGCATTTACAAACACAAACAAACATGAACATTAATGTAGATTGAAGCCACACTTTTAAATCAAATTTAATGCTCTGTAGGTCTCCAGTAATGAGATCAAATTGTACCAAATCACTGTCAAGAATACTAACGTTAAAAAATAAACCCCAAAAGAAAAATAGTGGTTTGAATTCTGAACCCCCTGTACTGCACTAAATATATGTCAGGGCCTTGAGGACACTTTAGACTTCGAGATCATTGAGCAACATCATAATGCCCGTAAAAATGGTTGATGATAGAAAAAAACAAGTTGTGGTTTTTTTTTGCTTCATCTTCAACTTGGTAAACTATTTCGGAATCAATTCAGTCTTTTGCCTCTTCGACTTTTTCATTTCTGTAGTTTTTAACCCTTTACCACATGACAAAATTTTACACTTGTCCAAATTAAAAGCATTTGCAAACCACAAATTAGATAACGCTCATACGGTGAGATTTGTCTGTAAAGGGACAGAAAACATTGTGGAAAAAGGAGAAAATGCTGGTTACCAGCATTTTCTCCCTTCCAACAATGTTTTCAAAAGACTTCTTTCTCAGGGTCATTAAAACTCGGGATTGTGTGGTAAAGGGTTAAGGACTTTGAGAGAAGCTACGTGGAAGTAAAAAGCTTGGCTTATTGGACAAGCAAGAAAACCTTGTGATGAATAGAGAAACTGTGCATTCAAAGATTTTCTTTTTCAGGTTGCCACAGTCTATTCAAATGCCACCCCCCCCCCTCAAAAAAAAAAAAAAAAAAAATCAAATGGTGCTTGCATAGGACTTGGATAGTCACTCAGCTGCAAGATGGAATCTAGCATGAAAATGCAATTTGTCAAGTTTAGAAATGCTGTAACTCTTGGACTATTTGATAAATGCAACAAACATGCATACATGTGTTGTCAGTCAGGAGACTAAATTCACTTGTTATAATATTGAGGCTGTTCAGGCTCGATCACCTCTTGAGATATTGGACGGTGTAGATCAGTGATCAAAATGCACATTCTATACAGTCTGATCTTGAATTACACTTGCTGCAAAAGCAACCTATGTGGCCCATAGCATGCGTAACATTTTCAAATTTTATAGCTTTCAGAAAAATACACAATTGGCTCCAGACAGTTTGGTATTTGTGAAGAGACAGTACGAGTTGTGATCAAATCTTGTAAAGAGGGTAGCTGTGCAGAAAAATCTCAGAGCAGATATGGAGTATCCATCATGAAAAACTTAGGTTTGTGTTGTCATCGGTTCTTGAAAATTTGTCTGGCTATTAAAATTAACCCTATACCAAACAATCCCGTGTGTTCACGTCTCTGAGGAAGAGGCCTTTTGAAAACATCGTGGGAAAAGGAGAAAATGCTGGTAACCAGCATTTTCTCCCTTTCCCACAATGTTTTCTACCTGGTGAAAAACCCTTAAGTTCATTTATCGTCATCTGTTGCCAAATGGCAAAGAAGGAAAAATGTAAGCAGGGGGACCACCAATACCAGATCTGGTTTAACCCTTTACCACACAACAAAATTTTAGACAAGACCAATTGCAAAGCATTTGCAAATGACAAATTCAACTTTGGTACAAATGAGCTTAAGCTCTAAGACAGAGAAGAAATTATTGTGGGAAAAGGAGAAAATGCTGGTTACCAGCATTTTCTCCGTTTCCCACAATGTTTTCAAAAGTCTTCTTTCCAAGGGTCGTGAAAACCTGGGATTGTTTGGTAAAGGGTTAGGAAAAAATTGCTCAGCAGTCAACAGATGCAGGCCTACATTTTTGCAGAATCAAACATACATCTCATCATTTTAAGTTTTCCTATTGGTACAATACTCAGTATGCCCTCCAGATGATAAAGTATTTTGCAGGAGGAGAGGAATGGGTTTTGTTTCAGTTTCTTTCACCAAACTACGGTACACAAGTGACCAGTTCTGGAATTGGAATCTGACAACCTCTGTATTACATACCTCAGCTTCTGTATAGGCTTCTTAGGCTTGTCAATATATCTTGTTATTTTCTCATTAGCATTTCAGTTGCCGTGTAAAAATGTTGAGACATGGTATGAAGGTTTAGACTCGCGTTGAACTACTGAGTAATCTTCAGTAAACAGTATACATGATGTGTTTTCCAATTAGTAATTGAAGCTGACATTTTCATCTCACAAAACTCAGACTTGAAAACATTGTAGCAGAAGGGAAAAAATGCATGTTGGAGAGATTTCTTCTTTTGCCATAGTGTTTTTCATCACTAATGTTCTTGTTTAACAGTACCGGTAATATTCATGTTATGGGGCACATTGTTGCAACTGCTTTTTCAAACAATGTACACATAGCTCAAATAAGAGTGCTTTGAACATTCTTTTTTGAATCATACTATCTGTTCCTTTGCTACACTTAGACCTGAGACTGCATCATCTTTACACTCCCAATGGCCAAAAATGTCCATTTTTAAAACTTTTAAAGCTGGAAGTAAATGAAGCAGGAAAACAGACCAAAACATTGCCATTTCAGGGGTGTTTTTGAAAGAATATTTTACAAAAACAATAGATGGCATGGATCTGAGATCAGACGGCACATGTATCTTGTGGAGTAGTGAAAGGGTGGAGCATCATCTCATATTCTCATAAACAGAGGTTCTGGGTTCGAACCAACTGATGTGGTGTCATTCTGTAGAAAATTTTACCAACATCATGACAAAGGTATTGGTTAGGTGCCAAAGAAGCATGAGGATGTACGTATGATGACAAAACTGGACTCTTAAGTATAATTAGTTGTTTAGAATAGGAACTTTTTTATATTGGCTTGCTCTGGGTGTTTTTTTTTTCTCTCAAGTAACTAAAAATGTTCATTTATTTGGCACTCTAAAGGCAAACATATATAGAGAAATACAAATCTTTCTTCAAAGACAAAGAAGATGAAAAAAAGAAAAGCCTCAGGTCAAGAAGCCATTGTTTAATTGGAGAAACAATTGATGCAAAACCAGTGCAAACTTTAGATCTTTCATTCTTTCAGTGAAACATGACAAACATCAGACAGGCAAGAACCAGCACTCAAAAAGGTTGGATAACAGCAAGGTTGAATCAACAAGTCTGACAACAAAAACATCTGGAGTACAGCAAGCTCTGACCACAGTAACAGCTCCAACACAACTTGCTGAACAAGAACCAGCATATGCCATCCTGGAGAAGTTGCCAAATGGAAACTTCATCATTAAACAGTTTATCACAAAACCCAATCCAGTGAATTTTGATAATCAACTGGGAAATGCAGAGGCAGATCAGTCAAGTACAGTGTCACAATATGGTTCTTATACAAACAGTTCACAACTCTCCAGTGTTGGTAACAATTTCATCATTATGTCATGTCCACCTGTTGACCAATCAAATTTGGGGAAAGGTTTTCCTGCTCCAAATCGACCAGTCCCATGTACGACAAGGTTTGCAATCCCAGTAAACTTCATCGTCACAAATCCACAAAAATCAAGTGTTACAGACACAGTAAATCCATCCATGTTGCTGTTGCAACAGCCCTGCATTCCTACAGTTTCAAGTAAAGCATCAGCCAACACACTTTGTGATGAAAATACAAAGTCTAATGATTCAACAAGTAATAAAGTTGGTGACAAGAATGCTGAAATGGTAACAGACACTTCAGTAGATAAAACCAGTGCAGAGTCGAGTAAATTACAGTCAGCCCCTGCGCAAACTGTGAAAGTAAAGATGCCTTGTCCACATCTATGGCACAATCTGATAGGTAAAGAAGTTTTGTTTGTTCAAAAGTATTTTCAACATTATTTCAGTTATATTACCGAGGTCAGTGTACCTGATTTTCTGTTTACCATTACTTGCACAATATTCTCCCGAAGCTGCTGGCTGCCTACCCACATTACCATCACCAAAATAATGATCAGTGAAGATAGGTAGGAATCCTGTCCCTATGACTATCATCAATCCTGGGAAAAACATGGCCAAGCTGGGATTTGAACCAGCCACCCCTGGTATAACACACTGCATATTACCGTGTGAGCTACCCTTCATGGCAAGGATTTTTCTGTTGTCCAAAAATAGCCATGAATTTGGGAAAACATGGTTATGAACAACAGAACAGCCAGCAGGATGCTTTAGAATTGTCCTAACTCCATACCAAACAACATAATTTCATACCAGTCCAAACTGAAAGCAATTGCAGATGACAAATAATATGTGGCTCAAATGATGGGTTTTGTGTTTGAAACGGTAGAAAACATTGTGGGCAAAGAAGAAAATGCTTGTTAACAGCATTCTTCTTTGCCCACAACATTTTCAAAAGTTTACTATCTCAGGGACGTTAAAACTTGGTGTTGTCTGGTAAAAGATCAGGGGTGTGGAAATACTATGCCCGACTCGTCCGACTCAGGAAAATTCAGTGTCGGACAAGTGACTTTTTTCAGTCTAGTTGTCCACGGACAAGTAGAAAACATGAGGAAAATTTGAAGCAAAAATCTGTTGTATATATACATATCCAGTGAAATACATATGCTCTCACTCCGTACATAATGACATTTCGAATGATAAAAAGTATCTTGAGATGATCCCTGATTTCTGGAAACCCAAAATACACATTTTGGTCTACCTCCGCTTTCACCGCTTACGACAAAATCGGAAAAATATGTGGCTGTTTTTGCACTTTAATTTTTAAAAAAAAAAATGTGTAAACACCTTAAATATCATCATTATGGATTAAAATAATTTCATTAGTATCACTTTAGCACCGGTTCAGCATGCTTCCCAATTCTCCCGATTTCATCGGGAGTCTCCCGATTCAAGACAAAATACCTGATCACCCCGACAGACAATTAAAAAACGCCCGATATGGAAAAAAATCGGACATAAGGGTAAAAAGGGTGTGATAAATTTGTACCCAAGGTACATGTATACCCGAAGTTTACAAGAAGTTGACACATATGTGTATTTCACGGTCAATCGGGTTCGTTGTCTAGGAATCAAGATACTGAGATTTATCGATCGATGATCATGAACCAATCCAATTTGAGAACAGACCAAAGTATTTTTCAGAGTGGAAATCAAAACGTCGTTTACCTGACGTTAACAGGGAATATTACGTTGTAAGAGTCTAGATCTATAAACACAAAACACCATTTCTCATTGCGTCCCTGGGACGCAGACAAAAATGAGTGAAAACATTTAGTTAATCAGTAACAAAAACAATGAAAAAATATGAAGTTTTAAACTCTTACAGCACAAATTGACCACTGGAATTCCAATTTATCTAAAAATAGATCGACCTGATCGTAGTTTAATTTAAATCAATGACGTAACAATATTCGACTGGTTACCAGCGATAGAGTAATATATAGTAATCTATACAGCACTGATCGGAGGCACCTACTGTTGCCCAGCGTTACCAATGCTGACGTTTGCTTCCAGAATATTTGTCGTGTGAAGACTGCCTCCAGATTTTTCTTTAAAGTGCATTTTTTTTCTTTATGCTTTTGAGATATTTTTACTGATGATTTATGCTGACAGAAATGATACTCAAAAGGAATTCAATTGGACTCAACTTTTTTTTTTCTCGAAAAAGTATATATGACAGCTTGTCTTTTAGATAGAACTTAACCAGCAATTCGAGCCAGATTATAAGGTGTTTATTCGAGGCACCTGTTAGTAGTTATTGAGTACCAAAGAGAATGAATAATGTCAGGATAAAATGTGGTACTCTGAAGTCTATATTTAAAGCTAAACATGAGGGATACAATATAAAATGCCAGAATATCTTTAAAAAACAAGTCGAAACTATATGATGTACTTATAAAACAGTGAAAACACAATGGACAAAGTAGCATTTGATAATAAACGTTACATTGCTTTTTTACCATAGTTGCTTCTTTCTATATATTTATGACTTTAATGATTGATTTGTTTTTGCTCTAAATATTCACATACATTTGATGATCAATAATATTTAATAAAGAATAAGAAATTAATCGTAAACCAGACTTTTGTTCAATTATTAAAGATATTTGGCCAAGAATGGTTTAAAAATGATCTTTAGAGAGACCTTCCGGTACGACTCAAAAAGTCTCCCCTTTTGAAACTCTCAAAAAGCCCCTTTGGTGTTCAAAAAAGTTAGGAAGCATGGTTCAGAGATCTTTGATGACAATGTCACACACATGAAAATTTTAGCCTTTAATCAGATTTTAAACAGCTTCGGTGCGAAATGGGTCGTGATTTAACTCCTCTGCTGGAAGCTGTCTCAATATCCAAAAGTTTTCGATTCAGCCATCAGTTGGTGCCTAAAATCGGAGAAAATGTTGTTTTTTTTCATCAAATCTTCGATGCAAGCGGAAGTTGGAAGTCTGAGACTTTTTGGCGGCTCCAAACGTAAAACAGACCGTGATTAGAAATATGACAAATACATTGTTTTTAACGAGGCATGCTTGAAAGAATTCAGTGGTTGAATGCAGACAATCCTAACAACATTTTTTTAAGGTTTGTTGAGAGTATCCCCATGTTGCGGACATGTCACTTATGTGTATTTTAACTTAATTAAAATTGTTTTGTTTGGACAAGTGAGCCACACTGGCAGACAAGTAGATTTATGTAATTTACTTGTCCACGGACAAGTAGAAATTTCTAAGATTTCCACACCCCCTGAAGATTAATAAAAATGATCAGTTCTGGCCAAGTTGATATCTGTAAATGACTTCATTCGTCTTGAAAACAACTTGTAAAAACATCAGGAAAAAAGAAATTGCTCACGATTTTTTGCCAGGTGTTTTAACGCATGAACTCTATACCAAACAAGTTTTAATGACCTTGAGAAAGAGGGCTTTTGAAAACATAGTGTTGGTAACCAGTATTTTCTCCTCTTCCCAGATTGATTTGCCTTTTCAGTGACAATTCCTGTCATTTGAGCCATGCTCTGTGAAAGGGGGGATTAATGCATCTCTGTGATCCATGATATCCATCAAGCCATCACATAATTATGGATCCGTATTAGCCACTTTTTTTAAACAACCAACTTAATCATGAGGTATACTGGTCTTTGGCTATATAGAAAATTAACTGATAGCGAAAGTTTCTGCCCAGGTCAGCCTGTGCGGATTGCACAGGCTGACCTGGGTTGATATGTTTCGCAGATGCATTAAGCCCCCTTTTTACAGAGCATGGCTTGTTTGTTTTCTACTCTGTCAGAGACAAACCCTATTATTTAGGTCACATTTATTTTCTGCAAATTCTTTCAGCCAAACAAGTCTAAACTTTTGATGATGGGTAAAGAGTTTTGACCTTAGTAACAAGTACATGTTTTCTCACAATATAGATGATAAATGCTGTATCTACATTAACTCTTTACTAGACTGCAAAATTATAGAATGGCCCAAATTGAAAGCATTTGCAGACGAGATAAGAAAATGTGGCATAAGAATGGGATTTATCTGTAAAAGGTTAGAAAACATTGCAGGAAAAAGAGAAAATGCTGGTTCCCAGCATTTTCTCCTTTTTCCACAATGTTTTCAAAAGCTTTCTTTCTCAGGATTTTCAAAACTTGGGACTGTGTGGTAAAGAATTAAGTTATCCTGGGTATACTATAATACTATACATGTAATCAGTGTTCTCAAAAGTTGTCCACTGCACAGAGCATGCAGTCTGATCTCTGCTCTGCACTACCCACTTTGGGTAGACATTCTGGATAAAAGCAGCCTTGAAATAGCAATTATTTGGATTTTTTACTAGATTGAAAAGGTTGCTTGGGTTTTTAGCCCCTTAAACTCTTTACCAAACGATAAAATTTTGGACTTGTCCAAGTTTAAAGCATTTGAAGACAACAAATCAAATGTGGCTGAAATGATGGTAATTGTCTCTGAAAGTGAGGAAAACCTTGTAGAAAAAGGAGAAAATGCTGTTTAACAGCATTTTCTCCTTTTCCTACAAGGTTTTCAAAAGGCCATTTTCTCAGGATCATTAAAACTCAGGATTGTGTGGTAAAGAGTTAAGTGTTAATTTGGTTCACTGCTGTATATAGTGTGTAGACTTTGCAACTTGCAAGGATAAAAGAATTCTTCTTCGATATTATGCTGCCATCACAGTTCAGTGAACAGATCAATTTAAAGTAACAGGTTTTGTGCATATCAAGTTGACAGTCTCTTTGTGGAAGCTGCAGTAACTTATTATTCTGTGCATGCCTGAAGGGACAAACAGCAGTTTTATATCTTTCATTACCACGGTTGACATAAGTTGCATTTTACAGACTGCATAGATCAGACTGCATCAGAATGTCAAGTGTGATCTTAGATTGACATACTTCTGTATTCGTTTCTGGTCTGTGTCAAAGGAATTCTCTTTGTTTGCATAATTTTATTATCAGGGTACATACTTTTATTCACCAACTATTCTAGGAATATTCTTAGTCTTATGCTGAAATTCTTTTAAAATTTGATAGTAAATTTTTGCTACGGGGTAGTGATAGGTTCAAATATTTCTTGTACAAGGGATATAAGTTAATATGGGGAGGAATTAATGTTTGTACTATGCTCTGTGGAAAGGGGACTTAATGCATCTGCAAAAAGTATCGACCCAGGTGAGCCTGTGCAGGCTGAACTGGGCTGAAACTTTCTGTTTTTCGTCAATTTTCTACATGTCCAAGGTCCATTCTACCTCAGGATTCAGTCATTTGTTAGAGAAAATGAATATAATGGATCCATAATTATGTGATGACTTACATGGTATAATGCATCACAGAGATGCACTTTGCCAGAGCATGGCTCATTAAATAACTATGGAGGAAATATTGCCTTTTACCCTAATGGTACTAAAAAAAAAAAAAAAAAAATGAGCCATGCTCTGTGAAAAGGGGGTTTAATGCATTTGCAAAAAGTATTGACCTTGGTCGAAACTTTTTGCTATTGATCAATTTTCTGCATGTCAAAGGACATACCATGCTAGCTCAGGGTCCGTATTCACCAACCATTCTTTAGAACGTTCTTTGTCTTATTCTCCAAGATTTTCTAAATATTAAAGTAACACAACTTCTGACTTAGTTCAGCCAATCAGAAGTTGCGCTACTTTCATATTTAGAAAATCTTGGAGAATAAGACAAAGAACGTTCTTAAGAATGGTTGGTGAATACGGACCCTGGTTCCAGGCAATTGTTAGACAAAATGGATGTTATGGTTCCACATTTATGTGATGACCTGCTCTGTATAATATAACATGGTGGTGCATTAAGCCTCCTTTTGCCAGAGCACAGCTCATTAATGAAATGGACATTCTCAGTGTGGACCAAAGTCACAGATATTGCATTGCTATTTCAAGGCTGTTTTTGCAAGAGAATAGTAGACAAAAAGTAAATAGTGTAGATCCAAGATCAAACTGCAGGTTCTGTGCAGTCTGATTTTGATCCACTTTGTTGGTATTTAAAAATGACTATATGTTGAATCAGTGCTTAACTCTTTCCCACATGACAAAGTTTTAGACTCGTCTAAATTGAAAGCATTTGCAGACGACAAATTTGATGTAGTTCAAAAGATAATTGCTGTCTTTCAAATGGTTGAAAACATTGTGGGAAAAGGAGAAAATGCTGGTTACCAGCATTTTCTCCTTTTCCCACAATGTTTTTAAAAGGCTCCTTCCTCAGGGTTGTTAAAAGACAGGATTGTTTGGTAAAGGGTTAAGGGTTAAGAAATAAGTAGAAAACAATATCCTTAACACCCTTATTCCAAAAGATCCCTTTTTCAGCACCCTAGGGAAGAGGGCTTTTCAGACAACAAAAAATGCATACAACCACCATTTCCTCATGTTTCCACTGTCTTTTTAATCCCCTGCTGCGAAGCGGGAGGGGGATTTTAGGAATGGCTTCGTCTGTCTGTCTGTCTGTCTGTCTGTCAGTCATACCCTGTCTGCTCCATATCTCCTGAACCCCTGGTCCGATTTTCAAAATATTTCACACGCTTGTGTATCATGATGAGGTGATGTGCAGAGCGCATGATTCGGTGACCTTCCTTCAAGGTCAAGGTCACAACACAGCTTCAAATGTCAAATGCTATACATTCTTGTCCGCTCCATATCTCCTGAACCCCTGGTCTGATTTTCAAAATATTTCACACACTTGTGTATCTTGATGAGACAATGTGCACAGTGCATGATTTAATGACCTTCCTCCAAGGTCAAGGTCTAAGCACCACTCTAGAGTTTACACGCTTTACATTTTTGTCTGTTCCATATCTCCCGAACCCTTGGTCTGATTTTCAAAATATTTCACACACTTGTGTATCTTGATGAGACGATGTTCAGAGCATATGATAAGTGACCTTCCTTCAAGGTCAAGGTCACAGCACCACTCTAGAGTTTACACACTTTACATATTTGTACACACCATATCTCCTGAACCCTTGGTCAGATTTACAAAATAATTCACACACACTTGTGTACCTTGATGAGACAAGATTAGGTGACCTACCTTCTACATGTACTTTTGGACACTAACTCTGTCAGTTTTCTACTGTCCTGGTCATTTTATAACAAATCTTCAAGCATTTGTACAAAACTTTCTTCTAATGCTAATCAATTAATGATATCAAACATCTCAATAAATGCTAGTTTGAAATAAGGCCAGCAGTGGGGGATTGCGCTGTCTATGACAGAATCTTGTTTATCCTGTCACAGACAAAAAATGCATCATCTGAGTCGCATATTATATTTCATCTGCAAGTGGTTGAATTTTAGAGGTGTCTGATAATTAGTTAAGTTTCTGTATTGTTTGTGTTGGAAAAGCTGATTTTGAGAGTCGCATAAATTTAACCACATACATTTGTTTCTATGCCTATGGGATTGCATAACAGAAATATTATTGAAATTAGCATATGGTACTATTCAAACAAATAGTTAAAGAAACAACAGCTGCCAAAAGTAAACAAAGTATAAGGTTTTAAAATGCATTAATTTAAAACATACCATTTAAAAGCATAGAAATTATTATCAAGATGACAGTCTGTTGTTGTACACTCAGTCCAAGTGTTAGTTGCTGGCAGAGAAATTAATTTCAAAACTAGGTTAAAAGTTGCCAGATCACTCTATCTTTTGTTTGATTTTTGTCTGATTTTGAAATTCATTTTTCTACCAGCGACTAACTCTTGAACCAACCACACAGTTAGAGATTGTCATCTCCACAATACTTTTCATACTTTTAAATGGTATATTCATGACTTAAAATTAAATGCATTTTAATGCCTGCATTGATTCTTTGGCCTCAATTGGGCTTTTAATTCTATTTAATATAGATTTGGAGCAAGAGCTGGACCCATATTTGAGGATGAGCATGGCCATCAAAGACTTGAAGTTGGAGGTGCAGAAATCACTGAGAGGTGATAGACTTGCAATGGAAGTGCTGAAAACAAGTAAGTAAACCATATGAGCCATGCTCTGTGAAAAGGGGGCTTAATGCATCTGCAAACAATATCAACCCAGGTCAGCCTTCGGAGTCCCGCAGGCTGACCTGGGCCGAAACATTTTGCTTTCGGTCGATTTTCTGCTTGTCAAAGGACCAGTGTACCTCATGGTTCAGTAGGTTGTTATACAAAACAGATTTTAGGGATGTATGATACTGGGTTGATTTGCTTGGTGTCATGCATCACAGAGATATATTGGGCCCTGCTTTTGCCAGAGCATATGGCTCATTTATTATACAGGCTGTCTTCAGATAATCCAATGTAGGTTCTTATGACAATAAAGAGAAATATTTGAAGGAAATGAAAATATCTCTCTTCAGTCACTTGGAAACATTGATGGAAAAGTAGTAAAAGCTCTCTAGAAATGAGTCTCTTACCAGAAAGCCCTAGATTTTACCATCCAAGAACATGGCTTTGAAATTATTGCTGGAAAAGGAGAAAATGCTGGTGACCAGCATTTTCTCCTTTTCCCACGTTTAATCCTTTTAGAAACAAATCCCATCATGTTTACCACAATTAGTTTGTGATTTGAAAATGCGTTTTAGTTTGGAAAAGTCTAGAGGCCATGTAGCTCAGTTGGTAACATATTGAAGACATGGGTTGCTGGTTCATTTCCCGGATCAGTCAAATCCTTTGAGGATTGGTGAAGGTCATTGCCACAGGATTCATTCTTCTTTCATTACTGTGCATGTGGTTTGGAAAGAATGTTGTGCAAAGTACATGTACATATATTGCAAATAGAAACTCCAGGAAGGAATGGATCAGTACACTGGCTTCTGCAATATATGTGAGATATTGTTGAAAACAGCATTAATCACCAAACATTGTTGAAACAGCTTACCAAACTTAAGATTTGTTGTCCAAGAAAGAGTTAAGTAATTATTCCCATTCCCAAAATGTTCTAAATTTGCCTTTGGGAGGGTAGAAAACATTGTGGAGGAAAAGAGAAAGGATACCAGCATTTTCTCCATTCCCATCAATGTTTTCAAAAGGTTTCTTCCGGAGGACTGTTTTGTGAAGGGTTAAAAGTTTATAGATGAACACAAGTGATTTATACTATAGCAAAATAATGTAGTAGAGAATGATTCTTTTCTTGTACTATTTGGAAATTTAATATTTTCATAAGTTTTCGTGTGTTATCCAATAACCCAATACTACTTTTCAACCAAATGAAAAGAGGTGAGGAAAAAGAGGCAATTGCTTGTGAGGTTACTTTTCATTATTAGTCCCCTACCGGCGAAGCCGGAGGGGACTTTAGGTTGGCACTCCGTCCGTCCGTCTGTCCATCTGTCCGTCTGTCCGTCAGTCCGGCAATCCGGCAATTCAGTTTTCCGGACTTTTTTTCTGAACGCTGGTACATATTGAGCTGAGTTTTGGTGTGTAACTCACCCACCATCACTTACAGATCAAGTTCGACTTTCGTTCCGGTCCACTGGTTTTTCACGGATTTACGGGCCTTGGACTTAGAAAATTTCACTGATAAATCAGTTTTCTGGACTTTTTCCCTAAATGCTGGTATATATTGAGCCGAGTTTTGGTGTGTAAGTCACCCACCATCACTTACAGATCAAATTCGACTTTCGTTCTGGTCCACTGGTTTTTCATGGATTTACAGGCCTTGGACTTAGAAAATTTCACTGATAAATCAGTTTTCCTGACTTTTTTCCTAAACGCTGGTAGGTATTGATCTCAGATTTGCTGTGTAACTCAACCACCATGACTTACAGCTCAAGTTCAGCTTTCGTTCCGGTCCACTGGTTTTTCACGGATTTACGGGCCTTGGACTTATAAAATTTTACTGATAAATCAGTTTTCCAGACTTTTTTCCTAAACACTGGTAGGTATTGATCTCAGGTTTGCTGTGTAACTCAACCACCATGACTTACAGTTCAAGTTCGACTTTCGTTCCGGTCCACTGGTTTTTCACGAATTTACGGCCTCGGACTTACAAAATTTCACTGATAAATCAGTTTTCCGGACTTTTTTTTCTAAATGCTGGTAGATATTCATCTGACTTTTGCTGTGTAAGTCAACCACCATGACTTACAGATCAAGTTTGAGTTTCGTCCCGCTCCACTGCTTTTTCACACATTTACAGGCCTTGGACTTACAAAATTTCACTGATAAAACATTTTTCCGCACTTTTTTTCTAAACGCTGCTACATATAGAGCTGATTTTTGGTGTGTACATCAACCACCATGACTTACACATCAAGTTCGAGTTTCGTCCTGCTCCACTGCTTTTTGACGCATTTACGGGCCTTGGACTTACAAAATTTCACTGATAAAACATTTTTCCCCACTTTTTTTTCTAAACGCTGTTACATATAGAGCTGATTTTTGGTGTGTACATCAGCAACCATGACTTACACATCAAGTTTGAGTTTTGTCCCGCTCCACTGCTTTTTGACGCATTTACGGGCCTTGGACTTTAAAAATTACACTGACATGCCAGCGATACATACGGCCAGTAGGGGACTGTGTATTGCTATGCAATACTGTCAGAATGCTTGTTTTACATCATACTGAGCCACAAAAGAGTTCCAATATTCATATTCCCAGTATCTCTTACGTCGTCTATCTTTTTTCAAGATATTTCTTGTGAATTTTTTATTCAGAGATAGATGTAATATCACAGATGGTGAGAGCTCAAAAAGAAAGAACACAGATGCACAATAAAGAACTGCTGTTAAATTGAAGAGTTTTATGGATCTATTCAGTAAGTACAAGTAAAGTCTTCACTCTCCTAACTCTTAACCATACAATGCCAACTTTTAACGACCTGAGGAAGAAGCCTTTTGAAAACAACGTGGTAAAAGGAGAAAATGCTGGTAACCAGCATTTTCTCCTATTCCCACAATATTTTTTCTACCTTATCAAAGAAGAATCACATTATTTGAGCCACATTGAAATTGTCGTCTGCACATACTTTCAATTTGGATGGATCTAAAATTTAGTCGTGTGGTAAAAGGATAATCTAACACATCACCTGACGACTAATTTTTGGCCTTGTCATTTGTGGAAACTTTTACAGACAAAAAATTAAATGTTGCTAAAAAGATAGGGTTTATCTTGAAAGAGTGTAAACATATTCGAAAAAGTAGAAAATTCTGGTCATTTGCATTTTCCCCTTTTCCCACACTGTTTTAAAAAGCCTACTTCCTCGTCTCCTAATTGTAAATATATGCAATTATTTGTAAGGGCTTAATTCATCACCTACTTAAACTAACAGCAACTAATTAACATTGAACTGTGCAACATATTCTTCCAGAGGAAAGTATTTCAATGTTGACAGTACATGTATACATAAAAACTTTGACAATAGATCACTTTTATAATAATGATTGGACTTTACACCAAGCTCAGGGTTTGTATTTACCAACCATTCTTAAGAACATTCTTAGTCTTATTCTCAAAGATTTTCCAAATTTGTAAGTAATACAACTTATGTTTGGCTCAACGATTTGGTTTAGCCAGTCAGAAGTTGTGTTACTTCCAAATTTAGAAAATCTTGGAGAATAAGACTAAGAATGTCCTAAAGAATGGTTGGGATTCAATGTGCCTCAAATAGTGGGATTCGGTTTGAATAGGGCAAAAAACATGGTAGGAAAAGGAGAAAGTGCTGTTTACCAGCATTTTCTCTTTTCCACATGGTTTCCAACCTCATGGTTGTTAAAACACAGTATTGTTCTGGTAAAGAGTTAAGTAGGACTGTTGTTTGGCATCAAATTTGCCCTTTTATTACATACCTGAAAAATTTCTGGCTCATATAGATTTGTCACACATGGATAAATAACGCATATGACAGAAGAAAATTACGTATCTACTCTGTGAAATACAGTTCCAAATATACATGTATTATGATGACATACCTGACATATGGAAAACATGCATGAAATGTAAACAATTGCAAAATTTTGTCTTTTAAAGTTGTAGGTATATAATAAAAGGAATATTATGTCGTAGTAACTGTCCTGGTGATTGTATTTACTTACTGCTGCGTAAGGAAATTTTGACATGTCAAATTGATATCAGTTTTCTCACATTGCTTGAATTAAATACAAGTACCAGGAAAGTTACTACAACATAATTTAACATTCCATATTGATATTCTTAAAAGTGACTGCAGTAGACCATTGGTATCTGCATGCAGTGCTCTTGTTGATGCATGCTTCAGGGGTCCTGCTAAGCTGAGGGTGATCAAATTTTAAATCTTATTTTATTGTTCACAGGAAACTCTGTTCTTAGAACTTATCAGAACTGTTTGTAATGAATGCAGTTTTATGTGTACCAGGTCTTACACACATCTTAAAGAAAAAGTGCTCTGATTGTAGGGTTTGAAATCCTAAAGACTCCTTTTATTTTGACAACTGTTACACGGATTTCCCTTCTTGTTCTGCACCATCAACGAGGATCAGAGATATAATCTATAATTATTTCAAACAGAAATTTGTTTGAAAATGCTTGAAATAAATTTCATCTTACATGTTTTACATCTTTGTATATGCATGTACATGTAGTTTTATTATAGTTTTATCATGTAGGAAAACAGCTAATTTCAGTTTGGTATTTGTTTGCGTGTGTCTCTCTGTACTATTTATAAACAAACCAGTAATAGATTACTTTTGAAAACATTTTAGAAAAAATAAGCAGTTTCTTGTAACAGTAAATTTTCCTTTACCTAGAAAGTTTTGCAGGCTATTCTGTGGAGAATTTTCTCCCCCAAGTCAGACCAAAAATTACGGGTATGTCCCAAGACAGCCTGTATATGTCAACCCTTTGTCAAACAATCCCATTTTTAAATGGCCCTGAGGAAAGAGGCTTTGAAAAAATTGTGGCAAAAAGAGAAAATGCTGGTATCCAGCATTTTCTATTATTGTCACAATATCATCTACCGTTTCATAGACAAGTCCCATCAATTGAGCTGTGTGAAAATTAATGTTTGCAAATCTTACCACGATGGACATCTAAAATTTTGTTGGCATGCAAAGGGTTACGGGTTAATTTCTTAATGCCTAACTATTTAGCTTCTTTTGTATAGTCTTTTACCTTTCTTTTTCCTTCACTATTTCATTAATCCTTTACCAAACAATCGCGGGTTTTAATGAACCTATGGGAGAGGGCTTTTGAAAACATTATGGGAAAAGGAGAAAATGCTGGTAACCAGCATTTTCTCCTTTTTCCACAATGTTTTCTACCCTGTCAGAAGTTTTTATCTCATTACTATCAATTTTTGAACTGTCTCCTAAAGATTGTTGAATTTGGAAAATCCTAAGATTTGTTGTTTGGGAAAGGGGTAACCCATCATTAACCAGTTTTGTGGTAAAGGGTTAACTCTTTACCACACAATCCAGACTCTAACGACCCTAAGGAGGAAGCCTCTTGAAAATATTGCTGGAAAAGGAGAAAATGCTGGTTAGCAGCTTTTTCTACTTTTCCCACTATTGTTTTTATCTTTTCTGATACAAAAAATATCATTTGTGGTATATCATATTTGTTGTCTGCAAAAGCTTTCAATTTGGAACAGTCTCAAAATTTGTTGTGTGGTAAAGGTTTAACCTCTTGTGGGAGACAGTGATGTAGGTGTAGAGCATTGGCCTCTCACGCCAAAGGTTCTGGGTTCGAATCCTGCAATGAACAAAGTCAGTTTTTGAAACTTCCCGCATCACATGAGTACTGGTTAACCCTTTGAGCACTGAATTAATGAAATGGCATTTTCACTTTGGAAAAACATCCGAAATACTGTTATTTTAAAGTTGTTTTGGCCAGAATATGTAACAAAGTTGCTGACTGTGTAGATCCAAGATTAGACGGCACCTTCTGTGCCGTCTGATCTTGATCTACACTGTCTGCAAAAGCAACTTAGGTTGGTTACAGCTCTTTATGGGGTAAGGATTCCAGGAAGCTATCACCAACTGTGATTAATGTAGAAAGAAAAATTGTAAGAACTTTCTTTCACAATCAGTGCACAATAAATATGTTTAACACTTTACAGCACAATGCTGCCTTTTAACAACCCTGGGAAAGAAGCCTTTTGATAACATTGTGGGAAAAGGAGAAAATGTTGTTACCAACATTTTCTCCTTTTCCCACTATGTTTTCTACCCTATCAAAGAAAAATTGCACCATTTGAGCCACATTGAAATTGTGGTCTGCAAATGCATTCAATTTGGACAAGGCTAAAATTTTGTCATCTGGTAAAGGATTAAACTTAACCTATTATTATAGAGATACTAATGTTTGTACCTCTTTAAGTGATAGCTTTACGAAAGGTTGAAACTAAAGGAGGGTAAATCAGAATTTGTATCATTCTGAAATAAGTTCTTTTCATTTCCTTTCTCCCTTGTGTGGTTAGTACTGGTTTTTGTATTGTTTTAACTCTTTACCAAATGACAAAATTTTAGACTGGTCCAAATTGGAAGCATTTGCAGATGACAAAATGAATGGTATTGAAAAATTGAAATTTGTTTTAGGAAAGGTAGAAAACATTGTGGGAAAAGGAGAAAATGCTGGTTACCAGCATTTTCTCCTTTTCCCACAATGTTTTCAAAGACCTTCTTCCTAAGGGTCATTAAAAGTCGGGATTGTGTAGTAAAGAGTTAAAGTAGCCTGTGTGGTAGGTGGTTTAATCTTTAGCAGAGAATAAAATCTTTGACATGACTGTCAGAATTGAAAGCAATTTACATGACAATTTAGATATAGCTCAAATGATCAAACTTGTCTTTGAAAGGGTAGAAAACATTGTGGACGATGGAAAAAATGCTGATTTTCAGCATTTTGTCCTTTTCTCCTAATGTTTGCAAAACCTTTCCTTCCTCAGGGTCCTGTAAACTAGAAATTGTTTGCTAAAAGGTTCAATGACCTCTCTCTGGTGCATTCTACTTTATTTCATGACCTATTAGGACTGACAGCAACGTCATGAATAAGCATATTTTGTTCCATGAAGATCAAGAGATGTAAAAAAAGCCAGACTGACATGTAGGAGGCACTTAAGACTTTGTTTTGATGTTTAATAAATGTTTCAGAGGCACTCTTGTTTTTGTTTTGATGTTTATTAGATGTTTCAGTGTTTACATGTTGTGCATCAGTTATGACTAACAGACTTGCATACAGTATATCCCCAGCTGGTGAAACCCCAAACATTTTTATACCCCCCAAAACTCTGTTTTTATACCCCCCAAAACTCTGTTTGGGGGGTATATAGGAGTCAGCTTGTCGGTCGGTCCGTCGGTCCATCCGTCCGTCGGTCCGTCCGTCCGTCGGTCGGTCGGTCTGTAGCTTTTTGTCCGCTCTATTTCTCATAAACTACTGGACGAATTTTATTCAAACTTCACAGGTAGACTCAGTATCAAGCAGAGATGTGCATATGAAATGTTGGTTGTGGTTCATTGATTTTTCACTGAGTTATGGCCCTTTCATGAAATTTCTTGTCCGCTCTTTTTCTCATCAACTATTGGACAGATTTGGTTCAAACTACACAAGTAGACTCAGTATAAAGCAGAGATGTGCATATCCTATTTTGGTTATGGTTTATTTAGGTTTCATGGAGTTATGGCCCTTTGATGATTCTGGACACCGTCGGTCGGTCTGTAGCTTTTTGTCCGCTCTATTTCTCATAAACTACTGGACGAATTTTATTCAAACTTCACAGGTAGACTCAGTATCAAGCAGAGATGTGCATATGAAATGTTGGTTATGGTTCATTGATTTTTCACTGAGTTATGGCCCTTTCATGAAATTTCTTGTCCGCTCTTTTTCTCATCAACTATTGGACAGATTTGGTTCAAACTACACAAGTAGACTCAGTATAAAGCAGAGATGTGCATATCCTATTTTGGTTATGGTTTATTTAGGTTTCATGGAGTTATGGCCCTTTGATGATTCTGGACACCGTCGGTCGGTCTGTAGCTTTTTGTCCGCTCTATTTCTCATAAACTACAGGACAAATTTTATTCAAACTTCACAGGTAGACTCAGTATCAAGCAGAGATGTGCATATGAAATGTTGGTTATGGTTCATTGATTTTTCACTGAGTTATGGCCCTTTCATGAAATTTCTTGTCCGCTCTTTTTGTCATCAACTATTGGACAGATTTGGTTCAAACTAGACAAGTAGACTCAGTATCAAGCAGAGATGTGCATATCCTATTTTGGTTATGGTTTATTTAGGTTTCATGGAGTTATGGCCCTTTGATGATTCTGGACACCGTCGGTCGGTCTGTAGCTTTTTGTCCGCTCTATTTCTCATAAACTACTGGACGAATTTTATTCAAACTTCACAGGTAGACTCAGTATCAAGCAGAGATGTGCATATGAAATGTTGGTTATGGTTCATTGATTTTTCACTGAGTTATGGCCCTTTCATGAAATTTCTTGTCCGCTCTTTTTCTCATCAACTATTGGACAGATTTGGTTCAAACTACACAAGTAGACTCAGTATCAAGCAGAGATGTGCATATCCTATTTTGGTTATGGTTTATTTAGGTTTCATGGAGTTATGGCCCTTTGATGATTCTGGACACCGTCGGTCGGTCTGTAGCTTTTTGTCCGCTCTATTTCTCATAAACTACTGGACGAATTTTATTCAAACTTCACAGGTAGACTCAGTATCAAGCAGAGATGTGCATATGAAATGTTGGTTATGGTTCATTGATTTTTCACTGAGTTATGGCCCTTTCATGAAATTTCTTGTCCGCTCTTTTCCTCATCAACTATTGGACAGATTTGGTTCAAACTACACAAATAGACTCAGTATCAAGCAGAGATGTGCATATCCTATTTTGGTTATGGTTTATTCAGGTTTCATGGAGTTATGGCCCTTTGATGATTCTGGACAAATTTCTTTCAAACTTCATGGATAGACTTTGCACTCAGCAAAGATGTGCATATCATAAATTGTTCTTAGTTAATTAAATAAAATTTCCAAGAGCTAAGCCCTTTTTTGTCGTTCTCTTTATGACGGTGCCCTTGCTGAATTGATGAAAATAAATTATACTTTTGATAGAATACTTTTAACACAGCTGTCCGTCCGTTGGTCGGTCTGTAGCTTTTTGTCCGCTCTATTTCTCATAAACTATTGGACGAATCTTATTCAACCTTCACAGGTAGACTCAGTATCAAGCAGAGATGTGCATATGAAATGTTGGTTATGGTTCATTGATTTTTCACTGAGTTATGGCCCTTTCATGAAATTTCTTGTCCGCTCTTTTTCTCATCAACTATTGGACAGATTTGGTTCAAACTACACAAATAGACTCAGTATCAAGCAGAGATGTGCATATCCTATTTTGGTTATGGTTTATTTAGGTTTCATGGAGTTATGGCCCTGTGATGATTCTGGACAAATTTCTTTCAAACTTCATGGATAGACTTTGCACTCAGCAAAGATGTGCATATCATAAATTGTTCTTAGTTAATTAAATAAAATTTCCAAGAGCTAAGCCCTTTTTTGTCGTTCTCTTATGATAGATTCCTACACCTGTAGATAGTTAACAGTAGACTTACCATCACTAACCATCACTAGTAAGTTTTCATGTCACTTCACTTATGTCATGTCATGTCAATTTCATCTTTTCATCGGAAGTTTACTCAAATATAAGACAGATTAATCTTTCAGATATGTTTGGAAAAGGAGAAAATGCTGATTACCAGCACTTACTACTTTCTACACAAAATTGGAAAGATTAATCTTTGCAGTTACTTGGGAAAAAAATGAAATGATGATTACAAGCATTTACTACGTTCTCCACAACTATTCCAAGTCTTCAACTTGTGATGTGTTAAAATAGATACCAATACCGTACGGAAACTAACGAAAGCAACATTTTTTGCGGTTCCGCTTCGGCTTCGCTGCGGTTTCAGTGCATTCCGTATTATATGACTAAAAAGGAAAACATTGTAAACATCGTGAGCAATGGCTTCTGTATTTACAATGTTTTCTTAAGTTTATTACTTTCGGTTCAGTTCAGTTACTATTACGGTTCCGATTCGGTTCGGAGGTTGCTTTCGTTAGTTTCCGTACTGTATAAGTAAGATGTAGAGTCTGGTCAAAAACATTGCATGAAAAGACATTTGTTGTCTGCAAAACCTTTTCATTTAAACCAATCTCAATTTGTCCAGCTGGTAAAAAAAAATGTATCAAGTAAGTTTTATTCTCTCCAAGTCTTTAGTCTGTAGCAAAGAGTAATTCTTTGGCAAGAAGCCATTGCAGGATATTCATCACCTTCAGTGATAGCTCTGGTATAATTGACTCTCCAGTCACTTATTTTGCATTCCTGTGACATTAATCTGTTTTGTGACAAGGAGCTGTTGGGGGGTATGATCACGTTTAGTGATAGCTCTAGTTAGACATATTGCTTTAACCCTTTACCAAGTTTTAACAACCCTGAGGAAGAAGCCTTTTGAAAACATTGTTGGAAAAAGAGAAAATGCTGGTCTCCAGCATTTTCTCCTTTTCCAAAATTGTTTTCTACCCCATAAAATACAAATTCCATCAGTTGAACAACATATAAATTGTTGTCTGCAAATGCATTTAGTTTGGACAAGTCTAAAAATTTGTCATGTGGTAAAAAGGTTCAGCAGACAACTTACTTAATCATGGAGCACACCAGTTTTCTGAAATCATTGTGACAAAATGTGACATTTCTCCCAAAGAGTATTTTTAGCTCACCTGAGCTTGAAGTGCTCATGGTGAGCTATTGTGATCGTGCTGTGTCCGTCATCCGTCGTGCATCGTTCGTCGTTCTTCATCAACTTTTAGCTTGTGCGCGCTTTATAGGCCACATTATCAGTCCGATCCTAAGGAAACTTTATCAGAATCTTTGTCTTGATAAAATTCCGGACAAATTTGAAATTGGGTCATGTGGGGTCAAAAACTAGGTCACCAGGTCAGATCTAAAAAAAAACCCTGTGTGCGCTCTAGAGGCCACATTTTCAGTCAGATACTTGTGAAGCTTGGTCAGAATCTTTGTCTTGATAAAATCTTGGACAAGTTTGAAGTAAGGTCATGTGGGGTCAAAAACTAGGTCACTAGGTCAAACCTTAGAAAAACCTTGTGTGTGCTCTAGAGGCCACATTTTCAGTCAGATACTTGTGAAACTTGGTCAGAATCTTTGTCTTGATAAAATCTTGAACGACTTTGAAATTGGGTCATGTGGGGTCAAAAACTAGGTCACTAGGTCAAACCTTAGAAAAACCTTGTGTGCGCTCCAGAGGCCACATTTTCAGTCTCATACTAATGAAACTTGGTCAGAATCTTTGTCTTGATGATATCTTGGAAGGGTTTGAACCTGGGTCACCTCAGTTCAAAAACTAGGTCACCAGGTCAAATCTTAGAAAAACCTTGTCTGCACTCTAAAGGACACATTTTCAGTCCAATACGCATGAAACTTGGTCAGAATGTTTGTCTTGATAAAATCTCGGATGAGTTCAAAATTGGTCATTTTGGGTGAAAACTAGGTCACTACGTCAAATTAAAGAATTACCTTGTGGGCACTCTAGAGGCCACATTTTTTGCTCAATTGACTTGAAAATCGGTCAGAATGTTTTTTAAATGAAATCTGAAATGAGTTTGAAATTGGATCACCTGGGGTCATAAAGTAGGTCACTAGGTCAAATTAAAGAAATACCTTATGGACACTCTAGAGGCCACATTTTTTGCTCATTTGACTTGAAAATTGGTCTGAATGTTTGTCTTAATCAAATCTCGGATGAGTTTGAAATTGGGTCACCTGGGATCATAAACTAGATCACTAGGTCAAATTAAAGAAATACATTGTGGACACATTAGAGGCCACATTTCTTACTCAATTAACATGACAATTGGTCAGAATGTTTGTCTTGATAAAATCTCGGATGAGTTCGAATTTGGGTCAGATTAAAGAAATACCTTGTGGGCACTCTAGAGGCCACATTTTTTGCTCAATCGACTTGAAAATTGGTCAGAATTATTGTCTTGATGAAATCTTGGATGAGTTCGAATTTGAGTCACCTAGGATCATAAACTAGGTCAGTAGGTCAAATTAAAGAAATATCGTTTGGGTGCTCTAGTGGCAACAATTCTTGCTCAATTGACCTGAAAATTGATCAGCGTGTTTGTCTTGATGATATCTTGGATGAGATAAAAATTGGGTCACATAGGGTCATAAACAGTGTCACCGGGTCACATTGAAGAAATACCTTGTGAGCTGTAGATGCCACAATTCTGGCTAAATTGACCTCAAAATTGGTCTACGTATTTGACTTGATGATATCTCAAATCAGTTAGAAATTTGGTCTCATAGTGTCATAAACTAGGTCACTAGGTCAAATTAAAGAAATGTGTTGTGGGCACTGTAGAGGCCACAATTTTTGCTCGACTGACCAGAAAATTTGTCAGCATGTTTGACTTGATGATACCTTGAATGGATTTGAAATTGGGTCACATAGGGTCATAATCCAGGTCACTAGGTCAAATTACAGAAATACCTTGTGGGCACTCTAGAGGCGGCAATTCTTGCCCAATTCACCTGAACCTTGGTCAACAAGTTTGTTTCGATATCTTGGATAAGTTTGAAATATGGTCACATAGGGTCATAAACTAGGTCACTAGGTCATACAAGATATACATTTTGGACACTCCAGAGGCCACATTTTCAGCTCAATTGACCTGACAAATTGTCAGAATGCTTGTCTTAATAATATCTCAGATGAGTTTTAAATTGGGTCATTATGACTCCGGAGTGAAATTTCGCCTATTGACTCAGGTGAGCGATCCAGGGCCATCATGGCCCTCTTGTTTCTGTTTGGCACAATATTTTTACATGGGTTCATGTATTAAACCTTTGTCCATGTTGATTATCCATATGTAATGTTTTCAAAATAGTCTGCTACAAATTCATTTTACTCTTTACCACACAACCCTGAGTTTTTACGATCTTAAGATAGAGGGCTTACAAAAACATTGTGGGAAAAGAAAACAAGAGGGCCGTTGGCCCTAAGGCACTCACCTGAGTAAAGTCATCTACAGTTGATAAAGCTGAAGAGGTCCTGGTTTTAATGATGTAAAACATATGAGTGTAAGTGACCTACTTTTTGAACCAGTGTGACTAAATTCCAAACTTGTCCAAGATATCTTAAAACAAACATTCTGACCAAGTTTCATGAGTATCAGACTGAAAATGTGGCCTCTACAGTGCACACAAGGTTTGTTTAAGATTTGGTCCAGTGACCTACTTTTTGACCTGATATGATCCACTTTGAAACTTGTCCAAGATATCATCCAGGCAAACTTTCTGACCAAGTTTCATGAGAATCAGGCTGAAAATGTGGCCTCCAGAGTGCACAAAAAATTTATCGAAGATTTGACCATGTGACCTACTTTTTGCCCCGACATGACCCACTTTCAAACTTGTATGAGATATCAAGATAAACATTCCAATCTTTATCAGTAAAAGACTGAAAATGTGGCCTCTATGGATCACCCAAGCTTTTCCTAAGATTTGGCCAAGTGACCTACTCTTTCACCCGACATGACCCAATTTCATCATATCATCAAGACAGACAATCTGCAGGCTTACAAGTAGTCCTACTTTTTCCTACTTTTTCTACTCTTTTGTCCTGTTCATACTTTTCTCCTATTTTTTTCCAAAATATTCCTACAATTCCTACTGTTTTGATGAAAGTGAAAAGGTGTTTTTTTTTTTTTTAAATTGTAGTATGTTGCAGAATGAAAGAATTGCATATTCTGCTAATACAGAGTCTTTTAATATGCTACTGTTTATCTCTCATGTAAGCTGCATGGTGCCTTCTGGGAAATATATCTCAACCACTCACCATTCACGCCTAGTAAGTTAAAACAACTTGTACAGTAAGAGTTAAGAACCCCCAGAAATTAGACAGCCTGTATATCTTGTGACTGGAGTTTTAAATCCCCTTGTGGGGTGCCAAATAGCAGTTGCACTGCCTGTCTGTCCTTCTGGCTTTGTCCTCACAACTCTGCCTTCTACTCTTAAATGATTTGCAGCAGGCTGTCTCAGAATGATCAATATTAAGTGCTGTAGAGCATCTTCTAGGGCTAATTTGATTGGCTCATATTTGAAGGAGTTATTGCCTTTTATTCAATACTATTAATTACTGTTTCTATCCTTGCAACTACTCCTTAATTCTTATAGGAATTATGTTATTTTCACCAAACTTTCACAGAATGATCAATATCAGGTGTTGAAGCACCTAATTTCAATTCTGTCTTCTGTTCAGTGATACTTGGGAACAGTTTGTTTGTTTGAAAAATTTAGATCTTAATGCCTTTGTCTTTGCAACCCCTTTTACAATTCTGATGCTATTTTCACCATACATGTACCTTGGCAGAATGGTTGGTATCGCGTGCTGTAGAGTATTTTTTTTGGTTTTATTTGGGCTGATTTTGTGATTTTTTTCAAAAAATCCTATTGTTCCTGACAAAAAAGCCTAGGGCTATCAAATTTTGCATGCATTTTCATCTGTTGGACCTCTACAAAAAAAAAAAAAAAAAGTGTGGCCCAGGGGCAAAAATTGGCCCTGTCCTGGGGGGTCACAAGTTTAACATAGGCTTATATTGTGAAATTCCTCATTGTGAGAGCTAGAGCTGTAATATTCTGTTTGTGTTATCATCTAGTATGCTCCTGCTGAGATCGTTTAAATTACAGCCCAGGGGTGAAAACTGGCCTCAGCCTTGGCTTGTCAAATTTAACTTGCGCTTATTATAGTGAAAAGTTTAAATATCTTCCTGCTTCAATTACAAATCTTACAGCTACCAAATTTGGCACATTGTTTCATCTAATGGATCACTTCCAAGTTTGATTAAAAGGTTAGTCCTTGGGTCAAAATTGACTCTGCCCTGAGGTCAAATGTTTTACAGGAGCTTTATTTTGTTGGAAATTTAAATATCATCTTCTTTAGAACCACATAGCTTAGACCTGTAATAATTGGTATATAGCTTCATCTAGCAAACCTCTACCAAAATTCAATTAATTATAGCTCTTGAGTCATAAACGGCCACGGTGTTACAACTTTCATACAGGTTATTAACGAAAAAACTTTGACAGTCTTCTTGTTCCAAACCATCTGGCCTAGGATCAAAATGTTTAGTAAGTAGTATGATATTGGAGACCTTTGTGAAGATTGTTTAAATTATTGTTAGTGGGTCAAAAATTGGTCCCATGGAAGGAGGTGGGGTGCCACAAATTGTTTTGTGGTGAGAGATTAAGGGCCATTCTTGCCTTTTTGTTACTTTGTAAGAGTTCATAGATATGCAGTGGGAATGATACTGGAAAAGAATTATTGCCTGCATTCATTAGGATCATCTTTGATGCATGTTAAAAAAAAGACTTTTTGGAGGGCTATTGCAATACAGATTTCTACCAGTTTGATGACTGTTGATGCCAATTATGTGTATGGCATAAGCAATTTATTAGACAGTGGAGCAGTACAGGACCATTCTGGCCCTCTTATTTCATCAAAATATCACATGGTGATCATTACTAAGTCCTGAAACACATACTCTCAAGCTTTTTATTTTCTGAGCAGATTTTGTCCTTTGTTTGATTTCACCTTACAATGTTTCTGTGTGCAATTCCTCCTTTAGTTTTGTACATGTATTTGTTTTTTTATAATTTGAATATTAATTAATCATTGAGAGCCACAGCAGACACTCTCATCTTTTTGTACTTGATTATTTTTGAGGCAGTCACATAGCTTAGTGTTTAATCTATTTCGTAACTTACAGTACATTCAGTTAAACGCATTGCATTAGTTATTAGTGTGCCCAATATGACCAATGATGTCAACGGGCCTTAAAACCTCATTCACTCATTCATTTTTTTTTTAAACAAAATCAATAGTTGTCAGAAGATTTTCCCTTGATTTTATACAAAGTTTTTTTTTTCCAATTGATGAATTTGATGGTAGAGAAATTCAGTAGAAATTATAATAGTTTTAGGGTCTTGATTTTGTAAAGGTCCTGGAAGTCTTTGGTTCCATCAAAAAATTGTTTATAACCAGATCAAAACCAAATTTTGTACATGGTTTATTATCATTGAGAGACTTATGAGTTACCCATTGGTTAAGATCAATTGAATGTTGAAATTGTTGTGATTAGAAATTCTGTGGTTTGTGTCAAATTACTCTAATGCTTATCAGAAAGTTGAAGCCAGCCTCTGATGCAGCTGTAAAGCGAATGAATGGTCGAAATTATTCAAAACTTTTATTATGTTTTGCCATGCATTAATGACTGGCTTTCATCTGGGGGCTTAGTGTCTCTTCAAACACATCTTGTTCTGAACTGTTCTGCAGCCTTAAATTGAGTTTTTATACAAGAATTGATTAAACGTTTGTGAAATTAATTCCTACTTTTTATCATAAAATTCCTATTTTCTATCATAGAATTCCTACTTTTTACCTACTTTTTCCTTGAAATTACTCCTACCTTTTTCCTACTTTTTCATGATAAGCCACTTGTAAGCCTGAATCTGACCTACTTTCATGAATATCCAAGTATAAATGTGGCCTCTAGAGTGCACACAAGCTTTTTCTAAGATTTAGGCCAGTGACCTACTTTTTGATCGGACATGACCCAATTTCAAACTTGTCCCAGATATTATCAAGACAAACGTTCTACCCAACTTTCATGAGTTTCAGGCTGAAAATGTGGCCTCTAGAGTGCACACAAGATTTTTCTTACATTTGGCCCAGTGACCTACTTTTTGAGCTGACTTGACCCAATTTTGAACTTGTCCAAGATATCATCAAGACGAACAGTCTGACCAAGTTTCAAGAATATCAGGCTCAAAATGTGGCCTCTAGAGTCCGCACAAGGTTTTTTTAAGATTAAGCCTAGTGACCTACTTTTTGACCCGACATTACCCAATTTCAAACTTGTCCGAGACATCATCAAGACAAACATTCTGACCAAGTTTCATAAGTTTCAAGCACAAAATGTGGCCTGTAGAGTGCACACAAGGTTTTTCTAAGATTGGGCCCAGTGACCTACCTTTTGACCCGACATGACCCAGTTTCAAACCTGTCCAAGATATTATCAAGACAAACATTCTGATCCTGATTCAAGAGTATCAGGCTGAAAATATGGCGTCTAGAGTGCACACAAGGTGTTTCTTAGATTTCGCCCGGTGACCTACTTTTTGACCCAACAAGACCCAATTTCGAACTTGTCCGAGATATTATCAAGACAAACATTCTTACCAAGTTTCATGAGTATATGACTTAAAATGTAGCCTCTAGAGTGCACACAAGGTAATTATTGACACATGGACGACGGACAACGCATGACGGACACAGCACGATCACAAAAGCTCACCTTGAGCACTTCGTGCTCAGGTGAGAAAGTGCCTTTCACAACTACAGTTACCTTTTTAGCAAGTGGAGATCAGAATCAGCCTACATAAAACATGCAGTCTGACCATTGATCTACTTTGTCTGCTTTGCTGAAACACTATAGACAAAAACATCCAATTAATTGCACTCACTTCTGGACTGAAATTTTCTGTTGGGTTTATTCTGTGCTTTAGTTAGTTCTTATCTTTTGCAGAGCATCCTTATGAAATGTGCATACTAAACATAATATGAGGTGAAATGCATGAACACAGGTAGAAACACTATGTCAGCATGTGAAATCGCTTTTATTTTATACTTTTTGGTTGTTTCTCAGGAAATAATGGTGGATCATGGTTTGATAATTTCACCGTTTCGACCAGTGAAATTTACTGATTTGATAACTCAGTACGGAAATGCTTATTGATTGTATGGTGTTTAATACCGTTTTCAACATTATTTCAGTTATATCACGGCGGCCGGTGCACCTACCCATGCTTTCCTGGAGTTTCGTTTACCAGTACTCCGCACAATATTCTTGGGGGCTTGGGGGCTTGGCGGAAATGCTTAGATTCTTGCACTATGTTAATAACTTTGCCCTCTTAAACACATCAGGTCTATTTCAGTGATTAAATTGAGTAATCTAAAAAACCCTGCCATTTCAAAATGTTTATTAATCCTGTTAAATTCATGTTTATGAGTTTTGTTGATTTGTTGTGTCTCTTCGCATGTAAATAAATGGCAAACACTAACAACACTAATGCAGACGGATGTATGTATTTGGCAATTGGAAGATTACAGATTAAAGAAATGTTAATTTGAAAATGGATTTTGGTCTTTTTCAAAATATTCACTGAACTTAATGTTCTCTCAAATTGATTATTGATTGATTGATTGTATGGTGTTTAACGCTGTTTTTCAACATTATTTCAGTTATATCATGGCGGCCAGTGCACCTATCCATGCTTTCCTGGAGTTTCTTTACCAGTACTCCGCACAATATTCTTTCCAAGCCACTGGCTGCTTTCCCACATAACCATCGTCGAAACAATGGTCAGCGGTGAGAGAGGAATGAATCCTGTCGCGATGACTATCATCAATCCTCGGAAAGAAATTGGCCAAGCTGGGGATCGAACCAGTGACCTCCTGTTCTCAAGTCCTGTCCGCTACCAACTGAGCTACAGGGGCTTGGCTCTCAAATTGGTTAAAACACAATAGTGTCATAGTTCTGGTCTGTACTAATGAAAATGAAATATTTTTTGTTGTAATACATTCTCATTGGAATGTGGTTTTATGTGGGGGGTATGCCACAGGGAATACATGGATCCATGGGGATGATATAAACTGACTTCCTTGGTTACCGTCGTTAAGGGCTCACAAACAAACGCAGTAAATACATATACAGTACAGCAGGTAGGCTACTTAATTGTGCTGTCATGACTGTTTCCTTTTTCATATGTTTCTGCCGATGATGACTTCTCGGTAAGAAATTTATGATACTTTAACTAATTTACACAAGGATATGTACAAAAGTGTGAATTTCAGGGGCTACGGACAATGTAGTACCAGCAAAGTTTTGAACTTCAATATGAAAGAAGGCAACTCCTCATAAACCTCAGTTTTGCATAAGAGTAATAGAATTAAGGTGCTTAATATTTTCGTAAGGCTTGTTAGGTCGTCTCAACATCATATTCGATAATAAATTACACTAAATTACAAGCATTTTGAAATATTTATAGACTGTCTCATTCAACTGAGAGGTGTAAGTCTAAGAAAGGTTTCAATTTCATGTTAAGGGAAAATGGTAGCCTGATGATTTAAAAATGTGTAAAGTGTGCTGTCAATTAACAAATTTGTTTATATCATTGACAGTAGTTTGTTTTATCGTATGATATAATGAAGACAATGGGTGGTCTAGTGGATTACAGTGGCAATCAAACACATATCCTATCAGTTATCATTTTACCGACATACCCTTTGAAATGACAGATGTGGTAATCCGCTTAAACATGGCTAAGTCAAAAGTTGATTTAATTAACAAAAGTTGCCTTTTGAGGTGAACTTCCAAAACTGTACAGAACAGAACTTAGTTTGTTTCATAATTGAAATCTACATGTACTTTAACTCTTTACCAAACGACAAAATTTTAGACTTCAAAATTAACAACAATTGCAGACGACACATTAATTGCATCTAAAATGATGAAATTTGTCGCTGAAAGTATAGAAAACATTGTTGGAAAAGGAGAAAATGCTGGTTACCAGCATTTTCTCCTTTACCCACAATGTTTTCAAAAGGCTTTTTCCTCGGGGTCGTTAAGATCTGGGATTGTTTGGTAAAGGATTAAGTAAAGAATATACGTAAAGGTGCTTCATTTAAGTAGCAGATGGTATGAATCCAAGAATAAAATGCATTTTTTTGCAGTCTGATCTGTATCTTCACATTCAGCATTCTTCATGCACAAAGGGTTAATGTTAACGTCAAACTGAAACATTGATGACAAGTGCCTCTTTTTGGATGTGCAGAGATTAATAAACAAGGTTAGATATTTTAGTGAACTTACTTTCTTTTAATTAGTATTTCATATATATTACCTTGTTTTCCACTGTAAAACATTTTATGTCTCTTTCACAGAGAATTTCAGAGGGGGAAAAAAAAATCCTAACGTTAATTGATCCATTGCATAAGATAGCGTTGATTGAAACTCTTTGCTCATTGTCAATCATAATCATAATGCAAACTTGTAGCCTCTGCTTGTATCTCATGTAAGCCTTACACGTTTGCAAAGCACATCTTTTAAACTTTTTCCCCAAATTCAAGCATTGTAAACACACATAATATCGCACTTCTCAAACATTAACAGTCGCTTGCTTGTGAGCCAAAATAGCAGACAGCAAGGCTGTACATCGGGCCAAATAAATGCAATGACCTGATTGGTCAAATATCAATTTCCACAGATCCATGTATTACTGAAAACAACTCAACTGGATTTTGATTAAAAAGCCAACAAAAACAGGGTTAGAAGCATGAAAGGAATATTAATTTTTGTTCACCATCATACCGTAATTTTTTCACTAGTGCCTGCATGATTTAAGAAATATTTACCATTGATGTTCACTTGATGGAATAAATTTCCATCTTTCACCAAAAAAAAAAAAACCCAAATATCCTCTGTGCCTCTTTGTCCCCCAGTCTTAAAAAGTAGTGTAGTCATTTGCCAGAGGTAATGTACTGAGAAAAAACTTAAGTCACAAAACAAGTAGACAAAATCTAGGTTCACACTCATTTTTAATTTGGATTCTGGAAGTGGCTAGATATGGCTTCATCATACCATAAATGAAATAAAAATTTTCAAAAAAGATAAAAAAGAGACAAGTAAACAAAAAAACATCCAAATAAGGGTAAAAAGATTGTCATCCTTTCCTTTAATCCTTAACTCTTTACCACACAACAAAATTTAAGACTCGTCCAAATTGAAAGTGTTTGCAGACGACAAATCAAATGTTGCACAAATTATGAAATTTGTCTTTGAAAGAGTAGAAAACATTGTGGGAAAAGGAGAAATGCTGGTTACAGCATATTCTCCTTTTCCCACATGTTTTCAAATGCTTCTTTTGCACCGGCTTGTTAACACTTGGGATAGTGTGGTAAAGGGTTAAAGTGCTGGACCTGGCTATAGTCAGTTTTTCAGACTTTGTAGATCAATATCAGGCTGCATAGGACATATGTACAACAATATTTTGGCTCTTTTTCAGTAGTGAAAAGGTCCCATTTCATTAATGCAGCATTAAACATACTTCATAAATACTTCATAAATACTGAAAACTAATATGCTGAACACAAATGGATGAGTTTTAATTTGAAAATTGTAAACGGATGAACACTTTAAAATATGCATCAAGGCAAACAGGCTATGTATGATCACAAATTTCATCCTTAGGCTGCTAAATGAATATCTTAGATTGCTAAATAGTAAATACGTAAAACTGACTTCTTCATTTAGGGAAAGAGGCCCTAACATATTAACTGAAAAACTATATCAATTTTATTTTTTAGGACTATTTTGTAAAATGATTGACAGAGTAAATCCTTGGTCAGACCGCATGTTCTGTCTGTACAGCCTACTCTGTCTATAAAATTAACTGAAATTGTGCTTAGCATTCTAGGGCTCTGAGGTGTTTGGGCTAAGATTTTGTTACAAACAGTGTTTTAGTTTAAACATATTTATTTTCCCTCAAGTTTACATGGAAATGGGGTTGGGTCACAAGTTATAACAACTTAGAATTCGACCCTCCCCCTACAATGTAAATTTACAAGTGTTCACACAACTAATTGCTATGCACGCGAGAGAGAGAGAGTGAGAGAAAGAGAGAGGGAGAGGGAGGGACAGACAGAGAGAGAGAGAGAGAGAGAGAGGATTGGTCCATTTACTCCTGCATAATAGAAAAGATCGTTCAAATATATCAGGTAAATCTGCCCGTTTGTTGAATATACTCCTGGACTGATACAAATAATTCCATATTTTCTCGTTCTGTTAAGGATGGTTTACCAAAAAGTAGATCATTTACGTTTAATGGATTAAGATGCTGAATAGAATTGAAAAAGTGTAGTCTCTGTCTATGGAGGGGAATATCCGCCAAAATTCTATGGGTCTAGATGACATTCTTATTTGTGAACATTAGATGTCTATTCGTCTTCTTTCTTACATCTTACATGCATATTGCATCTCATGTGTCATTATTACTAGTGCATACTGTTTGGTGCTAATTGCCTGCATCATTATTATAACTTGATCATATTTACTATTGTGTTTTTGTTGATTATGAATAATTAATTCTTCCTGATTACTTCCTACTGCGTCATTGCATTTGTCTTTTTTCCAAGTGCTTGCTGCATGTTTCTAGTAGCATTTTACTTCCTTCTAAATACATTTTATATTTGTTATACTTCCTTCTCCAGTATTGAAATTTTCCTAATTGCAGACGAGAAGTATAATGGGTGGTAAATATTTCGGTAACAGACAAGTTCTGTAAATTGGACTTATAATAGTACATCTATCAGATGTTTTGGTAAAAAGGTAATTATATAGTGTTTAATGCACCGTGATGTTTTTCACACCAAGTAAAGTCTTGGCTCTCATTTGTTCAAGGGTTCTTTTTTCCGCACGCTTTCAGACATAATAATTTCGTTATGTTGCTCCTGCCATGCTGTATGTAAAATAATATACCTGAAATCACTATCACATCTTACTTTCGATATTCCAACCATATAGTTGAGGTGATGAATAACACCCAATCCTAACCTAGTACCCGATGTATCTTCCTTTAAAATGTTTTTATGAATATTTCATTGCGAAAATATTTTTTTCCAAACTCCCAAACCAGCCATTAACCCTAAGAGCACCTGTCACTACTTCAGTTGCCTTTGCGGCCAGTGCAGATCAAGATCACAATACGCCAAACACCGAGTCTGAACTTTGATCTTCACATGCTGCTTTTCCAAAAATTCTGAACAGAAAAAACCTTGAAATCGCTAAAATTAAGGTTTTATTTCTACATTGAAAATGGCAGGTTTATTCGAAGCTCTTAGAGTTAAACTTATGGATAATTCAATTCTTTCCAGAAAGATGGCTAATACAGAAAAAAATATTGTGGCAAATGAAGAGAGGGGGTGAGAGAGATAGATAGATAGTGACATATACTCTTTTGACAAATACTTTTTTCAAACAACATGAGCAGTGTGTAATCTGAACATGCCCAATCCCCTTAACTTTTATGTGTGCAGTCTGATCTGCGAATTTCTCCTCGTCTATTAATGTTTCAGGGACATAAAAATGAGTTTTAGGGTTTTTGTTTTTAATTTTTCATACAAATTCTAAATAGCCACCTTAAAACCCAGGTTAATCTCTAAGATCTATGGGAATCTTCTTTATCTTGTTGGTAATGGGATGGATGAAAACAGGCCGTTAAAGAATTCGCGTTTATTTATCGGCGCCACCGGTTTCCCATATGGGCGACGGCTCCTGTAGGCTATTAGTTATGTTACAGGGATGGTGCAAGATACAGGACGAAACCTATCACAAGTTACACCTGGTTCTTTAACGTGCTCGGTGTATAGCACCGTCACACGAGACCTTGGTTTAACGTCTCATCTGGAAAACTGTTGGTAATTTTAGATGGTTAGCCGAGAGAATCGAACCCACACCCTCAAGTGTCCCGACACATGGCGTTTACTAGTCCTACGCTCTACCACATGAGCTACACAGGCTGGTATAGGCTGTTAAAGACACATGTCTATACATGTATATAGTATACAGTACTCCTTTCGCTCTCGAAAAGTTCGTACAGGGACCTTATATGATTTTTTTATGCCGTGATGTCCGTGTTGTATTGATGAACACACTTTAAAACCTGCGGACGATGACTTGTGTGCACCAGACCAGATTCATTTAAAAACATTGTGGAGGCAGGAGAGGAACAAAACAGAACATTTTTTCTAGACAAGCACATAGTCAAAATTACAAGAAGTATGCAAGAAAGCATTGTCAAGGCCTCTCTTTCTCTCTCTCTCTCCCCTCTCTTCATTTGCTACAATGTTTCACCTGTAATATCTTTATTAATTCGCACTGATTAACCATAATTTCAACCCTTAGAGCATCGAATAAACCAAACGGCCATTTTCATTTTACAAAAAGAACATCTACTATTAATGATTTCAAGGTTGTCCTTATTCATAATGTATTAGAAAAACAGACAGAGTAAATCTACGATCAGTCTCCATGTTTTGTGTAGTCTGATCTTGATCTGAATTGGCTGCAAGCGTGAAAGGTGCTCTAAGGGTAAATGGCTGGTTTGCAAGCCGGCCATTTTGTTCCCAAAAGAAAATATTTTCACAAATGAAATGTTAACAAAGACAGTGCCTTTTTGATAAAACATATTTATAAAACTTGAGAATTGGCTTAAGCTGGGAGTCTGTTATCTGTAGGACGATTACAATGGGTACAGGTTTAGGATTGTGTATTATTGATTAAATCAACTAAGGGTGAAAGGGTGAAAACCGAAAATAAGATATGGTGATCAGAATTTATCAATTTCAGGCATTTATAAACAGCATGGAAGGTACAACATAACAAATATTATTATGTCAGAAAACGAGCGGCAATTGCAAATTAAAAAAAAAAAGGTTTGCACAGAAAGCTATGTATTGGGTGTGAGAAACATCACGGCACTGCGTTGTTACAGAACATCCAATTGATTTATTTATAAGTCCAATTTACCAAACTTGTCTGTTACCGAATAATGTATATGAAAGCGCCATCTGGTATCATAATATGACTTGTCGTATTCGTGTAAATGCCATTCTTGTTAGTGCATACTTTGTTCGTCTTAATTCAGCTACCTATCATGGCGTCAATTTAACTCTTTACCAAACGAAAACAATTTAGACTGGTCCAAATTGAAAGCATTTGAAGACGACAATTTAAATGTTGCTCAAATTGTGGAAGTTGTCTTTGATAGGGTAGAAAACATTGTAGGAAAAGGAGAAAATGCTGGTGACCAGCATTTTCTCCTTTCCCACAATGTTTTCAAAAGGCTTCTTTCTCAGGGTCGTTAAAAGTCGGGATTGTGTGATAAAGGGTTAATATAACAAAAGCCCATAGTTTTTGCCAGAATATGCATAAACAAGAATGTAGCACTTTAATGATAAGCTATACAGACATGGGAAATGGGGGGAAAAAATCAGGATAAGGAATTAAGATGGATGAAATCACAATGTCAAAAGAGGCATAAAGAACAGAAGCACACGCTACTAAATAACAATTTTATGGCATACAAGTGGAAGAAGAAAAATGGAATTAGCATCAAGCAACATGCACTAGTAATAATGAAACATGAAATGTTATATGCATGTAAGATGTAAGAAAGAGGACAAATAGACATCTAATGTTCATAAATAAGAATGTCATCTAGACACAGAGTTTTGGCGGATATTCCCCTCCATATCTGTCTAACAAAAAGATTGCATCTGAAAAAAATAGTGTTCAGCATCTTCAGGTTCTACCAAGCACATGCAGAGCATGTGGAATAAATGCAGTGGACTAAATTGTAATTTGTTTCATAACTACCTTCGTAATAGTCAGCTACAAACAGTGATTTATTTTGCTCAAATTTTGAGACGCCTAAAGAACTGGGACACCATCAAAAAACATGAAAATAATTATTTTTCATGACCCAAAGATTTGGGCCATACTAAAAATTGCAAAATAAGATAGTATTTTTTGTTCCAAAGAATTGGGACATTAAATATTGACTCAAAAAAACCCCAAAAAATATTTAATCCGTTTGATACCCTTTGTTTACAAGTATTTGCTTCGTGCAGTTTCATTTCTGCATGTAAGCATTGCTTCCCAACCCTCCCGATATCAGTGGGAGTCTCTCAATTCAAGATAAAAAAAAAAAAACTATCACCCCGACAAGCAATTAAACAATTGGGGAAAAAATCCTAAATAAGGGTAAAAAGGGTGTGATAAACTTGTACCAAAGGGCAAAGGTACATGTGATGTATACACGTATATCCCAAGTTGAGAAGTAGTTGACATGTGTGTGTATTTCATGGTCAATTGGGTTCGTTGTTTAAAAATAAAAAGCTAACCTATTTTCTTACTGGGGTTTTATCGATCGGAGATGTGAACCAATCATGGACTGAGCAGGTACTTTTCAGAGCAGAAATTAAATCATCGTTCACCTCACATTAACAGGTAAAGTACGTTGTAAAAGTATAAGCGCAAACCACCAATGCTCATTGCTCTCCTGGGACGCATACAAAAACGACTGAAACATTAAGTAAATCAGTAACGAAAATAATGATAAAATACAAATCTTTGAATTCCTACTGCACAAACTGACCACAGGAATTCCAATTTGTCTAAAAAGAGACCGACCTGCATGTGATTGTAGTTTTATTGAAATCAATTACGTAGGGCAAATATAATCGACTGGTTAGTGGTCAGTGACAAACAGTTTGAAATCTTGTCTTGTTTGACCATAAGTTTTGGGACACCTAGAAAAATAATTATTTTTTGTCGACCGTAATATTGGGACATCTAAAAAATTAATTATTTTTTACTGTACCAAAACTTAAACATTTTACGGTATATATGAATGTTGTACCAGACTGCATTCAACAATACCACAACTTGTATTACGCAAACAAATTGACATAAAATAAATGACCTCTATAACTATGTATTATACCTTTGAATTACTTTTCAAACTTGGCTTAGGCTATTGTCATCTGAATGTGGAACTATGAACAATTTTCAACTCTTTATGCGGCTAATAAATTTATGATACTTAAAACACCTAAAATAAACTGGATTTTGTTGGTTTAAATTGTTAGTTCAATGCACATAACATTGATCTAAGATGCACTTTCTGTGCAGTCTGATCTTGATGCATGTCATCTGCAAAAGCTTCTTATTTTGACTGTGCCACAGAAAGGGTCAAGGCCAAAATTTACCATAAATAGAATTTCCGTACGGTCCAATTATATGCGATGATAAAAATATTGGTTTAATCCCACTTGGTCTACTCCCATTTCGTCTACAGATTTTTTTGTGTAGTCAGTCCCATTTCGTCTACAGTCCCAATTCGTCTAATCCCATTTCGTCTACACCCATTTTGTCTACAATAAGATATGTTTGAATGTATTTGTATAAATTAACTTTGAAAATGAATTTGAATGAATCATTTAAATTTCCTAAATATTTCTTTCTAATTTGGTGCTTTTTTATGTACAAATCTACAAATAAATAGAAATTTGTAGATACAAGTGTGTTTATCATCTGAGTTATTGCATTAGTATATTATCATTACAAAAAGTAAATAGATAAATAATAAATAAAACACTTAAATAATAATTAAGATAATCTTAAAATTATTACATTGTTTGTGTACATCATTAATCAAATTTTCACACCTTCTGTTTTGAAGGGTGCCTTCAAAGTATGGAATGTCTTTAATGACAATTACATGAAAACTTTAATAGATACTTCATGCACTTTAAGCAACATGGTGTGAAAATTTGATCATAGATATGATTGCAAGTTTGATTTTTTTTTAAATGAAGAAAAGCTTCTTTTCTAATTAGAATAGTTATTTTCTTTCATCTCAAACATACATCAAAGAAATTGTGTACAAACCATTGGGATTTTTGCTTATATAAATAACAGCCATCATATCTTCATCTTCAAAAGTATCTTATATTGTGTTCTGGAATATATCACTTAATTACATGGATTTTACTTCACTTATAAATTCTATATTGGATTAATTCTCAAGTAAATTGGATTTTACCAAATTCTGTGCTTCTAATCTGTTGTTTTAACAAAGTGACAATAATGGAGTACTGTAAAACCCAACGTGGTGCTGAACAGTTATTGTATGAAGGTTACAGGTATCAAAAGAACAGGAACGGGACTAACGGGAAAGTCTTTTGGCGTTGCCACGACCGATTGTGCACAGGCCGTGTTATTGTTCAGAATGGATCAGTGGTAAACAATACAGAGCATAGCCATCCACCATCACTTGCCTCCAATCATGTTGAGAAGTATATCAGACAAACCCAAGACAAGTGTACAACTACTACCGACACTATTCCAAAGCTTTACAACGACATACTCACTGACATTGCTGGTACCAACAACCATGAGACAGCCGTCCTTATGCCAACTTACCCAAGTATCAAGTCGTCACTATACAGAGCCAGACAGAAGAAAATACCATGCCTTCCCAGACAACCTGAAGATCTCACTATAGAAGGGGAATGGGCAGAAACTATGAAACATGAACGTTTTCTGCTACATGTTGATGGTGACCATAATGAAAAGATCATCATTCTTGCCACAGACAGCATGCTACAGAGACTATCAACTGCTTCAACGTTATATATGGATGGTACTTTCGCAGTTTGTCCAAGACTCTTCTACCAACTCTTCACCATCAACATATACATAGACGACCAACAATATCCTGCTGTGTACGCTCTACTGCCATCCAAGTCTAGAGCAATTTACAACCAACTATTCACAATCCTGAAAGAAGAACTACAGAACAGACAGCTGAACCTTCTACCTCCTAGAATACTGACTGACTTTGAGCTGTCTCTGATGCAGTCTGTGAAACTACACTTTCCATTAGCTACAATCTCCGGCTGCTACTTTCATTTCCACCAGTGCCTGTACAGATGGGTCCAGACCAAAGGCCATAGCCGGTTATACAATGAAAAGGGCACTTTCTATGACTTTATCTGATCGACAGCTGCTATCGCCTTTGTTCCCATACCATCAGTCCGTATAGCATGGTTTGCTATAAAGACATCTTGTCCACCTGATTGCGAGGCCACCAACAAATACATTGAGTACTTCAAGTCCACATGGATGACAAACTTTCCAATCAGTACATGGAACCACTTCATGACCGCCAACGACCGTACCAACAACAGCCTGGAAGGTTGGCACAATCGACTTAACAGACTAGCAGGAAGAAGTCATCCCAACATTTGGCAGTTGTTGCAACTACTGAAGCAAGAAGAAGCCGTTAGTGAAGTGAAGATTGTTCAGCTACAGAATGATGGACTTCCAAACAGACAGCGCAAAGGTTGGAGAACACTGAACGCAAGAATAGCTAGACTAAAATCAAATTTTAATGAACTCTCCCTGGAAGAATACATCCAGCGTATGAGCAATTTAACTGGACTATGAGGTGCTAAAATAATCTGAAATAAGGTGTTAGTGGAACTGTGCTATTCAGAAATGTATGTGTGCTAGAAGGAATTTACTGTTTTCATCTCTCATCTTCACATCAATGACAGTATCATGAGCAAGTTCTTTAACCCTTTAGCAAACAGTCTAATGTTTTTACATGTCTGAAGCAGAAGTCATTTGAAAACATTGTGGGAAAAGAAGAAATTGCTGAAAATGAGCATTGTCTCCTTTTTCCACAATGTTTTCTAACCTACAAGAGAACTTTAATTCTTTTTTTAAGTTTTTGAATTGTTGTCTGCAGAACCTTTCAATTTTTTTGTTTGGTAATGAGTTAAGCCATTACCACACAATCCCTACTTTAGACCCTGAGAAAGAAGCCTTTAGAAAACATTGTGGGAAAAGGGGAAAATGTTGGTTACCAGCATTTTCTCCTTTTCCCAAAATGTTTTCTACCCTTCACAAAAGAAATTTCAAATTTTGTCATCTGCAAAATGCTTTCCATTTGGACAAAACTAAAATATTGTCAATTGGTAATGAGTTAAGAGACATTTTCATTCTTTTGGCATAACTCTTTACCAGACAATCCCTGGTTTTAACGACCCTGAGATAGCAGCCTTTTGAAAACCTTGTGGGAAAAGGAGAAAATACTGTTAATTAGCATTTTCTCCTTTTCCCACAATTTTTTCTACCATGCTGGAAACAATTTTCAATTTTTGAGTTATGTTTGATTTGAGTTGATCAGGATAAATTATGATATATAATTTAAATAAATATTTATTAATTTCTTCTCAAAAAAAAATCTTTTTATTTTGCCTAACTTAAAGCAGCCATACAAAAAGGGTTAATAGTTCCGGTAACCATATTTCCTATGACCTGCAGGTTTATATTGTGAAAACTTTGTGACAAAAGGATAAAGTGTTCTTCCTTTCCCGCCTACAAAACTTGAATTACCACGAGTTCAAAATTTTGTTGTCTAGTTTGGTTTGGTTTTGGGATTTTACGCCGTTTTCAACAGTATTTCAGTCATATCATGGCGGTCAGGGCCCTTATCTATGTGTGTTGTCAAAAGCAGTTTATTCTTTTTATGCATTGATTTCAGCCTACAAAACTTGAATTACCACGAGTTCAAAATTTTGTCGTCTAGTTTGGTTTGGTTTTGGGGTTTTACGCTGTTTTCAACGAATGTAGGACGTTTTGGCCACGGACGTTTTGGCCAGGACGTTTTGGCCACGGACGTTTTGGCCACATATAGTGAAAAAATGGACGTTTTGGCCAAAATAATTTTATATGTACTTTTTATGTAAAATAAAGCTAAAAAATTTTTTTTTTTTATTTGATCAATTGTTTAGACTTTTGTTGAACTTTTGTTGAAATTTGGTAATAAATTTTAGAGTTTTACAGTTTTATTTATTCCTTTGAAGTAAAGGAAAACATCAACAATTTAATGTTTTTAAATTATCTTCAATTTTCAAGTTTTGTCTTTTGATTGACAAACAGTTTGATTGACTAATTGCTTATTAATGATACTTTCTTGCATTTAATGTTGTTATTATTAGAAGTGTAAAGAGTTTCATTGTTCTTGTCTTTTAACACTAATGAATCTGTAGATCACACCACACTTTAATCATCTATTTCAATTAAAGAAATATGTGATTAATTAATTTGTTTGAAAAACTGTTAAGAAAGATCAAAGTTGCTAGTATAGAATTAATATATTTGTTTGATATGTAAATTTTTCTGAAAAAGTTCTGGTACATATATAAAGACATTATGAGGACTGTAGCTTTATTTCAAAATAATATTCAAGTGGCAACTTATATTAACAGTACAATGGAGATTATTACTACTAAGCGCGGTGGTCAGAAGTTATGTTTAGATGGATTTATGTATACGTGCAAACATGTTGCCAAACAGAAAAACGAGATAACTTGGCGTTGTGTAAAAAGAACTTCTTCTGGATGCAAGGCAATTTTACAAACTACAAAGGATTATGAAGATGCCACTTTACAGACAGTTCATAATCATATATCTGACAATGTTGGTGCCGAAATTGAAATCACTAGACACGGAATGAAATCAACAGCCAAAACTACAAATGACAAACCTAACCAGATTGTTACTTTCGCAACATCAACAGCATCAGACCAAGTGAAAGCCAGATTACCAGAAGCTGACACCCTAAAAAGAGTCCTCCGAAGAGTCAGGGCAGCTCATAGACCAAAAGAACCACAAACTCTACAAGAATTGAGTATTCAACATCCATGGACTCAAACTGTTGGTGATAATCAGACCGATTTTCTACTATTTGACAACGGGCCACATGCTGATGAACGAGTCATAGTGTTTGCTACAGAAGACCATGTCAGGAAACTAGCAGGCAGTGATAAATGGTGCATGGATGGTACATTTGCGGTGGCACCTCTCCTCTTTACGCAGCTGTATGTCATTCAAGGACTTGTGAATGGTGTTTTTCTCCCACTCGTGTATGCCCTCCTACAGCGCAGAACTCAGACAACATATGAAACTCTCTTTCGTGTTCTTGAACAATTTGGATGTGATCCGTCAACTGTAATAATGGATTTTGAACGCAGTGTGGAAATGGCTATTTTTTCAGTGTTTGGTGAACATGTGAACATCCAGTTTTGCTTCTATCACTTGACCCAATCAATTTGGCGTAAGATACAATCCCTCGGACTTACCAACAGATATGAGAACGACAATGAGTTTAGATTATTTTGTGGACAGATCGATGCACTGGCTTTCCTTCCACTGGAAGAAGTCAATGATGGAATAGAATACTTAAAAGAAACTGTACCCGAGGAAGCTGAAGCTCTTCTTAATTATTTTGATTCTACATATGTGTCTGGACAACTTCGCCCAAGAAGAAATAATGATGGCCTTATAGTCCGTTTTCGAAGAACACCCCCACTCTTCCCACCTAACAGATGGAACTGTCACCAAGCAACAATGTTAAATCAACCAAGAACAAACAACGCATCAGAAGGATGGAACAATAAGTTCCACAGTTTAGTTGGCCAAGACCACCCATCCGTCTGGAAACTCATTGAGACTCTTCAACGTGAATGTGCTCGTGTAAGTGCTGTTCTTTTACAAGATGAACGTGGTGTTCGACCAAAGAAGAGGGTTAAAAAAGTGTACATTGAACTTCAGACTCGACTAAGGAACTTGTGCGAAGACAGAATATCTGAGAGGAAATCGATAGTAGAGTTCTTGCGTGGTGTTTCCAGCAACCTGAGAGCAGGTCAACCAGACATTTAAATTTGAAGTGATGAAATTATAATTATGAAAGAAAGTGGTGTTATAATAGCCTATACAATTGATTTATGAAATCATTGTAAGAAAAAAAGAAATTGCTCAGAATGAGGATTTCTCTTTTTCTTCCAATGTTTTCCATCATATAAGAAAACATCAATTTCCTTGATCAATACTTTTGATTATCCTCTTCAGAAGCTCCCAATATGGAAGGATTAACTGTATTATGAAATCATTGTAAGAAAAAAAGAAATTGCTCAGAATGAGGATTTCTCTTTTTCCTCCAATGTTTTCCATCATATAAGAAAACATCAAATTCCTTGATCAATACTTTTGATTGTCCTCTTCAGAAGCTCCCAATATGGAAGGATTAACTGTATTATGAAATCATTGTAAGAAAAAAAGAAATTGCTCAGAATGAGGATTTCTCTTTTTCTTCCAATGTTTTCCATCATATAAGAAAACATCAAATTCCTTGATCAATACTTTTGATTATCCTCTTCAGAAGCTCCCAATATGGAAGGATTAACTGTATTATGAAATCATTGTAAGAAAAAAAGAAATTGCTCAGAATGAGGATTTCTCTTTTTCCTCCAATGTTTTCCATCATATAAGAAAACATCAAATTCCTTGATCAATACTTTTGATTGTCCTCTTCAGAAGCTCCCAATATGGAAGGATTAACTGTATTATGAAATCATTGTAAGAAAAAAAGAAATTGCTCAGAATGAGGATTTCTCTTTTTCCTCCAATGTTTTCCATCATATAAGAAAAAGAATTAAACACTTCATTTGAAATTAAACATCTTTATTTTAAAGCTTAAAATTGTGTCTGAGTTGTAAAATAAATTTAGGTTCGTGTTTTATTTCTTTTGTCTCATTTTATAATGTACTACCAAACCTTCTACACAATTGTCCATGGCCATCAGTATATAAGTACTTATTAAAGATTGAAAAGACACAGATACAAAGTCTTGAAACCATCTGTTATAATAAAAAATTGCAATAAAGGTCTAAAATGTTGATCAAATAAGTAAATTAAATATGTTTGTAGCTTTAATATCTATAATAAGTACATATATAATAGATTTGGCCAAAACGTCCGTTTTTTCAATATAGGTGGCCAAAACGTCCGTGGCCAAAACGTCCTGGCCAAAACGTCCGTGGCCAAAACGTCCGTCCTCCGTTTTCAACAGTATTTCAGTCCTATCACGGCGGTCAGTGCACCTATCCAATTGTCCCTGGTATTTCTACACCAGTACCACACACAACTTTCCTTACAAGCCACTGACTGCTTTTTTCTCATTGACAAAGTTTACACAGGTTTTAACTTGCACATTAGGTGTCATAATCCCTTCTCAACACCTGTCTTGCCCAAGTCTGCATAGGTCTGCACAGGTGTTAATATATCAATAGAAAGTATCAACAAACTTGTAGAACAAATTAGAATTAAAATAAGATAATATCTAAATCAATTTTGGGGGGGTCAAACTTTTAAATAAATAATTTATTAGTGAAAAACATCACGCAAAAAATAAAATGTAGACGAAATGGGACTACTGGGCAAAACAGGTGTAGACGAAATGGGACTGTTGCGCAAATTTGTAGACGAAATGGGAGTAGACCAAATGGGAGTAGACCAAATGGGATGTTACCAAAATATTCACTCTTTAATTATTGTTTGCATAGAGGTCAATTTCAGGTCAATTTTTTTGAGCAATATAAACAGGCATATCTATAAATAAGGACTATGGTCCAGCCAATACATATCAGACATTGTCAGAGCTTATAAATTCATCTCTTTTCTGTGACACGAAGAACAAATACTGCATCATCCAACACATAGAAACTGGTTTCCATGTCCCCCTCACACAAATATGGAAGTCTTGTAAACTTGACTAGACTAAATCCTGCAGGCTCAAATACATCTTTTACCAAACTGGTCACCTGTTCTTCAAAACTGGTGCCATTCAGAATAATGTTCTGTGATGGTTTATTTGAAGCTGACCCTAAAATTAGCATGAAAATAAACAAAATTTATGTACATGGACTTTATAAAGTAGCTTACTACATGTACCTGATTCAACCCTTTACAACACAATCACATCGTTTAATGCCCCTGAGGAAGAAGGCTTTTGAAAACAATGTGGGAAAAGGAAAAAATGCTGGTAACCCGCATTTTCTCCTTTTCCCACCATGTTTTCTACCCTATGATAGACAGATTTCATATTTTAAGTTGCATTTAATATGTCATCTGCAAAATGCTTTCAATTTAAACTAGTCTAATTTTTTTTTTTGTCTGTTAAAGAATTAGACTAGTCTAAATTTTTTTTTATCTGGTAAAGAGTGAAGTTGCTATCTCCTACAGACAACTGTTTTGTCTTGCAACAGACCCCTTTTGAAAACATTATGGGAAAAGGGGAAATGACTCATGGTGAGCAATTCCTCTTTTAAGCTTTCTTTTAACCCTTTACTACACAATCCCGAGTTTTAACTACCCTGAGAAAGAAGCCTTTTGAAAACATTGTAGGGAAAAGGAGAAAATGCTGGTAACCAGCATTTTCTCATTTTCCCACTATGTTTTCTACACTATAAAAGACTAATTCTTTCATTTCACTCAGTCACATTCAAATTTTCATATGCAAATGCTTCCAATTTGGACAAGTCTAAAATTTTCTGGTGTGATAAAGAGTTAAGTTTTCTCTTGTATTAACTCTTAAACACTCAACAGAAATGTACACTTGTCCAAATTGGAAACATTTGAGGATAACAAATTAAATGTAGCCCAAATGATGGAATTTGACTTTGATAGGGTAGAAAACAGTGGGAAAAGGAGAAAATGCTGGTTACCAGCATTTTCTCCTTTTCCCACAATGTCTTCAAAAGCCCTTTTTGTCAGAGTCAATAGTTTTAAACTTTCTGCAGATACAATAAGCCCCCTTTTCACAGGGCATGGCTCATTTCTTTTGTCTTTCAGTAAATCAGTTTTCTTTAAAACATTTTGGCAATTGGAGAGCTCATTGTGAGCCATTCTTTAACCACCATGATGTTTGCATAAACATACATGTACATTTATGTACTAAAACCATTATGGATTAATATTTATTATGCATATTTCCAGTGATTTTTCGCCACTAACCCGTGATTCAAGTGGGAAAAGTAGTCAGTGACTTGGAAAGAAAGCCAGGAAACACATGTTTAGGTGCACTGACAGCCATGATATGACCTTAGCTGTTAAAATGGCGTTAAACTCCAAACAAAATCATGAGGACAATATCAGTTGTCTCTAATACTGCAGAAATCAAAGCAAAGCATGAATATGTGTGGCTGATATGACTGAAATACTGCTTAACCCTTAACCAAACAACAAAATGTTGGACTAGACCAAATTGAAAGAATTTGCAGACGATAAATCAGATTTTGCTAAAATGGTGATTTCGGTCTTTGATAGGGTAGAAAACATTGTGGGAAACGGAGAAAATGGTGGTTACCAGCATTTTCTCCTTTTCCACAATGTTTTCAAATGCCTTCTATGCCAGGGTCATTAAAAGTTGGGATTGTGTGGAAAAGGGTTAACCCTTTACCAGAAAATTCCCACTTTTAACGACCCTTAGGAAGAGGGCTTTTGAAAACACTGACGGCAAAGGAGAAAATGCTAGTAGCTAGAATGATCTCCTTGTCCAACAATGTTCTCTACCCTTTCCAAAACAAATTCTATACTTTTAGCCACATTTAATAAATTTTATTGTCTGCCAGTGTTTTCAGTTTGGGCCAGTCTAGGATTTTGAAACTGTGTAAAACATGTAACAAAGCTGTCTGCTGCAACTTTGTTTCAGGAAATAATAAATTACCCAGTAGAACCTGATTACTTCTTAACTCTTTACCACACAGCAACATTTAAGACTTGTCCAAACTGGAAGCAACTGCAGACAACAATTTAAATGTGGCTCAAATGATGGAATTTGTCTGTAATGTTGTAGAAAACATTGTGGAAAAAGAAAATGTTGGTAACCAGCCTATTCTCCTTTACCCACAATGTTTTTAAAAGCCTTTTGACCAAAGGTCTTTAAAGTTTGTGATTGTGTGGAAAGGGGTTAAGCAATGACAGCTTACCAAATTCCACATATGGTTTAAACGGAAGTACAATGGCAACTATGACGAGACCATCTGGTTTTAGAGATTGCTTAATGGAATGTAAAATAGAGATCGGTTGATCACAGCGATCAAGTAGATTTAAACAGCTGACAACATCATACAGCACAGTCCCATCATCCCAGCTTGATATCTCTAGCATTCTGAAATACATTAAAGATCTCTTTGTATTTACAGTTTGAAGCTTCTTGAAACTACCAGTGTATAGGGATTATGAAGAAAATCACTCAAAACTTGAACCATGTGTTTAAACCCTTCAAGAAAATGGTGTTTTAGCTCTTTACCACACAATCATAAGTTTAGCGACCCCTAGAAATAAAGCTATTGAAAAGATTGTGAGAACAGAGAAAGGCGGGTAACCACTAACCAGGATGTGTTCCTTTTCCAGAAATTTTTTCTACACTTCCAAAGGCAAACCACATCATTTTGAATAAAGTTAGATGTCGTCTGCAAAATGAATGTTTTTAATTTGGAGAAATCTAATTATTTTTTGTCTGATAAAGGGTTAATAACTTAAGAAAAAGGCTTTCAAAAACATTGAGGGAAAAAGAGAAAATGCTGGTTACAAGCATTTCCTCCAATGCCAGCAATATTTTTAACCCTTTCAAAGGTAAAATCCATCATTTGAGCAAATGTACAACCTACTATTGCTTCTGATTTAACCCTTTGGCTGCTATGCCCAACTCACTGACCTTTGGCAGATATTGTAGATCAAGATCAGATCGCAGAGAATGTGCAGTCTGATCTTGGATCTGCACTGTCCGACATGGAGATTTTTTTTCCCCAAAAAATTAGTTAGAAATCGCATTCTTGAGGTTTCTACCATCGCTTTGAAAATTTCATTTCATTTTTTTAGCAGGATAAGGGTTAAATGAGTGTTAAGTTTTCTTGTTATTAACTCTTTACCACACAATCACGACTTTTAAAGACCCTGGGAAAGAAGCCATCTGAAAACATTGTGGGAAAAGGAGAAAATGCTGGTAACCAGCATTTTCTCCTTTTCCCATAATGGTTTTTTTTACCCTTCCAAAAACAAATTTCAATTTTTTTGAGTCGCAGATAGTTTGTCGTCTGCAAATGCTTTCAATTTAGTCCAGTCTAAAATTTTGTCATTTGGTAAATGGTTAAAGGGGATGATAGTAAAAATATGTTAAATTAATGGCATTTCTTTGACATGTTATGTACTGTATTCTTATATGAAATAATGGAAACATCAAATCTATTGCATGTGCCAATTATGCATGGTTGTAGAGGCTGCTCAATCACTTACTGTAGTACATAATTCACATATAATTTCTACACCACACATACAAATTTTTCAACCCTTGCATGCATACATGCACTGTAAAAAGTATGCACATACAAAATGGAAAGTAATTACGTACACAGCATGTACAAATTAAATACCATTTTGTATTGCATGCCTAACTAAAAAAAAAAGAAACCCAACAAATTTGTGGACAAATGGAGGTAGTCTCCCTTGTAAGTGGGACAGCCTTTGTTCTCATCATACCCGGTTAACAAATATTTTCTCTCTATATGTTTTGTGGTTCCCTGGTCTGTCTGAATAATTTTGCTACGATTTTTTTCAAGGTGCCAAAATCTGCCATGTGTACACGAAATCTTGTAACCAATTTTCTTTGAGAATTAATATGATGCGCAGTTATTGGTAAAAACACCCTTTTCGACATATGAAAGCTAAAAAATCGAGCCGCAAATTGAACATGTTTGTATGTATGTATGTATGTACATCCGTAGCAGAAAAAATGTCGTCACCACAAAAGCCGTAAAAAATATTTTACAGCGTTAAGATCTGAGAAAGGTAGGTTGACACAAGTGATTAATTCATTTCATATTTTATGTTTTATTTTGCCCTAACATGGCATAATCTTTATCTAACAGACCCTGAGCTTACAATGAGCCTTTCGTAAAGGCTGTTGATCATCAAGAATCATGGCTGTATTCTTTTTTCAAACTTTGACCAATGTTGCGTTTATATCTAACATGGTTCGCACAGGTCTTGAAAAACCCTTAAATTTGACTTCAGTCTTGAAAAACCCTTGAAAATGACGAGAAGCCTTAAAAAACCCTTAAAAAGTATAGAAAGTCCTTGAAAAGCCCTTTAATCAATCGTAAGGCACAATGCACCGAATATCCAGGTAACGTGATTGAAGAAAGTTTGCAAAGAAACCCGTACTCCTTCATATCTTCTTACGAGTGAGTATATTATGGTAACAGGGAAGAGCACTGCCTATACATATTTTGATGACATAGTTTGATATTGCGTCATATCACACTTAGTTTTTAGACTGGTGGCTGACCTTCTACTTCAGTCTTAGTAGAAAGTCGGGTACCATTACCGGTTTACTCTCACCTTATCACTAAGAGCGTCTGTTCACAGTGATCGTTGTCATACATGCCTGCCATTTGTAAAAAGGTTGTCTGTATCGAGTTGGAGAAATGGGGAAATGTATATTTAACAGAAAATTGGTTAGCGGATCCCATGTACAAACACTGGGTACAAGAATTTAAAGGGGATAAACACTCGGCGATGTGCTATTTGTGCAACAAGTTCGTCGATATCGGAAAAATGGGAGAGTATGTGCTGAATTCACATGCGAAAAGTAAGTGACACATTTCTTTGGCATCCATGCCGCCAGTTGTGACAATAAAGCAGTTGTTACTTATCCTATGCATCAGTCAGTCGTAGATTTTTTATACAACATAATGTGCCAAAATAATCAAGGAAATATGGATCGTTTTTGTATATAACCATGTCCATAAAAAGACCTTAATTTCTATTTCAAAAGCCTTAAAAAGCCATTGAAAAACCCTTAAATTTTCCCTGAGAAATTCTGTATGACCCTGTCTAAGTATGAACAAGCCCCTGAGAGTATGATGCATCCATGTAATCACCAAGTGCACAATTTAATAAATATAATTCATTAATAAAACTAGAACTGTCCAAGGTTACACGGTTCCCCCTAATATTTCTTTTTACCCAAAATTTAAAACACAAATTTTTCTTTATACCCCCATTTCATATCTGGGAGGGTGCATGGGCATGCTTGTTGTATGCATATAACGATGAGGTCATATCCAATCTACTGTCAGTGTGTCATTTTTTTGGAAAGTAAAACTTTGACTACTGGAACAAAAATTTACTCTTATCTGAACACTGTGGCATGCAAACAAATTAAAAATAACTTACTTATAGCCCCTGTGTTTCAGTCTACTGACCATTGAAAAAGATGTTTCTGTTGCATACACATTTCTGAAATTTGGCGACATCATTTTAGTCACTTCTCCATCACCTGCACCTGTAGCCAAAATCAATTTTAGACATATGGTTTACAACTGAAGTAAACTATTAACCTTTACTAAATAATCCCGTGTTTTAGCCTCCCTTTTGCTTTTGAAAACATAAGGGGACAGGAGAAAACAATGGTAACCAGCATTTTCAATACTTTTTGCAATGTTTTCTACTGTATGAAATGAAGAAATCCTATCACTCAAGGCACAGTTTTGAGTCAGTTTAGTTTGTCACTTGTAAATGCTTTTAATTGGAAAGAGTATAAAACTTTGTTATCTGGTAAAGACTCATATACAGAGGGCAGCTACAGTTGCATTTTTTAAGGGTAAATAAATATATGACTGAACAGACAATAAAAAAAGATCTTCATAATTAAACTCAACATTTTATGTGGAAAAAGTGATTTTTGATTTACACTGTCCCAATATTTGTGAAGATTCCCCACCAAAACAACATGAATTTACCACTTCACCAGAAGACAAAATTTCATCCTTGGCCAAACTGAAGCATTTGTACACAACACATTACAAGTGGTTCAGATGACTTGATTTGTATGTGAAAGGATTGAAACAATTGTGGGAAAAGGTCACCAGCACTTTCTCCTTTTACCACAATGATTTCAAAAGCCTCCACCCTTCTGGGTTTCTTACACTACAAGATTATGTGGTAAGGGTTAAATGTTTTAGTAATTAAAATGTCTTATGAGGCAAATACCATTAAGACAATACTTTACCAAAACAATTCAGTGTTCCATTGACCCTGAGGAAGACAGTTCTTGAGAGCATTGTGCAAGAAAGAGAAAATGCTAGAAACCAGCATTTTCTCCTATTTCCATAATGTTTTCTTTCCTAATAAAGACAAATCCCATCAACAGGGCCACATATTATGTCCTTTTCCATACTTTCAATATCAGCAAGTGTAATTTTTTGTGGGGCCGGTTAAGAGTAAATTAGCATTTCAAGTCACCAATGTTGCTGATGTAGCAATATTTTTCAGCCATTCATACAGCATACAGTACTTTCATTAAAAGAAATTCTAATAAAAATCTATTCGATAACATGTTTCTTTTTTACTCCTAAAAATTAACCTCACCTAAATCTAACAGGTTTTCACCCTTCCAAGTTGTAGGTATATCTAATAAATTCATAAACTGAGATCTGGAAAACACAAACATGGAACCTCTCCCTAGGAGCCTGAAATATTGGAGACAAAGTTAATATTCAAACTTTAGAACAAACGATGAAAAAAAAAAAATCATATTTAGTAGCTACCCTTCTAAACTTGTTTTCTGCAAGAATGCACTCATGGCAGACAGATTTTAACCCTTAAGCCATGAAGCGTGACTCACTGACCTTTTGCAGTGTAGATCATGATCAGCATGCACAGAACGTGCAGTCTAATCTTGGATCTATACTGTCTGATAAGGAACATTTTTCTCCAAAACATATGTTTCAAATAACAATATGGGGGTTTTTACAATAGGTTTGAAAGTTTTATATAACTTATTTAGCAGGAAAAGGGTTTTAACACATTGTACACAAAATGGATCCACAGTATGTAACAACTTCCCTTGTAGAATGCATTACTCGTATGTATTAACTCTTTACTACACGATAAAATTTTAGACTTGTCGGAAATAAAAGCATTTGCAGATGACAAATGAAATATGGCTCAAATGACAAAATCCATTCTTGATAGGGTAGAAAACATTGTGGGAAATGGAGAAAATGCTGGTTACCAGCATTTTCTTCTTTTCCCGTAATGTTTTCAATAGCCTTCCTCCCCAGGGTCGTTTAAAGTTGGGATTGCGTGGTAAAGGGTTAAACGTCCTTTTTCCAGGGCATGGCTCATATGTTTGAAGTACATGTAAATTGCATCTCTTTTCACTATACATCCTCAGTCTTGCTTTGCTCAGTAGTTACAGAATTTGATTCATTATTAGGAAATCCTTGCTGATGGTACTTGTCCAGTCAGAGTGTCCTTGGGCAAGGGAATGCAAAAACTCTATCTAATATTGGTGAATACAAGGAAAGACATGAATAAGTAAGCTATGGCACCGATATAGCTTCATTATTGTTGAACCCTATTCTAAAACTTCAATTCAATAACCTGTTTCAACTGTACATTAGTACATGTAAGTGTTTAATCCTTTACCACACGACAAATCTTACACTCTCACAAATTCAAAACATCTGCAGACAACAAATTCAAAGTTAATACAAGTGACCTTTTCAAAAAGCATCATGTTCAGGGTTGTTAAAATTTGGGGCAGTGTGGTAAAGGGTTGTCTTCAATATACAGTAGATCTTCAATCTACTAACCCATTTATTGATGTAGCAGCCATGAACCAGCTCAAAAACGATCTGGCAAGTGAATGACCAATCTGCGTGAAAACCCAATCCGCTTTATTGTAACAGTTGTCTAGAAAATCTGAAGTTTCACTATCTTGCCGACATTGCAAAAATTTTTCACACAACTCCTCTGGTAATTTTAACATGTCAACTGTGTACCACTGTAAAAGGAAGAATTTTACAATACAAAGTATGTACTTCATTTAAAGAAAGAAGAGAATTTTTTGGTTTTCATGGCAGTATGAAAACCAAAAAATCCTAATCCTACTATATGAAACTGCGTAGCGGTTTCATACAAAAGTGTTATTAGGTTTTTTGTTTTCATACCTCTATGAAAACAAAAAATCTCTTCATTCCTTATAATTCAATATCACAGATAACAAATATGCATATAAATAATACTAACTGCATATTATTTCTTTTTTTTTTTTGACATCCAATATTGCACTTTCTAATGCCCATTTCATAGCGGGAAAATGGCTCATTCATGATGCGTGTAATTGACGACATTATCATAGCTTTGAACATTGCAGATTTAGTAGATCTATTATAGAAGTTTTATACACTGGAAGTAAGTTGAAAAATTAAATAATTCCTACCCAGTACACTGACAATGAGTTTTAAGTTCTCTCTTAGACTTTGTGAATTTATTGTTGAATATTTTTCTCAGTTTATGATATTCAGAGAAAATAAATCATCTAGGGTTTGAACTTCTGATTCGGTATATAATTAGAAAAACATTATGAAATCTTGTATACACGTTTGTTTACATTAGTTTGACAGCAAAAGTAGTTCCGGTACTGCATGAATTTTTTTTTTTTTTTTAATGTGGCTATAAAAAAAAAATCAGTAAATTAGAACTCCCAAATATTGATGGAAACAACTAATATTGAATTATTGTACATTGAAACATGTTGAGGAACCATTTCAGCACTCACTAATAAAGAAAATAAACATTTTCAGTGAGGAAAAGGGTAGAAACACTTTACCGCCTGCTGATGACTCGGGCTATAGCCCTCCTGGATTATTTATCTTCATAACTCACAACCATGGTTTACTGAACGATACACCATGGTAGAAAGAAGATTATATCTTAAATAGCTGCCAAATGTAAACAATTCTGTGTTTAAATACAAGTAAACTTCATTCATATCATCTAAAAAAGACAATTAAGGTTACTCTGACGATCTGTCCTTGTGCTTCCTCCATATTTTCAATAGTGCTGGCTGATTTAAAAAAAAAACTTAACCTTTTATCACACAATCCCAAATTTTTGGGAAAAGGAGAAAATGTTGGTAAACAGCATTTTACCACAATGTTTTCTACCCTTTCAAAAACAAATCAAGCTGTTTTAGGCACACTGGATCAGTCGTCTGCAAATACTTTCAAGATGAAGAAGTTAAGATTTTTAATGTGGTAAAGAGCCAGCAGAAAATGTTCTCACATATGCATGATCATCCATTCGATGTTGTTCATCCACTACCATTCTGTTATAAATAGTCCTGGCCAGGGAGCCACGGCTCCGTCTCGTTCCGAAGCTATACGTCATGTCTACAACATCTTGCACTGTACTCAATATAACTGAAAGACAAATACAAGAACTTTGGCATATCCCCTCCATTTGCAGTGGACAGTGAGAAGATCATTGTAAATTACTGCTACAGCACAAATTGTGGTTTTAACCCTTTGACCCTTTATCACAAAACCTCGACTTTAAACAACACCTGGAAAAAGGGGTTTTCAAAACATTGTAAGAAAAGAAGAAAATGCTGGTAACTAGCATTTTCTCCTTTTCCCACAATGTTTTCCAACTTTTTGCTTACAAATGTGTCAAATTTATTTTGTTGTTTGCAAATGCTTTCAAATGGGACAAACTTAAAAATTTTGTCATTGAGTAAAGAGGTAACAGGAAACTCTTCACCAGATGACAAGATTTTTAGAACAGCATTTGCAGTCAATAGATGAAGTTCTAAATGGAATTCTGCTTTGCAAGTATGGAAAACATCTTTGAAAGAGGAGAAAATGATGGCATCAAGTATTTTCTCCTTTTCAAACTATACTAACCTTTAAAGTGCATTTCATAACTATAGTTGCCCTCGTGGCTGGTAAAGATGATCATCAGACTGCACTAATGTGCAGTCTTATCTTTGATCTACAGTGCTTGGCTGAAGCAATGAAGCCCAAGAAGACATGAAATTGCAATTAACTGAATCTTATTTATAAATTGAGAATGTATGTTAAAAGTTTATTGCTGTTTTAACTCTACCACACAATTCTGAGTTTTAACAATGTTGGGGAGATCAACTTTAAAAACATTACAGGTAAGCAGCATTTTCTCCATTTCCAACAATTTTGTCTACTCTTTCATATCAAAATTCCTGTATTTGAGTTGTCTGCAGACACTTTCAATTTGGACCAGTCTAAACTTTTGTCGTGTGGTTAAGAGTTAACTGATCTCCCAAGCCTACGTAACGGGGGCTACTTCGTAAATAAAAATTTCTTGTAAAATACTGATAGATGCAACTAGAAACATTTTTTACTTTTCAGTTGTATAAATTCTATGGCTATATTCAATAAAAAGCTGCAATTTTGGGTGTTTAACCCTTTACCGCACAATGACACCTTTTGACGCCCCTGGAAAAGAAGCCTTTTAAAAACATTGTGGGAAGAGGACAAAATGCTGGTAACCAGCATTTTCTCCTTTTTCCACAATGTTTTCTACCCTATCAAAGAAAAACTGCACCATTTTAGCCAAATTGAAATTGTTGTCTGCAAATGCTTTCAATTTGGAGAAGGCTAAAATTTTGTCGTCTGGTAAAGGGTTAACCCTCTACTGCACAATGCCGCCTTTGAACAACCCTGGGAATATTTTTTTTTTACTTTTACTTAGGTCTCTCTTCTGTGCTGAATTCAGTGATACATCTTTTTTTTTTAAGTTTGGCGAGATTATAAAAATCTAAATACTTCCATTTTAAAACACCAACTTGTTGGTAAAGGGTTAAAACGTGTGCATGTGAACATAACACGGCTTAATGTACAGGTACCATTTTGTCACAATGTTTTCAAAAGTGGTACTCTGCAATATGAAGTCTGCAGGAGTAAATGCTTTAAATTTAATTCTTTACCACAAGACAAAATTTTAAACTTGGCCAAATTGAAAGCATATGCAGAAAACAAAATAAAAGCGAATCATTAATTGAAATTTGTTTTTGAAAGAGTAGAGAACATTACGGGAATAGGAAAAAATGCTGGTTACCTGCATTTTCTCCTTTTCCTACAATGTTTTCAAAAACCTGTTTCCGCAAGGTCATCCTGTTTCCTCAAGGTCTTCAAAAGTTGGAATTGTGTGGTAAAGGGTTAACCCATTACCATTATGTAGATATTATTAAACATGTTGCCCCTGCAAGAGACAGTTTTGAAAACAATGAGGGAAAAGGAGTAATTGCTTGTAAAGAGTGATTGCTCCTTCTCCAGAACTGTTTTCATACATCGACTGGAATTCCCCTCTTCCTATTTTTTTTTTTTTTTTTTCTGCACCTTGTCATTTATAACTGATTAGAAGTCTTGGAACAGACTGAAAATTGAAACATGTTAAAAGTAACTCAACCTAATATTTGACTATATGTCAAAATACTAAAAATTAATCTTGGTAAAGAGGAAATAAAGAGAATGATAATCATCTTCAAGTATTGTTGACTGTGATAGTTATCAATAATTTATGTATCAAAGTTTCCCATCAGTTAACTTAAAGAAGTAAAGGAAAATATTGCTCGTGCTAGCATCTTTTCCAAAGCTAGAAAGAAGTGGAGAAGTAGATCTATGGCCATCTATGGGGTATTAGATGTTGAAGCATTAACACTTTACCACACAATCCCCAGTAATAACACCCCCCCCCCCCCCAAAGATAGAGGCCTTTTGAAAAAATTGTGGGAAAAGTCGAAAATTCTGGTAACCAGCATTTTCTTTACCCACAATGTTTTAGGCCCTACCCAAAGCAAATTTCAATTTTTCAGTCACATTTATTTTGTTAGCTGCTAATGCTTTCAGTTTGGACAGGTTTGAAATTTTGCTGTGTTGTGTGGGGTAAAACTTACCATAGAATAGGATAAAATAAGGAGAACTCCTCATATGTTTATGTTAGATCTACTGAGAAACGTAGTGCCACATATCTATTCAAGCTGCAAAGGGAAAAGAATGGTGATAAGTTACATGTATGAATGTAAAAATTTTTAATTAATGTTAGATCTACTAAATAAATACAAATAAAAATTAAAAGGGCACTGATTTTCTTATTGCCAAAGATGAGCTATGTTTGCCTGGTATAATAAAAAAACGAAATAGTTGAGACTTGAGTGACCTAGCGAAAATCTCCCGGACGGAAAACGACTTGTCAGCAAAATCCGTCTACATTCATCTATATTTTCGAAATTATCACGAACAACTAGAAATTTAAGTTGTAACAGTATAATATCTGTAAAGTACCAAGTTTTGGAAGCGTCCAATAAAACCTCATCAGAACTGCAAAAGCACACTTTGAATGGAGGTAGAACAAGTACCAGAAACGTTCGATCCAAAGACGATTCGCCCTCTATTTTTCACGAGTGAACCCGTTAGAAATGCACTTTTTCCACAGATAAATTTTCCGCCCCTTCATCTTTATCCCTCTATATCTAAATGGAATTTAACTAAAAGTGAACTATGTGAACCAATTTTTGCCGATTTGATTGGGAGCTTATTTCTACAAACCATTCGTCCCGCGTTTCCTTCTCTCCCAAGGGAGTTAAATCCTGTTTTACCTCTTACGTTCGGCTGTACGAGTTTTCTCCCTTAGGCAAAGCCTGTTATCGATCTTCATAACGGACGGTTACGGGACATACAACGGGTACCAGTTTACAACGTGTACTAGTTTATTTTTGGCATTACATTACAATCCATCTATCATAATCGTCGTCGTCTTCCTCGCCATTGATGTTGTTGTTGCTCATATTGTTCTTCTTCTAATGATAATAATGATGACGGTGATTGCGATGGCAGCGGAGACGATGATGATAATGATGGATGGTGATCATCATCATCATTATTATTATTATTGTCTGGTGTACATTCCTGTTACCATAAACGGTGCATCTTGATTTTTATCAGCTTTTTTTTTTTTGCCATAAGGGAAGTAGATATTATCGTTTACTCATTTATGACTCTAAGAATTATTCTATCTGTCAAGAATGATTAATTATTCCCCCCTGTCAAGAATGAATTGACGAACGTAGAAAACTCGTTTGACGTAGATCTTTTAATGAATAAAACAGGACTATCAGTACTGAAAGATGCATTTGAAAGTAAAAGAAAAGATGTAAAAGTTAACATCAAATGTGGTATAACATATAGTATAACATTTTAACATGTACAATTTCCTTTTTCTTCCCAAGCAATGACCACTTACGTAAAATTGGCAGTTTTAGACTAGATCTACAACTTTATAAACTTTATGAAAAAAAAAAAGAAATGATATGAAAATGGAAGTATAAAATTCCTTTTTCTAACAATAACAATGGTGATTTTGTATTTCATCTTTTCCTCCTTACATTGATATCGTCCCTTTAACATATATCGTCTTGCGGTTTAATTCGTCTTGCCTAACAAGGGAGTTAACTGCTGAGGTAAATTAATTTAAGGCTGTAGAAAAGTTGTTGCCCTTAGACCATAACTCATTTAGTGCGGTGGGGTAGGGTTATTTGAAGCCATAGCGATTCCATGTCTCAAAATTACCGTTGACCACAATCCCTTGTTTAAATGACCTCGGAGAAGGAAACCTTTTGAAATCATCGTGGGGGAAAAATGCTAGAAATCAGCTTCTCCCCGCCACCAGGATGTAATGTACGATCCCTGCCGCCACACACAGTTTTCGTACTCTTACAAATGCAAACAAAATGGTTTGAGCCCCATTTAACTTTCTGTCTGCAAATGCTAAACAAGTTTGGACAAGTCATAAATTTTGTCTTATGGTAAAAAGATTTTTTTTTTTTCAAAAACCTGACACTGGACACTGAATATTAGCCAATAATGATTTCTAACCGGACTTTTTTTTTAAAGTCGTTATGCCAATAAAGTACAATAACAAGGTACTTATGCTGAACAAAAAAAAAAAAAAAAAAGAATATACTTTTGGTAGATATTTTCATAACCAACCCTTGAACCAGGGATCGTATAAAACATCACTGAAATTACTGAGTTTTTCTTTTGCTATTTTCTGATTTCTCTTTTTGCCGAGTCGTTTTGTCCATGAGCAGGAATGATAGTCATTCCGACACCCGGTCATTCCGACACCCAGTCATTTCGACACTTTTTGGTCGTTTCGACCCCCGGTGAAATTTTTTTTGCAAAATTTGGTCAGTTCGACACCCGATGTTTTTCCGAGCATTATTTTTATTTGAGTTCATAGAATTAAATTACTCTAAATGTTTACTTTGTAATTTTGTTTTAAGTGCGAGTTCAAAATATGCGTTTTTGTTCTATATGAAGATTCAAATAATGGGCATAATTAATCGGCAATGTCAATAATGATAGCGGGTGTCGAAACGACCAAAGTGTTGCTTTTATCGCATAATTTTCTGGACAATTAAAATTACTTATTTTTATCAATGTTCTGCTTTTGTATTGATCAGTTATTTCGCGCCGACCACTGCAACTGTCCATGCTTTCCTTGAATTTCTTTTAACAGTTATCGTTGTTGTTGAATTGGAGTTTAATGCCGTTTTAACAGCTTAGGTTATATCACGGTGGTCAGTGCACCTACACCAGTACTGACACAACTTTCTTTCCAAGTTACTGACTACTTTTCTCACATGCATCAGAGGTGAGAAGCGTAAAATCACCGGAAAGAAAGTTTGCCTAAACCAGGTATATAACACACAATCCCCAGGTCCAAGTCAGATACGCCGAGCTACCCGACCGGGCTATCTTTTAACAGTACCCCGCACATTATTCTTTCCAAGCATATGATTCATACTGTAGATATAATTCGCAGTGGTCAGAGTCTCGCAAAGACTTGAAGGAATGATACATGAGTTAAATGCCGTTTTCAACATTCTTTGGATTATTTTGCGGCAACCATTGCATCTATCCATGATTTCCTGTAGTTTCTTTTACCATTATTTCGATACATGAGCAAAATCAGGCGTATAATCCTCTGCTTAGGTGCAGTTCGATCCTGATTTACGCCGGCAATAACTACATGTACGGTAATATGAAATTTTCCATTGAAATAGGTCTCATAAATAATTGCCTTGTGAAGCTTATTTTAGTCAGCAAAATTCAACACGTGGAACAGTGTAGAGTCAAGACAAGACAGCAGTTTTCTGCAGTTCGATCTCGCCCCACACTTCCCGCGAAATATGCTCGTAAAATCATTAACAGAGAGTCATGTTCGTTAAATCAAATCTTCTGACAAAGAAGAAAATCATAAGGCTGCTTTTTGAAGGCTGTGCAGAATCTAGATCGACCGCACCTTCATGCAGTCCGTTCTCAACTCGCATCTCTCATATCTAAGAGTTTATCATGTCTCCTTTAACGATTATGAAGTTAATCAAGCAGGAGTCATTATAATATTTGCATTGTTTTGAGCGGTGTGTGACCGGTTGTTTTCACACCTTGGCCAGGTCTATTGATGGCACGAGCTCCTCCCGACTACACTTAACACAGTTATCTGCCATTGCAGAACAATAAAACACTGAACCACTACCTTTACAAACTCCCGTTTATTTACAAAGCTTCAATAGTAAACAAACGCAAAACAACGTCAACAAATTTAACGTTACTTTTTATCTTTTAATAATCAATTACATTAAAGAGGCGACTTTCGCTGTATATACCGCCAAAATACACCACAATTTTAAAATCAGTGTATATTACAACATACTGCGAAAAAAGAAAAAAAAAAAAATTTTTTTTTTAATGGGGGGGATCGGCAGGTGTCGAAACCACCATTTTTTGCAAAAAAATTATTTTTGGATGTCGAAATGACCAAAATAGGGGTCGAAACGACCAAAAGGTGTCGAAATGACCGGGTGTCGAAATGACTGGATACCATGAGAAACACTTCATGTAAGAAATACATATGTATCCAAGACACTGCGAATTCACATGGGCAAGACTTAACGAACTAGTGATGAAATAAGAAGTCAACTTGATAGGTTCGAGAGGTATTTTCATCAGTTTCGGTAGATTTATGTACCTTTATTAATATGAAAATAGGCAAAGCCTAAATACGGGCGAAAAGGCAAATGACGACATAATTCATCATTTGTACCTCTTTAGACCTTTATAGACAGGTTACATACTAATGATCTAGCACAAAATAGCAAAGTAACTCAATGTTTTACACCATGCACATAATAACAAACAGAACAAATGAACTCATATAACTTCAAACAAATATAGCAAACTAATTTCAACTATAACTTACAAAGCAGATCTATTTGTGCATGGCATACATCAGATTGTTTACTTCTGTAAAAGGATGCAACAGATTTAACCAATAAATATTATTTAATTAAGACATAATGATGACATTAAGTACTTTTCCTTCCACTAAAAGAGGACTTCCAGAAAAGTGTAGATTTTTTAAAAATTTTATCAATGTAAATTGTTGTTACTATTAGGGCTAACAGATAAATGAATTCCATCAGTAAAAAATGTTAAAATTTAATGACTCCATGAGACTGACAATTAATGATCTTTCTCCTTTACTGATAAATAAAGAAAACATAAATCCAACTTCATCTTTTATATTACCTTATTCACAGGCAAAGCATTCTCTCGGGGGGGGGGGGGGGGGGGGCTGAACCTTCTCCATATCATCTTTTTGTTAAATTATTATTATATCTTAATAATGCCATTAAATAGAGGTAAGGATTCCATTAAATAGTGTTAAGAATTATTTGTGACAATTTTACATTGGAAGACAAAAACTTATGAACTTGAATTCAGATATTCTGTTAGTGACTTACATGTCACCCACAGTCAAATGATTATTGCTGAAGAATCTTGTTAGCAAATGTATAGCCTTTTATGATTATACCATTTAGTAGCATTAACCCTTTACCACACAATCCTGACTTTTAACGACCTTGTAGAAAGAATGCTTTTGAAAACATTGTGGGAAAAGGAGAAAATGCTGGTAACCAGCATTTTCTCTTTTTCCCACAATGTTTTCTACTCTTTAGGACAAAAATTCTATCATTTGAGCTACATTTAATTTGTCGTCTGCCAATGCTTTCAATTTGGACCAGTCTAAAATTTTGTCGTTTGGTAAAGAGTTAAACAAATCCCAACAAATTACATGTGAAGACAGAATGAAGTTTAGATCAGAATTCTGTTAGTGACTTACATGTCACTCACAGTTAACTGATTACATGTATTACTCAAGAATCTTGTTTGCAAATGTATAGCCTTTTACATTATAGTCTTTTATATTATGAATATACCATTTCGTAGCATTAATCAACCCCCCAACAAATCTACATGTGAAGACAAAATGAAATTTAGATCAGTATTCTGTTAGTGACTTACATGTCACCCACAGTTAACCAATTACTTACAGATTTGTCTATATACAATTTTTTTGATAATTGATACAAAACAACCAGAAAATCAAACAAACTATATACAGTGTATAGTAATTATAATTTAAACTTTACAGTAAGTTACACAAAAGCATGGTATTGTTAGTGACTTACATGTCACCCACAAATATTGATTAAAATTATTATAGTGATAATTTATACAGAAAATTTAATGGTTTACATTGCATTCATTCATCATGTTTATGGTTTTTGACGACAAATAAGATACTGTGTAAAACATATGCTGGTAACCAGCATTTTGTCCTTTTCCTTTAATGTTTTCTACTGTATTAACCCATTACCACGCTATCACCAATTTTAACACCCCTGAGAAAGACAGCTTTGGAAAACAATGTGGAAAAAGAAGCAAATTCTAGTAATCAGAATTTTTTCTTTTCCCACAATATTTTTTAATCTCTCTGACTCAAATTTCACAGACTGGGCCATATGTAAGTTGTCATCTGCAACAGCTTTCAATTTCAACATGTCTAGAATTTAGTCGTTTACTAATAGGTTAAAGAAAAAAAGTAATGTAAATTATTGTGTCGTCTGCAACTCCTTTCAATTTAAACCAGTGTAAAATTTTGTTGTCTGGCAATGAGTAAATTATTCATAGCTGAAATTGTGTCTTTTAAAGTCCCATGAATTATCAAAATTATGATTACTTTCTGTATTTATTCTGTCATTTTCTAAGTCTTTAAAGACGGAGTTACAAAGGTAATTGTGCCATTTTCTATATAAGTCTGGTTGCACTCATCATACAAACAATCATATGAAATTCTTTTTGTCTTTACTTTACTTGATCCATTTCTACCTCCTTTTTTAGTTTTACATAACAACAAATCCCTATCCCATCGTACAGAATGTTTATCATACTCATCATTAAGAGAAGATATATACGTATTTAAGGAAGAAATGTGTTGTTCAAGAAGCAGCTGTTGGTGTTTGAACATTTGATGAATGGCACATACAATATAGTTGAGCCTACCTCTTGTCATGTTAAAGTCATTGTACTTGGAAATGTTTACAGGAGCAATGTGCACATGCTTTATCTTATATTTTGCTGAATTTAATGAATAATTATATTTAAGCAGAGATTTGACATTATTGATGTTATCTTCATTGTGAGTGTATACAAGTTCACTTCCTCCAGAGTGATACATTTTTTTAGTGAGGTCACAAGTTCCAGCTGCTATTGTAACAAAGAAAGTTTGATCATCATGAAAAGATTGTTTTAGAGAGGAAATTTTTTTATCAACTAAAGTTTTAAGGGTTGATATTCTGGCACCAGGAACAATTATCAAGTGGATATTTGACCTATGAAATGAAGGTACATCTTTCAAAAATTTATCAAAGTTTGCCCCCTTGAATCAGTTGCAAAAATGTATTGTTCCATCTGAAAATGAAATGAAAAACAAACATGGTGCATCCTAAATCTGAAAATAAGTCACAGACAGATCTCTGTGAAAAGGGGGTTTGACACAAATTTGTTTAATTTTTAGTTTCATTTAATTGCTAAAGGTTATATAAGATATGACTCTGCTTCAACATTTTTTCAGTTATATTGCACACATAGATCTCTCTCTGTCAAACCTTTCAGTACAAACACAATATACAATCCTAGCCACCTGTAATAGACAGGTGAACTGTAAGCCTACATGATTCATTTTTTTTCATAATTGACAGCTTTCTTTGATACATTACACCCCTTTTCACAGAACAATACTAAGCTGATAAACATGTATATGGCATGACTCTTACATAGATGCTAGGATGGAAGGGAATTAACATCCCTTTCAATATTTTTTCAGTTGTATTGGGATAGCTGATCCACCTAACAATGTGTGTCTGTAATTTACCAGCTGCTCATCCAATGTAGATGAAAAACTATCATTTACCTATTGATGAGAGATAATGACTCTTGCATCAATAGGGTTGAATGTATCTTTGACTGCGTTCATTGAAGTATGAACTGAAATAGCCTAAAACATGGCAAATAACGCCCGTAGGGCGTTAAGTTTGCCATGTTCTAGGCTATTTCAGTTTATACTTTAATGAACACTGGCAATGATATATTTCAACCCTTATAATTGCATTCCCTCTTAAATAGAACAAAACATAGCTCTGGAATTTTCCAAAAATAATTCCAATTGCGTTTATACTTGTATAAAATGCAATTGATTTGACCAATTGACGCATTTTGAACCAATGAAATGTCTTGAATTTTTATGAGTGCAATTATTGACTTTTGTCAATGTCTGAAATAATGTTAGCAGAGCAAGGCTTCAAATTAGCTTGAAATGGCGACCCTGGATTTATAGCCCATGTCATCAACAAGTGAGATATTGGGGCTAGGCAACTATTAATTAGCATTCCTTAATGGACAAAAATGTCAGAATGGTGCCGAGTTGAAATACTTTGCATCAACACATTATGAATAGGAAATGAAAATCAAGAGATACATGTGTAAATAAAAGTGAATATCAAAGGCAACATTTTAAGCTACCTGTCTCTTCAAATTCATTTGCAATTACAACAAGACTGTTTGTGGTTTAACAGTGCCTCCCCTTGCCAGTATATATTGATGTATGGCAAAAAATGAAAATATTTGACAAAATATTTGATAATGAATAAAGATGATACCTAAATACAACTCATATATATGTGAGCTATCAAACTATAGACTTGCACTGAGTATTGCCTATGAACTAACTACATAATGATGTAAACAATTTTTTTGTACACTGACGCAGATGACGGCAGGACTATGACAATTGCTGATTATTTTTTCTCCTTATAAATAGCGTAAAGAATATATATTTCTCATTATTGCTATTATCATTTGATGGTAGCATTAAATAAAGATATTATTTACATGTTGTATGATAATAACCGTTTTCTAGGACTTTGTAGTAACATTACTTTCTTACACGGTTTGACAAACACAAAAATAGAGATATCTAGATCTGCATGTGATCAAGATTGAAACAAGATGAGTTTGTGAAGCACCAATGTCCCCGTAATGGCTATTTTTTTTAAAACGCGATCTTTATATTTGACCTTGACCTCGGTTGATGACCTTGACCTTGGTACCGAAAGATGCGTATCAATGAGATGTACCTACATACCAAATATGAGCCTTGTGACTTAAAGACTTTAGCAGTAACAGGAAAATGTTGAGTTTTCAAACAGCCGGATGGAAGGACAGGCCAGCAGATAGATGGACGGACAGAGGGACAAAGGTAAAACAATATGCCCCAAACTTTCAATGTGGGGACATTAAAAATCTCTAATTTTGCATGAATCCTGTGTTCAACAAATTAGACAGCAAAAGATAAAATTTGCCTTGGCTTTTCTTTAAAAACACACACTGAAAACTGGTTTTCAAGATTTGAAAATTAAGAAAAAAAGAGATTTTAATGTGTAAATTAAAAAAAAAATCAATGGTTGGTCCCTTTTCTGCAACAAAATCAAGAGATTGTCTGGCTATGGCATCACAGGCTAAACTGCAGTGGAAAATGTCCACAATGCTAACAAATTTGGCTTTAAAATCGATCGAAACTAACCAAGCCAACTATGAGGAAAGAGTGAGATGTCAGAAATATTGTAAAGAAAGTGGTTCAGCCCCAAATTCAATGAAGACAGTAAGAATATTAGCTAGACATCCGTCACAACAGGGTTTTGACAGCCGGAGACGATGTAAACAAAAAACACATGATGTGTCATGTGACTGTTGCCTTCCAGTTTGAAATGAAAAAAAGGTTTTGTGCATTCTTTATGTAAATTTCCGGGTTCAGGGAACATACTCTGTCGTAAGATTACCATAGAGCCGAAAGGAAACCAACAATTATCAACAATAAGAGTGAGATAAATAATTTTCGATTTAGAATGCCGTGACGTCATTGTGTTTACAATCGAACACATTACTTCTCCAAACTCACCTCTGAATAGGATCAGATGTACTGTCGGTAGAATTATGACATCTTAATACAATAATCTCTTCATGCATACATTTCAGTGCCTTACAAATGCATCAGTATTAGGTTTAGGTCAAGGGCGATCCCGAGAGGCCGGCAGATATAACGAGGAAGCCATTTTTCATTAGAGGGCATGTCACATGACAAATGTAAACACCCCCCCCCTTAAAAAAAAACAACTTCGGTTTGCTTCTTCCGGTTAATGTTATTATCGTTTAACATTATGTTGTTTCCACAACATCTCGGACGTTATTTTATTTTATTTTTTTTTCTTTATGGCCTTGGGCTTATTTGTAGACTGGCGCTCGTACGTGTTACCTATAGACGGGCTCCTAGGCCGCTTCGCGGCCTTTTCGCCCGTATAATGTAACGGCATAATCTAGGGAAACCTCCCCTTTTGGAAACTTGCTTGGGTTTTTTGGGGGGGAATAGTACACGAAATATCTCTTGTATGGTCGACTACCTATTTTCGAGGGTGCATGGAAATACCGAATAACACCTGATATATCGAATAACACCGAATTATATCTGCAGAACACCTATTAGGTAAATATTAGATTAAAGTAATGAGATTAGACTTGTTAAGATCACTTTTTATGGTTACCCAGAGCTTTCATTTAAAGCCAATTGCCGATCAAAAACATCGGTTGAAATCGGCCTTTAATCGGTTGTTTTTGCTGGATCTTTGAAAAATCGATTGCATTGTTTATATCGAAAATATTTCACGCGTTGGTAACTGTACTGCGACACAGGTTCAATTTTACCGCGAAACCAGAAACAATTGGTTTATGAATGTTACGCGGTCATTCATTGGATACTTGCATCCAATTATCCAATCATAGACGATGATACGTTTCTCCGATCTCCATTTGCTAATCATGGACGCCAAAGCCTAGGCGGCCCCCTTGACCCTCGGCCTGTTGTTTTTGTCAATCAATCAGTTACTTCATTTCAAAATGAAAACCCTGTTACCTACAGTTTAATTTGATAAAGAAACAACACCGAATTACACATTTAAACTGAACTCGGTATCCCGGAGAACTCTGAGACCGAAATATACCGAATTACACTTTATATAACCGATATATACCCACAAAACAATTACGAGATCATTATGATATTAATAATGACTAAGTAATCGCAGCCGAGTAACACCGAATAACACCGAATTACACTTTATAATACCGAATTAGATCTGCGAAACACTTATTAGGTAAATATTACATTAGTTAGACTTGGTAAGACTTTTTGAAAACAGTTCAGCGTGGTCTACAGTGTAATTCGGTACTAAAAAAAAGCACCAAATTACACCTTCACACTGACTAAGGTATCGCAGCCGAATAACACCGAATTACACTTTATAATACCGAATTATATTTGCAAAACACTTATTAGTTAAATATTACATTAAACTTGGCCAAATTGAAAGCATATGCAGAAAACAAAATAAAAGCGAATCATTAATTGAAATTTGGTAAGATTTTTTCTTTGTGGTAATGTACAGTTTAATTTGGTAAATAAACATTACCGAATTACACCTTTATACTGAATTCTGTATCCCTGAGAACTCGGAGACCGAATAATACTGAATTACACTTCATTTTACCGAATTATACCCGCAAAACACTTACTAGATTATTATGATATTAATTTGACTTTTTGAAATTCGTTCAACGTGGTCAACAGTGTAAATCTGTATTTAAAAAAGTACCGAATTACACCTTCACACTGGCTAATGTATCACAGCCGTATAACACCGAATAACACCGAATTACACTTTATAATACCGAATTATATCTGCAAAACACTTATTAGGTAAATATTAAATTAATTAGACTTGTTAAGATTACTTCTTTATGGTTATCTACAGTTTAATTCGGTAAAAAACCAATACCGAAATACTCATTTAAATTGAATTCGGCATCCCGGAGAACTCTGAGACCGAATAATACCGAATTACACTTTATAGTACCGAATTATACCCGCAAAACACTTACTAGATCATTATGATGTTTTCGATATTTTTGAAAACATTTAAGCGTGGTCAACAGTGGAATTCAGTACTAAAAAAAGTACTGAGTTACACCTTCACATTGACTAAGGTATTGCCGATCACTCAGAGAAATATACCGAATAACACCTCATATACCGAATAACACTGAATTAGATCTGCAAAACACTTATTAGGAAAAAAATACATTAATTAGACTTGTTTTGATTAGTTCTTTGTGGTTATCTTCAGTTTAATTTGTTAAAAAAAAAAACAATACAGAATTACACCTTTAAATTGAATTTGGTATCGTTGAGCAATCGGAGAAGTAAACCGAATAACACAGAATTAACACTTTACAATACTGAATTGTATCTGCAAAACACTTATTAGGTAAATATAACCAGCATTTTCTCCTTTCCCACAATACGTTCTTACCTGTCCTAAAACAAAATTCAACACACCACACTGTAGCACACAATCACGACCCTGAGAAGGGGTCCCTCTTTTCAAACACGAAATGATATATCCAAGTTTTCTTGCGAACTATGAAGTGAATGACGTCACTGTTTTGTGTGAACCGCAAATTTGAAGGTAAACAATAGTGTCACTGCTGCTAATTTATGAAATGCAACAAAATCAAGACAGTAGGCATGTTTCTAAAGGAATGATCGGTTTATTGACGAATGTCTTTAATTACCTTTTTCAATCCGATACATGCCCAATTTAAATTCACCATCTGATATTTAATTTTAATCTTGAAAAATTTCTGACATGTGACATAGTCCTGATTTCGTTTGGTCACTTATGAACAAACACTTTTTCCAGAACATTGGTCACTTATGAACAAACACTTTTTCCAGAACATTTGCCGCTAGAGAGAGAAAATGTTTCCAACCCTTTTATCAAGACACTACATATTTTCAGATGTTTTATGATAAAATGGTGTTTAAACAATTCCTAATCTGTCCTCATAGGTGCATATAAATTGATAGAAGGAACAAAAATGTCTAAATTTTTGTTAGTCTGGTGCTGCCATCATGAGAGGGCCGATGGCCGCTGTGACACTCATCTGTCCTTTTCATAGCACTTCAAAAACTAAGGATAATGCCTGAGAGCTGTTCATTTTCATTGTTCAAAACAGTCCCTCCTTGTGATAGCAAAGGCTTTTAATGAGTTTTGGTGTACATAATTAATTTTAGTTTTTTATTTATGAGCTGTTCTATAGATATTGATAGCCACGAAATGAGGGCATGTTTTCCCATACACCAGTTCAGCTTCTGGTACAAGATTGAAGAGTGCAATATGTTGTTGCTGTTGAATATGCATGATTCAGGGAGAATTTATGTTTTCATATGCATTTAAATTTGATTTTTTTTTTTTTTTCGTTTATAAAATGTTTTTTGTAATCAGTTCTTCATTTAGATATGTGTAAGTTAAAATTGTCAATTTAGTCCCACGAAAAGAGTTAAGACCACCATAGTTAATAAAGCAAACAGACTCTTGGGCCTAGTCAAAAGGACGTTTTCCTATATGGATAAAACTGTTTTCCTAGCAATACAGGGTTCTCATTTGATCCTACACCCTAGGTTTTGATGCTTGGAACCTTGAAATGACCCCTTTTTGATGCTCCAAAGCCTCAATCTGACGCACAAGGTTATCTGCTAAAGCTTCATATAAATGAGTTTGCAAGCTTCTGGCAGAAAAATGAGCTTTAATAAACACAATCAGTATCAAATGTGAAGGATGCATGAGGCTCTGATTATCACAGCAAAGCGGGCGGATGAGTCATTTATGAAAATGTGATAAAGGTTTTAATCCACTGATAGCGTAAAATGACATCTGCTAACCCAACTGACAAATTCATGCCAAATCATGCGGTAATACTCCAAATTAACTGACATGAAAAAAAGATTGCGGAAAAAAAAAACATGAAAACCCATGATGCAACAAAGGCCAGTTTTACATCATCGGATGAGAGGCGCTTCAAACTGTCTCTTCATCTTTTATAATGAATTTAACTCTTTACCATATGGCAAAATTTTAGACCAGTCCAAATTGAAAACATTTTCAGACAACAAAACAAATGTGAATCAAAAATTGAAATTTGTTTATGGAAGAGAAGAAAACATTAGGGGAAAAGAAGAAAATGCTGGTTACCAGTATTTTCTCCTTTTCCCACAATGTTTTCAAAAGGCTTCTTCTTCAGGGTCGTTAAAAGTCAGGATTGTGTGGTAAAGGGTTAAACAGTGAATTTACACAAATCTTTATATGAAAAAATAAGTTGAAGCTAAAATCTCTGTTTCATCATGAGGAAAAAAACTTTGATTTTACAAAACAAAACACATAGGCAAACAACCTACAAATTAGATGGGGGAGGGTGGAGGTTAGGCCTTCTTGTCTTACAAGGTTAGCATTGGAACAAGTTTAAAAGAAGATGGTATTAGACATTCATGAATACAAAGAAAGAAACTAGAATAAAAAGCCCTATAATGGATGTGACCATGATTTTCTCCCTTTTCCATTATGTTCTAAGCTATGAGACAAATCCAGACATTCGAGCCATATTTGAATTGTCTAATGCAAATGCTTTAAATGTGAACAAGACTAAAATTTTGTTGTTTGATAAACAGTTAACTCTTTACCAAACAATAAAATTTTAGACTTGTCCAAATTGACAGCCTTTTCAGACACCAAATTCAATGTGACTGAAAACTTGAAATTTGTCTTTGATTATGGAGATTCTGTGTGAAATCCTAGCCTAAAGAAGCATATTCAAATGATAGAAAACATCCAAAAATGAGGAACAAAGCTGGTTCCATCTTAGCTATATTGAGACACAATGATAGACTAAAGGAATGAACTTGGCCCACATTAGAATACAGAAGAAAGAGAGGTGATCTAATTCAAATATTTAAAACATTAAATGGACATTATGATATAAACTGGGAGGATTTTTTCACACTTGATACTGATAGAACACACAATACAAGAGGTCATAATCAAAAGTTAGTTAAACACAGAACACCTTACATTTCTGCGACCGAAGAGTTTTTGTTATAGAGTGGTATGACTACACTCTGTAAGTACCAAAGTTTCCCTGTGGAATGTGCTTGTTCACCATTTCAACATGCATTCCCATCCATGGAGTGAGCTCCCATGATTATGCTGGTGTAACTATTTGAGCCATGCTCTGTGAAAGGTGGCTTAATCAATCTGTGAAAAGTATCGACCAAGGTCAGCCTGTGCTGTCTGCGCAGGCTGACCTGGGCCGAAACTTTTTGCTATTGGTCAATTTTCTCTATGTCCAAGGATCAGTGTACCTCATGAATCAGTTGGTTGTTACATAAAATGGATTTTATGAATCTATAAACATTTAATGACAGTGCTTGCTATTATGTATCACAGAGATGCATTAAGCCCCATTTGCTAGAGCATAGCTCATTCATTTTTCGGGTATTGTGATATTGAAAGTTGATGTGTCAAATTGGTGCTGATGCATTCAGCATATTTCAATAACATAAAAAAAAAAAAAAAAAAGAGGGCCATGATGGCCCTGTATCGCTCCACTGGCTAATGTGTACAAACCATACGCACCAAACAGTACAACTGTAGGCCTAAAGGCTTCTAACAAGATGACTGATAAAGCTTCTATACAAAAGCCCACATGAAAATTGTGATCTCAGGGCGAGTCTATTTTTTACCTATGATTACGATTTACAGCTATAATTATGAGCTATAATTAATTGAATCCTGGTTAAGGTCAACAAGATATAACCACATACCAAGTAATACAGGACTAGGCTGTATGTTTATAAACAAGATTTTCAGTTTCCTTAATAAACCATGAGGGGGTTTAATTCAATTTGAACAATGGCTAAATTTTGAACAAATTCAGAAGAGATCCACTAGATGAAGCTTTATGCCAAATTTGGTAGCCCTAAGCCTTACAGCTAAGAACAAGAAGATTTTCAAAGTTTTCACAATAAAAGTCCTTGTAAAACTTATGAACCCTGGGACAGGGCCAATTTTGACCCAAGGGCTATTTGTAGAATCTTAGTAGAGGTCAATTAGGTGAAGCTTCATACCAAATTTAGTAGCCCTAGACCATATGATTTAGAAGCATAATATTTTCAAAGTTTTCCCTGTATAAGCCCATGCAAAACTTGTGAACCCCCCCCCCCCCCCCCCCCCCAAGGCAGGGCCAAATTTGGCCCCACAGCTATAATTTGAAGAATCTAAGTAAAGGTCCATCAGATGAAATTTCATGCTAATTTTGGTAGCCCTAAGCCATATAGTTTAGGAGAAGATTTTTAAATTTTTACTACATAGTAAGCCCGTGTAAAAGTTGTGAGCCCCGGGGCGGGGCCAATTTGGGCCAAGGGCTATAATTTGAAGAAATTAAGCAGAGGTCCATTAGATGAAGCCACATGCCAAATTTGGTAGCCCTTAGCCATATGGTTTAGGACAAAAAAATGTTTACAGTTTTCACTATATAAACCTTGTGACCCTGAGGATGGGGCCAGTTTTGCCCCCAGGGCTATCATTTGAAGAGTTTTTGTAGAGGTCTATTAGATGAAGCTACATGCCAAATTTGGTAACCTTATGGTATGGGACAAAAAGATTTTTAAAGATTTTCAATATTTTTCAGTTCTGTTGCCATGACAACCAGAGTTTTTACAGGAATCACATTCTTTGAAGAGTTCTGAAGAGGACCATGGGAGGATCATTTCTGTGAAGTTTCTTTAAAATCTGATGGGCAGTTTCAGAGAAGTTGTTTGGAATAAAAGTTAATGGACGGACGGACGCACGGACGGATGGATGCATGATGGACGCAGGGCCATGACATAGAGCTAAAAATGAACCTGTATCTTATTTAACAGATTATTGGTCAGAATATTCTACTGTCACTAATAATGGACTACAGAAACAAGGTTATACTGGCACCCATGGTCAGAATAGGAACTCTTCCAACAAGGTTACTTGCTCTGAAGTATGGCGCTGATCTTGTATATAGTGAGGTATGTCCTGCAGAAGATTCTTATTCTACACATATGGACAGAAGACACCTTGTTTAATGCTGTACATGAATACAGACTTGACCAAATTGAAAGCATTTGCAGACCACAGTTTAAATTTGGCTCAAATGATGGAATAAGTTTTTGATAGGGTAAAAATATTGTGGGAAAAGGAGAAAATGCTGGTTACCAGCATTTTCTCCCTTTCCCACAATGTTTTCAAAAGTGTTGTTTCTCGGGGTCGTTAAAAATCAGGAATGTGTGGTAAAGAGTTAGCTCTTTACCAAACAAGAAAATTTCAGACTTGTTAAAATTCAAAGCATTTGCAGGCAACAAATTAAAGGTGGCTCAAATGATGGAGCTTGCCTTTGATTGAGTAGAAAACATTGTGGGAAAATGAGAAAATTCTGTTTACAGCATTTTCTCCTTTTCCCACAATGTTTTCAGAAGTGCTCTTCTATAGGGTCATTAAAAGTCTAGATCATTTTTTGGCAAAGGGTTAAAGGGAATAGATTCTTTGCCATGAGCCAAATTTTCTTGTTTAACCTTTTCCATAATAGTCAGAAATAAAATCCGAAAAGTTATCTGTATGAGACCACATTATGATAATTGGCAAGTTGATAGAAAAAGGTTTAGGTGCAAAGTTTGTCGAAAAACATTTTAAGTCACACTGTGAGAAGGTAGCAGAAATCTAAGGGCACCTGAAAAGAAGCACTCTACATTCATTTGCAAAGAGAGTCAGATTGAAACAAAATCAAAGCATTACCATCTTACCATGATGCATCCTATCCTTTAACGCTGTTCTAAAAGACGGCACTTGTGTTAAATCTTTACTCCTCTTACTGTTCTGTAGAATTGCTCATTTTCTACTGCTGGTAAAATGCTGAAGTATGACACAACTCTTATTTAACTCGTTACCAAATGACAAAATTTTACACTTGTCTTAATTGAAAGCGTTTGCAGATAACAAAATAAATGTGACAGAAAAATTGAAATTTGTTTGGGAAGGGTAAAAACATTATGGGACATGGAGAAAATGCTAGTTACCAGCATTTTCTCCTTTTCCCACAATGTTTTGAAAAGGCTTCTTTCTCAGGGTCTTTAAAAGTCGGGATTGTGTGATAAAGAGTGACAGGAATGTTTAACCCTTTACACAATTCCAAGTTTTAACAAACCTGGGAAAGAAGCCTTTGAAAACATTAAGAACAATTTTCTCCTTTTTCAACAATGTTTTCTATCCTTTCTGAGACAAATTTTATTGCTGGAGCCACGTTTGATATGTCGCCTGCAACAGCTTTGAGTTTGGAGGAGTCTAGAATTTTGTCATTTGGTAAAGAGTTAATGCACACAGATTTTAGACAGTGACGTTCTGTAATAGAATTCTTCTTCTTCATTTAGTACTTTAATGTTTTTTATTCCTCAGGAAATTATAGACTACAAAATTTTGAGTGCCCAGAGATATGAGAATGGTTAGTAGAATTATTTTATAACATTTTATGGTATGTAGTTACTTATTACGTATTATAATAAAAGTGCCAGACACAATTTACTAGTACTTGTAGGTTGCCTTTTGAGACACTGTAGATCAAGATCAGACTGCACAGATCAGTCATAATGCGTCTGGTTAATTGACTAAAAATGTCTATTTCAATTATTTGGAACAGAAAATGTTAACCCTTAACTCTTTACCACACAAAAATTTTTTAGACCAGTCCAAATTGAAAACGTTTGCAGACGACAAATGAAATGGGCACGAATGACAGTATCTGTCTTTGAGGTCGTTGAAGACATTGTGGAAAAAGAAGAAAATGCTGGTTACTAGCATTTTCTGTTTTTCCAACAACGTTTTCAAAAGCCTTTTTCTTCATATTCATTAGAACTTGGGATTGTGTGGTAAAGAGTTCAGCTGCTAAATAAATGAAAAAAAAAAATTTCCACTCAATAGAAAAAACTCAAATATTGCAATTGCAATTATTTGAACAGAAAAAAAATCATATTGGACAGTGTAGATCAAGATCAGACTGCATATTCTGTGCAGTCTGATCTTGATCTACACTGTCCGCAAAAGCGCCTCAAGTCGAGCTTAGCAGCCTAAGGCTTTAAATCACGTATTTTAATCGTGCCCCCTGTAGATATATTTTGGTGTTTGCTGCAGACCACTATGGAAAACATTGTGGCAATAGGTGAACTTGCCTGTAATGGGCAAGCTTTCCTTTTGACACAGTATTTTTACTGATATTCATTCATGTATAATTAACACTTAACTCTTTATCAAATATCAAAATTCAAGACATGTCCATATTCAAAAGCTCGTGACAAAGCTGATGACAAAGGAAATGGGGCTCTATTGTTGAAATTTGTCAATGAAAGGGTAAAGGGAAAAGGGCTGGTTACCAGCATTTTCTTTTTTTCCCTACAGTGTTTTTAAAAGACTTCTTCTCCATGGTCGTTAAACCATGGGAATGTTTGGTAAAGTAGAGTTTTATAGACCGAGAGACAGAAGGCTTTTGAAAGCATTTTGAGGATGCTTGTATCCAGCATTTTCTCCTTTTTCCAGAATGTTTTCTTACCATTTCAAAGACAAACCCCATCATTTTTGCCACTCTTCATTTGTTACGTGTAATTTCTTTCAACATTGCTCCAGATAAGAGGGAGTAATGGTATCCTAAACCCAATATTTCTCTTCCAAACCCTATGTTGTGGGTGCTCATTAGAATTGTCTTGATGAGACTATTCTAATGAGTACCTATAACATAGGTTATAGCTGAGAATAATTAATATTTTCAATTTCAAAATCACTCCCTCTGTTCGGAGCTCTGTTTCAATTTAGTCATGTCCAAAATTTGGTTGTTTGGTAAAGATGAGAGTTAAGCTATGTCATTGTTGATTATCAGTATTTTGGATGGATGTTTACCTACAGACAGTAAGGTTGTACTGTAGGTTTTAACCCTTTACCACGAAATCCCATGTTTTAATGACCGAGTGAAACAACATTTTTGAAAACATTCTGGGATAAGGAGAAAATGCTTCAAGCCTTGTAACCAGCATTTTCTCCTTTTCCCAAAATGTTTTCTACCCTTTCAACAACAAATTTCAAGGTTTGAACAAGATTTAATACATTGTCTGGAAATGCTTTCAGTTTTGACAAGTGTAAAATGTTCTCGTTTGGTAAAGTGTTAAATCTGACAAGGGCATGCTATTTTTCAGTCAAAGTAAAGTCCTGTCATGATAACTCAGTCAGTTACACACTCTGTAACACAGATGGCTTGTGATCCACTGGGTTGTGATCATGAATCATGGCTCTATGAAACTCTCAAGAATTGATGACAGCCATTTAAAAGGATCCATTTCTGTCTCTCCCCTGAAGTATTGACTAAGTTAATGTGGAAAAGCAGCCAATGGCATGGAAGAAGTGTTATGTTTATCTCTTTACCAAATGAAAAAAATTTAGACTTGTCTGAATTGAAAGCATTTGTAGATGACTCATTAAATGTTACTCTAAACATGAAATTTGTTATTCATAGGGTAGGAAACATTTTGGGAAAAGGAGAAAATGGTGGCTACGATCATTTTCCTTTTCGTACAATGCTTCCAAAAGCTTTTTTTCTCAGGGATGTTAAAAGTCGGGATGGTGTGGTAAAGAGTAAACCCTTTCCCACACAGTGCTGAGTTTAATGATCCTAAGGAAAGAGGTTTTAAAAACATTGTGAAACAAAGAGAAAATGCTGGTAACCAGTATTTTCTCCTTTTTTTTTTTACATCGTTTTTTTCCCTTTCTAAAACAGAAATCATCTTTTGAGCTACCTTTTATTTGTCATCTGTAAATAACTCTTTACCAAATGTATAAAGTTTGAGCCCAGTCCTAATTGAAAGCATTTGCAGACGGGTCACTCAAAACATGAAATCTGCTTTTGAAGGGTAGAAAACATGTGAGGAAAGGAGAAAATGCTGGTTACCGGCATTTTCTCCTTTTCTCACAATGTTTTCAAAGGCCTTCTCTGTCAGGGTTGTTAAAACTCTGGATTGTGTGGTAAAGGACCTGATTGAAATGTTGTGCCAAGAGATTGCTTATATTTGTGAATGCTAGTGATGTTCACAACAGTGTGATGTTTATTACAGAGGTTCTAGGTACAGTGGATTATGTATTATCAGACACAACTCTGGTGTTTAGAACTCATCCCATGGAGAAGGGTAGGATTGTCTTTCAGATGGTAAGTGTTTAAGATACATCTTACAGCTAGAGAGGAAAAGCACTGTTGAAATTTGATAGACTGTAAAATGGTTCAGAATTTAGTCAGCTCTGTAAACATCGATGAATTACCGATATATATGGTGTAAAGGATGAATAAATACATAGGGGCCATGCTCTGTCAAAGGACAAGTCTACCTCATGATTAAGTCTGTTGTTTGACGATATGGATTCTATGGATCCATAATTAGTTGATGGTTTTTGCTTGGTGTAATGAAGTATGCAGGTGCATTAAGCCCCCTTTTGCCAGAGCACAGATCATATATTGGAAATCTTTGATTTAAAACCGGAAACATCACAACAGTCATTTCTTTCAAGGCCTTCAGAAAATGGAATGCATTTTCTGTCACAATCTATGCAACCTTGCAACCGTCAGGTATGATGATACAAGAATGATTATAGTTGGATATGTTACATTTGTGATATAGGGTAGGAGATCTACCAAGCTTTTGAAAACATCATGTAAAAAGATTGCTGTCTGCAAGGAATTGCAGAAATGGAAAACACAGGGCTGTGATTTTTCCCTGCTTTCAGAGCATTTCGTCCCTTTAATACTTTACCACACAATCCTGAGTTTTAATGGCCCTGAGAGAGAGGGCTTTTGAAAACATTGTGGGAAAAGGATATCAGCATTTTCACCTCTTCTCACAATGTTTTTAAATGCCTTCTTCCATAGGATTGTTAAAAGTTGGGATTGTTTGGTAAAGGGTTAAGGCTGAAACTGAAACTTCAAAACTGTCCCAGATCAGAGGGATCTGCTCAGAAATTAGTGAAGTATGTGAGGGGAGAGGCATTTTTCTGCCTGATCCCATATTTTGTCAATCACATCTCTGAATACCTTTAACCCTTTACCACACAATCCCGACTTTCAACGACCCTGGGGAAGAAGCCTTTTGAAAACATTGTGGGAAAAGGAGAAAATGCTGGTAACCAGCATTTTCTCCTTTTCCCACAATGTTTTCTACCTTTCCCAAAACAAATTTCAGTTTTTGAGTTGCATTTATTTTGTCGTCTGCAAATGCTTTCAATTTGGAAACGTCCAAAATGTTGTTGTTTGGTAAAGAGTTAAGGCTTAAATACCTTTGATAAAAGTCAGCTGCAACCAAACCAAACATCAGTTTTATATGTTCTAGAAAGGGTTCTCATTGGTTAAGTCATTGAATTTGTAATTATCAAATTCCTGTTCATTTCCCACTAGCAGTGCTAGTCATTTGGGAGTCTCCCTAGACAAGTTGCTACAGAGTCTCAGCCTTGCACTGTTAAACCAAGAAATAAATTTGAGCCATCACAATGATAAAACTGAAATACTGTTGACTTGGAGGCAAAACCCCAGTTAACCCGTTACCACACAAACCCAACTTTGAATGACCCAGAGGAAGAAGCCTTGGAAAAAACAGTGGGGGAAAAAGGCAAAATGTTGGTGACCAGCATTTTCTCCTTTTCCCACAATGTTTTCCACTCTATGAAAGATAACTTTCATGTTTTCAGTCACAATGTAATTTTGCATCTGCAAATGCCTTTAATTTGGATAAGGATAAAATTTTGTCATGTTGCTCTTTACCGCACAATGCCACCTTTTAATGAATCTGGAAAAGAAGCCTTTTGAAAACATTGTGGGTAAAGGAGAAAATGCTGGTAGGCAGCATTTTCTTCTTTTCACAAAATGATTTTTACCTTATCAACAGAAAATTGCACCATTTGATGTACATTGAAATGGTCATCTGCAATTGCTTTCAATTTGGACAAGGCTATGATTTGTTATCTGGTAAAGGGTTAAACAAGCAAACAAAATGTGAAATGGATAATTAACATTCTGACACAAGAACTTCGCTGATTGAGCAATATTTTATTGTGATGATTAAGTAGTTTATGTCTCTAATTTTCAAGTGCATGCACTTTTTACCTTTTTAACTCTGTACCAAACAACAAAATTTTAGACTCATTCAAATTGAAAGTATTTGCATACAACAAAATAAATGTGTCTCAAAAATTGGAATTTGTTTTGGCAAGGGTAGAAAACATTGTGGGAAAAGGAGAAAATGCTGGTTACCAGCATTTTCTCCTTTTCCCACAATGTTTTCTAAAGGCCTCTTTTTTAGGATCATGAAAACCCGGGATTGTTTTGTAAAGAGTTAAATGGAATTTTTTTTACCATGGAAAATAGTACCAGAAGATTGTAGTTTGAACAGTGTTTTTGCCAAAATATTTTAGAAAACAGTGTAGATACAAGATTAGAAAGCAAACTCTGTGCAGTTTGATCCTGAATCTATACTGTCTGCAAACAGCAGTCAGATCTTGATCTAAATTGTCTACTAAAGCAACTTCAGTTTTGTTTAGAATTCTAAAGATTAACTTGATTTATTTCTTACTTTCTCTTACTTTTCAATGGGAGAATGCACTATTCTAATAGCACCTAAAGCCCTGATTGTGGCCAGAAGTAAACAGTACAGGTGTTAAAATACGTTTGAGCTATGCTCTTAGAAAAGGGGGATTGTGGCATCTTCAAAAAAGTATCTACCAGTAATAGGGTCAGCCTGGTTAGTCCTTGCAGGCTGACCTGGACCAAAATGTTTTGCAATTGGTCAATTTTCTGCAGCTCGAAGGCCCAGTGTACCTCAGTCAGTTGTTATACAAAATGGATTTTTATAGATCCATAATACTGTGATGACTTGCCTGGTATCATGCAGCATGGAGATGCATTAAGCCCCTTTTGCCAGAGCATGGCTAAATTGAATTTGAACCATACTTTTAAAAGTATGGAAATTATTGTGAAGATGATAATTTGTTATTGTATGGTCAGTCCAACTGTTAATGGCTGTCAGAAAAATGAATCTTAAAGATCGGTCAAAAGTTTCCAGACCACTCTATCTTTTGTTAACTTTTTACCTGGGACTGAAATTCGTTTTTCCAGAAATAGAGAATTTGCAGATGACACAAATGTTGCACGGAGATGGTAGTTTTCTATGAAAGGCTAAAAAATATGGGAAAAGTAGAAAATGCTGGTTACCAGCATTCTCTTCTTTTCCTTCAATTCTTTCCAAAGAGCCATTAATACATTCAATTTTGATTGTTTGGTAAATGGTTTTTATGGAAGAAATCCTTGTCCCACTTCATCTTCTTATGTTGTGATGATACATGTGTAATGTCTACTTTCTCTGATATTTCCGAGTACCTGTAACTTCTTTTCCATTCTGGTCTGTTACTTTGTAAACCTGAAAATATTCAATAGTAAGAAATCTCCATAATAATATGATCACCACCTTCATCTTTTCATTTTGAGAAAAGCTGCTTTTGAAAACTTAATGGCAAGGGCACAAGCTGCTTGTTTCAAGTAATTTTCCCTATTGAAAAACTGAAAAACTATTGAAAAATGGAAAAATTGTTTTTTAAGTGTATACATGAACATGTATTAACTCTTTACCACACGACAAAATTTTAGACCAGTCCAAATTGAAAGCATTTGCAGACGACAAATTAAATGCAACTCAAGAATTGAAATTTGTTTCTGAAAGGGTAGAAAACATAGTGGGAAAAGGAGAAAGTTGTGGTTACCAGCATTTTCTCCTTATCCCACAATGTTTTCAAAATGCTTCTTTCCCAGGGTCGTTAAAAGTTGGGATTGTGTGGTAAAGAGTTAACCCTTTACCACACAGTCCTGGGTTTAAAAGACCCTAATGTAAGGGCTTTTGAAAACTTTGTGGGAAAAGATGCTCTTAGAAATTTCTTTTCCAATCAAGAGGGTTTTACTTGTCTTCTTTGAAGTTCACCTATTTCGAAATCCTTTAGAAAGAAAGCACTCGAAATATATAAATTATGCATCACAGTAAAATTGTCTCATTTTCATGAATCTTGAATTTGTCGTTGTAGTTGCTTTCATATTGGAAATATTTAAAATAGTGATGTTTGGTAAAAAGTTGAAACAGGCAGTAATTAATGCAGGGGGGATTCTTAATTGCATTCTTTGTCTAATTCCAGATATAGAACAAATTATAACGGGCTTAACCCTTTAGTTTACACAATCAGATATTGCGGTACTTTCATATTGAAAAAACTCTTCAGAATTAGACTTGGAATGGACCCAGGTTCAGTTGAATAGGGTTGATTAGACATGCATGTACCTTTAAACAGTTGTCTTTCAACACAGGAGAACATTTATTGCAGGTGGACTTTAAACCAGGTTTGATTTAGAACCAAATGATGAATGTACAAGAAAAGACTGTTTTCCAAAGAATGAAAAAAAAATTAGGTGTTGATTCTTACTTGAACAAGGTCTTTGTTTTTGTCGATGAAAAATTCTACAATATGTGGTGCAGAATGACTCTGTATAGGGGTTAAATGCTGTATGACTTTCTTATCTTTCCATTCAACTTTTACCTGAAATAAATAGTATTATTGAGGTTTTATAGGTAAAAAGTAATATTATCCTTCTCTAGTCGTATACAGAGGTCAGATTTTACCTTTAATAGCTACAAGTATAGTAGGTGGTCTTATACTGATGTCATATTTTACCTGTAACATAGTAGAGATTTAACCCTTTAGGAGATGACAAAATTTGAGCATAGTCCAAATTGAAAGCATTTGCAGACAACAATTTAGATGTGGAGCAAATAGTGCAGTATTTCTTTGATAAGGTAGAAAACATTGTGGGAAAAGGAGAAAATGGTGGTTACCAGCATTTTCTCCTTTTCCCACAATGTTTTCAAAAGACTTCTTTCCCAGGGTCGCTAAAAACTCAGGATTGTATGGTAACGGGTTAAATCATTGTTTTTATTGGTGTTGTTTTCCTGAAGATGGAATTCTTGATGACAAAACCAACAATGTTTTCATATACATAATACATGTAATTAACAAAAGACAAACATGTATTCCTTTCCTCCAAATGTTTTTCGTTTGTATAACATGTACAAGGTATGTCTGAAAAGAGCTTATGGGTTAACTCTGTACACAGGACAGACTTAAGGCTTTTCAAAAATTTCCAACCAAAGGCTTATGTAACCCTTTACCAAACAACAAATTTTTGGTTCAAATTGAAAGCATTTGCAGCCAACTGATAGAATACTGAAATTTGTGTCTCAAAGAGAGGAAAAAATTGTGGGAAAAGAGAAAATGCTGGTTACCAGCATTTTTTTCCCATGATGTTTTCAAGGTCGAAAAAACTTAGGATTGTGTGGTAAAGGGTTAAAGATGGGATTGTTTAGTATAAGGGTTTAATACACAGACCTGCAGTAAATGGCCTTCTGGTTGAAACTCAAACTCTTCACCTAGTTTAAATGACACATCTGCTTTAACATCTGGCTGTGAAGTAGGGTTTTGCGTATATGTGATAGTGATTGTTTCCCCTTTCACTTCAAATTGGATTTGTGGTTGACAGTTTAGTAGATACTGTTTTTCTTCCTCTAAAGCACCTATTGAAATCAGAAGAGACAGCAGATGGGCCAGGTCAGTACATGTATTTGGACTTGTGCCAAAAAGTAAAGAATACTAGTTTTGCACTTTTTTTCTAGCGATCCATCTGCCTCCTAGTGGGCTAGGTGGTCAGTCAGAAAGTAACGTTTTCACAGCACAGTAGCGCTGTCAGTTACTATTAACTTACAGGACTTGAGACCAGGAGTTGCTAAATCCCAAGCTTGGTGAATTGATGACAGTCAATGTGACAGGATTCATTTATCTCTCACTGCTGGTCATTGTTTCGACAATGGTTATGTGGGAAAGGCCGAGGAAGAATATTGTGCTACATACTGGTAAAAGAAACTCCAAGAAGCATGTATGGGAGCACTCACCACCTGGATATAACTGAAATAATGTTGAAAACAGTGTTAAAATCCATACAGTCAATAAATCAATCTAGTGATCCATTTGTTCAAACTGTGATAATTAACTTTCTGTTTTCATCTGTTTTACATTTTGATAGATGCATTCAGATGTTGATCTATCTAACCCAGTAAGAGAAAAGATGAATTTGAAATGGTATACATCCTTCTGTTTTCTGCTGAATGTATTTGAATATCAATTTCAATATCCCCTTTGGTAATGATTTAACCCTTTACCAAACAACAAAGTTTTAAACTTGTCCAAATTGAAAGCATTTTGCAGACGACAAGATAGATACAGCTCATAATATTATTGTGGGATCTGTCTCTATAAAGGTGGAAAACATTGTGAGAAAAGGGGAAAAGCTGGTCACCAACATTTTCCCCTTTACCCACAATGTTTTCAGAAGGCATTTTTCTCAGGGTTGTTAAAACTCGGGATTGTTTTGTAAAGAGTTGAAATCTTGAAATGTATATATGAACACAAGCACTGCTAAGCTTGTCTACAGTGAATGCACTTTTGAGGTCATTATAGATCAAGATCAGACAAAAAACATGCTGTCTAATACTTGATCTTCACTGTCTGATAAGGCAAGATTTTGTGGAAAAGAACTTTGAAATTACAGTGCTAGGTCTTTACTATGGGAAAATTTAGTTAACCCTTTCCCAAACAAGCCCTGGTTTTCACGTGTCTGCAGTACAAGTCTTTTGAAAACACTGTGGGAAAAGGAGAAATTGCTCATAACGAGCAATTTCTCCTTTTCCCACAGTGTTTTCTACCCTTTTTGAGACCTTTCTGCCATTTTCATCCAATTTGAAATTGTCGTCTGCAAACCCTTTCAATTCGGACCAGTCCAAAATTTGTCATTTGGGAAAGGGTTAAGTCATTTAGCAGTTTGAAAGTAAAGGAAAGCTTACCCACGGCATCAAAAAATGGTGGCAAATGATCATCTTGTATGTGGATCCAGGTTCCAGTAAACAGTGCTTGTATCTCATTGGCCATATGTGGCAGGTAAATAAAGTCTGTCATATGAAATTCAAATAAATGAGGCATGCTCTGGCAAAAGGGGGCTCAATACATCTCCATGATGCATGATGCCAGTCAAGCAATAATATGATTATGGATTGATAATTGCCACTTTTTCTAACAACCAACAAAGTCATGAGGCACACTGGTCCTTCGACATACAGAAAATTGACCAATAGCAAAAAGTTTCGGCCCAAGGTCGATACTGTTGCGTCTTGTCCTTGTTGGTGGGGTGTTGGGTCTCCGGGCTTTTAAAACAACACACCACAACAAAGGCCGGCTGTGATTCGAGAAATATGATTTTATTACTGCAGAACCGATAGCTGTATGCAGTCAGTATTGATGAATAATGAAACAAAACTTAGGTCGAAAAGACGCACTGATGCCGAAGCGAAACGTTATCCGAATAGGCTTATGTTCATGACTAAGACCAGACTTGAATGGTGAATCTGTCTTGTGACAAAAGCAATCAAAAGATCTGTAAAATTAAATGAATGATGACAAGATACAGTTGGAAGATATCTTAAAACCCTTACTCTTAACGGAAAGGAAGTCTGGTTAAATCTACTTAAAGGCTAATTGCAAGTGGTTCTGACCCTAGCGAGTTCGGATGATTTGGAGACATCGACTGAGAAAATGCGCGAGTATTTATACTCGCTGCCTGTACACAAAAGAATCTTGTGGGTGCACAGACAAACATTGTGGGTGCACACAAAATAACTGTGGGAATGAGATGTGCACACAAAAATAATGTGTACAACCCGCACTGCGATTGGTCGAAGATGTACACAAGATTTGTTTGTGTACTAGCAACCCAGCTCGTGAGTTTAACAAGTATAACGTTAGTATAAAACGTAAATTTGGACAGAAAACTGTGACCGTATGAAGAAGTCCAATAATTTGAATGATTCTCACCGAAAATGAACGTTTTACACCTCTAGTCTGATTCATATCTTGAGTTTTCATAAAAGGACTCAGCTTCCAACGGTTACTAAGGAAAAATTTACATGTACACCGTCAAATTCAAAATGGCAGACGAAACAAGGAACAGATGACCGTAACATTGAATAAGCGAAATAAAATGACGATCGGCTGTCTCACAGTAGTTACAAGACCCTGAAGCAACCATAGTTAGTATACAGATTAAATTTACAACTGAATACGACTTAAAAACTACAAATCAATGCCTAAACCGCTCGGAACGAACCGAAAGTAACCATGAAAACTTCCATCAAATGGAAGCGCAAGACTAAAACAAGACGATAAAAGGTGTCGTCATTCCGACCTATGATGAATATATAAACTAGTAAAAGTAGAAATATGACCTAAGTGTGGGGCACAACAATACTTTTCGCAGATGCATTAAGCCTCCTTTTCACAGAGCATGGCTCAAATTTGTTGTGGCAGTCCTAGTGTTGTCTTGCAGCTGAACTATTTAAGAATTTTCAGGAAGGGGAGACATTTCTCCGAGGGTATGACTTTTCCTTTTGCCATTAGTTTCCATATATATTCATGTATAAATCCCATTTCAGAACAATTGCAGATATAGCCCTGAGGGAAAAAAGGCTTTTGAAAACACTGTGGAAAACAGAGATAATGGTGGTAGCAGGCATTTCCTCAGTTTCCCACAATGTTTTGTACACTTCCAAAAAAAGAGTTTCATTGTTTTAGACACATTTACTTTCAGGTTTTCAGATGCTTTCAATTTGGATACAATAAAAATGTTGTGGTTTGATAAAGATTGTTAAGTTGACTGTCCCAATCTAAGACAATGACATTTTTGTAGTCACCTGCTGCAAACTTCTTTCATGGAGACAGGAGTTAACCCTTTACCACATGACAAATCTTTAGCTCTTAAATTGCTGAATAATTGATTTGGACCTTTTAACTCCAGAAAAATAGCCCAAAATACAGCTATTTCATGTTTATTTCCTGTAGAATATGTCACAATAGTAGCAGAAAGTGTAGATCAAAGATTAGACTGATCTTGATCTAGAATGTCTGCAAAAACAACTTCAGTTGGTTTTAAGGCTTTAAGGGATAAACTTGTCCCTAATGAGAGCATTTTGCAGGCAACAAATCACCCAAGGTTCAAATGATATACTTTGCCTTTGAAAGGACAGAAAACATTATGGGAAAAGGAGAAAATGCTGATAAACAGCATTTTCTCCTTTTCCCACATTGTTTTCAAATGCCTTCTTCACTAAAATTGGGGACTGGGCTGTCAAGGGTATTGTCTTGTATCTGGTATATTTTGTCTTACACATGTACAGATAGTCCTAGTTTGACTTGGCTCTTCAAGCTATTTCAGGATCAATATTTCCTTGGAAAGTAATAATTAATGATTGCAATCTGTCAGTCAATACTGTTCAATAAAAATAATCAAGAGTAAGGTAGACAGTGGGCATGACTGTTTTTCACACACTTATAAAATTATCCGAAGCTGAACGCCATTGCTCAATTGGTAACATACAGGGCTTGAAACCAGGGAGATGCTGGCTTGAATCTCCAGCTTGGCCAATTTCTTTCTGAGGTATGGTGATTGTCACTGCGACAGGGTTCATTCCTCTTTCACTGCTGATTATTGCTTTGATGATGGTTATGTTTGAAAGGAGCCAATAGCTTTTGTGCAAAGTTCTGGTAAATAAACTCCAGGAAAGCATGGATAAATGCTCTTGCCTTGGTCATAAACTTGAATTAATGTTGAAGACAGTGTTAAACACCATACAAACAGACAAACTATGATAATCCATAATGATAACAAGATCCATGAAAGTGGAAATACTTTAAACAAGCAGAGATATCTCCACCCTCGTCAACCCAGATGTGAAGTATTATCATTCATCAACCCTGGGACATTCAACTGCGAAACCATCGTTTCTATGAATATTCATAAGATTGCGAATTACACCCAAAAGCCAATCGAATTGTCAATAACATAAAGATACTCTCTTGTAGTGGAGGATAATCACATTTCTTCTGTATGAATAAACAGGTTAAAACCCTCATCATTATCAACAAATATGGCGGCCACCGGTGGGCCTTCCTTCTGTGGCATTTGCCTTACAACATCCTGTTCTCTAACCAAAGCTGCTAGGGCTTTAAGCTGGAACTTTTTCGGGGTGACACTGAATGTTTTTTGTAAACTTTTGTCAATGATGTTCGCGGCCTCAGCCATATTAAAGTATTGCCAAGCTTAATTTGAAACAAGTGATTTGATTGGTTATAGATGAGGTAGAGATAGAAATGATGGCATATGGTTGATAAAAATAGATTTAATTTTCTCACAGAAAAACTGAGATTACCAATCAAAATGCCTCATGAATAATTCATGAGAACGAGAAAACATACGCGAGATAACCTAGGGCCAATGCATGTAGTTTATGGAATACATTGGAACTGGGTCAACGAGGATGAGATATCTCTATTGTGAGAATTGTTAATTTTTCCAAATAAAATTTGAAAGAAAAAGTACAGTATCATAACAAACCTATGAAAATCTAAATGTTTTTGAAGATGTGACTGAGTGAAGAAGGTAACGATCAGATTACACATAAAGCACTCTAACCTTGTGATCTTGGATAAATATACTTTAGTTACCAGACAACAGATTTCTATAAATGTCATATCAAAAGAACTTACAGAGGATAAATTTAATGAGGTTTACCGGTAATTGTCGTTGAATTTGTAGAAAACATTGTAGGAAAAATGTTAGTATTTTTCCTTTTCCCACAGTACCTTTAGAAACATTTTCCATAAAGTTCATACCATCACAGGGTTGTTTGACAAAGGGTTAACCCTTTACCAGACAACAAAATTTTAGCCTCGCCCAAATTGAAAGCATTTGCAGACGACAATTTCAGTGGTGCTCAAATGGTGCAATTTTCCTTAGATAGGGTAGAAAACATTGCGGGAAAAGGAGAAAATGCTGGTTACCAGTATTTTCTCCTTTTCCCACAATGTTTTCAGAAGGCTTCATTCACAGGGCCGTTAAAAGGCGGCATTGTGGATAAAGGGTTAAGTGATAGAAACAAAGCCCCCTGGAGTCTGTTCAACCTCTATAGTGCCATATAAGTGAAACAGACATTGTCATTCATATTGTAATTCTCAGCCTGTTTGGGCCAGAGTATCTTACAATTCTTCAGACTACTATTTAAATAAAACAGATATTGAAAATTTTGTGAGGAAAGGATCTGGTGCTTGTAATTTCTTTTTATGTCACACCGCTATGAAATTAAGCTGTTTTAATTATATCATTTGCATGAAAAAAAAGTGTTTGTATGGGAATGAACTCATGGTGCTAGCATTAAACACAAGTTAAGAAAACTGTTGCTTTTGCAGTCAGTACTGTGATCTTTTTTTGGCCAAAAGTCTTGGAAATGTGATTTTTAGGTCTGTTTTCTACAGACCAGGGGTGTGGAAATCTTATCGATTTCTACTTGTCCACAGACAAGTAAATTGAAAAAATGTACTTGTCCACCAGTGTGGCTCACTTGTCCAAAACAAAACAGTTTGAATGGCAGCCCATCTAAAAATTCATTCATGTTCTATAAATATCCATGGCATGTCAGAAATAAAAGTTATTCCATTCAACAGTGAATTATAAGGATATAATTGACTGTTAGATTTCTATAAACTACTGAAAAGCATAAAAGAGGGGTTGTTTAATGCCAAACAAACAAATTAAATGTCTAAAGAGGATTGTGATTGAAATGTCATAGCAAACCTTGCTATAATCCTTAATTGCTGTCACTAAATAATCTATCTTCCTCTTGCACTGCACATAGCAAATTAATGTATTTACACTGAAAGGATAATACTAGCAGAGAAACCAATCACAAAATATCAATAAATCTCCATACACTTAGAGTTGGGTGTTAACTCTTTACCAGACGACAAAATTTTAGCCTTGTCCAAATTGAGAGCATTTGCAGACGACAATTTAAATGTTACTCAAACCATAAATTTTGTCTTTCTGAGGATAGAAAACATTGTAGGAAAAGGAGAAAATTCTGGATACCAGCCAGATATGGCCTTCTTTCTTAGGTTGTTCAAAGTCAGCATTGTGCGGTAAAGGGTTAAACACACCTAGACCAGATTTTCAATAATGGAATCTTAGCCTTTTGAATGCAAAGAACAGCTTTAGTTCATTTGGTAAATGACATAAATCACGGTCAGGCTGCACAGACTGTGCAGTCTGATGTAATAGGCCTACTTTGTTCAGAGTTATGATATACCAGGGCCTACATTACCTAAAAATCAATAAATTTGACGTTTATTGGTGATTGGAATTTTCAGTTTGGTTCACTCTTTACTACACAGTCCCGAGTTTTAACAACATTTAAAGAAAAGGCTTTTGAAAACATTGTGGGCAATGGAGAAAATGCTGGTAACCAGCATTTTCTCCTTTTCCCACAATGTTTTCTATCCTACCAAGGACAAATTTTGTCATAAGGTCACTTTTAATTTGTCGTCTGCAAGTGCTTTTAATTTGGACCGGTCTAAAATTTTGTCGTTTGGTTAAGAGTTAAACAAGGTTTAACTCTACCAAACAATGAAATTTTAGATGTGTCAGACTTCAAAACATTTGCAGACTACAAATTAAATGTGGGCCAAATGATAGGTGCCATCCTTGAAAGGATAGAAAACATTGTGGGAAAAGGAGAAAATACTGGTTACCAGCATTTTCTTCTATTCTCACAATGTTATTAAATGGTCATTTCCTCAAGGTAGTTAAAACTTGGGATTGTGTGGTAAAGGGTGAATAGGTCATTATTACTATACATCACGGTATTGAACTAGTATATGTGAACCATTTACAACATACTGTAAAATAAATAAGATTATGTTTACAGTGGGCGGTCCCTTATTGTAGAACTGAACCTTAGAACACTATATACATGTAAGTCAGTCATGCTGTGTGAAAAGGGGGTTTAATGCATTTCTGTGATGCATTATGATTATACTAAGCCAGTCATTGCATATGTATGGATCCACATAATCCATTTTGTGTAACATTGAGGGATAGGCTGATTCATGAGGTAGAATGGTCCTTTGGCATGCAAAAAATTTACCGAAAGCAAAAAGTTTCAATACTGTCAGCCTGCATGAACTGTGCAGGCTGACCTTGGTCGATGCTTTTTGCAAATACATTAAGCCCCCTTTTCACAGAGCAAGGCTCATATAATACATGTATATAAATTTTCAGATAACTCTTTACCAGAATGACAAAATTTTAAGCTATTCCAATTTGAAAGTGTTCGAAGACGGTAAATTAAATGTGGCTCAAATAATGGAATTTTATCTTGAAAGGGTTGAAAATATGCTGGAAAAATGAGAAAGTGCTTGTTACCAGCATATTTGTCTCCTTTTCCTACAGTGTTTCCAAAAGTTTTTCCTCCTCAAGACTGTTAAAACTTGGTGAAAGGATTTTTTAGAACATCTCTCAAAATCTGTGCATGACATTTTATGGAAAGGGTGTTTGATCAAAATCCATGTATGTTTTAAAATACCAATTGCAACATTCTTAGATTTATTTCATGAAAAGCTCTGTCTGGGAGGAAGATTTGAGCTACAATTTGTCTGATTTAGGGTCAGGGATAGGGATCGTTTTTGATGAACTTGGTGCTCGACGAAATGTTGCGGATCCTCTCAAAATACCAGACAACATAGATATTATATAGGACCAGACAGAGCATTCTGTACAGTCTTGAGAGAAAAACTATCATTGTCATGTTCAATGTAAAAGGGGCTTAATGCAGCTGCAAAAGTATTGACTTAGGTCAACTTGCACAGTCCTCACTTTTGCTTTTGGTAAATTTTCTGCATGTCAAAGGACCCAAGTACCTCATGATTCAGTCGGTTGCTAGACAAAAGGGATTTTATGGGTCCACAACAATGTGATTGACTTACTTGGTATCATGCATCACAGAGATGCATTAAACCCCCTTTTGCCAGAGCATAACTCAAATATATACACCAGATATAGTTGGCTAACACTTTGTCAGGTTTAATCAGTTATAATCTTTTACAACATTACTCACGTTTCAAATGGCCAAGAGAAAGAAAGCTTTTGAAAACATTGTGGGAAAAGGAGAAAATGCTGGTTTCCTGCATTTTTGTTTTGTCTTCTTTTCCCACAATGTTTTCAAAAGCTATCATCCTCAGTGTCATTAAAACTTGTATGAATTGGTCAAGTGTTAATTGGTTTTGATTTCAGTAAATCAGAATATTGAAGTTTTACTCATTTGATCATCAACAAATATGTTTTTAGCTCACCTTAGCACAATGTGCTAAAGGTGAGCTATTGTGATCGCCCTATGTCCGGCGTCCGTCGTCCGTCGTCCGTCAACAATTTCTTTAAACATCTTCTTCTCCTAAACCACTGGGCCAATCTTTATGAAACTTGGCAGGGATGTTCCTTGGGTGAAGCTCTACCAAAATTGTTCAAAGAATTGAATTCCACCCACAACTCTGGTTGCCATGGCAACAAAAAGGAAAAAAAGGCAAAATCTTTGAAAATCTTCTTCTCTGAAACTAGAAGGCGCAGAGCTTTGATATTTGGTATGTAGCATCTCCTAGTGGACCTCTACCAAGTTTCTTCATTTGATGTCCCTGGGGTCAAAACTGGCCCCGCCCCGGGGGTCACAAGTTTGAGCATAGTAAGAAAGAAGGAAAACTTTAAAAATCTTCTTCTCTGAAACTTGAAGGCATAGAGCTTTGATATTTGGCATGTAGCATCTCCTAGTGGACCTCTACCAAGTTTGTTCATATGATGCCCCTGGGGTCAAAACTGGCCCCGCCCCGGGGGTCACAATTTCCAACATAGGAACAAAGAAGGAAAACTTTAAAAATCGTCTTCTCTAAAACTAGAAGGCATAGAGCTTTGATATTTGGCATGAAGCATCTCCTAGTGGACCTCTACCAAGTTTGTTCATATGATGCCCTTGGGGTCAAAACTGGCCCTGCCCCGGGGGTCACAAGTTCAAACATAGGAACAAAGAGGGGAAATTTTAAAAATCACCTTCTCTGAAACTGGAAGGCGTAGAGCTTTGATATTTGGTATGTAGCATTGCCTAGTGAACCTCTACCAAGTTTGTTCATATGATGCCCCTGGGGTCAAAACTGGCCCCACCGCGGGGGTCACAAGTTTGAGCATAGTAAGAAAGAAGGAAAACTTTAAAAATCTTCTTCTCTGAAACTTGAAGGCATAGAGCTTTGATATTTGGCATGTAGCATCTCCTAGTGGACCTCTACCAAGTTTGTTCATATGATGCCCCTGGGGTCAAAACTGGCCCCGCCCCGGGGGTCACAATTTCCAACATAGGAACAAAGAAGGAAAACTTTAAAAATCTTCTTCTCTAAAACTAGAAGGCATAGAGCTTTGATATTTGGCATGAAGCATCTCCTAGTGGACCTCCACCAAGTTTGTTCATATGATGCCCTTGGGGTCAAAACTGGCCCTGCCCCAGGGGTCACAAGTTCAAACATAGGAACAAAGAGGGGAAACTTTAAAAATCATCTTCTCTGAAACTGGAAGGCGTAGAGCTTTGATATTTGGTATGTAGCATTGCCTAGTGGACCTCTACCAAGTTTGTTCATATGATGCCCCTGGGGTCAAAACTGGCCCCACCGCGGGGGTCACAAGTTTGAGCATAGTGACAAAGAAGGAAAACTTTAAAAATCTTCTTCTCTGAAACTTGAAGGCGTAGAGCTTTGATATTTGGCATGTAGCATCTCCTAGTGGACCTCTACCAAGTTTGTTCATATGATGCCCCTGGGGTCAAAACTGGCCCCGCCCCGGGGGTCACAATTTCCAACATAGGAACAAAGAAGGAAAACTTTAAAAATCTTCTTCTCTAAAACTAGAAGGCATAGAGCTTTGATATTTGGTATGTAGCATTGCCTCATAGACCTCTACCAAGTTTGTTCATATGATGCCCTTGGGGTCAAAATTGGCCCTGCCCCGGGGGTCACAAGTTCAAAGATAGGAACAAAGAAGGAAAACTTAAATTTTTTTTTTCTCTTAAATGGGAAGGCATAGAGCTTTGATATTTGGTATGTAGCATCTCCTAGTGGACTTCTACCAAATTTGTTCCAAAGATGCTGCTTGGGTCAAAACTGGCCCAGCCCCTAGGGTCACAAGTTGGAACATAGGAACAAAAAAGGAAAACTTTAAAATCCTTCTTTTCTGAAACCGAAAGGTGTGGAGCTTTGATATTTGGTATGTTGCATCTCAGAGTGGACCTCTACCAAGTTTGTTCATATGATGCCCCTGGATCAAAACTGGCCCCGCCCCGGGGGTCACAAGTTGAAGGTAGGAACAAAGAAGGAAAACTTTAAATTTCTTTTTCTCTTAAACGGGAAGGTGTAGAGCTTTGATATTTGGTATGTAGCATTTCCTAGTGGACCTCTACTAAGTTTGTTCATATGATGCCCCTGGGTCAAAACTGGCCCAGCCCCGGGGGTCACAAGTTCGAACATAGGAACAAAGAAGGAAAACTTTAAAATTCTTCTTTAAAACTGGAAGGCGTAGAGCTTTGATATTTGGTATGTAGTGATTCTCTTCTAAGTTTGCTTGCCCATCTAAGCGCAACAAGTTCATTGTGTTCAAAATTGGGTCATCTTGGGTCATAAACTAGGTCACTAGGTCAAATTAAAGAAATACCTTGTTGGCACTCTCGAGGCCACATTATTTGCTCAATTGCCTTGAAAATTAGTTAGAAAGTTTGTCTTTATAAAGTCTCACATAAGATTAATTTGGGTCAACGTGGGTCATAAACTAGTTCACTGGGTCAAATTAAAGAAATACCTTGTTTGCACTCTGGAGGCCACATTTATTGCTCAGATGACCTGAAATTTGGCCAGAATGTTTGTCTTGATGAAATACCAGATGAGTTTGGATTTGGGTCACCTGGAACCATAAACTAGGTCACTAGGTCAAAATAAAGAAATACCTTGTGGGCTCTCTAGAGGCCACATTCTTTGCTTAATTGCCTTGAAAATTGGTCAGAATGTTTGTCTTTGTAAAATCTCACATGAGTCTGAATTTGGGTCAACTGTGGTCATAAACTAGGTCACTTGGTCAAATTAAAGAAATAGCTAGTGGGCACTCTAGAGGCCACATTTATTATTCATTTGATTTGAAAATTGGTTAAAATGTTTCTTTTGATATAGTCAAAGACCATTTCAAATTTGGGTCATCTGGGGTCATAATCTAGATCACTAGGTCAAATTAAAGAAATATCTTTAGGGCACTCGAGGCCACATTTTTTGCTCAATTGACTTGAAAATTGGTCAGAATGTTTGTCTTCATGAAATATGAGTTTGAAATTGGGTCACCTGCGGTCAAAAACTAGGTCACATGGTCAAATTAAAGAAAAACCTTAAAGGCACTCTACTAAGGTGAGTGACCCAGGGCCATCATGGCCCTCTTGTTATAAATATTTGTTTGGAAACTTTTGTTGTAGTCTAGCCCTTAACCCCTTTACCAGACGACAGAAGTTTAGATGGCCCAAATTCAAAGTATTTGCAGACGACAAATCAAATGTGGCTCATATGATAGGATTTGTTTCTAAAAGGTTAGAAAACATTTTGGGAAAAGGAGAAAATGCTGGTTACCAGCCGTTTCTCCTTTTCCCACAATGTTTTCTTCCCTGTCAAATCTAAATTTCATCATTTGAGCCACATTAAATTTTTCATCTGCAAATGCTTTCAATTTGGACAAGTCTAAAATTTTGTTGATTGGTAAAGGGTTCAAATATTTTTAATCTTACTCTCAAAGAAATGTTGTGTGAAGTATTTGAGAAAGAAACTTAAGGAAAGCATGGATAGGTGCACTGGCCACTGTACTATAACTGAAATACAGTTGCAAATGAGCAAACAAACTCTATGTCTGTCTTTGTCACTTTTTGTCACTGTGTCTTTTTCTCTCTTCCCTGTCTGTCTATCTGCCTGACCATCTGGTTTTTTTTTCTGTCTGTGTCTCAGGATATATCTGTATTCTTTTTATGTTGATTTGCAGATTTGACATACTGTATTCATATTGTTTCATATTTTATTTTTTCAGGGCACTGCCAGTGCTGAGACTGCCTTGAAAGCTGCTAAAAAGATGTATGTAAATTTACAATTGACCTTTCTGCACACGCGAGTTTGGCACGCCCACCTTTGTAACGCGGTATTTCGGTTGTTATGTCTGACAAACAAACCAGAAAATGGCATCGTATGCATAGAGAAAGAGCGATTATTTCAGTTTTATTCTAGCTTATGTTTAGCTATTATTAAAGTACTCAAAGCTTTTGTCCCGACAAACTTTTCAGTGCGGACTAAGTCGGCATTGTAACAAGAAAAAATACTTTGAATAATGTCATATTTATGAGAAATCGAAAATGAAAATAGAGCAAATATGTTTGTCATTTCATGTTTGGTCACAGTATTTAAACTAAAAATACATTGTGAGTAGATTGTTGTCGGCATTATCCATAACTTATAATCAGGACATAAGTTTTTAAGACATTTTGTCAGTATATAACATGTCTGTTTGACAGTAAACAATATGAGAAAAGGATTTACAATTTAACCCTTTACCACACAAACCCGTGCTTTAACGACCTTGAAGGGGGAAACTTTTTTAAAACTTTCTCTGTTTCCGTCGATGTTTTCTACCTTTTCAAAGACAAATCTCATCATTGGAGCAACGTTTAATTTGTCAACAGCAAATGTTTTCAAAACAGACGAATCTAATCTTTTGTTGTCTGGTAAAGATCTAATTAACACCTCTAACACCTGTTTGAGTGAATATCAAGAAGTTTATTGTAAGTAATCAATTAGGTGATATGTCATATCTTTAACAGATGTATGTTGTATAAAACTTTTTAATTGGGGGTATATTTAGTCACTTGGGTGATTGTAAGGATAAATACTGATTTTGAATGGACGTGCATTTATCAGTTATGCAACAATCATTGGGAAAACAAACAATTGTTCGAACCCGGCAAAAGTGACAGCACAGTCACATGCAATCGGGCTTATGAAACAAGAATAAGATATGAATGCTCTCTAAAGTATTACAACAAGAATCATATGATGACGTTAGCAATGTCAACTTATTTTTGAAACAGGGTGATGAGTGGCTGCCAATGTAATATCCTTCTTCCTGTCGCTCGTTTCGTATGTAACGATTACGACAGTCTAGGATTAATGGTTTGGAATTGAAAGATTTATGTGCAGTTAGATTTCAATACAGGTAGTTTAACAAAACAGTTTGGCATAACCGTTCATTCTTTCCCGAAAGACTGGGAAAAAAAAAACACTGCTTTTCCATCATTTGGTAAAGTGGCTGGTTTTTCGGAATCCTGGTTAAATCTACCGAAGACATTTTACGTAGATCTAGGTTTTTGGAATGGATAAATTTTGTTTTTCTTTAAAGGAATATAATTTAACAATTATCTTAACACCAAATTCTTATGTGTAACTTTAATCCATTTTGAAATAATTATTGTATAATCCAGTCTTAGAACTATGTTTTAAACAAAAAGAAAACAATAACATTGTCAATAGTAAAGTCTATCACTTTGTCTGACCTGTGTGTTTACATGGCATGCTATACTGTTTTTTGATTGGCTGATAGGACCTGTCAATCAAAATCGGCAGAAAGGTCAATTGAATCTAATATCTTGACCTAATGAGCTTTAATCCCATACCACACAATCACGAGTTTTAACAACCCTGAGAAAGAAGGCTTTTGAAAACCTTTTGGGAAAAGGGGACAATGCTGATAACTACTTTTCCCATGGTGTTGTTTTTCTTTTATAGACAACTTTCATCATTTGAATCACATTGAAATTATGGTCTGCAATTAACCAAACGACAGACGATAGATCGCTCCTCCCACGGATCTAAAAACCTAGATAAACATTACCCAGACACAAGGGCTTAGCTAGGTGACATATGCAAGTTACCAGAAGATATTTTAGCACGAAATAATTGTTCAACATAAAATAAGCATGGAAAAAATATGAGAAAAGGTAGTTATATCTTTTGGATTTAGGTTTTTTGAAGTTTTATAGGTGAAAATTGAAATAGGGGCTGTTTATTTCAAAGTCAGTTGACTCACACCTCTTAAGCCATTTACATTTGATAATGTAGGTATAATACGTGTACATGTAACTCATGCTTCCTAAATATTTCTTAAAGTCATTGGTCGTCAAATGCAATTCATCTTTTACCTGTACAAAAATAAGCTTTTTCAAAGTTCAGACTTCAATTACAGAGATTTTTACATTACTTAGTCCGAGATATATGCTTCAATAATTTCACCACAAATTGCAAGATTTTTATATTACCAAATGAAATACACATGTGTTTAATAGGGTAATATGATTACCAGATGTTTGAATTGAAATTAGAAGAAACATTTACAAATGATAGTTTTACCAAATTGACTTTTTTAAGTTCGAGGGGAAAACCCGAGGTGAAGAATATATTTCTAAGCATTTGCCGCTAAATACTATGCTGTAAGAGTAATAGAAAAATAAATTGACTTACACATTGAACATGTATAATCCAAATTTCAAACACTAATAATCGTTGAAAGGGGTTACAGAAGGTCACAAAGAGTCAGACTGATATGACACGTGCGTGTAATTTTACATGTAGGACAGTACCAGACGCCTTTGAGGTGGCATACCGATATCAAAGGAATACCTCATAAACCCTTGCACCACGTTTTGCGTAAAAAAGTGGCAACATGTACAACAAATTAAATGAAAATGGCTTGATTGGTTTCTGTTTGATTTTCGATAAATAGATAATAATTTAAAGGAGATTAAAAGAGTGAAAATAAAGGGAGGGGAAAGATGGTAATATATATAGGGTGGCATATCGTCTTTAATTTAACAGGCTTTAAGTTTGCATTCATAGATACGATAAAATACAATGACCAATGGGAACAATGTTTTTAATGGTTTACTGATGGAGGAAGATGGCATTTGTTTTTAATTTAAGCAAATGTGTAAACTGTGCCTACACTGCATTTTATTTTAAAGGAGGGGGGGGCACTATTTAGCTTTGACTTCTATGAAGACTATATGAAAACCATTTTTACGCGAATTTCGTCGATTCAAATTTTATCTAAGGATAATTTGCGAGGGAAAAAAATCAATAAAAGACATATAACCAGCATTCAAAATAACAAGTTGACTCGATTTGGTAAGAAAATGAATCATCGAGTATACATTTAAGTGAAAAATAAGGTAAAGGAAATAAATAACTGAACATGATAAAATCCAGTCAGTTGTCTAAAATATTATCTATACATTTCTTTCAGTGAAGAAACAGGTATCTGTTGCCAAGATTGAAATTCTGGAAAATTTACGACAATAAAAAAGCATGTTAACAAGAAGTATTCATCTATTTTTCTCCTTTTAAATCTGAATTTGTCTTTTGCAACAATAGTTTTACCTGGTGTAAATCTGCATCTTGAAATTGCAGTCCTAAGGATGAATAATGGATATCAATTTTAAAGTTATTCATCAGTATTTTTCTCATAAATATACTGTACATTTATATATAGTTTTAACTCCTAATGATTCAGAATGTCTAGGTTTTATAACGACAAGACGGCTTCCGCTCTGTATGGAAAAATGCTGATCGCTGATTGGCTTATTGGTTTTTTTGATTGACAGCTGTCATTTGGTTAATTGCTTTGAATTTGGATGAGTCCAAAATTTTGTCCTTTTGTAAAGACTTAATCCCTTACCAGTTTAAAAAATTCACATTATGCTTACTTGAAATATTTGAAGGCTTCTTGAAAAAACATTTTAATATTATGAAGTTATGAATTATTCATTCGGAGTTTCCATGTGGAGGTAAACAAGAAAACTGTATGACAAATTAACAGCTTTTGAATTTTACACTATGTCATTTCCACCTCATATAATTTGTTATATACATGCATATGCTTTTAGGTTGGACAGGTGTAAAATTTTATCATGTGGTAAAAAGTTAATTTGTTTTGCACTCTATGGATTAAGACAAAAAATACAAGAGAGTTTGTTAAAAGTGCTGAATGATTATATTTAACAAATACCAAAAAAATTAATGTCATTTAAACACTCTGTTTACATTTCACAATTTGGCGAGATTGGATTGAAATCTTCAAATGAAAACTTGGATGAAGACTTGGGTTGCTGGTTTGAATCCCTAGCTTTTTGAATTTCTTACTGAGGATTGTTGGAAGGCATTGTGACAGGATTCATTCTTCTCTCACCTTGATCATTGTTTCAGTGATGGTTATGTGGGAAAGCAGCCAGTGGCTTTTGGAGAATATTGTGTGAAATACTGGTGGAAGAAACCCCTGGAAAGCATGGATAGATGCACTGGTCATGGCAATATAATTGAAATAATGTTGAAAATGGCATTAAACACATACAAACAAATAAGTTATTTCAGGCTTTTTCATTGTGTTCTAAATGATAATGACAATGATGAAAAACTAAGAAATATGTGACTTCAGATTTGAAAATCTTGACTCTGATGTTGAGAATTTTTTGTATAAAAATTATAATGCATAAACACTTATCCTTATCAGCCTGTATATATATATATATCTATCTATTTTGATCTTGTTCTGCACTGGCTGTTTTTCTATGATCACTTTTTAACTCTTAACCAGACGTCAAAATTTTGGACTTGACTGTATTAAAAGCTTGTGAAGAAGACAATTTAATCATGGTTCCAATGCTGGAATTTGTCTGTTAAATAGTGGTAAACATTATCAGAAAAGGAGAATTGGTGCTGACCAGCAGTTTCTCCTTTTCCCAAAATGTTTTTAAAAGTTGCAAGGGGTTGTACAAACAAATTTCAAGATATGTTGACCCCTATTTACTCTTTACCAAATTACAAAATTTTATGCTTATCCCAAATGACAGCGTTTGCAGATTACAAATTGAATGTGACTCATATGATGAGATTGTCTATGGAAGGGGAGAAAACATTGTAGGAATAGGAGAAAATGCTGGTTAGCAGCGTTTTCTTCTTTTCCACTTATTTAATGTCTCCAAAAGCTCTCGTCTTCAGGCTCATTAAAAGTCAGGATTCTGTGGAAAGGGATTAAATGCAAATAAAATTGACAAAATGTAGGTATTAGTCAACAATATAAACTTAGCTGCATATGGTACGATTTTCTTAACCACAAAGTATTCATTTTGTGGGTGATTCACTGCTGTGACCACCATCACTTATCCCTTTACCAAACAATTCCGTGTTTTAATCACCCGGGGGTAGAAGGCTTTCAAAAACATTGTGGGAAAAGAGAAAATGCTGGTAACCAGCATTTTCTCCATTTCCTACAATGTTTTCTACCCTTTTTAAACAAAATTTATTATTTGATCAATTTGATATATTTCTGATTTGTTGTCAGCAAATGCTTTCAGTTAGGACCAGTCTAGAATTTTGTCATTTTGTAAAGAGTTAACATCTTTATATTCATTATTGTTCAGTGAAAGAGATGTTGCTGCAATTGATATAAACATGGGCTGCCCAAAGGAGTTTTCACTGAAGGTAGGAACTTACCCTTACACTTTATCATTCAAGTTTGATTCTATACACCCTTGCGGGAGACATCATTTGAAAATAGCGATGAAAATTTGCTGTTGTATCTCTTTACCAGTTGTCAAAATTTTAGACTTGTCCAAATTGAAGGCATTTGTAGACCACAAATTAAATGTCACTCAAATTCTTAGATTTGTCTTTGAAAGGGTTGAAAACATTGTGGGAAAAGGAGAAAATTGTGTTTAACGGCAATTTCTCCATGTCCCACAATTTTTTCAAAAGAATTTTTTCAAAGGGTTGTTAAAACTTGGTAAAGGGTTCAGTGATTGCTCCCTTTCCCAACAGTGTTTTTCTGTGTGATTCTAGTCAGTTATGAGTATTTTATGTCTCTCAAAAACTTCGCTATGAATAATCTGTACTAGCATGGTAGATAAAAAATTGGCCTAAAGTATTATAGATTAACCCTTTACCACACAATCCCAAGTTTTAACGACCCTGAGAAAAAGGCCTTTTGAAAACATTATGGGAAAAGGAGAAAATGCTAGTAACCAGCATTTTCTCCTTTTCCCACAATGTATTCTAACCTATCAATGACGAATTTCATCATTTGGTACACCTTTAATTTGTCGTCTGCAGATGCTTTCAATTTGGACCAGTCCAGAATTTTGTCGTTGGGTAAAGGATGAAAGGTTTTGATGACTGGTAAACTGATTGTAGCAACTCACTTTCTTTGATGTGATTTGAAAATTTCATCAGTTTGACATCATGGAGTGATTGGTTATTACAAGAAATTGTTTGCCTCATGTGGCTATAGATATACTCTTCAGTCTTTACAAGAACCTGTGTTTGGGATACTTGATGTTTATTTTTTTTTTTTGCAGGGAGGCATGGGGGCTGCATTGCTCAAGAAACCAGAAACAGTAAAAAAGGTATTTGTTGCATTAGTTTAATTTGTTTGAGTGGCTTTCAAGCCTGTTTCAGTCATGTTATAGGGACAACTCCCACTTTCATGTTTTTCCCAGGTTTCATCAGTAGTAAGCCAGGGCTCTGCAGTGACTGCACAAAGACACTCCTGTGCACTTATCTTAATCCTTTACCAGTCCATAGTTTAAACAAGCCCAGGAAGGAAGGCTTTTTAAGAACATGGTGGGAAATGGAGAAAATGCTGATAACCAGCATTTTGTACTTCTCCCACAATGTTTTCTATCCTTTCCAAGACAAATTCCAACATTTTGGCCACATTGAATTTGTCCTCTGCAAATGCTTTCAATAGGACACATTTAGATATTTGTTGTTTGGTGAAGAGTTAAAGAAGGACACATTTTTCCTACATTTATGTCTTTACCAGATGACAAAAGTTAAGAACAGTCAATATTGAGAGCCTTGGCAGATGGGGAAGTTAAATGTGACCCAGATTTGGAAATTTGTCTTTGAAAGGGTAGAGAACATTATGGCAAAAGGATAAAATGTAAGTTACCAGTTTATCCCATAATGTATTCAAAAGCCTTCTCCCCAAGAGTAGATAATTTTTTTTTTGCAACATGTTTTAACAATATGTTTGAAGTGTTTAAGAACAGATACGAAGAAGAACAAACAGTTTGCATTAACACATAATGTAGATCTTTTTTTGTACTGTTTGTTTGTATAGGAGTTTACAGCCATTTTAACAGCGTAGGTCATATCACGGCAGTCAGTGTACCCATGCATATATTTCCTGGCTTTCTCATACCACTACTAATGCAACTCTGAACACAGTACTGACTTTCCAAGTGACTTGCTTCTTTTCTCACATGCATCAGTGGTGAGAGACAAAAAATGCCGAAAAGAAAGTTTGCCTCAACCATGTTTTGAACTTGCACCACCAGGTCACAAGTCAGACATGCTAACCACTGAGCTACCTGGCTGGGGCCATAGTGTAGATCTAAGATCTGGTGTATACTTTCCATGATTAATTTAAGGTGTCATAGTTAAAACACAATAAAATGCAATTATGTATTGGCATCCTCTGCTTTTGAAGGATTTGAGTACATTGTTTTGATAGAATGACTTATTTTTGTCTTTTCACAATATTTCATTGATTCTCCTTTTATTAAAAAGTATAATGACTCATTACTATATAGATTGGACTTTGCACCTCTGCTTTATTTAGCGTTTGAAATCAAAGTTGAAAAGAACAAACAATAATTCCTATTCATACTATGTTTTTGTAAAATTCAAACAAGAAATTTTCCTAAATATAAGTAAGTCTCCTTAACCATTTACCACACAAGCTGGAGTCTTAACAACCCTGAAAAAAAAATACTTTGAAAACATAGTGGGCAAAAGAAAAAATGCCGGTAACCAGCATTTTCTTCTTTGCCAACAATGTTTTCTACCATCTTAAAGACAAATTTTAGCAACAGAGCTACATTTGATTGGTCCTCTGTGAACATTTTAGAATTGGACAAGTCATAAATTTTGTCATCTGGTAAAAGAGTTTATGTCAAAAGTAGTAGTAAGGTGGTCATGACTGTTTTTATCTATTTCACAGATACTGACAACTCTGGTAAAAGGTTTGTCTATACCAGTGACTTGCAAGATTAGACTTCTTCCCGAGGTAATATATTTTGATGATGGTTATGTGGGAAAGTGGCTTGAGAAGAATATTGTGTGTAGTACTGGGAAACTCCAGGAAAGTATGGATAGGTACTAAACACCATGCAATTAATCGATTAATCAGTAAATCAATCAATCAATCCTTTCTTTTGAGTCTTTCTTCTATGTATAATATTCTTGATAGTTTTTGGATAGTAAGAATAGTGTACACAGTAATGAGTTAAATCTTAAAGTGTTAAGAACAACTTAAGTTGCTTTTGCAGACAGATGAAGATCAGAAGTAACTGATTTAAATATTTTTGGCCTGGCTGTTTCAGTAGAAAACATTGAGTTATTGTCATTGACCTGTGGGTGTATGTGTTGCGGCCATTGTGCAAAATATTGATGATATTTTTTTATATCTCTGTCATTACTGCAGACAGTTACTTCAGACCTAGGCATGCATTCACTAACCAAATGGTTTAGCCAGTCAGAAGTTGTGTTACTTTCAAATTTACAAAATTCCAGATAATAACACTGAATGGTTGGTGAATATGAGTCCAAGACTTGTTGTTTACAGTCAAATGGGAAACCCATACCAATTGTGCTGGTGACTCTAAATATGAGCCATGCTCTGGCAAAAGGGGGTTTAATGTATCTCCATTATCCATGATACCAAACAAGTCATATAATTATACATCATAAAATTCTCTAACAACTGACTTTCTCTGGAGGTAGAATGGTCCTCTGAAATACAGAAAATTGATCTAGAGCAAAAAGTTTTGGCTCAGGTCAGTCTGCGCAGACTGTGGAGGCTGACCTGGGTTGATACTTTTAGCAGAAGCATTAAGCTCCCGTTTCACAGAGCTCAGCTCATATACTTTTAACACAGTTATGTCCCTTTTTCAATTGAAGAAGTCCTGTTGCCTTGAATCAAACAAGCCTTGTGTATAAGTAACCCTTTATCAGTCTTAAGTTTTAAGTACCCTGGGAATGAATGCTTTTGAAAACATTGTGGGAAAAGAAGAAACAGCATTTCTCCTTTTCCCACAATGTTTACTCTAGCCTTTCAGGAATTAATCATTTTAGCTACATTTAATTTGTTGTCTACAAATGTTTCAATTTGAACCAGTCTAAAATGTTGTCATGTGGTAAAGACTTGAAAACAACTGCAGCCAAGTGTTTGCACCCACATGCATGCCCTTGTCCTCTGTTATCAAATAGTTAGAAGACAATCTGAAGTTTGTGAAGATGATAGAGGACACTGGAGTATCAGCCTTGGGTATACATGGGCGACTGACAGAGGAAAGACCCAGACACCCAAACAGGAATCACACCATTAAACAATTAGCCGAGACATTGTCCATTCCTGTTATAGCAAAGTAAACCTTACACATTTTTGCTCACAAAGACTACTCTTTTAACCCTTTACCGCACAATGCAGCCTTTTAATGACCCAGGGAAAGAAGCCTTTTGAAAACATTCTGGGAAAAAGAGAAAATGATGGTAACCAGCATTTTCTGCTTTTCCCACAATGTTTTCTACCCTATCAAAGAAAACTTCACCATTTTAGCCTCATTGAAATTGTCTTCTGCAAATGCTTTCAATTTGGACAAGGCTGAAATTTTGTCATCTGGTAAAGGTTTAAATGTCATATCTTGTGTTGAATGACCTGAAAGAAGAAAGGCGTGAAAAAAAGGGAAGATGCTGGAAACCAGCATTTTTTTCTCCTTTTCCAAAAATGCATTTTACCTTGCTAGAGACAATCCTATGATAAGTAGGGCAGTCCACCTACATCATGAATTTAGCGCTGTTTTGGTTGTTGTCAGGTACTGGTAATTTTTGAGAGTATTCAGTGTATATAGCAGTATACACTACTTTACACTATGCGTGACATTAAAGTGTAATTAAGAACATTTGGAAGGAGGAAATACAAAAGGTCATTAGAAACAAGATTATGGTTTTACAACATGAGCAAATTTATTCATAAGTTAATTTTAATCTTCATGCATACTTGAATAGGAATTTCTCTATGAGAAAAAGGTTCAACAGCTGTTCACATTTCTTACTTGAGCTATCAGAACTGATGCTTTGCTGTTTGCTTAAGAAAACAAATCAAATTCAGTTTAGCGAGTAAAAGTTATTTTTAACCTACAAGAAACTTCGAGAAACTGCTCAAAGGGCAAACAATTAAAGGAAAGAGAAAAACATCTTTTCAAGAGAAAGAAAAACAATGTGGAAGAAGGAGGCATTGCCTTTAACACGCATTTCACTTTTCTCATAATGATTTCCAAAGGTGCAGGTTCATATGAAGTTAATACTGAACATTAATGAGTTATATGTATTTTTAATTCCAATAGTGGAGGTTCTAAAGAGATACAGTGCTATGAAGATATAGACAAGTTTAGCAGAAATACTGGAGCTTCTTCTGTCATGATTGCCAGGGCAGCCCAGTGGAATACCTCTGTATTCAGGAAGGAGGGCAAACTGCCAGTAAAAGAAGTTGTCAAAGAGTATTTAAAAATAGTAGGTGATTCTTTATATTGCAAATTTTAGAAAGTATTTGAGCAGCTCTCTGGCAAAAGGGCACTTAATGCATCTCTGTAATGTATTATACTAAGCTGTTTGCCATATAGTTATAGATCTGTTTTGTCTAATAACTGACTGAACCATGAGATAGAATAGTTCTTTGACATGCAGAAAATTCACAAATAGCAGAAATCACAGGAAAGGGACATAAGAGAATAATTTCAACCCTTCAACTTGATCCAATCTGGGTCCCCCAAACCAACAATTAAAAATTAAATTCTTATTGTTAAAGCACAGGATTGTTTGGTAAAGGATTATACAGTTGATAAGTAGATATATCCAAAATGTTTGCAAACAGTGCCTTTTCTATTATATTTTCAGGCAATAGATATGGACAATCCCTTTCCCAACACTAAATACTGTATTTTAAACCTGATGCACGCAGACATGGATCAGCAAGAAGGACTAGACACACAGGACTCAAAATGTTTAGATGAAATTTGGTATGTAACTACCCTATTTAGGCACCAAATAAATGAAATTGGCTTTTCTAAGAGGATAAAAATAGAGTCCATTGCAAGTGAAGTCTTATCGTGATCTTCTCTGCCATCAAAAATTTTCTAGTTCTGTATGATGCTGACCAGGTGAAATGCTTTAGGGTTTTTAATATTTTGCATCCAAGTGATCATGTTTGTAAACTGGTACATGCAAAAAATATATCTGCATGTATTGTTTTAGTTTGTAAACTTTGGAGAAAAGTTGAGTTGTGAACATTCAGTTTAGTTTTGTTCCTTTTATTGATCTGGAGGATTACCTTTTTACTTTTACTGAATCCCCACTGAGCCTTTGACAGCTATAAATGCCTATGTGGCCAGTGTAGATCAAGATCAGACAGCACCAAACATAGACCCATATTTTTTATCTACACGGTTGATGTTGCTGAAACACTACAGAAAAAATCAACCATGAAATTACAATTATTTTGCTAAACATCTGTGTTGGGTTTATTCTATGCTTGAAGGATTGATTTTACACATTAACCAGTATCAAAGCAAATATGCACTCATATGCACACATGTAGTTTATCAGATGTATAGACATTTTGGTGTGCTGGTCAAGCATAGGTTTGTCTTTTGACTGGAAAATTGTGGTTTAACATGGGTGATATCAAATTAGCCCCAAATAAGCCCCATGTAAGGTAAATTCATAATTTTTAGCTCCACTGGCCAAAGGCCTGGGAGCTTATGTCATGGTCCTGTGTCTGTCATGCGTGTGTGTGTTAATTTACATCTTCTTTGAAACTACACATCAAGTTTTGATCAAACTTCACAGAAATGGTCCTACCATGGTCCTCTTCAGAATTTGTTGAAAAAAAAGTTGATTCCTGTAAGAACTCTTGTTGCCATGGCGGCAAAACTGAAAAATATTTGAAATCTTTGAAAATCTTCTTGTCCGAAACCATAAGGCCTAGGGCTTTTCAATTTGGCATGTAGCTTCATCTAATAGACCTCTATCAAATTTCTTGAAGTTATAGCCCTGGGGTCAAAATTGGTCCCATCCCAGGGAATCACAGCTTTAACATAGGCTTATAGAGGGACTTAGATTGGAGCCATGCTCTGGCAAAATGGGGCTTAATGCATCTCTGTGATGCTTCATATTACGCAAGACATCGCATAATTGGGGATCCATAAAATCCATTATGTCTGACAGCCAACTGTATCATAAGGTAGACTGGTCCTTTGACAAACAGAAAATTGACCAATAGCAAAAAGTTCCGGCCCAGGCGCTGACCTGGGTCGATACTTTTTGCAGAGCATGGCTCATTTATAATAGTGATCAAGGGAAATAACTCCTGATACAAGATATATGTTTGTTACTACTTACCTCCCTTGATCATCAAACTACACTGTTACATGATTGGTGTAAGATATTGAGATTTTTTGGGTAGAAAATGTTCAGTTTTTAGGGAGAGTGATTTATTTTGATGCTAATAGTTATTCTCAGATGGGTGGAATATTTAGTATAAAGTAAGTTTTCTATCATTAATTTTTTTGTTCCAGCACTTTACCTTTTATGCCATTTAGAATACCTGCATGTATTCACTGGCACAATCTTTGTATTTGAAAAAGATAGGACTTTTTTTTTGTTTGGGGGGGGGGTCTTTTTTTTCCATGTAAGTTTATTGCCATAAAGACTTTTATGCTGTATGTCTGTGTGCTAATGCCACTTAAATGTTTGATACATTTATTTTACTCTTTATGAAACGACGTTGTTTTTGTCTGGACCAAATTAAAATTAAAAGCCATTTCAGAGGGCCAATTAAATGTAGCTTAAATGATTATTTCTGTCTTTAATAGGGTAGGAAACATTGTAGGAAAAGGGAAAAATGCTGTTTTACAACATTTTCTCCTTTTCCCACAATGTTTTCAAAGGCCTTCTATTTCAGAGTCATTTAAACTTGGAATTGTCTGGTAAAGGGTTAAAAGCCAGTGGCCCTCTTGTTGATGAGTAACATGTCAATGCATTATCCATTAACCTACCTTTTGGTATGCATGGCAACAGCAAATGAGAAGCTACAGCATACAATAAGTTGTTCATTGTGTATTGTCACAAGAAGTATTCTGGTGGTAAACTTTTATACTGGTAATGGTGATTTAACAGTCAAAACAACGATATGTGTAGTATAGTGGCCATTAGCAACTGTACTCGATGAAAACACACTGACATAGAAATACGAGGTTGTCCCAAACCTCTGTGACAATTTCATTTACAAAAGATTATGAAACGCTACAGATGCAATTTTCAGCTACGTTTTTAATTCATATGACCCAGACATATAGATAAAAAAATCACACAAATACAAATAAGAAAATTTTAGCATAAATACCACAACAACCATGCACACTGCGGCACATGTCAAGCATCAAAAACGACTTCAATGTTAAGTTTACATGCCTTTTCTCAGAGGATTCTCCACGAAATTCAAACCAGATAGCAGGCATGGAACCCATCCTGCGCAGAGGCATAGTATGTTTGGTGTTTTCTTAAGTATTCTGTGGATGTAAGACCTTGAAATGGCAGTTGACGATGATATCTCCCTTGCCTATTAGTCTACGATCAGCGAAAATGCATCTCTTAACCAAATCACACGACTCTTCAATGAAGAAAGCAGTCTTTCATTTTGTGCTTTCTCCTTTTCACGGCGTCTTTTCCTGCCATGCCATTGTAGACCAGTACCCAAGAAATGTTTCAGTACGATACATTTGTATCATAGTCTGAGATCGGCACAAAATTTTATAACTGTCTGCTGCGCCGCATGATCTTCCGACGTCATCATTTCAAATTTCTTATTTTCTACCAATTGTTTTTGTTTGTCTGTATACTGTCTGTTGTTTACGTGATCACATTCAAATTTTCTACGATGATGTCAAAGTATCGGAAAAATACATCCGTGTGATGTTTAGCAGAAATAACATCAAATATTGAAAATATCTGCGCATGACTTGAGTTAATAATAAAACATAAAAGAATAAATTGACGTGCGTTGGTAAATGACACCTCCCCAACAATTATGTAGATTTGAAGTAAAAATAAAGCTAATATTTTATTAAAGACTTCATGCAAAGTGAAATAACATCTTTATAGATGATATATGTAAGAAAGAATATCCTGACGCTAAAAATGGTCCGTTTATAAAATTTGTCATGGAGTTTTGGGACAACCCTTGTACTAGTCATATTGCTTTTCGTACATCTCAAGTAAATGCGTTTTTTTTTTTTTTCCTCTTGGAATGTGGCTGCCCTTCCTCTAGTCTGTCAAAAATTTGAGGGTATAGAAATCACTGAATTAAATTTGATATCTTTTCAGTCATCATTTGGGAATGATGATTTTTCTGTGTTTGTTTGCCATTAATCATGCATATAGCCATCATTAGCTTTCTATGTGGTTCATATTTCAGTGATACTTGGGGATACACAGATTACCTAAAGGAAGTCAGAAGAAACAGAAAACTAAAGCAAGAGACTATAGACAGATATCATGGTATAAAGAGGCGAAAAACAGAGGATGGATGTATACTGGTAGAAATGCCAATCAGATTTATCAAGTAAGCCACTATAAATTCTTGATTATTCAAGTATGATTAGTACCAAGAAATCATACTCCAAATATAAGTAATGTCAAAAAGGATTTGTATGTTACCTTCTTCAGACTCACATGTATATTTTAATCAACTAGATACTCAAATCATTGAGATTTGTGCATCGGATATGGCTTTACAAACGGTTAACATTAATTTTGTAGTTGTGTGGATTTTAAATCTAGGCCAGTATTCACCAACTATTCTAAATTGAAATCCAAGTACAAGTATTCATAGTATAAGACCAAAAGACTTAAGTATAAAACTAAATCATGTGTCTGGTAGACTTAACCCTTTCCAAAACAAGCCCTGGTTTTCATGTGTCTGCAGTGCAAGTCTTTTGAAAACACGAGCAATTTCTCCTTTTCCCACACTGTTTTCTACCCTTTTTGAGAACTTTCTGCCATTTTCATAAAATTTAAAATTGTTGTCTGCAAACTCATTCAATTTGGACCAGTCCAAAATTTGTCGTAGTTAAGCACTATTGAACAGCTATAGTTTATAGATCATTAGAAATTTACAGAATTTATGTACATATATATGACAGATATATCTTTTCAGGAAAGACTATCCTGTTGGAATAAGCCCCAAATTGAGGCTGTATGAATGGACAAAGAAAATGGGTGTTGATAAACCAGTATACAATACAGTATGTATCTTCCTTGAATGTGTGTTGATAGGTTTTCAAACTCTTTCTTGTTAATCGTTTACCAAAGGATCCTGTTTTTTACAACCCAGGGAAAGAAGACTTTTGAAAACTGGTAATCAGCATATACTTCTTCATCCACAATGTTTTCTAAGTTGAGACTAACCTTACAAAGTCGAATCATTTGAGCTCGTTTGAGCTACATTTTTCATCTGCACATGCCTCCATAATTTGTAGTGTAACGCACAGTAGAATTTCGTTAATTCGCACGTCGCTTATTTGAAGCTATGTGTTGGTTTGTATGATATCTCCAGTCCCGATATTTATGCTTCTTTATCATTGTTAAATTTCTCCGGGTACTTCAAACTTTGGTAGTCCGTAATTCTTAGTGTATTTCATGCCCCCAAAGCAGTTTTTGAACACAAACTCCTACCTTTAATTGGTATATAATTAAGCCCCTTGCAAACTTGGGAAGGTGTGAAAACCCGTGACCAACCTTGATTTTCACACCTGTTGATTGACAGTGTCGACTGGTATCATTCAGTCGTTAACTGAGCGTGAATGTAATTAAAGGTGTTAATTGGTTTGTCACATCAATTAATCAATCAAAAGGACAATAATTCCCAAATTCCTTAAAACATCCGCCAAGGCCTAAACGTATGAAGCGATTACTTGAAAGACCGGAAAACACCTTACGACCAGAAAACACAGGAAAACGCTAAAAAACACCCGAAATATAGCAAAATACATATCGAAAGGGAGATGGGTAGGGTTATATGTTAAATAGGGGTATTATTGTAACTGTAAACAATAATGAAAACAACGATTTCGAACTAATATAAAGGGCTTACTTCCCCAGAATTATCTTTAAATCACTTATGAATCAGAAATATGTTCTTCTTTACTTTAAACAACAAAGTCTAATCAAGTCCTCTTTCAAAATTTAATCTCAAGTCAGATACCCTAACCATTGAGCTACACAAGTGGGCACCACTAATTAGTGTCCCTGAACACAAAAACTTTGCTCGAAACCCAGACCTCTAACTCTGGTCTGAAACAACCTGACTTGACTCAGAACTATCCTTTGCACAATTACTTTGTTCTCTTGGGGTGCCAGACAGTGTTTCTGCATTGCAATAATACTGAGCACATCCAGAGCTTGTCTTTTTCTCCACTTACCCAAGACCAGCATATATAATACTTAATAATTACTGTTGTACTGTTCTTCAGCATCTGCTGTTCAAGTGACAGACTAGAACTGCCCTGTAACAATGAAATCTGCAGTTTATATAGTACCTGACAAGTCACATGATACCCTCCTTCCATTGTCATGGGAATGTCCAAGCGCCTCTAATGCTTGAGTACTGATGCATACAAAAATAACAAGTAAACATTTACAAAAATACTCGAAAGTTAAGGACTTTGGTATCATGTACAAGAAAATAAGATTAAATCATTTTATCAAGGGAGATAACCCTTTGAAAACATTATCTATATCACATTACCCACGCCTCCTGGTTCAGTCGTCCCGACTGGATTGGACATAAAAAAGTCATGGAACATAATTTAGGAATTCTATATTCAAAAGCCATCTAAGAAAAATGAATCAAAAACATCCAAATAACAGTTTAACGCACATGTAAAAAAAAAAGTTAAGTCCACACACTTATCTTGACTCTCAGTCTGGCATCACATAATTACAAATGCTTTATCTCATCCTGAAGACTTGTATCAACTCATCTGAAAGCAACATTCTCTAGACTGATTGAATTAATGCTTCAAAATTGCCGAGACAAGAACCCTCTTCTCTCGCCGCAACAGTCTCCATAACTGTTTCATCGTTACGATGAATTGTAAACTCTTGGGTCACCTTTGATCCCTCAGCAGCTGTTGAACTGAAGCTGAATTTGATTTTGCTCTCATCAGGGGCTTTAGTGTCTGCTTCTGCTACTTAAGCACAACAATCTTTGTCCTTTTAGGAACTGGAGACTTCACAGGTTCAGGGAATGTCGGCTTTTTGACTGTTTTTCCTTCTAGATAGTCATCTTTGGCATCACTTTCAGAGACTAGATCAGTTCCTTGGGCCTTATCCCAATCCTCATCAGAAGATTCCTGTTTGTAATGGCCATAGTCTCGACTAACTTTGCTGCTTCCTTCTTTGGTAGCTTCACTGACACTTTCCTGGGTCTTTTGATCTTCATCGCTATGAAACTATTTCATGCACCTCTTAACCCTTTACCAGACGACAAAATTTTACCCTTGTCCAAATTGAAAGCATTTGCAGACGACAATTTCAATTTGGCTCAATTGCTGCAACTTTTCTTTGATAGGGTAGAAAACATTGTGGGAAAAGGAGAAAATGCTGGTTACCAGCATTTTCTCCTTTTCCCACAATATTTTCAAAAGGCTTCTTTCCCTGGGGCGTCAAAAGGCGTCATTGTATGGTAAAGGGTTAAAGTACAGCGCCTCTGTGAGAGTTTTATCACATAATTTAATTTGGGGTCCTGCGTGGCTCAGTGGTAAAGTGTAGGACTCACAACCTGGAGGCCCTGGGTTCGAGCCTCACTGGATCCACTGGGTTTTTCGTGGAATTGTCCTTGGGCAAGACACTTCAGAGTCCTAGCCTATTACTGATGAAACCCAGGAAATACATGAATATGTGAGCTGTCACTGTGATATGACTGAAATATTGTTTAAAGCGTCATCAAACACCATTCAGTTAATTATCAAATAATTTACAAGACAAAAACCATTGGCCCTCAGCATGTCTTTGTATGCTCAGAATATTCATCTGCCTTGATTCGTATCTTGCAGTGAAGGCAAAGGGGATCCATTCTTAGTGTTTGTTTGAGATTTGGCTTGTTTGACCTGAAAAGAGAAAACACATAATCTTCTGACCATACTGGTTTTTGTCGTCTTTGACCAAATTTACTTACTAATACTACTGGGTTGTCAGACTCTATCTCTGCCTCAGAAGCATATATGTCCTGTTCTGGGAATTCTATGATTTTAGAACCAGATCCAGGCTCAGAACTTTGGAGCACTTGTTCACAGTCGTCTTCATTGCTCAGTACTTGTATATTTGCTTATCCTAGGGGTCCTGCATGGCTCAGTGTTGGAACCCAGGAATTACATGAATATGTCACCTGTCGCCGTGACCGAAATAATGTTGAAACATCATCATTCAATTTCTTATTCTATGTGTATGAACGAACCCTGCCACAAGAAACTTTATATGAAACATCTGATAACTATACAACTACCTGGTAAGGGCTTCGCCAATAGGAAATCAGCTTTGAAGAACACCCGACTCTTGACCAGAAAGAAAATGTATACCTGATCACTTTGTCTAACTGATTTTGGGTTACTCTGATATCATGATATTTCTTTTGTCTTCGCATCACCTGGCTTGTATTGGAACGTCCCAATGAGTGGGCTGATTCAAGAGCTTCCTTAAGCTCCCAGAGCAACTGGTTGCTTGGGATCCTTTTTATGGTCATTGGTATCTCATACATGAGCTCAAGAGGGGTAATGTCTCCCTGCCTAGCATGAGAATGTTTGGTGACAAGCCAGTTGATTCATATTGTGAGGATCTATATGCAATCATAACATAAGGGAGATGATGGTCCAGATTGCTTTGATTCTCTTCTACATACATGCTGAGCATTGTAGCTAGTGCTTTTATCAAAAGGTTCTAGCATACCATCTGATTGAGGATGGTGTTGTTCTGGTCTTACCAATTTGTAGAAGCTTGCTTATTTCACAAAAAAGTTTGCTTTCAAACTGGCGTCCTTGGTCAGAATGTTTAATTCTGGTAACCCCGAACCTAGCAATGATTTCTGTTACCATTTTTGAGCCGCTGTTCTGGCCTTGATATTCGTCATTGGAAAACACTCAGTCCATTTAGTACAGTAGTCTGAAATACAAGAATATACTTATTACCCCTTTCTTTTTGAGGCAGTTCTCCAGGAATATCTACAGCGATCCTGTTCATAGGATAACCACTTGGATGGACTTGCATGGGAGACTTAGCTTTTGGTATATATGAGGCAGTTCTCCAGGAATATCCAGGGCAATCCTCTTCATAGGATAACCACTCGGATGGACTTGCATGGGAGACTTAGCTTTTGGTATTGGAGCTTTGCACTTCAAACATCCTGACACCCTCCCACATAGTTGTAGACATCATTTTGTAAACCAGGCCAATAGAACCTTAGCCAGACCTGGTTCAATGTCTTTTTAACTCCAAGATTTCCGGAAGCATTTACATCATGGCAGAATTTCAGGACTTGCCCCTTAATGTAAAGGACAACCCATTTCCTCATGAGTAATCCATCAACTTCATTTAGTCGTTCCCACTGATTCCATATAGCCTTTAGAAAGTAATTCTCCCCACATACCTCTCCCTGGTCTGGCCTTTTACCATTCTTTAATCATTGTTTGACCTTTGGAATGTCCTGAACTGCAATTTGAGCATCTTTCAATGGAAGTTCTCCATTCCCACCCGAATTATTATCTACATCTTGAAATGAATTCACAGATGAAATTCTATGTGGTTGATTAGCTTCTGCTGTCTCACTCTGGCCACACTGCTTGCAATGGGTCCTACTAAACCCGTCTTCATTCCTATGGAGCCGCCCAGGGCGATGCTCAATTCTGAAGTTATAGGATGATAAAGTCGCCAACCATCTAGCGACTTGCCCCTCAGGGTTCTTAAAGTTCATTAACCATTGTAAAGACCAATGGTCTGTTTGGACAAGAAATGGCTTTCCAATAAGATAATGCCTGAAGTATTTCACAAAGTTTACCATTGCAAGCATTTCTTTTTGGGTCACACAGTATTTCTGTTCAGACTTTGTCATAGTCTGGCTTGTATGTGCTACAACAACTTCTTCGTCATGAATTTTCTGTGAAATAACCACTCCAATTGACTCACTGCATGCATCGGTATCAAGCATGAAGCTCCTAGAGAAATCTGGATGTGACAGTGCTGGGCTTTCGGTCAGCATTTTCTTAAGTGTGCAGAAGACATTCTCAGAGGCTTCGCTATTTTGGAAAAGTTTTCTATAAATCTTGGGTAGTAACTGCATAAACCCTGCTGTACTGATACCTTCCTCAGAAACTATGTGTCCTAGAAATTCTACCTTGCGTTGAAACTGATGGCATTTTTTGGTTTAACCCTTTACTGCTCAATGACGCCTTTTGACGCCCCTGGGAAAGAAGCCTTTTGAAAACATTGTGGGAAGAGGAGAAAATGCTGGTAACCAGCATTTTCTCCTTTTCCCACAATGTTTTCTACCCTATCAAAGAAAAGTTGTACCATTTGAGCTACATTGAAATTGTCGTCTGCAAATGCTTTCAATTTGGACAAGGCTATAATTTTGTCGTGTGGTAAAGGGTTAAGTACAAGCTTGTCTTCCCCTAGCATCTGGAGAACCAGATAAAGGCTCTTGTACATATCTTCGAAGGTTTTTACAAAAACTATTATATCATCAAGGTAAAACAGGCATATCTGCCAGTGCAAGGCAGGCAAAACTGTTTCTATCAGGTGCTCAAATGTGGCTGGTGTGTTACAGAGGCAAATTTGATATAAACCTTGTCTAGTCACAAACTCCGTTTTATCGTGGTCTGCAGGGTCAACATCGACTTGCCAGCCAACTGGTCCAAGCTGTCATCGATTCTTTTAGATGGTTCAACACTTTGATGGTAAACTCCACCCTGAAGCCTATGGCTTCCATCAACCTTACCCAAAAACAATAGTTTTGGTTCTCGGTCTTAAACAGAAGCTGCTCCTTAACAACAACTTTCAGCTGTACGTAGACTACATTCTGTACTATTTATGGTCAAGATATTTTTTGCAACATCCGTTACAACATTGTAAGACTTCATAAAGTCGAGGCCAGGTACATGATCTACTTCTACCTCTGCAGTGATCATTGTAGAAGTGTATTTGGATCCTATAACTTCCAAGACAACTTTGGCCTTTCCCAGAACATCTAAAGAAGTTCCTGAAGCAGAGACTATATCCTGGTCAAATTTCTGTAGGACAAAGGCATCCAGCATATTTCATATTGTGGGTGAAATAATGCTAACTGTTGCCCCAATGTCAATCAATAAATATAAACCGACACCATTTACAAATGCATTCAGGAACAACCCAGATCCTCTCGGGCTTGTGTATTTGACACTATGTGTTTCTGAAGCATCGTTTTTTGGACGTTCGATATTTTTAGGACACAACCGCTTCAGGTGGATGTATGAAACACATGTATAGCAAACTTTTCTGTCGCTACTCTGATTGCCAGATCTGTTGGTTTGGTATCTTTGTCCAGCCCTGACGAACTGGGTTTACACACGGTATGTTGGTAGCCCTTACCCTGTGCTATTTTCTTTTCACCTCTCACAAAAGCCTCAAGCTCTAAAGCATGCCTTGCTTCATCGTTTAAGTCAAGCGGTCTTGCCTGCTTTACTCTAAGCCTCATTTCTGAACTTACTAGAGAGTCAACAAATTGTTCCTTGGCTAAAACATCTCTTACAGATGGATAGGCAAGGTTAGTTAACTTTCGAATGTCTTTTGAGCTTGCTTCAAAATGAGCCTTACTGTCATTCCACAAATTTGACCCATCATATGTGGTTGGTTTCATTTTGATACCTCCAGGACTTTTGGCGCTTTGTTTTGAGGCCTATTGAAACCTTTCCAGTGAAGTTACGTTGGGGGTGGAAGAAAATGGGCCCCTGAGACCTCTAGGCCAATAATCTCCTGCCTCACAGTCCTCAGGCCAATGTTCTCGTTTAATCACCAAAGTCAACATCGGAGGGTTTCCGCTATTCATATTAGGCCCTCCTTGCTCCCTGGGTAGCAGGTCGGATTCAAACTTTTGACTTCTAGGAGCCAATTTTGGCTCTTTCTTTACATAGTGAGGCCTTTCACTCAGGCTCAGACACTTTTGTTCAAGTAGGGAAATAACGTTGTGAAGTCTTGATATCTCTGCGCCTGAAGATGACTTGATTTGGCAACCATACATCGTATGTGCTCATCTATAGACTCGTTTTCCATGTTAGGGTACTGTGGGCAAGTTATGACTTGTTATAAGGAGAATCCCATCACTGCCACCAATTTTGCAACATATTTAGGAGCGGTTTCTCTGTCAAATCACAATAGCTGGTTTGGGAATCAAAGAAATCAAAAAATGGAACAATGAATTTAGCTTTGGCTACTTTGCCAATGCTGTCTTAATACAAAAATGCTTGAAACTGTAAACAATAATCAAAACATGATTTCTAACTAATTAAAATGGCTTCCTTCCCCAGAATTATCTATAAATCACATTTGAATCAGAAGAACATTATATCTTCTTTACCTCAAACAACAAAGTCTGATATCAAGTCCTCTTTTCAGAATCTAATCTTTGGAACCATTTGGTTTGTATTGGAGTTTAATGCCATTTTAACAGCTCAGGTCATGTCATGGCTGTCAGTGACACACCCATGTGTTTCCTGGCTTTCTCACACCAGTACTGACTCAACTTTCTTTCCAAAGCCACTGACTACTTTTCTCACATGCATCACCTCTTTTCAGAATCTAATCTTTGGAGCCATTTGGTTTGTATTGGAGTTTAACGCCATTTTAACAGCTCAGGTCATATCATGGCGGTCAGTGACACTCACATGCATTTCCTGGCTTTCTCACACCAGTACTGACTTAACTTTCTTTCCAAAGCCACTGACTACTTTTCTCACATGCATCAGAGGTGAGAGGCAAAAAGGCGCCGTAAAGAAAGTTTGCCTCAACCGGGTATTGAACTCGCAACCACCAGGTCACAAGTCAAATACTCTAACCACTGAGCTACCCAAGCACACCACTAATTAGTGTCCTGGAACACAAGAACTGTGCTCGAAACCCAGACCTCTAACTCTGATCTGAGAAAACCTGACCCGACTCGAAACTATCCTCTGCACAATTACTATAGTCTCTTGGGGTGGCAGTACAGAGCTAGTTCTGACAGTGTTTCTGCATTGCAATAACACTTAGCACATCCAGAGCTTGTCTTTTTCTCCACTTACCCAAGACCAGAATATAAAATTCTTAATAAGTACTGTTGTACTGTTCTTCAGTGTGAGCTGTTTGAGTGACGGACAAGAACTGCCCCATAATAATGAAATCTGCAGTTTATATAGTACCTGACGAATCATGTGATACCTTCCTTCCATTGCCATGGGATGTTCAAGCGCCTCTAATGCTTGAGTGTTCAGTCTGGTTCCTTACCTTATCTAATGAGCATCTGCCGATACATACAGAAATAACAAGGAAACATTTACAAAAATACTTGAAAGTTAAGGACCTAAGTATCATGTGCAAGGGAATGTGCTAGTGAAATGTGGATGTTTGGAGATTGGGGGGAGGGGAGAAACTATCTGCAATACACTGAAACTGTAAAAAAATGGGCATTTTTTCCATTTGTACCACTGTTTTTATAAAGTTGTTTGGTGTGAGATATGTCAGTAACCTAGAAAAAAGGAAGCATAAATCTGCCTGTTGCTGATTATGCCCCCCTTCGAAGAAGTGGGGGTATATTGCTTTGCACTTGGCGGTCGGTCCGTCGGTTGGTCGGTCCGTCGGTCCGTAGACCACATTTTTGTCCGGAGCATAACTCTAAAAGTATTTCAGGTATCATCTTGAAACTACATAGGTGGATAGATCTCATTAAGGAGAAGTGCAGTGCACAAGAATCATAACTCTGCCCATCATATTTATGGAGTTATTGCCCTTTGTTGATTTTCATACTTAATTTTTGTCCGGAGCATAACTCTAAAAGTATTTCAGGTATCATCTTGAAACCTCATAGGTGGATAGATCTCATTAAGGAGAAGTGCAGTGCACAAGAACCATAACTCTGCCCATCATATTTTTGGAGTTATTGCCCTTTGTTGATTTTCATACTTAATTTTTGTCCGGAGCATAACTCAAAAAGTATTCCAGATATCACCTTGAAACCTCATAGGTGGATTAATCTTATTAAGGAGAAGTGCAGTGCACAAGAACCATAACTCTGCCCATCATATTTTTGGAGTTATTGCCCTTTGTTGATTTTCATACTTAATTTCTGTCCGGAGCATAACTCAAAAGGTTTTTCAGATATCATCTTGAAACTTTACATGTGGATAGATCTTATTCAGGAGAAGTGCATTGCACAAGAACCATAACTCTGCCCATTATATTTTTGCAGTTATTGCCCTTTGTTGATTTTCGTACTTAATTTTTGTCCGGAGCATAACTCAAAAAGTATGTGAGGTAAAATCATGAAACCTTATAAGTTGATAGTTCACATAAATGGGAAGTGCGATGCCCAAGAATTGTTAGTTTATCATTAATAATTTTTGAGTAATTACCCTTTGTTCGTTTTTACACTTTGAACTTAACAGTTTATAATCACATGTTATATTTAGAATTGGATGCCATTAGGGGGGCATACATGTTTTACAAACATCTCTTGTTTAATTTGAATTTAACCCTTTACCACACAATCAGGAGTTTTAACAACCAAACAGAGAAGGCTTTTGAAACAGTGTGAGAAAAGGATAAAACTCTGGTAACTAGCAATTTCTCCATTTCCCAGTATGTTTTCTACCCTACTATAGAACTTAAGCTCATTTGTGCTAATTTTGAATTGTCATATGCATATGTTTTAAAGTTGGAAGAGTTTGGAATTTGTTGTTTGGGAAAGGGTTAAATGTTGAAATCTTGTTTCAAACTTTCAGAGTGAAAGACCAGAAGACAGATGCTTTAAAAGTGTGCTTAGTATAGATGGGAAGAAATACACAGCTAGTTTATGGTAAATTTTCCTACACAAAAAACATACTTGACCACTGAACTTCATCCTAATTTGAAACATGCAGTATTTAGTTTTTGTTTTAAATTAATTTTTATTTGGGTAGGAAACTTCATATTCGGAGTCAATGGCTCTGACGCGAAAATGTTGTGTTGGTCTACCGGTCCCGAAAGTATCGGCTCAAAGACAATTGAAAAACAGGTAAGCTTGTCATTCTTTGTAGTTATGTGTTTTTATGTCTTTGACATTCAAAAAAAAGAGAATGTCATGCAATGCTCAAGTCTTTCAACATGTTTTCTACACTATGGAAAATTGTAGAATGTGTACAGTATTGTCTGAATTATTTTTGCCTTGGGTTGAACGCAGCTGAAATAAAACATCAAGAACCTAAATTTAGTCTGATATTGCCATTAAATGAGCGAATATGAGAGAGTTTTACGGTCATAAAAGCGTGAATTAATATCTTGATCTGTTACATTTGTTGCAGGTAAAGAATTGAAAAGAAATAACACAAAATAAAGATAAAAATAACGAATGGCTCCGATTATGTGGACCTGAATGTGTAAGTCGTACCGATTGGTGAGTGCTTCCTTTTAAAAATTCAGTTTTCTGTAAGAAATTACTGTACACATAAGATCTGTTTTCCCATTTATGCCCTTCAGTACAAAATTTAATACATTTGTTCGATTGAACATGACTGAATTTTTGAAAATACAAAGGACTGACCATATTGTCACAATTGAAAAATGATGTCTAACATTAGCCTATCTAAATTTTGAAAATACTTTTGTGTAGCTTTTTGATTGACTGAATGGTCTGTATGTTACATTTGTAATGCTTTCGACATAAGTGTAGCCCACACATGAACACGTATAATGAGAAATATTTGGCATCTTCTGAATCCTATTTGGTCCTTAATTAGTCATTCAAAAGCTAAATGGAAAATGTCCCGATGGTAGCAGAAATATTGAATGAAAAAATTGTGTTGTCATAGAAAATTTGATGTTTTAGCAAGACAAAATTTTACCCAACTACGCATACATATTACAGGAAGCCAATTACTCTGGGAATAAACACTGTTCTTTTACAAGTAAGAGAAAAGAAGAAAATGATAGACGTAGCAAATACATAAATTTGCAAATATGCCCATGCTGATTCAACTGCTTTTTCAAAATTCATATAGCATTGGTTGGAAAGAGGATGTCATGTTACATTCACAATGCGTATGTTGTTAGTTTGCTTAATTAATCAATTACACTGCAATAATGAATTTTCCATTTACAAATGTGACCCTTAATCCCAAGTTTCTATGGCAACAAATATGGACTGATTTCAGGTCCAAATTACAAATTTACCACTTCTACCAGAGATTGTGAAGAAGGCATGTTGTGGGTTTTTCTTTTTTAATTTATGCCTAAACATCAAATTGTAACCCAAAATGTTTATGTGTAAAACATTACATTTCAGTTTTACCACATTAGCCTGTTCCCCTTATATATTACTTGATCTTTCCCCCACCCCCCACTCAATCACTCCCTCACTCACCCGTTCACCTCCATCCACACTACTCGAGATAAGAGAGATAGAAGAAAAAGATATACAAATGGACAATGAACTAATGACTGAATGAATGCACAGACGGTTGAATTGAATTGTGTTAACTTAAATTTGATACATACTGTTACACTTACTCTCTTTTCATGATACATATTAAGTATAAACAATTATGTTGATGAATGCATAATAAATTGCATATTTGCAAATTTATGAATGCAAACCATTCAAACATGTGTTATGTGTATCATTTTCTTCTCTTCTCTTACTTGTAAAAGAACAGTGTTTATTCCCAGAGTAATTGGGCTTCTGTAATATGCATGTGTAGTTGGGTAAAATTTTGTCTGGCTAAAAAAATCAAAATTCCTATGACGACTAAATTCTTTCACTCAATATCCCTGCTCCCATACTATTTTTTTTAGGCACATTTTCCATTTAGCTTTTGAATGAGTAATTCTGAACCAAACAGGGTTCCAAAGATGCCAAATATTTTTCTTACATGTGTTCATGTGTGGGCTGCACTTATGACGAAAGCAATTCAAATGTAACAGATAGACCATTCAGTCAATCAAAAGCTACACAAAAGTATTTTCAAATTTTGATACACTAATGCTAGACAGCATTTTTCAATTGTGACAGTATGGTTTGTCCATTGTATTTTCAAAATTTTGGTCACATTCTGTTGAACAAATGTATTAGATTTTGGATTGAAGGGTATAAATGGGAAAACAGAGCTTATGTCTTGAGTAAATTCTTACAGAAAACTAAATTTTTAAAAAGAAGCCCTCACCAATCGGTGATGACTTAATATTCAGAGCTGACCCATATATTCAGAGCCATTTTTTTTTTGTGTTATTTCTTTTCAATTCTTTACCAACAACAAATGTAACAGTTCAAGATACTAATTCACGCTCTTAGGGCAGCAAAACTGTCTCTTTTTCGCTCACTGAATGGCAATATCAGACTCAATTAAGGTTCTTGACATTTTATTTTGGCTACGGTCAACCCACGGCACAAATTATTCAGACAAAACTGTACACATTCTGCAATTTTCGGCAGTGTAGAAAACACATTGAAAGACCTGACCATCGCATGACATTCTCCTTTTTAGCTCACCTTAGCACAACGTGCTAAAGGTGAGCTATTGTGATCGCCCTATGTCCGGCGTCCGGCGTCCATCGTCCGTCGTCTGTCGTCCGTCGTCCGTCAACAATTTCTTTAAACATCTTCTTCTCCTAAACCACTGGGCCAATCTTGATGAAACTTCACAGGGATGTTCCTTGGGTGAAGCTCTACCAAAATTGTTCAAAGAATTGAATTCCACCCACAACTCTGGTTGCCATGGCAAGAAAAAGGAAAAAAAAGCAAAATCTTTGAAAATCTTCTTCTCTGAAACTAGAAGGCACAGAGCTTTGATATTTGGTATGTAGCATCTCCTAGTGGACCTCTACCAAGTTTGTTCATTTAATGCCCCTGGGGTCACAACTGGCCCCGCCCCGGGGGTCACAAGTTTGAGCATAGTAACAAAGAAGGAAAACTTTAAAAATCTTCTTCTCTGAAACTTGAAGGTGTAGAGCTTTGATATTTGGCATGTAGCATCTCCTAGTGGACCTCTACCAAGTTTGTTCATATGATGTCCCTGGGGTCAACACTGGCCCCGCCCCGGGGGTCACAATTTCCAACATAGGAACAAAGATGGAAAACTTTAAAAATCTTCTTCTCTAAAACTAGAAGGCATAGAGCTTTGATATTTGGCATGAAGCATCTCCTAGTGGACCTCTACCAAGTTTGTTCATATGATGCCCTTGGGGTCAAAATTGGCCCTGCCCCGGGGGTCACAAGTTCAAACATAGGAACAAAGAGGGGAAATTTTAAAAATCTTCTTCTCTGAAACTGGAAGGCGTAGAGCTTTGATATTTGGTATGTAGCATTGCCTAGTTGACCTCTACCAAGTTTGTTCATATGATGCCCCTGGGGTCAAAACTGGCCCCACCCCGGGGGTCACAAGTTTGAGCATAGTAACAAAGAAGGAAAACTTTAAAAATCTTCTTCTCTGAAACTTGAAGGCGTAGAGCTTTGATATTTGGCATGTAGCATCTCCTAGTGGACCTCTACCAAGTTTGTTCATATGATGCCCCTGGGGTCAAAACTGGCCCCGCCCCGGGGGTCACAATTTCCAACATAGGAACAAAGAAGGAAAACTTTAAAAATCTTCTTCTCTAAAACTAGAAGGCATAGAGCTTTGATATTTGGTATGTAGCATCGCCTAGTAGACCTCTACCAAGTTTGTTCATATGATGCCCTTGGGGTCAAAATTGGCCCTGCCCCGGGGGTCACAAGTTCAAACATAGGAAAAAAGAAGGAAAACTTAAATTTTTTATTTCTCTTAAATGGGAAGGCATAGAGCTTTGATATTTGGTATGTAGCATCTCCTAGTGGACTTCTACCAAGTTTGTTCCAAGGATGCTGCTTGGGTCAAAACTGGCCCAGCCCCGGGGGTCACAAGTTCGAACATAGGAACAAAGAAGGAAAACTTTAAAATTCTTCTTTTCTGAAACCGAAAGGTGTGGAGCTTTGATATTTGGTGTGTTGCATCTCAGAGTGGACCTCTACCAAGTTTGTTCATATGATGCCCCTGGGTCAAAACTGGCCCCGCCCTGGGGGTCACAAGTTCGAAGGTAGGAACAAAGAAGGAAAACTTTAAATTTCTTTTTCTCTTAAACGGGAAGGTGTAGAGCTTTGATAATTGGTATGTAGCATTTCCTAGTGGACCTCTACCAAGTTTGTTCATATGATGCCCCTGGGTCAAAACTGGCCCAGCCCCGGGGTCACAAGTTCTACAAGTTCAAACATAGGAACAAAGAAGGAAAACTTTAAAATTCTTCTTTAAAACTGGAAGGCATAGAGCTTTGATATTTGGTATGTAGTGATTCTCTTCTAAGTTTGCTTGCCCACCTAAGCGCAACAAGTTCATTGAGTTCAAAATTGGGTTATCTTGGGTCATAAACTAGGTCACTAGGTCAAATTAAAGAAATACCTTGTTGGCACTCTCGAGGCCGCATTATTTGCTCAATTGCCTTGAAAATTAGTTAGAAAGTTTGTCTTTATAAAGTCTCACATAAGATTAATTTGGGTCAACTTGGGTCATAAACTAGTTCACTGGGTCGAATTAAAGAAATACCTTGTTTGCACTCTGGAGGCCACATTTATTGCTCAAATGACCTGAAATTTGGCCAGAATGTTTGTCTTGATAAAATACCAGATGAGTTTGGATTTGGGTCACCTGGAACCATAAACTAGGTCACTAGGTCAAAATAAAGAAATACCTTGTGGGCTCTTTAGAGGCCACACTCTTTGCTTAATTGCCTTGAAAATTGGTCAGAATGTTTGTCTTTGTAAAATCTTACATGAGTCTGAATTTGGGTCAACTGGGGTCATAAACTAGGTCACTTGGTCAAATTAAAGAAATAGCTAGTGGGCACTCTAGAGGCCACATTTATTATTCATTTGATTTGAAAATTGGTTAAAATGTTTCTTTTGATATAGTCAAAGACCAATTCAAATTTAGGTCATCAGGGGTCATAATCTAGATCACTAGGTCAAATTAAAGAAATATCTTTAGGGCACTCGAGGCCACATTATTTGCTCAGTTGACTTGAAAATTGGTCAGAATGTTTGTATTAATGAAATATGAGTTTGAAATTGGGTCACCTGCGGTCAAAAACTAGGTCACATGGTCAAATTAAAGAAAAACCTTAAAGGCACTCTACTAAGGTGAGCGATCCAGGGCCATCATGGCCCTCTTGTTTATGAATTTGAAAGACATGAACACATAATTACAAAGAACGAAAAGCTTACCTGTTTTTAGCTCACCTTAGCACAACGTGCTAAAGGTGAGCTATTGTGATCGCCCTATGTCCGGCGTCCGTCGTCCGTCAACAATTTCTTTAAACATCTTCTTCTCCTAAACCACTGGGCCAATCTTGATGAAACTTGGCAGGGATGTTCCTTGGGTGAAGTTCTACCAAAATTGTTCAAAGAATTGAATTCCACCCACAACTCTGGTTGCCATGGCAAGAAAAAGGAAAAAAAAGCAAAATCTTTGAAAATCTTCTTCTCTGAAACTAGAAGGCACAGAGCTTTGATATTTGGTATGTAGCATCTCCTAGTTGACCTCTACCAAGTCTGTTCATTTGATGCCCCTGGGGTCAAAACTGGCCCCGCCCTGGCGGTCACAAGTTTGAGCATAGTCATAAAGAAGGAAAACTTTAAAAATCTTCTTCTCTAAAACTAGAAGGCATAGAGCTTTGATATTTGGTATGTAGCATCGCCTAGTAGACCTCTACCAAGTTTGTTCATATGATGCCCTTGGGGTCAAAATTGGCCCTGCCACGGGGGTCACAAGTTCAAACATAGGAAAAAAGAAGGAAAACTTAAATTTTTTATTTCTCTTAAATGGGAAGGCATAGAGCTTTGATATTTGGTATGTAGCATCTCCTAGTGGACTTCTACCAAGTTTGTTCCAAGGATGCTGCTTGGGTCAAAACTGGCCCAGCCCCGGGGGTCACAAGTTCGAACATAGGAACAAAGAAGGAAAACTTTAAAATTCTTCTTTTCTGAAACCGAAAGGTGTGGAGCTTTGATATTTGGTGTGTTGCATCTCAGAGTGGACCTCTACCAAGTTTGTTCATATGATGCCCCTGGGTCAAAACTGGCCCCGCCCTGGGGGTCACAAGTTCGAAGGTAGGAACAAAGAAGGAAAACTTTAAATTTCTTTTTCTCTTAAACGGGAAGGTGTAGAGCTTTGATAATTGGTATGTAGCATTTCCTAGTGGACCTCTACCAAGTTTGTTCATATGATGCCCCTGGGTCAAAACTGGCCCCGCCCCGGGGGTCACAAGTTCGAAGATAGGAACAAAGAAGGAAAACTTTAATTTTTTTTTTCTCTTAAACAGGAAGGTGTAGAGCTTTGATATTTGGTATGTAGCATTTCCTAGTAGACCTCTACCAAGTTTGTTCATATGATGCCCCTGGGTCAAAACTGGCCCAGCCCCGGGGGTCACAAGTTCGAACATAGGAACAAAGAAGGAAAACTTTAAAATTCTTCTTTAAAACTGGAAGGCGTAGAGCTTTGATATTTGGTATGTAGTGATTCTCTTCTAAGTTTGTTTGCCCATCTAAGCGCAACAAGTTCGTTGAGTTCAAAATTGGGTCATCTTGGGTCATAAACTAGGTCACTAGGTCAAATTAAAGAAATACCTTCTTGTCACTCTCGAGGCCACATTATTTGCTCAATTGCCTTGAAAATTATTTAGAAAGTTTGTCTTTATAAAGTCTCACATACAATTAATTTGGGTCAACTTGGGTCATAAACTAGTTCACTGGGTCAAATTAAAGAAATACCTTGTTTGCACTCTGGAGGCCACATTTATTGCTCAAATGACCTGAAATTTGGCCAGAATGTTTGTCTTGATGAAACACCAGATGAGTTTGGATTTGGGTCACCTGGAACCATAAACTAGGTCACTAGGTCAAAATAAAGAAATACCTTGTGGGCACTCTAGAGGCCACATTATTTGCTTAATTGCCTTGGTCAGAATGTTTGTCTTTGTAAAATGTCACATGAGTCTGAATTTGGGTCAACTGGGGTCGTAAACTAGTTCACTTGGTCAAATTAAAGAAATAGTTAGTGGGCACTCTAGAGGCCACATTTATTATTCATTTGATTTGAAAATTGGTTAAAATGTTTCTTTTGATATAGTCAAAGACCAGTTCAAATTTGGGTCACCTGGGGTCATAATCTAGATCACTAGGTCAAATTAAAGAAATATCTTTAGGGCACTCGAGGCCACATTTTTTGCTCATTTGACTTGAAAATTGGTCAGAATGTTTGTCTTTATGAAATATGAGTTTGAAATTGGGTCACCTGCGGTCAAAAACTAGGTCACATGGTCAAATTAAAGAAAAACCTTTAAGGCACTCTACTAAGGTGAGCGACCCAGGGCCATCATGGCCTTCTTGTTCAGTTTTTTTTTGAGCCGATACTTTTGGAACCGGAACACAAAATTTTTTGCGTCGGAGCTATTGGTAACCAGCATTTTCTCCTTTTCCCACTATGTTTTACTCTGTAAAAGGACTTGTGCTCATTTGCACCACTTTCAAATTTGGAATCTACCGATAATTTTTTAATTTTGAAGAGTCCGAAATTTGTTGTTTGAGAAAGGTGTAAACCCTTAAATCCTGCAGATGACATCCTGCAATCTTTTCTAAAGCTGTCAACAGTTAGGTATAAACATTCTTTTTTTTTTTTTGTAGTGTGATGAGTTTACCCTTTACCAAATGTCAAATTGTGAGCCCTGTCCATATTGAAAGCATTTGTAGACAACAAATTAAATATTGATCAGAACTTTAAATCTGCTCTCAGAAGGATAGAAAGCATTGTGGCAAAAGAGAAAATGCTGATAACCGGCATTTTTAGCTCACCTGAGCAGGAAGTGCTCATGGTGAGCATTCGTGATCATGCTGTGTCCTTTGAGGGACATGTGTTGTCCCGGTCGTCAACATTTACCTTGTGTGCACTCCAGAGGCCACTTTTTCAGTCACATAGTCATAAAACTTGATTAGAATGTTTCAGCTCGTCTTGATAAAATCTTGGACACATTCAAAATTGGGTCAAGTTAGGTCAAAAAGTGTGTCACTGTGCGAAATCTTAGAAAACCCTTATGTGCACTCTAGAGGCCACATTTTCAGGCTGATGCTCTGGAAACTTAGTCAGAATGTTTGTCTCAATAATATCTTGGACAAGTTTGAAATTGGCATTTTGGGTCAAAAAGTAGGTCACTGGGCTAAACCTTAGAAAAAGCTTGTGTGCACCCTAGAGGCCACGTTTTCAGCTTGATACTCATGAAATTAGGATAGTTTATTTGTCTTGGTGATATCTCAAAAAAGTTTGAAATTGGGTCATGTAGGTCACTGGGCCAAATCTTAGAAAAACCTTGTGTGCACTCTAGGGGCCACATTTTTAGCCTGATACTCATGAAAATAGGGCAGATTATATGTCTTGATGATATCTCAGATAAGTTTGAAATAGGATCATGTCAGGTCAAAAAGTATTCACTGTGCTAAATCTTAGATAAACCTGTGTGCACTCTAGAGGCCACATTTTCAGCGGGTTACTTATGTATAAAACTTGGTCAAAATGTTTGTCTTGATATCTTGAACATGATTGAAATTGAGTCATGTCTCGTCAAAGAGTAGATCACTGAGCCAAATCTAAGACAAACCTTGTCTACACTCTAGAGACCACAATTTCAACCTGACACTCATGAAACTTGGTCAGATATTTGTCTTGATGATATCTTGGACTAGATCGAAATTGAGTTACATCAGGTCAAAAAGTAGGTCACTGGGTCAAAATCTTAGAAAAACCTTATATGGACTGTAGAGATCACATCTTCAGCCTGATACACTCGAAACTTGGTCAGAATGTTTGTCTTGGTGATATTTTTGACAAGTTTGAAATTGAGTTACCCTGGGTCAAAAAGTAGGTCGCTGTGCTAAATCTTACATAAACCTTGTGTGCACCATAGATGCCACATTTTCAGCTGATATTCATGAAACTTGGTCAGAATGTTTGTCTTGATGATATTTTGGACTAGTTTGAAATTTGGCCATGTCAGGTCCCAAAGTAGGTCATTTACACTCATGTGTTTTACATTATTAAAACCAGGATCTCTTTAGCTTTATCAACTTTAGATGACTTTACTCATGTGAGCACTTTAGGGCCAATGGCCCTCTTGTTCTCTTTTTTCCACAGTGTTTTCAAATGCATTTTCAGTCATGGTCATTAATACTTGGAATTGTGTGTTAAAGGGTTACAGTGAAGACAAAAATGGAATTTTGTTGAGTTGCAAAGCTTTTTATGAAATATGTAATAACTAAATTTTGTTATTCATAAATGATTATGCTTGCCCTTTCAATTTTTTTAGAATTGTCCCTGTACTTAATGTCTTTAGACAAAATTTACATTATGCTCACGATTTCAATACTGTGATTTAAACACAAATATAAGTTGTTAGTTTATGAAAGGACTAGCAGTGAAATCACTGAATTGAAAATTAACCTGTAAAAGATGACACTGTTCTTAAGGTAGAAATTTCTATAATACAGTATAGTTAATACAGGTAAACCTTGCATAATGTATTTAGACTTGAGCCATGCTCTGTGAAAGGGGATTCAGTGCATCTGCAAAAAGTCTCGATCAAGGTCAAGTCTGCACAGTCCACACAAGCTCTGGTTAATTTTATTGCATGTCCAAGGACCATTCTACCTCCTGATTCAGTCTTTTATTAGACAAAATGGATTTTATGGATCCATAATTATGTGATGGCTTGCCTCATATAATGCATTATAGAGATGCATTAAACCACCTTTTCAAAGAGGATGTCTGATTTATTTTTCTTTTCTCCAGGGAGAAGTCCAAGCAACTAGCAGAACAGGCTGCAGCTATAGTTGGTACAATTGTCCTTGGAGTGGACGATGGAAGAAAACCTAATACAGAAAGTTCCAATGATGATGTGATAAAAGTGTGGAAACAAGAATTTGATGTAGAAAACATTCGAAAACAGAAATGTGAACAGAAACCTAGCTCAGATAAATCTGATATTGAACAGAGTGCAAGTGATACCTCCCAAAATATTTACAAAAACACTAGTGAATTTTTTAAAGTATGTGATGAAGCTTTATTAACAGACACCTCAAATGGTGTACTTGATAATAAGACAAGTAATTTGGAAGGTATTAAAGAAGACCTTGTTGAGTGTACTGTTAGTAATTCCGAATCAAGGAAGAGGAAACTAGTGTCTGAAATGGAATCAATACAAACAGCTGATATCCAACCTGTTGGACCAATTTTATTAGAATGAAAGATTAATTGTTAACAAACCATAACCCCTATGACCTCGGCCTGTCTACTCCTTGCAGAAAAAATTGGTTAAACTGGGGATTCAAACCTGAAATCCCAGGTTTCAAGCCATATATGTTACTGAGCTACTGGGCTTTGCTCTTGAATATGGACATTGTGGGAAAAGAAACAAATGATTGTAAGACACAGTTGCTCCTTTTCCCACCATGTTTTTCAAAAAGGTGTTTGCTGAAAGTTATTAAAATGCCGTTTTTGTCTGATTGTGGGTGAAAGTTTATATTTACTTTTTCTCCGTTTTAAGCTTCACTGGTCAAAGGCCAGCAAGCTTATGTCCTGGCCCTGTGTCTGTTGTATGTCCATGCGTGTGTCAACTGTTGTTTTAAACATCTTCTCTGAAACTACCCATCCAATTTTGACCAAACTTCACAGAAATGATCTAGTATGGTCCTCTTCAGAATTTCTTGAAAGAATTTGATTCCTGTAGAAACTCTGGTTGCCATGGCAACAAAACTGAAAAATATTGGAAATCTTTGAAAATCTTCTTGTCCAGAACTATAAGGCCTAGGGCTACCAAATTTGGCATGTAGATTTATCAAATGGACCTCTGCTTAATTTCTTCAAATTATAGCCCTGTGGCCAAAATTGGCCCTGCCCTGGGGTCACAAGTTTTTCATGGGCTTATATAGGGAAAACTTGAAAAATCTTCTGGTTCTAAACCATGTGGACTAGGGCTACCAAAATTGGCATGTAGCTCCATTTGATAGACCTCTAAGATTCTTCAAATTATAGCCCTAGGGCCAAATTGGCCCAGCCCCAGGGTCACAAGTTTTACCGGGGCTGTTTTAGTGAAAACTTCAAAAATCTTCTTGGTCCTAACTGTAAAGCCTATGGCTACCAAATTTAGCATATAGCTTCATCTAGTGGATCTCTTCTGAATTTGTTCAAAACTTAGCTGTTGAATCAAAATAAACCCACCTCTCATGCTTTATTAAGGAAACTTTGAAAATTTTGTTGTTTATCACCATACTGCCTAGACCTGTATTATTTGGTAAGTGGCTGTATCTTGTTGACCTCTACCAGGATTCAAGTAATTATAGCTCATAATTATAGCTTGAAATCTTAATTATAGGTCAGAAATGGGCTTACTTTGGGTGTCATAATTGTCACATGGGCTTTTATACAGAAAATTTATAGTCTTCTTGTTTGAAAAATTTTGACCTTAAATTGTAATGTTTGGTGTGTATGGGTTTGTACGTATTAGCCAGTGGAGTGATAGAGGGACATCAAGGCCCTCTTAATTATGAATGTGAATTATCTAGTGGTTCTTGGATTTGAATTATTAAGATTTTCCTTCATTTTGTTAGAGCTGTATGTTTCTCTTGGAATAAACATATAGCAGCAAGTGCACCTATCCATGCATTCTTAGAGTTGAGCCATGCTCTGGCAAAAGAGGGCTTAACCCTTTCCCAAACAAGCCCTGGTTTTCACGTGTCTGCAGTACAAGTCTTTTGAAAACACCGTGGGAAAAGGAGAAATTGCTCGTAACGAGCAATTTCTCCTTTTCCCACAGTGTTTTCTACCCTTTTTGATAACTTTCTGCCATTTTCATCAAATTTAAAATTGTCGTCTGCAAACTCTTTCAATTTGGACCAGTCCAAAATTTGTCATTTGAGAAAGGGTTAATGCAGCTCCTTGGTGCATTTTACCAAGCATGTCATCACATAGCTATGGATTTGTAAAATTCATTTTGTCTTAACAAGGGTCTGAATAATGAGGCAGAATGGTTCATTGACATGCAGAACATTGACCAAAAGCAAAAAGTTTTGGCCCATGTCAGCCTACAAAGGCTGACATGGGTTGATATTTTTTGCCAATGTATTAAACCCCCTTTTCACAGAGCATTTCTCAGTTTCTTTTACCGTCACTATGCACAAAGCTTGGATTGCTTTTTGGCATCAAATGTGTTGAAACTTACGTGCTAGGGTGAGAAAGTAATAAATCCTTCCAAAGTTGTTTTCATCAATCTTTAATCCTTTACTACTCAATCCTGACTTTCATCGACCCTGAGAAAAAAAACTTTTCTATCCTCGACATCCCAATTTCAATTTTTGAGTCACATCTTTTTTGTTGTCTGTAAATGCTTTCAATTCGGACAAGTCTAAATGTTGTTGTTTTTTGAAGAATTAGATTCATCGTGTTGGAGCCGAGAAACAAGAAAGGCCAGATAATATGCATATAGTATACAGGATAGTTTTGAACAAATCTGAAATGTTATTCGGGGAAAATGTACTTTTAAATGGACCCTATCTAGTTTTTATGCAGTATTACTCAAAATTTTATGTAAAAAAACCAAAACGTTTTTTTCCAACCCTAAAGAAACTGTCAATATATAATCAGTAAAAGGGTGCAACTTTGGGCATTTGAATAGCAGGGATGGTTGTTTTGCAGTCATTAACTTCATCTATTTTCTTTACACCTGATATGACATCATCTTACAGATTTGAATCCTGAGCTATTCAGATTTTTATAATCTCACCAAACTTTTGAAATTTGGTAAGATTATAAAAATATGAATAACTCCCTTTAACCCTTTACCACACAGTCCTGATTTTTAACGACCCAGGGGAAGATGGCTTTTGAAAATATGTTGGAAAAGGAGAAAATGCTGTCCTTCATCAATGGCGAAAAACAAAATATTGTCATTTGAGCTTCCTTTAATTTTTCATCAGCAAATCCTTTTGATTTGGACCAGTCTATCGTTGTGTCATTTCCTAAAGAGTTAAGCGATAACAGCCCAAATACACATTACACCGCTGTTGACCTTTTACCACTCCTATTGGCTCGGGTATTTATGAGATAAAAGATTTTGTTTAACACAATTTCAATGTCATTTCTGTTAGATAATTGTGGCAGTTCACATATTCATTTTTCCCTTAGACTGTTTTCAAAGTTGTAGGATGCAACTGAGTGCCCAGAGACTATGACACAACTCTTTACTACACAATCCTGAATTTTATAGACCCTGAGAAAGAAGACCCTTAAAAAAAAAAATGTGGGAGGGGGGGAATGCTGGTAACCACGATGTTTTCTATAGTATCCAAGAACTACAGCTCATTTGTTCCAAATTCGAATTTGTCATTTGCATTTACTTCAATTTGTAGACGTCAACAATTTGTTGATTGGGAAAGGATAACCATACTATCCAGACCTGGAGTGGTGGATCAGTTGTGATGTTATACCATAGATCCTTTGTGATGAAGAATGAACCAAATACTATAACTAGGTTATGTATGGTATGAGCACAAACCCATAATGTAGATACTCTTACCTCTATATCTCCTGCAAACAACCAAGTTTGCCTTGTAGAAAATGTCTTCTGAAAAAGGTATAGCTGAAGGACAAACTTGTGTTGAAGCAATATCAAATTTTGCTCTTATCTTTCTGTGTTTATTCGTCTATCAAACCTTAGTTTGTGTTGATTATAACCATTTTACAAGGATGTTTTCAAAATTGTGATAAATTTGTTTTAAGAGATACTTGAAGGGTAAATGACATCACAGTAACAGGGAGAAGATGTAATAAAGTAACAAAACTCAGGTGACTGAAAATACATTTGATTCATGACATACTGTAATGGGAATGCTATACAAGTCAAAACATACTTGTTTGGCTGGGTGATATATATTTGGTTTTGTAACGTTACAATTTATCAAAACAAACATGTTATGACTCGGTTCAATTTACTAACTGCTAGTCTACTACCACATCACTTTATCCTCTGGGCAATGAATCCTGAAATTGATCTGTAGAACACAACTTTGAAAACATAAATTGTGGAACAGCTGCTTGAATTCAGCTTTTACACATGAATACATGTAAATCTATATAATGGCAAATAAAGAAACTGCTTCTGATCTGCACTGTGCAACATTAATCCTTTACAACATGATCCCTTATTTTAACAACCTCAAGGAATATGCCTAATGAAAACATTGTAGGTATGGGAGAAAATGCTTGTAACTAATATTTTCTCCTTTTCAAACAAAGTTTTCTATCAAGGACAACAAGAGCCCCACATGCAAGTGCCAGTGCTTGGCTGCAGTTGCTTGATTTTCAGTGAAAATTAATGATGAAAAGGGGGCATAACTACAGTATGTCAAAAATATTGATAATTATTTGCCCCCTGTTCCCCTTTTGATAGTTAACAGAAATCCAATTGGATGAGATTTGTGCCTCAAATGATGAGATATATCTCTGAAAGGACAGAAAACGTGTGTAAAAAAATACTTTGATGGTTACTTGTCCTTGTTGTATAGGTTCCCCTTTTGATAATAAACAATTTGTCCAAGTTTAAAGCAAATACCCTCAGTAAAGGTTTTGCACGATGATGCAGACACCAGGGCTACGACCATCATTTTCTCTTTTTCCCATGTTTTCAAAGCCCTCTTCCTGAGGATTGTAAAGGCACGGACTGTTTGGTAAAAGGTTAAAGCCATCAAAAATATCATATTATGTGATTATGAGATCAAGCTGCATATTCTATGCAATCTGATCTTGATTTACACATTCTGTTAAAGCAATTAAGACTTCGCTTGGCACTCATCACAGTATGTTCATCAAATCCTCTCTGAAAATTTTCTAAATTCATCGCTGGTTGCTTTTACTCAGTTTTAATTCTTGACTTCCTTCAGCTCTCTTGCAGAAGAAAACCTTTGGTATCTTCTTTCAGGTATCAGGAAAACTGCCCCCTTGCCTAGCAGGACTTACTGACCTTTTGTGGACAGTGTAGATCAAGATCATACTGCACACAACATGCAGTCTGATCTTTGATCTACACTGCCCAGTACAGTGTTTTCTTTCTGGTAATTCCAAGGTTGAAATCGCAATGTTTGGGGTTTTACTATTGCTTTGAAATTTTGGTTTCATTATTTAGCAGTTTAAGGGTTAAAATCAGGAGAATACGATTTGGCCCAGTGACCTACTTTTTGACCGGACATGACCCAATTTCAGACTCATCCAAGATATTATCAAGACAAAAATTCTGACCTACTTTTGTAAGTATTTGGGTGAAAATGTGGCCTGTAGGGCGCACGGAACGTTTTTCTAATATTTGATTCTGTGACCTACTTTATGACTCAACATTATCCAATTTAAAACTAGTCCAAGATATCATCAAGACAAACATTCTGTCCCAAGTTCCATGAGTATCAGGCTAAAAAATGTGACCTGTAGAGTGTACACAACGTTTTTCTAAGATTTGGCCCAATGACCTACTTTTTGACCCAACATGTCCCAATTTCAAACTCATCCAAAATACAGTAATATCGAGACAAAGATTCTGACCAAATTTCATAAATATTCGGGTGAAAATGTGGCCTCTAGAGTGCACACGTTTTTCTAATATTTGACCCTGTGACCTACTTTTTGAATCGACATGACCGAGTTTGAAACATGTCCAAGACATTTTCAAGACAAACAACCCGTATTTAATGATTGTGGAAGAAGCCCTTTGAAAGCACTGGGGAAAAAAAAAAAAAATGCTGTATTTGCTCCTTTCATCGCGTTTTTTTCTACCGTTTCAAAAACAAAACCCATCATTTTAGCCGCTTTGACTTTGTCGTCTGCAAAAGCCTTGCACTTTTGGGCATGTAAAAGTTTGATGTCTGAGTAAGGAGTTGGCTAATATGTACAGGCGTATATATATTTATATTTTTTAAATTCAGAAATAAACTTATTTAACAAAAACCACAACAAAATGACACAAGAGTCACACTAACAAATTTATACACAAGAAAACTAGTTCTTTTAGAACAAAATCGGGATTCGTGTAGATGTTGGCCACACCTACAAGCCTTTTTCCAAAACACTTGACAAAAGCGGGCCGAGGAAAGGGGAAAAGATAGAGGTTTCGGAGCACAACAGAAAGACCCTGAAGAAAGAGGTAAGTAGACACGTTGTAAGGACTCCTTTCTGGTACCTCGAAAGTCACGTGCTAAAGTGTAGAAAAACTTTTGCAGCACTCCAAAAGGTACCATATGGGAAATTTTGAGTTTTTCACGCAGAAAACAAACAACTGTAATATTTTTGATATTGCTCAAAGTTGCCAAGAATTGTATCTCAAGTCATGGCAAGTTTTCAATGCAGGAAACATGAGTTTAAATTGCTGCAATTTGCAGTTTAAGTTCAGATCCCCTTTTGTGGTGATGCGAAGAATTGCTCAGAATTCATCCGGGTATTTTATGAAAAACCTTACGGGACTTAGTTTAAACATATTTTATTCGGATATTGATAACATACGTATTCATAATTAACAACAGCTAACTACATGAAAAGGATCGGAACGAAAGCTATAAGCTTATAAAGTCCCTCTTACGGGACTTGAAAATAGGTACTCGAATAAAGAGTGAACAGATGCGCTACAATGAAAAGTCTCCATTTATGATGCTGCAAAAGTTTTAGCCGACTTCCGGCCATTTTGAAGGAAAACTTTTGCAGCACCAGAACAGGGGCCATTTGGAAAAATCTCAATTTGCAAGCACCCAACGAGCAATCCATGCATTTTAGTGTCAGCAAAACTTAGTTAGAATTGCTCTGTATTACACAGCAAGCTTTTAAATCACGAAAAACGGCCCCTAGTAGTAGAAATTACCTGTCAAATTTTCCGTTCCCTTTTCTCGTGATGCGATAAATGTGATCAAAATCAAGAAAATTTTGTGAAACCTGTTCGGCCCCTGACTAATCGTACCCAATGGAAGACTGTAAATGGTTCATTTACAATATATGTTTTTTTCGTTTTATGGTTTGAGTGCTGGTCTGTGTGGTGTTATGTATACACCGTTTTCAACATTATTTCATTCTTTTCACGACGGCCAGTACACCTTTACGTGTTCCTCTTGATTCTTTACCAGCACTACGCACATCATTGCATTCATGCCACTGGCTGGGTTTCGATTAAATATCTGTCGAGCAACTATTCGAGCTCTCAACCCCATGATAACCGGTCTGATGCGTTCAATAATTCGGCTCCTCTCTTGAAAAGTTTTGTCCATAATTAACCGATCATTTGTTTCAATTATATTAATGCGACATTCACCTATTTGTGTGTTTCCGTTGTTTCGCCAACTAAAGCGCACTCGGTGTACAATTTTTGCTCTAATACTTGAAAAGCTTATAAGGAATCGGGTGAATTTCAGCAAAACTTCACATCGTAACAAAAGGTAGGGAGCTTACATCCGTTTGCTGTTTTTCTGCAGTATTCAAATATTTTGCACTGACCTGTGCACCTATCCATGTGCCAGCCAGAATTCTTTCCTGTTGTAAACCCGTAGAGCGCCAGATAAACCCGATGGACATTTTCATTCAAAGATTAAGAGGCCAATAAGAGCAATTTCAAGGCTGGCTTTGCCCAGAATGTCTCAGCAAAGCGGATAATGTAGATCAAAGATCAGACTGCACGTTTTATGGAGTCTGATCTTGATCTATACCGGTCGCAAAGTCAAATTAATAATTGAAAAGCGCGTTAAGGGTTGATAAAAAACATTGCAGTAGGATTTATATCTCTGGGCACTGTGCAGCCTTCGATTACGTAGAAAAATCCGCCAGTGGTGGGAAAAGAATGATGTGCATAGTGCTTTTAGATAAACATCAGAAATACCAGGAAAGTTGCACTGGTCGTCGTGAAATAACTGAAACACTGTTAAACATAACACAAACAAACACATCGAGTCAACACATAGACTGTACAACGGACACTGTTTTTTTTTTCTTTGGTACGATAAGTAAAGGGCCGAACAGGTTTCAAAAAAAAAAAAATCTTGATTTTGAGCACATTTATCGCATCACGAGAAAAGGGGACCGAAAGTTTGACAGGTTATTTCTACTACTAAGGAATGTTTTTCGAGCATCAAAAGCTTGCTGTGTAATGCAGAGCAATTCTAACTAAATTCTTGTAGTATAAAAATGCATAAATTGCTTGTTGCGTGCTTGCAAACTGAAATTTTTCCACAGGGTCCCCTTTCTGGTGCTGCAAAAGTTTTCCTTCAAAATGGCCGGAAGTCGGCTAAAACTTTCGCAGCACCATAAAAGGAGATTTTTCTTCGTTACGCATCTGTAAACGATATTTTCGCGTACCTATTACCATGCCGCTCCAGGTTTGCACGAGATACCGTTGCGTTTTTTGGACAAATTTATCGCATCACCATAAAAGGGGATCTGAATTTCAACTGGTTATTTCTAGTCTTTAAACTCATTTTTTGCGCTTTAAAACCTTGCATTGTATCTTGAACGATTCTGGGCAATCTTAAGATATCGAAAATATAATGAAATTATGTTTTCTGCTCGAAAATTTCATTTTTTTCCACCTGGTACCTGTTTCGGTACCGCGAAAGTTTTTCTACACTTCAGCAAACTTGGAGCAGTCGGGACACCAAAAAAGGAGCATTTTCTTTTATAGAATCGGCTTCTTACCTTATTCTTCGGGTACATTCTGCTGTGCTGTGCCAGTTCGAGTCTGTATTTAGGCGATTACCCCCCCTCCCTTCCTGATCCTCTTCCGTCTTTTTCTAAAGTTCGAGATATTTTGTGTGTGTGTGTGTGTGTGTGTGAATCCCAATGTTGCTTTTCTTGTCTTTGACACTCCTGCTACTGTAGTTTTGTGTGCGAGTGTCTGTCCGTCTGATATAAGATTTAATATGTGTATTACATGAGAATGCAATTCGTTTTATTTGCAAAGATTCCACTGTCTGCACATTTAACCCCTTACCGAACAATTCCGTGTTCGAACGACCCTGAGGAAGAACGCTTTTCAAAACATTGTGCGAAAACGGAGAAAAAGCTGGTAACCAACATTTACCACTCCCCCACAATGTTTTTTTTTTTTTTCATACTCCCTGAATATGGACGAGTCAGTAGGTTTCTCGGTTTGTAAAAGGTTATGAAAATGACCTTGGTGTAATGCTTTCTACGAATAGTTTTCAAATCACTGTTGTTGCTGGATGTTTTCAGGTGTAGATTTCTAAATGCCCAAGTCGTTACACATTTTCCTCATGCTGTCATATTCACGTCAGTCGTACATTTCGATTGTTCATAGTTCGCTTTTGCTCTCTTATACCTCAATCACATGTTTTAACGACCCTGGGGGAAAAGGCCTTTTGAAAACGTTGTGGGAAAAGAAGAAAATGCTGCTAACCAGCATTTTCTCCTTTTCCCACAATGTTTTCAACCCTTGCAAAAAAATCAAGTTTGCAATCAAATTTAATGATTTGTCTGCAAATGCTTTCAATTTGGACAAGTCTAAAATTTTGTCGTTTGGTAATGAGTAATTCACAAGGAGAAACATTGATACGAAGAGAAAATGTATCTTTGAAGGACACGGATTCAGGAATAAGTTTTTTTTCATTATGACCATAGTTCATATATAGATGAGCCATGCTCTGTGAAAATGGGGCTTTATGCATCATCGCGATGCATGATACAAAGCAAGCCATCAAGTAATTATGAATCCATAATAGCCACTTTTTTAACAGCCGACTGAATCATAATGCAGAATTGTCCTTTGACAAGTAGAAAATTGACCTATAGCGAAAAGTTCCAGCCCTGGTCATCCTGTGCAGATTGAACAGGCTAACCTGGGACGATACTTTTGGTAGATGCATTAAGCCCCCTTTTCACAGACCATGTCTCAGATCTGATTTTCTTTTTAAGTACAATCCAAAAATAATTTATCACTTCATCCTAGTACAAGTATATATTTCTTCTACAAGCATTCACCTGCAGGAACTTTCACCCTTAATCTAACAATCCAAACTTTCCACGACCCTATGGAAGAAGCTTTTGAAAACTCTGCACGAGAAAAATAGAAAATGCTGGTAACCATATTTTCTCCTTTCCTCACGTTTCGAAACCCTTGAATGACAAACTTTATGTTTTGAGTAACATAAGATCTGCAAGTGCTTTCAAGGTGGACCCTGCTAAAACTGTGTTGACCCGATACCAAACAATCACAAATTTTAACAACTCTGAGGGAAAAGGCACTTGATAGCATGGATAAAAAGGGAAAACATGTTGGTAACCGGCAATCGGGCATTTTGTCCTTTCCACCTCAAGTTTTCTACCCTTCCAAAAGCAATTTTCAATTTTCGAGTATTTGTAATCTGCATTTGCAAGAAATTCGTACCAGTCTACAATTTTGCTGTTTGGTAAAGGGATTAACATTCGTGTTTGTGCAGGTATGGGCTGTATTCTTCAAAGTCAGTAAAACACAGGATTGTCTGATAAAGGTTTAGTTAGGTACATATGTACGATGAAATTAGGCATGATTGTATGATAATAAGAGGGCAAGAATGGCCCTGAATCGCTCACATGTGCTTGTATTCCTTTGGAAGAGTTATACACAGTATACTCATTGTTTTCCTCTAACATGACATTTTTTTCTCACCACAGCCGACCTATTTTTAGACTAGTTCAATTTCAGATATTATCAGGGTAAATAGTCTGACAAAGTAATAAGCTGAAAATCGTCCCAAGAGGGTGCATACATGTTTTTACCTTGTGACCTACTTTTTAACCAAAGGTGTCACATTTCATAACTCATCCCAGATACAACATTGTGGTCAGATTTCATGCCCATCAGACTAAACGTGTGGCCTGTAAAGAGCACAGCGGATTTTTCCTACGATTAAACCTGGTAACATATAGCTTGATTCAGAGTAACTAGTATTAAAACTTGTACATGATATTATCAAAACAAACAGTCTGACAAAGTTACATGAACATTGGTATGAAAATGTGTCCTAAAGTGCATACAAGGTTTTGTGAACTCCGTTTTGGCTTAATGTGACCTATTTTTCACTTTGTCTAAGATATTGCGATAAACATTATGACAAACTTTCTTAAGGATTTTACAGAATATGTGGCTTCTAGAAAGTACACGAAGTTTTTTCTAAGATTTGTCACAGTAACCTTTTGGTACAAATATGACAGTTTTTCGTTGTCCGAGTTACAAGTGAAACATTGTGACCAATTCTCATGAGTGACCTACTGTTTGCCTGGAAATGACCTATTTTCAAAGTCGTACAAAATTTCAAGACAAATATTTTCATCATCATTTATGAGTATTAGACCGAAAATGTAAGACCTCTTGAGTGTACACAAGGTTTTTCTGAGATTTGTTCTATTGACCTACTTTTTGACCTGACTTGACCCATTTTACTTTTTTTATAGATGTCTTCAAGACATGATCATCTCTCATGTGTATTGGACTAAAATTGTGATCTTTAGAGTGTGCAAAGGGTAAAAGTTGACTGACAACAGACACACCATGATCACAAAAACCTATCTTGAGCACTTTGTACTCAAGTGAGCTAAAAAGCTAGACTTTTCCTTGGCTAAAGCAAATTCTTTACCATTTTCAGAGCTCTGATCTTACTTGCTTTCTAGTTTGAGTAACAAAGGTGTATGGATAGTCTTCATATCAGGATCTACCTTCATGCAAAAGTTCTTAAGTCTAGCTTATAGAATGATGAAGTTATGCAGTGTGCCTTTAGTAAAGCATTTTTTGTCCTCTATCCTGCTTTGAAGTTTCATAAACATAGCCTTTATAGTTTTTGTTGCCATCACGGGACCTAGACTTGGGGAACGGGACTATGAGACACAGAAAGACCTTCTGAGAGTTAGGGCAATGCTTTAGTTCCCTGCAATAAACTAGTAATGCTTCTGAAGCTAAGTCTTCTGGAATGTGACCCTTAACCCTTAAAAACCTGGGACTGACTTCAGTTGTTTCTGCAGACAGTGTAGAACAAGATCAGACTGCACAGAACGTGCCATCTGATCTTTGATCTACACTGTCTGCCACCATGTTACATATTCTAATGGTATAATCTTGAAATAGCAATATTTTGGGCTGTTTTTCCTAATTAAAAAGATCCAAATCATTAATTCAGCGCTTTAAGGGTTAAGACAATCTTTTTTTGTCATTACAGGATCCATATATCAGGGTATGGTCAGACTAGCAGACAGGCTAGCGGACAGACACAGAGCAAACTTTTATACCCCTGCAGTGAACCCAGTGGGGGAAAAAGCAAGAAGGCAAAAATGATCAAACAAACAATTTATTTCCAACAGACCTATTTCAGGGCAGTCAAACCAAATACCAGGTGAAAAAAATGTAGAACTTAGCCAACTTGAAGGCATTGGCATGCCACAAATTAAATCTTGCTCAAATGATGGCATGTGTCTTCAAAAGGGTAAAAAACATTGCAGAAAAGGGTCAATGCTAGTCATCAACATTTTCTCCTTTTCCCACAATGTTTTCAAAAGCTTTATTCTTCAGGGTTGTTAAACTTTGGGATTGTTTGGTAAAGGGTTAACCATTTAAGTCTTAAAATGAAAGCATAGGTAGACGCCAGGTAAGTGTGGTTCAAAATCTGTTTTCAAAAAGTTTGAACACATTATGGGAAAAGGAGAAAATGCTGGTTACCACAATATTTTCAAAAGCCTTTTTTTTCACGGTCCATAAAATACAGGATTGTTTGGTAAAGGGTTAACACAGACCAACACCAGTTGACTTGTTTCTTGCAGCAGACAAAGTCTAAAAACATAGTGATGAAGAAACCGCTATTGATTTCATTTATTTAGTCACAATATTCAATATACAGCAGTGTATCAGACTATACTTTATGTTGATTATTTTGTATTTTACAACAATGTTTTCTAAGCTGTCTGCTACATAAATGTACATGTTTAACCCTTTACCAGACGACAAAATTTTAGCCTTGTCCAAATTGAAAGCATTTGCTGACGACCATTTCAATGTGGCTCAAATGATGCAACTTTTCTTTGATTGGGTAGAAAACATTGTGGGAAAAGGAGAAAATGCTGGTTACCAACATTTTCTCCTTTTCCCACAATGTTTTCAAAAGGTTTCTTTCCCAGGGGCATCAAAAGGCGGCATCGTGCAGTAAAGGGTTAAGAAAGTAATGAATTATAAGACAACAGAACCATTGGCCCTAAACCGCTCACCTGAGGAAACACTGTTTTTTCTAAGATTTGTTGGAGTGACTTACTTTTTTACCTGACTTGGCCCATTCATACACTTATCCAAGATTTATCAAGACAAACATTCTGACCAATTATAATGAGTATCAGACTGAAAATATGGCCTCTAGAGTGTGCACAAGGCTTTTCTAAACTTTGTACCAATGACCTACTTTTTTGACCTGATGCAACCTATTTTTTTTTATCTTGTCTGAGATATCATCATTAAAGTTACAGTAGATATGTTGTCTGCAAATGCTTTGAACAGGGACAATTTAAAATTTTATTGTCTTGTAAAGAGTCGAGCAATCACATTTTGAGCATCCCCAAGATTGCTTACTCAATACAACACTGTACATGTGTTTTTAAAAAAAAAATGCCAATCTGAAAGACTGAAACATCACAGAGACATTTTGATCTGCATGATTCAGCTGTGCTAGATTTTATCTTAGAGAGGCATTGAAAGAAATATAGCTGAAACAATTATTTTTTTTTAAAGATTTTGGCAAAATGTGGCTCTTAGTTCTGGTAATCCATTACCCCTTCACCAAACAATCATGACTGTTTAAAAAGCCTAGGAGAAACATTTTTGAAAACATTGTGAAAAAATGAGAATATGCCAATAAGCAGCATTTTCTTTGTTTCTAACTATGTTTTCTACCATGCAAAGACAAATTTCATCATTTGAACCAGACAGGCTTTCAATCTGGACAGGTCTAAAATTCTGTTGTTTGGTAAAAAGTTAATAGCGTTTCTTCATAAACAAACATTTTTACATAAAGTCTAAAACCGTATATGTGAAGTTAAGGTTAAAATATATGAACATTAACCCTGTACCAGACAATCCTGTGTTCTAACAACCCTGTAGAAGACGGCATTTTCTCTTTTACCCATAATGTTTTCTACCCTTTCAAAAACGAAACGCATGATTTTAGTCATATGTTACTTGTTGTCTGCAAGTGCTATCAATTATTAGAGGAGTCAAACATTTTATTGTCTGGTAAAGGGTTAACCCTTCACCCAATCCTGGCTTTTAACCACCCTGATAAAATAGCCTTCTGAAAGTTTGTTTCTTTTTCTTCAAATATTTCTCCTTCACTCTATTTGTCTTACTTTGTTGTAGGTCTGAGATTATGATGAAGCAATGAATTTTCCTCTTGCTGTTCTACATGAGCCATGCTCTGGCAAAAGGGGACTTAATGCATCTCCTTACATTGAACTAAGCAAGACATCACATAATCAGGGATTCATAAAATCCATCTACTCTAACAACAGACAGAGAGGTAGAGTGGTCCTTTGACATGCAAAAAAATTGACCGATAGCAAAAAGTTTTGGCCAAGGTCAGCCTGCGCAGACTGTGCAGGCTGACATGTGTCAACACTTTTTATGGGATGCTTTTAGCCCCTTTTCACAGAGTATGGCTCAGTTTTTTTAGACCAACACAAATCGGTTGCAAATTACATTAAGGATAAACATTTTCATGAAAGAAAAAAACAATCTTATCAACAGCATGGAAAGCATTGAAGGAAAAGAAACAATTGCTTGCTGAAAACAACTGATGCAATTCCAACAGTATTTTCCTAGGTCATCAAGTTTCTTTTTTTAAGTTTCTGTAGTAGTACATTTACAGTGGGTTCATATACAAACCCCAATGAACACACATAAACAAACACCAATCTTTTCTTAAATAAAATTACATGAATCACCTGGTCTCTCTCTGAGATACTGGGTTATCATTTTCCTATTCAAACGTAAAACTAGCACTGAAACAAAAATGTAGATTAACCCTTTACCAAACAATTCAGTATTTTAATGTCCCTTAAGACAGCTTTGGAAAACATTGTGGGAAGAGGAGAAAATGCTGGTTGCCAGCATTTTCTCCTTTTCCCACATTTTTTTCAAAAGCTTTCTTTCCTGGGTCATTAAACCTCGAGATTATGAGGTAATGGGTTCAGGGGAGATAATTCTTCAACACAGTATTGCATGTTGCACATCTAGTTCTTGGCCTATACTTGTACTTGTAAAAAGTTACAATACAACAACAGTAAGACAACAGTGTGAATTTGCAAATTAGTAGTAAAGGAAAGCTAAAATATAAAACACATATAGTACTCAGGTGAGCTAAAAATGGGGGGGGGAAGATGCTGATAACCACAATGTTTTCTATCCGAGAACTACTGCTCACTTGAGAACTACAGCTCATTTGTTCCAATTTTGAATTTGCCGTTTGCAGTTACTTCATTTTGTAGACGTCAACAATATGTTGATTGGGAAGGTTATCCACACTTTCCAGACCCAGTGGATCAGTTGTGATATTATACCATAGATCCTTCGTAATAAAGAAGGAACTAAAGACTGTAACTTTGTTATGCATGACCTCAGGGCTTGAGCCCATAATCTAGACACTCTTACCTCATTATCTCCTGCAGACAACAGGGTTTGCCATGTAGCAGACATATTTTGAAAACAGTATGGCTGAAGAACAAATCTGTGTCACAAGCAATTTCAAATTTTGCTCCATTGTGTCTATATTTATTCTTTATCAAATCTTAATTTGTATTGAATATGTCCATTTCACAAGGATGTTTTCAATGTGTGGCCATCTGGTTTCAAGAGGTACTTCAAGAGTGAATGACTTACACCACGCTAATAGGGGAATGATTTAACCTTTCACCAAACAGTCCCTAGTTTTAATGACCCTGGGAAAGAGGCCTTTTGAAAACATTGTTGGAAAAGGAGAAAATGCTGGTAACCAGCATTTTCTCCTTTTCCAACAATGTTTTCTCTATTTTCGAAAGCAGATTTAATCACTTGAGTGGCATTTAATTTGTCATCTGTGAATACTTTCAATTTAGAGGAGTCTAAAATTTTGTTGTGTGGGAAAGTTCAGTACCGTAACAAAACCTGGGTAACTGAAAATACATTTTATTCATGAAAGACTATAATAAGTCTGTTATACAAGAAAAATTGTCTGTTAAAACATTTGTTAGGCTGAGTGAGTCATAAGTCGCTCTGTGATTTTAGAAATAATCAAAGCTAACATATTATGGCTGTCAGTTCAATACACTAACTGCTTCTACATCATTGTATCCTCTAAGCAAAAAATCTTCAGACAAGAACTCTGAAAACATCATAAAATGTGGTAAAGCAGCATAAATTCTGCTTTTACACGTGAATACAAGGGAATATATGTAATGGCAAGTGGAGAAACTGCTTCTGATCTTTATTGTACGACATAACCCTTTACCACACAACCCGACGTTTTAACAACCTTAACTCTTTACCAAACGACAAAAGTTTAGACCAGTCCAAATTGAAAGCTTTAGCAGACGACACACAAAATGTTTCTCAAAAATTGAAAATTGTTTTGGGACGAGAAGAAAACATTGTGGAAAAAGGAGAAAATGCTGGTTAGCAGCATTTTCTCCTTTTCCCACAATGTTTTCGAAAGGTTTTTCCTTCAGGGTCGTTAAAAGTCGGGATTGTGTGGTAAAAGGTTAAGGAATATGTCTACTGAAAACATTGTGAGTGGAGGGAAAAATACTGGTAACCATTTTTTTTTTCCTTTTCACACGAAGTTTTCCAATATATCAAAGACAAAAACCTGATTTAATCGATATGTGATATGTTGTCTGCAAGTGCTTTCAATTTGGAAGAGTCTAAAGTTTTGTTTGTAAATCAATAGTATTTTCTAACATAAAGCCCAAGAGATCTACATAAAATTAGGACAAACTGGACCTTTGATAAAAGACCCATATACTGCAATTTAACTGTATACAAAAAAGCAAAATTTTATACTCGTCTATTTTAAAAACATTTACAGATGCCATTTGTGCCTCAAACGAGGAGATTTGTCTCTGAAATAATAGAAAACAATGGAAGGAAAAGGAGAAAATGCTGGTAATCAGTATTTCCTCCTTTTCCCACAATATTTTCAAAAGCTTTCTTGCCCAGGGTCTTAAAAAAACGGGAGTGTTTTGTAAAAGGTTAAAGGCATCACAAAATATCAAATAATGTAATTACAAGATCAGGCTGCATATTCTGTGCAATCTGATCTTGATTTACACATTCTGTAAATGCAATAGAGGCTTTGCTTGGCTCTCAAAGTTAACAGATCTTTCTCAATTTAACTAGAAATAGTATCACAGTATGTTCACCAAATCCTCTCTAAAAATTGTTTTTAAATTCACCACAGATCACCTGTTTCCAGAAAGTCCAACAGTTTGTTGTTTTGTACAGAGTTAATTTTTTATTTCTTTCAGCTGTCTTGCAAAAGAAAGTCCTGGATATCTTCTTTCATTTTCAACCTGGAAAAAAAACAATGTTGAGTGAAATCAAATAACATCTTTAATAACAAATTTAAATGAGCCATATTCTGTGAAAAGGGATCTTAATGCATCTCAGTGATGCATGATACTAAGCAAGTCATTACCGTGTTACAGATCCATAAATCTGTTATGTATAACAACCGAATGAACCATGAGGTAGATTGGTACTTTGACATGCAGAAAATTACCAACAGCTGAAAGTTTCGGCCCAGGTAACCCTGTGCAGACTGCACAGGCTGACCTTGGTTGACACCTTTTGCAAATGCATTAAGCCCCCTTTTTGCAGAGCATGGCTCTTATGTTTTAGTCTGGTTAAAAGATATACAGGAGACTTGCCAGTCACATGAGAAAACCCTACATGCAATATTTTCATAAATAGAAAATTAGTATAAAAAAAGGAAACAGGCAATATAGACCAACATCAGATTACACTTAGACCAACTTAAGTTGCCTTTGTGGCCAGAGCAGGTCAAAATGAGACCACACAAAATGTGCAGTCTGATCTTTTGATCTATGCGGTCTGCTTTGCAAAGACAATTTGGACAATAGCAACCCTAAAATTGCCATTACTTGTGTCTTATTTCAAGATTGAAAGTGTCCCTTGGGTTTATTTGGCTGCTCTAAGGGTTAATCTAACATTACATATGGCAGGATAAAAGTTAACCCTTAAGCTGCTAAGCGCGACTCACTGACCTTTTGCAGGCAGTGTAGATCAAGATCTGACTGCACAGAATGTGCAGTCTGATCTTTGGTCTACACTGTCCAATACAGTGTTTTCTTTCCAGAGATATCAAGGCTAAGTTGCAATGTTTGGGTTTCGTTTCATTTATTTAGCAGTATAAGGGTTAAAATCAGGAGGGAGAGGATGGGGGAGAGATCCTGATCACATGAAATAATCTCTAACCTTCACAACAATTATTAACTGTTTGGGCCCTGTGTGACTCAGTGGTTAAAGTCTTGAATTAGCAATTCCATGGTCTTCAGATCAATCCTTAACCAAAAAATTGATTTTCTTTTTGGGATGGGAGAAATCATGGGCATGCATGTAAAAGCCCAAGCTTAGTACTGGAGAAACCCAGGGAACACATGAATCAATAAGTGAGATGTTGTAATGATATGTCTGAAATAATGTTATAAGTGGCATAAAACACCATTCAATCTTACCTTCTTGTTCTCAATGACACATCTTTCAGTACATATTCTGGCAGGTAACAAATGTCATTCTGAAACACAGTTATTTTTATCTTATGTAAAAGAATTACATCACACGAAAAAATTCTGCAAACTTCTCTTCTTCTTCTTCCTTTGAACTCCTCCCCCCCTCTCTCTCTCTCTCTCTACCCCCCCACCCTCACAACTTGCATGTGATGCCATTTTTTTACAGCTCACCTGAGCACGAACTGCTAGTGCATCTTGTGGTTGTCAACATTACCCTCCGTGCACTCTAAAGGCCACATTTTCAGCCAGATCCTCACGAAACTTGGTCAGAATGTTTGTCTTGATAAAATCTTGGACATGATCACTAGTCTACTAGACCAAATTTTAGAAAAACCTTGTGTGCACTTGCGAGGCCACATTTTCAGCTTGATACTCATGAAACTAAATCAGAATATTTGTCTGGATGAACTGTTGGACAAGTTCAAAATTGGGTCATGTAAGGTCAGAAAGTAGGTCACAGGGCCCAGGTTTAGGAAAACCTTGCGTGCAATCTGGAGGTCACATTTTCAGCTTGATCCCCACGAAACTAAGTTAATGTTTGTCTGGATAAAATCTCGTACAAGTCCAAAATTGGGTCACTTTCAGTCAAAAAGTGGGTTACAGGGCCACATCTTAGAAAAACCTTGTCTGCACTCTACACTCTCAGCTTGATACTCATGAAACTTGGAATGTTTGCCTTGATAAAGTCTCTGACACATAGAAACTTGGGTCATGTCAAGTCAATAAGTAGGTCATTGTTAGAAAAACCTTGTGTGCACTCTGGGGGGCACATTTTCAGCCTGATACTCATGAAACTTAATCAGAATGTCTCTCTGGATGAAATATCAGACAAGTTCAAAACTGGGTCATGTCAGATCAAAAAGTGGGTCAATGGGCCAAATCCTAGAGAAAAACCTTATGTGCACTCTCGAGGCAACTTTTTTAGCTTAAAATTCTTGAAACTTGGTCACAATGTTTGTCTGGATAAAAACTCGGGCAAGTTTGAAATTGGGTCACTTCGGGTCCAATAGTCGTTTACAACCCAAATTTAGAAAAACGCTGTGAGCACTGTAAAGGCCACCTTTTCAGCCTGATACTCTTGAAACTTAGACTGTTTGTCTGGATGAAATCACTGACAAGTCCAACATTGGGTAACATCAGGGTCCGTATTCACCAACCATTCTTAAGAATGTTCTTTGTCCTGTTCTCCAGAATTTTCTACATTTGAAAGTAACACAACTCCTGATTGGCTAAACCATTTGATTCAGCTAATCAGGAGTTGTGTTACTTTCAAATGTAGAAAATCTTTGAAAATAAGACTAAGAATATTTTTAAGAATGGATGGTGAATATGCACCCATGTCAAAAAGTAGGTCACAGGACCAAATTTTAGAAAACCTTGTGTACATTCTAGAGGCCACATTTTCAGCTTGATACTCATGAAACTTGGTCAGAATGTTTGTTTGAATAAAATCTCAGTCAAGTTTGAAATTGGGTCACATCAGGTCAAAAAGTAGGTCATGGTGCCAAATCTTATAAAAACCTTTTGTGCACTCTAGAGGCCACATTTTCAGCCTGATACTCAAGAAACATATTCAGAATGTTTGTCTTGATAAAGTTTTGGACATGCAGAAAATTGGGTCACATTGAGTAAAAAAGTAGGTCATGGGGGCAAATCTTCGAGAAGCCTTGTGTGCACTCTAGAGGCCACATTTCCAGCCTGATACTCATGAAACTTGGTCAGAATATTAGTCTCGATGAAATCTCAAACAAGTCTGAAATTGGGTCATGTCAGGTCAAAAAATAAGTCACTGGGCCAAATCTCAGAAAAGCTTGTGTGCACTCTATAGGTCACATTTTCAGCTTGACATTCTTGAAATTTGGTTAGAAGGTTTGGTCAGGATGAAAACTCAGACTCGTCACTTTGGTTCAAAAAGTAGATTACAGTGCCAATTTTTAGAAAAACCGTGTGTGCACTCTAGAGGCCATATTTTCAGCCATAATAATCATAAAAAACTTGGACAAAATGTTTGTCTCTATATCATGGACAAGGTCAAAATTGGGCCTTGTCTGGTCAAAAAGTAGGTCACTTTCACTCATTTGTTTTACATCATTTAAACCAGGATCTCTTCAGCTTTATCAACTGTAGATGACTTTACTCAGGTCAGCGCTTTAGGGCCAATGGCCCTCTTGTTTTGAATGGTGAAGAAAACTTTTTGTCTCGCAGCAGACAATATTGTGGCAAAATCAGGAACTGCTCATACTTAAAAACATTCTCCATTTGTCAAAGGTTTTTATCTGAATTCGTGTTACCCTTTATCACACAATCTCAAGTCTCAACGACCCTGTGGAAGAAGGCTTCTGAAAACATTTTGGGAAAAGGAGACAATGCTGATAGCCAGCATTTTCTCCTCTTCCCAAAATGTTCTCTACCCTTCCAATGACAAATTCCAATGTTTGAGCCTCATTTGTAGTATGCAAATGCTTTTAATTTGGACAAGGCTAAAATGTTGTCGCTTGGTAAAGAGATCAACCGTTCAGGAACATTATCCTTATTCTAATTTTAAGCTGACTGAATGTTTGTAGCAGATCAAAAATGTCATACCATGTCTTTTATAACTAGTCTACAACCATAACACAGGTTAGCCAACACATCCTCTGGACTTGGTCTAGATGTAAGAGAAAACAATACATTATGCCCCAAAAAAACCCTTTACCAAACAAACAAAATTGTAGACTTGTCCAAATTGAAAGCATCTGAAAGAAAGAAAAAGCTGGTTACCAGCATTTTCTTTTTCCACGATGTTTTCAAAAGTTTTCTTCCTTGGAGTAGTTGAAACTTGGAATTGTGTGGTAAAGGGTTAATCTTTAAGCATCATCCTGCAGACTCTGAGGAAACAACAAGAAACACTTCTCTTTGTTCAATTTGTATCCCCTGCTGAAGTAGGCATTCTTTTCAAAATGGTAAAATAATCAGGCACTTATCTAGCACAGGATGGACAGACCATACCAAAACCATACGAGGAGTGTTCAAATATGAATGCATCTAAGCACCTAAAATTTGATTCTTCATAGGTTTCACTGTAATTTTTATTTTGTTCCCTCAAAGTATTCACCTCCATAAGATATACAAAGTTTCAGTCTCTGGATCCAATCTTTGAAGGCATTTTCATAGTCTTTTTCAGGTATACCATGAAGACACTGGAATATTGCAGAACTGAGGTGTTTGTGCTGAACAAATTTTTAAGCTGAAAGGTACTTTTTAAGCTTTGGAAACAAATTGAAGTCACAAGGGGCAACTTCTGGTGAATACAGAGGGTGAGGGAGCACAACGACTTTTTCCTGCTTCAGAAAGTCTTGCACCTCCTACAAAAGACAATGACTGAAACTGAGTTTACACATTCTGAAATAGAGTTGACAGAAAATGAACTCCAGTGTCTTCATAGTCTACCTAAAAAAGTCTATAACAATGCCTTCTGGATTGGATCCAGAGACTAAAACTATGTGTATCCGTTGGAAGTGAATACTTGGAAGAAACAAAATACAAACTTCAGAGAAACCTATAAAGAATCGAATTTTAGGTGCTTAGATGCATTCACATTTGAAAACTCCTTGAATACTTCTGTCTTTCAGGAGAGACAAAGAATAGACTCAAAAAAAAAAAAATAACTACAGAGAAAATAAACAGCTTCATTGCATTTAAGAAATGATCTCAATGCAGATGATCTTTTCTCCTAGCAGCAGATCACTATTGAAAACATTGTAGCCTTTCACAACTACAGTTGCCTTTGCAACCATGTAGATCAAGATCAGACTGCACAATACATGCAGTTTGCATACATACATACTGTGCTGAAACACTAGAGAAAGAAGAGACCATGACATCCTATTGTTTAGGTTTTATTTTTCAGTCTGAAAAAGGCTGTTGGGTTTATTTGTCACTGCATGGGTTAAGTATGACATGCCACTGTAGATACTTCACAGACTGAATTTACCAATGATCTACAAAAAAATACAGATATACAATTTACATACAATGATGTTTTCTTTGTTGATTGACACTGGCCATCTCCTTCCCCACAACACTGTGAAACTTTCTCTGACATATTCTTATCATCTTGTTTCTTAGCTCGTGAGATTTGTTGAGAAAATAAGACTGCTGACATGGCAGATGATGCTCCCACATTGGTGTCCAAAAGTCCCTAAAAAAAAAATCATAGAATTGAATGGCTCTCTGGCAAAATGAGGTTTAATGCCGCATTGTGGTGCATTATACCAAGCAAGTCATCACATACATAGTATTATGGATCCATACAATCCATTCTGTCTAACAACCTGCTGAATCATGAAGTAGAATGATCTTTGGACATGCAGAAAATTGCCCAATAGCAAAAAGTTTTGACCCAGGTCAGTCTCCACATATTGCAAAGGCTGACATGGGTTGATACCTTTTGCAAAAGCATTACGCCCTCTTTTCAAAGAGCATGACTCAATTATATTTGTCCCATCGTATATAACAAGACTAAAGCAAGCATTGGCAATATTTTAACTCTTCACCAAATGACAAAATTTTAGGCTTGTCAAAATTGAATGGATTTGCAGACAACAAAATAAATGTGACTCAAAAATTGAAATTTGTTTTTGCAAGGATGGAAAACATAGCGGAAAAAAGAAAACACTCTGATTTCCAGCATTTTTCCTATTTCCATCTTGTCTTCAAAAGTTCTTCACCCTATGAGAAAAAAATCTTGTATTTTTAAGACCCTGAGCAGGAAGGCTTTTGAAACATTGTGGGAAATAAAAAAAGAAAATGCTGCTAACCAGCATTTTCTCCCTTTCTTCCTTTCTCCCACAATGTTTCTGTCCTATCAGAGAAATTGAGTTCATTTGAACAAATTTCAAATTTGTCCTCTGCGAATGTTTTGAATATTGACAAGTCTAGAATTTGTCATTAGGCAGAGGATTAAGCATAAAGTTGGTGAGATCTCAACCACATATGCATGTACATACCTGACACATTGCACATGTTTTGTCTCCATCTTTTCTTCCTACACTACTGTTCAACTTCTCACCTGTCCTGAAAATATATACTGCAGACTCGGCTAAATGGTTCAAGGATGGCTTTTACACATGATGAAAATACTTCTGCTTGAATTACCGGCGACAAACTGATAAATGCAATATTAAGCTCTGGTCTTTGTTAACTTTAGTTAAAGGGGTAAAAATGAAACTCTACTTGCCTGTATGTGTTATTCAATTAAATTCCTTCAAGTATAAAAGACATATCCAATTTGTTTCAAATATTCACGAAATTTATTCAGCGAGCATAACACAGCCGTCACAAGGCAGCCATTTTGTCATGCAGGTATATTCTCGGAAAGTGAGAATAAACCAGTGTTTTAAAAATTGACTGACCTTTAATCTCCACCTCTAACACAGTCACGTGACATCCATGAACAGTAAGACTTTGTTAAAGTATAATTATTTTCAAATGTGGTTCGGTCTTGAATTAACTTGTAGTTTTTATGGGAAGGGGTCTTTGCACTAGAGGAACTACCTGTTTTGAATATGAGCTATTCAAGTTCGCCTATTTGCCAGTCTAAACCTCATTTTCCTGAGATTTTTGCAGATGATAACAAAATCAGCAAGTGATATGACTTCATCTGCCTCGATTTCAATAACATATCACATGGCATATAAGAAAAAATGGTCGCAAATTTCGATGTATCGCAATTTTAGATGATTCAAGGATAATTTTTTTGCTTCCAAAATCTCTCTTATAAAAGTAAAAAAGTTTCACGACATAAAATGATTATACACTTGTACACTTTTTGATTAATAATGAAAAATTCAGTACATTCCTCTCACTTCATTCAAAACAATGATGCAGAAAATCAAGAAATTGTATTAGGCATAAATGACAAAAACAAACATTTTAACCCTTTAACAGACAATCTTAAATTTCAAGACCCTGAGAAAACAAAAACTTTTGAAAACATTGTGGGAAAAGAAGACAAGAGGGCCATGATGGCCCTGGAGTTGCTCACCTGAGCCTTTTGACCAAGCACAACCAATTTCCAATGTCTTGTGAGATATATGTATTACCAAACAATAAAATTTTAAACTCATCAGTCTGAACCTTCTGCATAAAACAAATAATATGTGGATCAAGCTGTGGGATTGGTCTCTCAAAGGGGTAGAAAACATTGTGAAAAAGGGAAAAAATGCTGAATACCAGCATTTTCTCATTTTCAAACAGTGTTTTCAAAAGGCTTCTTTCTGAGAGTCATTCGTACACTAGGTTTTTCTAAGATTTGACCTAGTGACCTAGTTTTTCAGCCAACATGACACATTTTCAAACTGGTCCAAGATATCATCAGGACAAACATTCTTACCACATTTCAAGAGTACTGGACTGAAAATGTGGCCTCTACAGCATACACAAGGTTTTTCTAAGATCTGACCTAGTGACCTAGATTTTGACCCAACATGACCCATTTTCAAACTCATCCAAGATATTACCAAGGCAAACATTCTGAGCAACTTTAAAAGAGTATTGAACAAAAAATGTGGCCACAACCGTGTACACATGGTTTTTCTAAGATTTGACCAGGTGACCTAGTTTTTGACCCGACATGACCCATTTTCAAATTCTACTGAGATATCATCGAGACAAACATTCTGACCAACTTTCAAGAGTATCAGACAGAAAATGTGGCTTCTGGAGCTTACACAAGGTTTTTCTAAGATTTGACCTAGTGACCTAGTTTTTCACCCGTCATTACCCATTTTCAATCTAGTCAGAGATATTATCAAGGCAAACATTCTGACCAATTTTCAAGAGTACTGGACAGAAAATATGGCCTCTTGAGCATACACAACGTTTTTCTTAGATTTGACCTGGTGACCTAGTTTTTGACCCAACATGGCACATTTTCGTACCATTTCAAGATATAATCAAGACAAACATTCTGACTATTTTTCAAGAGTATTGGACTGAAAATGTGGCCTCTATAGTGTACAAAAGGTTTTTCTAAGATTTGACCTAGTGACCTAGTTTTTGACCCCACACGACCCAATTTCAAACTTGTCCGAGATTTTATCAAGAAAAACATTCTGATAAAATTTCACAAGTATCTGACTGAAAATGTGGCATCTAGAGCATACACAAGGTTCTTCTAAGATTTGACCTAGTGACCTAGTTTTTGACCCAACATGACCCAATTTCGAACTCGTCCCAGATTTGATCAAGACAAACATTCTGACCAAATTTCACAAGTATCTGACTGAAAATGTGGCATCTAGAGCATACACAAGGTTTTTCTAAGATTTGACCTAGTGACCTAGTTTTTGACCCCACATGACCCAATTTCAAACTCGTCTGAGATTTTATCAAGACAAACATTCTGACCAAGTTTCACAAGTATCTGACTGAAAATGTGGCCTCTAGAGCGTACACAAGGTTTTACTAAGATTTGACCTAGTGACCTAGTTTTTGACCCCACATGACCCAATTTCAAACTCATCTGAGATTTTATTAAGACAAACATTCTGACCAAGTTTCATGAGGATCGGACTGAAAATGTGGCCTCTAGAGCGTACACATGGTTTTTCTAAGATTTGACCTAGTGACCTAGTTTTTGACCCCACATGACCCAATTTCAAACTCGTCCGAGATTTTATCAAGACAAAATATTCTGACCAAGTTTCATGAGGACTGGACAGAAAATGTGGCCTCTAGAGCGTACACAAGGCTTTTCTAAGATTTGACCTAGTGACCTAGTCTTTGACCCCACATGACCCAATTTCGAACTCGTCCGAGATTTTATCAAGACAAACATTCTGACCAAGTTTCATGAGGATTGGACTGAAAATGTGGCCTCTAGAGTGTACACAAGGTAAAAAGTTGACGACGGACGACGCACACCGCACGAAGGACGACGGACACAGCACGATCACAATAGCTAACCACGAGCACTTTGTGCTCAGGTGAGCTAAAAATGCTGGTAACATTTTCCCACAATGTTTTCTGCCCTGTGAAAGACAAATTTTATGCTTTGAGTGACATTTGTCGTCTGCAAAATTAATGCTTTCAATTTGGACAAGGCTAAAATTTTGTTCTCTGGTAAAGAGTTAAAGAGACCAGCATAGTTGCGGCAAAGAAGACAAGACAAATACAGCCAAAGCCCCTAGCTTGGGCAATTAACACAGGAATACAGACTGAGATATCCAACATTTTGACAGAAGTTCTTCAGCCTAAGCTGATATCCCAACTCAAGCACCCCAACACTTTGCTGAGCCACTTCACTTGTATTCATTACAGGCTGTTAATTATGACAGCCATGCTGTTGAATAACATAGCTACAAAAGAACACTTTTAACCCTTTTCCTGCTAAATAAGTTAAATAAATGTTTCTATTCAATAGTGTAAAGCCAAATAATGTTATTTTCAAAATTATTCTTTGGAGAAACATATCTCCTTATCAGACAGAGTAGATCCAAGATCAGACTGCACATTCTGTGCAGTCTGATCTTGATCTACACTGTCCGCAAAAGGTCAGTGAGTCATGCTTAGCAGCTTAAGGTTTGACTACCAAGCAACAACATTTTAGACTTGTCCAAATTGAAATCATTTGCAGATGATGTAATAAATGTGACTAAAATGTTGAAATTTGTTTTTTGAAGGGTAGAAAAAATTGCTGGTTATCAGCATTTTCTCTTTTTCCAACGAACTTGAAACCAGGGGATTGATGGTTCAAATCTGCAGCTAGGCCAGTTCCTTTCTGAGCATTATAGACAGTCAATGTGACAGGATTAATTCTCACTGCAATAGGACTAAAATATGGTTGAAAAAGACATTAAAACTCCATACAAACAAAATCCTACTTCACAATGTCTTCAGAAGCCTTCTCACTGAGAGTTCTTAAAATTCAAAATTGTGTGATACAGGGTTTACAATCTGGATAAATCACGAAAAAAGAGTCCAAAGTATTTACACATGATGAAAACTCTTCCCTATAAATTCTACTCTGTTTTAATTTCAACATCATCCATCTCAGACTTATTACTTCTTAAAAGAGATAATTATGTGCTAATGATTTGAAGCTTTTTAGTGCAAAACAAAAAATCATAATTCACAGAAATAAACCCTGAGAAGGTAGAAAAGCATGAAAGTACAATGAACTTTGAGCAAGTTCTCAATTTGTGATAATATCTGCAAGGGCCTTGTACTGCACAGCCATCAAAATACACTTACTTTGTATTGTCAAGGCTGAATTTGAACAAACTGTTAACCCCTCCCCGGCCAAAAAAAAAAACATTAACAACTATTAATAGTTTACCTCATGATATTACTGACAGTAGAAGGATAGTCTGCCTGCAGTCCCATCACAAATGCTTCTGTCAAATGTTCTATACTGATATCTACAGCTCCCTGAAACATTCAAATTACAGAAACTCTAAGCCTGGATCAGGGCAAATTAACTCTTTACCAAACTACATAATTCAAAATTTTGGAATTGTCCATACTGAAAACATTTGCAGACAACAAATTAGGAGAAGAAATTTGTCTTAACTCATTAACAAACGACAAAATTTGGACTGGACCAAAATTGAAAGCATTTGCAGGCAAAAAATAAAATGTAGCTTAAATGGTGATTTATCTATTAGACAGGGTTGAAAACATTGTGGGGAAATGAGAAAATGGTGGTTACCAGCATTTCTCCTTTACTCACAATGTTTCAAAAAGCCTTTTTTCCAAGGGTTGGAAAATCAGGGATTGTGTGGTAAAGAGTCAAAGAGGGTAAAAAGCCTTTTCTCTTTCCAACAAGTTTTAAGAAAGCTTTCTTCTTCATGGTTGTAAAAACACTGGTTCATTTGCGAGAAATTTCGTAAGAGATTTCAGAAACTTTGTTACTCTGAATGATGAAAATCCATGGCAACTACATTATTCCGAAAGAATATTATTAAGAATGGTTTGTGAATACGGAACCTAGAGTCTTAGAAATACTGACCATCATCAGACCACTATAAAGTTTTCTCCAAGAACCCACTTTCACCCTCATGCAAGAGTTCTCTAGATGCCTACAATGGTCTGAGGATGGATACAGCATTCTCAAAAACTGGAGATATCACTAACATTACTTATGTGAGCAGTGATAGTCATTGTCTTCTTATAAACACAGCAGATTTAGCAATAAAAATTATATGGGTTTACTACTGAACAGAAAAAAAAAAAAAAAAAAAAAACGAACACTGCATGCGAGTGCCAATGCTCGGCTCCACTTGCTTCTAGTAGAAAAAGAGTTAAACTGTGTCAAAAATATTTTGATGATTACCTGCCCCTGTTGTATATCTTTCCCTTTTGTCGTCTGCAAAATTAATGCTTTCAATTTGGACATGGCTAAAATTTTGTTCTCTGGTAAAGAGTTAAAGAGACCAGCATAGTTGCGGCAAGGAAGTTAACAACTAGTCCAAGTTTGAAGCAAATATCTTCAGTAAAAGCAGAGATGTAAGTTTTTGAAAATTCTAAGTAAAAAAGAGGGCAAAACTGTGTGAAAAATATTTTGATGGTCACCTGCTCCTGTTGTGTGGGCTCCCTTTGATATTTAACATGAGTCTGATATTTAGAGATTTTATCAAATGTCAAAGTTTTTGCACAACAACAGTGACACCAGGGTTGTGGGGTGGGGGTGGTGTCTGTTAATATTTTAATTAGAAAGATGTAGTTCTATAGTTCTACTGCAACACAAATTTTACCTTTGTTGTCAAAGTTGGTATAAAAACTGGCTCTACCTTGTGAAGATTGTTATACATAGCAACCTCTTTGGAGCTGAAATCTCTGTAAAAAGCAAGATTCATGTATCTTTCAACAACATACTTCTTACTAGAACAAACTCCCACATATTCATTTTTTTTCCTCATGTTTCCATAGTTAACCCTTTACCACAAAATCATGACTTTTAACAACCCTGAAGATGACGACTTTTGAAAACATAGTGGGAAAAGGAGAAAATGCTGGTTACCATCATTTTCTCCTTTTTCCACTATGTTTTCTGCTGTATAATAGAGAAATTTCATATTTTGAGTTCCTTTTGATTTTTCATTTGCAAATGCTTTCAATTTGGATAAGTCTAAAATTTTGTTGTCTGGTAAAGGGGTAAAGCTCCAACATAAAGCCAACATCATTATTACAAATCACTTGATCAATTTAATAACATAGATGAAATATTACAACAGCCTGCATTTCTGTGTGGTTGGATCAGGTTGAGTTGCGTGTGTGTGGCTATTGGATGAAACTTGAGATGGAATCCGATGTGAACCTCTTTACACATGCAACAAGACCTAATCTCCAACCACACAGAAATGCAGACCGTTGTAATGTTCTTTTCATTATATAGATTTCCTTTATAACTGTAAAAAAAAAAAATCACAAAATAATTAAATAACCAAAAGAAAAAAACACCCACAAAGGGCTGCATATTTTTCGGATTTGACGGCAAGAGCCTCAAGTGAATACACAGAAATAGCCTGTGAAGACAATGATGTTCTATACAGAGTATATATATGCATGATGCAGAAAAACCTACATAAGGTACATGGATGATACAGAAAACACAAAAGTGGTCTGTTCTATATGTGTTTTAGATAACGTAATTTAGTCGGATGATTCATAGGTATAGAATAAAGCAATTTATAAACGACATACAGGAGAAAGTATGCATTATACATTTCTCTCCCGACACTGAGCCATTTTGACACATCTACAGTACAGTAGAGATGCTGGATCATTTTGACACGTCTACAGTACAGTAAAGATGCTGGGCCATTTTGACACATCTACGGTACAGTAAAGATGCTCGGCCATTTTAACACATATACAGTACAGTAAAGATGCTGGGCCATTTTGACACATCTACAGTACAGTAGAGATGCTGGGCCATTTTGACACATCTACAGTACAGTAAAGATGCTGGGCCATTTTGACACATCTACAGTACAGTAAAGATGCTGGGCCATTTTGACACATCTACAGTACAAGTAAAGATGCTCGGCCATTTTGACACATCTACAGTACAGTAAAGATGCTGGGCCATTTTGACACATCTACAGTACAAGTAAAGATGCTGGGCCATTTTGACACATCTACAGTACAGTAAAGATGCTGGGCCATTTTGACACATCTACAGTACAGTAAAGATGCTCGGCCATTTTAACACATCTACAGTACAGTAAAGATGCTCGGCCATTTTAACACATCTACAGTACAAGTAAAGATGCTGGGCCATTTTGACACATCTACAGTACAGTAAAGATGCTGGGCCATTTTGACACATCTACAGTACAGTAAAGATGCTGGGCCATTTTGACACATCTACAGTACAGTAAAGATGCTCGGCCATTTTGACACATCTACAGTACAAGTAAAGATGCTGGGCCATTTTAACACATCTACAGTACAAGTAAAGATGCTGGGCCATTTTGACACATCTACAGTATAGTAGAGATGCTGGGCCATTTTGACACATCTACAGTACAGTAAAGATGCTCGGCCATTTTGACACATCTACAGTACAGTAAAGATGCTCGGCCATTTTGACACATCTACAGTACAGTAAAGATGCTGGGCCATTTTGACACATCTACAGTACAGTAAAGATGCTGGGCCATTTTGACACATCTACAGTACAAGTAAAGATGCTGGGCCATTTTGACACATCTACAGTACAGTAAAGATGCTGGGCCATTTTGACACATCTACAGTACAAGTAAAGATGCTCGGCCATTTTGACACATCTACAGTACAGTAAAGATGCTGGGCCATTTTGACACATCTACAGTACAGTAAAGATGCTCGGCCATTTTAACACATCTACAGTACAGTAAAGATGCTCAGCCATTTTAACACATCTACAGTACAAGTAAAGATGCTGGGCCATTTTGACACATCTACAGTACAGTAAAGATGCTGGGCCATTTTGACACATCTACAGTACAGTAAAGATGCTGAGCCATTTTGACACATCTACAGTACAGTAAAGATGCTCGGCCATTTTGACACATCTACAGTACAAGTAAAGATGCTGGGCCATTTTAACACATCTACAGTACAAGTAAAGATGCTGGGCCATTTTGACACATCTACAGTACAAGTAAAGATGCTGGGCCATTTCGACACATCTACAGTGCAGTAAAGATGCTCGGCCATTTTGACACACCTACAGTACAAGTAAAGATGCTGGGCCATTTTGACACATCTACAGTGCAGTAAAGATGCTCGGCCATTTTGACACATCTACAGTACAAGTAAAGATGCTGGGCCATTTTAACACATCTACAGTACAAGTAAAGATGTTGGGCCATTTTGACACATCTACAGTACAAGTAAAGATGCTGGGCCATTTTGACACATCTACAGTACAAATAAAGATGCTGGGCCATTTTGACACATCTACAGTACAGTAAACATATCACATTGTAAGAAAAAGAGACATTGTGAAATAATGATGGACCAATCAATGATTCTACATTTGTCATAATTCAATGTGTAAGACTATCAATCCTCAAGTTCATGAAAAGAATCACATTTAGGCTTTCGTTTTCATTAAAACAGATTTAACACTGTTTTCAACAGTCTTTCAACCAATCAAATTTTAAATGCACACTTTGCATTTGCATATGATCTTGTCTTAGTCGCTGTTTATATTTTTCCAAATTACAAATAATAAATCTAGAACTAGCCAAAATGTAGGTAGTTCATTTCCAGGCAGATCATTGTGACCCTCTAATCACTGATTTCAAAGTCCACAGGCAGTTCTTACCTTAATGGTCTAAGAAACATGATATCTGAATCTCTTTTGTCAGCAAAACTCTGAAAACCATAGCAAACATCAAATGAATACTTATAGACTATAGACTACACAACAGGCTTTTGCGGACAATGTAGATAAAGATCAGACTGCACAGAATCTACACTGTCCATTACCGTATTTCAGATTAGAAGAACTGCTGCTTCATCTTGCAGTGGAACAGTATTTGTAGTTGTTGAAAAAGAGTGTTTACTGTATACATGGATATATAAGTTCTTCAAAAATTTGCGAATTACCGATTATGGACATTTTTTACACGGAAATGTTTGCAAATTCAAGACACTCGTTATTTGTTAGAATACTTGTGGTTAAATACACAAACATGGCCCTAAAGCGCTCACTTGAGTGAAGTTATCTAGGACTGATAAAGTTGAAGAAATTATGATGATGCATAACACAAGTGTTAATGACCTACTTTTTGACCAACTTGACCTAATTTTTAAACTTGTCAGAGATATCATCAAGACAAACATTCTGACAATGTTTCATGTGTATCAATTGGAAAATGGGATCTCTAGACTGCACAGCAAATTTTTTTAAGATGTGTCCCAGTGGCCTACTTTTTGCTTTTACATAAACCAATTTTGAACTTGTCTAATATATCATCAAGACATACATTCTGACCAACTTTCATCAAAATTGTTCTGGAAATGTGGCTTCTAGAGTGCACACAAGGATTTTCTAAGATTTGTTCCAATGACCTACTTTTTTACCTGATAGGACCTAATTTTAAAACTTGCATTTGATTTCATTCAGACATTTTGACCAAGTTTCATTAGTACATGGATGGAAATGTGGTTTCTAGTGTGCACACAAGGTTTTTCTTAGATTTGGCCCAGTAACCTACTTTTTGACCCCAGGTAACCAAATTTTCAAACTGTGCAAGATATGGTCCTGACAAATATTCTGACTAAATTTCATGAGTATCAGACTGAAAATGTGGCCTCTACAGTGCACACAAGGTTTTTCTAAGATTTGGCCCAGTGACCTACTTTTTGATCTGACATTACTAAGTTTATGACTTATAGAGTGCACAAAAGCTTTTTCTAAAATCTGGCTCAGTGTCCACTTTTTGACCCAGAATGACCTTGTTTTGAACTTGTCCAAGATATCTTCAAGACAAACATTCTGACCAAGTTTAATGAGTATCAGGCTGAAAATGTGGCCTATAAAGTGCACACAAGGTTTTTGTAAGATTTAGCCCAGTGACCTACTGTATGATCTGACATGATCAGTGTCAAACATGTCCTGGAAATCATCAAGACAAATATTCTGAGTAAGCTTCATGACTGTAAGGCTGAAAATGTAGCCTCTTGAGTGAACACAAGACTATTCTAAGATTTGGCCCAGTGACATACCATTTGACCCGACATGACCCAATTTCAAACTTGGCCCAGTGACCCACCTTTTTACCCCTCATGACCTAATTTCAAACACGTCCAAGATGTCATCCAAACAAACATTCTGACTAAGTTTCACGAGTATCGGGCTCAAAATGTGGCCTTTGGTGTACACACAAGGTTTTTCTAAGTTTGGCCCTGTGGCCTAGTTTTGACCCAATTTCCAGCTTGTCCAAGATATTATCAAGAAAAACATTCTGATCATTTTTCATGAGTATCTGGCTGAAAATGTAGCCTCTGGAGTGCACACATTTTAATAGGATTTGGCCCAGTGACCAACTCTTTGACACAACATGACCAAATTTCAAGCTTGTCTGAGATTTTACCAAGACATACATTCTGACCAAGTTTCATGAGTATCGGACAGAAAATGTAGCCTCTAGAGTGCACACAAGGTAATTGTTGAGGACTGACAACACATGAAAGACACAGCACAATCACAAAAGCTCATCTCAAGCACTTCATGCTCAGGTTAGCTTAAAACTATGCTAAGGCAAGTTAAGTTATTGAGAACACTGTCAGAAAGATTCAAAGCACAATTATTTGCAGACAAATATCTTTTCTAATGACACTGAAAAATGGCTTGTGATAGACAATTGTTCATTTTCCTACAACACTGTTTTCCAAAGCTTTCTACTTAAAGGCAATAAAAAGTAGTAGTGCATGAAAACTTAGTTGAAAAAGAAAATGCTTTTAAAAATTTGGTTAATTACTGTTTCCATGGCAGCATGGGCCCCTCTTCCAGTAGAAATATCTGCTAACAGTCTGACAGCAAGCTGGGTACCACAGTTACCCAGCATCACCTTGGAATATCCACAAGTTTTAGCCACTTCAAGTATAATCTTGTGTCTGAAATATTAGACAGTCTCCTATATGGTGTGCAACACATGAAAAGGGGCCTTCGGACATATGCATAAATGTATGTTGTTCCAGATCAGCCTGTGCAGTCTGTGACTAATCCGAGACGACACTTCCTGTTTTTGTGCGATTTTCTATTTCACGAAAGTCTACTGTATGAAAAAATCTTATGTAGTTGTAAAGTGCTGTCCCAGATTAGCCTGTGCGGACTGCACAGGCTAATCCGGGACAACACTTTACGCAATTGTCCGAAAGCCCTTTTCGTGTGTTGCACGCCATATAGTATCTTGCACAAGTGGGCTTCTGCAGTAAAATTTCATTAACCCTTCATCAAACTAAAAAAAAGTGGACACACTCAAAATGAAAGCATTTTGCAGATGACAATTCATACATAGTTCAAAGGATGGTTGCTGTCTATGATAGGCTGCGTGTGTAAAGAGATGAGCATCGGATTTGACCTTCGGTCTCATCCTATACGCACCTCTTTACACACTCAACTTGACATGATCTGACCACACAGAAATGCAGACTGTTGTATTATTCCATGTTTATCCACATGTGACACATGTAATTGGAGACAGAAAATTTTTCAGGTATATAACAAAAATATTTGTCCTTGCTATATCCATGAAACACATACTTTATCAAAATACGACCTTGAAGACCAGATATCAACATGCAAAGAGCTTCAAAAAGGAAACATTCTTTCAGTTTTCATTCTTCAAATAAAAACAGAAACAACCATACCTTAATAACCTTATAAAGTCCTCTTTAGCTGACACAGTTTTTAATTCTTTCAGAGCATTTCTAAGCTGGTTTTCAGAATCTTCATACAGCCGAATTTCACTTTGGATACAATCTGTTCTGATATGTCTCCTATGACCCATTTCATCAATATCTCTAAAAATGTATCAATGTCAAAATTAGCCTTAGGCTGCTAAGTGCGACTAAGTGACCTTTTCAGACAGTGTAGATCAAGATCAGACTACACAGAATGTGCAGTCTGATCTTGGGTCTTCTCTGTCTGATAAGGAGATTTTTTTTCTCCGAAAAATAAGTTTAAAGTAGCATTATTTGGGTTTTTACTATCTGCTTGAAAGTTTAACTCATTTAGCAGGATTTGGGTTAATCCATTACAACACTAATATACCTTTTTACACCCCTGTAGTAGAAAGCTTAAAAAACATTGTGGAAAAAGAAGCTGTTCCTTGTTATTAGATATCATTCCTTTCAACACAGTCATAAAGCACTGGCCAGTGCACCTATTGAAGCCTCCTTTTTAGCTTCTTTAAAAGTACTTCACCCAACATTCTGTCCAATCCACTGGTTGCTTTCCTGCATAAGCAAACAATGTTCTACAGTGAGAAAAGAATGATCTTTTTGCAGCAAAACATAAGCCTAGGCGAAGATTCAAACTCAAAACCCAAATTACTAGTCCCATAATGTACACACTGATTGAATGGGCTTGGCAATCAGCAGTCTGAGAGGAATTAATAGTTCCAATGACTTTCGTCTACTCTTGGAAAAGGATTTCAGTCAGGATTTCCCTTCACAATCCTTGGATTGTGAGACCCATACATTAGCCCTGAAAGTGCCTTTCACAAAATTAAGTTACCTTTGCTGCCAGTGTAAATCAAGATCAGGCTGCACAAAATGTGCAGCCTGATCTTTGATCTACACTGTCTGCTTTGCTGAAACACTAGAAGATAAAAGCAACCACGAAATTGCAATAATTTGGGTCATATTCCTAGGATGAAAATGTCTGGCATGTTTATTTGGCATCCTAAAGGTTAGTACTGAGCTGCTAAGGCTTGGAAAGAGCATTGGAAAAAAGTCATTTTACCCTTTACCACACAATCCAGACTGTTAGCACCCCTGAGGATGAAGGCTCTTAAAAACACTGTGAGAAAAGGAGAAAATGCCGATAATCAGGATTTTTCTCCTTTTCCCACAATGTTTTCTACCCTGTCAAAGACAGCTTCATTCAATTTGTTGTCTGCAGATGCTTTTAATTTGGTCATATCCAAAGTTTTGTCATTTTGTTAAGAATTAACCCTTTCCAAATGACAAAATTAAATTTTAAGATCTTACCTAATTCAAACCATCCTTAGAACACACATGATGACTGAATGGTGGAGTTTGTCATTGACAAGGAAAGAGATATATTGTTGGAAAAGGAGAAAATGCAGTTTACCACCATTTTCTCCTTTTCCCGCCATTTTTTCAAAAGCCTTCTACCATAGGGTATCATTTGGCAAAGGATTAACCCTTTACTGCTCAATCACCAGTTTTAATGATCCTGAGAAAGAGGTCTTTTGAAAATATATTGGGAAAAGGAGAAAATACTAGTAACCAGCATTTTCTCCTTTTCCCAAAATGTTTTCTACAATATCAAAGGCAAGTATTGTCATTTGAGCTACATTTGAACTGTAGTCTGCAAATGCTTTCAGTTTGCCATTTTGATGTGTTGTAAAGAGTCAAACATTCAACAAATTCAAATTTACCTAAAAGCTGGACTTGAACATACACTCATTGTTGGTAATGTTACACTAGCTGTCCCTGCACTATACACACTGTCTTTATCACAGTCTGTATCTAGAGATGTCTCATTTACTATGTCAGTGGGAGCTTGAGAGACTTGTAATTTATTTGGGCTGGAGCTTAACCTTTCTGAAATCAAACCCTGAAACACAGTAATAGAACAAAATGCCTTGGCAAACTGAAAGGTAAGATGAAAGAGTTAGCTATCTAGAGACAACTGAAAAGAATTACATGGGGCTTGGTGCTTCACTTAATACTATTATCACATAAAACACCCTCCAGCAGTGTATTCAACCCATGACTTTTTTTTGATAATACACTGGTTTTATATCTACTTTGGGTTTTTGTTTTGTAATTATAAATGCCTGCATCTCGCAGAACTTCACCAAGGCATAGAGTTTTGAACTACTTCACCATTGTGGGAAAATGACAGTACTACACATATCATATAAACATGTGGTAAGTTTTTTATGACTGAATGTTAATAACAACAAGAACTGCTGTCTCTATCAGATTTCAAATATGCAACCACCACTACTTGATTCTTAACTGTGGTCAAAAAGTATCTTTATTTGTAGCTGATGTTGTTTCTCAAGCCTCTACCAAACAATCCAGTGTTTCAACAACCATGAGGAAAAATGCATTGAACACATTGTGGAAAGAAAAAGAGACAGTGCTGCTAACCTTTCTTCTTTTTCCACAATGATTTCTACACTTTCAAAGGATAGTTTCATGATTTTAAAATCACATTTGAGCCATGCTCTGTGAAAAAAGGGTTTAATGCATTTGTAAAAAGTATCGACCAACATTGGCCTGCACAGTCCCCAAAGGCATACTGGGTTAAACCTTTTTGCTTTGGGTCAATTTTCTGCATGTCAAAGGACCATAAGCCTCATGATTCTGTGGGCTGTCATACAAAATGGATTTTAGGGATGTATAATACTATAATTGGCTTGCTTGGTATGATGCATCTGATCACAGAGATGCATTAAGCCCCATTTTGCAACAGCATAGCTCATTTGATTTGGTGTCTGCAAATGCTATAAATATGGACAAGTCTAAAATTCTACTGTCTGGTCATTGAATAAGGAACTTGAAAAAGACCAAGATCTATTAATTTGGCACTAAAAGAGTAAATATCATAATAAAAATCAGATTTCATCACCTAAACTTTAAGATGATTTATTTCATAATATCTATTTTAATTTTTCTTTTTAAAAAAAAAAAAAGTAGAATGAACCAATCATAGTACAACATTTTACCTCCTCTAAAGACCTGATGTAAAATGGAAAGCCTGTTTTTTTCATGAGATCAGACATTCTTTCACAGTTTGACAATCTCTCTTTGACAGTAAGGCCCACTGCTGCTCCCTCTGAAAAAGACACTTGCATAAATAAACAAACTGACATTATGTTTGCTTGTATCTTCATAATTCTTTAACCTTTTCGGCACAACAAAATTTTAACTTTGTCCGTATTGAAAAAATGTACAAATTGATTTTTTGTAATAATTACTATGGTGTTTAACACCGTTTTGAACATTAACTCAGTTATATCATAGCAGCCAGTGCACCAATACATGCTTACCTGGAGTTTCTTTTACCAGTACTATGCACAATATTCTTTCCAAGCCACTGGCTGCTTTACCACATAACCATTGTCAAAACAATGGTCAGTGCTGAAAGAGGAATGAATCCTGTTGCAATGACTATCATCAATCCTTGGAAAGAAATTGGCTAAGCCAGAGATCATACCAGCTACCCAATTTTCAAGTCCTGCACTCTACTGAGCTACCGGGCTCAGCATAACATGTACAGACAACAAATCAGATGTGATTCAAATGGTATGATTTGCATTTGAAAGGGTAGAAAACATTGCTAGAAAAGGATAATATGCTGGTTGCCAGCATTTTTTTGCTTTTCCTACAACTGTATTAAAAGCCTTTTTCTGCAGGGTTGTCAAATGATAAAACTAGAGGCGCTTGAGCGCCTGTATCGCTCCACAGGCCTGATATTTCTATAATGGCGAAAAGAAGTTTTTAACAATTACCATTCAATCCTGCATTTTAGCTCACTGAAGAAAAAAGGTATGGAAAAAACTTGTGAGAAAAGAAGAAAAAAATGGTAACCAGCATTTTCTTAGTTTCCCACAATAATTTCTATCCTTTTTTATATATGTCTTACTAATCTGAAGATATGTTGTCTGCAACAAGTCCTTTCACAAACCATTTTGGGTGGGGAAACATCAAAATATAGAAAATATGTCTTTCTCAGGGTCGTTAAAAGTTGTGATTGTGTGGTAAAGGGGTAATCTAAAAGAACAGCTAGGAGGGCAAATGAATGAATGTTATAGCAATATAGATCAACTTACATCAATACACCAGATAGAATGAAATATGCTGGCATACAATGAACACCTAATCCCTAACAATCAACTTTTCACAGTCACAGTTAGAATGTCTTCTGTGGCAAACAACACAAAATGGTCTACAAATGCATTTACATAAATCAAATATCCTGCTCCAGGGCACATATTAATTCTGGTGTACTGAAGCTGCGGGATCAGTCTGACTGGATAACATTAATGCCTTATCACAAATGTAAAGCCCTGTCCCACTTTGTACCAGGTCACCAGGATTTACACCCCTTCTGTCCACTCTGCATTTACTCATTAGTAGGTCAACAAACCTTTACCAGAACTAATAAAAGTGCAGAGGTTCTCCTGTTCTATATCAAAAGGACTATAAAGTACCTACAACATGGGGGTTTTGTTATTGAAATACTTTTTCTTTTTTATCTTGGCATGGTTACTCAGGCTTAGTAATAAGGCAAAATTGAAAAGCTCAAGTTGTGAAAGGTGCTCAAGCTTTTATCTTATTTATGGCCAGTGATATTTTATTACTAGTACTAACTAATAGCATATCATTGGAGTAAATTGTGATCTTAATACCAAGGAAAATGTGTGGGCTTAAATAGGACAGCCCTGACTAGGTCAAGTCAATCCAATTTTCTTCCTTTTTCTTTGTTAGTTGATAAAACTAACACAATAAATAGTTTTGGAGAAGAACATTTTTTTGAAATATAAGCCTTGTCTATAAAAAAATGTGTTTTTAGGTGTATCATTTTTTTAAAAGGAATTTGGTATACAACCACCATAGAAACAATTTGGCAGACAACCACCATGGGATCTTACCTGCAAAACAACAATGAAATCCAATGAATAGTTTTAGAGTAGAAATTTTTCAAAGATTTTACTTTATACCATAAAAGGAAAATGAGTCTCCCATAAAAGCCATGTTTTTTGACAGATCATTTTTTTTCAAAGGAATTCTGTAAACCTGTATCTAAGGAACATTCCTGCAAAATAATAATGCTATCCAAATAGTGGTTTGGGAGGAGAAGATTTTTAAAGGTTTTTTACTTTGGATGCCATGGCAACCAGAATTCTTCATGGAACACAATTATTTGAAGGAATTTGAAAGAGGACCACCAAAGGAACATTCCTGTGAAATTTGGTAAAAATCCAGTCAATAGTTTCTGAGGAGAAGTTTTTTAAAGAAAAAGTTTACAGACACACGCACGGGCGAACGGACGGACAGACGCACGACGGACACAACGCCATGACAATAGCTCGCTGGCCTTTGGCCAGTGGAGCTAATTATACAAGAGTGAAAATACTAATTTTTGCGTCACATGCAGATAAAATATCACACAGGGCTATAAAAAAATCTGCATCTACACAGTGTCAAATATGGTTCCAGACATGGTATTATGACGTATCTCTCGCATGGAATAAGTACATATTGATTTGCAATTTGATTAGTCAAAAATGTTATGCTATAATATTTATCAGCCATTCATAAAAATGAAGTATGAAGACTAGCTGCTACACCATTTTCTGTTTTATTTTGTTTACTGTTTTCCAATAAAATGCCAATATTTGCAAGATTTTGTCCTTGAAAGTTGCAGGTACATAATGAAAGGAATATCATGTTGTAGTAACTTTCCTATTGCTTATATTTACTTCTCCCTGCATAGAAAAAATGTGACATCTCGTTTGACCTTCGGTCTCACACAATATCAAATTTTCTCAGGTTGCTTGAATCAAATACAAGCACCAGGAAAGTTACTACAAAATCATATTCTGTATATATCCCACAGTGTCAACATCAGTGGACAAAAACAGCTGCATTGAATTTTTCATAGTAGGGGATTAAAATATACAAGAAAGTGTTACATACCATCAATAAATATCAGTCCTGGTTTGAACCTCAACTTTTTGTGAGCTCTAATACTGAGACCCTGCAAAAATGATAAACAAGAGGGCCAATGGCCCTAAAGCACTCACCTGAGTAAAGTCATCTACTGTTAATAAAGCTCAAAAGATCCTGATTTTAATGATGTACAATACATGAGTGTGAACTATTTTTAGACCTGACATGGCCAAATTTTGAACTTGTCCAAGATATAAACAAAAACATTCTGACCAAGTTTCATGAGTATCAAGCTGAAAATGTGACCTCTACGGTATACACAAGGTTTTTACAAAATTTTGCCAAGTAACCTACTTTTTGACTTGATGTAACCCAATTTCGAAACTGTCCCAGATATCACTAAGACAAACATTCTGACCATGTTTCTTGAGTATCAGGCTGAAAATGTGGCCTCTAGAGTGTACCCAAGGTTTTTCTAAGATTTGGCCCAGTGACCTACTTTTTGACCCAGTCTGACCCAATTTCAAACTTGTCTAAGATTTTATCAAGAAAAACAATTTGACAAAGTTTTATGAGTATAGGCTCAAAAATGTGGCCTCTAGAGTGCACACAAGGTAATTGTTGATGCACAGTGGAGGATGCACGCCGGACACAGCACAATCACAAAAGCTCACACTGAGCATTTTGTGCTCAGGTGTGGTAAAAATAAGTGACACAAAAAGATTGATCAACTGAACAAAGTGATTTATTCTTGCTTGTTTAACTCTTTACCAAAATGACAAAATTTTGGACTTGACCAAACTGGAAGCATTTGCAGGTGACAAATTAATTATAGTTCAAATGATGATTTCTGTATTTGATAGAGTAGATGAGAAGATTGTGGGAAAGGAGATTATGCTGGTTCCAACAATGTTTTCAAAAGACTGCTCTTGAAGGGTCATTAAACTTGGGAATGTGTTGTGAATGGCTAAAGAAGGTTTTAATCCACTGTCAACACTATTTCAGTTATACCACAGTGACAGCTCACATACTGATATCCTTTCTCAGCAGGGGTTTATTTAAGCGGATGCCCAACCGCCTGCGCCAGGTTAAAATCGCTGCAGGCAAGTAATTTTTGAAAACAGAATGCCCGCTGGGCAAGTAGCAGAAAGATCCTTACCGTGTATTTTCGTTCCTTGGGTTGATACTGGTATTTCACGTGTGTATGTGAAACTGTTTTTGATTGGTTCTTGGCTTAATATCAGCCAATGAAAAGTGGTGAAATATATTCTTGAAGGCATTCTTTTCAAAATGGCGGACAGTGAGGATGCTCGTCCAAAATTATTTTCAGTATTTGTTATGGCAAACAACTATAAAATAGTTTAGTAAAAGTATGAAAAACCTCTCAGAATAAACATTTGGCATGCAAATACTATAAATAGTATGTGAAACCATTGAAGCTAATGTAGAAAATGCTAATAATGAGCACTTTCTGCATTTACCACAATGTTAAGTGTTTCCTACAGTGGTATGCGCAAAATGCATAAATGTGTCTCCAGGCCTTAGTTGAATATAGGGCAACCTGTTTTCACTGGGGGCAAGTAAAGATTTACAGTAACTTGCCCCTCGGGCAAGTAGAAGTAAAATCCTTAAGGAAATCCCTGCTCAGTGTCAAAAGTACTGGAATTGGGCTCTGAAATGTAAGTGATTCTTGAAAAAGACAGAGATATGTTCATATAGACTGTGACCTCTTGTATAAGTTGTAGCAAGGCACTGGATGAGGGTCCCCCAGATAACGCCACCAGTACAAGTTCTCCATCTCGAACAAGTTTTGTCTTCCCAATCGTAGCTCTAAACTTGTGGGTAATGTATACTTGGAAACAGTCCCTGGAAAGACAGAGTTACTTGCTCTTTACCGAGTAACAAAATATTGTCAAATTTTAAGGTATTCATGACCTTCAAAGTAAATGTGGGTCAAACTGTGGGATTTGTTTTAACCCTTTACCAAACAACAAAATCTAAAACTGGTCCAATTTGAAAGCATACGCAGATGACAGATTAAATGTAGCTAAAATAATGATTTCTGTCTTTGATAGGATAGAAAACATTGTTGGAAAAGGAGATAATGCTGGTTACCACCACTTTCTCCTTCTCCCACAATGTTTTCAATCATATGCCTCATTCTCCTTCAGGGTTGTTAAAACTCGGGGTTGTATGGTAAAGGGTTAAGATTGGTTGAACACTTTATGTGAAATGGAGAAATTGTCAATGACAGCATCTTTTCATTTTCCTACAAATGTTTTCAATGGCCTTCTTCCTCTTGGTTGTAAAAACATTAGATGTTTATTGGTTTAAAGTTAACAGAGATCAATCAACATAGAAAAATGCTTTATGGTCAATATAGATCAAGCCTGCATGTTGTCAGCCTAAATATAGATCTGCACTTCATGGATTCATTTGACTCGCTGTTTTTTTGAATCAATGGATCCCCCTGATTTTCTACGTCCCCTAAATTATAAATGTCTGAGGTTTAATTCTTTACCAGACGACACAATTCTGGACATGTCTAAAGCATTTGCAGTTGACAAATTAACCCTTTACCGCACAATGCCGCTTTTTAACGACCTGGGAAAGAAACCTTTTGAAAAAAATGTGGGAAAAGCAGAAAATGCTGGTAACCAGCATTTTCTACCCTTCCAAAAACATATTTCATCATCCAAGCCATGTTCAATTTGTCGTCTGCCAAAGCCGTAAGTTTGAAACAGTCTAAAATTTTGTTGTTTGGTAAAGAGTTAATATGGCTTACATGGAGAGGATTGTCTCTGAAAGGGTAGAAAATATGCTAGTTACCAACATTTTCTCCTTTTCCCAAAATTTTTTCAAAAGCCATCTTCCTCAAGGTTGTTAAAACCCCAAGAGTGTTTGGTGTTGGTTGATCAATTGTCTGCTTTCTTTAGTTTCTTGAAAGGAGTCAAATGACCCCCCTTAACGGAAAGTCCAAGGAAAATCTCAATGGATGAAATTTAACCCTTAAAGTGCTTGAACCAAACTAAGTTGTTATTGTGGACAGTGTAGATTAAGATCAAACTAAAGAGAATGTACAGTCTGATCTTGGATCTAAACTGTCCACTTCTTTGTTACATGTTCTGGCCCAAACTACCTTAAGTGACTATATTTTGGATATCCTTCATGATTGAAAAGGTGCATTTCATTAATTCAGCTCTACAGAAGTGCCTTTTACAACTTTTGTTGTTTTTTCAGTCTGTGTATATCAAGATCAGACTGCACAAAATGTGCGGTCCGATCTTCAATCTGCACTGTCCGCTTGGCTAAGACATTCCAGACAAAAAACCCTGACATTGCCATTTTATCTGGCTCTTATCTATAGACCAAATGTATCTCTAGGGGTTATTCAATGCTCTAAGGGCTAAGTAATGCCTATCATACTGAGGACAGCTTGAACTCATTTCCTCCTGAAGTAAAGTTAGAGTGGATCACAGTGAAAACAACTTTATGTAATACAATGTATATGTAGGATCTGACACAAATTGGCATGTGAGATAAAATTTTATCTAACAAGCCTAGAAAAAATATTATGAAGTGAGCCATTAGCCAGTTTCATAACATTTTTGTCCACAAGGTTAATAGGCTTTTACATCAAAAGCCAGTTACTGTCAAATTCTTTTTATCACATAACTGTATCTCATGAAATAAAGTTCATGATGTGTTAAAGCAAAGGCCTACATGTACATGTGTATTGAAATTTACATGAAGCACAGTTGCTTCTTTGAACGGATGCAAAATAATTTCAAAGCAATTCGCGTAACTATGATGACATTGTTTTGAATCCAAAGATGATGACACTCAAAGTTTTGTTGAGATCATCAATTTTAAAAATTAATTTCACAGAGAAATCTTGGTCAGCCATGTCGTAGAAATGAGGCATATGATTACAGAGCTTTGACCAAATATGGCACCATTTGCTTATCTCAAATGTGTGTAAGACAAAAAATTCATACTGGCAGTGTTAAGCTGATAAAACAAGTTATATGATAAATTTCTATATGTAATTTCATGGTCACCCTTTAGCATACAAACAAGACAACTATAGTCAACCCCTTTGAAATTGAATTACATGTATACAGATTGTCAACATGGAATCAGGTCAGATGGTATTAAGAAGTTGTATTGTACAAGGGTTGATCCAGAAATTCGTACAATGGGCCTATTACTTCCGTATTACTAGCTTGCTCAGTGTATAATTTGGTAATATTGTAGTTCAGTATCTAAAAACTGCATAAAAGTTAAAATTTTTACCAAATTATCTCTAGCGGCCTTAAACTGCGGGGGAGTGTCAGAAAAAATTAAATATCTGTTAAATAAATCAAGTTTTCTTAAATTTTAGCTTGAATTTTTTGGCGCAAATTAGTATGACGCTAGTATGACATCATGACATCATATTGTATACGGTGTTGTGAAAGTTGTTATGAAGACACAGCATTTTTCATAAGATAGAAAAATCCAAGGGAATAGTGACATGATGTCAACACCAAAATTAGAAAGCCGGTCAGTTATAAAATTCTGCCATGATCTTGGTCATACACCAACGCAGACATTTCAGATGATGGAGAAAACGGGAATAAAGTGCAGTAGAGAACTTGTGTTTAAGTGGCACCGGAGATTCAAGGAGGGTCGGACTTCAATAGTGGATGATGAACGCCAAGGTAGGCCTGCAATGCATCACAACCTGAACTGTGGTAAACAGTGACAGACGCATGACAGTACGTGAAATGGCTGATAAAATAGGGGCATCTTATGGAACTGTTGAACGAATTTTGACACAGGATTTGAAAATGAGAAAAGTCAGTGCACATTGGGTTCTGCGGCTGTTAAGTGCACATGACATGGAGCGACGAGTTAGCTGTTCGCGAGAGTTCCTGAAACGCTACAAAAGGGAAGGTAGCGAATTCCTTGACAGAGTTATTACGCTCGACGAGACTTGGCTCCACCATTTTGAGCCCGAGTCAAAACGCCAGTCATCAGTATGGAAGACGCCTGCATCTCCTCCACCCAAGAAGGTAAAATCGTCAGTTCCATGAAAAAACACATGTTCGTGTTTGTTATGGATCAGAAAGAAATGCTGCTTATCCACCAGGTGCCGGATGGTCAGACAGTGACGGCAGACTATTTTTCGAAGGTACAAATCTTTCGTTTTTCTATCTAATCAATATTTAGATCTCTTTTTTTTGAAAAAAAAAATATATATATTTATTTTATTCTGTTACATATCTTTAAAAAGTTTGTTATTTACAAATTAAGTCAAAAACATTTTCTAAGGTGTGAAAATAATTAAATAGTATTTTTATGAAATTTCAGTTTCTCCGGGAACATCTTGTACGTGCGCTGGCAAGGAAGAGGCCTGGAATTCCGCTTAATGAGTTTGTGCTGCACCAGGACAACACCCCTGGACACACCGCCGCATCCACGCAACTGGAAATTGATCTTCTGGGATTTCAACGACTGGCCCATGCTTCCTATTCAGCGGATCTCGCCCCGATGGACTTCCGCGTTTTTCCTGTACTAAAGGACCAGCTTCGGGGATTCCGCTTTGATAGTAAGGACGAACTTAAAACAGCCACACAGAGAATTGTTCAACAGTTCAATTCCAAATGGTATGAGGACACTTTCAGCATGTGGGTACGTCGGGCACAGAAGTGTGTGAGAGTAAATGGGGACTATGTAGAGAAGAGTTAATGATGACGTCAAGTTGACGTCGCGTTTGACGTTCTTGCTCCCCCGCCCAGGTGCGTGGCCTATGTCTTAAATTTGTCACTGGACAATCACTGTTGTATGTACACATTTAAAAATTTCCATGTTTATTGCACAGATGTCACATTTAATGACTGTATAATTTTTGTTTTGATAGTCAACACTCCTAAAGTTTTATTAACCCATTGTATGAATTTCTGGATCAACCCTCGTACAGTGATGGGCTACGTTCATGTTAAACCTCTTTACCACACAATTCTGCGTATGGACAACACTGAGGAAGAAGCCTTATGAAAACACTGTGGAAAAGGAGAAAAAGCCAATTACCAGGATTTTCTCGTTTTCCCACAATGTTTTCTATCCTATAAAATTTAAGACAGAACTCATCATTTGGGCTACACTTATTTTGTCATCTGCAAATGCTTTCAGTCTGGTGTCATACCAAATCTTGTTGTTTGGTAAATATTTAACTCTTTACCAAACAACAAAAATTTAGACTGGTCAAAATTGAAAGCATCTGCAGACGATAAATCAACTTTAACTCAAAAACTGAAATTTGATATGGGAAGAGTAGAAAACATTGTGGGAAAAGGAGAAAATGCTGGTTACCAGCATTTTCTCCTTTTCCAACAATGTCTTCAAAAGGCTTTTTCTTCAGGGTCGTCCAAAGTCCGGATTATGTGGTAAAAGGTTAAACAATTAATTTGTTGTCTGCAAATGCTTTAAATCTAGAGGCATTTATCACTTTGTGATCTGGCACAGAGTTAATACTCTGTCACAGCTCAAATCATTCTACCATCACTCAAAAAGCAGCAGACCATGCTTGCAAACGTTGTGCCAAGACGAGAAATTATTTGAGACACGCTCTGTGAAAAAGGGGGCTAAATGCATTTGCGAAAAGTATCGAACCAGGTCAGCCTGTGTGGACTGCGAAGGCTGACCTGGGCTGAAACTTTTCGCTATTGGTCAATTTTCCGTATGTCCAAGGACCAGTCTACCTAATGACTAAGTCAGTAGTTAAAAAAAAAGTGCCTATTATGGATCCATATAATGTGATGGCTTGATTGGTATAATGCATCACAGAGATGCACTGAGGTCCCTTTTTCCAGAGCATGGCTCAATTGCAACTTACAATATCTCCTTTTTCACAATGTTTTACATTATACTCATACTGATTTTCCTTTTAAAGACATATCATTCATGCTCTAGGAAAAGAGGGTTTATTGCATTTGCCAAAGATATCAATTCATGTCAGCCTGCGCAGTCTGCACAGGCTGATATGGGTCAAAACTTTTTGCTATTTGTAAATTTTCTGCATGTTCAAGGACCATTCTTCTTCATGATGCAATCAGATGTATGATAAAATAGATTTTATGGATCCATGCTTATGTCTGACTTGCCTGGTTTAATGTATTACTACAATGCAGTAAACACGCTTTTCGCATATCCATTCTTACAAAACTGTACTGCAGGGGTGTACAAAGTTGTACTGATATAACAATATGTTTGAACAAAAGAGGGTATCATATTTTTGAGAGTATCTCAATTTCACGTGGGTCTTAGCTTTCAAACCCATTCTCCACTGTCTTGTATAAATTTCAGTAAAAAAAGTCAATATGACTTTTTGGGAGAATATGGCTTTAAAAAAATCATTTTAAGACAATTATTGAATCTAAAGAAAACATGTAAAGAAAAAGAGCTCAAATTTTACATTAAAAAAAAAAAAAGATTCTTCAGAGGCAAAAAAATGTAGATCTATGAAGTAACATATTAAGGTATGCTTGTAAAACAATAGTTGGATCATATCTCTTTTAAAGATCTCAAGAGAGTGTAGGATTTCACATTCACTTAAAGTTGTAAAGATATTGGGTTTTAAAGTGAAGAAAATTCCATTCACATTTAGTTAGCATGATTTTTACTGAAAGGAATATAAATTTCAGAGAGGATTTATTAAAACTATTCTTGAAGGATATACTAGTTATATGGTAAATACTATATAAAGTTTTACATAAAGGCACACACAAAAATAAACTGAAATAATCTTTTTACAAGAACTTCAGGCAAATATAATTCTAACAATACCAACAAAGCTTGCCTAAATGAGTTCTAATTCAGTAGACATACATGATCTTCAAAAAGTTTTGAGCAGGATGGCAAATCAAGGTGGGCAGAAAAGGGAGCTAATACTGCCTGAAATAGAAAAGCAACCAACAAGGCTTGACAGAATAAAAGAATACACAAATGCCTTATCAGCAAGGGGCTTTCAAGCATCTGCACCAACTAAAACAGCCAGAACTTCAAAAACAGAGCCACCTATTCCACCTCCCAGTAAACAAGCAAAGTCTGAGAGTGTGGAATTAAATTGTGGTCCATGTATGCGGGATGGTATGCATCATGAGGTAGCCGGATATTGCATTGACTGTAGTGAATATTTCTGTGGGAACTGCATCAAACATCATCAAAACCTTAAAATTACAAAAGATCATGTGGTACGAGGTTATAAAAAGATGCCAAAACCTGGAAACCCTATCTCTGATGATGAATTAATTGAGGCATGCCAATTACACTCGGGAGAAACATTGCATTATTATTGTAAGGATCATGAAGAAGCTTGCTGTGGTGTTTGTGCAACACTGAAGCATAGAGGCTGTGAGGAACTTGTCTATATTCCTGACCTTAATGTTAAAAAGACAAAGAAAACTTGCAATGCACTGATGAAACAAATAAAAAATCTCAATGGACAATACCACCAGGTCAAAGAGGACACAAATAAAAATGCCCATCTATTACATATACAGAAATCAGATTTTCAGGAAGCTATCCTGAAGGTCCATCAGGCTGTTCTAGATCTCTTACACCATATTGAGAAAGAGATAATAGCAAACTTAAGCTATGTATATGACAGTGAGATGGGCTATCTAACTGCAAGAATGGACATGACAGATGATGCTGTATCAACATTACAACAGGCATCCATACAGCTGGCAATGGCAAAGCAAAATGGAATGGAGAAAAGACTTTTTCTGCAAACAAAAAAAGTCACCAAACAAGTTGAACATTATGAAACACTTCTTAGCGAAATTAGGTCCAAAAACACTCAGCCATTGAAAATTGCATTTCATATGAATGAGCAAGTCAAACGTTTCCTTAAAGAGACAAAAAAGTTAGGTGACTTGGAAATTATTGAGAGGCCAGACAGAAATGCTGTTCCACATACACAATTCAAAGTAAGATCTCACAGCGACAACATTCAAGTTTCTGATATCACTGGATCTACAGTCATGGCTGATGGTCGTGTTGTTCTGACTGACAAGCAAAATAACTCTCTCAAACTGGTAAACTCTGCATACAAAATGATCACCCAATCAAAGTTATCCTCTGAACCCTGGGATATCTGCAGTGTTGCAAGTGGTCAAGTTCTTATTTCACTGCCAAAGGAAAGGAAACTCCAGTTTTATGCTGTTGACAATACAATGAGGCCACTAAAAAGCATTGCACAAAATGACTCCATGAAAGGTAGCCAGTACTATGGATTAGCATATAACCAAGAGAAAATCTTTGTCACATGCCCTAGCGATGAACCTCCTAATGTTAAGATTCTTGACATGCAAGGAAGGCTACTCCATCAGATCAATGCAAACCAGCAGGAGCAAGCACTTTTTGCCAATCCACTTCACATAACTGTAAAACATGATGGTAGAACAGCCTATATTTCTGACAGTGGAAACTCTTCCATAATAGCAATCGATATTGCTGGGAACAGTGAGGCCAAAATCTTCCAAATCCCAGAGAGTAATCTACCAGGGGGTATCGTAGCAGTACCAGATGGTAATGTATATTATTGTGGGTGTACAACAAACACAATGGAAAGACTCTCCTTGGATATGGGAAGTTCTGAAGAAGTGAAGGGGAGTGAGGGGCTTTTAGTTGCTCCACAATCACTAAGTTATTGTGAGAAACAAAGAAGAGTTATTGTAGCTATGCAGAAGCAAGACACAGTCCAAGTGTTCCAGTTATTCTAAATAGTCTGGCTACCCATATACCTATCTTAATTTACTCACAATTATATATGAGCCATGCTATGGTACTAGGAGATTTAATGCATCTCTGTGATGCATGGTACCAAGCAAGTCAGCAAGTAATTATGGATCCATACTAAAATCCATTTTGTGTAACTCTTTACCAAATGACAGAATTTTAGACTAATTCAAATTGAAAGCATTGGCAGACTTCAAAATAAATGTTATTGAAAGATTGATATTTGCTTTGGGAAGGGTAGAAAACATTGTGGGAAAAGGAGAAAATGCTGGTTACCAGCATTTTCTCCTTTTCCCACAATGTTTTCGAAAGGCTTCTCTCTCAGGGTCGTTAAAAGTCGGGATTGTGTGGTAAAGAGTTAACAAGCGACTGAATCATGAGATAGACTAGTCCTTTGACATGCAAAAAATCGACCAGAAACAAAAAGTTTCCTCCCAGGTAAGCCTGCACAGACTGTGCAGGCTGACCTGAGCCAATACCTTTTTCAGATGTATTGAACTCCTGTTTCACAGAGCATGGCTCATATATTTCATGTTAACAAATCTTATTGATTAAACTAGCACATATTTTAATCTCTGTACCTAATTTTAAACCATTTTGCTGTGACATTAAAATTCAAAGGCATACTATCAATTAGTGAACAGTTAATTCCTCCATGAACCAGTAGTTATTTTTCTTTAACAGAACCATAAAATTTGATACTCATCCATTTTGAAAGCATATTGAAACCAAAATAAATGTGGCTCATATGTCAGAGTTTGACTCAAACAAGAAGACTACCCAAGGGCAACATGTCAAGCCTGCAATGTGGGAGTTAGTAAAGAGCCTAGAAAAAAAATAACCAATCACTCAATGTACATCTATCTTATTTCAGATCCCTTTGTTTACAAATTTGCATGAGGATAGAATCATTCCGTATTTATGAACAAGAAGAACCTTAATTTATGACCTTCAAATATGGCCTTGACCTTGAAACCACTGAAGTGAATAATTCAGAGAGACACTTACTACCCATTAACTAGAAAAGTTGTCAAAAATTTTATCATTTGACCACCAAGAGTGAACTTGACCTTGAACCTACCTGAACAAATTTAGAAATGGCACATCTTCTCACAAAGGAGGACAATTGTTCATATTTCTTTCGAAATCTATTCATATGTGTAGAAGTTATGGTATGAACAAGATCTTGTATAATACTTTTAAGGGTGACCTTGACCTTGGGCCTACCTGAACAAACGTTTCAAATGGCACTTATACTAGTCCAGGAGAACAATTTTGCCAAATTATCCTTAAATGCATCCATAAAGAAAGAAGCTATGGCTTGGAGAAGCCCCATTTATGACAATATTATCATCTGACCTTCAAGGCAAACATGCATGTGCACCCTAAGACAGCCTTTTACTACTTCTGCTGCTTTTGCTGCAAATGTAATTCAAGATCAAAATGTACAGAACATACAGTCTGATCTCTGATCTACACTGTCCAATATTTGTGATATATTCAGGTAAAATTAAGCTGGAAAAATGCACTACGTGTGTGGGTGTAGTTTTTTTCTGAAGATGTACATTGAGTGGTTCTAGGAAAACCCCCCCTCACCGGAAAACTGCCCTTCCCCAAGGAAAACTGCCCCATAGGAAAACTGCCCCCGAGGAAAAATGCCCCCCCCCCAACTGCCTTCCAGGAAAATTGCCCCCAGGAAACTCCCCCCGTTCCACACATTCAATATTTCTAACTCTTTCCCCACCCTGTTCAGCACATTTGTTATACTGATGCTGTTGATTATTGTTTTAACTTTAGTCTATACATATTATTAAATACTTCCATTTTGGACCAGTCTAAACTTTTGTTGTCTGGTAAAGTTGAAATTTGCTTTCTTAACAAATTTTAAACAACTGTTGAAGGAATTGATTTTACTCTTAACCCTTTACCAGACAACAAAATTTTAGCCTAGTCCAAATTGAAAAGCATATGCAGACGACAATTCTAATGTGGCTCAAATGGTGCTTTTTTTCTTTGATATGGTAGAAAACATTGTGGTTACCAGCATTTTCTCCTTTTCCCGCAATGTTTTTAAAAGGCTTCTTTCTTAGGGGCGTCAAAAGGCAGCATTGGGCGACAAAGGGTTAAAACTGTTTAGTGAACATTTAAAAATATTCTGTTAATATAATGTTTTAAAGATGACAATAATAAAGATGATAGTACTGAAACAGGGGGGGGAAAAAAAGTGCTTCTATTTCTTTGTATATGTATGTTCCCTTTTGTTTAACCTTTTATCACATAATCCCAAGTTTTAACGACCTGTAGTTTAAACATATTTATTGATTAATAATTTACAATAGGTCATAAAATACAATACAAGTCAATAGGATAGGAACGAAAGCATAGCTTATTATGTTCTTTTCCTAGTAGATAATGGAAAAATACACAGATGACATGAAATAATGTTATTCTGAAATCAATGAAAAAAAAAAAAACGATTATGAGGAAGACAGTAAAAAAATGATGATAATGAAATATAAGCATAATGCTTAAGTTGGACTGTTGGTAGGTCTTTGAAGAAATGATATGTTTGCAACTATAAGAATAACTTATTATGTGAACTAATTCGGTAATTAGCCAATACTAAATCTCTTACTGAACTTGATAAATAAGTGTACTTTGGAGAATATGCATTTATTAAAATCTAGAGATAAACTGTCATCCCCAAATAAGAGTATGGTTAGATTTACTGTTGTGTATTGCGAAACATTGTTGATAAGTCATTCTCGTATTTCTTTATATAATCTACAATCAAAGAAAAAGTGCTGACTAGATTCAACTGACCTGCATCTACAGAGAGGCGAGTTGATCACATTTCTAAAGAAAAAGTGTTAGTTGAGTGAACTACTTTATTGCGAATTCTAGTGTGAATAATCTGAACTTTTCTTTCCCCAAAGAAGAACAGCCTATTTGCTTCAGGTTTTTCTCTGTCTAAAAAGGTTTTAAAAGCACTAACTGTCTCCGAATTTCTTGTGTCCATTGGAAGTGCATTCCATTCATTAACTGTGGTTGGTAAAAATGAGTTCAGCTTATAAATGTTAGTTCGACAGACAACATTTTGCAAATTTTGTAGATTATACTTGAATTTGGAATCAGAGAACTTAAATGAGGAGGCACCATACCATGAAACATTTTATAAAACAAACTGATTCTGTCCTTGTGTCTGCGATAACCAAGAGTTTCCCAACCCGATTCTTTTTGTAGATCATATAGTGAAATAAGTTTAGAACAGCCAGTAACAATACGGGCTGCCTCATTTGTAGTTTGTCTAGTTGTTGTTTTTGGTGTAGAGGAATGTTGTCCCATGCTATATCAGCATATTAGAATGCGCAGAACAAACATAAAATACATAATTTGCAAAGATAGCCTAACAAGTCAGCATTTTAGACGTGTCATTATGTGAATCTTTTTCCATGATTTATCTATGATGTAATTCAAGTGGTTCTCCCATAATCCATCACTGGGGATGAATAAGCATCAAAACTTCCGGATGAGTAGGTTTATTACGTTTTCTGGATATTACAAGGGATTCTGATTTTGATAGGTTAAATTTAACTTGCCATTTATCAGCCAAAAGAGTTGTCAATGTAAAATTGCTCCCACTACATTAGGGCTACCGACAACCAAAGAAGGACAAGTATCATCAGCAAATAAATTGACAGTAGACTTGATATCTTTAATGTAGACGAGAAACAACAGAGAACCGAGAATAGATCCCTGTGGTACTCCTGCACAGACATATTTTGGATCAGAAGTTGCACCAGGTATTACTATGCATTGCTTTCTATTTGATAGATAGTCAGAGAACCAAGACAGTAATTTTCCCTGTACACCAGCACTTTCCAGCTTAAAGAGTAAACCCTTATGCCATTGACCTGTTTACATGCCAAACCCTGTCAAATGCCTTGCTTACATCAAAGAGGACTATTTGGAATTCTAAGCTGTCATCTAAAGCCCTGCAGATCTTGTCATATATATGTAAGTTAGCTGGTTAACGGTTGAATCACCAGGTAAAAACCCTGACTGATGTGATGTAAAGAAGTTTGTAACTTTCAAATGATTGAAAACATTCTTAAAAATTATTCTTTCTAAAACCTTTTCCATTGTGTTTAAAAGAGACACAGGCCTGTAGTTAGAAGGAATGGAAGAATCACCGCGTTTAAATATAGGACAAACATTAGATACTTTCCAGGCCGATGGCAACTTGCAACAATGTAAAGAATAGTTAAATAACTGGCTTAGTGGTTCAGCCAGCTATAATGCGGCCTCACCTAGAATGCGATTGTTAATAGTATCAGGACCGGGGGCTTTACCACAACGTAAATTTCGTAAAACAACTAATACTTCAGCTTGCTAGTTGTTATAGAAGATAAGGGATCGCCTGTGAATTTTGGATAATTAGCCGGTAAATTTTTTTGAGGGGGGGGGGGGGTCATCAACAACAGCCTGTCCTGCTAAGACGGAATTAAGAAAATTTGCTTTATCGTACTCGTCTCTGCTCTGATAGAATCTGAGATTGGATCATTCATATAGTGGAGACGATGTCCCAGACATAAATGATTTAAGAGTTTTTAATCAATCTCATGATGTAAGGTTACCTGATTTTAGATTTGCTGCTAATTTATTGATATGATTTGTCTTACTTTCTTGTATTAGGGTAATTACTTCATTTCCTAGTGACCAAAATTTTGACCAATGTTGTTCCTTGCCTGTGTGTTTTGCTTTACGATAAAGTCTTTTCCTCTGTCAAATTTTAATAATACATGTGATCCAAGGTGGTTTGTGATGATATCAGTCTCTTATTTACAAAGAATGCAAGAGAAAATGAAGAATGAAATAAGAATTTAGCTTTCGTTTTGTGATATATGCCATTTTATAAAGAGACATGCATAAATCCACCTTGCTAGAGCAGCCCCCATAACTCAGGTGGTACAGAATAGGACTCGTGAACATGACGTTTTGGGTCACTTGAGGGTGTGGGTTCGATTCTCACGGCTGGCCATCTGAAATTACTGATAGTCTTTCAGATGAGACTTTAAAGCGAAGTCCCGTGTGACGGTGCTATACACCAAGCATGTTAAAGAACCAGGCGTAACTTGGGATGGGTTTTGTCCTGTATTTTGCACTATCCCCTTTAACATAACTAACAGCCTTCATGGGGTGTCGCCCATATGGGAAACCAGTGGCGACAATAAATAAATGCAAATCAATCCACCTTGCTATAAAAGCCAGCCCTTAACTCTTCACCACACAATAAAATTTTGGACATGACAAAACTGAAAGCATCCGAAAACTACAATTTAACGGCTTTCAAATGATGATTTCTGTCTTTGATAGGGTAGTAAACATTATGGGAAATGTAGAAAATGGTGGTAACCAGCATTTTCTCCTTTCCTACAATTTTTCAAAAGCCTTTCTGCTCAGGATCATTAAAACTTCGGATTGTGCGGTAAAGGGTTCGCTGTATAAACCCTAACAGACATTTCCAGTCTAGAAATAAGATATAAAGAAATAACTGGAATATAAATTGTTTTTTCCTGAAATGTCTTTGCAAAGCTTACAGTGCACATCAAAGGTTTAACCGCATGTTTTGTGCAGTCTTGATCTATGTCAGTGTCTATTCTAGAAACTGTCTATTCTAGAAACTGAAAATGAGGAGGGATGTTCCTGCCTCCATCAAAAATATAGGGGGATTTTCAAAAAAATAGGTGGGAAATTTTTCAGACAAATAGAAAGCATTAACAGACATATATTCCTGTCCAAGACTATATAGTAGACAGTAGCATTGACCTGTTTACATGTCAAAAGACAGTTCCTGTAATATCCCTCTCTAGGAATCAAATTCATTTTTTATAATGATTTTTTTTATAGACAGGTAAGACAGTTATAAAATCCATTCTGATAAAATTCATTGTAATAACAGTAGATCTTGTGTAAGACTAGGTGAAGTAGGCTGTTTTAGACAGGGTCATTTTTTAAAGCTGGGGCGTTATCACCGATGCATCGATATATTGTGATCCTGTGTGCTGCGATAGTATACCGCGATACGGTTGTGGTGTATCAATACAGAACGATACTGTTCACCAGGGTTCCCGCTGGGCTTCGCACTTGGCACCATTTGCAAAAAGAAATTTATATTTGGTGCAGAAAAATACAAATTTATGGATGAGGATGGTGCCAGTCCCATTAACAAGGTGACAGTAATGTTAATCCGCTGAACTAGTGTAAAATGACAGGTTTTTGAAGTTACTTGCTACCCTTATTTACATGTTTATGTAAAATCATGTGGAAATATCCACTCAAATTTTAACTAAGATAAATATAGATGACTGCAAAAAAAAAGGTGAAAATGCATGACACAACAAAATGTCAGTTTGCCATTGTCCGATCAAAGGCATTTTAGACTGTCTTTTCAGTTTGAATAATGACTGTAAGCAGTGAATTTACACAAATATCAGATTCTGTACAAGAAAACACAATTGGGTGCCAAAATCTCTAAGATGAAAGTTTTTTTTAATTTTCGTTTTACCGATCCGCCGACTTGGATTTTTTCATGAAACCGAAAGAAAATGACATAATCATTGTAGAAGTAACTCAGATGTATTCATTGCATCACTGAATGACAAAACACTGAATATTTTTCTATTTCTAATAAATAAAGTTCACATTATTTGTATGTGTTAAAATACTCTTCATTAGTGAACAGTTCCTGGGAGTTATAAATCTATAATTATTGCAGTGCATTAAACCCCGCCCCCAGTCTGTCTGTCTGTCTGTCATTATGCATGACTCTAAACCATGACTTACCTTTTTCCATGCTTTTTTAGCAAGACACAGTGCAGGATCAGCTTGCTAAGGCTTCTGTCTTTTATCTGTACTTTAGAGTTAAAGATTGCAGCCTCAGCAAGCTCAGAATACCATATGACCATACTTCAAATGCTAGCCTAATCAACTTTTACATAATTTTGTTTTGTAAGCGAGCTTTTTACACTGCCAGAGCTTTCTATACTCCCATTATGTCTGAAAAATGCAATGCCACTTACCACTATTTTTAAGTTCAATGTGTTCATGTTACTTCTGTTTTATTGTTTTTGCCTGTGGTACAGGGTAAAAGTAGGAGAAGGTTTGAAAAATTCAGTCAAATGCATGTTAATCATTAATTTCTAAGAAACATTTTCCGGTAATTACCAATTAATTCCTACTATATAATATCTCCAAATATCATAATACTGTATCGTATCCAACCATAACTATTGTGATATATCGTGATACTTTTTTTTCTGGCGATACCCTGCTCTGGTCATTTTTGAAGTGGGCTATTTTGACCCACCTCCTGTCAAGGGAGGTCACCATAAGGGACATAACATGTTGCCAAACAGCTTCGACAATGATGCCCTTTCATTCAGAACAGCTGTATTTTGACAAGGCAAGAGTAAATTCTTGGTTTTCAGACTTTTTCAATGGTAATCTTTCACCTGGGACTATCATGCATTGGGCCTGAATATATGCGGGATGTGAAAAAAATTAGCATGAATCCCACAATCGCTCATCCTAGAATAGAGACTGCTATGTCGGTCGCAAAAGCTTTAAGGGTTAATACCCATATATCAAACCGTTCTGTGTGACATGAGAGGGGACTGAATGCTGTCATTTCAGCTTTAATTAGTACTCTGAAAGAATCTAGGCTTATGCAGATTCAAACTAATGACTCCTGAATTCCTAGCCTCAAGGATTACAAAGAGATACCAGGGTTAGTATTCACCAACCACTCTTAAGAAAATATAGAAAATCTTAGAGAATAAGACTAAAAACGTTCTTAAGAATGGTTGGTGAATATGGACCCTGTACTCCTAAATGGAAAAAGAAACTTTTTTCACAATCATGGCATTACAAGCAATTGAAAAAAAAGGGAAATTGCTTGGGAAGGTATGCGGAAAGAATTTTTCTTTTAAACGAGATACTTACCCACAAAATGCATCATTCACTCTAGTTACCAGAATAGGCTTCTGTTCTTGACACTTCATACACAGTCTGTTCATCCTGACAAGACAAAAGTCATCCAGTAATTTTTAAGTATATTTTCAGGCATGTCACACTTGAAAGCATTTGCAGGCAACAATTGTAACCTTTACCAAATGACAAAAATGTAGACTTGTCCAAATGGGAAGCTGCATTTACAGACAACAATTTAAATGTGGCTCAAATGGTGGAACTTGTCTTTGGTAAGTTAGAAAACATCGAGAAAAAAGGAGAAAATGCTGGTAACCAGCATTTTCTCCTTTTCCACAATGTTTTCAAAATTCTTCTTTCTCAAGGTCGTTAAAAGTTGGCATTGTCATGGTTCCCATTCACACACATATGTGCATGATTCACGCACTTAATTGAACAATCATGCACAAAAATAAGAAGTGAAACGCGCATGCATCTGGTGTCAGACCGCAAATTTTAAAAGCGTAAATAATTATTGATTTTCCCCCTACTGTCCCTCCTAACAACAGAACACCGGATAGCCACTACACTGTGACCGGTTACTGATTTTTACCCTACGATAAGGTACACCTGTATAATTATAGGTAAACAAAGACTAATTGTATTTCACGCTATCGATTGATTTTATCAGTTTTTATCAGTCTTTGTCAGGTCTGCCAGACCTTTATCTGAAGCTCTATCACCCACAGAGATATCAGACTGTCATTCTGTTGTTTGAGATTTAACGAGTGCTGAAAAAAGGAACACAGATGACTAGCTGTTCGAAAATCCACTCCTCGAGGGGATCTTCGAGTAAGAAGCGTGGAACTTACTCTAGCTTTAAACGAGACGATAAGGCAAAAATTGCGAAATACACTGCTATGCATGGACCAACTGATACGTTACAACACTAAATGAGAGTTTCTTAACCTGACGGAAAGCACAATGAGATATTTACATGATATGTTCAAAAGTGAAGTGAAATCTCGCAAGCGAAAACTGGATTTCTCTGATGTGCCCTCAGAACCTTCAGAACTTATGAGAAGAAAGCGTGATTAAGAAACCGCAAAAATTAAATGCGCAAAAATTAGTTGTACTGTTTTTTGCCCCAAACTGTAAAAATTGGCACCCGCAAAAATAACCAGTTATACGGTATTTAAAAGATGTACACTCTGACATATACGATATGTACCAAGTATGAATGTCAGTGTTTATCAAGGCTTATCAAGCTGTTATGTCACTTATTTAACCCTTTCCCAAATGACAAATTTTGGACTGGTCCAAATTCAAAGAGTTTGCAGACGACAATTTTAAATTTGATGAAAATGGCAGGAAGTTCTCAAATAGGGTAGAAAACACTGTGGGAAAAGGAGGAATTGCTCGTTACGAGCAATTTCTCCTTTTCCCACAGTGTTTTCAAAAGACCTGTCCTGCAGACACGTGAAAACCAGGGCTTGTTTGGGAAATGGTTAAAAGAATTAACGGTATTAATCCATTTTTCTACTGTAAAATTATGGATTTTGCAGTTATGCACTACCCTAATTGACAAATATTGTCAAATCATGCGGAAATACTACTCCAGAAATTAATTGGCATGAAATAAAAGATTGTTACAAAAAAACGTGAAAACTCATGACACAATGAAAATTGGTTTGATATCATCTGATCATAGTCACTTCATACTGTCTATTCAGCTTTAATAATGACTTTAAATAGTGAATTTACATAAATCTTTCTACAAAACATTAAGTGAAAGCTAATGAGTGTCTGAAATTGACAGTGAAATGGAAAGTTCTACCGGCCATCAGGTTGTAAGTTGTCCCTCTGAACCTGGTCCAGTGCATAAGGAAACAATACAAGCAACTTCTATTTTGAAGTACTCATCTTGTTTTCAAGAGCAGATGACTGCAGAGTGAGACTCATCAAAACAAATTTTCAATACAACAGACCCTTACTTTCCTTAGCAGCTCTCAAATTATCATAAATAAAAGCACTCCTAGACTTTAATAAATAAACTTGCTGCATTAGCAATTTCTTGTTTGCATTTCATATAAAACAGACTTGCAGATGATAAATTTAACTCAAGATTCCCATACTGTCATAACAAGTATTAACAATATGACCAATCGGGGAAAGTATTGACCCATAGTCTGCCTCTGAGTGTTCTCACTAGCATTTTGAAAGTTGGATTCCAGGAATCCAACTCAGGAAAAGGCTGGATTCCAAACTGAAAAGATGGATTTCAGCCTGAAGAAGTTGGATTCCCCACAGTCAGGATGAATTTTCATAAACCAGTAATAAAAGTTTACAACACTGTAAATTTAGATTTTGCATCATGGAGACATAATGTCTCTGTAATGGACAAGTCTACATTTACATTAAGAAATTAGTACATGTAGCTAAGGCTTTATTCGTAACTGTGCAAAAGATTAAAGAAGTCATATAACTTTTCACTTTATCTTTTATTTAAACTATGTAAATAATTCAACAGGATAATGCATATTTTAAATATTCATAGTATTAATGGCAACAATTCTGGGGCCATCTTCACAAAACTGGTAAATTCAATTCTAATCCCATTTCAATTGGTAATAAGAATTGAATTTAGAATTGTTTGTCCATATGGATCATGATTTCAATTAAATCTTTTCCACGATAATATTTTAGACTGTCCAAATTTAAAGCTTACATGAATTTACAGATGACAAGATTAAAGATGGTTTCAACCGTTTGAACAATGTACTTTGTCATTGAAAATGTCTTTTGAAAACATTATACAAAAGGGAAAAATGCAAGTTACAAGCATTTTCTCCTTTTTCCAATATATTTTTCTACCCTTTTCTTTTGTCACAATATTTTCAACTTACAATTAACTTATAATTAATTACTGAATAAAAACCAAATGAAACACTAAACAGAAATCAAATAAAAGGTGGAAGATTGTGTTCAGGGCCGTTTACCAAATGACAAAATTTTAGACTTGTCCAAACTGATAACATTTGCAGATGACAAATTGGTTACCAGCATTTTCTCCTATTCCAACAATGTTTTCAAAAGCTTTTTTTTCTATGGTTGTTAAAAGTCCGAATTGTGTGGTAGAGAGTTAAACAAAGTTCTCAAGTTGTTTTTCATAAACACACTTTCTCACATTCATCTTATTCTCTTTGCTAGGTATCTTCTGACTGCTGGTTATGGGTCAAACTCTTCTACAGGAGGTCCCTCTTCTTTCATTCTCATGAGCTTGGTGACTGTATCATGCTTCAGGCAAGCTCTTCCTTTAGTTTTGATCTTGCTGTGTACACTCAACCCTCTTTCACATGCGACGGATGTGAGTGGTGAAGTCAACACAATTGCAGATATCATTGCAAAATCTGGGAAAATATCCTTGTAGTTTTTCAAAATGATGCTGCAGGCTTCTGGTAGGGGGCAATTCAGTGATTTCAAAACAATTTTAAGTTGGTAGTAGTTTTCTTTTGCTCTGTTCAGATCCAACACTCTGTTTTCTTGTCCATACAGATCAGTTACCTGTGTAAGTTCTTCTTCACCATATTCTTCAAGGCTGTATATATTTTTAGGTATTTCAGCTGGATTAAAGACTTTGTTCAAGAGTTGGAGGTTTTTCATTTTCATCAAATCCGGAAGTACGCTATCAATCAGTTTTACAAGATAATTAGTGGAGTTGTTTTCGAACAGCATTCTTAACTTTGTCTGTCGATCAGTTATACTGCTTGGTAGATGCTCTTTGTAGTTTCTAGGCGATCATATTTTTGTGTCAATTCTGGTCCTTCTTTTGTCTAAAACTTTCAAAGTGGCTTCTACCACTTGGTTGACTGTCTCGTTGGAATATCTGTGGTCTTTTGTAACCTCATGTTTTGATGATGTTGAAGCTTGAAGATTTGGTGTAGTACCCATGACATTATTCTTTTTTGTTTCCTTACACCAAGTACATAGGGCTTTCAACTGGCCATAAGGATCCAAGTTCTGGAGCCAAGGAAAAGTCTTATCCTAATTCGAATACCACTTGTCTCTAGCTTTATGTATGTTTATTTTTCACTTTTGCACTAGGGTGATCACTCGGCTGCTCTGGAGCTTTCCTTTTTATCCCAAGGAATTTCTCCATTTTTAAATCTGCAGATAATGTTTTAAGCATGTGTAAAATGTATGACTGATAATCCACTAATGGTAAAAAGAGATATGATTTTCGTGAAACATTCTGCTTAATTAAATAATTGTTATTATTCAAAAGATCGATTACAAAATTTAACAGAAAGTTGAAAGTTTGTGGACAATACTCAATTATCTGTTACCATTATTTCCCATAGATCGCATCATTAGATGTTCACTGCCTTTCTTTAACTGAGTATATAGATCAATTATCCATGTAAGCTAGTCTGTAATCCATTAATTGATGTGTAATGTCAAACAACTTGGCAGGCAATTAGGGTATTAACTACTTGTCATCCACAGTTTAACGGCTACTAGTGATAAAGAATGATGCATTCCCATTGGTTGTTAGTCTCCCAGAAAGCCATGCCTACCTCTTCAACTACCCAACTTTATTGATTACCAGCAGCTGATTTGGGACACATGCCCCGAAAAAAAATTGTCGTACAGTGGAATCCTTCGTTAAGATTTTTTGTCGTCTGCCTTCAGGGCTTTTCTTTTCCTAAGAAAGTGACGTGAAGAGTCGGCATCTTCCCCACCCCCAGCAAATTTTCCCCCAACTGTGTAGTTTTCCCACGAGAAATCAATTTCTTCCAAAGAAATCAACTTTCCCCACTGTAATACAAAGTATTGTTTTAAGATTTGGGGAATAAACCCACTCCCAGACCGAAAGATCGGCTGCAAAAACGACCAAGGTGAGTAATGTTTTCTTTGTTTAATGAGTCACCCGCCTTTGAGGGTCGCGGAAAACCGTCACTAATCGGCTGATCTCGTAATTTCTATTCATTCTTTGCACCAAATTTTCCAAACACGCTCGCAACATAATACGAAGCTGGTGAGTGGCAAGTCATTTTTAAAAACATGATAACGGTGTTCATGCAATTATCTAATGTAAAATGACAGGTTTTAAAGTTACCTGCTACAGTAATTGACAAATTCATGTCAAATCATGCAATAATACTTCTAAAAAAAAATATCTTTTCATCTTTGATAATAAATTTGAATTTACACCAATTTCTGTATAAAACAGTGAATGTAACTTAAATCTCTATTTCATATTGATGAAAAACTTTGGTTGTTTTTTAACTGAAAATATACAACAACCTATAGATTAGACAGGGGAAAGGGGAAGGACAGATGGAGGTTCAGCCTTCTTGTCTTGTGGTATTAGCACTGGAACAAGTGTGAAAGAAGATGTTATTGGACAAAAAAAAGAAGACTATAATTTAAAGAAATAACACTTTAATTTAATGGATGTGACCTTAATTTTCTCCCGTTTCCACAATGTTCGAAGTTGCTCCAGCCACATTTGAATTGTCATCTGCAAATGCCTAAAACATGATCGAGTCTAAAATTTGTTTGTTTGGTAAACAGTTAAAAAGTTGTTTGTGTCCGTTTATTCACAAAGATGAATTGCATGTTTACAAATGCAAGTTAAAATTCATCTACCCACTTCATTCCAACAAGTCTGTACATAAGATGAGTTTTTTTCTTGTCTTATTTCTGTCAATATATAAGAACATGAATGAAAAGTGGTCTTTATCTCACCCATATCTCTCCATAATAACCCTCCTAATAATAATGACTCTTTAACTTTTCTCGTTGACTCTTGCAAATTCCATTTTGACTCTTGAAACTTTGGGTCCAAGACAGGGTATTCCTTTGATAACAAAAATAGGGGGTAAAATGAGGGTCATTTTGGACTTTTTGGGGGTCACAAAAAAAATGTAATTGGGTTAAACATTAAAAACTACTATCTATGAAACAATGTGTGTTTTTGTGTTTCTTATTCACCCCAAAGCTTTATATAACCTATTTATGAATTATTGCATGATGTAAGAAACATTGTAACACCAGGGATTCTCTGTGCAGAGGGGCTTACAGTTTAGATGGCATCCTTTACATAGAATATCTTGAGTATGCTTTATTAAAAACCTGTTCTTAACAGGCAAAAATGCCCTAGCTGCAGACAAGCTGTCATTTTTTTACGTAATTTCGATCTATCAAGGGCATCAACCTGACCACAGCATTTTGGTGATGCACATGAGAGTTGAATTACGCAAGTTTGTGCAACCACTCTCTGTGGTAAAAGGGTTAAATTGTGTTTTATTTTTATCACAGGAATCAACCGTTTAATTGATACAAATAGCTTGTTGTTGGCCGGATTTGATAACCTCCATTTTATTTTTTTTTTCAACAGAGTGTATCCATCCAACAACAAACTATTTTCACCCATTAAAAGGCCAATTCCTGTGTTTTGATAGGCGGATTGCATTCATGTGGTCGTTTTCGAGGAATAATTAAGCATATGTCTTAGCCAACTTTAAGTAATCCCTCAGGGCCTTGAAATGTTTTTCTTGCTACTCGAACCAGGTGATCATTGTCTGATCGTTGTTCAAGGTCTCCTTTCCTTGCAGACAGCAAGAATGATGTCAATTTCAACTGAGCCATCTTGTTTCATATGAGATCGACTGGTTTAGTTTAGACAAGTTTAAAGACCGACTGTATTCTCGTAAAATCAGGACACAATCTAGTGTTTCATCCCATTTTCTTCTCGTACTTGAGCTTTATGTACCTGCGATGTAACATTGTTGGTAGCAAAGACAATTGTAAGTAACCTTTATTGTATTTGTGCGTCCACAATGACGCACTATTGAAAAAAGTATGGGTCATTTTCCATAAAAATGCATCAAAACGCACAAAATCGTGCGTCCAGGAAAACCCTGGTCCAAGAGTCAATGACACTTGGGATTGTGGACCTAGTGAGTACCCTGATTGTTGTTCTTTTTTAAGTCCAAAGAGGACAGAGACATGCCGCTGTAGACAAACATTTTGTGTTCACAAAACAGTTTAATTCTGTGAGTTTCATATGTTTGTGTATGTTTATTGCAAAGATTAATACCAGCATTCTATTGATAGTAAATAATGTATAATGTGTATCACGTACATGTATAATGATGTACACCAACATATATAGCATGACAGTAAATTTACCCAAATATGGCCTTTGTCATGCGTTTTTTCCCCTTTTGATCAGCGTCCAGTGTCTTCCCCAAACCCTGAAAGAAGCCCTGGGTCTGTCTTCACCAAATATTCTCAAGAACATTCTTGGTCTAATTCTGGATTTAAAAAGTAACACAACCTCTGATTGGCTAGTCCATTTGGTTTAGCTAATCAGATGCCGAGTTACTTTCAAAGTTTGACACTTTTTGAGAAATAGACTAAGAATGGTCTTAAGAACGGTTGGTGAATACGGACCCTGGCCTGTAAAAGTTGTCATCTCAGACGACAGTATTGGCATTTCAGAGAACTCTGTGTCTGGATGTGTGACAACTGACATAGGCTGAAACTTTTCGTGTGTTATACATTTCAATATATTTATTTCTTCTTCATTTCTGAAAGATCAGTTTAGAAGTCAGACAATGTATTGTCAAGGGCATGTGAAAACTTATCCTGGTGTAAAAAGATGGGCAATTCAGCTTTTTCTTTTGTTTTAGACCAGTCTATATTAGTAGCAAAAAGTGCGGATTAGGCCGACTAAGATCAAACTGCATGGATATGCTGGCTGATCTTTGAGCTTTCCCAAAGGGCAACCTGTGCGTGGTAGCGAACAGCTGCTAACTTCGCTTTACAAATCTCTCCCCAATAATTAGTTAATTACCAGTAGTGCTCTGATGTTAACCATGAGCATTACTAAATAACTGTTGTAGCTTATGAATGTTGGAAGATGTCAGAAGACATGAAGTCATTATTATTATGTCAAACATAACAGCGATCAATTTACTGTATTTATTCTAACAAACACCTGGGCATTTATTTGAATCACGATCAATGACGAAGTTGGGGGTGGGCGATTATTAGAAGTAAATGGACTTGGCATAGCAGAGCATAAATCTCAAGCAACCAATCCAACCCTCAAAAAGAGGTACTGCGAACTAAATTTTAGTATCGACATAAAATCACTATTCATACGGCATTTTCCTCTCTTTCAACTGCGTACAACCAGTGTTTACATCAGAACCAGAAGACATTCAAAAATAGACTGGTCGCCTTGTCCGTATGTAGACTGGGATCTTTGTCAATGCTGGAGACGAGGATTCCAGTCATGATGCCGACATCTCAAACCATGGGTACTGTTTGTGGTAGAAAATAGTGATATAGATGGGGTGTGAGAAAGAATTTATCATTAATGGACAAATGAACTTGATCAAATTTGTGCCTGTTTCACTTCTAGTCTGTCTGATAAGTGTCACTCCCCGACTCCTCTTCATATTCAAACATTTTACGTCCCACTTGAAACAGCTAAGTTCGTATGGAGAAGGGGGCTCGATTTTAAAGCCTAATCAGAAAGACTGGGTTTTAACGACCATGACAAAGATATAATTGAAAACATAGTGGGAATAGAAGAAAATGCTGTTACCCTAATTCGCCAATGTATTCGGACACCCTAAAAGTTTCAAAAATAATTTATTTTTGAGTCCTTACTCCGGACAGCCCAAAAAATAATTTTCCTATATATTTGAACAGCCTGTAAAATTAATTTTCCAAAATGTCAGCCAGTTAATACATCTTTTTTTAATAATGATCGGCTGCATATTTGCACATTTCTGCATCGCAGATATGCATCGTTATAAACATGAATTCCTCAAGAGCCGAGTAACTCGGCAGTTACTATATGAAATATGAAATAAGACACCCCCCCCACAAAAAATGCAACACCCAGGTTGTCTTTGTTGAAAAACTTCTCATCAAAACGAACAGTGTAGATTTAGATCAAAGATCAGACCAAACATTCTGCCTATTGTAATCTTGATCTACACAGGCCGCCAAAGCAACTAGTTTTGAAAATTGCTCGACGGGTGTAATGTTTCTCAGCTTTTTGATGTTGTGCAAGCAGTTTCTCCTTTTTTCATGAGGTTTTCAAAAGGCAGAAGTGTGAAACTGTCCCTCCATAAACAATATTAAAGAATTTATAAATACTAAACCTTGTTGTTTCTTTCCTTTATTTATCAGTAATCCATTTATATATAAAACTAAATCTAATGCATTAATTATCGTATGCATTCCTTTTTTATTTCGCCTGCAAGGAATCTTTTCTACAGAAAAAAAAAAAAGGACAATTTTTTTTTTTCTGCTGACTACACAAATTCTCCGACATGGCCGCCCAGGTGTTCTTGAAACAAGCATTACTAAACGTGCAAAGGCATTATCAGCTAATATAAAGTTGGTATAATATAGGCTTCTTGCATGGTCATTTTATGTTGATTGGAGGTCGGCATGTAACCAGTATAATCTATTTAGCAGAGTGTACAAAAACAGGTGCATTACAACCCTCTAGCTCTGGGTGATTTCCATGTTATGTCATAGCCTTAATCCAAGTTTCACTACAAACATTTGTGTACCCGCGACAAAAGTGAAATCTTGTTGACAGATGGCTTAAGTCACTCTGCTGATAGAAAGATGCCGGAGTTCAAAATGTAGGCGTATGGTGTAGATAGACATCAGAATATACAGAATGTGCAGTCTGATCTTGGATATATGTCATCCACTACTGAACTATGACTTGAGAAAGCTACTGCTTTTAGGTGTAAGAAATTAAAACAATGTTTTAAACATGACATTGTGCTTTTAAGATTGAAAACTAGAGTTTTGACACCCTTCATCGGTGCTATAAAAAGATCTAAATTTGTCGGATTTTGCCCTTATTATTTCTGACAACTAGGTAAAACCTATTATTTCGGCCACCCCCTTTTTTTCAAAATGGTAATTACACTAATGGCAAATCGTATGTTAGTGTCTGTTAACTCTGCTGTTAAAGGATATCGTGTATACATAAACGACTTTCCTATTGGAACAATTTTAGAATGCTTACAAGAACCTGAAAAGCAATACAATGAATCAGCAATTATTGTGAAAACAAGAGCGGCAAATTGTCGCAAGATACGCCCGTCTTACCCCAAGTTGTAAAGTTGGGGCATAATAATGATAAAGGGGAGGTATAGAAAAATAGTAGTGCAGAATATTTTTTTTACTGTTGATTGAAGGTAATGGCAGTGTATTTGTGTTGACGGAACTCGTTTATTATTGTATTACTATTAACTCTTTACCACACAGCAAAAGTTTGGACTAGTCCAAATTGAAATCATTTGCAGTTGACAAACTAAATGTAACTCAAAAATTGAAATTTGGTTTGGAAAGCGTAGAAAACATTGTGGGAAAAGGACAAAATGCTGGTGCATAAAAAATAAGCAATTTATATTTCATGTGCACTGCACTACCCCTTGATGAGATGTATCCAGCCCTAAAATTTCATAACCCGAGGTAGTATAGTTTGAGAGATATGCATCATACAAAATTCAAGTTCGAAAAAAAAACAAGAAAGGGCAATAACTGAAAAATTAAGCAAGCAAGAGTTGAAATTTATATGCACAGCACTTCCCGTTGATGGAACCACGCATGAAATTTCATATCCTTAGCTAGTATAGTTCTGAAGATATGCACTGGACAAAATTAAAGTTTCAAAATAAAGAAAGAGCAATAAGTCAAAAATTAAGCAAGAGTTATGGTTCATGTGCACTGCACTCCCAGTTGATGAGATCTATCTACGCATGAAATTTCATAGCCATAGGTAGTATAGTTTTGGAGATATGCTCGAGACAAAATTCAAGTATGAAAATAAGTCAAAAATTAAGGAAGGAAGAGTTATGATTCCTGTGCACTGCACTCCCCCTTAATGAGATGTATGCAGGCATGAAATTTCATAACCCCAGGTAGTATAGTTTTGGAGATATTCACCGGAGAAAATGCAAGTATGAAAAAGAAGAAAGGGCAATAACTGAAAAATTGAGGAAGCAAGAGTTATGATTCCTGTGCACTGCACTCCCCCTTAATGAGATGTATGCAGACATGAAATTTCATAACCGTAGGTAGTATAGTATTGGAGATATTCACCGGACAAAATTCAAGTATGAAAAACAAGAAAGGGCAATAACTGAAAAATTAAGGAAGCAAGAGTTATGATTCCTGTGCACTGCACTCCCCCTTGATGAGATCTATCCATGCATGAAATTTCATAACCGTAGGTAGTATAGTTTTGGAGATATGCTCCGGACAAAATTCAAGTATGAAAAACAACAAAGGGCAATAAGTCAAAAATTAAGGAAGCAAGAGTTATGATTCCTGTGCACTGCACTCCCCCTTGATGAGATCTATCCACTCATGAAATTTCATAACCCTAGGTAGTATAGTATTGGAGATATTCACCGGACAAAATTCAAGTATGAAAAACAAGAAAGGGCAATAACTGAAAAATTAAGGAAGCAAGAGTTATGATTCCTGTGCACTGCACTCTCCCTTGATGAGATCTATCCACGCATGAAATTTCATAACCGTAGGTAGTATAGTTTTGGAGATATGCTCCGACAAAGAACTGGACGCCGCCCGCACGCCCGCCCGCCACGGGTGATCCCATAATACGTCCCGTCTTCGACGGGCGTATAAAAAGGTGAAATAATTCTTGGTCAAGTACCCGAAGGGCTTTGTCAATTATTCACAAGACTTTTCAATGACGGCCGTGTCGTCAACATTTTGGCTGAAATAATGGGACCTCCTCGAATGGTACCTTTGTGAATGGTGGTGGCATAGAAATGCCGTGTTCATATATACTGTAGGCATCTAGTGAGAAAAAAGCTGAAGTGCGATCCTTTCTGAAGAAGGAAATAAGGAAAATTACTGCATAGACTGTAAGTCAAATTTTTTTTAATGGGGGGGGGGGGGGCTGGGCGCTTAATAGAATCACCAATTTTTCAGGAAAATCTGCTACTTTACAGCCGATTTCAAGCACTTCTTTGGGGCTGGGCATTTATTAGAATATGGGCGTTTGTTAGAATAAATACGGTAATTTAGGTGATAAAATCAATAACTAAATGATTTTGGAGTGCTATAAGATTATGGAATGAACTAGAGTAGGGAGAGACACTAGACTTGCCCAACCATACAAATCCAGGTTGCAAAAACTGAACAACTGCTCTGTTTATAGCTTAATCACATTGATCTACAAACCATGCTATTTTTCAGATTATGAGTTGTATAATTGTTTCTACAAGCCTTTTCACACTTCTTTGTATAGTATACATCATACTGTTTTTTTTTTTTTTACTGTTACTATGTAAAATGTTATGTATTTTTACAGTAATGCTTATATGAAAGTAAAGGAAAGAAACCGAATTTGATTTCAATCAATCTTGATAACCAGATGTTGGTACTGATCCCCATTTGCTGGTTCTGATTCATCTTCATTTTCATCAGTACTGTACTGATGTCACAGATAATTATCTGGTGCACTGAGGTACAGTAATAAATATCCCTATCCTTAGAGTCTCAACTAGCCCAAGAAGCTAGGGATGCAGTACCAGCATGCCCACTGGGTTTTCAATTTGGGGGTACATGCACCCTCTAGGTTTTGAATTGGGGGTGCAAAGAAAAAATTGGGGGTACACTGTACCCACAAGGTTTTGAATTGAGGGTACAAAGAAAAATTAGGGGTACAGAGTGACTTTGGGCCATTTGGGCAGTTTTATTACTGAATTTAAACACCCTACTCCTTTACCATAATGAATGGGATCTTAATTAATTTATTACATTGTGCATTTGGTGATTATATGGATGCATCATGTTTCCAGGGCATGCACATACTTCGATATAATCGCAACAGCGGTCAGGGTTAAAAAGCCAAAAACTTTTGATAATCGACTGCCTTTACCGAAGATTTTTCACCTTTATTCCTTTCTAAAAGTTGCGAGGTACATTAGAACTGCTTTAAACAGACAGCGTAGACAGATTGATGCTCGTTGTCCAAAATGATGTCCATAGATCTGGCTATTTTAAAATCACAGAGGAGCAGGCCGATTGGCTCATTGTAAGCTTACACTCTGTCTAATAAAGGCCATGCCGTGTTAGGGCAAAATAAAACAAAATGTGTAATGGTAGAATCACTTGTGTAAACCTACCTTTCTCAGATCTTCATGCTGTAAAATATTTAAACAACTTTTCCTGTGATGACATTTTTTCTGCAGCAGATGCCATACATACGAAAATTACATTTAATTTGCGGCTCGATTTTTCAGCTTTCATATGTCCAAAAAATGTGTTTTTAACAATAACTGTGCATCATAATATTATTAAATGATTTTAATTTCTCATTGAAAATTAATTACTAGATTTCCTGTACATGTGGTAGATTTTGACACCTTAAAAAAAATTGTAGCAAAAATTATTCAGACAGACATGGAAGCCACAAAATATATATAGTGAAAATATTTGGTTACCCGCTCTATGTGAAGGACAAAGTGTGGTACCCACTTACGAGGGAAAATACTTTTGTTTTGTTTGTTTAGCATGCAATATGCACTGGTATCTAATTTGTATGTGCAGTTTACGTAATTACTTTCCTTTTTGTATGTGCATACTTTTGACAATGCACCTAAGCACAAAAACTTTGTACGCCCGGAGTAGAATTTATATGTGAATTACATACTGCAGTACGTGATTGGGCATCCTGAGTACTATACCCAGAGACACTGCCTTTGAAATGAGGGGTTAAATAACGGTTTTAAAGATGGCTTATTAAAGATAACCGCACAAGTATTTTGCAATTTGACAGTATAAATGATCTTTGCTTAAAAAAAGTGTAAGTTCTTGTTATTGGGGCACTTTATAAATTAACAATTGTAAGACTGTAATTTTTACTGAGTACTGGTTCACACATTTACTACAGTACACGGTACCCAAGAAAATGCAGTTATTCGTTCTAGTTCGAAAACAGGTGCTGGTAGATAATAGCAGAGTCAATCAGTCATTTACATAACTTCAGTTTGAAGGTTCGCTCCAATGTTATTTCTGTGACTGTTTCTCTGATCACCTTCAGCTCAGCCATTCATAGTTCTATTCTGAAATGAAAGTTGATCATACCGGCATCTCTTCTAACGGCTCTATGTGGCAAAATTTTCGTTGACTAACAATAATATGGGCACGGATTGTTAGACAAATGATTAATCTTTACAAAAATGCCAAAATTATTAAAAATGTAACTGTAACCTGCTCGTAATTCCATGTTTTTGAAGTGTAAATATCCATTGACCTACTTCAGAGGAAATCGAAACTAGGCTTTACATTTACTGCACATGTTCCGAAAGTCATTTCTGGTACAGTAAAATTAATTTTTTCACAATTTATCAGCCTCTGTTTCATCAGCTTGGGCCCTGAAAAGAAAACTGAAACGATACATTCTGGGTGTACTTCATTTACAGGGAGTCCTATTTATCACTTAAATTGCACGATCACATGTCATTTTTTCAAATAAAAAAGACTGCACATGCACAGTTAACTGAATTTATAATGAGTGTTTGTTCACAAACTGACAGATGTATTTATGTCAAATAAAAGGTAAATTACAAAAACATCGATGATAACCTTGCTAAACGTGGTGTCAATGTGAAGTCAAATCATTTATCTATTGATTCATGTCCATTTTCATAGCTGACAAGCAGATTTAAGACAAATTGTGCCGGCTGAAAGATGACCGATAAATTTGGGAAATTTCCAGAAGCCATTAAAGAATGGTTGATATGAAGGTGTGCGGAGACCCAATCACAAAATAACATCGGAGCAGCCCTTCAGACTGTATGTATCATTGACAGTGTCTGTGAGACTTCGGTAAATTTAAGAGCAAGTTTCGTTACGATACCTTCCATTCCTGAACTCTTTCTTCAGTGGAATATCAGAATCTTGTATACTACACATGTCTGTCAATTTGGAAAGCTGGTAAATGTCTGTTTTTCTTTAAAATGTCGATGTCAATGATGAAACCGATGAAATCGCATGGCAAATTGTAGTTGTTGTTAATGAATATGGATAAAAACCGAGTCATCCGCTTATCACGAAAGGAATACTATGCGGCTTCGCAAGCCGTATTAGGTGCATTGGGTTGGTTTGATCTGTAGCCAACCACTCTATAGCATGACAAAGTTAACCAGTTGATTTTGTTTACAGATTAAAATTGGACAAAAGTGCTCCTGAAAATTAAATCCTAAGGCGCTTTCCATCTAAGAATTATCATTCCATGATTTTGTGTTGCTAAAAAAAGGCTCTATTCATCTAGATAAATGTAAAATCCTTGGAAAAGTGGAATGATTTGTGATATATTGATTTCATTACAACTTAATTTTGGCACACGACTTGGAATCCTTTAATCTGGATCGAATACGGGGACTAGATAACAAAAGGGAGTTTATTTTACTGACAGACAGATTTTGTTCACTTGTTGCCTACATGTCAGTTGTTATTTTACTAGCAACGTTACATTGTTTTTGAGGTGGAGTGCGAAGCATCCCAGCTCAGATTTACCATGTGGGAAATTGAACCTTAAAAATCTGATTCTGGGGTACCTAAGTCCTAACATTGCAAATCAGGTCTGGAAAAATAGTACTATTAAGAAAGCATTTTATTCACTTTGGCATCAAGGCGTAACTAAAACGTTAACAATACGGGAATTTACACGACTTGGACAATAAATATGTAAACACCATTATCATAACACAATTTAAAAAAAAAAAAAGTGTTAGAACAGACTACCATGAGGCGTGCGTAGGTATGCGCATTTATCCATCATTTCCACAAAAGAGCGTAAAGAAGAGTCAACAAGTGCCATGTAAAGCATAAAAGCATCATGAGAATTCTTGTAGTAATTTCTTTGAATAGGATCGCTTTATTTGTCTAGATATTGCTTAATAATACTTCTCACGTCGTTTCATTTTGACATTCTATTGAACTCCCTTCCCCTCACACACACACACACACACACACACACACAAACAAAAGATAAATTTGTTACTTTGCCCTGAGATTTATAGGAGAGATACCTCTCACTTCTTTAAATTACTGCTTGCTTTTATTCAATTCTTTCTTGTAGCACTACGTGCTTATTATTTGGTACAACAGTTAAGATTTCAATTTGAGCAGGATTGAACGCACCCCACCTCAGCAGCGCTTTCACCGCTTTGATTTATAATGTTACGATTAACTGGGGGAAACACAGAAACAGAGAGAGAGAGAGAGCTAGATCTAGACGGTTCAACAAAAACTGCTTTGTATCATTACACTTCCATCTAACAGAAGTTAAGAGACCGTACTTACTAGAAGATGATGCAAATTAGCACTACTTTTAAAAGAGCCATGAAATGAGAAAACCGGAGATTCGGTATTATTACAGAAATCAAAGCATCCATATATTTTGCGAGGCAGTATTCTAACATTTTAATGAAAACAATCATAAAACTATACTAATTACTGAAGCATATTCCAAAAATTATTTCTTTGGAAACTGTATGAATGAATTTACGAAGTTTTAACAATCATGATCGACTTATTTTCAGTGTAAAGAAGTTCTGGAAATTTGAACATACCCGGAGGGGGGGGGGGGGTTTAATGATAAGATTTTAAAATGAATTCGGAATATAGGTTTGAAAAAACAGCTACACACAATGACAAAATGGAACCCTATCCTCTCAGTCATTCGTTTTGGCATAACTGACATTTACGCTCATCACGTGATATCAAGTCTGTTGGGTCCGTACCTACCCGTATCAATTTTCATTCTATGTGGAGATAGCCTTGACAGACATTGTCTGTATATCCTATTATACAGGCAGCTTATATAAAAGGCGGGTAAAAAAAAAAACATTATAACGTTAGTAAGATAAATAACTTGCAACGGGACGTATCTGAAGATCACCATAAGAGTATTCATTTAACCCTTAGGCTGCTAAGCGCGACTTACTGAGCTTTTGCGGACAGTGTAGATCAAGATCAGACTGCATAGAACGTGCATTTTGATCTTGAATCTACACTGTCCGATGAGGAGATATTTTTCCTTAAAAAATATCCTTGAAATGGCAAAATTTGGCTTTTTACTACGGGCTTGAAACTTTCATTTCACTTATTTAGCAGGATCAGGGTTAATTAGCACTTTATTTAACGACACAATTTTGAACTTGACCAAATTGAAACCATTTGCAGACTAAGAAATAGATACAGCTCAAATGATGATTTCTGTTTTCAATAGGGTATGTTACCTTGTGGGAAAAAGGGAGAATCATTTTCTCCTTTTCCCACAATGTTTTCAAAAGCCTTCTTCTTCCGGGTTGTTAAAACTCAGGAACCTGTGGTAAAGGGTCGGTTTGATTGGTTTTAATTGTTTTCTTGCTTAAAGACTTCCTGGGAGGAAATTGTCTCCCAAAGGTGGGATTGTACAATCCACAAAGTTTAGTGTATTTTTATGTGAACTGACACTTGAACGGAACTTTCATGTAGATCTGATCGAGTAGTTTCAAAGATAGAGCTATGCCGAATAAATTAAAAACCGTTACGTGACAAAATCAGAGTATTTCTTAAATAATAAGCAATAAAAAAATTACTGACCATCCATAACGTAAATACTTGATTTAAGCATAAAGGACTACCGGAAACCGATCACAAGTTCAAGCCGGCCACCGATTAATCCCCACACACCCGCCCACCACCACCGCCCGCAAACAAGCTTTCGGTAAGAAACAGCCATGTGTAATATGACCAATCGACGCGAATAAAAGCTCGAAATATGTGGGAAATATTGGAGAAAGGATATATTGCTCGTTATAAATCTTTAATTTATCCTTTTTTATCGTCTGCTACAGGTCATGTATCTAGATATGAGTCATGTTTGTGAAAAGATGGTTTAATGCATCTGCAAAAAGCATCGACTCATGTCAGCCTTTGCAGTCCGCGAAAATTTTTGCTTTTTGTAAATTTTTCAGCATGTCCAAGAACTATTTGACTTCATTATTTAACTGGTTGTTAGACAAAAGCATTTTATGGATCCATAATTATGTGATGTTTTGCTTGCTACATGCATCTAAGAGATGCATTAGACCCCCATTTAGCAAGGCGCGGCTCATATACACGTACTCGTCACAAAAATGTTGATTAGTGTATTTTATGTACAGTTTAATCTAGCGCAAAGCTTTAAAAAAGAGACGGGGGGGGGGGGACACTCTCAGAAAAAATAAGAGTCATGCATCCGACTGCCAATGCTCGGCTGCGGTTGCTTGACTTTCACTGAAAATTCTAAATCGAAAAAGGGGCATAACGCTGTCAAAAATATTTTGATGGTTTCCTTACCCTATACTATAGGTTCCCCTTATGATAGTTAAGAACTTGTCCAAGTTTGAAGTAAATCTCTTCAGTAATAAGAGAGATATTACAAAATGTCAAAGTTTTCGCACGACGCAGACGACGCCTGGACTACGACGATACCTCGACGTTTTCTTCGAAAACAGCTGGGCTAAAAATCTTTAGCTTCGATCGTTTTTATGTAGATCTAAATATTAAACGGCAAACGACACGCCGCCAGTAATACTGGTTATTATTCTCGTTGACTTTTATGATATTAGTGAGAATTAATGGAAGTAACAAAAAAAAAAAAAAAAAATGAGAGAGAGAGATGAAATATCTTATCATACTCTCCTTTATGTAATATGAGGATGGAAACTGAAATTACGATTTTTCATAGCGAATTCAAAATTACGTTGTTATGATAACAATGAAAAGGCAAATCAATAAAATTCTAGAGAAGCTTAATCAAGAGAATTCTATACATTTTTTCTAAGGGTATTTATCAGAAACATTTCTTACGTCTTATTTTACGTGACTTAGGTAATCCTTTACTAAATAATCCCGGAAGAATAAAGCTTTTGAAAACATTGTAGGGAAAAAGGAGAAAATGCCAGTGGACAGCATTTTCTCCTTTTTTTCCCCCACAATGTTTTCAATCCTTTCAAAGATAACTTCCCACATGTGAGCTACATTGATTTGACGTCTCCACTTTCAATCCTCACGGACGAGTCAATAATTTTGTCGCCTGGTAAAGAGTTATAATCTTATGTGCTGTATAATCTTATGTGCTGAATACTCAGATTATTTTGCACAAAACCGAGATTCTGATCTCATATCTGCCCAAATCATCGGTGTGAATAGCATGAGAATAAACTAATTCATTCGAGATTGCAAAATTTGGAAGCTTTATTAAAAAAATAAATAAATAAAAAAAATAACAGTGGGCCTATATTGGTCTTTAAGTTGTAGAGAAAACAAGTGAAAAGATCACGAAATTAGTGGAATCAAAATTTTCAAAAACACCCATGTTCTGCAATTTTGAGATTCTCAAGTCTAGGATTTCTATTTTATCATTATTATTGTTTTCATCTAAAAGCTTTAACCAGCGTTCTGATAAGTCTAATCTTGATCTAGATCATAAACATTCCAAATTATGCCTATCAGGCTGCGCAGCTCGAGGATATTTTGCGGACTGTGAAGATCAAGATCAAACTGCAAAGAACGAGGAGTCTGATTGTGGATCTACACTATCCGATAAGAAGATGTTTCCCCCTCCCCGTCAATACTTTTGAAATAGCGAAATTTTGGTTTTTACTATCTGCTTGACAGTTTCATTTCACATTTTGCAGGATAAGGGTTTCATACTCGACAAAAAAAAAAAAAAAAAATGGTACCCCCAACACAGAAACTAAAGAACTAAAGTTATGCCCCACTACGAATTAAGTTATGAGAAAAAAAAGGGGAGGGGGACAAAAATGTTATCTATGTGGTGTCCTTTGTTTGCTATCAAAGATCAAATTATACAAAAAAAGATCTTTTCTATCTTCTTTTTCAGTTTTATAAACGACTCCATTTCAAATCTTAATTATTTTTTTCTAATTACAACAAAAAATGGCAGAATAGAGGTTACGATGAAAGAAATATATAAAAAAGAAATTGAAAGGTTTATCCGCAAGAATAATTATGAAGCCTCTTTTTTTCTAAAGAAGAAAGAAGAGAGGGTCAGACAGGAATCACAGGATATAAAAGACTAAGCTCCGACGAAGTAAACCTATTTTACCTGATCTGTCTTCATTATAAGTTTGCATCTTTCAAAGAAATGTTATTGGGTGAAATGGTGGCATAATCAAAGCAAATTAAAAGACATTGAGGAATTATAATGCTTCATTTCAAAATAGTATTTTTCACCTTTCTTTATACAACTATCCCCCATTTGTTATGTAGTTCTGGAGCAAGGCTGGACGATTTGGAACTTTCTACTCTACTGTCCCTCTGTCCGGAGGTCGACATCTGTGACAGAAACGCTACCTCTGCCGTGATTAAACCCAATGGGTATCTGGAAGTAGCCTCGCAGGTGTCGTGCTGTCAAGGTAAAGACTTTATTTTAGCTAAATCGTAACTCTGCAAATTCCGTAATTTCATCACCCGAGGTTTGCTGGACGATTTTATTAGTTTACTTTAAACATATCTATTTTACATCGATTGAGAATCAAGTTATTGCAAATTATATTAATCTCTCTCGATTCTGCTTCCTGGAACTACACAAGTATCCGCGCCGAAAGTGTGGGCCAATGGAACAGTCCCAAGGTTGACACTCGCTCCTAGGTATCGAACTCGGGACCTTGCGGTTACGAAGCCGACTTCTTCCTCACAACCACGGACACCACACGGACAATTTTATTCATATGTATATCGTTCAGTGAAAAGGCCATACCGCACACTCGCAGAATATTATTGTCCGACCGACCTTTACATGTATAAGAGCGTATAAATACAATCTAAATCTTCATTTCAAGACTAGTTATCTACACCAATACCCGCGCCGAATGTGTGGGCCAATGAACAGCCCCAAGGTTGACACCCGCTCCCAGGGTTGGTTTGGAAAGAATGTCTCTGCGAATAAGAAGGCTTTATTCCATGCTTTTCAGTAGCTTATCAGGAAATATTGGTGGATTATGATTTGATAATTTCTCCGTTTCGACCAGTGAATTTACCGATTGATAAACTTACTGGTACGGAAATACCGACAGCTCCCCTGTACTTCGCAAGTCCCAACAAGAAAGGGATTAGAAGCATGGAATAAAGAATAATAAAAAAAAAAAATGTTGAAAAATCATGTGATCATCGTGAATATCATACGGTAATATTTTCACTAGTGTTTGCACCACTCGTAAAAATATTACCGATGATGTTCACTCGATGAAATAGATTGGATCTTTCACCTGGAAAAAAATTTTTTCTTCAGAATTCTCTAAATTTGAAAGTAACACATCTTCTGATTGGCTAGACCACACACACACACACACACACACATATATATATAAACAAGAATAACATCACATGGGAGAATATAAGAATAAGATTTATTGCCGACCGGTTTCTTCCATTAAGGAATCATCAGGGAAATCTAACAATAAACGACGTAGCAACGTTGCGTTGCTACACACAATCACAAAAATCAATGACGTCATTTACTTAATGTTCAATTTAGGCATAAATTTTTTAATGAATGATTCTTCTTTGAGTAACCTAGCTGAAACATTTTCGTTGCGCATTTTAAAGAAAGGAAAGATCGAAGACTTTGGAGAGGTTTTAGAACATTTATCTAGATGAGCACTTAAAGGCATTTGTCTTGTTAATGGGTCTCTCACTTGTTGAATATGTATGGTTTTCCTATTTCTTAATTTGTCACCAGTCTGTCCGATGTAAAATTCCCTACAGCCGTTACAAATTAAAACATAAATTACATTTTTAACAGTGCAGTCCATATTTTCCTTCACATAGAAAGTTTTATCATTTAATTTGACATTATTACCTTCAATAATATAATCACACAGTCCACATCGTGGTTCTCCGCACTTCTTTACGCACGCGGCGATGTCTTCATTGAACTCAGACCGCGCAATAAGGCGTTTAAGATTTGGGGTGTGTCTTTTACATTTTATTATTCTGGTGTCTGTAATTATACTATTCAGTTTTTCATCCTTTGTTAGAAGAGTCAGGTTAGATTTTAGCAATACAAATACTTCTCTGTTTTTAGGATTGTGAGTGGATACGAATGGTATAATAGGTTTTTCATTCCTTTCTTTAATTGTTAAGAGACTGCTCCTCTGAATTTGTAATGCTTTTTTAAATCCGGTTTTTATCACCTGAATTGGATATTTTCTGTCAATTAATGATGAAGCTAATTCTTTTAAACGGAAATTACGAACACTTATATCAGAAACAATCGTGCATATTTTTCGAGCCAAGGAAAATGGGATGTTAGTTTTAGTGTGTTTTGGATGACATAATTTGAAATTTAGATACTGTTTAGCCTCCGTAAACTTAAAATATATGTCGGTGGATATAGATGTGTTTATTTTGATGACCAAAACATCAAGAAAGGGTAACTGATAATCACTGGTTTGCATTTTAAACTTTATATCTTTATGGAGAGAATTTAGGGTCCTACAAAAATAAACTAGATCTTCCATTGATCTTTGCCAGAATATAAAACGGTCGTCTAAAAATCTTTTCCATTGATTCCGTACGAATTTGGCAAGTATGTTACCCTTTTCATGTTCTTTTGTTCTGTAGAGATTTTCCTCTAGAAACCCTAGGACAAGAGTAGCATATGTAGGGGCCACTTTAGTTCCCATTGCTGTACCTTTGGTTTGATTATAAAAAGATTTATTAAAAGAAAAATTGTTGTTTTCAAGAATAATTTGAACACTAGTCTTATGCACGTTGCATAACTTCCACATAGAGAGACACACCAAACCGCATCGCTGTAAAAACTAGCTTAACAGCAAGGCAGATTTAAAGTGCTTATATATCTAACCTCTCTCCGTGACATTAGAATGAGCTGCATGGTACTTTGCATACGAGGATGTGACATCTATAGGTAAATTCGGTTCGTATTGCGCAAGTAGATTCGAACTCATTAGACGATATATTTTCTGTGCCGTTTTCAAAACAAATGAAGCTTTCTTCAAAATAATGCTTGCTCGACAGCAAGTAGCCATTTATCGCAATTATCGCTCGACCAAAACTCGCATTTATCACTTTACTCGTTACATGTTCACTTAAAAAAATGATTTTTTTTTTTACTATGGCACTATATAAATACGTGTCTGTTATAAGTTGCAAGCACCACTCACAGGTAGTGAGCAACAAACTCTGTCAGTCTCCACCACTTGATTCATCTATAGACTTGTGCTATTTTTACGACAATCTTCTAATAAACATGTTGGCCTATAATTAAACTAGCACTTTCAAAGTCTTCAGTTCCACCAAAGACAATCCAAAAATGCCGTAACATTTGTACCAATGCTTTAAAAAGCATTCACTGCAGAGACGGCTACACGAGCGGCGGGTTGAATAACCTCTTTGCTGTTTGACTTTGGATCCTTTATATTGTAGGGTGTTCGTGTCATCCGGATTGTATTGACCACCAAAACTGTTGTTACCAACAAGAAAACCTAACACTCACTGATCAAAAAAATTATCAAGAGTGCACATATATGCAACATGGAATGCAAGAACAGCAACTGGGCACGACCATCCCGGCATATCTTATAGTATCGAAAGAATCTCCAGGAGGATGTGTTAATAAGATACCATTTAAAACACGGTCTGGTAGAACCTTACAACCCTCTTGTGATTCGAGGCCAGTAGCACAGTGGGGTGACTTTTTTCCTGTCCTGTCGAACTACACGAGAAACATTTACAAAAATGAAGCATGTGCCCGTTGCCACGGAGTGGATGACTCGGAACCGTTTACGTCCTTTTTGGCATGTGAAAGGAAGTCTGATACAAGACTTTTACTATCGATTGTTGAATATCTTCAAATATACGAAAACAATAAAATGTCACCGTATTGCCACTATAAATTTCTACACGAGGATGAAACAATCATGCAGGAAAATCGGTGTTTTAAAGATGTTATATCGACGTGCATGTCCAACGCTATCCCACCTATACCAGGCAGCGACTTGTCTGCCACAATGATCAAATCAGCCTGTGAAAATGGATGGAACGTGCCTGTTGTTGTCAAGAACGTTGGCTATAAAAATCTTTTTTGCGCGCACTGCAACGGGAAATCAGCCGTTCTTCGAAATCTCGTCTGCAAAGCGGACTCAAATGATCCAAGAGTGTTCGACAATACAAAGTTCACCTTTATACTAAGTGAAAAATATATAGAGCCCGGGAAATCTAAAACGTTTCGAAAGGAAAAGAAGCCATCTTACCCTGTTGCGTGTCTCGAGAAAAATACACCATGGGTAATTATTGCTCCCGTTACTTTTTCTTTAACCCTTAGGCTACCAAGCGCGACCCCAGGACCTTTTGCAAACAGAACGTACAGTCTGATCTTATATCTTCACTGTCCGATAAAGAGATATATTTTGCCCAAATAAAAACTTTGAAGTAGCAACATTTAGGTTTTTACTGTCGGCTTGAAAGTTTCATTTGACTTATTTAGCAGCTTAAGTGTTGACATGCTTCAACAGCATTTTAGATATATCACTGTTTACAAGCCCGACCGGGTAGCTCAGTGGTTAGCGTATCTGACTCGTGACCTGGTGGTTGCGAGTTCGATACCCGGTTGAGGCAGACTTTCTTTCCGGCGACTTTTCGCCTCTCACCTCTGATGCATTTGAGAAAGGCAGTCGGTGGCTTTGGAAAGAAAGTTGTCAGTGCTGGTGTGAGAAAGCAAGGAAACACGTTTGTGCGTCATTGACCGCCATGATATGACCTGAGCTGTAAAAATGGCGTTAAACTCTAATACAAACAAAACAAATTGTTAACAAATCATAAATTTATCTATGCTTTTCAGGTTTCCCCAGTCAGTTTTGCAAACAAATTTCTCTCGTAGCAAATGGCCCCCTTCCCATATTTGTCAACAGATTCCATGCGAAATTCTTTGGAGGAAGAAACATGAATCTTGTTACAAACTTTGGGGTCGATTTTTAGCCCAGCTTTTGGGTACTTTGTAAAGGTTACTTCAACATGCAGTGACGTAACACCAACAATACAATGTCTTGAAGCCGGCTGACTGGTTTGTGGAAGAGATTTCATTTAAATAACCTTGCTAATCTAAATCTTACGAATTTTCTGTGTAATTAGATCCATATATATAAAATACTCCAAGTTTTCTGATCCTGGAAAAAATGTCAACGTGCATTTGTGAAGAATGAGACAAGTATCCCGAGGCTTCCTGCCAGGGACCGTATTCACCAACCATTCTAAATTTGGTTCCGATTTTACTTCTTAATTTAGAAAGTAACACAATTACTGACTGGCTAAAGCAAATGATTTATTGCGTTCAGTTGAAATTTAAGGTAAAGAAATGAATAAAAAGAAATCTTAACACTTAGATCTACAATAAGGATGCGAAGTTAACATTAGTTTGGTGGCATTTCTGTATGTACATGAGCCTAATTCATCAATCACGTTATAAGCCCTCTCCACACTTACTGGCCTTCCCAGGGCAGCAAGGATCGATGCACAACAAGGTCAGTTAGCATTCTAAAGCGTCGGTACAACAGATAACTTAGTTTGAAACATTTTCGTTGCTTTCCGACAGGAAAAACAGTGTGCACCAGTGAAAAATATAAACGAAATTGTTTTTCAACAATTTAAATACCCCTGACGAAACTCGAAATTCGCTTTATGTGTAGGCGTTTTCTATGCAGTTAGATATTGCCCAAAGAGTTGTCTACTTTTTATTTCCAGACAGAAGACAGCTGTCGAAAGATATTGTGCCCAAGTGGTATGATTCGAGACAGAATAGGGGACTGTGTGCATGTCAGTGACACCTGGATTACGGAAGGATTCAACGTTTATGTAAAGTTAGAGCCTACAACAACTGAAAACCTTACCGACATGTTAGACGACCCGACAGCATTTGTAGACGCACTAATGCTTACAAGCCCTTGGCCATCCCAGTGGAAACCCTCTGGTTTATATCAAATACTTCAAGATAGCATTGTCAAAAACGAAGATAGTATGTTTACAATTACTCTTTCCTCCTCTGAAAATACCTATATAGCCGAGAATCTAATCAATACAATGAAACAATCTTTGCTAAAACCCTGGGTTGTCGAAATCAACACTACTTCTGTGTATTTTGAGCAGTCATTACTCGAGTATGACTTCGCAAAGTTTCCTTCCGGAGCGTTTTCTTCACAGGACTGGACAAAGTTTGCCTCAGAAAACCAAGTGCAGATAGAGATCACAGATATGGTCTCAGCAAACTGGAAAAGTATTCACAAAGATATTAAAAGAAATTTGAGAAATCCGAGTCATCTCGATAAGATGTTTCTTTGTGAACAGGTCAACCTGCAAGAAAACGAATTCGGGTCCATTGTTGACCATTTTATCATCAAAAACAAACTGACCAATCGGTACTTGTACAATAGAGAATTCGTTCTGATGGAGGACGAAACTGGAAATCGTACAGCCAGAGTCTGTCTCTTCGATACGCCCCTGGCTCGGAGAGAAGCAAACCATTGCTCTTTTAAACGTTCCATTGATATGTTGGTGTTCGTAACCTCTATTGTTCTGGTAATCAGTAACCGTGTAAACTAAACGTTGGAAGTAGAAGTTGGCTTCTTTTAAAAGGAAACCAGGAGTTTAAAGAAGCCAGGAGAGGGTCAGTCTCACTGTTTTGAAACAGTTTGTTGGCTTTTAATTTCAGTATACTGTATATTGGTACATGTAAACAAACAAGTAAAGCATTAAACGATTACCGTTGCATAGAAACCTCTGATGCATTACATAATAGTCATGTGACATTCTCCCTGCGTTTTCAGGTCGCGTGAACTTTTGTCCGCGATGTTCTTTCTCTTTTTTAATGAAATTCCTTTCTCTCTCTCTCTCCCTCTCTTGCTTAGATTTATTTGTTTAATGAAAAAATTACAATTATCGGAGAGGCCGTTTGCAATCAAATCAGTGTATCTTTTTTTGAAATCCGTCATATAAAAAACAAACCACGTCTATTTCATATTTCAGTTTTTGATTTTGGTTCATTTATAAAACTATGACAAAACACTGTTTTTCAGAATAATTTCTGAGGCAGTCTGCGTTTTAAACTCTCCACTTTTGGAGAGGTCTGATGACTTCTCCAATAAAACAAAGTGCTTATAGTAATCTGACCCTTTATCAAACACTCTCATGTTTGAAAGACTCTGAGAGTGAAAGCTTTGGAAAATATTGTTGGAAAAGGAGAAAATACTGGTAACCAGCATTTTCTCCTTTTCCCACAATGCTTCCTACTATTTTGAACAAAGGCAGACCCTTTCTATTAGACTCACGTGATTTGTTGTATGCAACTGCCTTTTAGGTCATTCGTTTTATGCGTGGAAAAGAGTTACAGGTGATATGGGCCTGAAAAGACATATGATAAAGACAGGTAAATTATTGGACAATATACATAAAGATATTCTATACCGAGAAAACTTTACGTAAGCTCTGTCGTCTTATGGCTGCGTAATTGTTAATCCCTCGAATATAAGAAAGGTCATATTTCTAGGTAACCGCTTCGGTAGCCTCAAGTTCATATAATCTTTGAGATGAAGTGGCAGAAGTAGCATATTCAATCAACTTTAACTTAGTATCGGATCAGTCCCCTGCTGATTACTTGGTTTCGGTTTAGCCCTTTACCACACAAACCCGAGTTTAAAAGGGCAAATCAACAGGTTTCAGAAAATGTTAATTTTCAAAACTACATTTATCAGTTGGTAACCTGGTAATGCTGTAATTAAAAAAAAAAAAAAAAAATAGGAAAAAGTACATGTACTTTATTCCAATTTGTATTTCTGCTTATTAGTTTTTACGACATCGCTTATCTCCCTTACTTATTGTCGCGTCCCTTGATTTATGACGTCATAAGCCGTACTTGTCTCAAAATGGACGTTGTGTTTGATAGCGATTTGAGCAGTACTGAAGACGAAAAAATAGACGATTCTGGTCCCGTAAGGCCGTACATGTACGAACCAGTTGGTTGAGAAAATAATGTAGTTTCAGAGAATGAGGATGAGAGTAATTCTTCGTTTGGTGAAGACTGTGAATTTGACGATTTTATGGCGAACGTTTCAACATGATGAGTATTGCGCATCGGTAAATTTGGATACGATAAGGCGGATATTGCTTATTGAAAAAATGATGTATACGTGATAAAATTAATTATATTGCATAAAATTTGTTTCGTTTGAAGAAGTTTCAGTCGGTCGACGAGTGGAATTAGGAACAAGAGGGCCATGATGGCCCTGTATCGCTCCACTGGCTTATAAATATAAACCATAAATACTAAACATTTCAATTCTGAGCCAAATGGTTTCAAAATGAAGACTTACAAAGTTTTCTCTGTAAAAGCCCATGTGAATGTTAAGACCCGCAGGGCAAAGCCATTTTTGATCCCAGGGCTATAATTACTTGAACCCTGGTAGAGGTCCACAAGATAAAGCCACATGCCAAAATAATACAAGTCTATGCTGTATAGTTATAAATAAGGTGATTTTCAAGTTTAGTCCATATGAAGCCTCTGTAAAACATAAGACCCCTGATGCAAGGCAAATTTCAAAAAAAAAAAAAAAAAAAAATCAAAACAGGAAGATTTCTTAAGTTGTCACTATGTAAGCCCATGTAAAACTTGTGACCCCCGCGGTGGGGCCAATTTTGACCCCAGGGCTAAAATTTTGGCCCACTTGGTAGAGGCCCACTAGATATAGCTACATGCAAAATTTGGTAGCTCTAGGCCTTATGGCTAGGTAGAGGAAGATTTTTAAAGTTTTCTCTATATAAGCCTATGTAAAACTTGTGACCCCTGGGGCAGAGCCAATTTTGACCCCAGGGCTATAATTTGAAGAAACTTGATAGAGGTCTACTACATAAAGTTACATGCCAAATTTGGTAGCCCTATGCCTTATGGTTTCAGACAAGAAGATTTTTAAAGATTTCCAATATTTTTCAGTTTTGTTGCCATGGCAACCAGAGTTTTTGAAGGAATCGAATTCTTTCAAGAAATTCTGAAGAGGACCGTGGCAGGATCATTTCTGTGAAGTTTCATGAAAATTGGATGGGTAGTTTCAGAGAAGAAGATGTTTGAAATAAAAGTTAACGGATGGACGGACGGACGCACGGACGCACGACGGACACCGGGCCATGACATAAGCCCGCTGGCCTTCGGCCAGTGGAGCTAAAAAAAACTTGTGAAACATTTTTAATGTACTCTCTGGATTGTTAATTTCTGTTTCGATATTGGGAACAATTGTTTCATCTAATTATACGTCTATGGCGATATATATACATGACGAATTTCCTTGCAATGAGATTTGTATCGCTATTAATTAATCCTTTACCACACAATCCCTACTTTTAACGACCCAGAAGAAGAAGGCTTTTGAAAACATTGTGGGAAAAGAAAATGCTGTAACCAGCATTTTCTCCTTTTCCCACAATGTTTTCTACCCTATCAAGGACTGAAATTGTCATTTGAACTATGTTTAATTTGTCTTCTGCAAACGCTTTCAATTTGGTTGAGTCCAAAATTTTGTCGTTTGGGAAAGAGTTAAGAAAAGGTAGAAGAAAATGAAGTATGCACAAGTTCAGTTTCTAATAAGCTAATGGGAGTCTTTTCAACAGCATGAAACTGTGACATAAGTAATTGACAAAGAAATGCAGACAGATGCACAAGCAGACAAATAGACTGACCATTGCATTACATTTATAAAAAAAAAACTTCTCTGCACAGACAGCAAAAGCCAATGTTAACACTAACCACAAATTTCCCAGTATCAACAACCCAAGGAAAAACGCTTCTCAAACATTGGAAGAAGCTTCATACCTTTATCCACAATATTTTCTGTCCTTTCAAAGACAAATTGCGAACCATATTTTATTTGTTATATTCCAGTGCTTTGAAAATTTGGACAATTCTAAAATCTTACAATTTGGTAAAGGGTTAACCCTTTACTCCCTTTACTAAACGGTAGAATTTTAGACGTGTCCACACTGAAAGTATTTGCAGACGACAAATGTGGCTTTGACAATTGGAAGGGTCAGAAAAAGAGTAGAAAGCATTGTAGAAAAAATGCCGTTTTTCAGGAATTTCTCCTTTTCCATTCATGTTCTCAAAAGCCGTCTCCGTAAGCATGGCTAAAAGTCCGGACTGTGAGGTAAAGAGTAAAAGCATTGATTTGTGAAACTGGTCAGGAACATTCTGATTCCTATTAACTTTTTTTCCACGTTACAGAATATAAATTGTCCAAGGTGAAAGCATTTGCAAACAACAATTTTACTGTGTTTCAAATGATGAAGTTGGTCTTGAAATGGGTGGAAACATCATAAGAAAAAGAGAAAATGCTTGTTACCATCATTTTCTCCTCTTCCCACAATGTTTTTCAAAGGCTTTGTTTCTTAGGGTTGTTAAACCGCAGGATTGTGTGATGAAGTGTAATTTCAGGAAAATGCAGATCTGTATTTTTCTTCCATTTGCATATTTTTTTTCTGATTACCAGAGAGCATGACTTGTATCAAAAGTTAAATTTTCAAAATTTTCATTCTGACACATGAATTAAAGAGATTGGCCTCAATAGTTTGGAAGATATCATATCATGAATGCGAACAAGGGAATACTTTGCAAAAACTAGAATTACATACAGAGGTTGTTTGAAATGAGTTTACATATCAATTTTCAAACAAAATGAAGACGGTGACACTGTCACAAACAAACATAACAGTGTAAAGGGGTGAGATATGCAAGTGTTATGTAATCATTTCCTGTATTGTTTTAACTGGTTGTGATAACTGACATTTATGACCATGACCAGTGGAAGCAAGGGCTGAGTTCACCCTTTATCAACAAACCTAGTTTTGACCACATGTGCCCTTAAAAAGAAAGTGTTTGAAAATCATTGTGGGGAGAAAAAAGATACCAAATGTGCTGGGTTTTCCCTTCATTTTCTAATATGAGGTTTATTGGCCTCCCTTCAAATGAATAAAAGAAGGCAAATCATTTGAATTTGAATTTTGGGGGGCCACTAACCCTTTACCACACAATCCTGACTTTTAACGACCCTGAGAAAGAGGCCTTTTGAAAAAATAGTGGGAAAAGAAGAAAATGCTGGTTACTAGCATTTTCTTCTTTTCCCACAATGTTTTCTACCCTTTGTAAGACAAATTTTTACGTTTTGAGCCACATTTAATATGTCATCTGCAAATGCTTTCAATTTGGACAGGTCTAAAATTATCGTTTGATTAAAGAGTTGAGAAAATTTGGGGTCCAAATTCAAGGAACCGGTGTGCAGTAAAAATGTCAGAGGTAAAAATGCCATAGGTAAAAATGTCATAGGTAAAAATGTCAGAGTCAAAGTGGTAAATATGCCATAGGTAATAATGTCATAGGCAAAAATGTCAGAGGTACTAAGTATATGATATGAAAAAAACATGTGGCTCTGGCCTCTCACCAGATCCATTTGGAATTGGTTTTGTGAAAGGTAGAAAACATTGTGGGAAAAGGAGAAAATGGTGGTTACCAACATTTTCTCCTTTTCCCACAATGTTTTCAGAGGCTTCTTTCTTAGGGTCATCAAAGGTAGGGATTGTGTGGTAATGGGTTAATCAGATCCATTGAAGTAAAGCCACTCTTTGTAGATTTGATAATTATACCAGTCCTATACATTTATTTATTATTTATCTACATTTACTTTGAAGACTAGTTGACAATTTGTTTGCTAAAAATGTGAGAAAGTGAGGGTGGCATTATTAATTGTATACTTTGTTAAAATAATTATTGACTAAACAATTTGTATCAGCCTGCATTGGAACCTTTTTATTTTTCTGTTGGCTGAATGTGTGAATAATTAAGAAAGTAATTAAAAGTCAAACAAACTTCATAAGTATAAGCCTGTCTTTAATACAGAAACATCAAAAGAGGACTTTAAGCAGCAAACTTCTAACTGCAAAATTCTTTTGACTTGAACATAAGTATAAATAATGGATATGATACCACTTCACTATTTACCGGCCGATATAGCTCAGTAGGTAGAGCGTAGGACTCGTGAACACAATGTCCTACAGATTGTGGGTTCGTATCCCCGGCTGGCCAACTAAAAATTACTAATAGTCTTTCGGATGAGACATTAAAACCGAGGTCCCATGTGACGGTGCTATACGCCGAGCACGTTAAAGAATCAGGCGAAGCTCTCAGTAGTTTCGACCTGTATCCTTGCACTATCCCCCGTAACAACTAACCGTCTTCTGGGGGCGTCGCTTAGATGGGCAACCGGTAGCAACGATAAATAAACGGAAATAACCAAACCAAAACTTCACTATTTATCATGTGATCTTTGTCTAGGATTATATATGTTGGACTTTAAGTGTAGAAAATGGAAATAATTCGTAGCAATAAAGGTGGACTTAAACTGTGTCATCGGGATTATATGTATACCAAGAAATCAGCATCTAAGTCATCAATATTTTGGATATGTACAAAACATTCATCAGGCTGTCGTGGAACTGTACGGACAGATATTGGTATGACTGATATTGTGATAGGTCAAGATCATGACCACCCTCCATCTGAAACAAAAACTAAAGTTGTGAAGGTTCGTGCTGTAATGAAAGAACAGGCCAAACAAACAAATGACAAACCAGCTACAGTTTACTCGAGCAGCATCATTACTGCAGATGAATGCACATTAGCCTCCCTCCCTCCAGCTAGCATATGTAAAAGAACCATACGTAATCAGAGAACACCAGAGTTTCCCAAAGTACCTGAAGACATTACGCGTATCCAAATAAATGGTGAATGGTCACAAAACGTAAATGGAGAACAGTTCCTTTTCCATGACAGTGGGCCAGACAGCGACAGCCGTATAATAGCGTTTGCCACTAACAGACAACTCCAGCGTCTAGCACAGTCCAACCATTGGCTAATGGATGGCAACTTTGCCATGGCACCGACACAGTTTAGCCAGATATTTGCGATGCATGTTCCTCTAGGAGAATCTACAGTACCCTGTGTCTTCGCCCTTCTACAAGACAAAAGACAAAGCACATATGAATCATTGTTTCAAGCTGTCTTTGACACATGTACAAATACTGGATACCAGCCTGACCCCTTAACAGTAATGGTAGACTTTGAAATCGGTTTGAGACAAGCCTTGCGCACTGTATTTGGAGACCACCTTACAATACAAGGATGCTTCTACCATCTTACACAGGCAACATGGCGAAAGGTTCAAGAATTAGGGTTGACCGACATATACAAGCGTGACAATGAATTTAAAAAAGTTTGTGGCATGTTAGATGCACTTGCATTCCTTCCTGTTCAGGATGTCCCACTTGGAATGGATTACCTTAAGACACTGGATATTCCACATATAGCAGAAATGGTGAACTACTTTGACAGTACCTATGTCACAGGACGTTTCAGAAATATTCTAAGAAATGGAGTAAATATAATTCGTAGAACACCTGCAAGATTTCCACCTCCAGAATGGAATGTGAATGACACAACAATAAACGACGGGCAACACACAAACAATCAGTGTGAGGGTTGGAATAATCGCTTTACACATCTAGTTGGTCACCAGCATCCACATGTATGGAAATTGATCAAATTTCTAAAACTTGAAGAAAGATCAGCAGCAGCATCCATGGCCCAGCACGATATTGGCAACTTTCACCCAAGAAAAAAACAAAGACGTTATGTAAATCTCCAGTCCAGACTTAGGCAACTGTGTGTAGAGTATAGTGATGGTAATCGTGACATTGCCAACTTTTTGAATGCAGTTGGGCATTCCACTCGTTTTGATCTATAAAAGTGTCAAAGAACCAAGAACCTAATACATCTAATGGTGAGCACCTTAAAAATAGATTTCTATAATAAGGATAAGTGTAAACTTGTTTGGCTGTTGTAAAACAAATCAAGGAAACATTGGACAACAAAAAAAGTAGCCTACCAAGAGCTTATTATGGATAATTTCTTCTTTTGTAGCAATGTTTTAAAAACTTCCTCTGCTGTGTGATACAAAAAGCCATCCTCAGTTGTTACGATGTTACTTGCCTAACTTGTTTTGAAATAAATTTGGAAACATTGGAATGAATCGAAAACATGGAAAAATACAAGAAATTGCTCATAATGAGCTCATTATGCGCAATTTCTTCATCATGGCAATGTTTTTTTTTTAAATGTCATGTGCTGCTCAACACAGACATCAGCTGATATGAGACAATCTATTTGATCTGTTATGAACACATGAGAAAACATTGGAACAAAAAGAGAAACTGTTCATTATGCCCTCATAATCAATAATTTCTTCTTCTGTTACAATGTTTTGCAAATTTTTACCACTGTGTGACAAAAAAAGCCATCTGTTAGTGATGAGGGATAAATTTTAAATTGCTTTGAAAACTGTTGTGTAAATAATGTATGAAAATCTTTGCAACTAAAGGAAAAGTTACTAATGATCAGTTTAGTATGGGCAATTTCTTCTTTTGTTGCAATGTTTTTCAAATTTTCTCTGTTGTGTGATACAAGAAGTCATCATCAGTTGGTCAGATTTAACTTGCTTAGGGTGTTGTAAAATAAATAAGGAAACATTGGAACAAAGGGAGAAATTACTCATTTTGAGCTTAATATGGGTAATTTGTTCTTAAGTATCGATGTTCTTCAAATTTCATCTGCAGTGTGACAGAAAATGACTATTGTGTCATTTTATACAGGAGAACCTAACCAAGCAGATGAGCACTGTTTTCTAATGTCACAATATTCAATGAATTTTAAACCCTTGACCACACATTCCTGAGTTTTGAAGACCTAGATGAGGAAGCCTGTTGAAAACATTGTGTGTTAACCAGCAATTTGTTTTCTGCAAATGCTTTCAGTTCATGCAAGTCTAAATTTTGTCATGTGGTAAAGACCTAATCCTTTATCAAACAACCCCTGGTTTTTATGACCCTGAGATCTATAGGAGCCTATAGAAAACATGGTGGGAAAATGAGACAATGCTGGTAACCAGCATTGTCTCCTTTTCCCACAATGTTTTCTGCCCTGCTGGAAACAAATTTTATTTTTTGAATTACATTTATTTGTCATCTTCAAGTGTTTTTAATTTGGACCAGTCTAATATTGTGCAGTTTGGTAAAAAGTTAAATAAGTGGTACATGCTAGATATAACTTATAATATTTATGTCCTTACTTTCTATTGATGTTTCATTATATGTTTTCGAATTAAACTTGAATAAAACCAATAAGATATTGCTGCAATATTGTTTATGAATTGTGATGAATGGGTTGTTTAAGGAAGTTTTCCCTAACATACTGTCCTTTTGAAAACATTGCAAACCTTGGTAAAAACATCTGTGAAAAAGTATCTTGGACAATAGTATGTGATCTTAGAACTTCTGGGCCTGTATTCACCAACCATTCTTAAGAATGTTCTTTGTCTTTTTCTCAAGAAATTTCTTGTTCTACATTTGTCATTCGGTATAGCCAATCAGGAGTTATGTTACTTACAAATTTAAAAAATCTTAGAGAATAATACTAAGAATAATCTCAAGAATGGTTGGTGATTACAGACCCTGTTAGTCCATATACCAATCTTGATTTTGACTGACTGCTATCTTAGATGATTCAGAGGCCAGAAATAAGTGAACCCAGACAAGATTTCGAACTTGCTAAGCCTTGACGAACTGAGCTAACCCCACATATTTATACCATGATAAATACCTCTGACATTTTTACCTATGACATTATTACCTATGGCATATTTACCACTTTGACTCTGACATTTTTACCTATGACATTTTTTACCTATGGCATTTTTACCTCTGACATTTTTACCTACATTCAAGGAACCTGGCAGGCAAGGCAAAAACCCTTCAAAAACGTAACCAGCATTTTCTGCTTTTCCAACAATGATCTTTATCTTCTGGAAGACAATTAACCCTTAACCACACAACCCCGACTTTTAACTGCCCCTAGGAATATTGCTTTTGAAAACATAGTGGGAAATCGAAAAAATGCTGGTAACCGGGATTTTCTCTTTTTTTTTTCGTGCAATGTTTTCTATACACCCAACGACAAAAACCATAATTTTAGTCACTTTCATTTTGTCGTCTGCAAATGCTTTCAAAGTAGGCAAGTCTAATATTTTGTGGTCTGGTAACGAGTTACCATAAATCATATGATCAAAATTGAATTTGTTGTCAGCAAAATTTTGAAATCGGATGAATCCAAAATTTCGTTTTCTGGTAAATAGTTACGCTTTAGCACATAACCCATCCTCCAAAACCTTGAAGAATAATGCTTTTGAAAACGGGTCACACAAAAATACGCCACAGCATGAATTTGAAAACATTTCGGAAAAAAAGCAGCTAGATCTAGTTAGGTGCTTTTTCTCCTTTTCTCACAATGAAGAGATAATGCAGAAAATGGTACAAGAGTACAAATACCAATTCAAAATATCTTCATTTCAAGAAAAAAGATTTTTACTCATGCTGAAGTTTCTTCTTGGAAATGGCTCTCGCGGAGTGTCTGGGTTTTTCCTCTCTCCGATTTGGAGTTTCGAATAATGTTGGCACAGCGTCAGTTTTCAACCGTAGCATAAAATTGCTATAACCATCTGTCTTTGCTAGATTTGGACTTATTAAAAACTGACTGTCCTCAAAGTGTTTCAGAATTATCTAGTTTAAAATTATTATTCAGTTGCACGAAATGCGTCGTTACTGTCCGACCCCGGTTTCAACGTTGAATCCATAGCTTTCCCCTTTTTTATTGTCTTGGAAATTTCAACATACTAATTCTATGAATTCCCGAAATGACGTTACAGCCAAAGGCTGCACAAATTGTCATTTTTTCGGCGTAAATTTCCGTTTCACACTTGGATAAACGCGTCCGAATATCAGCATCCCCATGTACAGGTAGAAGACTAAATGCTGCTATGACGTCACACAAGGACGGGAGATAAGCAAATCAGGGGAAGTAAGCGATGCACCATTTTCGGGCTGTAGATCATCGTGACAATTGAACCGTGGTTTATGGTATGTTACCGGGTGGTAATTGCGGAAAATGACGCACAGATGTTTTACTGACATCATTTACAGATGATTGAAAGGGAAAAAAAAAAGCTAAGTAAAAAAAATCTTCGGATTTGCCCTTTAAGGACTCTTAGTTTGAACATTTTGAATACATCGCGGGAAAAGGAAGAAATGCTGGTAACAAGCATTTTCTCCTTTTCCAACAATGTTTCATACTCAACCAAGAACAAATAATGTCATTTGAGACACATTTGATATCTCGTCTGCAAATCCTTTCAATATGAACAAGTCTACACTTTTGCGTTTGGGAAAGAGTTCGTAAAGGCTTTATCATAACCCCTTACCAAACGATTCCTGGTCAACAAGACCCTGAAGTAATAAGCCTTTAGAAAAATTATGCTACAGCGAATTAATCGGCATTTTCACAATATTTCTAAGCTCAAAAACAAATTCTTCCATCATTTGATCTTTATTTTATTTGTCGTCTGCAAATGCTTTTAATTTGGACAAATCTAAAATTTTGTCGTTTGGTTAAAAGTTATGTGCTGGGAGAACATCGTGGCTCTTCTGGCAGTGCCGGGTAAAACATTGGTCTGAGGATAACTCGGTGAAAAATAAATAATTATGTTACATTTTTGATCGCTCACAAAACCAGCATTCAATCAAACAGCATTTTCTCCCCTTCCCAAAATGTTTTCAAACACTTTCCTCCTTAAGGTCTTTAACTTTCAAAGTCCTGAAACCGATTTAAGTTGTTTTTGCAAACAATGTAGATCGAGAATGTGCAGTCTGATCTTTGATCTACAGTGTCTGCCACTATGTTACATATTTTCCTGTCAAAACACTTGCAATAGCAATATTTCGAGCTACTTTTCCTAATTTAAAAGGTCCGAATCATTAATTCAGTGCTGTAAGGGTTAAAAATAGGATTGTTTGATAAAGGTTTAACCCTTTCCCAAACGACAAAATTCTAAGTTTAACCAAATTGAAACCATTTGCAGACGACAAATTGAATGTGGCTCAAATGGTGATTCCTGTCTCTGATAGGGTAGAAAACATTGTGGGTAAAGGAGAAAATGCTGGATACCAGCATTTTCTCCTTTTCCTGCAATGTTTTCAAAAGCTTTCTTTTTCGCGGTCGTTGAAACTTGGGATTGTGCGTTAAAGGTTTAAATGGTTGGGTAAATACGGCCTTGATCCCAAGTTTCTGTCAATAGGACTTCATGGCCCAGTGCCAGTCAACAATTAATGGTACAGAATAGCAAAACTTCTACACGGCGGAATTTCTAACTAGTTATGCATGAAACACACAGAATAAAAGGATACTTCGGCGGATCGGCATGTAGAAGGAGGAAAAACAGTAATTCAGGTTAGCTGTGAAGTGTGGTATTTGTACTCTCGGGATACTTGTGGGTGTGAGTTCGATTCCCACGGCTGGCCAACTAGAATTACTTGTAGGCTTTCGGATGAGGCGTTATAATCTATGTCCAGTGTGACCGTGCAATGCATCGAGCAAGTTAAAAAAACATACATAACTGTTGGGTTTCGCCCTATATCTTGCACTAGCCCCAACAAAATAGAATGACTAACAGCCTCCTGGGGGCCCTGCCCATGTGGGCAATGGATGGGGACGATATATGAATTAAACAAGAGGGCAATGATGGCCCTGGATCGCTCACCTGACTCAATAGGCGAAATTTCACTCCAGGGTCATTTGACCCAGTGACCTAGTTTATGACCCTATGTGACCATATTTCAAACTCATCCAAGATATCAAGACAAACTTGTTGACCAAGATTTGCATTGGGCAAGAATTGCCGCCTCTAGAGTGCCCACAAGGTATTTCTGTAATTTGACCTAGATTATGACCCTATGTGACCCAATTTCAAAATCATTCAAGATATCATCAAGTGAAACATGCTGACAAATGTTCAGGTCAGTTGAGCAAAAATTGTTGCTTCTAGAGCGCCCACAATACATTTCTTTAATTTGACCTAGTGACCTAGTTAATAACCCTATAAGAAACCCAGTTTCTAACTGATCCGAGATATCAACAAGTCAAACATTTAGACCAATTTTCGGATCAATTTAGCTGGAATTGTAGCCTCTAGAGTGCCCACAAGGTATTTCTTCAATGTGACCCAGTGACCTTGTTTATGACCCTATGTGACCCAATTTTGAACTCCATCTGAGATATCATCAAGACAAACATGCTGACCAATCTTCAGGTCAATTGAGCAAGAATTGTGGCCGTTATAGCGCCCACAAGGTCTTTCTTTAAATTTGACCTAGTGACCTAGTTTATGACCCTATGTGACTTAATTTTGAACTCATCCAGGATTTTATGAAGACAAACATGCTGATCAATTTTCAGGTCAGTTGAATACGAATTGTAGCCTCTACAGCGTCCACAAGGAATTTCTGTAAATTGATCTAGTGACCTACTTTATGACCCAAGGTGACCCAAATTCAAACTCATCCGAAATAAAATCTCAGCCAATATCAACAAACCAGAGTTGTACATGGCACACTAATCTGTCACGAGATAACCTTGCACCTTTGTTATTTGCACGTTCAATATCTCAAACCGTGGATTACTTGGAAAGAGAAGCACTTAGGCTACATGAGTTAAGTAACATGATAACAAAAATACTTCGACAGTTTCCATCAATAGAAATGGTCTTTCCCTAGGAAAAGTTTATACATCTGCCTTCTATTTTGTATGAAGATAGATTAATCAGCGATGACAGCGCAATTAAACGTTGTTGAACTACTTCTTTGTCCAATTCAATGTCGTTTGTTCTGACGATAATGACGAAATTTGCCGAAGAAGTACTAGAAAGTTACGACGTACATGCACAAAATATATCAAGACTTATTGTTGAAATATGTTGGTTTTGGGCGATGCGTTGTCTGCGCATGTCAATATTCTTCGAAGAACTGACCTGTCTGCTATGGCTCATCACAATCCTGTACAGCACAAATATTAATACGCGGTGCGTAAATTGCCGCATAAAAGGTACAGGCGGAAAATGGCAATAAATAATACGTCTGTGGAAAATTCAAGCCAGTCTTTCGCTACAAATTTCTAAATGATTTCAAGCGGGGAAAATACTTAAAAAAAATACCAGTTGTTTACAGAAAATATCGGTAAATAGTTTCTAAATATAGACATGGGGAAAACAGGCTGACAACAAAAATGACGTCCCCACCTTGCTGGGCTTATACCAGGGCTCTTTTCCAAGCTTATAGGGGCTATGTTTATAAACGGCTGGTGCATACATGTAGGTTATATACTAGCTAACCATGGCTGGATGAGTCGTACAAGGTATGTTTTAGTGAATAAACGTATATTTCATTTTGAAATCCGTTGCATTGATTGCCGCCTTGAAAAGTAGTCCGGTTCTGTATCCAGAATGCCCATATCAGATAGGTTATGCACTCGTCACAACTCGGCCGATTCCGTATCTACATCCAACCTCGTCCGTATAAAGGAGATTTCCATTTTAAAGAACCAATCACATGATCTGAAACATAGCGGCGCCCCTTTAAATCGCTTAGCAACGACATGAACAACCACGGTAAAGTTATTCACATCTATCGATCTGTCGGTGAAAGCTCCCGACGGAATTGATAAATTACGCTAAAAAATGAATGTACAAATTGATCGCCGACGGAAATACTCTTAGAAAGATAGCGATAGAAAATTGTGGCTTGTGTTTTCTTTTTTTAAGAGGAGCCTTACAATTTTAATTACGGTTATTTACGGTTTAGTTCCGGCGAAGAAATGTACCGTGTAGGTGCATATCAAGCTATGTCATACTGCCGAGGGACTTGATTTTGAACGAGATATTCATGGATCAGCGTCATTTAAACTAGTCAAATGTTAACCAGCCGCATGGTGTGAGTTTAGTTTATCAATTTTACGACTTTATACATTTTCTGTACAGCCAATTGCCATAATACCATGGTCATGCAGTACTTGATAGTATTTTTAGTTTCAGTACTCCATGCTACTGTATCATGAAGTTGAAATAGGAAAGAAATACATTTGACTACATGTAGTCTACGTAGATCTAATAAAATCGAACAAAACTTAAGTTGTTGTTCTAGTATGTTTCTGAAGTAAGCCGTGCAACTCTGTGTCAGAAACTACTATGAAATACTGGAATTTACTGATCTGTATCGGAGTTGGCATATTTAAGATACGTGTACAAAACTCTTAGTATGCTGAAGGTATGTTTGTTTTTTTTTTTTTTTTTTTCGTGGACAGTGCAGATCAAGATCAGACTGCACAAAAGGTGCATTCTGATAATTGATCTGACTGTCCAATGTTTTGAGATAATCAAAATACAGTAGATTTGAAATTGCAACATTTGGATTCTGTCTTTAATCTGATAGACAAATAAAGGTTTCAAAGTGGACTAGACCTTCAAGTGATTTTGACATTTATAAGTGTTAGTGCCCTAGATCTATATTTAGATCTAGATATATTAATTCTGCAGAAATATAACCAGGATATTATGCCCGGATATTATTGAATCAAACCTTTGCAAGAAGACAAGACGTCAGACTTGTTAAAATTGAAAACATTTGCAGACGACAAAGGCTGCTCATACGATAGGATTTGTCTATGAAAGTGTAGAAAATATAGAGGAAAAAGGAGAAAATGCTGATAACCAGCACTGTGTTCTTTTTTCCACAATGTTTTCACAGCCACCTACGTCGGGGTCGTTAGCACTTGCGTCTGTTTGGTAAAGGGATTTCAAAGCTGCGATTTATAAATTTAACGAGACCATAAGAAATACAAGAAATACGAAACAACTCGATAATGAAGAAAATACAGGAGAAGAAGACTGATGCTGGGATGCTAGCAAAACTGAGATCCGATCTGGGATACAGACGTAAACTTGTGTTGACTTTGAGTGTGTTCTTGTCTTATGTCATCCTAGTGAGTAAAACCTATATTTACTACCTATAAAATACACAATACTGTACGTGAATATTATTTATGCATCTCTCCAGTCCTTGTGTTTATCGATATTTCCTCCCCCCCCCCCCCCCCCCCCCCGCTTTTCAGACACATCCACAGTGCAGTGAAAGATCGATGTATATATGAGTCATGCTCTGTGAAAGGGTGGTTTAATGCATCTGCAAAAAGTATTGACCCATGGTTGCCTGTTTTGTCCGCGCAGGCAGACCTGAGGCAAAACCCTTTACTATTGATAAATTTTCAGCATGCATGTCAAAGGACCATCATAACCAACTCATATTTTAGCCGCATTTTAGAAAAAGTGGATTCATAGATCATGCTGCACATCAAGACGACTTGCTTGGTATAATGCAGGATGCTTCAAGCCCCCTTTTTCCAGAGAGCCGATTACATTACATGAATATAGGGTATTATCTTGTCCCCTATAGGTCAGTTTTGACCCTGAAAAATAAATGAGCCATTTAATGCATCTGCAAAAAATGTCGATTCAGATCAGCCTGCGCGGACTGCGCAGGCTGACCTGAATCGAAACTTTTTGCTTTTGGTAAATTGTCTGCATGTCCAAGGACCATTCTACCTCAGGATTCAGCCAATTGTTAGACACAATGGATTATCATGGATCCATAATTATGTGATGACTTGCTTTGTGAAATGCATCACGGAGATCCATTAAACCCCCTTTTGCCAGAGCATGGCTCATATGGAGTTTCTCAATCAGCAATCATGCTGAAGCGTTGAAATTTCGAACGTTTTTTGCCGGAATATTTCTACAAATAGCAGACAATTTATATCCAAGATCAGATTGTGTTTTGCATGCAATCTGATCTAGATCGACTCTGTCCACAAAATGCAGTCTGATCATGATCTACAGAATCTACGAAGTAATTGTCCTGAGCCTTCTAAGTGATTCACTCTTCACCTGACGACAAATACTAGACTTGTTCAACTTGGTAGCATTTACAGACGACAAAGTAAAAATTTGGCTGAAATGATTGGACTTGTCTTCAAAAGATACAAAACAAAGCATGGTACAATAATTTCCTCCTTTTCCCAAAATATTTTCGAAAATCCTTCTTCCCTTATGTCATAAAAACACGCAATTGTGTGCTAATGGGTTGATGTTCTCAAGATTAAACTCTTTACCAAACGACAGATTCTTTACTTGTTCAAAGATTTAAAGATACATCCTTACAGACAGACGGAAAAGATGCTGTTAACACTTAAGCTGCTGAATAAATGAAACGCAAATTTCTACTCAATACTAAAAGGCCAAACATTGCGGTTTCAAAGTTGATTTCACCGGAAAGAAAATACCGTATCGGACAGTGTAGATCAAAGATCAGACTGCACGTTCTGTGCAGTCTGATCTTGATCTACACTGTCCGCAAAAGGTCAGTGGGTCGCGATTAGCAGCTTAAGAGTTAACATTTGATTGACTGTAGAGTGGTTAAGAATTTAGTTGACTGTGTAAACTTAGTTAAATTACCGATTTATTTTGTGTAAGAGATAAATACGTACAGTATATCGGAAATCTTCGATTTTAACCCGGAAATGTCGAAACAGTCATTTCTTTGATGGTCTCCAGAAAATGAAATGCATTTTCTATCAGTCGTAATCTATGCAACCTTGCAACTGACAGGGGCAACATTTGGCATGAAGATACAAAAATGATTACAGTTTGATAAAATAAAGATGAAATTGATTAAAAACTGGCTAAAAACGAGTACAGATGTATATTTAAAGCATCTGCAGACGTCAAACTAAATGTGGATCAAATAACGGGATGTGTCCACCAAAGAGTGCAACATGTTGTAGAAAAAGGACACAAATACTGGTAATTAGCATTTTTCTCCTTTTCCACAATGTTTCAAAAGTCTTCTTTCTCAGGTTCATAACCACACAGGGTCATTTGATAACGGATTAACAACTGAAACTGAATCACATACCTTGTATCAGCTGTAGTATTTGCTAGAGCCACGCTCTAGCAAAAGGGGGCTTAATGCTTCTCCGTGATGCACCACACCAAGCAAGTTATCATATAACTATGGGTCCATAATTTCCACTATGTCTTACAACCAGCTGAGTCATGAGGTACATAGGCCTATGGACTGGTCCTTTGACAAACAGAAAATCGACCAATAGCGAAAAGTTTCGGTCCAGGTCAGCCTGCGCGGACGGTGGATGCATTAAGCCCCCTTTTGACAGAGCATGGCTCATTTTCATTCACCACTATGGGCGTAAACTTAATGCTATTAGTTACCTTTGCCTACAGTGTAGAACAAGATCAGGTTACACAAAACGTGCACTCTGACCTTTGCTCTACACTGTCCGCTTTGCTTAGACATTTTGGACAGGAAATCTTGAATGAGAAATTATTTTGGTTTTATGTCTAGATTGAAAGTGGCAGTTTGGTTTGTTAGGTCCTCTAAGGGTTTAGAGCCGTGGCCTTTAGGATGCCAATGGCGTTTTCAGTTTTATTTTTGCAACGAGTGCAAATCAAGATTGCACAGATTGTGAAATACGACCTCGATCTGTAGTGTCCGATACCTCGTGAGGTTTTTCGACCGAATTCAGCTTTGGAATTATAAAACGTGTTTTCAACTACATACGTGTATATGAATAACGCATTAACTAACTAGTCATTGAAGTACTGTAATACATGTACCATAGAAGTTTTTCACAATGCACATGTATGCAGCAGTAAATTGGTCTTTGCACTGTTTATTCGATTAAAAACTCACACATGAAATCACAATCCATAATGATGAAATGGCCTCCATTGAAATTTGATCATAAAGAGCGGACGAATTGCTTTTGATGAAGCAACCTCTCCATCTGCCTAGCTGTTTTCAAAGACCGTCTGATGTGGATGTAAAATATGTCTGCATAAATCTAACCCACAACTAAACAGGGCATTTTTCATCCACGTTGACCCAGTTCCGATGTATTCCGTAAACTACATTCATCGCGATGAATAGTAATACTTCACACGAGGGTGAACATTTTTATACATACCAAAAACTGTCACAAATTACACAAAGCGTGGAAAAAGCATTTGAAGGATAGGAAAACAGTTTGTTCCAAAAGTACAGACAGTAGAAATGGCTTATTTGATACAACTGCTTTTCTTGCTAAAATATGTTTTTCAAAGTTTCCAACCGCAGTGACCTTAAGTTCGTATGTGCGACGTAACTGATGCATGCTCTGTGTAAAGGGGGCTTAATGCATCTGCAATAAGCATCGACCCTAGTCAGCCTTCGCACTCCGCGCAGGCTGATCTTGGCCGAAACTCTTTGCTACTGGTCAATTTTCTGCATGTTCAAAGACCATTACACCTCTTGAGTTAGTCGGTTGTTAGACAAAGTATAATTTATGGATCCATGATCATGAAACGACTTGCTTGGTATCATGCGTTACGGAGGTGCCTTAAGCCCCCTTTGCCAGAGCGTGGTTCAATTGGTTAATAGTTACCTCCATTCTCTTTATATTCAGGGATGGGCAGTACTACAGATAGGCACGGCCTTACCTGACATCCAGCAACTAATTACCATGGATCTTGAAACTGCAGCCTGGATATTTACCGTGTGGTCAGTCGGCTTCGTATTTGGGTCCCTAGTGTCCGGCAGACTGCTTGACCGCTGGGACAGACTGGTCATCATGATGATCAACACTGTGGCGATGTCCGGCTGTTGTTTTAGCATTCCTTACTGCAGAAGTGTTACCGCTTTGTTGATCACTCGGTTTCTCTCTGGCGTTTTCGCTGGGGGTATAGATACAGGTAAATAACGCGTGGGCTGGTTTGCACAAAACTGTCAAGAATTTGCGAAATTTAAAAGGAACGCAAGTTCTGATTGGCTATACCAACCAAATGGTTTTGCAAGTCAGAGACTGTGTTTTTTTCTCCAAATTTAGAGTTAAACCAATCAGTAGTGTTACTTAGCCTAGTAGTTGAGTACGAGTATTGCAAGAAGAAAACAAAGTCCCAATCAGTATTTTTTCAATCCAGGTAACATCTTTGTCATCTTTGGGCTGCGCTTCCAGGCATTTTCAGTTCAGATCTTCTCGACTAGGTCATTTTTTTTTTTTTTCGAGGATTCAAAAAAGTCTTTGCAACAGAATTTGTTTGGGGCCCTTTCACCACTGTTCACTGTATCGAGCGAGAGTACCTAGTCACTTGAACCATAATTTATCGGTAAAGAAACCCCATGATAGGCGCACTTTCTGCAGTGACTTTAATTTAATATCAAATGAAAACCATGTTCAACACAAGGAAACAAACCCACTGCGCTAGAAAGAAAACTCCGTATCGGACAGTGTAGATCAAAGATCAGACTTTTATTTTGTGCAGTGTGATCTTGATTAACACTGTCCGCAAAAGGTCGCGCTTAGCACCCTAAGGGGTAAAAACTGTTTCAGAATAATGATTATCTATTTATACTCACCGTAAATTCTTCTTTTGACCATAGGCAAGTAGCTGGCACAGTATTAGTCGCTTTCCTTACGTCAATGTAGTCACATTTCATCGGCATAACGTAAGAACATAAGCTGATATGGATATGGTTGGTTTATGGCTGTTCAACCAATGTGAAGGCGTTTTTCTTACGGCCGCATTGTCATAATCTTCAAGTACATGTAACTATCATGGCGTTCAGTCCCCATTTTTTTCATTCCGAAACCTTTTCTATTTCAACACAGGTGCCAACACTATCGTTCCGACAATCTGGGACAGTACAGAAGGACGGTCCTTCATGCAGGCAATGTATCTTGCTTATACACTGGGTGCAATCTTTTCACCGCTTGCTACAAAACCATTCATGGCCCATACGTATATCCTAGGTAACTCTGTGAACAACGAACCGTCATCAAATGCAAATGGCAGGAACTCCTCAGTCAACAAAGCAGACGGTCATGATTATAGTTATTTCGTAACAACGAGCACATTTCATGTCAATAGCAATGAGTCAACAACATCAAAAAGTGGTTCTTTCATTTTGAAAAACTGGACGAATTACGCTACTGATTATGCACAAAATTATACACTATATGCAGACAACAGTAAAATCTGGACAGATCTTGCAGTTATAAATTTCACCGAAGTTCCAAACAACGCAGGTGACAGTAATGATGAAACAAGAATAAGCTGTGCCTTCATTATGACGGGGATCATTGTTTTCCTATCCGCAATTCCATTCGCCATCATGTCAATCATTGGAAATTATGACATAAAGGTAACTGAAAAAGGAGAAGCAGTCGACCCGGAAGAAGAAAATTTAAAAGGTGGCAACATGACAACAAGTAATTTGGGTCACGTGTACGTTTCGAAAAGAAAGAAACTCCTTATAATAGGATTTGTGGCTGGTGTAAATTTCGTATACAGTGCCATAGAAGACAGTCTCGGTGACTTTCTAACGACTTATTGCTTATTTCATCTACAGTGGACGACGTCAGCGTCCGTGTCACTGATGTCGTTCTACTGGGTCATGAGCTGCGTCGGTGGCTTTACAGCAATTTTCATTATAAAACTATTAGGACCAGTTAAGCTACTGTTTCTTGCCTTTTCTGTGTGGAATATATCCTTTCTGATAGCTGTGATAGGTAACATTGTCCGAAACACCATACTGACCTGGATAGGATTTCTTGGTGCAGGAAGTGCAATGGTGTCCGTGATACCCGCAATCATATCCTGGACAAACGATAATATCTGTGAAATTACAGGAAAAGTTTCATCCGTTTTTATGGTTTCCACAGGTGTTGGTATAGCAACCAATCCAAAATTTATAGGCTACATGATGGAAGAGTATTCCTATGGGAACTTTATCTATATTTTGACTTGCGAGACAGTAGTGTGTACAGTGCTGTTTCTTTGCGCTATCATATTGTTTTCATGTAGTCGTGCATTGTCAGAGAAAGAGAATGCAACTCAAGCCAGGAGAGAAAGTATTCAAAATGAATTGTCACAATGTTGATTTAGTGTAAACTGTTTTTTTTTTCCAGCCTAAGCCTCCGAATCAAAAAAGTCCAAAAATTGCACATTTGGAGATGGGCTATCGGTAACACCACATAATTGAAATGGACAACAATGTTTAATCAGAAATAAAAAGTCAGGTACTGAAACATCTCAGTGATATGCTAGTCAGAAGAAAACAATAGACAGAATAGGTCCAAGGTTAGAACACATATAGTAGGGCTGACTTATATTAACCCTTTACCGCACAATGCCGCCTTTTAACGACGCCGAGAAAGAAGCCTTTTGAAAACATTGTGGGAAAAGGACCAGCATTTTCTCGTTTTCCCACAATGTTTTCTATCTTATCAAAGAAAAATTGCACCATTTGAGCCACATTGAAATTTCGATTGCAAATGCTTTCAATTTGGACAAGGCCAAAATTTTGTTGGCTGGCGAAGGGTTAAGACACTTTCATTATGAAAGTAAAAAGATAATGGTCTTCATGATACACTTCTTTTGTTCAACCCTTTACACATTGTTACAGTAACCCCTCATGACCACCTTTTTCACCTTACTTGAGAGAAACTTTGAAAACAGTGTAGCAAGAGGAGATATTGTTCATTTCATGCAATTTCTCCTTGTCATGGTCACAATTTTGACAGGTATATTTGAGCGGCACTTTTGGAAAAGGGGTTTTAATACATCTTCAAAATGCTTCATACAAAGCAATTCCTTACATAATACAGCACCAGTTTGTCTAACGGCGGACTAAATCATGAGGTAAAATGGTCCTTCAGCCTGCAGAAAATTTACTTCTCGTAAAAAAGTTTCGGCACATGTCTGCGCAGGCTGATATCGATCGATACTTTTTGCAGATGCATTAACCCTTATCGTGCTGAATGAATGAAACGAAAATTTCCACTCAATAGTAAAAAAAAACCCAACAAATATTGCGATTTCAAATGTAGTTTTTACCGAGAGGAAAACATCGTGTCGAACATTAAAGATAAAAGATCAGACTGCACGCTTTGTGCAGTCTGATCTTGATCAACACTGTCCACAAAGTGTCAGTGGGTTGCGCTTAGCAGCGTAAGGGTTAAACCCCCTTTTAACAGAGCATGGCTCGGATATTATATAGTACATAAAAACACTTTCATCGCCAAAGTAAGCTCTGGCAAAAGGGGGCTTAATGCATATCTGTGATGCATAATACCAAGTATATCATCACATGATCATGGATCCATAAAATCCATATTGTCCTACATCCGACTGTATCATGAGGTAAACTGGTCCTTTGTCATACAGTAAATTGACCGATACGAAAAGTTTCGGCCCGGCGCAGGCTGACCTGGTCGATACTGTTCACAGATGCATTAAGCTCCCTTTCCACAGAGCATGGTTCAAATGGCCCTCATGTAAGTCTTTTAAAATGCTCTACTTTTGTTCTATCCTTACACATTGATACCATACCACCTCATGACTACTTTTTTTCACCGTCCTGGAGAGAAACTTTGAAAACACTACGGTACTAGGAGAAATTGCTCATTTCATGCAATTTCTTTTTCTCACGATCACAATTTTTACAGATATATTTGATCGGCACTTTGAAAAAAGGGGTTTTAATGCATCTTCGTCAGTATAAGCATTATACTAAGGAAGTGATCATATGATTATGGATCCATTTTCTCCAAAAACCGACTGGATAACGAGGTAGTATGGTCCTTTGAAAAGCAGAACTTTTACCGGTAGCGCAGTTTCGACCAGGTCACAACCTGCGCAGACTACGCAGCTTGATATGAGTCAATAGCCTACTTTTTGCAGATGCACAAAACCACCTTTTCAAAGACTTTGAATGATTTGTATATGAAAATTTCTTCATGTTCATTGTCACTATTTAGCAAAGCTGTTTTTCAAAGGAGTGTGTCCACAGTTTATTTCAAGAGATTTTGATTAAATGAGACGTTAAATAGTCTGTGAGCAAGGTTGTTTGTCCGCCCTCTCTTCAGTGGAATTTTTAGGACTATTATTTTCTTAAACCAGGTGCCTCCTGAGTATATGTCCACTCTGCCACCTGGTTAGCGGGACTTTTGCAAGTTTTTGAGATCAAAGGTCATCAAGTGCACTTTTGACTGCAAAAAAAAAAACGTCAGGGAATGAGCAAACAGGTGGTCAAAGACATTGAACTTAACACCTTTTTAGATGCGTCAAAATGTTTCGCTGTTACACCAGAAAGAGAAAGAAGAGAGAGAGAGAGAGAGAGAGAGAGGGAAGCGAGCAAGGGAGGTTACTGTTGACTGTATTGAAAAAGAAACAACCAGGGTTTTTGCCCCTACAGGGCCCGAATAACTTGCTCTGCACTAACCCATTCCGATAAAAAAAAAATATGACCTAAATAACTTTTGAAAATGATATCTGAAAAAGATAAAGTCACTATTTCATTTCCCAATCTGTCATTCTAAATGAGAATTGAGAATAGTGGTGGGTAGGGAGGAGAAGGAGAGGAGAAGAAGAATGACGAAATATAAACATATTAATATTACTTTCTATTATAAATACAGATGGTTAAATACATGAACAAAACCTTTGGAATCAATCTGTTTAAAAGATTTTCTGGAAAACCAATTGCACTGATTTCACATGTAATTTCTGAAAGTTTGTGATTTGTCAATAATTTACATCAGTTCACCCTTTTGCTTTACAATCATTTTCGCCTCTGCAGTTGATAATTTGTGGCAAAAGGAACAAATACAAGTTTACCAGAAAAATGCTTCACGCAATGTTTTCCATACCGTTGAAATCAGACTTTTCTACTCCAAGTTTTTTTTTTTTTTTTTCGCGTTATTCTTTTCTGCGTTTTGGTCGGTCCTAAAATTGTTGTAACAGTCATGGGTTAATTTTAACACAATACAATTGAAAATCACATGACCGTGCTGAAGTGAACAACTCAGGGTTTAGTCAATCTCTAAATATAAATTTTATAGGAATCGCAACTTCTCGGAGCCGCTCTTGCTACCGGCTTTCGCGGTCGAAATTTTTTAACGACGGTTACCAGCTAAGGAAGTCATCTTTTAATCCAATCAAATTGCATTTGGATTTTACTGCTTGAGGTGTATAACATTTGGAAATTCCCATTTTGACAGGAAAAAATACGTAAAAATACAACTGTAAACGCAGTTTATTAATTCCTGTGAATTTTTCTTCTGTGGATAAACAATCATAAACATGGGTGACAACAAAAGTTTCTTCCAGAGGGTTTTCGGATCAGGCAAAAAAGGGGAAAAGGAGCCAACACCCCAAGAAGCTATCCAACGGTTGAGGGAAATTGAGGAAATGTTAATGAAAAAATCAGACTTTTTGGAAAAGAAAGTGGACTCAGAACTAGCGACCGCAAAGAAAAACGGAACAAAAAATAAAAGAGGTAATCAAATCAGCCAAGTAAACAAAATGGTACCTTGAGAACTCGTACCCTGGAGAACTCGTACCTTGGAGAACTCGTACCCAAACCTGAAGGGTACGAGTTCACCAGTTCGGCCCATTACAATTTCGGCCCATAGACTAAATACCAATTAAACGAAACTTGGATATTTCCCTGTTTGTTTGTCAGATTGCATGCTCCAACCTTGCTATCACTCTTTGTGTTGATTGATTGCTTTTATAATGACATTGTTGTAGCAGTATCAAGACAGTTCCCAGACAAGACAGTTCCCCGACACAAGTTTTCGAGACAGTTCTCCGACAGATTTGAAGACAGTTCCCCGACACTTTTGCTCTACGTCAAACTACTAATAATTATGATTGGTAATCGTGAGAATTTTGATATATATGTGGCGAATTGATGTATCGTGATTGGATTATTTGTACCTTGTGATGAAGAATTCTATACATTCACGGGTACTTATTCTCCTATTAGTGAATTAATTCATGATGATTCACAATTGTCGTGAAAGTAAGAGATTATAAAAAAGACCTCCCCGGCATGAAAGTTAATAAAACAGTATGATTTGGGAGTGCTTGGAGTTAACTGCTCTTTAACACTCTTGATAATTTGTATTTTATTAGTGTTTATTTCTCTATGTGTTTTAGAATTACACTGGGGAGAGAGAGAAAGAGAGGTAAAACATTTTTTTTCCTGTTTACCTTCTCCTCTCTGTCCAAAATCTTTCGTTTTTTACACATATTGTATGTACAAAATGGGGAAAATGTAGTAGGCCTATATTTCGATATTGTTTGGTGCTTGGCGATAAAAGGTCGTCAACCTGTCCCGTCAAATAAAGCAATCATAGGAGATCACAGACAATCTCATGGTGATCAAATGTATTCGTCAATCACTCTTCGATCAGTCATAATTCATGATTTATCCATAAAATCCTTTATCAAGCATTTTTACTTACAAAAAACAAAAGTGTCGGGGAACTGTCTTCAAATCTGTCGGGGAACTGTCTCGAAAACTTGTGTCGGGGAACTGTCTTGTTGGGGAACTGTCTTGTTCCCGTTTCAGCTGCTGGTCCTGCACCTTTGAAGGTTTGCTACAAAAAACAGCTGCATTGTGTATTGGGCAAGGGAGGATTAGTGTCATCGTTTGAAATAACACAAAGGCAATGCCAGACTTGTAAACTTGCCAATCATAACTCAGTTTTAGCTGAAGAATTTATGTTTTCTAAGGATAGCTCATTATGCAGAGCCTTCATTAAGGACTATTTTGTAGGAATTTTGAAATTCCAGATGTCACTTTAAAACTCTTTTTTATGAAAATTTGGGAAGTTACAGATACCTTGGCAATACCACAAATCCAGTTTTTTCCCCAGTTTCGCAAGGGACAGATGAAAGGGGTCCGACGAATCATCAAAATACCAAATTGCCGCCGAAACACGGAAATACCCCAGATTTTTTTTTATTTTTGATTTCAAGCAACTGAAGTGGTGTTTGACACAACTTGTAATTATACTGATGAAGGAGGGTTAGTTTAAGACCTAATGACAAAATAACATTCCACTGAAGCCCAACATGAAGAATGTGCACTGGAATATCCCACCGTACTGTAAATGTTCACTGAAATACCCGCCTGGCTTAGTAAAATTTGTCGATTCAGGGATTCTACATCCGCAATCTAACTACAGTGGCTGTGCTTTTGCACAAGGCTGATGTATCAGTGTTCCCACTCACATCTCTTTTTGGGAGTGCATGCGCTCCCTGGAATACAAGTTTGGGAGTGCAAAAGAAATTCCAGGAGTGCATTTAATATTGACAATTAAAGTGCATACATGTATATGGAAGAAAGTAAGGGTCTGTTGTATTGAAAGTTTGTCTTGATAAGTCTCACTCTGCAGTCAGCTGCTCTTCAAAACAATTTGGGTAATTTAAAAAAAGTAGATGCTTGTTATAATTTCCTTACTCACGGGACCAGTTTCAGAGGGACAACTTTACAGCCTGACGGCCAGTTGAATTTTCCATTTCACTGTCAATTTCAGACACTAATTAGGTTTCACTTATTGTTTTATAGAGATATTTATGTAAATTTACTGTTCAAAGTCATTGATAAAACTGAATAGACAGTTTGAAATGCCTATGATCAGACGATGTCAAACCAATTTTTGTTGTGTCATGGGTTTTCGCGTTTCTTGCAGCGATCTTTTTTTCATGCCTGTTAAGTTTTGGAGTAGTATTTCCGCATGATTTGACATAGATTTGTCAATAAGAATAGCATGTAACTTCAAAACCTTTAATTTTACACTAGAAAAGTGGATTGATACCAAGTTTGATTAGCGGTGATAAACAGTGACTTTTACACTTGATAATTTGTCCCAACTGGCGCCACTGGTGATCGACAACGGGAGCCCTGAAACCTGTGCGAGCATGCACGTTTCACTTCATATTTTTGTGCGTGATTATTCAATTCAGTGCGTGAATCACGCACGTATGTGCGTGAATGGGAACCCCGTGTGTCTGATTTTTAGCTCCACTGGCCAAAGGCCAGCGGGCTTATGGCATGGCCCGGTGTCCGTCGTGCGTCCGTCCGTGCGTGCGTGCATGCGTGCGTCCGTCCGTCCGTGCGTTAACTTTTATTTCAAACATCTTCTTCTTTGAAACTACCCATCCAATTTTCATGAAACTTCACAGAAATGATCCTGCCATGGTCCTCTTCAGAATTTCTTGAAAGAATTCGATTCCTTCAAAAACTCTGGTTGCCATGGCAACAAAACTGAAAAATATTGGAAATCTTTAAAAATCTTCTTGTCTGAAACCATAAGGCATAGGGCTACCAAATTTGGCATGTAGCTTTATGTAGTAGACCTCTATCATGTTTCATGAAATTATAGCCCTGGGGTCAAAATTGGCTCTGCCCCAGGGGTCACAAGTTTTACATAGGCTTATATAGAGAAAACTTTAAAAATCTTCTTGTCTGAAACCATAAGGCATAGGGTTACCAAATTTGGCATGTAGCTTTATGTAGTAGACCTCTATCATGTTTCTTGAAATTATAGCCCTGGGATCAAAATTGGCTCTGCCCCAGGGGTCACAAGTTTTACATAGGCTTATATAGAGAAAACTTTAAAAATCTTCTTGTCTGAAACCATAAGGCATAGGGCTACCAAATTTGGCATGTAGCTTTATGTAGTAGACCTCTATCATGTTTCTTGAAATTATAGCCCTGGGGTCAAAATTGGCTCAGCCCCAGGGGTCACAAGTTTTACATAGGCTTATATAGAGAAAACTTTAAAAATCTTTCTGTACCTAGCCATAAGGCCTAGAGCTACCAAATTTTGCATTTAGCTTGATCTAGTTGGGGTCTACCAAAAGTGCCCAAATTATAGTCCTGGGGTCAATTTGGCCTTATGCTGGGGGAGGGGGGGGGGGGGTGTTTCACAAGATTTACATAGGCTTACATAGGGAAAACTTTTAAATCTTGGTGTACATAGCCATAAGGCTTAGGCTACCAAATTTTGCATAATTATAGCATTATCTAGTGGACAACTACAAAGAGGGCCCAAGTTACAGCCCTAGGATCAAGTTTGGCCCTGCACCAGGGGTCACAAGTTTTACATGGGTTTATGGAGTGAAAAGTTCAGAAACCGTCTTGTTACTAGCCATAAGGCCAAGAACTCCCAAATTTGGCACGTTATTCTTCTAATACACATATTCCCCATTTAGTCCGACTGTAGCCCTGGGGTCAAAGTTTTATAAGGGCTTATATAGTGAAGACTTCTCTTCATGGTTTATAGTTATAAGCCAGTGGAGCGATACAGGGCCATCATGGCCCTCTTGTTATCCATAACTATGCTGGCAAAAAATGTTTTCACTTTTATATTGGATATATATGAAATTAAAAATCACCACATCGAAAAACCGGCAGCCATTTTAAATCTGTGGTTAACATGTTACCAGGCGTAAATTGATAAGACAATTATAATTCCGCTGGTAAGATTATTAATAACCATGCCATTTTAAAAAACACAATGGCAAACTTACACATCAAATAAATTGGATCATATCAGCCGAATGCCTTCAATTCCGATTGCATCACTTTAACAGAACAGAACAGAACAGAACCGCGCTATTTGCGCATTTTGATGGATCAGAGACCTACATTATGCAATGTCTGATTTGGTCTACTTCGTCCGCAAATGATTTTGTATGTGTGTTTATCATTGAAAGAAATAATAAATTCATGTGATCATATGATACTGATAATTCTTCGGGTCTAGATTGGCGTAATCAAGATCGGTTATTTCGGTGTGTAACAGACCAGACACGCGAGTGTTTCTGTGATTGTTCTCTAAGTAATTAATTGTCAGAATATATTTACAACATCATTCTTCTCATCAGTGATTGATACTTTCATTGAGCACATTTTCAGTTAAAGAAAGAAAGAAAAATAATGCAAACTAATATCAGTTATCTGAACTTAATATTGAAAAAAAAAAAGTAGAGGTGTTTTGGTGGCATTTCGGTGATTCGTCGGACCAGATGAAAGTGTTAATTTGGGCTTCAGCATGAAAAACGTTACGCAATCCTTCTAAAAACCCTGTGTTGTTTAGAATTATTACATGTAGACAATATGAGTTAGTAGTACCCACGACATCGATAGGCTAACTAAGCAATTAAATTCTTCTCTGGTCTGGATGTTTGGTGAATTAAACTGAAAAACAGTTACCTTACCATTTTCAAACGACAAAATTTTAGACTGATCCAAATTGAAAGTAATATCAGACTTCAAAGTAAACGTTGCACAAGTTATGAAACTGTCTTTAAATGGGTAGAAAACACAGTGGTAAAAGGAGAAAATGCTGGTTATCTGCATTTTCTCCTCTTCCCACAATGTTTCCAAAAGTCTCTTTTCTTGGGGGTCGTTATAACTCTGGATTGTGTGGTAAAGGGTTAAAAACATGAATAATTGGTAAACAATTCATTATCATGAATAAATAAATGCACAGAACAAGACTTATTGTGCCATTTATTATTCCTTCTGAAAATAATTACTGAAGTTGCATCCATTCAATTATTTTCACCCGTCTTTTACACAAATTTTAGAGCACTCGCGCCGACAAGTAAACAACATCTCCGTTCCAATCTACTTTGTCTGCTAATGGACTATATATCATAAAAAAAATTCTGACTTTTTTCGTAGTAAATGATATTCCAGCTCCCACATTATAAATCATATAGCGCTTATACAAGTCGGCTATTTAAAGTTGTTATCTAGGTTAAAAAAGTCAGTTTGAAGGGGCTGTGATCGTACGATGTCAATTTGATACTAGGGGTGTCATGGGTTTTCATTTTTTTTTACCCATACCTTGTATTTTAAAAAGCATTTAGAACAGCCGTTTTCACATACACACTAAGAATTGAAAATCAGAATGACACTGTGATACAAGTATTTCAAGACCCCAGAAAAAAGGTGATTTCTGATGAGAAATTTAGCACAAAATTGTTACAGTATACAAGTCAACAAGTCAGGAACTTGGAAGTTCTATTGAAATCAGTCGTCTTTGGTCACCACTATTTTAATGCAATTATGACAGTGTTATTACCAATTACACTGCTCCGTACTTATAATTAACACAATATGATTATACAATACCCGTTGGTTGACAAGAAGACTAGATTCACTACACCCAAGATAATAAAACGCGACGAAGTGTGTACCTAAATTTGACGATATTATGACCATACGGATACTGGATGGTTTAAACCCTTAACTCAGATTGGAGGAGCAAAAAAGAGACATGATGATAAAGTATGATTAAATTCGCCGAAAAAGAAGGTAAAAATATCAACAAACAATGCATTTAATTTGACCCTTTCAGTTCCGACGGAGACCTAAGTATCCGTTGTGGAGGGCATACATCAAGATCAGATTGTACTTTTAAAGTGATGTCTGATCTTCAATTTGTAACGTTCGCTACCTGATGCAAAACTTAAATAATTCAAAATTTAGGAGAGTGGAAATTTAGTTCTTCTGTTCTGTATCCTTCAGGCGTTGAAATAAGTTTGGAATTGATTGATTTCAGAACGTGTGGGAACAGTTTATCAATAAATTAATATTAATTAGATAACTGTTAATAGGAATAGGTGGTTAAAATAAATACGCAAATAATCTAATTTTCACACTTGGTTAAAGAGTATGTTTCCTGAATAAAGTGTGCGAGAAAGATGCAATTTTCACAATAGATTAATGACATTGCAAAAGCTTTGTAATGATGATATTCATTATTGGATCCTTAACCCTTTTAGGGTTTAAGGTAAACCCTTTTAGGGTTTAAGGTAAACCCTTTTAGGGTTTAAGGTAAAAACAAGTGACAAAGATCAAAATTAGAATGCACAGAATTAATGTGCGGTCTGAGCTTGGATCTATACCGTCCAAATGTAACATTAATACCAAAATGCCGATGTAGATTTGCCTGTAGTTAATGTGGAAAGCATCATTTTTGCTGTCAATAGTGGTTTTCAAAATGGATGGGTCTAAAATTTTGTCGGATATTAAATATAATGGTTTGTTTAAGGAAAGTAAATTTGGAAACTACCTTTTAAATTTATGCTGTTACAAAAATCGGTAAAAAAAACTTATAATGCCGAGTTCCATGTTTGACCAGGTAGAGATATTTTTGTTTGGTAAATAATAGACTCTCAACAAATTTTACTCTTTCAGAGCTCACAATTTTAGCCACTTCCAGATTCTAATTTTATAGACGACAAATTCAAATTTGGTAAAAATGGACTTTAATTCTCTGATAGGGTGGAAAACATTGTGGGAAAAGAAGAAGATACTGGTTTGAAGCATTTTTTCCTTTTCCAACATTGTTTTCTAAAGATATCTCATGCAGGGTTGTTAAAACTCTTTGGTAAAGGGTCAAATGATGATGGACTACAGACACGTGAAAACCAGGGCTTGTTTGGGAAAGGGTTAAATGTTCAAAGAATTGGAAAAAAACAACAAATTGAAAGTTGCACAGATACACATCTTCAAGAAATTAATGTTTTATACACCCTTGGCGTCATTGAGATCCCGTTTAACACAGAACATTATGGATATTTTTTAAGATCAAATTTCTTCCAAAATACATAAAATTTCATAGCTATACTTCAAATTATTAAAGATTACAACTTAATTAGCACATTTATGATTTAAACATAAACATTATGTATTGAAAGTTGAAAAAGTGCTGTGGCATGTGTGTGGCATAAATTGTTGCTGTGGCCTATTTTAGTGTGACCCGTTAATTTTGTGATTGTTTCAGTTGTGCCGCTTACCTTCATCTCAGCCATTTATAGGGAGCTTCTGGAATGAAAGCACCTCTTCAAACAGCTTTATGCGGCAATATTCCTGTTGACTGCTTACAATATGGGCACAGATCTAACTTTACATTGACACCAAACTCAGTCCATGGTTTTTATCCATCTTCTTGTATTTTACCTTTATTTGGACATTTACACTACTCAACAATTTGTTAACAAACACTCATTATAAATTCACTTAAATGCGCATGCGCTTTCATTTTGAGTAGAAAAAAAATAAACACCGTATGATAGGCAGTTGATATACTGTGGAAAAATGAACTTTACTGTGCTTCTGGTACATGCGCAGTAAATATCAAGCCTAGTTTGGATTTCCATAGAAGTAGGTCAGTGGATATTTACCATATATTTCGAAAACATGGAATTACGAAGAGGTAACCGTGACATTTTTAATAATTTTGGCATTTTTAGCTTCACTGGCCAAAGGCCAGCGGGCTTATGTCATGGTCCGTCGTCCGTCTGTGCGTGCGTCCGTCCGTGTGTTAACTTTTATTTCAAACATCTTCTCTGAAACTACCCATCCAATTTTCATGAAACTTCACAGAAATGATCCTGCCATGGTCCTCTTCAGAATTTCTTGAAAGAATTTGATTCCTTCAAAATCTCTGGTTGCCATGGCAACAAAACTGAAAAATATTGGAAATCTTTAAAAATCTTCTTGTCTGAAACCATAAGGCATAGGGCTACCAAATTTGGCATGTAGCTTTATGTAGTAGACCGCTATCATGTTTTGTCAAATTGTAGCCCTGGGGTCAAAATTGGCTCTGCCCCAGGGGTTACATAGGCTTATATAGAGAAAACTTCAAAAATCTTCCTATACCTAGCCATAAGGCCTAGAGCTACCAAATTTTGCATGTAGTTACATGTATATCTAGTGGGCCTCTACCAAGCGGGCCAAAATTGTAGCCCTGGGGTCAAAATTGGCCCCGCCGCAGGGGTCACAAGTTTTACATGGGCTTACATAGTGACAACTTAAGAAATCTTCCTGTACCTAGCCATAAGGCCTAGAGCTACCAAATTTTGCATTTAGCTTGATCTAGTGGGGGTCTACCAAAAGTGCCCAAATTACAGTCCTGGGGTCAGTTTGGCCTCATGCTGGGGGAGGGGGGGAGGGTTCACAAGATTTACATGGCCTTATATAGGGAAAACTTTTAAATCTTGATGTACATAGCCATAAGGCTTAGGGCTACCAAATTTTGCATAATTATAGCATTATCTAGTGGACAACTACAAAGAGGGCCCAAGTTACAGCCCTAGGATCAAGTTTGGCCCTGCACCAGGGGTCACAAGTTTTACTTGGGTTTATGGAGTGAAAACTTCAGAAACCGTCTTGTTACTAGCCATAAGGCGAAGAACTCCCAAATTTGGCATGTTATTCTTCTAATACACATATTCCCCATTTAGTCCGACTGTAGCCCTGGGGTCAAAGTTTTATAAGGGCCTTTATAGTGAAGGCTTCTTGACAATCTTCCTGTTTCTAACCGTAAAGCATAGGACTAACAAATTTGGCATTTTGAGCCTTGGGATCAAAATTTGTCCCACTCCAGGATTCACAAATTTTAGATAGGCTTACATAGTGAAAACTTAAGATATCTTTTTTTATCCTCACTGTAAGGCCTAGGGCTATAAAAATTTGGCATGCCGATTCATATTGTAGACTTCTACCAAGATTGTTCCATCTTTTTCATTGAAACCACTCTTCCAATTTTGACCAAACTTTACAGATATCATCTTGCCATGATGTTCTTCAGAATGTCTTAAAAGAATTAAGTTCTGTTAAAAGCTATGGTTGCTATGGCTACAAAACTGAAAAGTATTGAAAAACCTTTAAAAATCTTTTCCAAAAGCTTGTATTTACTAACGTCATTTTAGCTCATGAAAAAGATACTGCTTTTTAGCTCCACAGGCCATCAAGCTTATCGTCTCTGAAACTGCCTCACCCAATAAGTCACAAGCTTTATATAGGCTAATATAGTGAGAACTTAAAAGGTCTTCTTGTTCCTTACCTAGAGTTACAGCTGTAATATTGTTGAGTGTAATCTAAATAACCTCTTCTAAATTTATTCAAGTTATGTCAAAATTAGTTCTATCTCATGGGTCATAAACATGTGCTTATAGCGTGAAAATTCAAAAAATCTTTTGCTCCTAACCGCAAACCCAAGGGCTACCAAATCTGGATCACTTTTGATTTTTTTTTTGAAATTAGCCTTGCATCAGGGGGTCTTATGTTTTACAGAGGTTTCATATGGACGAAACTTGAAAATCACCTTATTTATAACCATACAGCATGTGGCTTTATCTTGTGGACCTCTACCAGGGTTCAAGTAATTATAGCTCTGGGATCAAAAATGGCTTTGCCCTGCGGGTCTCAACTTTCACGTGGGCTTTTACGGAGAAAACTTTGTAAGTCTTCATTTTGAAACCATTTGGCTCAGAATTGAAATGTTTAGTATTTATGGGTTATACATGTATTTATAAGCCAGTTGAGCGATACAGGACCATCATGGCCCTCTTGTTGTAAAGATTGATGGAAATTCAGGTTTGATAAAATGCTTGAATATTGGTAAGGGTTACAAGCTAAAATGCCATGCAATCTCATCAAACTCTGTGTCTATCCTAAAAAATAGGCATTTCGAATAGATAGAAAACATATACTATATAGCTCATATAACAGACATTTATTCCTACCCAAGACTATACAGTAGACTTTCTGACCAATTTACATGTCAAAAGACAGTGTCTGGAATATCTGTCTCTAGAAAATACATTCATTTTTGAGAAAATGATAGAGTAAGACAGTTTTAAAATTCATTCTGATAAGATTCATTGCACTAACTGTAGTCTAACCCCAAGTACACTGAGCTATTTTGGACCATGTCATTTTGGAGGTGAGTCCTTTGGACCCACTTCCTGTCCCACTTCTGTCAAGTGGGGTTATTGTAAGTATTATGGACTTAATGTGTTGCAAAACAGCTTTGGCAATGATGCCATTTTATTCAAAACTGGGATATTTTCTGTGATGCAAGAGTAAATTCTTTAGCATACATGTTCTAACCCTGTTAAGTCTGGCTTATCAGATTAGCATTTTCACTCTTGCAATTTTGACCTTAGACACCCAGGATTTTGACCCTTTTGAGATTCATGAACAGGATTTATCGCAACATTGAGTTAATTAGTTATCATTTCCTCCACAATTCATGTATAAAGTAAGCAACAGATGAGTTGCTCTGGAGATCGCACATACAGCAAAGAAGCACACAGCTTTGCTATCACAGCTTTACACCTACCTTAGTCCTACACACATCTAGCTGATTCAGACAAAAAAGATCAGACATACCTGGTAGTACATTTATTATTCATGTGTCTTAAATTGTATATATTCATCTCAAAATAGCACCACAAATTGTTCCTAGTACGTCCAGCATACACCTGAATACACAAAAACGGAAAAATTTTCAGGGCAGGGGGCATCCTTGGGACCTCCCCCTGCACAGTTATCAGTCCAAAGGTAAGGAGAACTTGGCATACCTCTACCATGGAAAAAGAAGAAACCTCTGTACCTAAAGTTAATAAGATTATCATCAGTAGAATTTCAATGTGGCTAGAAACTACCAACATCATTGAGGTAAACTGTATTCAAGTGCCAAAGTTTATGTTATGCTAATTTCAGTTGCCCTTCAAGCATTGAAAAGAAAGAAGCGATATGAGAAGCAGCTTCAACAGATAGATGGAACCCTGTCAACTATTGAATTTCAAAGAGAATGCCTTGAGAATGCCAGTACCAACACAGAAGTCCTTAAGGCTATGGGATCTGCTGCCAAAGCTCTCAAAAAAGCCCACAACAACATGTGAGAAATATTTTGATAAATATTTTAGCTATGCTCTGGCAAAAGGGGGCTTAATGCATCTCTGTGATGCATCATACCAAGCAAGACGTCACATAGTTAGGGGTCCATAAATTCCATTATGTCTAGCAACCGACTGTATCATGAGGTAGACTGGTCTTTCGACATACAGAAAATTTATCAGTAGCGGAAACTTTCGCCCCAGGTCAGCCTGGGTGGACTGAGCAGGCTGACCTGATGCGATACTTTTCGCAGGTGCATTAAGCCCCCTTTTCACAGAGCATGCCCCATTACAAGATGACAAATATGACTGCTTATGAGATTTATCTGTGAAATAGTACAAAGCATTGCAGGAAAATGAGAAAAAGCTGGATAACAGCATTTTTTCCCTTTTCCACAATGTTTATAAAAGCCTCTGGTAGAATCTATTGAAACGTCTCACACTACAGATTTCAGGTATTGATAACTTTGGTTGTTTTTGGAAGTACTTTAAGTCTTTGCCAAACAACAAAACTTTGGACTTGAACAAATTGAAAGTACATGTATTTGCATACAACATATTAAATGTAGCTCAAAATGATGACATCTGTCTTTGATAGGGTAGAAAACATTGTGGGAAATGGAGAAAATGCTGGTTAACCCTTTACCAAACAATCCCGTGTTTTAACGTCCCTGAGGAAGAGACCTTTTGAAAACATTGTGGGAAAAGGAGAAAATGCTGATAACCAGCATTTTCTCCTTTTCCCACAATGTTTTCTACCCTGTCAAAAAACTTAGTTCATTTGTACCACTTTCAAATTTGCCATCTGCAGATGCTTTCAATTTGAAAGGGGCCAAAATTTGTCATTTGGGAAAGGGTTAACAGCATTTTCTCCTTTTCCTACAATGTTTTCAACACTTCTTCAGGGTCGTTAAAACTCAGGATTGTGTGGTGAAGGGTTCAGTAGATATGTTTCAGATGTCACATTTTACATGAACACTGCTTCGTATGCACTTGTCAAGCATTACCATCTGCTGATGACCTTTGTTTATCTTACTGCAGATGACTTTTAAAAATACGGCAAAAGGAGAAATTGCTCATAAGAATCAATGCTTCATGATGCCATAATCTTGATTCATGTAGATAAACCAAATTTTACATACATTGTAGTTGGATCAACATAGCCTGCTGCCCATTTTGTCTCAGAATAGTCTTAGCGAGTAAACCATTTATTAACTCTTTACAAAATTATAGGCTCGTTCATATTCAAAGCTTTCGAAGAGGACAAAGTGAATATGGTTCAAATGATAGGATTTATCTTTGAAAGAATGGAAAACATTGTAGGAAAAGGAGAAAATGTTAGTTACCAGCATTTTCTCCTTTTCCTACAGTGTTTCCTAAAGCTCTCTCCTTCAGTGTCTTTAAAACTAGGGATTGTGTGCTAAAGGGTTAACTAATTCGAAGTTTAAGTGACCATGAGAAAGAAGGCTTTTTGATATATTGAGGGAAAAGAAGAAAATGCTGGTAGCATACATTTTCTTTTTCCCACAATGTTATTCTCAAAGATAGATCTCATTAATGAAGCAGCATTTCATTTGTCATCTGCAAATACTCTCAATTGCATTTGTCATGCTCAGGCAAAAAGGGGTTTAATGCATCTCCGAGATGCATTATACCAAGCAAATTACGTAACCATAAATTCCATTTTGTCACTCTACCGACTGAATGATGAGGTAGAATGGTCCTTGGACATGCAAACAATTTACAAAAAGCAAAAAGTTTCAACCTATGTCAGTCTGCGTAGGCTGACATAGGTTACTTTTTGCAGATACGTTAAACCCCATTTTTCACAGAGCTCATTTATTTTTTATTGCAACAGGGATGTTGATAAAGTACATGAACTCATGGAAGACGTAGCTGAGCAACAAGATATTGCTAATGAAATCAGTGACGCCATTTCAAATCCAGTCGGTTTTAATACAGAATTTGATGATGTAAGTACACATTGATAAACCTTTTTGACTATTGTTTTTTAGTTTAAGAAACAGCATTTGAACGTAAGGCCTTGTACAAATAAAAAGTGCTGTAAGACATTACTTATGAAATTTCTCTTAATCACTTTTACCAAATGACAAAATTTTGCATGTTTCCAAATTGAAAGCATTTGCAGGTGACAAATTAAACATCGTTCAACTGATTGGATTTTTCTTGAAAGGGTTGATTACATTGTGGGAGAAGGAGAAAATGATGGCTAACAGCATGTTCTCCTTTTCCCACAATACTTTCAAAAGCCTTCTTTTTCAGGATCCTTAAAACTCGGGGTTGTGTGGTAAATGGTTTTATTCTTAACAAGATGACGAAATCTTAAGACTTGTCCAAACTGAAAGTATTTGCAGACAACAAATGAAATGTAGCTCAAATTTACAGAATTGTTTCTAGCTCCACTGGCCGAAGGCCAGCGGGCTAATGTCATGGCCCGGTGTCCGTCGTGCGTCCGTCCGTCCGGCCAGCCGTCCGTCCGTCCGGCCGTCCGTCCGTCCGTGCGTTAACTTTTATTTCAAACATCTTCTTCTCTGAAACTACCCATCCAATTTTCACGAAACTTCACAGAAATGATCCTGCCATGGTCCTCTTCAGAATTTCTTGAAAGAATTCGATTCCTTCAAAAACTCTGGTTGCCATGGCAACAAAACTGAAAAATATTGGAAATCTTTAAAAATCTTCTTGTCGGAAACCATAAGGCATAGGGCTACCAAATTTGGCATGTAGCTTTATGTAGTAGACCTCTATCAAGTTTCTTCAAATTATAGCCCTGGGGTCAAAATTGGCTCTGCCCCAGGGGTCACAAGTTTTACATAGGCTTATATAGAGAAAACTTTAAAAATCTTCCTGTACCTAGCCATAAGGCCTAGAGCTACCAAATTTTGCATGTAGCTATATCTAGTGGGCCTCTACCAAGTGGGCCAAAATTTTAGCCCTGGGGTCAAAATTGGCTCTGCCCCAGGGGTCACAAGTTTTACATAGGCTTATATAGAGAAAACTTTAAAAATCTTCCTGTACCTAGCCATAAGGCCTAGAGCTACCAAATTTTGCATGTAGCTATATCTAGTGGACCTCTACCAAGTGGGCCAAAATTTTAGCCCTGGGGTCAAAATTGGCCCCACCGCAGGGGTCACAAGTTTTACGTGGGCTTACATAGTGACAACTTAAGAAATCTTCCTGTTTTGATTTTTTTTTTAAAATTAGCCTTGCATCAGGGGTCTTATGTTTTACAGAGGCTTCATATGGACAAAACTTGAAAATCACCTTATTTTTATGGCTTTATCTTGTGGACCTCTACCAGGGTTCAAGTAATTAAATAGCTCTGGGATCAAAAATGGCTTTGCCCTGCGGGTCTCAACTTTCATATGGGCTTTTACAGAGAAAACTTTGTAAGTCTTCATTTTGAAACCATTTGGCTCAGCACTGAAATGTTTATTATTTATGGTTTATATTTATAAGCCAGTGGAGCGATACAGGGCCATCATGGCCCTCTTGTTAAAAGTATAGAAACATTTTGGAAAAGGGTGAAAACGCTGGGTACCACCATTTCCCCCTTTCCCAACTATGTTTTCTTCCGCATAGATTGAGTGGTAAATCGTTAAACCCTTCTTTACTATGTTATTGTCATGAAAATTGACTAAAAGCAAAGGTTTTGGCCCAGGTCCCTAAGGAAGAAGCATTTCGAAAACATTGTGGAAAAAGGAGAAAATGCTGATAACCAGCATTTTCTTCTTTTTTCCACAATGCGTTCTTCTCTTTCGGAAACAGATTCCATCATTTGAGCAACCTTAACTTTGTCATCTGCAAGTGCTTTCACTTTGGACCAATGGCAGTCTAAAATTTTGTTGTTTGGTAAAGAATTAACAGAAGTGGCCACTACGGTTTTACTGTAAAACATGTTTATTGTATTCAAAACACTTGAAATTAATCAACACCATCTCTGACACTGGAGCCACTTAGGTGTTTATAGGCTGAAAAGCCAAGCCAGGTATCTGATACAGTAGTGTGTACAAGGTAACTGTGTCAGTAGCATACAGGGCTTGTAATTCAGGGGCGAGTTCGCATTAGAGCTCAGGTAATTTTTTGGAGGGAATTGGTAATAGTCATAGCTACAGGACTGTAACTACAGAAGATTGTTTTGATGATGTATATGTGGGTAAGAAGCCAGTGGCTTGGAAAAAGTGTTGTGTACTCGTAAATGGAACACATGGGCAGGTGCCCTGACCGCCATGACATAACTGAAATATTACTCTTTTTGTTTTAAAGAGATGGTAATGGGAATATTAAATTTTAGGTTTTCATGATGATATCCCCTTAGCTTTTCACTTAAATTTATGTTGTTGGGAATTTATGAAACAACTCTGATGATTACAAAATATATAAAATTTAGGAGAGATATATCATTGCTTAGGGTCCCAATTGTCTGGACCTCTGTTTTTAACAATTATACATTTTTCTGTATAGGAAGACCTTGAGGCAGAGTTAGAAGAATTGGAACAGGAAGAATTAGATGAAAGGTTATTGAACGTTGATCCCCTGGCAGACAACTTGCCTGCTGTACCTAATGCTGAACCTGCTAAGAAAAAAGGTAAGAACACAAATAAATTAAAGAATACTTAGTCCTTTGACAAAATAAAGGGACTTGAATATTGGTTATCACAGCTTTAAACAGCACTTCATTTATAGCCTTGCGCTAGCTCACTTGTTCAGGTCTCCAGGTTTCAAGAAAGCTACGTTTGTGCTGTCCCAAAGGCTGACAAGCGGCACTAGTAAGTGTGGAAGTCAAAGGATCATATGCTTTTTCAATCCGTGAAAAAGACTTAAGTTGCTGCAATGTCAAAGCTGTTCATTTTATGATACTTCACAAAATATTAGATGTAGATGATCAAAGATCAAACTGTGTAGTCTTTACAGATCGTAACTTGCACACTCCACAAATGCACCAAAAAGGATTGTTGACTCCCAGTATTAAGCATTAACTCCTTACCAAATGACAAAAATTTAGACTAGTCCAAATTGAAAGCATTTGCAGACAACAAAAGAAATGTGAATGAAAAATTTAAATTTGTTTTGAGAAGGGTAGAAAACATTGTGGGAAAAGGAGAAAATGCTGGTTACCATTATTTTCTCCTTTTCCCACAATGTTTCCCAAAGCTTTCTTTTTTCAGGGTCGTTAAAAGTCGGGATTGTGTGGTAAAGGATTAAATCACATTTTAATTTTTGGAATGGCCAACCCAGAAAAGCACTGATGAAAACATCCTCGTTGACCCAGTTCTGATGTATTCCCCAAAGTACATTCATCGCCCCTGGGTTATCTCACCTATGTTTTCTCACTCTCATGAATTATTCATGAGGCATTTTGATTGGTAATCACAGTTTTTTCTGTGGGAAAATTAAATCTATTTTTATCAACCATATGCCATCATTTCTATTTTTACCCCATCTACAACCAATCAAATCAGTGAATGTAGTTTACGGAATGCATTGGAACTGGATCAACGAGGATGACAACACACCTGCTACATATCCCTAAGGACTGCAACAGCACTCTGTATTTCTGAATATCTGCCTTTGTATACAAGGATTTGTAATGTCTGCTCTGGATTGTCGTAAGGCAAATGCCACAGAAGGAAGGCCCACCTGCGGCTGCCATATTCGTTGATAATGATGTGGGTTTAACCCAGTTTATTCATAACAACGGAAGAAATGTGATTATCCTCCTCTACAAGAGAGTATCGTTATGTTATCGACAATTCGATTGGCTATTGTGTGTTAATCGCAATCTTATGAATATACCTAGAAATGACGGTTTCACAACTGAATGTCCCATGAATGGTAATACTTCACACCTGGGTTAACGAGGGTGTGATGAAAAGTACATGTGCTTATGAAATCTTGATGTACACACTGCCAAAAGAATATTTTGACATGATTTGAAACTTAACCACACAAAACAATCACATTTTTACCACTCTGAAGAAAGAGGTTTTTAAAAACATTGTAAATGAAGGAGAAAATGCTTGACACCAGCATTTTCTCCTTTGCCCACAATATTTTTAAAGCTAAATCCCATCCTTTAGTTTGTTGTGTACAAATCCTCTCAGTTTGGTGAAGTCTAAACTTTTGTTGCCTGGTAGATAGTTGATCATTATTTGTGTGTAATATGACGGGAGGATGAATTTGACTTATAATTGGGAGTCATTCATGTCCATGAACCTTTTTAGAAGAAAAAAAAACCAAGCATTCTTTATGTTGCAGATCTGTTTATATTTACTAGAAATACTTATTTAAATGATATCTTTCTTTTATTGAGGAAAGACAAGAGTTTATTGTCTTAGTCTAGTTGCGAAGTTGTACAGAGTTAAAAAAAAGGAAACTTGTTTTGGTTAAGAATTATAACATTTTTAACTTACGAAAAGTTTAAAGTTTATTGTCGAGCTTAAACTATCACAATGAAATAATTAGACGAGCTTCAGAAATGATATGAAGATGGTGCTTATCTTGTTGGGAATGTCTGGATTAATTCTCCACACATATTAGAATTAGTCTTTTTCAGGCTTTACTTTATTGTTCATGTATTTTGCCACAACACACACACACATATGTATGTGCCCTAAATAATTATTTTGAAGTAGATAATAGGAAGTTTTTATCCACTGTCGTGTATCATCCAGTATAATGTCAGCCATGAATTATCTAAACCTATTGTATTCTTTATTTCCAGTTGCACAAACAGATGAAGATGATGAGCTGGCACAACTGGAAGCCTGGGCAAGTTAATTAGGGAGACTGTGATGTTTGTGATATGTGTATGAAAGGCAAAATGACCTGTTCAAAGTACTAAGTACTAACCACATCTTTCTGTGACTAGCTATGGTTTGTGATTTCTGAAGAAAAGTGAATGTTCTAATTCTGTTTCAAGGGGTCTTTTAGGGCCTCTATAGGTCATGTCTTTCGAAAATATCGTGTAAATTATCTTTCCCATTGTGCACAATGCCTGTTTGCTTCTTCCTGCTTCCGAGGTTTGTATGTCTTAATTTTATCTTTTCCTCAGAAGCCTGTGGCTAAAAGTACTTTGAAAACACTTTCATCGGGTCATGGGCTAAAGAAGACACTGCAAACTTTTGGTAGTGATGACAAACAAGGACAAGTTACTACTTCAGAATTTAGAATGCAAAATGAAGGTTCCTGAAAGATAGTGTAGATCTAGTTTTCTGAAATATTCAAGAATGATAAGTGCTACTGGTAGATTTAAAATGTCAACATTTATTTTAGACAGGAGTTTGTTCCCTTGTAACAAAGTCCTATTGAAAGCATTTGTTCTCAGCACAATCATATAGATCTTGGTAAAGATATAAATAGAGCTCCTAATTCAGTGTTCCTAAGCAGAAGGCCACATTAGTACAATGTATGTACTGTTTACGTGGATATACACATGTCGAAAAATTTGTGAAATACGAATCATGGACATCTTGCATATGGAAATATTTACAAATTCAAGACCCTCGTTATTTATTGGTATACTTATGGTAAAAGTTTGCGAATTTTTCAAATTCGTGAAATCGCAAAAATTTCATCATCGCAAAATTTTCGGAATATACCGTAGTTAATGTTAGAAATGCATAACTATGGAAAAGCTGTGGGAAGTTATTGGTAGGATTAGAAAGGATTTAACTCATTACCAAATGACAAAATCGAAAACTCGTCCAAATCGAAAGCGTTTGCAGACAACAAATAAAATGTTGCCCAAATGATTATGTTTTTCTATGAAAGGGTAAAAAACATTGTGGAAAAAGAAGAAAATGCTTGTTACCAGCATTTTCTTCTTTTCCCACAATGTTTTAAAAGGCTTTCCCCCCGAGGGTTGTTAAAACTTGGGATTGTGTGGTAAAGATTTAAACTACTACTTTATTACTGGAGTAAAAACTTAGAACATAGCCAGTGCATTTTGAAAAGAGCTCCTTTTACCTTATAAATTCAATTGTAATACTATTGTTGTTGTCGTTTGATATTATGATTTGGAATATTAAGGTAGACAAGACTTTTTATACAAGTAATTTTTTTTTTCTCTTGAATTTATCGACAAACCAGTCTGAATGATTGCTTTTCTTGATCTTGATGCACACTGATAATGGTTGATAGATACTGCTAACCCCCTTCTTCTACCCCCCCCCCCCAAAAAAAAAAAAAAAAAAAGAAAGAAAGAAAGTCTTGCGCATATCACTCTCTTTCATAAATCCTTTTTTGCATCCACTAGAAATTATTGAATGTTCTTTTCAAGATTTTTTTTTCTGTTCTGTAATATAGTAAAACAACAGTTACTGTTCTTCAAATTTGACAAGAAGGCTTTTTTGAGTCAAAAGAGTCATGTTGACAGTTGGTTTGGTACTTTTTCAAATGTGCCTATTACATCATTTACATGTATCTATTGGAATTAGATAATTTGTTGGTTCTGATGACAGGGAGAGATTCAGTTGTTTTTAATTGCCTTTTTGTAGTATACTTTGTAAATTATAAAGCTGTACATGTATCTATGATGTCTTTGTGGAAAAAATATACATAGAACAAAGAAAAATATGTGTTTTTTTCTGTAGTTATTATGTAGATACTTTCTGTATAATTTACAGTATTATTACTCGAACAAATTGACATTAAATTAATGGCCTCTATTACATTTACTATATATTACACACTTGAATTACTGTCAAAACTTACCTTCAGCTACTGTTGTTTGAATGCTGAACTATGTTAACAATATTCAACTCCTTATTAGGCTAATAGATTTATTGTGTCTATAAAGAATAGTCAAAATACCTTAAATAAACATGATTTTGTTGGTTCAACTTGGTAATGCATGGCGGATGACATTAAGGCACACTTTCTTTGCAGTCTGATCTTGAACCATGCCATCCGCAAAAAAGCTTCTTATTTTGACTATGGCAGTGAAAGGGTCAAACCCAACCTTTACCCTTAATAGAATTTCCATACCATACCATTATACACAATGATATAGATATTCACTGTCTAACTATTCTTTACATAAAGGTCAATTTTTAGGTCAATTTCTTCAAGTAATATAGTATACTGAAAATTACAGTAATTTGGCATTAGCCTCTTTATCCATTACAAAACAATCCCATATTTTTAACCTGTAGGCAGCTAAGTGCGGGATTGTTTGGTAAAGAGTTAACCATTACACTGCTAAGCACGACTCACTGACCTTTTGCGGACAGTGTAGATCAGGATCAGGCTACACAGGTTACTGACCTGAAGTGACCTTGATGAAAAGGCTAACCAGCATTCAACGATTTCCATTGTTGGGCCTCGTTTTTGTTCTGCAAGTGCATTCAATATTGGCAACAAAGGAGAAACAGTTGAAGGGCTGCAGAATGTCTATTTGAAATAAAATGGAAAATGGGGAAAACAGAAATTGCTTGTTACATTCGAAGGCTCCTTTTCCTGCAATGTTTATAACATCTATCCACCGCAGGTATTTAATCCTTGCCAAACAGTCTCGCGTATGAACCACCCTGAAGAAGAGAGCTTTTCAAAACTCTTTAGGAATAATACAAAATACTGGTAGCACACATATTCAACCTTTTCCCGCAGCGTTTCCTCTCCATTATATGACCCAAGCTCTTAAAATGACATTAAACTCCAATACAAACTAACAAATCCTGTAGCCTCATAGCCTCATGTACCTAGTGCTATAGTGATACAATTTCAAATACACTATGAAAACATAAAGGACCTTTTGCAGGCAGTGTAGATCAAGGTCAGACTGCACAGAAGGTGCAGTCTGATCTTCGATCTACACTGTCCGATACGGAGATATTTTTCCGCCAAAATACCTTTGAAATAACAACACTTGGGTTTTTCACTATCGGCTTGAAAGTTACATTTTATTTATTCAGCAGAATAAGAAATTACAGTTAAACCTGTCTTAGCGGTCACCTCTATTAAGCAATCAATCTGTAATACCCAAGCATATATTGAGGTCTCAGAGGGACAGATATGTCGAAATTTACCTGTACTAAGTGCACAACTGCTTTAAGCAAGCACACTTTTATTATCTGGTAGGTGCTTGCTGAATACAAAGTAGACTGTGTACGTTTAAACGTCAAAGTACACTTCAAAGAATACGAGACAGAAGCATGTTTAATGCCTTCAACAATCGGATAGATTGATGTACAGTGATAAAGAAGAAAGAAACAGCCAGTTCAACCATTTACATTCATGGTAAGCAGTCAGCCTACAATTTCAGCTTCCCTGCAAAAGTAATAAATAACCATAATACAATACATGTATATAATGCCACGCTCTGGCAAAAGGGGACTTAATGCATCTACGTGATATATATATATATATATATAAATGGCTGACTCATGTCATATTTCTTGCCATGGCCCGTTTTAGATTTACGTTTAGAGTCTCAGACTTCTTTTCCGTTTGCATCGAAAATTTGATTAAAAAAAAACAACTTTTTCTCCGATTTTACGCTGAATCGAAAACTTGGATTGCGACAGCTTCCGGCAGAGATGTTAGATCACGGCCAGTTTCGTACCAAAGCTGTTTAAAATCACGTTAAACGCTCATTGTCCACAAAGATCTCTGAATCGGTGCCGAAAATGAGGTAGAATGGTCCTCTGAAGTGCAAAAGATTGACCAATGGCAAAATGTTTCGATTCATGTCAGCCTTCGCAGTCTGACAGTGACCCTTCAGTACTATATATATGTGTGTGTGTGTGTGTGTGTGTGTGTGTGTGCGCGCGCGCGTTAAGCCCCCTTTTTATAAAGCATGGCTCAATTATTCATTTGAACCGGTAAGAGGGGATAGGGATATTGCTACAGAAAACGTTTTCTGAAATATGTGCTTGCACCAATCGTAAACAATAATATGCAGTAAAGAGCCGCCAAAGTAGAACTTAATGATCCATGTTCTGTGAAATGGGGACTCAACGCATCTGCAAAAAGTATCGACCAAGGTCAGCATGCGCATTCTGCGGCCGCTACTTTTTTGCTATCGGTAGATTTCCTGCGTGTCAAAGGACCTTGCTATTTCATGATTCAGATGGTTAAATCGACAAAATGGATTTTATGGATCCCTGATTATGTGATGTCTTGTTTGGTACAATGCATTACGGAAAGGCATTAAGCTCCCTATTGCCAGAGCATGGCTCATTTCTATTGCTCCGTGTTTTGACGAAAGTCAGATGTTTAAAAACCATTAAGTTCATTACGTACAATATTGCGGTCTAAGTTCAACAGAAGGTAGCTCTGTAGCGATTCGAAAAAGATAGAAAAATGGGCCATAAATACCTACAGGTTGTGGCCAGTAGCTGCAAAAAGTTGCACAATGACAGCGATACTGACAGAAGAGTTCATGACACAAAAATAATTACGTGCATATCCATGTCCACAAAACAGACAGGCCGATTGATCATTCTAGTATACCCATGGCATCATTCGTTTTTAAGGTCGTACGAAAAATAGCCAAGTACATATTTACCCCGACTTCTTTTCGCAGACGTAGTTATGGGTTTTGTAACAGGAATCGTCATCCCAGCCATTGCCCCTACTGTATGACCTTATTAGAACACAGTTTTCATTGGAATTAGCGCTGTTCGGTTCACCTGGGGACCAGTGGCTGTAGTAGGTCAGACTAGTATGTGACGTCATCCATTTAAATTGCCCCTCCTCCTCTACGTCAGTAAGGCCAATCCATGCGTAGGATCCTTCAATGAGGCATTTATGACCATCAAGTTCGGTGTGATTTTAAAACTCTTGAGTAGTCCTTCTTTCCCCCCCCCCCCCCCCACACACAAAATGCAACATAAATAAATCACATTTTCAATTAGTACAAAGACAAATTACCTGCAAGTTCATAGCTGCTTTGGTAAGAGTAGATCTATCTAGTGGTCAAATGACTAGTCATTGGTCTCACAGATGACTATGTCGACTCGTAATTTACGACTCGTGATTCATCGCACGACCCTGACTTTTAACGACGCTTAGGAAGAAGGCCTTTGAAAACTTTGTAGGAAAAGGAGAAACTGCTGGTAACCGGCATTTTCTTCTTTTCCCACAACGTTTTCTGTGCCTTGAAAGATAAATTTCGTGTTATGAATAATATTCGATATTTAATCTGTAAATGGGACAATTTGGACAAAGCTAAAATTTTGTCGAATGGAAAAGAGTTAAAGAAAAAAAAAACCTCAACGTCAACCACTCTATACACAGCCTGTAAATGGTCGTCTTTGATTGGCTTACATAGCATACATGATCGTCAGATCTTCCGATGATGAGCGGAAAATACCGAAAAAAAAATCGGTGGGCTACGCCAAATTACGGATAGTGAATAATTACCCCAGATATCATCATTAGTTATTTGAATGTGTTGTCTTACGGACATCTTTTTTTAAACAACTGACTGCCCAAGGTCCCCTTACTGTTTATCGGATGATAAAATTTGGAACTGGTCCAAACATTTGCAGACGACAAATAAAAAGTGGCTCAGATGATGGAATGTGTCTGTGAAAGGATAGAAAACAAAGTAGGAATTCGAGTAAATTCTGGTTACCAACATTTGTCCCATTTCCAACAATGTTTTAAAATTAAAAGCCTTCTACGGAGGCTTTTAAAACACGGGATTATTTGATAAAGGACTGATGGCATCATGTAATAACTCAATCCGAACCGCTACATTATTTTTATCCAGAACAACAACAACAACAAAGTATTCCTAGGTGCGTCAATCCTTTTCAACAAACAAATGTTGCTTCCAAATATTTCCACGGGCCTATCCAAAGAATACTCAAGTCATGTGGATTTAAGTAATATATTTTAAGTTGTAAATGATATAAATACTTCATGTAAATAGTACAAACCTCGGGGTACGGACATAAGCCCGATAGGACATGAGCCCCCATGCACTTATCATAAATACGGACCAAGGCCCATGAAATTAAATTACATGTGTGTGTATCGTCTTACTTTTTGGCTTTTTACACTATATTTATGAAAAAGAACATAGGGTTTTAATTGACTGATCAAATATTGAGGATTTTTAAAACATCAATACGATTCAAGATCACAGAATACCACCAGAGACAAAAAGGTAATTAGATAAGAGCATTTGATTTGCAAATTTGCAAGTATGCTTTTTCACTGTCTTTTACCTCTGATTGACTTAATTACATATTTAAAAACATCCCCGTAAAATAGACATACATGTAATGAATAGAAAATACCTAGCAGTGGTGAAATCCAGGACATACATGAATATGTGAGCTGTCGCCATGATATGATTGAATCAATGTTGAAAGCGGGGAAAAAAAAAAACACCGTTCAATCTTTTGAAAACAAATAATAAGAAGTCACTGCTCATCTTATGTGTTGATATGTATTTTAAATAATTATCATTAATATCTTATATCTTCCCAATATCTCGGATGTTTATAAATATAAGAAAAGTATCAGCAATGGTCTATCTGCTCATACACGACAATAGTTTCTCTGTTGTTACAACATAGAAAATCGAACACTAAAATTAAACCTAGTTTGCAAATTGAGGAATAACATTTGTCGTATGGGGCATTTGTCCACGGGGGCTTTTGTCCCATGGGGCTTTTGTCCTATACCCACAAACCTCTAACGTTTTGTCTTATGAAATTATCTTCAGCCGAGTTTTCAATTTCCACTAGATTTGCACCCAATGTCTGACACATAACCTGGAACAAATAATATTACGGAGAGTCAGATGACCACATCTTAATTATATGCTGTCTTAGAACATTTTGTTTGAGCCTTCCTTTGGCAAAAAGGGCTTATTACATCTTTGTGATGCATTATACCAAGCAAGCCATGATAGGTATACTTATAGATCCATTATAACCACTTTTTTTTTTTCACAGCGGACTTTATTATGAGGTAGACTGGTCCTTGGACATACAGAAAATTGACCAGGAGCGGACTGCACAGGCTGACTTGGGTCAATACTTTTCACAGAGCATGACTTATTTGTAGGAGAAAATTATGAGTGGCGTTAGGAGATCTTGGTTCATCTAATCTCGTGACGAGAGGGATCGGTCTTTGGAACTAAATGATGGGGTATCCAGGAAGCACTCGTCGATAGCACGAGAGCAATCGATATAAATTTTAACTTGTTCCAAATTTAGTTTGTGAAAAAAGCCAAGTTAAAAATTCGTATAGGCCTATGCCAGAAACCACTACCAACTTAGTCCACGCGGGTATGAGATTCACCAAACAGCAGTTCGGATCTCGTATATAATACTAGGACATATGAAACTTTGTATATTTGAAATGCTTATTACAAAGGCATAAAGCAGGTGACAGAAAATCTATTGCCACAGTAGGAGATATTAACACATATGCTGAACGTTCTGTGGACTTTTGAGGACGGTATAGATCAAGACCAGATTGCAAAGACTGTGCAACTTGACCTAGATCTTTACCAGCCGCTTGTTTAGTCAAGACTTAGGGATAAACTTCTTTCTGAGTTTCAGTCGATTGTATTTTTCAGCTGTCGAAAGAGGTCAAGTTAAAAGAGTTGACTAACGCCCAAATGCTACTACTAATATCACATATTCCACTGACCACAGCACATGTTTTCTATATTATCTATTCGGATGATAAATTGAATCACTCGAAACTTCAACATGCCGCAACCCGTACCCTTAAACTGCAAAATGAGTTAAATATTAAAAAAGAAGTAGAATTCGATCTTCTCCCTTTTCCATAGTGTGTCAAAAGCTTTCTTCCCCATGATCGTAAAAACACGGGATCGTTTAGAAAAAGGTAAAACAAAACTGTACTATGAGGGCCTCTGGACCTTTATCATATAAATGAGTTTGGAATCCGATTATAGTGTTTCACCGCTGTTTTGATGGCTTTTAGTTATTTCACAGCCACAAATCAGTTATGTTTTAATTTTCCGGGGATTTATTTTTACTTATATCTGAGGATCTGTCTTGCATAACGAGACCCATCCGCTTTGGGCTCACAATTGCCGAGGAAACTAATAAAGAGACTCATCTACAGAAAGATTCAGACGAACAAAATGAATGCGAGTGAAGAAAAAGGACAACTGACAAAACAAGAAATATCTTTAAAAAAGACAAACTGCGTAAGAGATACTGGAATATGAATATTGAAAATCTTTTGCGGCTCAATATGAAAAAAAAACACAAAAAAAAAAAAAACCTCACGAGCAATTGCCTCTTTTTCCTCACTGTTTTTTTGAAAAGTAGTATTGGGCTATTGGGTAACGCTTATGAAAATATTGAATTTCCAAAAAGCGCAAGATTAGAATCATTCTATCGATTAGCAGTAGCAATGAAAAAAACTCATGAGCAATTGCCTCTTTTTCCTCACTGTTTTTCATTTTCTTGAAAAGTAGTATTGGGCTATTGGGTAACGCTTATGAAAATATTGAATTTCCAAAAAGCGCAAGATTAGAATCATTCTCTACTACATCATTTTGCTATGGTATTAATCAAGGCCCCGGGGTATCGATTAGCAGTAGCAACACGTGTTAATAATGGTTTCATTGATGTGTGAGCAAATGTGCCAGCATGGGCCCGCCGAATAAACATGTGCACATTTTTTTTACCAGTCGCCAATTACCATCTATTCATTCTTTACCAGTAACAAGAAGTGGGTCAAAAGCCAGCGCATTCAGCTACACCAAAAAATAATGACGGTCTATAGATGCAAAAAAGATTGTGTAAGATGAGGAGTTTACCACAGAACCAGGCCAACTTTCGACATCTCGACTGAAGAAATAACACGAGTCATCATGCGCTAACCAATTGCTTGGACATGTCGCCGCGTCTGTAAATATACGTGACATAATTTACAGTACGCACTGAGGTACATGCATGTAAAGAAAGAAAGAAAGAAATGAAATGAAAACAGAATAAACAAATAAAATGGAAAATTCACGTGCAACTTATGACGGTCAGTAAAGTAGGTGACGGGGATGTACCGAGATCCCACAGTTTTTGATAAACGTCGGGGAGACACATACTAATCATCCCTTCTACTTCCATCCTCCAGTACAGGATACAACGTGCCGTGACCCGGGAAGCACTGCGTACGAAAGCGTCCTATTAGGCCCTCGTTTTAAGAAAGGAGGGGGAGTGGGGTGGGAGATGTTGGTAGCGGGGAAGAATGAGAGGAAGAAAAAGTCGATTAGGCAGGAGAAAGGTTTTCGCCCGAAGTTGAAATAGTTCATCTAGGATTGCACTGAAATATACCGACTAAACTCTGAGCCAGTAATTATCTGTGAACGAATTACTGATGTGCAAAGTGGATGTTTATTATCGACAAAGTGCACTCCCAAGTACAGAATTCTTCTATTCATAGATAATTATGTTTTTGTTTTGTCAAGTAACTTAACCCCTAGGCTGCTCAGCGCGACTCAATGACTTTTGCAGCCTGTGCAGCTCAATCCCAGACTCAACAAAACGCGTTGTATAACCCTAAATTTAAGCTGTCCGATACGGCGAGGTTTCGCCATAGTAGAGTTCTTGCAGGCGGCATAGATTAAGATGAGACTACATAGAATGTGCCGTCAGAACCTTAATCTATAGCACGCGCTTACTTTGCCTTTACGATAAAAAAATAAAAAAGAAAAAAACGTTCTGAGTTTTGGCGGATTGTATTATCAGCCGTTTTAAGAAAGAAAGGAAAAAAAAAAAAGCCATGCTCTGGCAAAAGGGGGCTTAATGCATCTCCTTCATGCACTATACCATGCAAGTGATCACATAAGTAAGGATCCATAAAATCCATTATATCTAACAACCGACTGTATCATATGGTAGACTGGTCCTTTGACATACACAAAACTGACCCATAGTGAAAAGTTTCGACTCAGGTCAGCCTGCGCCGACTGCGCAGGCTGACCTAGGTCGATACTTTTCGCAGATGCATT